>OY728163.1:1058389747-1059836449 GCA_963277665.1 Viscum album | reverse complement strand
TAAATAGGATATATCTTCAAAAAAATAGTCCATAGAAATATATAATTATTTTCTAAATCATGGTAATTTAGTGTTAATTTTTATAAAATTAATAATTACAGGAATGTCTTATACTTTGATGATGTAAACAACAATTACTTGATGACAAATCCATAAAACAATTCTTATTAAAATAATAATAATAAAAAACACCTAAAACATGACCAAATAATATTTTCAAGTATATCTCTACCATAGTCGTCCAAGGGCTGAGCAAGTGACCATTTGAAAGATTGTAGAAATGATTCCGAAAATTATTTTATGTTATTTAAAGTGATGTTAAAGTTGTCACATTCATAATTTAATAAGTATATCATTTTTTATTGTTAAATTTTCCTAAATATAAATTCGAAAAAAATATCCATATAAAATATAGTAAATTTTTTTCAATTATTTTATTTTATTTTAAATTATTATTCTACAAATATGTGTATTAAATAATTACACAATATTGATGTAGTTTTTATTTTAATAATGTAGATATCAAATAAATGTTATTAAAAATATTAAAATATATATAATTTGGGATAATTAATTTGTATAATGAATTTTATAGATGACCATGACTCATTGGGTATATAATAAAATATCTTGTTCAAGGATAACACCTAATCTTGATGTTTCTAAAAATCCATGAAATGAATAATGTCAAAATTGACACAATTGATATTTTTTTAAAATAGTGTTTTATAAAATTATATGAAAATCATAAAACAATTTTATAAAATAAAGAATAA
This sequence comes from Viscum album, assembly GCA_963277665.1. Lineage (NCBI taxonomy): Eukaryota > Viridiplantae > Streptophyta > Magnoliopsida > Santalales > Viscaceae > Viscum > Viscum album. The sequence continues at coordinate 1,059,835,673 of OY728163.1, read as the reverse complement.
TTATGATATAGTCTAAAATTTTATAAAATAATCATTTATGAAATAATTTAAATAAAATAAGTAAATATTTCATTCTTTTAATATAGAAAAAATTGTTATCTTAATTAAAAATAAATTGAATAACTAATTGTCAATTAAAATGATAATTTTTAAATTGACACCAAAACATGTATAAATTTTATTGGTTGATGATATTTAAATCCTTTCATATCTTATATTCTTATATATCTCATTTTGGAGGTATTTGGATTGACTTTCAAATTATTATAAATTCATATTTTTGAGGTTTCAAAAAGTGCACATCACCTCAATTATAAAAGGGAACATACTCACTCAAATAATCACTTCATTTTGAGACATAATTCTCAGACATAACCTTCCCATTTTCCTTCAAAAAAACCCTATATTCATTCTATAGGTTATGTTAATCTTAAAATACCTACTCTGATGCTCTAAGAGAGATTTGGAAGAATCACATCAAGGAAAAGGTAATCTCCTCTACCAATTATTTCGAACTTATTTATTCTTATACATCCTCATAATTATATGTTTAATTATAAAATAATAACATCAGTATCACAAATATACTGACATGTTATTATAAATACAAAATAACTCTATATTTCTTTCTATCCATCCAATGAAAAATGAAATCATCACTCGTGCAAACGTAAGGCTTACCATCCTCACGTCGTGGTATAATATATTTTTTCACCAACACCCAAATTCGAAGGGTATAATGATGTAAATAATAACTATATATGATTATAATGATTCTTAAATACCATAAACCAACCACTTCAATAACATTCAATAATTTTTGGAATGATATCATCACTCATGCGTACGTACGGCCTACCATCTCCACGATGTGATACAATTCATTCTATATGATCTTCATTAAACCATAATTATATACATGATTTGAATAAAAAATCATGACTTATATTATAAAAATAACATGATGTAAATGATATAACTTTACCTTAAAAAATGTAATAAGAACTCATCTGACAAAACATGCATAAGAACATAAAGCAGTTAATACATGAATAACAAGTAACAATGAAATGTTACTAACAAATGGACGAAAATTTGATCATAAATATTATCATAAAATTATTATGATTATTTAATAAATTGGTAACATTATTTAAATCATTATACTGGAGGATCAGATATATACGAAGCATATCACACCTAAGGTAAGGTATTATTGTTTCTCACTATTATTTATGTGGGACATATGCCTTATACACCGTCTAACTCTTTTGTGTGGTGTTTATCTAACCCTTTAATGTTATTATTATTATTTTAATGATTATGGTAATTATATGTACATATAATATTATTTATTTTTTGAGGCGTATTATTTGATGGATTATAAATTGGTAAGGGATAATTTTGTAATCAAATTATTATTTGAGGTTGTTTTTTCATAAGTATTTATTAGGGTATATTTATCATTCATGTTATTGTTTACTAAATATATAATATTTTATATATTATTATAGTATTTTTAAAATTAAATTTTACCCTTTGATTAATTTTTGATAAATGGTATTGAATGAATCATTCTTTCATTTTCCATACGATGTACTATTTGACTTTTCTGACAAGAATACAAGAAGCATGTTTTTAACTTATATGGAAAGAAATGTTTTTCACGTATTTATAATGTCTTAGTTTCATGAATTTTATTCTACAATATTTCAAGTTTATTTTCAAATAAATTATTTTATTTTAGAATTATGTTGATTTTTGAGAAAATAAAATATTTTTTTAATAAAAGTGATATTTTCTTTAAGAATTAAGTTAATGTGTTTTATCAAAAATATTTTATATCTAATATGATTATTTTCAAGTAGGGTTATGTTTATATACTTATTATTACAATTATTTTCTTGTGTTAATGATGGAATTATATTTTATATGATTTATGTTATGATGGAATGATGTTTAAGAAACCCATTTTATTTCGTGGGATATGCTATGATGAATGATTTTTTTTGTGGAATGTGTAAGAATGATTTCATTTTGAGATGGGAGGGACCAATATTTCCCTAGAATGAATTGGGTAAAGATTAATAATTCTTGAGATTTGTTTGACTAGAATGGAAGGTAAATCAAATTTAGTAATACATGGCTAGAACGAAATATAAACCCGAGTAAGTAATGGTATTTGTCCACTATAATGGTCTTAGAATCAATGCATTGGCTTCATGGAAATCATATTATGTTCATAATTGTTTTCCACAATTACATGTCTTATTTAAATGATATTCTATCATAGTTAATGTTTCTTTATGATTTATTCCTTACGTTCTACCAAGATTTCTTTCCTAACACAATATTGTGATGTTTAAACATTATGTTCATGTTTTCAAATTCAAATTATTATTTTTTGTTTTATATTCTCCATGTTTAACCTTACTGAGAATTTGAGCTCACTATTTTTATGATTTCTTTTCCCCAGGAATTAAATAATTGTATTAGGTAGGGAAAAAGTGGATGATCTTTATGGGAGATGTTTAAGATCTTTCACTATGTTAGAATATTATGTTTCCAGTTTCCAAATAAACTAAACTAATAGTTTCTTTAAGAATATATTATTGTGATGTATTAAGTATTCTGAAAAACTTATGTAATGTACATGTATGTCAAGATTGGGTTGTTAAAGTCGGTATCAGAGTGAAGGTTTAGTTATCATTTTGAAGCAAGGATACGAAAACGTTAGTGAGATCCAAAGAGATATTTCTATAGTATTTATAGGGATTCCCCTAAGGGTAAGTATTTCTATCGGTTATAGTCTTATAATTATGGTAATGATCATGAATAACATTTTATTAAACCTATGATATTAGATATTAAATGGAATCCCCATTTATTTTGTTTTTTCCTGGAATGATTTTTTTCTCTATCAATATTATTTTTGGGTTTTAGAAAATGGATGAAACCCAAAGGAACCATGTTAATGATCAATGTGCTGAGAAATGTAATGATTTTCCTCATGATCAACCAACTTTTATGGGAGATGGAATGAAGAATATTATTGTTATACTTACACAAGATATGAGTCATTCAGGACTTCCAAATGAGCAGAGAAGGGAAAAACATTATGATGAGTCCTTCATGAGCATGTTTTCTCCTTATTTTAATTGGTATTCGAATCCACTTGGTTTTAAACAATGGATCGGTACCATTTAAAATGTATTTTCCATCCTTCGTAGTTCTTAACATGAAAATTCTATTTTTTTGTTTGTCGTTTAGAAAGTAAAGCATACTAGTGGTGGACTCTAATTAAGAATACAAGGAAACAAGATGAAATTAAATCCATGGAATGGGATGAGTTCATGAACATGTTTTTCAACTAGTAATTCCCTCATATTCATCAAAAAAATATGGAAAAAAATTTACATGAATTTAAGAAGAAGTAAGTTGAATTTGTTGGTACATAGGAGGAATGTTTTACAAGACGTGTAAGGAATTATTCTGGTTTTATCATTCAACCAAAATGTAATGTGGATCGATTCTTCAGTGGCATAAAACCAAGACTTTGATGGTCATTATATATAAGATAAATTAGTAGCTATGAAAATATTGTGAACTATGATATCAAAGTAGAAATAAAACTTGGTGTTACATATCAATCTCGTTGTTTTGACAAGAAACAAAAAATGGAGTTCAAGGCAAAATATCAAAAAAAATGGGGAAAATAAGATGACTGTTTTCTTTAAGAAGAAGGTGTGGATCTAAGTATCGTGCAGATTTTAATAATGTGACTAGAAAATGTTTTAAGTGTAGAAAATATGGTCATTGATCAGGTGAGTGACAATGTAATGGGAAATAGGTTTATAATGGTGTGAATAGAGAAAATACTATAAAGAATGCACCCCCCCACAATTCAATGCAATATGTTCTAGTAAATGGGGAATTACGCTAACCAATTCCCTAATCCAGGGTTTATGGATGATTAATCATTTTCAGAAACCTCTTAATGCCAATGAAAAAGGGAATTCTCATTTGACCAGTACTGCTGATGTTGAGTTTGATAGATATGTTGTGGAATGATTGAGTATTTATGTAATGAGATCCCAAAATAATGTTGTAGAATCAGTTTTTTGGTATTATAGAATAATAAAAAATCAATGTATTGGTCCACTATAGTTTTTACATAAGAGAATATTCAGATGCTAATGATATCCAGGAAAAGTGATTGAGGTAATAAGGAGATATTTTTTGGAAAGGACATAATTAAGGTAAGGATAACCCTTAAAATGAGAATGATGATAAGATAATGATATTTGGTCAGAGTTATGTGGGATTTGAATAAATAAATTGGACTATACTAGTTACATTAGATCTGATTAAGGACTTTTTGAAAAGTGTATTGTGGTATCATTGATTAGTATAGATATTTCTATACTTATTAAAAAGGAAACATACATGTTCTAAATAAGGATGTATAGTAAATCAGGGTATTAACATGTTATAAGAAGATACACCACTAAGGTTTACACATGTTGGAAAGTGACAATGATGAACTATCCTAGGAGATATGGGAGAAATGTTAAGTTAATTTAGTTCACCTGGTTGTAAGGTTTTATATTTTTTGTTTTTTGAAGGATTGTAATGTTATCCTTTGATGGATATTATAAGATATATTCTGGTTGATGTTTGTTAGATTAATGTATTACATTTCTATAGGTGGACTTATGAATATTTGATAACCTGTTCTAACCTTTTTGTTGAGACAAATGGGATGACAAATTATTCTATTCCATTATCTTCTTACACTTAAAAAAATGAAAAATTCAACATCATTTCATTAAATTATAGATGAAGTAGAAATTATTTAGGAATTGACCAATGATAATATTGTACTAAAATGAAGTATATATTTATTCTCATGAAAAAATCCATCAACATTAGGAAAAATGATCTGGAAACAAAAAAAATTGTCCTAGTACCATCTTATCTAACAATTCAGATTATCCCTTAAATCATCAAAGATTTATGACTTCCTGGTAGTTAACTTTCTCCAAACCATATTCTTTATCACAATCCATTCAAACTTAATGCTTATATTTTTCTTCCATATAAATGTTTTAACATCCCACCTATTTTATTTTATGTGGAAAATAAATTATTAGTTAATTTGGGAAACTGTTAGGTTTTTAACATTCCTTTAGAAAATTATGTTTTCATATTTCTTTTTACGATGTGGGTTTCTATAAAAGTAACTTTCAAGTAGTGAACCATTTATAACCATGACGATTTTTGATAGTGAAATTTATATTAAGGGTAGTAGAATGTAAAACCATAATATTTTATGAGATAAATTATTTTTATTTTATTTTATTACTTATGTTGTATGCTACACCAAGATTAGATTGTGCTATACACAACACCGTATTAGCTTTCAGTGTATGAAACACTATTTATTGCTTGTGTTATACACAATTTCAAGTTCATTCTATAGAAATCATTTCAAAAAACACTGAGTATATATTTTTTACAATGTATAAAGGAACTATTTTTAGATTATTTTATATGAAACATTGAAGGAAGCTTCCACAAAACATAACACTAACTTTTCTTTCATTACATGCAAGAGCGACCTTCTTCGATAGCGTGCGTTGTAAGAAATACCGAGTTTCAATAAACAATGATATATTATTAAAATAGAATAATTTAATGAGATATAAACTACCCATTATGAATATTATTAAAAAAAATTCAATTTTATATAACTTTAATATCCATCATATATATTTTTTTTAAAAAGATATAAGAAAAAAATAATTTTTTTTGGATAAAAGTACCTTAAATAATGATACTTTGCTGCCTTTTGATGGTGTACCCATATTAAATATATTTTTGGATACTTTTTTATTATATATTTCGAAAAATAATTTTCAACTTTATAATCGGAACATAAAAATTTACTTTTGTTGAATTTTCAGTATTTTTCAATCATAATTCATATTTTATTTAATAGTGAAAAATACTGCATTTTAATGCAAAAATGTATTTTAATCTAATTTATTTATATAGATGGATTATCTTTTTAATTTATTTAATGTTTTTTTGTATTGTTTTTTATCATTTAATCCAATGTTGTTCATTAGATTTCATTTCACAATTAAATTGTACCTAAACACATCAAAATATTTTGATAAGTTCTTAATTCTTAAAAACCCGATTTTTGGTTTTTTACCACATGAACTAGTTTAAAATTAATTTCTCCCAATTATCTATTATGAATTATGGAAAATGGATTATTTATTTTGAATACATGGGTCTAAATTATGTGAATATGTTATCTTTAATATTTGGATATTATGAATAGTAACTATGGTAATTTTTATTTAACACATATAATGATAAATTAGGTAAATAGTGTAAAAAATAATATTATAAAAATAATAAAATGATCCAACAACCTAATAAAATTATTGTTTATGAATAAAATTATACATTTTACATATTAGGTTCAATAAATAGTCATTTAAGGTCCAATTGACGTTGAGGATGACATAGATATTAATAAAACCAATAAAAGTGACAAAATAACAAACTCACATTTCTTATAAGTACAAAAATTTTAATATAGGGATAATTAGGTGATATATTTGAACATAAATTTTCAATGGAAAGGTAAAATAATTAACTAAATCCTGGAAATTTATTTTTAATTTTTAGAAAAAAAATTATTACTTTAAAGTCTTATACTTCGATGATATAAAAATTAATTAATTAATGAGAAATCGATAAAACAATTTCTATTAAAATTATAATAATCATAAAAAGGCCAAAAAACCTGACCGAATAATATTGATCTAGTATATATCAACTATAAGAATCAATTTTCTAATAAATTGACCATTTTGAGATTTATAAAATTTAATATGAAACTAATTTTATTTTATTAAAAGTGATGTTAAAGTTGTCACATTCATAATTTAAAAAGTATAACATTATTTAATGATGGATTTTCCAAGGCGATAAATTAGACTAAATATATTCGTAGTAATTATATTTAATTTATGTTAATCAAAGTGTTTTATTTAAAAATTTTATTCTAAAAATATGTATATTAAATAATTACACAATATTGATTTAGTGATTATTTTAATAATGGAGATATCAAATAATGGTTATTAAAAAAATTAAAATACAAATATTTTGGGCGAATTAATTTTTACAATCAAGTTTATAGATGAAGTTGATCCAATGGGGATATAATAGAATATTTCTTTCAAGGATAACACCTTATCGTTATATTTTGAAAAATCCATGAAATGAATAGTGTCAAAATTGATACAATTGATATTTTTTAAAAATAATGTTTTATAAAATCATTTAAAAATCATAATAAAATTTAAAAATTATAGATTAAATTTGATATAGTCTAAAAGGTTTTAAGTTATTAATTTATGGTATAATTGAAATCAAATATGTAAATATTTTACCCTTTTAAAATTGAAATATTGGTTATCTTAATTAAAATTAAATAGAATAATGAATTTTCAATTAAAATGAAAATGTATAAATTGACATCAAAACTAATATAAATTTTATTTTATGATTATATTTCAATCATATAATATCGTAGAATTGAATATATTTCGTTTTGGATGTATTTGGATTGATTTTCATATTATTATTAATTAGTATTTTTGAGGTTTCCAAAAGATCTGCTCACCTCTATTATAAAATGGCACTTCATCCCTCAACTATTGACATCATTTTGAGCCTTAATGTTCGTCCATACCATACCATGTTTCCTTTTAAACTTTCCTATTTTAATACTAGAGGTTTGGGTCATCTTAAAAGACAAACTCTAGCGATCTTATAAGAGATTTACAGGAAGCATGTCAAGGAAGAGGTAATATCTTCTACCGATTCCTTCAAACTTATTTCTTCTTATAAATCATCTTCATTAGTTCATTCATTATAAAGTAATAAAATCAGAACATCAGATAGACTTATCTATTATTATAAATATTAATCAAACCATATTTCACCTTCCATGCACCCTATGAAAAACAAAATCATCACACGTTCGTACGTACGACTTATCATCTCCACACTTTGGTGTAATCTATTTTTCACCACCACCCTACTTGGATGAGTATAATGCATGAAATAATAAATATATATTATTATAATAATTCTGAAATAGCATAAACTATATACTTCAATACCATTTAATAATTTTGGGATTGATATCATCTCTCGTGCATACGTACGACCAACCATCACCACTATGCGATTTGATACATTATACACAATCTTCATTACACCGTGATTATATACATGAATATAATGAATAATAATGATATATATTATAATAATACCATTCTGTAAATGATATAACTATAACTTAAAAATATAAATATTAACTTATCCGACCAGACATGCATAAGAACATAAAGCAGTTAATACTCGAATAACGAGTATCAATGAACTGTTAATAACAAAAAAATTATGATCATAAATTTTATAATCAAAATTATTATGATTATTTAATAAATATTTAACATTATTTAAATCATTATACTAGAGGTTTCAATACATATGATGCATATCAAACCTAAGGTAATGGATTATTTTGTCTCACTTTTATTTATGTGGGACACATACCTTATACACCATATGACTCTTTTGTGTGGTGTTTATGTTTCCCATGAATGTTTTTATTATTCATATTATAATTTTTATGATAATTACATATGCATATAATTTTATTTATTTTATTTGGAATACGATTCGACTGATTAAAAATTTATAGGGGAAAATTCTGCAATCTCATTATTATTCAAGATTATTTTTTCGCAAGTATTTAATAGGGTATATTTATCATTCACTTCAATGATTCCTAAAAATATAATATTATTTATATTATTCTACTTTTGTTTAACATAAATTTTACCATTTTTTTAATTTTAATTAAATGTTATTGAATGAATATTTCTTTTTGTTTACATATGAGGTGCTTTTTGACATTTCCAACAAGAGTATGAGAATAATGTTTTTTTAGCTTATATAACATGACCATTTTTTAGATTTTCTTAAATCCATTGTTCCATGTAGCTTAATTCATATGATTTCATTTTTGGTTTCAAATAAATTTTTTTCTTACTAAATTTTGTGGCTTTTGAGAAAAGGAAACATTTTTAAGAAGAAATTATAGTTTCTTCAAGATTTAAGATCAAGTGTTTTATCAGAATCATTTCCTATCTAATATGAAGATTTTTAAATAGGGTTATGTTTCTATCACTATTATTACAATGTCTTTATCATGTTAATGAAGGAATGATATGTTATAGGACTTATGTTATGATGGAATGATGTTTAAGAACCCATTTTATTTCTTGGGTTCTGTTATGATGAATGATTTCAGTTTTTGTGGCACATGTAAGAATAGTTTCATTATTTGATGGGTGGGACATATATCTCCCTCCAATGCATTGGGTAAGATTTATATCTCATGAGATAGAAATTAGTGGTTTGTAATGTAAATCTGGTGCAGTAATACATGGATGGAATGGAAAGTTAACCCGATTCATTAATGGAATTTTTAAACTATGTTGGTTGTAGAAATAATTCTGTGGATGTTATGGAAATCATATTATGTGTATATTTGTTTTCCACAATTCCATGTTTTTTTTCAATGCAATTCTATTATGTTTAATTTTCATTTATTATATATTCATTATGTACTCCAAATATTTATTTCGTGATTCAATATTTATTTCAGGACTCAAGATTTTTATGTCCAAGTGTCGTTACCTAAACTAGATGACATGTTTAAGGGTCATCGTATGACTGGGATGACATGCCCAGTGGTCTCCATGGGAATTGGATATAATTTTCATGTGTCATAATGTGAACTATATGTTTTGTTTGGAATAATATCTTGAATTGGGTGACATTCTTGGAGGAAACTACCAGACATCGATAACATATCCACGTGTTGTTACATGAACTTGATGAAAAGTCCTTAGGAATTAACAAGGCATGGCTGAGATATCTGGAGGACTACACAAAATATTAATAGTATGTCAAAAGGGTGTCAAATGACATGGGATACATGCCATTTGTCATAGAATGACTTGATAAGGTAATGGAAAGTTTATAAAGGTTATCATATTTAAATGCACATAACAATTCTATCTTCATTAGTCTTGTTCAGTCTTCATTTCACATGTGCCCCTTTTATTTAATCATTAGTCTTATTTATGTTTTTTGTGACCCAATAAACATGAAGAAACCCCTTCTAATAATCTATCAATAAGGATATGATTCCATTATATTATCTATGATGTGATCATGTGATGAACATATTCATGTTTCTAGATCCCTTAGGTGATTCCCTAGGTTTTAGCTGGATGAAGACCATGAAATATTATGAAAATATTTTTGAGAAGTATAATTGAATGTTCCCATCTAGTTCCATCTATATGCTTTGTGTGTGATCCTTTTTTAAGGCGATATTTATAGGCCTCACCACCATATTTATATGATACATTTCATAGAACATTTCTAAAAAATATTATCTGGAGTCAATGGAGGTTTTTCTATTATATCCTTCCCATGATCCTGCCACAGGATCATCTAAGGCCCAACATGGTGTTCAATAACTGCAAAAATATCTCGTAATAGCAATGTTTACTGGACCAAGGCTAATTAAATGGATTTTTCATAATCATGTCATCTTTTCAAACGATGTTCATGGGGTGAGGTCGTCATGACTATAATTCTTCATGTGATTAGGATGCATATGGAAATTACTTCACATGATTAAAGATGTCTTGTCAGGGGTCCATTTTGAGATAAAGTAAGCTTACCAAGAGGAAATTTCATGAGATCGGGTTGACAATTGAGGGGTCTTCATTAGACCAAGAAATTTTCTCAAAGGAACCCTTGTGAGATCAACATAGCTTATCAAATTAATTATATAGGAAGAGGTTGATATTTCAAGGATACATCACATGGTAACTATTGATCACATGGGGAGTATAACCCAATTTACATGAAGATCATAAAATCTTCCCTTACAAAGAAGCTTCTACATTTACTAATTATATTTTTCTACCACATTTTTACTAGGATATGTGACCTCGGGTCATCATGTGGCCATTATCGTGGACAACCAATATTCATACATACAGTGCATCACATGATCGATGATGTCTCTCATGATAAGATGTGATAATGTTCATGAAAAATTCCACTATCTGTCTAATATGTGTCTTGTGATTAATGTTGGGTCTTACTATGATGTGTATTAATTTTCATGAACAATACATCCATTTTTATAATGAGTTGGATGGGTGTCACATAATCACATTGACATATCCTTGATCCTTCTCATAATGATGGTGACATGCTAATATCCTCTTTCATGACAAGAAAAACATGTCTCCAAGGGCTTTGTGGAATATCTAATGATTTCATAGGATCATTTTCCAGAGTGGGAGGGTTTTTCAAAGGGTCCTCACATGATCAATATTATATTATTCATTTAACATGGCCCTTACTCACGACTATATAATGTTCGTGTGATAACATGTGTTTCTAAGGGTTATATTCTTTGCATTATTTTGACACCTTCCCTTATATTTTTTAATGAGAATAATATAACGATTATTTGTTTTTTTATTCAATTTTATATTATTGTATTCTCACATGTAGAGCTTAAAATAATGTTCTCTTTTAGGAGTGACATCAGCACGAGACCTATACTAGGTTCCGAGGAGAGAAAATTCCCACCTAAGTATTTGGGGCTACCACAAATCAATTTCTTGGGGGATGTTTGGTCTTGCAGGTGAATATTTGTATTCCATGGAGCTCCCTATAAACATGGGAGAAAGGGTCTTCACATTTGACTGGTTACTCTGAATTTATATATATTTTACTCATGATGCCATCATTTAATCCTTTGAATGATTTAATCACAAGATCTCAATTGGAAGACCTCTTTACAAGAACTAGTCATTAGAACACTTTTCATAATATTGTTTTGAAAAAATAATTTATAGGATTCGTTAATGAGACCCAATCATATGCTTTATTTTTCATCGAAACCGAAATAGAAAAACCTATGAATTAACTATTGATAATTGATTAATCGATGAATCAAACCCTTATCCTTGTGGATCTCTTTTCAAGATCTATATGACCACCTAGATTGATCATGTGACAACTCAATCATCATGAAGCTCATGTGACCATCTCAAGGACGCATAATTTCAAGTCTTATGGATGTTCACATGGTGGATAAATGCCTCATGAGTCTTGTTCATTGAGAGACCTCCATTGGAAATATAGTATGAAAGATCTCCATGGATCATGCAGTTTTCAAGCCCCATATCATCACATTAGTTTGAAAATATCTTCATGATATATGTCATTCACATGATACTGTTGGAGTCATGAAAATATATTTTGATAGGTTCAGTCTCCCATCTAACATGTGTTTATTTTTTGTAAAAATGTATTATAATTAATAGGTCACACCTAATAGGTCTTCATGGAAAGAGACCATAGTAGTAATGGATCATTAGAATGCCATTGTTTCACGCATTGATGTCAGCCACCACTAAAATATTTAGTCATCATAGATAAGTTTGAAGAAGCTAATGGATTATGCCTTATTGAACATATCCTCTGTAAATTCATTCCTCCCCAAAATTTTGGTATTCAAAATAATGCTCTCACCCTTAATCCAAAGTCATTAATTGTGTCTTCTGCTTGGATTTTTGAAACACAAAATATCTTCAAGAAAAAACATATCGCTTATTGGTCACTTCATCACGAAGGGAAAACAGACTGACCAGAATATTCTATAATTTATTACCAATAATTTTTTTGACAAATATATAGAACCTAATTTATAGGACTATATGAATCACTTGATAATGTCGAATACTATTACAAACAAGAGGTTTAGGTTGTTTCCCAACTCGGACATTCGATTAGGGAGACGTTTCAAAATTAATTTTGGTTATCCATTCTTGTATTGGTACATTGACTATTAATTTTCTGTGGAGATGAAATCGATTAGGATTATTGAGGACATATGAATCTCAAAAAACCATTTCCTATTATAACACGGTCTTAATGGAATAATTGTTCCACCACTAGATTTTATATATATTCACATTACACATGACACATGGTGAGGTGGGTATTAGTCTCCAAGATTTTATGATTTTTTTGGCTCACCAATATTAGGGGGAATGTATGATGAGTTTTCCACCCACAATCCATGTGGGATAATATGGATATGACAACTCCTCTTTCTTGGGTGTTGACTAAACCATCCAAAAATCCCCTAATTAAGGATCATTGTCCTGAAAAAGATATCCCATTCATGATATGGGTGAGATAATTTATTATGAAATCCAATTCTGAGTCTGAAACCAATAATACAAAGGAATTCCTTACCAAGGAGTCCTTCACTTCTTAGGGTGATTAGTTTCAAATAGCTTAAGAAGGTTCATTCACCAGCTGGTTGGGGGAGGTTATTCAAAACATTGACCAAATTATTTAGCCGACTATGTTTCTCTCCATGTACTAAATTTGGTACCTACTATAAATGAAGGAAAATGGTGGAGGAAGAGTCTCTAATTTGATGATACTAACCTATAAGGAAGGTGGGTAGCGCATTGAGTTAGCCATCCATGTGTTGTCTAAATTATATCATCTAATATTCCATATTTATAGAGAAATATCCCCACATAGAATCTTTTATCCTTCCATGTATTATGGGGTTGTATGGGGCCACATTTCATAGGCTATATGTATCATACCATTCAAAGCATCAACAATATTCACCTCAGACCCTTTTTGTGGTGTATTAGTGGGGTAAGGCCCATCACACTGAAGGAATCGGAGAACAGGGCCTTTCAGATCTGTTTTGATCACTTCTACTTCATTTCATATGTGGTAGTTACCACCATTGTTATTTTTTATAATAGTGGGGGATGACGTGAGGATCGATCCAACCTAATGTAACTTCATGATGGTGACCTTGATACTTGCATTTATGGGAGTATCCTTTGTGAATGGAATTAACATTGTTGGATAATTTATTAGAGTCGATGTATCTATACAAGATTTGATACCACTATTTATGTCTGCTTTGAGAATAATACTATGGTGGATCTTGTGTTTTAGCTAATTTTCACCCAGGCAGAGACTCGGGTCCAGGTAGACATCACATCCCATGATATCAATATTATTTTATCCAGAAATTCAACAGATATATGGATTTAATAATATATGAATGGGTGAAAATATGAATTTTTTAATGAGTAATAAAATGTTCATCTTAATCTTGAATCCAATATGAGTCTTGAAAAGAATCATTTTTTATAAGACTATCAACCCTGGTAGAGACATATGAATAAGTGAGGCATTTACAATCTGTTTTGTTTCCTATAGAAGTATCTACCGACATTTCTATAGTGAGTGTGACATATATAAGTTAGGTTATAGATATTTTCTTATTTACTATATTATTATAGTGATTGATGACATAGAGGAGATGTAATTCTGATGTTGACATTTGGGGGTTATTACACAAGGTGGTGTTATCTTTAGAAGGATTAAAAAATATTATGAATTCGATAGGGGTTACCTTTAATGACCAGCCTATTAAGAAATCATACAAGACTTGATATCCAATTATCCTCAGGTGCAATAGGCCAGCTACTCCAACCATCTGTTGTAAATTTTCCAGGGGGTATGAGTATTGGAGAAAAAAGGGGTGAAAAGGGGGGAACTAATGACCGTTACCTAGGTCAAGATGATTTGATGAGGGTGAAAATTAAAATCCCAAGGGAATCACATACCGCACTTCTATCAATTCTATCTTTTACACATTTATCATTTGCACCTTCTAAGGATCCTTCCTCCAAGAGGCAAGGTAAAAGAAAGAACTCCAAACAATCAGAGACTTCACAAATGGTACCCTTGTGTTAAAACAACACTTTAATCATTTCCTATTTTGAACCATGCCAGTAAATATTTATGGTTTTTCATAAATGGTAAGTTCACCATTGACACCACATAGAGGATCCTCTGTCTATTCCAGAGACTACGGGCGACTGTTCTATTGCTTTTATATATCCATCTCTACCAAGTATGTGTCATCATGAAGTAAAGAGGGTTTAGGTGTCCATTTATCTAGAATCATTAGCTAATAAATATGTTCCAATGTCCATTCCATTTAATTCAGAATATGAGAGAATGCATTTAAATGAAGCATATACTGGCAGCTATTCCACTGTGGATTTGTCTTTCTTGGAGGCATGTTTTGGAGATGGTGGGAACTTCTTTAGAAGCTAAATGAATAGTTTTATTTTTGAAGTGTTTCTTAATATATAATTATCTCTTGTATCCATCAATAGAATCACGTAAATAATTAATTCATATAATAAAATTGAGGTTCTTCTTGGCTGCTAAATACATGAGGGTATTTCATCTTATTTGGAATATGTGGTTTGGGTAGCTGATTCATCCAGTGATACAACTAAAAAGTGTTTGTTTCCATCATCGATCATATATGATGGCCACCTGATGATATTATACCATTTACACTCCAACTGATAATCCTTTGTGCCTATGGTCGTAGTTCCTTTACCCTAGATCTTGGAAGTTATCGTCTCTTTGTCCTTGTGGATTCCTCCTACTGAGTTTACCAACTCTGAAACTGAATCACATTCTACATTGTTAAATACCAAAATCACGACTCCTTAATTTTCCTAGTAGACCTAGAATGAATTTTTGAACCTATAATCGTCTTGAGTTAACATTTGGAGTGTGAATCACAATATCAATTGATTCAGCATAAATTTTTGAGATTGATTTGGACCTTAATATAAAATGAATCTTTAGAGTAGTTGGTTCATCTTTGATTCTTGTTCAACAACCATGTATATGGGGATTTTCATTACACAAATCATTATTCTTGGGTGAATTATGTGATCACTATGAGGGAGAAAAATGGGACCCATTTATTAATGGTAGTTTCACCTAAGTCTTCTTCATTAGTAAATCTAGAATGGGGTGTGTTTTTAAATAAATCCACCCAGTTCACTTTCAAGGTGGAAACATTTCTATATGTGTTTAGCACTTGTAAGGTATAATTTATCCATGTGTAGCTTGAAATTATCCATGTTCAAGAAGAACAATACCTATTTTTTCTTTCAATTTATATATTGGTGAAAATTGTATCGGAGTAGCATGGATTCCATGACATGAGGTATAAGGGCATGACTGATGTCATTTCTAATTAATCGGTGATAGAGTGTATTGGAGAGGAAAAATGGTTGTATTGATCAAATATTCCAATACATTACCCACTAGAGAAAACAATTAGACCTAATGGAATCCTATGAATTCATATGACAATTGGATTGTAATTTTAGGACCCTTTAATTGTATATTCATGGTAGAGGCTCTGATATTAAGAGATTCCACCTACAGAATTATATCTATTACTAAATTTTCTAAACCCTATGTGTTATTGTATAAAAATATTTCATTCATGATTTTTATGATATTTTAATCTTCTAATATTTCATAGATCATCAATGGTACTCATAGTTTTTATAAAACCATGTAAATAAAAACACCTGGACTTAAATGTTTTAAATTAAAACATATAATTCTTGTTAAATAATCATGAATTCCTACCAAAAAATGTTCCCAATTGATGTATCTTCTCAAATTTTTCAGAGACCACTTGATGTAAAAATTATAATTTTGGTAAAATATAATTTTCTTTGAGGGATAATTATTTATATTTTTATAATCTCATTATACATAGAAATTGCAACTTGATTTTTTTAGTATAAACGATGGGCACTATAATATTTTAATCTCATTAATTTTATTTCCCTAACATATTCTTATGTTTCATATATGGGATGTATTAGTGGGTGTGGACATGTATTTCTGTTAGGCTACACTCTTATTGGTTTTAAACATGATAATTTTTTTTCCTTTTAAAATTATGAGAGTCCAATTATTCCTAAACCACACAAATTGCATATCCAATGAGCAGAGACTCGACTTATACACAACATTCCCTTATCTGTATTTCAACTTAGCGATTAGTGTGTCTTTTTTGATTGGTTTTTATAGGTCATGAAAACTAGACCATTATTGTGTTGTATTTTTTGTTCTTATATCAAAAACATTATTCTACAATATTTCAAATTATTTTAGCTTAGAACAATCTTCACATGTAATGTAACTAATTTAATGTATAATTCTATGTGTTATTTAATGTCATGTTTTAATAACATCTTCCATGAAGTTTAAAATCCTATTTTAAGGAAAAATATATTCTACAGAGTATAAATTCTTGCTGAGAGTACAATATTGATGAATATAGAATGGGGAAGACATATTGTGGATGAAACAAAAACCGGTTCTATGTTCTTCCATGGTGTTTCAAGGGCTCATTTGGACAAGAGTTTCATTTCTCCAAGGATGAGATGCCTCGAATTATTAGGTCAAGTCCACTCTGGATCACTAGATCGGTAAAATAGATGAATCCCCACTCTTTTCTATGGTCCATAAAATCATGTTGGGATGGTATTGATTTATGGTAAAATATTATGGATTCTGAGATAGACAGGTTAGTTAGAAAATGGGTTGTGTAATTCATAACCCAAAAGTTCAAATGAGTGGATATAGAATGGGGAAAATGTGTCGAGGATGACCCATAACACCTAGAGGTATCGGGTTCCACCACCGCATCACTAGTGTTCATGAGGTATATAGATACTTTCATGTAAAGAATATATTCCTCTATTTGGTAGGTAAGAGACATTATGAGTTACTATCATGAATAATCAGAGGTGTCCCCAATATTTTACAATGAACATGAAAGGTATTTGATGACAAAATCGTCAGAGTGATGATGTTGGATATGGATCAAAATCTATCCAAGAATTGTTCAGGAACCTTGTGGTAGTTTCTCTTTTATATGGGGAGGCACTGGCCCTATGATATGTGGTTTTGAATTATGTGTTGTTGACCATAAATTTTTCTAGGAATAGAGTTCCACATTGTTTCTTTGAGAAAGGGTACATAATATGGTAACATGATGTCGAGGATGTAAAATTCATTTGAATTTTATTATTATGGTGATTTAAAATTGTGGTACAAATTTCTCAGGTCATGAGGATGATATGGGATAATCTTATCAGGAATGACCCAAAACAGCCTAAGGTGTTCAATTCCACCATAATGAGGTCAGAGAATACATGGATTATAAATCCCTTTTTACAAGATAATGACACATTTGGTATACATTCATGAGCTTGTATACAATATTCACATGCACACATGAATAGTAAAACAATGGTTCTCTTGACACTGTTTATCCTTGTCCAAGGACCATGGAAGGTTTGTTTTTAACACCCCAATATTTCATAATACGTTAGTTCTTCAATGTAATTCAATAACATACACTACACGCAACATCGAGTTCAAGCACACCACAAGTCACCAAACTAGTCGTTCAAAAGCGGTTATGAATATTATTAACTGAATTTTGAACTATATTTAATCCTAATAATTTTAGAATCCATATTATGAGTTTCTTAGACATAATTTATGAACTAATTAATTTTTTCGGATAAAAGAAGTATTTTTAAAAAAAATATACTTTTACCGCCTTTTAAAGTTGAACCCTTTTTATATAAAATATTTCAAACTCTTATATATTCAATTTTAAAAAATAAACTTCTTTTTTAGAATCTATACATAAGAATTTAGTTTCAATAAATTGTTGGTGTATTTCTAATAACTTTCATATTTTTGTGAATAGTGAAAAATTCTATATTTTAACAAAAAACAACCTTTTTAATTGAAATAATGTATAGTTTTAAATTATAAATTTTAATGATTTGGAAGTATAAATATATTATATTTTTACCATTTTATACAATTCTGATCATTGTATGTAATTTCACTTTGAAATTGTACATAAACATGTTTCAAACTTTTGATAGTTATTATTTCTTAAAAATATGATTTTTTGTTTTGACAGTGAGAATTAATTTTAAATTAATAAATACAACATATATGTTTTGAATTTGGTAAAATATACTTCATTATTGAATTCAAAATATGAAAATTATCTTAGGGTGAATTTTTTGCATTTTTTAAAAAACATTTAATTTTTGATGAATAGAAAAAAACATTGAGTTATAGTTTAAAACCGAAAGTAATTTTAAATAATTATTTATATTATTTAAATTTATTTTAGGTAAAAATAGATACATAATACCTATATAAGTTCAATGTAATTCATTGGAGTCAGTTTATAATAATTTTAGATATATAAAAATTTTATTGAACTTTTCACAGTCTTTAACCCACCTCCTAGAAGAATATGTAAATTCACATAAAAAATAATTTTACCACTTCTGTGATTTTAATTTAGAAAATCCATGAGACACGGCTAATCTCAAGGAGTAAAATTTGGTACAATAAGATAAAAATAATTTTTGGTGAATATGAACTATTTACTTTAATTTACCACTGTTAAAAGTAAATAGGGTAATTAAGGGTAAAAATTATATTATTATTACCCTAACACATGTCGTAATTATATTGGATAAGTGTATTTAGACCAAAAACAAGCTTATTTATAAAATATTACCCTTTAGTCTGACTTGGATTAGATTAATAAATTTATTATTATTTAATTTAAAGAATAGTTAAAAGAGTTAAAATCAATGTTTAATAACTAAACCATTTTTAATATAGGGTTATACATAAGATAAATTTGACTATAAATATTAATTAAAAACATAAAAAAATTTCCTACATAATGATATTTTATTTATAATTTTTAGAGATTAAATTATTAAATTTATTAATGACACAATGATGATGTAGAAATTACCTTATTAATAAAGGAATCAAATAATTGGTATCATAAATATAAAAATAAATATAATTTCAAGGTTTTTATGAAATACAAGAATTTTCTAGATTAATATTACATTTTAGGGATGATTTAATGTATATTTTTTGTAGTAATCAAGTTGTGATGACTTTCACAAAAACAAAATACCAAATAGTGTCAAAATTGACATAAATTTATATTTAAAACACATACTATATTATTGGTTGATATAATATTCCTAAAATGTAAGGTGCAGCCAAAGGGATAAAATAATATTATATATGTCATTAATGAGACACTTTAGGTTCTATTCAAATTTTATCGTATGTTTATTAACTATATAGGGTAAGAATACAAGAAGACACGGTAAAAGTTAAACTATTTAACTAAGAGTTAAATCTAAAAGATAAGGTTACAATGTTAACATAAACATGTTTAAAACATATTGGTTGAGTTAATTTTGACCCATAACCACCTATATCTCGAAATAAATTCATTTGGTACCATTATAAACTGAATATGATTGTATAATAAATTAATACTTTAATCATTTCTTAAACTAACCCTCACCCCTCTTATAAAAGGGAACCTTCCCTTCTCTCAAATTTACACCTCCAAAGATATTTGGATCGGACAAAACCTGCCCAAATAACCTCAAAAATATCCTAAATTTATCCTAGAGTCCTTCATTGGGTCAAAAATACAACCAATAGAGCCCTTTTGATCAAATCAAAATGAAGAACCCGAAGAAGAGATAATGATTTCACCAACCTCTTTCAAGTTCTCTTATTCTTCCACTTACTCTTTAATTTCTGTTTCCATTATAAAATAAAAAATCCAGTATCTTCTATATACTATGATTTTATTATAAATATGTAACAACAATATTCATTATTTTATCCATCTTATTAATGATAATGTCACCATGCTTGCTTAAGTACGGGTTACCATTTCCACGCCGTGGTGTAAATTGTTACTTAACACTATGTTTTTTGGATGGATATAGTGATGAGTAATATGTATATAAATAATTAAAATAACATGCTAATTTTTCTGTAAAATTAATATAAAATCCAATTCCACACATTTAAGGAAATGATATTGTCACTCGTACGTACGTACGAATTACCGTCTCCAAGACCCGATTAGATTCATTTCACTGTTCATCAATCATCGATTATTATAAATATATATATTAAAAATAAATATGTAATATATTAAATAATAATGATATTGGAGATATATATACATGTATATGTACTTACATATATTTTATTCACATAGTTATGTTCAATAAGATAAGAAAACGGAAACAACTTTTATGTGTATGTACGGACTACCTTCTCCATAAATGGTGTTTTTCATTTCATATATATGTCTATTATACATATTTATATTTTAAATATATATGATATATAAATCATGTTTTATATTATGGAAATATTTAAATCTTTATCTAAGTGATACAATCAAGAGTAACAAGTTAAAACACATACGTTAAAGAAAACGATTATCACCAGAAATGTTAATTTAACATGGAAATTATTATTAAATGGGTAGTATAAATTCATAAATGAATCATGTATGATATCATAAATATTAATATGTTTATGGTATAATATAATAACATACTATGATCTTCATACAAGAGGTTAAACTTACCCTTGACTAAAGGAATGTTCAAGGTAAG
The DNA here is from genome assembly GCA_963277665.1 of Viscum album. Taxonomy (NCBI): domain Eukaryota; kingdom Viridiplantae; phylum Streptophyta; class Magnoliopsida; order Santalales; family Viscaceae; genus Viscum; species Viscum album. Next base: position 1,059,814,038 of record OY728163.1, on the reverse strand, counting down.
GGTTAATTCATCAATCTCATTTTTATCAGAGATTGTTTATGTGTAAGTATTTTCTGGGACATATTTATCATCCAGGTCCATTTTTCATAAAAATGATTTCAATATGAATATTTTAAGGATTTATTAATGTTACTCTTTATCAAAATCATAATTTTAAATGTTTTAAATATTTATCTTTTTAATATTTTTAATTAATGTCCAAGTTTTCAAATTGATTTTAAGGATTTATTAATATATACATGAATGTTTTGAAATGATAATTCATTTCAAAAGTTTCAAATTATTATGGTGTAATTTGATTCAAAAAATATATTCTAAATTACTTCCTTTATGAATCTGTCATTTTTAAATTATTTTTACAAAAATGATATTTCTCTCAAAAATGTTTACTCGTCATTTTCAACTATGTCAGCATCCTTTAATAAATATAATTGTTGATTGAGGTTGATTTATTATAATACAATCTTCCTTATTGTATTGAATGAGTTATGATATGTTTGACTGTGGATGTTATATTTTTATACCATTCTTGTTTTATGATAAATGTATTGACATTTCGTATGGTAGTTTTAATACGAATATTTATGTCATTTTTCAACCTTTTCATATGAGGAATGAAGTGGACTTAGTAAGTAATGGGTGGAGCCTGATGTAGCTCCTCAATGCAATAGTTGGTCTCATGAGAAAAACTAGTGTCTTTGAATAAGGCCTTGACAAATATTTTATTTGTAGTCTTGGCATGAGGCCTTCACTATGTGGTAATGACGTTCAGTGTTAGGCATTCCCTCATTATGAAATTCATTATAACATGTGATTATTTGACTACTAGAATATCCATGTGCATTTTTATATGGTAATGTTTGATTTTTTTTCATATTATGTTCATGGTTATGTTTAAAAAGGTTGTTGTTTTTATCACACATCTCGCCTTAAGAGTTTATAGCTTCCGCTAAATTATTTACCCTTACTGGGCATCTGAGCTCACACCATTCTTATGTTTTATTTTTCCAGGTTTCCAATAAGTTTATTATGATTGATAAGTAGGGTTAAGCTAAATGGAATAATGGAGTTATCAAAGAAATATTTTTTTTTGTATTTTATGTTAGAATGTGTAATTTAATGTTCATGTATGCAATCTATTTTCCATGACTACTAAACTGATCGGTCATGCAGTACATGATTCCTTTTATCATTCCAATGTATTAAAAGAATGCACCGACTCTGGGAATCTACGTTCGGGGCGTTACAGTTGGTATTAGAGTAAGTTTAGCAATAACAATGGAAACTAGATTTAGATAAAATCTGATTAGAGGACATTACCGTATGATAGACTTTGATGATTAGTAAAGAAGAACATCCTAGAAATTTTTTAATGTAATAATTTTGTGAGTTTTACCATGAAAATACATCCTTGTCTGGATAAGAGCAGGTAGAGGTGGATCTGGCATAGATGGACCTTGGGTTAAAACCTAAAAATACATCATTTAGCTAGACTCGAACGGGAACTGGTGCACGACAATGGGCCTTGCTGCACTCTTGGTTACGACACTCCCGGGGGATATTCTTAGGATAATTCACATTTTCATTAAAAACCACAATGAAGGGATTATGAGTATAAACATCCTCAATGAAAACAATTTTGTAATCATTAATTATATCCATAAACTTTTCACTTTACATTATGTATTTTACATGTTTGGAATTATGAATTGCGATTCATAAACAGAACTAGTGTATGCAATTGTATAGAAATGGCGCCCAATAAAAATAATGTGAACTCCAGCAATATGTATGATCCAAAGAGTTATAAGTATCATATCTTCCATAGTATTAAGACAACATTTAGAATGGAAATATTCTCCCATGTATTCTCAACATATGAAGAAATAGTATCATGTGTTAATAAGATAAGTAAAGAATTCTCTGAGTCCTATGGATTTGAAGGGAAGAAAGACAAGAAAAGGATGGAATAGAGAAAGAAGGATAAACAGATGTGGGAAAAGAAGGATTTTCTTATATGTGATAACTATGGAAAGAATCACCATGGTAAATGCTTGAAGGAAATGGGAGTTTGTTATATGTGTGGAGAAAAAGGGCACCAAGCATGTGATTTCAAGGGTAAGAAAAAAATTTCAAATGTTCAATGCTTTATCTACAAGGCATTGGGACACTACGCAAATCAATGTCTCAGTAATCATAGTATACATTAAACGATGCAATTTGATAATAATCAAGTTATGATACAACCTCATGTGAAGAGGAATGACAAGTGTTCTTATATTGATAATATAAAATTATTTTATTTGAGTGTTATATCAACAATATTCTGGTTATATGAATTATGGAGATAAATAACTATTGTACTACAATACAATTTTATTGAGGATTTGAGATTATATGGTTTTATGAAAAGTGACACAACAGTAAGCTACACTTTTTGGAAAATTCATGGAAGAAGGAAAGGTAATCCTTAATATGGTCCTGATAATGAGGTAGTGATTCTATAATAAGAGATGGTTGATTTTGATAAATTATATTGGATATTATTGACTTCCTTGAAACTAATTATGATTTGTATATTCCATCATTGTTGGAGTTTACAACATTTTTTTTATAGAAGGAGTATATCCAGTATTCTATAAGGAATAAGAGAGAATTAATACAATTAATAAGGTTTTATGGTAATTCACGATGTTGAGGTTTTTGAAAATAATACATAATTAGGGAGTTCACATGTTATTACCTAGAAAAAAAGGATCTTCATTCTGTTTAACTTCCTTATAAATTTAGAACAGAGAGTTTGGATATATTTATTTAGGAAAGTCTAAAGGTTTGAGTGGATTAAGTTTGAAATTGGATGCTATTGTATTGGTTATTTTTGGATTGTTATAAAAGGGACAACGTATAGGTTGGGAGACTACTAGTCACATCCGGCAAGGCCGAGAGACTTGAACCCGCAACCGATGAGCGATAAGGGTGCATCATCTATGACTAGACTACATGATGTACTGGTTTGTATGATTTAGCTTTTTTTAAATAGTCTGATAAATAAATTATAAATTCACTATTTTTGGAACCCTATACGATTAGGATAAATAATTTTTATCTGAAATCTTTTGGATCAAAAGATGAGTTTGTGGTAGGAATTAGTTTAAAGAAGAAACTCTACTTGTCATGTATATATATATAATTTTTTCCCTCTTATTAAGAATAAATTTTATTAACCTAGTTTCCGATTGGGGTTCCCACACATAGATATTTTCTATTTTCAACCTTTTATTTTCAAAGAAAATTTTCAAATTGTGAAGATGCAATTTATTGTAGGAGGGAAGAATGTAACAACCCAAGATTTCATATTACTTTAGTTCTTCAAAGTAATTCAATAACTTACACTACACGCAACATCGAGTTCAAGCGCACCATGACTTACCAAACTAGTCATTCAAAAGCGGTTATGAATAGTATTAATATAATTTTGAACTATAAATAATCTTTATAATTTTAGAGTCCATATTATGAGTTTTTTAGACATAAATTAAGAACTAATTCATTTTTCAGATAAAAGGACTATTTTTTAAAACATATACTTTTACCGCCTTTTAATGGAGAAACATTTTTAAATCCAATATTTGAAACTATTATATATTCAATTTGACAAAATAAACTTCTTCTTTAGAATCGGGACATAAGAATTTAGTTTTGATAAATTTTTTGAGTTACCTGATTACTTTCATATTTGGGAGAAGAGTGAAAAATACTATATATTAACTGAATTTGTTTTAATAAAAATAATTTAAAATGTTATATTATAAATTTTAATGGTTTGGAAGTTTAAATATATTATATTTTTTCCATTTAATCCAATTCTGGTCCTTGTAAGTAATTTCACTTTGAAATTAGACATAAACAAGTGTCAAAATTTTGATAGTTATTATTTCTTAAAAATATGTGTTTTGGTTTTGACAGCGGGAATTAATTTTAAATTAAAAAATGCAACTTCTATGTTTTGAATTTGGTAAAATAGACTTCACTATTGAATTTGTAATATCAAAATTATCTTAGGGTGAATTTTTTTTTCTAAAAAAAATTAATTTTTGATGAATTGTTAAAAACATTGAGTTATAGTTTAAAACCGAATTTTTATTTAAATAATTACTTATTTTACTTAAATTTATTTTAGGTCAAAATTGATAGATAATACCTATATATGTTAAATGTTATTCATTGGAGTCATTTTATGATAATTTTAGATATATAAATATTTTATTGAACTTTTCACCGTCTTTTACCCACCTCCAAGGAGAATTTATAAATTCACATAAAACTTAATTTTGTTGCTTCTATGAGGTTAATTTAAAAAATACGGGAGACACTGTTAATATCAAGGAGTAAAATTTTGTTCGATATGATAAAAATAATTTTTGGTGAATATTGGTGTTTTACTTTTATTTCCCACGGTTAAAAGTAAATAGGGTAATTAAGGATAAAATGATATTATTATTACCATAAAACATTTCCTTATTCTATTGGATATGTTTAATTCAAAAAACGAACAACCATACGAATAAAATATTACCCTTTAGGTCAATTTGTATTAGATTAAGAAATTTATTATTATTTAATTTTAAGAAGAGTTAAAAGTGTTAAAATCAAAGATTAATAACTAAACCATTTTTAATATAGGGTTATACAAAATAAAAATTCGACTATAAATATTCATTAGAAAGATAAAAGTATTTACTACATAATGGAATTTTAGTTATATTTTTCAGTGATTAAATAAAAAAATTATTAATGACACAATGATGATGCAGTAAATATCTTATTAATGAAGGAATCAAAGAAATTGTATTTTAAATATTAACATAAATATAATTTCAAAGATTTTATGAAATAATCGAATATTATATTTGAATATGACATGTTAGGGATGATTTAATGTATCCTGATTGAAGTAATCAAGTAGTTATGACTTTCACAAAAACAAAATACCAAATAGTTTTAAATTTTATATTAATTTATATTTAAAACAAATACTATATTATTGGTTGATATAATATTCCTAAAAAAGTAAGGTTTGGACAAAGGGATTAAATAATATTATATGTTTCTTTAATGAGACTCTTTGGGTTCTCTTGGATGTTTAGAGTATGTTTATTAACCATATAGAGTAAGAATACAAGAAGACACGGTAAACGTTAAACTATTTAACTAAGAGTTAAATCTAAAAGATAAGGATAAAATGGTAACCTGAACATGTTTAAAACCTATTGTTTGAGTTTATTTCTACTCATAACCATCTAAGGCTCAAAATAAATTCATTCTGAACCACTATAAACCGAATAATATTGTATAATAAATAAATACTTTAATCTTTTCCAAAACTGACCATCACCCCTCTTATAAAAGGGAACATCTCCTTATCTCAAATTAACACCTACAAATCCATTTGGCTTGGCCAAACCCTGCCCAAATATCCTCAAAAATATCCTAACTTCATCCTAGAGGCCTTACTTTGGTCAGAAAGTCAAACTAAGGATCCCTTTTTATCAAATCAAAAGGAAAAACCCGAAGAAAAGGTAATGATTTCACCAACCACTTTCAAGATCCCTTATTCTTCCATTTAATATTTTTTTGTTGTTTCCATTATAAAATAATAAATAAAGTATCTTCTATATACTATTATGTTATTATAAATATGGAACAAATATATTCATTATTCTATCAATCTTATGAATGATAATGTCACCCTATGTGCGTGCGTACGGCTTACCGTCTCCACGCCGTGGTGTAATTTTTTATTCAACACTATGTTATTTGGATGGATATAATGACAAGTAATATGTTTATAAATAATGAAAATAACATGATAATGTATCTGTAAAATTAATATACCATCCCATTATACACCTTTAAGGAAATTATATTGTCGCTCGTGGGTACGTACGGATTACCGTCTCCACGATGCAATGAGATTCATTTCCATGTACACCATTCATCGATGATTATAATAATATATATTAATAATAAGTATGTAATATATGAAATAATAATCATACTGGAGATATATATATATATATACTTACATATATCTTATTCACTTAGTTCTGTTCAATACGATATGAAAACGGAAACATCGTTTATACGTACGTACGAACTACCATCTCCATAAACAGTGTTTTTCATTTCATATATATGTATGTTATACATATTTATATTTTAAATATATTTGATACATAAATCATGTTTTATATTCTGTATGTATTTAAATCTTGATCTAAGTGATATAACCATGAGTAACAAGTTAAAACACGTACGATAAAGAAAACGATTATTACGCAAAATGTTAATTTAACATGGAAATTATTATTAAATATGTAGTATAATGTCCTAAATGAATCATGTATGATATCATAAATATTAATATAGTTCTGGAAAAATTTAATAACATACTTTGATCTTCATATAGATGGTTAAACGTACCCTCGACTAAAAGAAAGTGCAAGGTATGGGTTAATTCTTCAATTTCATTATTATCTGAGATTGTTTAGGTGTAAGTATTTTCTGGGACATATTTATCATCCATGTCCATTTTTCATAAAAATTATTTCAAAATGAATATTTTATGGATTTATGAAAGGTACTACTTTTCAAAAACAGATATTTAAATGATTTATAGATTTATCTTTCTAAATCTTTTTAATTAATGTATATGTTTTCAAAATGATTTTAAGGATTTACTTATATGGAAATGAATGTTTTGAAATGATAATTCTTTTAAAAAGTTTCAAAGTGGTATGGTGCACATTGATTCAAAAATATCTTTTATATAACTTTATAAATGTGTGACTTTTAAATGATTTTTACAAAAACGATATTTCTCTCAAAAAAATTTACTCATCATTTTCAACTATGTCAGCATCCTTTAGTAAAAATTATTTTTGATTGAGGTTGATTTATTATAATAGAATATTCTATATTGTATTGAATGAGTTATGATATGTTTTACTGTGGATGTTCTATTTTTATACCATTCATGGTTTATTGTTAATGTATTAACATTTCGTATACTCGTTTTAATACGAATGTTTATGTTATGTTTCATCCTTTTCATATGAGGAATGCAGTGGACTTATTAAGTGATGGGTGGATCCTGTTATAACTCTTCAATGCATCGGTATGTCTCATGAGACAAACTAATATCGTGGCACAAGTCCTTGACATAAAATTTATTTGTAGTCTTGGCATGAGGCCTTGAATATGTGGTAATGATGCCCGACGTTAAGAATTACCTCATTATGAAATTCGTTATTACATGTGATTATTCGACTAGTAGAATATTCATGTGCATTTTTATATGGTTATGTTTGATTTTTTTCATATTATGTTAAACTTTATGTTAAAAAAGGCTGTTTTTTTATCACACATACTTCCTTAAATGTTTATAGCTTCCGCTAAATTATCTACCCTTAGTGGGCATCTGAGATCACCCCTTTCTTATGTTGTATTTTCATAGGATTCCAAGAAGTGTATTATGATTGATATGCAGTGTTAAGATAAATGGGATAATGGACTTCTCAAAGAACTATTTGTTTGTATTGTATGTTAGAAAGTGTAATGTAATGTTCATGTATGCAATCTATTTTCCAAGATTGATAAACTGATCAGTCCTTCAAGACTTGATTCCTTGAAATGATGCCAATGTATTAAAATAATGCACTAACTTTGGGAATCTGGGGTCGAGGCGTTAAATTTATGGTGACACAAGGTGCTCAAATCTTGAACAATGATTTATAGAATTTTTTTATTATATATTTTTTTGAGGACCCTAAAAGTTGTGTCACCACCTAATGACCATGTTATCCTGACGAGTTTATGTTAAAAATAATTACTATACCTTTTTATTGTATAGGGTGTAGAGTGAGAATGGACAAACTTTTACTAGGGAAAAAAAGTTTCCACATGAGCTTTGTGCCTTGTTTCATTTACACTCTATCATTTTCCAAAATTATGGTTTTGTATATTATGAAAACCATGGACTTGAAATTTTCTGAAGCCGCCCAGTGTGGGTTTTCACGAGAATATTGGGGAATCATATGTGAGGCATGCAACAAAACCCAATTATAAACCATATGTTATCTCTTGTTTATTCAAATGAGGTTACGGTCCCGGATCATCGAGTTGGGATCTCTATTAAATGGGATTTATCATCCGTTTATGATATGTATCTTTTTCATCATATATTGTGCACCATCAGGGTGGAGGGTTGCTAGATCAAGAGAATTCCCCCCTATGGGTCTTGAAACTCAATGTGGATTGGTCCTGTATGGGTGGGATGATTAGAGGTAGCGGGGTTCTTCTTGACTTATGGGACTCAGTCCTAATGGGGTTCAGTGCTTTCTATGGGCCTGAAGATTTCTTGGTTGTTGAGGTGCGGGATCTTCTCTCTAGTAAGATGATTTTTAGGTTGCATGATCTCCATGTGGCTGAGTTTGAGTTTTATTCTGATGTTATGGTGAGGACCATCCCGGGGTGTCATTCTGTGTCGCGGGACTTGACCTATCTTATTCTTAGATGCAATTTGGAGACTAATAAAGGACATATTGTTCATCATAATTAGAGGGAGGATAATTTCATGGTGGACTCAATTTCCTCAATGGGTAGCATGAAATAGAATTTGGTTATTTATGATATATTGCATTAAGGTTGTCATTCACAGGTATGTCCTTAGTTTTCATCTATTCCATCCCCCTTGAAAGTTCCCTTTGTAGTTGATTCCCATCAGGTTTTATAAAAATGTAATTTTACTCAATATAATTTTGGGGTCTTGCAATCTCGACCATCAAATGCTAAATTTCATGTTTCTACATCTTTTACCAATGTCTTTATAGATAATGGTGAAGATTTACATGGATGTAGTATGAGGGAAATGTTACATAATAACCTAATTAAGATACCAAGGGTCAATAGTACTCCGACATCATTTTGATAATGAGGTGAAAATGCTACAAACCATGGCACAAGGTTCCTGAGTCATGTGTATTGGTATGGGACAATAAAGTTGGGGATGGCCCAAAACAGTCTATAGTGATTGGTTTTGCAATGGTCATGTCAGCCTCATAGGGATCAAAAATCCATTCTCCTAGGGAGATGATATATAGTTCTGTTATATCAAATCCCATATGTGTCGATAGTATGGTCAAAAAAGTGACATCTTTTCCTTTCGAACAATCATGCATGATTTTTGGAAACCCATGGTTCCTAAGGAATGAAGTGTGGTTTAGGGGTTGAGGTGATCAAAATTATAACACAGGTAACCATTCTCTAGTTGAATAGGTAATGATCTTGTGTCCCTTTGATAAGGAATGATGATGGGTGATGGGTTACACATTTTATTTCATACAGTTGTGATATATCTATTGTGATGTTCAACATCATGAGAAAATAATTTCTACCTTGAAGTTTAGCGTCATGATATAAGGATGATTATTGTGCATTTTAACATTATTTGGTGAGGATTCCTTCTATGTAGTTTAATGGAATGTGGTAAGGATGTCTTCCATGTAGTCTAGAGTAATGAAGTAAGGATGTTTTTCGTACAACTTAACATCTTATGATAAGGAAATTTGTTGTGTTGTTTAATATCATATGGTCAAGGTATTTTTTCAGATATTAATTGTTCCACCTTCCCTATGGATTGATTGGATTCTCAGGTTCCCTATGCTCAAATGTGGAATGGTCTATGTGAGAAACATGGGAGAACTAGGTAGTTAGTTAATCTATGAGAGAGTGGGTCTTAGATGTATTGTTTCATAGGTCAAGACCATATGAAATATGGGGTGAAATTTTTCAATGTATATATCATGGCTGGATTCCATATAGATTATTTTGGTGTCCCTACATATCATGTGATGGAAGTAATCATGTTGTACATTTTTTTTGAATAAATTATCCATATATAGGCTTAACCCATGCATTTAGAGGGGAGTTTTCATGTTTATTATTGCAATCAGACCTATGATTAGGGATCCCATCATTAATATGTATCTCTTGATGATAGGAATAAATCCACACATAGTTATTGAATTGGAAACTATCCACCCATATCTGAACCACATGTAGAGGGAGACATTGTTCCCATTGATTATTATATATGGACCGATGATAATAGATTCTTGTGTCACCACATATCAAATAAATACTAGAATCAAACCACATATATTTCCTGAATGGGAAAATCTCTATCCAGGTCAGATCCATACATAGAGGGGGTGGGGGAGGGTTTTCTATAGATTATTCTATATAGAACATGTTTTGGAGATCCAGGCATCAATATGAATCTAGTGATGATAGGAATCAGGACACACATAGTTCTTTAATGTGAAACCCTCAATTTTGGTTTGACATAATATTTCGAGGGGGCATTGTTCCCATAAATTATTATAGATGTACCTAAAATTAGATTTTGGTCGGAGTAGAGTACTCAAGAGGGTGGTTAATTGAATCCCTATAAATATTTCTTTTAAAAAATGGTTCCTTAAGAATTTCCTGCAATAGAAAAAATAATCCCAGACAGTTTTTAGTGAGTTTATAAGAGTCCTGAATGATCAATTAGTTTCTCAAGAGATTTATTTTTTCTAAACTATAATAATCAAATGATTTATATAAATTTTGAAACTAACCTACTAATTCAATGATTTTATAAAAACTCTCTAATCTAACTATCATATTTTGACATTGTTTCAGTGAATCTTTTATAAATCATAGTAAAATAAAATAATTATAGGACCAATGGAATTAAAAACAGTAGGTTCAGTCTCAATACAAGACATAGTCCTCTCAACATGGTGATCACCTATGACCAATAATTTTAAATAAATAAACAAGATAGAACAACACCCTGGATTGGGGTTCACCACAACACACAAGGATATGCAGGTAACCCTTGACCTATACCACCATTCTTCCCAGAAAAAAACAACGAAAAGGTCACACATGACCTCTTCCACAATTATACATGGGGTAAAAAAGGATAAATAGAGTGTGGGAATAAGAATATCACGTATCCTCAAGTTATGAACGGGATTCAGTATGTGTTTAAAAGACATATACAAAAAATGCTCAGAAATTTAAATAAATGAACACAACAAAGAAAAAGATGCAAAGATAGGTTTAAAAGGCTCTCTGTGTTATGCAGTGCATCTCTTGACTCGTTTGGTGTAGTGGAATTTATTTTTGAGTCACCTTATGGATGTCGACTCCAAAATAGAGTGTCGAAGCCCTAGTGTTCTGGATTCTAGGTGTATGAGATATTCAAATTCTTTTTCGAAGGATTTTCATATCATCTCAAAAAGTTTATAATTAGATCTTAATCTCCCCGTATGTTATTATTTTTTATTTCTAGGGTTTCTAAAGTATGTTCGAGATTTTCAAGAGTTTTCTCTTTTACATTCTTTTTTTCTTATTAGTGTTCTGTGTGTGTCTTTTAATGATCCATCTTGTTATCCATTTATCCTTCAAGGTCCAACAGATATAATGATCTCCCCACATGCATGTACCTCATAATGTCTTCTGAATATCCTAGAAATAGTATTAATTAAGTTTAGAATCATTAATTTATATAAATTTGATTGTCATATATAAATTTGAGTTAATTAAATAAAAATAGTTTTTATGACTATAGGTGAGTCATAAGTATCGTTGAGTTATTAGCACTGGTCTATAAGCATCAGTGACTCTCTCTATCAATGAGTTATTTCCATTGGTATCAGTAACTCTAGGTATCCATGAGTTATTTTTACTATTGGTATGTCCGGGAATCAGTTAGTCATCATCAATAACTCATATTGAACTATCAGCGCATCGCCAATCAGTGACTTTTCCATCAGTATGTCCTTTGAACTATTGGTGTGTCTCCCATTAGTGAGTCGCCTATCGGGGATTCGGTGGACTATTGGTGTGACTGATCTTCAGTGACTTGTCCATCGATGTGTCATTTGTTCTATTGGTGAGTCCTTTAAACTATCGGTGCATCCTGCATCGGTGTCTTTCTCGATCAGTGAGTCCTTGTCTGTGAGTCATCCATTGGGGAATCCTATGAAACAATCAGTGCGAGAGACTTTGAAAAACATTCTAAGTGTTTGTCGTATATAGAAAAGTACCATATTAAGTGAAATATATAATTTCATGTAAATATAAACTTCTGATTTTATTGAAACACAAATATCCATAATTGATTGAATTATTGAAATTTATTATACAATGTTACAGAATCTATTCATTTATAAATATTCACTAACATGATTATCATTACCTAAAATATAATATGTGAGTTTTCATGATTTGTAAATTTTCATGATTTATGGTTTTTAAAACAAATATCTCACAAAGGGTCAGAAATTAGAGATCTGAGTGTTACTACATATCTTGTGATGATAGTAATCATGACATACATAGTTCATATATGGGAAACACATTATGTTTGTCTGACCCATAGGAATATGGGGAATTGTTTCTCTTGATTGTTGTTTCTAGACTCGGGATTGGACATCCATGCATCACTATTTTTCATGTGATGAAAAGAATAAAGAGAAATGTATTTTTCGAATATATAACTCCACACATAAGACTGGCCCATATTTTTAGGGGGAATTCTACCAAATGATTATTGAAACTAGACCTATTATTGGAGTTCCTAGCATCACTACCTATCCTGTGAAGATAGGAATCAAGCCACATGTATTTCTAAAATAGAAAACTCTCTATGAATGTATAAACTATACATAGATGTATAAATTATTCCAATTGATTCATATACCTAGAAATAAGATTTGTGATCTCAAAGTCACCATATATCATATACTGACAGAAATCAAGAAATGCATAGTTTTTGAAAAATAAATTCTCAATGTACGTCTAACCCATATGTACAAGGGGGAATTTTTTCCATTTATTATTCAAGTGGGACCCAAAATTGGAGATTAATACATCACTATATATCATGTTATGATAGGAATAAATCCATAAGTAGTTATTGGATGGTAATAACTCTGTACAGGTCTGACCTATATGCAGAGTGGGAAATGTTTCTATTTATTGTTCCAGCTGGACCCATGATTGGATATCTAGACATCACTACGTAACATGTGATGATATGAATAAATCTAAATTTAGTTCATGAATATGAAACTCTTCATGTGGTTCTATACCATACATAGAGTGGGGTGTGTTTCACATTGATTGTTGTAGCTGCACTCGAGATTGGAGATCTATACGACACTATTTATCTAGTGATGATAGGAATCAAGACGCAAGAAGTTCTTGATCTAGAAACTCTCTATGTAGGTATGAACAATATACATATGGGAGAATTTTTCCTCTTTTTTATTGCATATGGTCTTGAGACTGGAGTTCTGAGCGTTACTATGTATCCTGTGATGATAGGCATCATTGAACACATAACTATAGAATGGGAAAATGTCTATGTAGGTCTAAACCATAGTCATAGTGATGTATTCTTCCTGTTGATTATTATATCTGGACCATGGAATAGAGATCTAAGAGTCACTACATATCTTGTGATAATAGGAATCAAGCCATACATAATTATTGAGAAACCATTTATATTAACGTCATGTGGCCCATTTCACTACATATCCTGCAATTGTATGAATCAAGCCACACATAGTTCTTTAACGGTAAACTCTCCACTACCGTACGACCTATACACATATGGAGAATTTTTCCCATTGACTATTGTAGCTAATACTGGGACTAGAGACATGAGAATCACTATGCATACAATGAATATATGATTCTATCCACACATAGTTCTTCAATAGATGTGTGGTGGAAGACCAACCCCATGAATAGTTTTCCTCTTTGTCAAGGTCTAATACAATGTTATGTTTTAGGAAATGCATGATACACCGACCATATTGCTTCAAATCACGTAGAAATGACTTATGGTGCACATTTTAGGGTCTTGTATCGAGGAATCTTCGAACACTAAAATAAATTGATATGTCACGATCATTTGGGGAATATTTTACTAGAGTTTTTAAGTCAAAGTAATATATGATTGTTGTGGGAAACAAGGAATGGAAAATGTTTCCAAACCCAAAAAAAGGAGATTGAATGGAAACATAGGATAATTTTTAATTATGTGGTGGATGTGTCAAGATATATGATCTAGGTGTCCCTATATATCTCATTGGATAATAATCAAATTATACATTGTTCTGTAAAATCATGCAGTTTAGAGCCACATGTTGAAGACATCATCCGTGCTATTTAACATTATTTGGTATGGATAATGTTGAATTTATGTGAATATTTTCATTGTTGGACACAATAAAGATGATCTGTACCCCACTATATATCATGTGATGAAAGAGTCCAAGATACACATAGTTCTTGAAATACTTTGTAGTTTAGTTTCATGTAGCGAGGACATCGTCTATATAGTTTAACGTCTTGTGGTAAAGATGAAGGGTACCTAATGTGAAATAATATTTATTATGGCTGGGAACAATCCTGAACATTTGGGAATCATTCTATATGGTGGGAATCAAGATACATGTAGTTATTGATGGGGGAATACTCTACGTGAATCCGACTCTCATATATATATGGGGGAACTTTATTTCTCTTTTTTCCAAATTCCATATTGTGTGTGGAGATTTTTTGTGAGATGATGCATCCCTTGAAGTTTAATTTCATGAGGTGAGGACTTCTTCAATGTAGTTTAACATCAAACAGTAAGGAAATATCATGTAGTTCTATGTTATAATGTTTGGATGAAATACACTGTGCAATTTTTGTTCCTACAACTAGGAATTATTCTTTATAGATTAACTTCATGTGGTCATGACGTATCCTGCAGTTTTAATTTTATGTGACATTGATGATTTCTTCATCATTTACTGTTATAAGGCCAGTATATGAGAGGAATTAACAACCGATCTGAGAAAATTTTAATGACGAATATCACATTAGTGGGGGAATGACATGTTCCCCATCCACTATGGGTTGTGAGTAAGATAAATTATGATAGATATTATGTATAATATAAGGCATATCAAATTATCATTCCATATATGGAGGATTTTTTTCCTAGTTTTATTTAATTTTTAAGACCCAATACCTATTCTCCCTTATGAAAGTAATTAATGGGACCTCTTTTAAATGGCTCGTGTGATTTTGTTCTGATCGCCTTTAGGTTTTTATAGTTTATGAAACCTTTTCTCATTCATTTTTTCTGAATCATTTAACCACTTTTGTGATTTATCATCATTTAACAGTTGACCATAGATAAATATTCATAAAAATTTAAATTTTAATTCCATATGAAAAACTAATTTAGATCCATACACTACTGAACACAGAGTTTCTTATGTAGAAGTACGAGGTTTGTTATGAAAGGACTATAAATCATGGAGAATATTTTCCATCCATGACTTCTTTTCATTGCCTCCCATACTCTATAGTATATTCTACAGTGTCTTACTAATGGCATCAATGTTTTTATACGTTCTTTCATGATAATGTGATGAGTCATTGGCATTAATTTTACACACCATTATAATTTATTCAACTCGATAGAGAATAAGTTAGTGTTGTAGCCCATCAATATCATGTGAGGGACTCTAAAACAAGTTATAATATTTGACTTTGTAATGTTTATGATGTTATTTTTTTCAACTCCCTTTAGGGTTATTTCCTCAAAATATTTGAAAAATAATTTTATATCTATAAGGATGTAGTTGAAAGTATTGGTAGGGGTGGTGGATATGGCCCCAAAACATCAATTAATCAACTGGAAATGGCTAGGTGGGGATCAGTATCTTGTACAGTAGTAACCTAGCCTCCTAATTTGAATAGAGATCATGGTTCTAGACATATCAGTTTCATATTTTCCACATGTAATTCCTCAATAAAATGGAGAATCATTGTTTCCGGTATGCATCTGTAGTGGATTCCAGCAAATCCCTATTTGTGGAAATATTTATTATTATATATTCTATATCGAAGGTTATTGTTCACTCTTGTACATTGAATCAGTTCCCTTACATATTACTCTATGAGGAGCTACAAATTTTTGAGATTTTCAATTGTGGGACCCATCCATCTTGGAGTGGATATCGAGTCGTAAATCTCTTGGGATGTTTTTATCAAATTTATTTACTCCATGTCACAAATCATGACTGGTTAGAGCATCCTACTATGCATGATATAGAATACTACCTCATCTTGTTCAGGGTCTGACAGAACTATTGGTACATTATCCAGTACATCAGTAGGATCATTTTTATATTAGGGTACATGATTCAATATGGGTTCATAAAAGATCTCCTCCATTGGTCCACTAATGTAACAAGTGAGAGGGATCAATTATTCCTTTTTTCATTATGTATTCATCATTAATATATTTTATCACTTCCTTAAAATACCCTATGATGTTCAGAAAGGGTATACATAGCTTTAGGGATAGTTCTAATCTAGAAATGATTGTTTAGTATTTTTTCTCATTATTTATGAAGTCTTTTGAGAGTGATAAAGTGTAGGGAAACTTTTATTTTTTTGATAAACATAAACAATACCTACACCGACATGGCCGGGCATTGGGTTCTATAGTCTCTTACTAATAGGAATCTGGGTGGCTTAATCAAAATACAATTCCCATGAATATGGAGTGTCATGGGAATATAATACCTTTTTCTCGGGATGTTTGGTGACCAATTGTGTCATTTCTTAGGTGGGATGTTTATTTAGAAACAAGAAAATGTATTCCCATTCATTCAGTCGTGTGACATAGAGTAGATGTCCAACTATTTTAGAATCATGGCCTATCATGCAAAACACAAAGTCAATATAGGGTGGAAAATGATGTATATGATTTGGTCAATTTGAGAGACCAGGTTTACTTCATAGTTCAACAAGTAGTTTCCCATCATTTTCACAATAATGATAAGCATATGGAAGTTCTTCTCCATATCATAATACCAGGTCTCAGTACCTAACATCATGTGAATGAGGTATTAGAGACTATTTTTACTGCCTTCATCATTTCTTTTTGTGAGTATAGAATAAAGTGATCGTTCCATGGTGGAAACATATAAAATTAGTTTATTTCCTTCCACCAGGGGAATCCGGACTGAAGGGAGATGTATGTATAACTTCAGACACTCAATCGATTCATTAAATTATCCATTTCATTGATAGTAATCTCCATTATTCATTGATATGATGAAGAGAGGATACTAGATTTCCAGGTGTGCTATGAAACACTAAATGTGAGTGAGGTTCCCCTAGATCTCCTTTAATTTATTGTGATTCCTGGGGGTGACATTGGTATATATTCACAATTATTTTTAGAGTAGGCCTCATTTCTATAGTGTCATGCCTCAAATAAAAGACATTTCTCTAACATTTCCCAAAAAGGTCATTTAAATGGATACATATATATGTTGTGATATTGTATCTTTTCAAAAAAAAATAGTTCCTATGAAATGATCACATATCTATCGATATTTTATAAAATTTTCATTAAAATAAAATATATTTATTCATCCTAACAATAGATCAATGGTATGATTCATGAAACATTGGTATGTAGTTCTTGTATTCATTAATCTAATGGGTATGGAATAATAGAAAAGGATCCATTAATGTGCACTGAAGGATTTGGATTCCTCATCTTCAAAGTCCATGTTTATTTTATCATACCCTGAATACCTATCCATGCAATAAATGTCTTGGAAGATTTTGGTTCAATCGATCATGAATTTTATGACCGTAAATGTGATATCCTCCTTCTAGGATTGTTTAATAAGTTATCTAAAATTGACTTAGACTGTAATCTACCATTTATTTTTCACTATAGGGATGATGTTGGTGAAACATATTAGGTATTTCTCATTTGAGAAAAAATGGGATTTCATCAATTTTTCATCTTTAGACTCTACATTAGTATCATGATAGGGTGAAATACTCTATGCTGCCATCATGAAACCTTGATGGTCATTGGGTACACTGAGATTGTGTTTGTCTATAGTGGGGTTTAGTCTAGGAAATTCGTTATTTTTTCAAAGAAACACATATCAATGTTTCTTTAGAAATAAAATGCACATATCTTTCTCCTAGAGTGGAATGGAAGAATTATTCAATGTAGAACATGAGTCTTATTTTGTTCCCAGATTCACCATCCATAGCTCATCGATGGTGGTAGAGCTGCCTTCCACAATTATTGGAGGGGAATTATTTCTGGAAATCATATTCTTCCTCCATCTCTATGTCTATTGATGATTTTTTAGACAAGTTAGGAAATATGATTCCATCCCATTGAATTTTAGGATGAGAGAAGCCATATAAAAATATATTATCTTCTTGAACTACCAAAACTATCACAGAGATATTCCAAGATGATTAGTTTCTTTCATTAAATCCCTTGGGATAGGGGACATTCGGCATATAAGATGAAGTCTATTTCCACAATAATATTTATTGTTATAACATAATCACAATTGGGTATACTCTAGGGATTCATGTATGTGGTACCAAATATATTGTGAGCTACAACCTGTATATTTTCATCCTCCATTTATTGTTTTACTTTATTTTTAGAAACTTGCCTCAGTCTGTGGCTTCATAATTCTCATAAGGGGTTCTTTCATCCTGTATTATGAGGACCTTCCTATCTATGGGGTATTTCAAGAAATGAGTAACTATTGAAGTTACTTCCACATGGTTGTGAATCTAATTTATTTCATGCATGACATTATATGAATTGTCATGATGGATAGGCAAGAACATCATGCAATATGCGAGACCCCAAATCTAGGCCTTGAGATTGATCTTTATAAGAGGCATTTTCTAGCTCATGTCAAAACCTTGAATGGATATATTTGTAAGAGATAACTCACCCTCTATATATCCCAAATTTCCAAGGCTCCATATTAGAATGATCTTGATCCTATCCCAACTATAAATCATATCCCTTCAGATGCCAACAACATTGAGTTTTCTAGAATCATATTGGGGTAAGATGTGTCTTTAGATGTCCTCCTCCTAATCATGATCTATATATTTTTTGGTGATACGTAATTATGATTCACTGGTCTTCATTATATATATCTATGCTTTATAGGAATAGATATCAATCTGATATTATCTCTAAAGTTCTTAGAGGAGTGAATATATGAGT
Organism: Viscum album; assembly: GCA_963277665.1. Lineage (NCBI taxonomy): Eukaryota > Viridiplantae > Streptophyta > Magnoliopsida > Santalales > Viscaceae > Viscum > Viscum album. The sequence continues at coordinate 1,059,794,834 of OY728163.1, read as the reverse complement.
TATTTTGAATGATGGAGAGCATAAATTATTGAGATTTTGTCTTAGAAAACGACAATTTATTTCAAAATGTCTTACTTTTATTCCAAAGGTTAGTTCCTCCCAATGTGGGGTTAAAACATAATTTTCATCTTATGAGTTATGGGTTTTTATGTGTACAGTCCTAGATCATGACTTGAGGGTGAAGTAGTATCTACTTCTACGGTAATAGGTCATGTTATCCTTCCCCTTTGTCTAGGATGACCATACATTCGCACCCCCACCAATCATTCTAGTAATATGACATGGCTTAGATAACTATTATAGGGTTTGGGGACACCTCCAAATTTATTTTGGGATCACTATTGTTCTTTTCTACAGTTCACTGATACATATATTTCCTATGTGGTTATGTGATCAAGATATTGGGTCTATGCATGCCTGTGTTTTCCCCTATATCATCATCTATAGAGGCATCGGCCTCTGACTCCTTGTCCATGTATTGGGAACTCATAGTAAATTAATATCCATCATCAGAGAAGGATTATTCCAAGTGTATAACATTATTATAACCAATTATGATCACTTATTCTGGTGAGGGATCTATATTTTTGGGTGGTTCACATTCTATGGATATTATAGGAATGAAAATTGAAATGGTTAGGGAATGTATAGGAGATGAATATGATTCTTAAATATCTATTTATTCCAGAATATAGTGATTCCATCCACCTTTAAGAGGCATTTTTATGTCACAACCCTAGGTGAAGGTATCATTATGTGCTTGAGAATTTATTCTATAAAGGAGGAATGTGATCTTCATCTATCATTCAAGTCATCATTTTTTCAAAATTCTACCCACACCTCGTATGAATATCATTCCAATCACCTTCTTCTTATGAAAGTGTAATGGTTATATAGGTTACATGTGACTTGGAATTTTCCAACATCACATGTCTGTAATTGACTGTATTATGGAGAATGTATTTGAAGCTGAATAAATCAAGGATGATGGGGACCAAACTTTTATGGAATGGGAAGTAGTCAAGATGGTCATTGATGATGAACTCATTCGGTTTCCTAGGTATGGGATATTGGGTATGTTATTTTCCATATTTGTAAAAAAATAACCAAGGACCCTCTCAGTTTAGAAGCTATATGTTTTCCTATCTGTTCCTCAAATCCCAAGAAACCATAACCTCTATTCACTTATTTTCTTGGGTGATTTTTCTACTTATACCACACAAAAGGATATGAAGTGAAATTTAGGACATTCCTAGTTTCATTGATGAGTATGTCTACTAGTTTGAGTGTAAAAAAGTATTTTATGCCTTACCAAGCCTCTTACCCTAGGTTGATGGAATGATCCAAGACTTATCTTGCCTCCAATAAAATAAATATTGAATATGTTGTGCTAATTTTAGAAATTTTAGGAACCCTCATTAATATTTCATCAGGATCAAGGTGTCAACATATCACCACAAATACATTCAATAGAGTTTTTCATAAACTTCTCCTATAAGAGATGGACGATGATTCAATAGGTTAAACCTTTCCACCATTCTATGTAGTCAAAAACCCTCCAAAATTTTCATTTCTTTAAATTTGTATGGGTTCCACATTTTATTTTCCATAGCATGGTGGTAAAATGACAAAGGAATTGATGAAGAATATTTTCCCATCCTGAAACATATCTTACTAGAAGGGTAATTTACCAAATGAAGTCTAGCCCTACCATGGTCTATAAAAACACCTCATATTAGTTTCCTACTAGTGATCTCTACATCCCATCATTAGGCCACATCATAACATGAAATAAATCAGATGATATTTTGGAAATCCCTCTTCATAAGGGGATATGAAAGTTATATTTAAAAATAAGGGTGGGGGAAAAGTTTCATTCACCCATTTTGGATAATGATTCCTCTCTAGATGCACTGGTTTTGAGTCACACATCCTTGGATTCCATTCATGTATATATGGACTCAGTGAAATTGAGTAGTTTCTGTGGTTATATTTATTGGGACAACTATCATTACAAGGAGTAGTCTAGGGTGATATTGTGGCCCCATATTCATATCATACTACTTTTTGACTTATGGTAACAATATATGATCACCCTTGTGAAAATGATTTTGTCAAAGTAAAAGAGAAAATTTTAAATTATATTCAACTTTATCAATTATATAGACTGAACATATAGATCCAAAGCTATACTTATGCATAGATACAGATTTTTCAGGTGTATCATCTATTACCTGATATATAGGATGAAATATATTCATCAATTTTGGGAGAAGTTACCCATAGGAAATATTTCCCTTGAATATAACCACATTGTTTTTTTTATGATTTTGAATCTCAAAATCATACTGTACCTTCTATTCCTACATTGAAAAAATTTCATCTATTATTAGTGGTAATAGGGATGTAGCTACATACTTCCCTTTATCTATATTAGTGCTTTATCATATATGTATAACCTCATTATTCAGGGGTTCCAGGTTTAGGGTTTTCTTTGATCCCATTTACATGAAGCCTGAGTTGTTAAATCCCATTGTCTCGAGCTATGTTTTCCACATTGTATCCCAATTTATTTGTGCCTTGATCCACATTATTGGTTTTGTTGATAGTGGAAACTTTCAATGAGGTTTATCTATCAATGAAATTTTTCTCATTACTATCAACATTATAGTTTTATTATTCACTACTCACATTAGGGTCATTTTACTGACCTTGTCCATATTGGACCTTTTTAGCTTATTCCCCTTGAAGGGTTTGACACCCTTTAGTGTATGTTTCACCCATATATTTCTGTTAGTGATGACATTTGTGGAGTTTGAAGTCATTTTTGCTCAATGGTACCCCGATAAAAATGACTATATTTTCTTGTGAAGAATGAATGGGATGTTGACCATTGATATATAGCTTCTAACCTAGAGAAGAGATATTCACTCTATGATTATGATGATAATGAAGAAAATTCCCAAAACCATGTGGGATGGGTGTACTCCAAGACACCATTGGTGTTTCTTGGTCCTTTTTTTGGATTTGATAATTCCGAATCATGATTTGATGACTCATGGGATGATAATTGAGAGATAAATACCCCCAACTTATCAAGATGGGTTTGGCCAAGAATGAAAACTTATTTCTTCGAGACCTTCTTCGAGTGTGATGATCCTGGTGATGGTGATTTTAATGCAAATTCCCCCAGCTCTATGGTCTGAGGTTGGTTTTTAGCTGCTTCCAATATTTCATGAATCCTCTCAGGGATTCATGAAACAAGGGGAGGAGGTTTTGGTAGATTTCTCCATAGTTTTTTATGTTTTTCATTCTCTTGTATGGCTGTTATGATTGGTCGTATTGTGACCCATTTGATATAGAATAGTTTTTCTCATGTGTGATCAAGGTTGAATAGAATTCCATGATGGGAATAATTTTCTACAGGATGTTGTTGGGTTAGCATAAATATCATATTTTGTGTCTAAAATTCAACCCCACTATTTCCATGATCCTAGATAAATGATCTTTCATACGCTCTCTCCCTCTTTTATAAATGTCATAGAATCACTAAAGTGGTGGAAATCCATTGTAGAGACAACATTTATAATGCATTACATAGTAATTTTATCTCACCAAAGGATATAAAATTAAAAGGATTCATACCATGGATGTTATTCTCTTCTATGGGATCAATTATTACTAACTCTCTAGAAATTCCCCATCCTTGAATACAAATACGTGATGTGGAATTAGTGATTAGTTTCCAAAGTGTTTTGGTTCAATGGCGGCATGAATGTTTGATATTTTTGCAATTATTTATTGGTTTGGGTCCCAGTCCAGGGAGATGGATATTGTAAATACCATAATATATTTTAGTAATGTTACTAGACCATAAGATAATTTTACATTGGAATGCGTGTGAGACGATTTATGAGGTAAAATTTTGAGAACCCATAATCACTATTTCTATTTAAAAAATTGAATGACTTATACACAAACTTTAATATTCTTTATATTAAAAATAATAATATAGTATTCCTTTTTTATTCCCTTTATGGAAATAAAACATAAAAACACAATAATATGATGATTCAACCTGAAGTAAAAGATTTAAATAACTAGGTAAGAATAAGTTTATGTCGTATGTGTTCTATGTCATAAAATGTGATTCCACATCACATTTATTATATGGAAACAAATAAGAAAACTGATAAAAGTATATCTCAAATGAAACATGTTGGATCATTATATAGCGTTAATGGAAGTGGTTGAATGATTTAAGAAAGTCAACTGATAATCAAGGAGATTTCCTTAATCATTTTTTAAATAATATTCATGTTATATTTTATTCATAAAAAATAAGGATAAAATATAGAAGGAGAATGTGTTCAAAATTATATGAAATGAGATTTGATACAAAAATATATAAATAAATGAATTTATGTGAAAAACCACTAGATATTGTTTTTATGGTCTTGGTGAATTAAACAATCTTGATTCCATGTAAAGGCTTATATACATGCATATGATCATTATTCAATGGTTTTTTGGGCTATGTTGATGTAATAATGTAACTAGTTGGTAAAAAAAGTCTATACATGTTCAAGATTATCCCCTTTATTGAGTTTATTTTAATAATAAGAATTATACTCGGGTTGTGGTATAATAACTATATGACACTATGTATTTAGTGATCAACATATAGGTTACCTCCTTAACAAACATGTTTTTTCTTTATTATTTCATTATTAGTGGGTACCTTGAGTAAAAGGTGGTAGAAAGTTTAGTAGTGAAGGGATTTGAATGTTTTTTAGCCAATGATCTGCCACCAAATCAGTGTGTATCAACCTTCATGTGATCCAAAAAAATGGAAGCTGAAATCCTTTAATCTGAGGGAACTCATATCAAGATAATTCAAATTCATCACGTATGTATCAATTTTATTTTTATATTTTTAAATTTACATCCAATATATACTCTTTAAAATATTTATTATCTACTCTAGTGATAGTTAATTAAAATCATTTTTCTTCAATTGAAATGATACTACTGTTATATAACTCTAACTTCTACTCATTCCGATATTATAGAATGTTCTAGTTTTGTTCATTTTAACCATCTAAGTGAAAAAGTTACCCAAAATAACCATTTTAATATTTAATACGTGTCAATCCATTAATAAATGTAACATGTGACATTATGATCTATTTTATATTATGAATCTATTTCTGTAAAGACGAAACATGAATAACTAGATATTATATTGTAACATAATAATATCGATAAATTGCCTAAAACATGTTCTTCTTGGATTCCATTATCATGAAATATGGATTTTAACTTCTATAAAATTAACTTCTTGATGAATATATAATTGGAACATATTTATTATTCTACCTTGCGTAATCTATTAATGATTAACTTGTTATCAATGAATGATGATTGACGTTTTCATTTTGAAACATATATGAAACAATCCATAGTACTAACAAATGATGATGTAAATAAAAACTAACTAGATATACCACATATGGATTTCACCTTTTTAGAAATAAATAATGTTTTCTTGATGAATAGATGATGGAAATATGTGTTAGAAATAATAGAAGAAATGAGTGAGAGGCTCCCAGGGATAATTGAAAAGGGCAATGTTTTATTATTTTCTTAAAAAGCTTCGTTAGACAGATTATATGTATTATCCCTTAAGTATGATTATTATTGAAATAATATTTAATTTTGAAACAATTAATAAAAAAATTTAGTGTACTGACAATAATATCTTATAATAATTGATATGTATGTCATCCAAATAAAGTGACTAAATAATTTAATGAAGAAGGTTTAAATAAAATTATCGAATGGAATTAATAATATATTCAGATGTTTTTATATGGTTTAAGTAAATATGGGTTTTTATAGTTTGTAATTGTCTATGTAATGTTTTCACACTACCTTTGAATGTTTTGGAAAATCCTTATTATCATTTGGAGAATGAAATATGAGTATGGTACAATGAATTAAAAAGTTGATGCAAGACATTGAAATCTTGAGAAAAAATTTTATATGGTTGATATTGAATTGAATGGATATTCATAAGGTTAAATATCTTCATGGGTTACCATCATAAGGATTAGATTTATAAGGTACAAATGAACACTATAAATTATTTCTAAATGACAGAAATATACTTCCAAAAGAAATATTTTAATTTATCCTTCAAAATATTCTAAATAATTTTAAATATATAAATAAAATTAAATGATTGTGATTTATGCTACTAATTAAATGTGAAAATGTATGTGATACATTTTATTAAAAGGATTATGCCTTGAAAAAAGTGGAACAAGCACCAAATTTATTAAAATAAACTTTACAAGTGTCGAAAGTATGTGGACATATTACAATATTTCACATGGAAATAAAAATGAGCGGTAAGGAGGTCTTCGCACCAGGTCATGTCTTTATTAACTCCCAAATTGTCCAAGCCATAAGCAGACAAGTTTTCTTCCTAATAGACATGTGTTATGATGTAGTTCAGATCCGTGATTGAGCGGTTTCATTCCATCCATTAGGTAGTAATAGGCTAAGATAGATGTGTTACACCATTCCAAATAGCTTGTATGATTATCGTCGAGTCACTTTCAATCCAAAGGTTTTTCCATCCAAAGACAATGGAAAATGTTATCACATAAATAAAACCCATAATCATAGCATCATAGGAGGTGGAAATGCCACAATGGACCATGAAGCAGTATAGAATATGGCAGAAGGCATTCCTGAAGATAGCACCAAACACTACAGGCCCCGAATTTCCCTTATAGGCACCATCAATGTTAATTTTGATCCATCCAGGTAGAGGGGAAAATGTAGGTGAAACTAATTTGAGATATAATATTGAGAAGATTTACACATTTAAAACAAATAATTATATCTCATATACATGATTTTGAACACATGTTGATTTAATTTTGTAAATATTTTATAGGATCAAGTATTTGGAGGAAAATATTCAGTGATATTTAACATATCAAATTTATAAAATATACTAAGTATTTGGGAGATTTTAATAAATATTATTTAATGAAAAATTGAACCATGTTAAATAAATTTGAATTTTGAGGACCACCAATTATTGTGAAATGGGGAGTTTCTTAATCAATATGTAAATATAACATTCACAATCATATAAATTAAGAGAGGTTGTGGAGAATAATATATTGGAGTCTTTGACATTGTTATTTCATGAAGAAACACATTTAGTTAAAGAATTGATAAATCATTATATTGTTTTTATAAGTAGATCACAAGATTGAATCATGGAAGAATTAGAAGGAAGTATATGATACTTCTATACAATATAAGGTGATAAATTGAGGTATTATGAAGTAGAATAAAAGAATAAAAAGGTATTAATGTTCCATTACAAGAAGATATAGCAGATAAAGTCCTATTCATTGATTGGTGTAAGATATATTCAATGACTATGTGAGGAATTCGAGTTAAATCATGGGGAATGTGCTATAGTAGATAAAAAGATGATCAGTGGAAATATTTAACTTTGTTATTACATGTAATGATCCTCCTATTATATTGAGGATCCTGGGGTGGGATTCCATGGATGTAGGGAGGGATACAATGTCATTGTATCTACTTTCATTATTAGTGGAATAACTCATTATTGGAGGGTCTAACTAGTCATGGTAAGGATTAGCCTATCAATTCCAAAATTTATAAATCATTGTTAAATTTTTCTTTTCTTTTTATCATCATTTAAGTAAGGATGATGTATATAATAAGGATACGACTGATACCTTAAGCGTTCAATCATGTTGAATTATAAGGGTGAATTCATAAAATGAACATGATATTATTAATTCACTACCTCTACCTCTGAGTGATTTATTGATCCTAGGAACTTCAATTGCTATCAAATCTTACTAGGTGATTTGATCTATATTTTATTTTTCATTAGAAACACTACATAAAGTTAGTATTTTTGGAAGATTTTGAGATACCTTGGATAGAGAACTCAATATCCATCCCTATTAAAGTTGAATTTAAGGTCTTAGTTAAAACTATAGATAACATGAAAACAGTTAAGTAATTATGTTGGGAATAGTCTCATAATAGAATAAAGACCTACCACTATATGAAACATATAAAAGTGATATGTTATAATCTATAAAATCTATTGAGGGTAGTCCTTCTCAAAGATAAATTACATGTTGTGGAAAGTATGTGGGAGATTATTGGTGTGAAATAAGTAAATACCACAACTCTAAAAAAAATATAATCTAAAAAAATTTAAAAAATTATTCCTCACATATATATATTTTCAAATATCAAGACAAATTATCATGAAAATGAATATATATAAGTGGTAGTTGTAGAAATAAAAGATTTACAATGTGTGTTTTTTGAAAAGAAATTTGTTGTTATATTCCATGTGGGAGAAATGGAAAAAGTTATAAAACTATTCAAGAGAATATTTTCCCCCATTTATAGAATAATTATAATGGTATGATTGTGAGAAATATTTTTTAGAACTATTATATTCATAATTTTTAAATGAATATCAAAAAATAACACCATGAGATTTTAATAATATAATCATCATGTTTGATGGATTATTTGAAATGAAACACCAATATCAACAGAAAATATAACACCAAAATAATTTATGATATATTAATTTCAATATAAATTCTATCTCTTTGATAACTTGTAATGAACACAACATCGAATTAGAATGAAATGTGATATGCTATTAATATATTTTTTTAAACTTATCCATTGTAACATATTCATTAATTTGGTGGGTATGAAAAGTACTGAATAAATTATGAAAATTATTTTGTCCAAACACTTATAAAATAAATTAAATGGTGATCTATTTATTAAATATAAAATAATAACCATTTGAAAGGGAAATAAATGTTTTTAAAAAACTTTGTTTTCTAAAAGGTGGCCTAGGTGTGCCTTGCGCAAAAAAATGTAAATTGAATTTTACCACTTTGATAAGAAAAAAATAAAAAAATTGACTTTATTTTTTATAGTCTACATGTTTAAATTATCATTGAGTGATTTTCTTTGAATATTTTGATTAGATCAATTTTCTGGATGAATAGTAAAAAAATATAGTTTTTTATTAGAAATATTTAATTTCTTTTAATTTATTTAAATGTTAAATAATATGTTAAATTTACATTAATGATATATTAGTTCATATATATTAAAAATTATCTAATTTAGTTCATTTTGATATATTTAATTTTTAATTTTTATATTAAAACATTATGTACTTATAAGAGTTTTCTCATTAGAAACCCATTCTTTCATCACGTCTCACGTATGTTTTTAAAGTATTGTCTACCACAAATGTGAATTGATATTAGAAAAAAAAATTATATTTGGAATAAGAATGATATATATAATATAAAAACAATAACTTAAGGTTTTACCATAATTAAGGGTACAAACAATAAAAATTAATTATGATTATTGAGGGACAAATGGATTTACCGAAGGGTTAAACAATAATGGTAAGTGTTAAATTTGACCAAAAACTTTTCCAACACCCATTTTATAGACATATATCGACCTTATGACATATAAATTTATATAATGATATATTTTTTAGGATCTTAGCTGGAAAAATCATTGTTATTGCTTTATATATGAAAAACAATCGTGTGTTTCTTATCACACATATATATATATAAGGCCACCCACTCTACTCACAAATTCACACTTTCAAAATAATTAGTTTTAGATAATACCAAAAAACTATATTCTATAATTCCCACACCACAACCTATATTCATTACTTTTTTTAGTATTCTCTCTGAATAATTCAGTAGGTATAAACCTATAGAGTCTCTCCAAAGAAGATGTAAAATTTTTAAACATGCAAATTTATTTTGATTCTTATTCCACCTCATTAAAACCTTATAAAACTATGATAATGAAATAATACCATTATCTACTATATATTCATTATTCATTATTCCAATATCATAACCCATATCATATCCAATTCAATCAAATTGGAAATGAAATTGTCGATTGTGTGTACGGTGGACTACCACCTCATGAATCGATGTAACTCAGTTTCAATCACAACCTTTAAAAGACAGATATAACGATCTATTTAAATATTTATAAAATATTTATGAAATTATTATAATTCTATAATTATGATATCATCTATACATTCCTACTTTCCATTCCCTATAGGATATGATAACATCACTCATGTGTACAAAGGATTACTGCCTCACGATGCGATGTGCTTCATTTTTGTCTTAGGATTTACATGAAAGGTTGTAGGTTAAATATAAGGATTATATGCGTTATTTATGTTCTTCACACATATATTTTTATATTATATCACATAAAAATTATTACCTTACAATCCCTTAAAAAATATCTTCACTCATAATTATGAGTGGACTACCACCTCCACATAGAAATGTGAAATGTTTCAAATATTATTTTTATGTGGATAGTAATAAGGAAATATTTGATTAATATACATGATATAGGTGAAATAATTTTTATTATTCAAATATTAATTAAATTATACTTTTTTTCCTTTCATCCATCATAAAAACTTAAACATCATTCATAAATACATACATCCTACCATCTATTTGAACGGACTGTTCTATTTTCTCTCTCTAACATTAAATGATTGCAATAAAAACATATTTAATGAATATATTATATATATATATATATCATGGAAAAAGTTCATGATTTTATGTAACCGCAGTCAAATTAAAATATAAAATGATTTAAGTAGATAATATTTGTAATGAGATATAAGAATATGGTTCTCTAATATATTTATAATAAACACATATTTTTGATATAGGACATTCATACACATATGGATAAAGTGGAATCTAAGGTATGGTTTTTCTCAACATACTTTTACTTCCGTGAGACAAATGTCATATTGGCCACTTATTTCTTATGTATGGAAGATATACTACACCATTGATATATTATATCATGAATATCTTTATATTAATGTTATTTAATGTTTCATGTTATTTTTTTCTGTCATGGGTCTTGCGATTTGGAAGTTACCAAAGTGGTAAGAGTTTATTTGACAATCTCATTATTATTTAGTTTTTTACATTTATGTCAGAATTAGGTGAATTATTTTGTATTACTATATTAAATAAAATTTATTTTAATCTCATATGGTTGTTCATAAAATTTTTTGGTTTTATTACCATTTCCCATCCCTTTTGTACTTAAACTTTTTGAGAAAATGTTTTCAGTAAAAGGAAGAAATATTTATAATTTCCATCGAAAATTATTTTTCATCCAAATCCAAGTTTTCTAAATATTCTCTAAATTGTTTTAACATATTAAAAATGATATATTAAATTATATTTCACAAGTTCCTATTTTTATAAAAAAATTAATGGAACATTCATTACATTTTCCAATGATGGATTGTTTTTCATTCCCTGAAAATGTGAATGAAATCATTGATTTAACATGTTCGAGATTAACAGAATTTCATTCCATCATGACCAATCATTGTTTAAAATCATAAATTTTCAATTTTAAATGTTACATTAAATAAAAATTCCAGTAAAAATATTTTTTTAACTTTTAGATTCAAAAATTATAATTTTAAATTGAAAATTTTATTTTCATAGAAGAAACTAATTACATCCATATGGTAATTATTTTAATCAACAACAGTAACACATTATTTAAATTATGATCCCCTCATATATTATGTGCTGATATCCTCCATTTTTTTATGGTTTATGATTATTTTGATTGATTATGTACAATTTTATTACCATTCACATATAAATCTATATGGTTTATGATTAAATTTTTTTTTAATTTAAGTATTAACATTTCATATGAATTTTTTTAATATGAATATTTTTTTTGATTGTGTATCAATCCATTAATATGGGGAATTCATTAGAATTATGAAGGGACTGGTGGGGAGTTTTTGTTTATATCCCATCTATGCATCTAAAGGTCTCATGAGACAAATTAGATTGCCAAATTAGATGGGTTTCTACCCATAGATTTAAAGTGTACATTGGATGGTCATGATAATATGTGTAAATATCCCAAACTATAAATTACTTCATTATGATATAGTTCTTTATATCCATGTGATTATTAGATTATTTATAACACCAATTGAAAAGTTTCAATATTTTATGATTATTTATGTGGAATTATTTGATCAATATTTATTTATATCATATCATTCTATATTTATTAATTAAATGGACCGTGTTTTAGTTATTTACGATTCCATATTGATTATAATTATATATTTTTGTAATATTCCACTATATGATTACAATACTGAGCATCTAATCCCATACAATTACTGTGTTTTATATTTCACTACATACCAGGAAGTGTTTTGAGATTGATATTCAGAGAAGATCTTTGAGGAACAATAGAATTCTCAAAGAAAGAAATTTATGTATGTTTTTTTAAAATGTAATATGAATTTAAATTATTTATCTAAATTACCAAAAATAATAATATATGATATATTTTGAGGTTTCATTCAATATGTATAGTTCCAATGTAATAATGTAACCACTGGATCTAGGATACTAGAGTAAGGGTATACATAGTTGGTATAAAAGAGAGTTTATTAGAGAACGTAGAAGATAGATTTAGTAAATAATAGATTACGGAACATAAAAAAATTATATGAATTGAGGATAAGTATATAAGAACATCCTAATGTTTTTGTAAGGTCTATAATATGTGTTTAAACTATTAAATATATCTCTCTCAAGACATTATAAGTGGATGTGGTTCCAGAATATATGTAATATGGAGTAATAACTATGAAATATATGTGCCAATATTAACTCAAGCATTACCAGGTATATGAAAATGGCTTAAAGCACACCTAGTTTAACATAACTAGAGCATATTCATTCACATATTAATTAAAAACCATTATAATGTATTTTAATATATTTTTATCCTAAGGAAAAATTCTAAAATAAATAGTAATTATGTCCATGAGATTATACATGTATAATCTTTTAAATTTTTTCTATGTTTTTTACTATTTTTTGGGTTATAAATTTTGATATAGAATATTATGATCTAATATTGTGAATTCTATTATTTATAATTTGGAGCCTACTATAAGGAATGAGAGTCTTATCTATAAATGTAACCCAAAGAGTAAAAATGATCATTTCATTAATGGGATTATTCCATTATTTTGAACAGAACTAGTGTCCAAAACATTATAATCAAATGAGAACATTGTATTAGGTAATATCAATATAAAGAAATAATTTTATATGTATTATGTATTTTAATGAGAGAAATAGAATTAGAGGGAAAAATGGAAAAAATGGATAAGGGGGTGAAGGTGAAGAAGGGTTTTCTTGCATGTGATAATTGTAGAAAGAAACACCCTTGTACCCTCTTGTATAGAAATGATATTTTCTTCCAGTGTGTAGAGGATTTCCATCATATTTTTGAATAATATGGAATGAAATAAAAAAAATTATTGTTTCAACTTTATGGTGATTGGGCACTATGAAAACGAATTCCTAAAGTGTCAATGGACTATACCTCAAAAGATGTTAAGGGATCAATGTCATACTTGTGTAATTACTAAAAAATAAGTTCAAATATTAATGTGATTATGGTTTTAAACATTGGAATGTTGAACTTATTATAAAATGAATGATAGTTGTATGATAACCTCTAATACCTTCCTAATTTTTAGACAATAATGATAAAGACATATTTATGTGATTTTATTTTTTATCTTGAAATTTATTTGTAATCTGAAGGATTGTTTTATCTCTACTGGTGTTTAATAATTTTTTTAGAATTATTGAATAAATTTGATAATTTGATATTTTAATTATGGAATATGGAGAAAATTAATTTTTTGAATAATTTTTGTTTTCATTATGTTTATTTATGATAAATGTATTCACATATTTTATAGGGGAAATTAAGATCCACATTATGTTTTTTAGGGACAATAATTTTGGTTTAGTGACCTTACTTCAGAATAATAGGACAATGAATTTGGTTTGTAATTTTTGGAATGAGTCTTAATGTTATCTATATATGGAAACGATTAATTTGAACATTGTAGGGTATTGGATAATGAGTGTTGACTATTTAGGTCTTGCAAAATAACTATAGATAATAGGAATGATTTGTTCTTATTTTATTAAGACAATGATTTGATAAATGTTAATTTTAGTTCATTGGGAATAAAAATTCCTCTTGGATATTCTTTTAATGAAATTATATATAAAGTATTAATTGATTTAATAAAAATTAATATACTAAATTGTAATAATATTTTCTTCTTTTCACGATCTTAATGATAAAAAATTATTTAAATATACGAAAGGGAAATTAGAAAAATAAAATATTATCCTAGTACCTTCATTTCTAATGAATAAAATGGTGTTTAAACTCTTTATAATTTTATGATTTTTTATCCATAACTTCATATTAATCATTAACATTATTGTTACCATTGATATCTATATAATATTATTAATCATTAGGCATTAGTATTGTCTTATGTGTTTGTGTCTTCATTTCCAACAAATTTTCTCATAATTAGAGACCTAGAAATGTGTTATTATAGATAACATTTGTTCATTACTTTCCCATGTATCAAGAGTAATTTTAATAAAAAATATTTATTATGTGGGGTTTTATGAAGGGTATTTTCAATGTTGAAAAACTTTATTACCAAGACCGTGATTAAATTGTGAGGAAACCGTTTTTTTAATGTGGTAGAGTGTAACACCCCTAATTTTAAAAAGAGGAACATCATATTAGATATTATATATGAAATTAAACTCTATTATTATAATAGAATTTAAATCCCCATCCCATTATTTATAATATATTTATTTTTAAGTAAATTCAATCAATTCGATAGCCTGTAATGCATGAAATGCTATTTTTTAATGAATCGTGGTACTCTATAAAATTATTATTATATAAACATGACCATTATAACATAGAATTTATTTTGGCAGGTATAAATTATAAATAAAAAAGTTATGAAAACAATATGGTTTAAAAATATAGAAAATTAATTAGAGGGATATTAATTTTTTATATGAATTATAAGAACATTTTGAAATAAAAAATAAATATTTTCTTGAAAAATAAATTATATTAAATAGGGGTCTAGTTGTTCTTTTGACAGATAATTTAAATTATATTTTATCAAATTAAGAAGATTTATTTGAAAAAATAAACCTCATTTATAAAATATAATTTCAAAAAAAAATTATGTGATTTTTTGTTAATATTTTCTTGTAATGATTGATTTTTATGATGAATATTTAAAAATAAAGAGTTTTATGGAAAATATCTATTTTATTTATATTATTTACAAAGATAAATTATTCTTTTAAATTAGTTTTAAAGAAAAATCATGTAAATTATATAATAATTTCAATAATTAAGGTAATTATAATCTACATTATATTTAATTTTTATATTAAAGGATTGTAGAATTAAGAGAATTTTCACTTTGGAAAACCACTCTTTTGTTGGGTCTACCATTTGATATTAAATTTAATTCTGCCACAAATATGAATTAAAATATGAAAACAAGATACCATATATGGAAAAAGTATAATTTATATTATCTAATTATGTCACCATTATTTTTTATATAATAAATAGTTAAATATATAAAAATTAATTACTATATTTATAGTTGAAATTGGTTTATAGGGGATTTAAACTATGAAGATATGTGTTTAAGATGATCAAAGAATTGTCCAAAAACTATTTTTCGGCCATATATTGACCTTATAACCTATAATTCTTGATTAAAACCCTTTTTTAGGCTTTTGTAATGATAAACACATGGGTATCACTTTATTTATTCAAAACATCCTTGCAAGTCTTCTCCCAAATTATAAATGACCAAACCCCTCCCCACCCCTGTTCACACTTCAAAACCCCTTTCGTAAGACAAGACCTACCCAAATACTATTAATAATGATGTCAAAAAATAATAGAGGCGTTATTTTTATTATAAACTCATCCTATGAAATATTTATTTATAAACCTTATGAGGCACTCTAAAGAAAAAGTAAATTTGTTAAACATGCATATTTATTTATTTCTTCATCCACTAATTGAATCCATTTAAACTGGGATAATATACTAAACCCATAATTTTATATATACATAAATTTAATTATTATAATTTAATAACCCATGTCCATCTCCTATTCTATCAAATGGGAAACTAATATACCCATTGTGTTTACAGAAGAATATCACCTCGTGAACCAATTTTATTTTTTTTCCTCACAACTATTAAATGATAGATATAATAATTTAAATATAATATTTAAATGAAATTAATGACAATTTTATACTTCGGTAATTTTGGAATCATATAACCCTTCTAACATTCATTTCTATGGGTGATACTATAAAGCCTCTATTATGTAGGGCAGACTACCGCCTCACAAAGCGATGTGAGTCATTTTAATATTATGATTTATAAGAAAGGCATTAAGGTTAATGTTAATGTATATATCTGATATTTATGATATAATAATAAATCTTGAAATATAATATCACATATATCTCTTTAAATTTCAATCTGTTAGAAAACATTTCTATTGCTCATTCAGACGTGTGGGCTATTGCCTAAACATAGCTATATAATTTTTTTCATTTTATTTTATCCTATAATCTAATAAGGATTTATTTTATTAATATAAATCATATATGTTAAATAATAATGTTTTCTGAAATATCAATTAATTTATTTTTTCCTTCAATTATCTCCATTGCACAAAAATTGAAACAATATTAATGAATATATATAGCATATTATCTCCATAAAAGATGAAATCCATTTTCTATCTATTTATTTTATAGATTATGATGAAAACAAGTATATTTAATATATAATATATTTATATCATGTTTTAAATTATTGATATAATGTATCCATCATCAAATTAAAAGAACAAAAATTATAAAAACAAAACATAGATGAAAATTGAATCAATTATATCCCAAAAAAGTTATTTTAACAAATAATTGAAAACAAAATGGTGGTAAAAGAATATAATTGAGTTATATATGTTATATAATTTATTATTATGGTTATATAGTAAATTTTTAATAAACCTATTTTTATTAAATAGGGGTTTCAGATACATATTAAGGAAGTATAATAGGAGGTGAGGGGTTTCTCTTCTCCCTTTTACATCCGTGAGCCATATGTCATATTCACCACTTATTTATATTTCTGTTGTATATTAAACATTAATGATATGTTATAAAATTAATATAGTTATATTCATATTATTTAATTATACAATTTATGTGATTTCATTTCTGGGTATTACGATTCGTAATTTACTAAAGTTGTAAGAGTTCATTTCACAATCTCATCATTATTCAGGATTGCATAAAATTATATCCCTACTAGGGAAATTATTTCATAATCCAATATTAAAACCAATATATTTTTGTATCTTATATTTATACATTATTTATACAAGTATTTGTACCATTTTCCCTCTCTTCGGTGTCTAAAATGAAAGAGAATATGTTTTTAAGGAAAGGAAAAATTATATCCCTTTTGGTTAGAAAATGTTTTTTCTTAAAATTACATTTTCTTAAAAACAATAACTTTAATTTTTTTCTGAAATTATTCAAATAATGTGTGAAATAAATTTTTTCTGTGCATTAATTTTTTAACAATTTTGAAAAGAATCTCTATTTCACTTTCTAAACAAGGCCCATTTGGATTTTACAAAATATTTAAAGGGAATATTTTTTTCAATGTGTAATACATTGTTAGAATTTCATATCATCCTAAAAAATCAATGTTTAAAATATAAATATTAAATTTTATAATGTTATTTTAGAATAAAATTAATATCTAAATATGTTACCAATATTTATTTTTTCAAAAATAGTAATGTTCTATGTGATAAGTTTATTTTCGAAAAATTTGTTTTAATAGAATTATTATTGAATTTATATTAATCAATTAAAAGTTAGAATTATTGAAAATAAATTCCACATAAGGTATGTTGTGTTGATAACATCTTTATTATATCTTTGGATGGTTTATGATCAGTTTGACTAAGGATAAGAAAATTTATTTCCGTTCACCATATTTTTCTGGATGGTTTACAGTTATATTTATTTGATTAGGGTATATATTAACATTTAATATATAATTTTTTTAATATAAAGGGTTAATTTTATGATGATTCACCAAATTAATATGTGTAATGAATTGGACTTCGTAACTTATGGTTTTGTAACAATGATAGATAATTCCTCGATGCATTGACAGGTCTCATTAGAAAATCAGTTGGCCAAATTAGTTTAGTTTCTACCCATAGATTTAAACTATATTGTGAAATTCCTTATGAGTATGTTTTATATGTCCAGCATTATGCCTTCCATAATTACGAGATTATTTATTTATTTCCATGGTATTATTTTTTTATTCAAAAAATCCATTGATAAATTTAAAGATTACAAGATTTCATTTATAGATTTATTTAGTCAACATTTTTTCCTTCCATATTATGTTATGTTTAATTATTAAATTTCATGTGTTTTATGTATTTACCATTCTATATTAATTGTAATTTTTTAATGATAGCTTCCACTTTATGAATACCCTTATTGAGCCTCTAATCTCAACCATTTATTATGGTCTATATTCATGTGGTTACAAGTATGTGTTTTACGGTTAATATAGAGGTAAAATATATGAGAACTAATTTTTTTCGCAAATAAAATAACTTTTCTATTTTATTTTTTAAAATGTAATTTCAATTTCAAGTGTGTATCTAGTTTACCAAGGCTGCTAAATAATTTAGTCATTTACTATGTGATTCCTTGTACAATAAATTAAAGGAACCACCAGCACCAGGCTACGGGAGTTAGGTCCTTTACAGAGACTCTATAAAAATCCACCATCATTGTTAAAGAATTTCTGAATTGTGGTAAAGTAAAAAATGAAAAACAAAATTGTAATAAATTGTTATAATAGATAAAAAAAGCATATTTTATTAATCAAGAAACTATACATTGTTGGTAGGATAGTTATATTTGTATGTTAATAATATGAATAACTCTTCCAAAATGATGTTTCATGATCTTTGGTTAAGTCTAAGAAACATATAATTCATATATGATAGAATGTACTATATTATTTAAAAGAAATACATTTCTTGATTAAAAATATTATGAATCATAGATCCTAGAAGAATCGAATTAGTTTGAAAAAGATCTTTGAATAGTAATCCATTGAAATTGGAAGAATCTATATAAGAACGTAAATTATTTCGTATAAAAAAATGTATATACTTATGTTTTTTACATTTTTTATATATTTTAATTTAAAAACATTAACAATTTGAAAGAAAATATATTCTGAAAAATTCACCTCTATGTCCTTGGTGAATGTCACTATACATAACAAAATAAACTCCCCAATAATGGTGAAATATTTCGTAATTACACACAAAATACTCAAGAAAATAAATCTATATAGATAAAATAAATTAGAAAAATAAATATTTTCATTAGATATTTTTATTGTTTCTAAATATTTTGTTATATGGTACAAGATTTATAGTGTAATATTTAACTATAGAGATGATATTTAATGCCATGTGTAAGGGGGAGAAAAGATATAGATTGTCAAAGAAAAGTTATTAAGTATTAAGTTTCATAAATAAGTAATGTTTTCCACTAAGAAAATTTTATAATGGTTTGAATATATATATGATTACTAAAACTTGTATGGACATAATTTTAATGACTAATATTATGCACCCACTAATGAAATTTAATTTAAATATGGTAAAAACACAAATGATAATGAAGGTGTTTAGAACGAAATATAAATATGTCTTGGTAGGAAATAATGTCACGAAAGGGGTAAAGAAGGATGAGTAAGGAATTCCTAAAAAGTTTAAAATGAAATAAGAAAGAACTATGAACATTCTATGGAAATAAAGATTAAGGTAATAAATAATAATAAAATAATATAATCAATATAATATATGGATAATATGATTGGATTACTGGTTGACATTCCAATATAACTTTTTTGGAGTTTCTGAAAATAGATAACTACAAAAAATGTTAATGAAACCATGTGAAAAATCAAATATGTATGTAATGAGGGTGAGTATGACTATTTATCTACAATAGTAATAAATGGATAAAAAATGAAAATATATAATGTATGTGATGAAATAAATTATTTTATTTCACATAAGGTAAAATGTTATTTTTATAAGAGGTTGTCCAAGGATAATGAACCATGATTGTCAAAATAATTTTATGGGAGGTTCAAGGAAGGGGTTCGCACTTCTAAAATTATTTTTATACTACTTATAAATCAAATGGAAAATATTTTAAGGATTTATAAAAATGTAAAATCACTATTATTTGAAATTAAATTATTAGAAAATATAAAAAGGAAAATTATAAACAAGGAGGAGGATGAAAATATAATTGAGACCACGCTATCCAAGGGTGTTTTTAATTGTATAATCAATCATTATTACTAGTATTAAAATATATTTTAATGTGAAATCACTTAATAGTAGATAATCATGGTTGGAAGATAGTTCTCTATAATGCTTCTATTAATGAGAAATATAAAAAACCACTTCCTATTTCATTTTATTTATTTTTAATTACTTATATGATCTGAATCGAAGGTTGGGTACAATAGGGGAGTTGAATGATACTATGTATACATTGGACAATAACGGGAGTAGTCTATCTTCGATTTCTCTAATAGTCCATGATGAAGAGTAATTTATGATCATACTGTGATGGGGAATAAACATAAAAAGAATTTTATCAAAGATAAATTCATAGTGTATAGAATTTAAAAATATCCATTACAATATTGAAAGTGATTCATACAAATTGTGATTTATAAACTTGGTAAATTTACATAAACTATATTTTAAATTGTGTGTTGATTTTTGGGAAATTTAATAGAAATGAGGTTTTTTATTCCATAAATATGAATAATGTAGATATATTTTTAGAGAAAATTATAGGAAATATATTTCATGATAAATCTATTAAACTATCCCAAAAATATATATTTATTTGTATCACTTGAAATAAATTTTTAGGGACACCATATTGATTTTTTAAAACACCTCTTATTTTAAACATAGGGTTATCCAATGTAGACTTAGTGTTCACTAACTATAGGATCATTTATAAGAATTTTGTGGTTAAATCCTTCCTTAAAAAATGTTCTAATATATAATTGTGGATAAAAATGTAAGAATATGTATTTATAATAATATTTTCATACTATATATTATTTTTCATTTATTGAAAATGATATGAATAATAAAGGAACTCAAACACATATATTGGTATAATATTTTGATTCTATTACAAAAAAAATAAGGAATAGATAGAACAAAACATGTATAGATAAGTTTTTTTTCAATAAAGAAGGTTTTAATGATGATAATAGGATGTTAATATATATTAAGAATTTGTTAAGAGATGTGTGAGATACATCTATTGTAAAAGGATAATGAATATTTGTTTTTTCTTCATGAAGATATTGGTCAAACATGTTCATAATTGTTTCCCATGAATATGATTATTTTTGAGTTGATGATCAAGTCAGATACAATTACAAAATAATTTAGATATTCATACACAACATCTTTTAATAAGTGAGAACTTATTTATCCAAATAGGTTCATTGAATAAATGAATATAAAATTTTGACATTGAATACTTTATTGGAATTGATAATTAGATAGTAAGTCTTTTAATATTATTTAAATAAATGTATAATTAATAATTTTGGTAATAGTTTTACTAATATTTATACATTTACTTTTTAAGGTTGGGAAACACCATTATGTGGTTTTTATTAGGATACATGAGGTTGGTGTAGTAGTTGATAATGTTTTTGTGATACATCATAAGGTTAATACATGTAATACATATGGATGATAAATACAATAAAATATATCCATACAGTTAAAGATATTTGTAAGGTACCATCATAAGGTATAACTTCATTAGGTAAAAACAAACCATATTAATGATTTGATTATTTATGAAATATTTTTATTAAGAAATAAAGAATAAATTTACAACTATTATTCATGGGTTCAAATATGAAACATATATTAAATTATTGTGATTTATTATTGAAGTGCCCAGATCAGTGTGAATCACTGAGAGGGGGAGGGGGTGAATCAGTGATCCCTTAAAACTTTTTACAAATTGATTCTTTATCAATTTAACCTCTATGGCTGGTTAAAGCCTCGATCCACTCTTCTTGTATCTCTCAGCCTTTCCTCGAGTGATGTAGTAAATGTAAAGGCACAAGACACAAGGATTTACAAGGTTCGGCACCAAAGGCCTACGTCCTTGCCATGTTGGTTATACGCCCCAACATGGTTTCTCCCATTATAATCTTGGTTACATCACTCTTGTTTTCTACATCGGGTAAGCCCAAGTAGACTTAGAGATGATTTACTAAAGGTTATTTGCTAAAGAAGAACATGTGACATCATCCCTCTCTTAGTGATTTTTAAAGAAGATGTTATTAAAAGGGAGGA
This sequence comes from Viscum album, assembly GCA_963277665.1. NCBI lineage: Eukaryota > Viridiplantae > Streptophyta > Magnoliopsida > Santalales > Viscaceae > Viscum > Viscum album. The sequence continues at coordinate 1,059,772,203 of OY728163.1, read as the reverse complement.
AGAAATATTTTGAACAGAACCACACCACACCTTTGCATTTGATTGCCAATAAGGGGGAGAAAATATTGGCACACATATTGACCCATTCATATGTGCAGAAGTAGTGTATTGAAAACAAATACAAAGGGGGAGAGTAAAATGCACTGTGTTGTATTTGTTGTCAATGAGGAATGTTGTTGTCAAGGAATGAATGGATGGATGTCAAGGAGTTTAAATATGTGAATGAAAAAGGATGTGATTGTGTTGGTGAGGAAAGAAGAATGGCCATGGTACTAAGATGCATGTCACTTAGGAGATTCACTAAGTGACATAGGATGTTGTGGTTGAAACATTCTCTATGTATATAAGACGATTGAAGAACTGATCTTAATGTTTCAATACTTGTATCAAGATGATACTAAGTTACACCACTTGAAGAATGAATGATGATGGATCATCATCATTACATCTGACGATTGTTGAGCTGATCATTAAGTTCAAAGAACTTGTATCAACTGGATACAATGTTACAACAATGTCAGAAGACCATGCATTGTCTTAACAATGCATGAGGAGATGAGGAGAACCATCCACAACTCCTAAGTGGATGAAGTGGTACTAATTAAGTCCATGCACTATCACTTAGTGCATGTGAATTTGAAGAATATCCAACTTGATCTCTTATTGGATCATAGAAGCATGTTGAAGAATTATTTGATTCAGGAGCTCGGTTGATGAAGAACCTTCGGGAATTCCATTCCTAAGTGATGAATAAATGTTGAAGAGAATTGGAGGAATTATAATGAAGAAGAAGAAATAAAGAAGAGTAAATGAAGAGGAAGATGGCTTGAAGTGGCATTTGGCATTTTCACTTGGTTACATTGTTTTTATACAAAGTCCTAAGTGTTTTACATAGAAAAAAAAGATGCCAACCTCAAGGGCCAGCCATAAGGGTTCAACCCAAGGCTCATGTGGGACTAGGTCACCACGCCCAAGGGGATCCCATGGGGCCAGCCCGAGGGAGGCCGGGGCCATGTATAATCCCAGAGGCCACGCGGTGATGAAGCCCGCGCAGCGTGAGCGCAAGGAGCGCGCCCGTGACAAGCATAGTGGGCGCCAGTGGCGCGCCCGAGTGGCAGGGGTGGGCGCAAGAGCGCGCCCGCAGAGAGAACACGGTGCGGGGCGGCACCGTGGAGGGAGAAGTTCAATTGCGGTGAAGGGGGGAGTGGATGTTTGATAAACCGCGGAAAAACCGTGCTCCGTTTCGATGTGGGACGCGGGATTTTTCCGCGGAGTAGATCCAGGCTGCACGATTAATCACGCGCCAGATCTCAGCCGCACATCTAATCCGCCGCGGCCCATTCTGATCGCGGCCGTCCAAATCTTCAATCTGATGGCTCCCCATCCATCCTCTACCTTGAGCTCAGCAGAGGCACCTCCCGCGACGCCGCCTGAACCAGTGGCACTCCGAAGGATGATTTCGAGTTCCCGGCCACCTCTGAAGGAGCTAAGGCGTCCATAGTGATCGTCTGGCCACACTGAACACAATCGTGCAATAAAATATGCATGCACATGTTGAATGGAGAAAATTGGAGTTCGGCCGAGGCAAACAACGTTGCCGAGGCTATGAGGTTTATTAGTTGCATGGAGTATCTTTAACCGAAGGTCGTGCATGCGATCACCATGGACGCCTTAGCTCCTTCAGAGGTGGCCGGGAACTCGAAATCCGTCTTCGGAGTGACATTAGTTCAGGCGGCGTCGCGGGAGGTGCCTCGGCCGAGCTCGAGGTAGACGATGGACGGGGAGCCGTCGGATCGAAGATTTGGACGGTCGCGATCAGAATGGGCCGCGGCAGATTAGATGTGCAGCCGAGATCTGGCGCGCGATCAATCGTGCGGCCAGGATCCGCGCCGTGGAAAAATCCCGCGTCCCACAACAAAACGGAGCATGGTTTTTCCACGGTTTATCAAACATCTGCTCCCCCTTCACCGCAATTGAACTTCTCCCTCCACGGTGTCGCCCCGCACCGTGTTCTCTCTGCGGGCGCGCTCTTGCGCCCACCCCTGCCACTCGGGCGCGCCACTGGCGCCCACTATGCTTGTCACGGGCGCGCTCCTCGCGCTCACGCTGCGCGGGCTTCATCACCGCGTGGCCTCGGGGCTTATACACGGCCCCGGCCTCCCTCGGGCTAGCCCCATGGGATCCCCTTGGGCGTGGTGACCTAGTCCCACATGTGCCTTGGGTTGAACCCTTAAGGCGGGCCCTTGAGGTTGGCATCTTTTTTGCTAAGTAAAACACTTAGGACTTTGTATAAAAACAAAGTAACCAAGTGAAAATGCCAAATGCCACTTCAAGCCGTCTTCTTCTTCATTTACTCTTCTTTATTTATTCTTCTTCATTAAAATTCCTCCAATTCTCTTCAACATTTATTCATCACTTAGGAATGGAATTCCCAAAGGTTCTTCATCAACCGAGCTCCTGAATCAAATAATTCTTCAACATGCTTCTATGATCCAATAAGAGATCAAGTTGGATCTTCTTCAAATTCACATGCACTAAGTGATAGTGCATGGACTTAATTAGTACCACTTCATCCACATAGGAGTTGTGGATGGTTCTCCTCATCTCCTCATGCATTGTTAAGACAATGCATGGTCTTATGACATTGTTGTAACATTGTATCCATTTGATACAAGTTCTTTGAACTTAAAGATCAGTTCAACAATCGTCAGATGTAATTATGATGCTCCATCATCACCCATTCTTCAAGTGGTGTAACTTAGTATCATCTTGATACAAGTATTGAAACATTAAGATCAGTTCTTCAATCGTCTTATATACATAGAGAATGTTTCAACCACAACATCCTATGTCACTTAGTGAATCTCCTAAGTGACATGCATCTTAGTACAATGGCCATTCTCCTTTCCTCACCAACACAATCACATCCTTTGTCATTCACATATTGAAACTCCTTGACATCCATCCATTCATTCCTTGACAACAACATTACTCATTGACAACAAATGCAACACAGTGCATTTCAATTATATGAATTTAAAATCATACTAATATTGATATTGATTTGAGCTTTAATTTTGAGATGAGCTCCACACCATAAGATAATACTACTATATCATCTACATGATTTTATGTACATTTGGATGGAAAATTTAGAATATTTTAAAAAATATTATTTATAAATGAAAATAATTATTGATATTTTAAATATTTCATGAGAATAATATCTTGATTCTTTCTCATATTTAAATGAGTATTATTCATTAAGAACTAAAATCATATTAAATGTGTTTTAATTTTTAGGATCATCTACTTATTTGAATAAAGATGTTTCAAAATCAATTTTAATGTAAAATGTTCTTGATCCTATTAATATAAAACTGTATGAGTTGAAAAAAATGTGATTGGATTGGATACTTCTAGTTTTTTAATGAAAACTCTTTATTCAAATAAGTGAGAAATATTGATATTTTCCTATAATAACAATACTTACTAGTAACTAGGAAGAATAAAAAGGATGAGATGGAGAAGTCTTATGATATTACTATATTATATAATTGGATCAAGGGAGATTATCCAAAAAAGAATGATATGAATAGAATTTTCATTCTGTTCCACACTAAGAAGAGGGTTCAATCAAATTCCTACTTGTGAGTTTATGGAAACATAATTCATGGGATGTATGTGGTAGTTGAGATTTTTCATGATGATTGAGTTTTGGGAGACCATAAGAAGACTAGTGGGAAGTTGATAACTATGTGATGAAGTTTAAATACCCTTCAATGGGACTCTAGATCCCATGGTTGGATGTTGTGGATTTATAGTGAGAGGTCTTTTCATTGTAAAAACATGTGTTAATAGTGGATGAATATATGATTGGTGGAATAAAAGTCATCAAAATAAGTATTATTTCATGGTTGAAACATGAAAATCCATATGTATTTGTTTATTTATTTATTAAATCATTCAGGTAAATATGAAAGATATTATATGTAAATAATGAGGAAAATAATTTTTCTATTATGTATAATTAATAATAATTATTCCTAAAATATATAGGAAATCTCTAATTTAGACAATCCTTCTCTCAGCGATTCATAGAAGCCAGGAACATCACAAACTAGCTAATATATTTCTAATAAATTATTATAGTTAAATTTTTTAATTTTTGAAAGATATGATTAGGTTTCTGAGATTTTTTCTTAATAGGGTTATATTTAATATAAAATAGATTATTGTGAATCCTAAGAAATCGAGTGTAAAGGCAAGGGGTACTCAACTAAATTTCCTTTAGTTATATATGTTTCATATTGATCACATTTTCTTGTATTTTATATATTTACAATATTTCTCATGAAATTTAATGGATTTTCCAATCCTTTTTTGGTTTTCTCTTTTAATTGATTTTTATTTAAAAAGTCCCATTATCATCAAGGTTTTTTTCACTCTCTATTTGTAATTCAGATTTTTTTGACTGAAATTACATCAGGGGAAATTTTAGGTTATTTATATCTGAAATAAAATATATTTCTTATCTTATAATTAATTTCGAGGTTCATATGTCTTCTTACCATTTCACCTCTCTTCGGTCTACAATTTAGTAGAAAAGATTCTTGTAAGTAGAGCTGATATGATCTCTCATTATTCAACATAGAGTTACTATATTCCATTTTAACATTATTTATATTAATTTAAACATGTCCATATCCTTTCTTATATTATTTAATTTTTTAATATTCTTTTTTTAATACTTTCTCTATATAAAAATGAATGGAATTTCATTTTAATTTATTTCATAAGTCAGTTTTTTATTAAATTGTTTTACAAAGTGTGAAAAAATTATTTTTTACTGTATTACACAAGAATACATTTATTCACTATATTCATTTATTTTCAAAATAAATCTCAATTTACATATATTTATTTTTTTCAATTGTAATTTTTATATCTTGTATTTTATATGTTATCTTCTTTCAAAAGGCATTTAAAATTATAAATTTAATTCTACATTTTTCTGAATGTATTTTTTTAATACTCTTATAACTTTTTTTCTATGCGGATATCATTTAATTTTTCTTCTATTTCACTGTGGATATGATATAATTATTCCAGATTATATTTTTCTATATATTCATTGTGATAATGTTTAAGGATGTTTTCATGAAACTTATTTAATACAAATGGTTTAATAATACTATGATTGAATTATTATTAATTTCATGTTCATGTGGTGAACATATGTGTAGGTTATCATTATGTTATTAGTGGGTGTATTATATCCCTACAATGAGTTGGGTAATGTTTTATATATTCTGATATATGGATGGGAAATGGGTTGTTATCCCAATAATATTTTGTTACGGTACACATGTTCATATCCTTGGTCTAGTATTTTATGGGCTGGTGGTTAGAAACCCTCGATATGGCTATCTTATAATATTATCAAAATAAAATCACATTGATAAGTCACAAAGACCTACTAATATAACAAGATATGTAAAGAATATCTATATCAATCTGAATATATAAAACCCATTCCCCTATCCCGTTAATCCATATAAACACCAATTTATATAACTCTCCCAAGCTTACCCTATTTATAAATAACACAACATAAGAAATTTCATGTTAAGAAGAGAAATTGTTGGCCACCTACAACACCTTAGAGTTTACACCTTAATAATTCTCACTCCATATATAATTTTTCACAATTAGTACCCTTGACCCCCTTTGTCAATAAAAATTATAAATACATAATTATAAATTAATTGAAGTAAATATATTATTAATTCTAAAACACATTAATTAATTGAAATTATTATAAAAATCATTGAGAAACCATACTCTGCTAATATCATATCCAACATAATATATAAAACCCATGTCATCCTATAAAACCTATAAATAATGATAAATATTAATATAAATTCATGTTATTAGTCAATTTCAAATGAATTGATCAACAATCAAGGATATAAGAAAAAAGAGATTCACAATTAACTAAATTGAAGGGAACAAGGTGTGTTTTTACTTCATTGGAATCATCCTCCCACTACACACAAATAAATTTCAACCTGATTGGACATAACCATAATTTAATGGAATCACCACCCAAATACTTAAAATAACACATCTTAAGATTAGAATATAAATAATGAAAAAAGTAAAAGGAGAGGGGATGATTGAATATCCCAAAAACCATGAAAAACATCAAATTTATCCCTAAATAAGATTAAAAAATATGTGTTAAATGGAGGGTATTGTCTCATTGGTTCTACCTCTCTATAATCTCCAAATAAATTTTACTTCGAGGGAGGTCTCTAATAATATTATTTGTACCCCGTTATTTTATAATGATTCCCAAGGACCATCCAAAATCTATTGACCTTAATTTGAAACCTATTGAGACAATAGAAGTCACAGTGGCCGAACACCTAGTATTCATGGGTAAAGTATGTGGTCTTTTACAACATCATGGTCCACTAGATCATTTTTAGACTACATTTACTGTTTTGGGGGATTAAATTGGACACCCACAAAATATGGTTCTCCTTTCATGGTGAATTTACACTTATAAATCATTATAGGGATATCACCAAATTAAAATATCATATTTTAACTCCAGGGAAATGTGAAAATAATATCAAAGTGAACCTTTTAAAAAATTAATATTTCCTTCTAATCTCACTTTATATAAATTATGAATCTTCTAGTTCTATAAATACGTGATGATGTTTATCGTAACATGAACAACAATTATATAATGTTTTATATGTATTAATGAATCTAGAAATGATATATTTATTTTAATTATGGTACTACATATTATTCACTACCCACTATATTCTTCACACTCCATCAAATATTAAAAGAAATTGTTTCTCAAATTCTGAACCTTTCTATAGTAGAAACATCTTCATTCTTTGGGAAAAAATAATTTTAGTTTTAATAATGAATAAAAAATGATTTCAATTTCCTTTTTGTACCTCTATAATGTTACTTGTTATTATTGCTCCCATTAACAACTAAACCACCATCAACTTATTAAAGACAATGGGTAATGTTTTGTGATATTTTTCTTATTATACTTATTAATCAATTGAAAATGTATATTTGGAAATTGTTATAGCATAATCTTCAACTTCAGATATTGTGTGAGATGTGACATTAATCTCTCCTTGTCATTAACATGCCTAATCTCATTGATTATTAGAGTATATCATGATGTACCATTAGTAATCACATACAAAATGATTACCTTAGAAACATTATATCTCCCATTTCTAGCTTGCTTCTGATATATAATTTCTTGGTAATTTATAACCCAAAAAGAATCAATATTATAATGGTTCTTTTGTAACTTGTGATCTATTGAAAATAGTATGAACCTATATTTAATAATTTAATCTACATTATGATTATTATAATAATCCTTTTCATATTTCATATATTATTTAGAAGGTTCCTTTTGACATTTTATCTACAAACTATAGAATATTTATTCATATTTAAGAAAAAATGAAAATATTGATTGTTGTTAAGAGATTACAATTATTTATATTTTCTATAATAAATATTGACCTCATAGGAATGTTAAATAATAAAAATATATATTTTTTGTCTATAATGGATAATTTTATTAGGCGTATAATGTTTTATAGGTACTGAGAAATAATTTTATTGAATATATTCCCTCTAAAAAAATTACTTCATGATTATATATATATATTAATATTGAATGAATTTTATTTCATTATTTATATTATTATCAATGAATATTCCATCATCAATTAGTCAATTAGAAATAATATAATATCAATTTTAACCTAATAAATTATTGGATACTTGAGTGGGAAAATACATAACCTAATTGATTTTATAGATTATCTCATATTTATTCCTATTTTAGCATAATCCAATTAAGGTCACATAACTATGTGATGTTTACATTTTATATTAATTATAAACTCATAAAAAATCAGATCACAAATATTATGTTTAATTATAAAATAAAATCCATGACAAATTGGAATTAAATAAAATAAACCATATAGAATGATGATGTTCTTGAAATGTGCTTACTTTAGAAGGAATATGAAACTTAATAATTTTTAAGGGGATTATCATTATCTTATATCACTATATTAATTACATAAAAATATCATATACATTTAATCACATTATTTTCTAATATATAATCATGATTCTGTTTGATTTGACCAATATATAGTTCATTTGATAATAAAATTAACTTGTTCTTGTCATGTCAGAAAAAATATCTTCATAAATTTTTTAATATCCATACTGAAGAATTAATTATAATTTTTTATACATTTTTATATTCACCTCATGAAAATGTTATCTGAAACTATTTCATACAGAGTATTTTAATTATATAAAAGTAAATTTATTCTCATTAGTGTGTATGGTATGATGGGCAGTTGATGACAATATTCTTGAAATATCAATAGTCCCCAATCTATTGATTGGTCATTATGAAGTCCCATTGTCCATAGATCATTAATAAAGCATGATTTAAGAACTAAACATTATTTTATCAATAAATATTTAATAATAAATGTTATAAAATGTTTATTTTTTAATTATAACAACCAAATCACTAATCTTAGTCAAAATAAATTTAATCATATGTTATACCATGTAAATAATATTACTAAATACAAGGAATGAAATTTTATATAATAATTTTATTCATTTTAAACAAATTATGATGTCTTAGACTCGGTTAGCACTGAATAGTTCCCCAAGACTAGTTGGAAACATTACCTCAAAATAATCTCTCCAATCCCTAGAAAAAGCTGGATATAAGTGAGGGCCTAGGGTGTTTACATGGGGATACTATTCCATCATTACCTGAGTGGAGCACAACAGATCAATATAATAACATTTTAATAGAAGAATCTAGATAATAACCAATGGCATAACGGAAATAGACAGTATAATTAGTGGAATAGTAACCAACATTGAGGAAGTACATATAAGAATCTATGTAATAATAATAAAATTAGAATATGGAACTAGATAATATAAAAAATATTATAATGTATGTCAGGTCTCAAGAAATATGAAAAACTAGTATACATGGCATCAAAAAATCAATACATCACGTGATAAAAAAGGGAATAAAATATAAAAGGCTATGTGAGCATCCTAGCTCTATCCTGATCATCTACAACCAATCTCACATCCCATATCATACAATAGGTTGTGAATCCATAAGATTACTACTCCCATTATCTAAAACCACAAGAATATAGTATGCGCAAGTGCCATACTCTTCCCATATATGGGGTGAGATAAACATAATATAACACTACCAATGATGTCAATATATATAAAGTCTATGTTTATAACATCTCATTGTCCATATATAATAATGTAAACCTTAAACAAAAACTATAAATGTTTCATCCCTATTTATTGATGGAATCCAAGTTGAAACTACCTAATTTAGCTCAAGCCAGCATATCTATGAAAAAATATCAAGGGATACAATGACTAGTATCATAGTAGTAATGGACTCCATGCCCAGTATCATAGTATAGGGGCATGATGCCCAGTATCATGGAATATTTATTCCTTTCCTTGTATTATAGTAAGGCATTCACACCCATAATCACATTAGGGACTACATTCCCTTATCACAATATAGGGATTCCATGGTGTTGACATATGTTTATATAAATGGTCGTTATTCCCATTATCAATTTTATTTTAATGGAATCCATGACTGTATTGATATGACATGGGTATTCATTCCTATTTTGTGTAAAATGTAAATGTATTGATGCCCACTTATATATAACATGCATAAGGTTCATCACAACCAATTACCATTTTCAATGAGGATTATCATGCCCACACATTATTAGATATCAGCACCCATTGGATTTAATATGAACTATGGTATAATACAGAACTAATTATCACTTAATAACAACATGGTTGTACCCATTATTCCATTTTAAAAGGGTTACATAGTCCTAACACTCACATTCATCTCAATTCATTATAATTTTTAAGGCATTTGTCCATAATTCTCCATTTTAGTCATCCACTTTCAACACATTATCATCATTTTATGTAAGTAAAATCCCACGATTAAGTGTTTTCAAGTGATTGGATCGGATGAAAAATAGGCACAAGGAGGGAATACCCAAAGGGATGGACCACTCCAAGGTTTACAATATATATAACATTTTGGGTTCTAATAATTCTTTATGTTTCATGTAAGGAAACCAATTTGGGAATAAGAAATATAGGGTCAATGCATGGTTAAACCTATGTGCGACACATATCACGTATTGTAAAAAATAAATAATTTAATGGATAGTTAGTATACCACATAAATCAATTTCATAAAACTCTCTTCATCCAGAATCATCCCTTTGTTTTTCCTGGATCGACATAAAATTAATGAACTGATGAAAATTTTAAAAATGGGGCATATGACCCTACATCAGGATAGTGTCATTGAGATGTTGAATAATAAAAAAATGTTCTTATGGATCTAAGAGCTTAACTGTAATAATACAACTATGTCAAAAAAATCTGAATCATATGACAGATAAGGGTGTTATTTAATTACCTGGGTTAGGTGAAAAAGGGAGATGAATGGGAGGACAATCCCACTCTACACTCAATAATAAGATAAATAATGATAGGGTATGTATTAATTAAACTTATGGGAAAATCATATCTTTTCAAAAAATAAATGTTCTACATGGTTTGGCCACATTATTGGCTAAATTGTTCGCCAACCATGTCAAGGACACAACCTTTAGAGTAGACCCACATGGTTGGGCCGCTTGGTTTTAGAACCCATGTTCCAATCATCCCAATCACCTCTCGTAAAAACTGTGGAGATTTCCCTAATTGTGTTGTCCAAGGAGAATAGTTTCCTTAAAATATGAAACCCTTTTCATCTCATTGTCATGCCCCATACTGTTAGGGGTAAATATGATGCCTTCCCCACAGATTTTTTCCTAACCATTTGACCTGTCTGTTTTTTAAGAACTATTGGGATTTGGGGTCTGAACAATTATCAGACACCCTTGAATCAACCTTTACCTAATTAAGAATCCATATTATGTACAAATAAAATGATTATACAAAATATTTAAAGGATTAGTACTTAAAATAAAGTCTATGATCTTATAGTCTTCCCACCTCAAAAAAATTTTTCCCCATGATCACCTTCCTATGGTAGAAAAACATCATCTTAGAACATTTCTAGATAGTGAGCACATACATAAACCTCCAACTTCCAAAACTTTTCTAGTACACAGTTTTTCTACCATATCACTTATAATAAAAGGATGTACTTACCTAATAGATCCTTCATGCTCTGACCAATGATCAATATAAAATACTCCACAAAAGAATCTTCAACATCTAACTCTAAATCATTAAGATCAAAAGTTTTAGATGGTACCACATGATATCATCAATGATATGAAACATGGAATAAATCTTGCATGGCGTGCTACCTTTGAGGTAAAAGAAACAATTAGGCTACTCACACAAGTCTCTATATGATCTCAAATGTTCTAAAAAGGTGTGGTGACATCTTTCCTAGCCTCTGTATTCATCTATGCCCAAGTATGGGTGACACTCGTAAGGAAATGTGATCCTCAACATCTAAATACCTATTGAATAAGGGATAAAAATAATATTCATGTTCATATAAACCTTCTCTGATGTCTCTGGCATGATATAATTACCTAGTAGTGTTTCCAATCCAACTCTAACTAGCAAAGAGGTGAACAGAATGACCATCCATATAGGGACTCATAAGGTGCCATCTAAATCCTCTCCTGTAATATATCATTTTATTTGAACTCTCAATGAAGTACATGATTCTCTCATGAACCACTAAAATCAAGGATTCATTCTCAGAGGATATACTATTGAACATGTATTGTTTGTTTTGACATAACATCAGTCAGAGGGTGGATGGTTGTGCACAGAAGCACCTATGTACCCATTGATTTCAATAAACACTTCTAGAAAAATGATGTGAAGAGAGTATACCTATCTGATATGATATTTTGAGGGACCCCATAAAGCCATATAATCTCATGTACATACAATCATTATATCTCATCAACAAATAAATTCTACTAGGAAATAAGGAAGAGGGGAAATTTTTTCATTTGATCCATGACTACCCAACCTATATATCAAAATTGAGGAGACCTCTATAAGATAATGATAATATTATTGGAAACATCCTTCTATTTATATTTTGGGACCTGTAATGGATGTAAAAATCCAGAAGATCATTGGTGGTTTACCATTATATTTTTACAAGGGAAACACCATGTGATAAGTCCTTATATCAGACACTTCATCCATTCCCACCAACACTATCATCAAATGTATTGATACATATTTGAGATTCCCAGGTAAACTAACCACTGAGAATCATGTGACTCTTTCATCAACTCCTATCTCAAATAATTGAGAACCCAAATTGGCCTATGTATTTTTCGGTTTTCATCACCGTCAATTGTCCAATAAGGAGATATGTCCTCATTAGCAGTGCTCTCTAAAAAGACAAAGCCCTCAGGATCTGAAAACATCCAAATATTTATGTTCTCAAAAAGTAAAGAGGCCAATGATTTAGATTCATGTATAGACTATCCATAATTGTCTCGAACCTCAATGTAAAAATCTGCAAACAAAGTCATAAGCTTCTAGTCCCTACTAGCCTTCAGAACCATCTGTGTCTAAGTCCTCCTGCATAGTGAATTGGAAACATCATTTCCATTTCATGGAGTACAGTCTACCTCTAAATCAATGGACTGTATATATTCAACTTATATTTACTCCATGAGATTAAAATCATTTTTTTAAACATACCTAATGGTTCTATGGTATGATAGTACCAATAAATTCTCTCCCAATATATAATACCTCCAACAGTGTAATGCGTCGACAATAGCTACTAACTCAAGATCATGAGTCAAGTATTAATTCACTCACCTTCTACTAGACAAATAAAAATATTTCCAAAGATATAATATATCATAGTGAGTGACCCTTATTTATCTACAATTTATTGTTAATGATCTTAGAAAATTTTTGGTTTTCACTCAGTGTATTGAACACAATATCAAGATAAGTATCATTTTCGTTTCGAGTATCAGAATACACCAAGATGTCATCTACAAAGACCACAACAATAACTCCAGATTGGGATGGAAGACCATATTCATAAAATATAAAATGATTTATAGATTTTTCATAATATCTAATGACATCAAAATATAATAATATATGGTATACCAACTAAATAAACTTTTACATGGAATATCTGAGGGCTTGACTCAAAGTTGATGATAACTCGATCTCATGTTTGTATTCTTCAATACCCATTCTCCACTGAGCTAATAAATATATCATTTATACAAGGTATGTGATAATGGTTTTTCATTGTATTGTGATTCAATTTATGATAATCCATGCATATCCTGAGTGTTCTATCCTCTTTTTTTTGAGAAATGGACTCGTGAACACTAGGGAGAAGTACTAGGATGTATTAAACCCTTTGCATATATACCTCTCCCTACCTCCTAATCTCTCAAAACATACCAGTATCCATCTTATAAAGAGGATTGTATTGAGTTTTATATCTATGAACAACCACTATAGTAAAAATATTTTCATCTCTTAAGAGGTAGTACTCAAATTTAATCAGGTAATACATTATTGAATCGATTGACAACCAGAGGGAAATCAATGTGATGTAATTCCTAATCTTTAATGAAAAGGAAATAAATTAGGGCCATCACTCCACCTAGGAGGATATGGTCTGGTCCATATGTGCCCACCTAGACACCCCACTCACCCTTGTGAATATAAGTTCAACCCTCTAGTGATATAATAACCACCATATAGGGATATAAGCCCCATGCTACAGTGATATCAATCAACATAGGCATGATATTGTACCAACCAATCCATTCTGAGAATGAAATAAAATATCATCATATTTATAATGATTTGGTATTATAAGAAAACACAACATCCTACCTCAAGAATAAAATCATGAATTGATGTACACAAACCGATTAGATCCCTAATAGAGGTTCAAGTGTCATAACACAACAAGATTACTCAAAATGAATCCTAGAGATCTCCACAACATGTACTCATATGATAGAATGTCATGAAACTACATTTAATAATGTTGAAATGATAATGGAGGAAAACATAATATAATATGTACAAAGCGTTGAAGTTCAGTACAATTGGTTGAATAGTCCACAAATGTTTTAGAACATTACTGTTGTTTCAAGAACACCCTAGAACGATCATATCATATTTTAAAAGGGAATAAATAATTACTGATGATTGACTAGAAATACCTCCAAGTCACTTTTCTATACTAAGAAGCATGAATAATAATTATAAACTAGTGTTTAGAAGATCCTTGAAGCACATATGTAGTGATTTTCACTCTCTTATCAGGTAGTGCCTCCAGATGATCAAATATAATCATAACGATCTCAATCCATAACTCCACAGCCAGTGGTCTACCATCCCCTAAAATAATTGGTGGAATTTACTATAGGAACTCCAGAGTAAACTCACCCAAAAAAAGGAAGAGCGTGGAGCTCCCAGTATGTTCTATATAAGTTGTAAAAAACCCTCAAAACTTTTCATCTTATCCCAAGTTAGGAATAGGAAGATATCACAAAGGAGGAACTGCTAGAAAATTAATTGACGGCTCAAGGACCACCAAATATAAATCATATTCATCATCACCCTACTAGAATATGATTAAGGGATGTCTTTGTGGAATTGGTCTTCAATTTCTAAACACATGCCTTAGATAAAGTATGATAATATAATAAGCCACTACTATAAGAATAGAATATGTACAAATCCATTCTGTATAACAAATTCACGTCTCTTCCGACTAAAATATTCAGTTCTAGATGATAGAATTATTTTTTGGTAAAATAACCCTCAAGGTATCATGGAATCATTTTTGAGGTGATTGTGTTTGTTGAAAAAGTGAGATATTGTAATATTGTGCACCAATAATGTTTCAAAACAATAACATCAAAATATAACAAAATAAATAAAGAGGAATTCATGCCCAGAATTGGCATGTAAGCCATTAAGTGGCACACAATTCATAAAGCATCACACAAGTCTTGAAGTTGTGTGTAAGTCATATTTCATGATCGTCACATCAAAATATGAAAAACGAAGTAAAGTGGTGTGCAAGGGAAGAATTAGAGAGCTAGTAATTTAGTGGTGCACAAGTCATGTAGTGGCGTGCAAGTCATAATGTGGCGTACAGGTCTTCATGTGGCATGAAAGTCATATTTCAAGATAATCACATAAAAATATTACAAATTAAATATTGGGGAATGCAATTCATGAATTGTAGTGCAAGTGAAGAAGTGGTGTGCAAGTCACAAAGGAGAATGTAATTCATATTTCAATTTCACCACCCCAAAATATAACAATGGAATGAAAGTTGTGTGAAAGTTAACATGTGGTGCACATGTCTTTAATGGGTGTGCATGTCATGAAGGGGCACGCAAGTTACGGAGCATCACAAAAGTCACAATGTGGAATGCAAGTTGAATTTTGCAACGCATGTGAAGGGTCTCCAAAATTCCTATAAATATACAACTACCCTCTTCATTTTGTAGAAGCTCAACACATAGGGAAAATCCAAGCTCTGATCGTACAAGTAGAAGTGTCACTTAAGTTCTGAGTGGTTCATAAGTGATTTGTGTAGATAGTGGCACCCAAGTAGTAGCTTGCAAGTAGCGACAAGCATGTAGCTACGCACAAGCAGTGGCACACATGAATTTGTTCCCAACCAGTGGCGCAAAAGCAGTGGCGCACAAGTATAAAGTGACGCACAAGTATAAAATTGTTGTGTAATTTCGTTTTCATAAAACAAAAGAAAAGGGTGTGCACTAGTTAAAGTGATACACAAGTCACCCTAGGGTTGCGTGAAATTTGGAAATTTCGTAGTACACTTGTGGTAAATAGGTATTCATCAGTGGATGAAAATTGGACTTCATTAGAGAATCTACATACAATGAATATGCTTTCATTAAAGATCATGAAATGTCCTACAAGTATTTAAATTGTGAGTGGATCTTTTGAAGAAGTAAACAACTCCATTTAGTTGAGAGAGTATTGATCATTCATATTGATATTGGTTGAAAAATAGGAGGGACAGTGAGCCTACTCCAAAAATTATAAACATTAGTGTTCTTTTGATAGATTTGGTACATCAGTACATCCCCAGTGTATGTTCCTTGGTCATAACCCAGTGAGGGTGAACCATGTAAAATTGTTGTGTCATGTGCTTGCATTAATATTTGTTCATACTCTGTAATGGGATGGTGAGAGAAGATATTTTTTTCTAAAAATGAATCAACATCAGCAGGGGTCGTTTTTTAAATATCATACCTTGACTTTACTCCCTCTCAGTGTATATAACCTTGTGGACCCAACAATTGGTATCAGAGGAAAAGTTTGATATCATTCTTTCTCTATCAATAGAGGTCATCAATCATAAAGGGATTACAATCTTTGATATGAACAATTTTCAATTCTGAAAGAATCAGATGCAACACTACTTCTGATATTTCGCAGTGGATGTTTTTACCGCAGCGATGCATGGTATCTCATCCAACATTAATAGTGGTGCATTATCAGAGGTTGTAAGAAGGGAACTGGATGCTGACACTAAGGGAATCAATGCCTTATGGGGATCCTTATCCAATGTTATCTATATGAATGTGATTTCATGAAAAAAATAACATGCTATGTCAAAATGGTTATTGAATATATATGAAGGAGATACAAAGGTTAGGGAGGAAAATGTGCATATTCTTTTGAACAAGTATGAAGATCTGAAAATGAACCTAAATGAGTCTATTGATGCCTTCTTTGATAGGGTAAATATCATTGTAGAAGAAATACGAGGTCTTGAAGAAGTTATTAAAGACATAATGATTTTAAACCACTTTATGAGGAAACATACACCTCTATTCAATCCAAAAGATTCTTTTTTTGAAAATAAATACCCAAAATATATGACATTAGATAACCATAACATCACCCATGTTGCATATTAAATGAGAAATTATGATAATAATTCCATGGAAAATAGGAAATCTAAGGCGGTGGAATTCAGAGACACAAAGAATATCAACATTTAATATTCTCATTAAGATGAAGAGATAGACGATGTGATGTCATTCCTTTCCTAAAACCTACAAGGAAGAAAAGGAAAATTTAAAGGGAAACTTCCACTAGAATATTTTTGAAGTGGAAAGGTTGAACATCTTGTGGCGAGGTGCCCCAATAAGATCCCATAATATGTTTAGGATAAAGTCGAAATTCAAAAAAAGTAATCTTCAACCAACGTGAAACGAAAGAAAAATATCAATAGAAATTTATTTAAGAAAAAGAATATTTTTTCACAATAATGTGATAGTTCAGATGAGCATGGTGTTAAAAAGGATGAAGTGATATAAAACTAAAAAGACTGTGGAGAAAATTCTATGGTCGCAGTCTTCAATATTTCTCAGAAAAATGAATAAAATGATACTAATGAAGAAGAAAAATAAGTTTATGGATGAGTTGATATGGAAGATGAATTAGAATCATCTCTTTAAGAGATAGATGTTTGGAGGTAAAAAACAAAAACATTCCACAATGTGGTACATGATACCAAACTCTATATGCAACAACATGAACAAGAGAAGTCTAAGTTGGTAAAATAAATTAAAAAAAATAAGTCCTCTAGGATAAAGAGTTCAGGAATGTTTGATGAACATAAACTCAAGGTTGAAGAATAGAAAAAGGAGATCTATTACTTGAATAACACAGTGAAATATATAATCAAGCATATTAAAGAACATGAAGAATAATGTTTTGGTCTAAAAACAAATGTGAAGGATTAAGAAAAACTCTAGACTCCTAGTACAATACCAGCAAATAAAATCATCCAGAAGACTTAAATGTTGGAATTGGATCATACTAGACAAGATGAAAAGAAGAAAAAATTGTGTTTATATGTTAAGGATGATGTGGATCTTGATAGAAAATAGAAAACTGTGAAAGTTGAAGTCAGGAAGAAAGCACCATGTCTGAAATAGAAGATTGATTTGGGTATGAAGAAAAATTTGACGATTAAAATAACTCAATGTGTAATTAGATGTCCAAAAGTGACACACATGTATACACCTTAAAACATTTGTAATTGTTGTGGAATGATAGATAATTCACAGAATATATGATCCATAGCCAAGAGATATTGAAGGGAACAATAGGAACATTGGAAACCAAATAGAGAATAATATCATAGAACACATTCTAAGTTACATTTTTTTGGTTTGGAGGATTTGGGAACATGGATAGATAATATACATCAATCATATAGAGAAATGTTCCAAAACATTTTCTGAGTGGTCGCAAGCAGCAAATCAGTGAATCAAAAAATGAGTTGAAAAAAAAATAAATTTATAGCTCTTCAAGATGAAGCTCACCCATCATACTCAGAGGAAGCTCATGATTTTCAATCATTTACTAGTATGATTTCAAATACATGGATCAAGAAGAAAAATTTTGAGGGAAGTATTTTTAGAAATTTCCTTTAAAGCATCAGAGCATTCTAGTGTATGGATCCATGATAGTGGTTACACATATCACATGATAGGTAAAAATTAACATGTTACAAGAATAAAATATGACAAAGATAAAGTTTTCATGTTTGTAAATGATGAATTTTTGAATATTATTGAATTGGAAAAGGCTTGTTTTGGGGAAAATAAATAAGACATTCTTATTTCATAGTATTAGAAGTTGATAGTCACAATTTTCACAGTGTAAGTCAACTATGTGACTCAAGGAATTATATAAGATTTACTAAAAAGACATGTATCATCAAAGGAATAGATGGTGCCGTAATTCTTCAAAAAAAGTACAAATGGAAATATTTACCATGTAAGTATTGATGAAGATGTGTGATTTTTATCTAGATTGGAGGAAAACAAGTTATGGCATAGAAAACTTGGTCATCTATGACAACCCTCCCTGGATGATCTGGTAAATTTTGATACAGCTAGATATCTCCCCAAGCTGTCATGTGGTCATACAAATACATGTGATTCTTGTAAAAGGGAAGATCATCAGAAATACATACAAAGTGCAGGAAAAGAAGTAAACAAGAGTTCTTGAACTAGTTCATGCTGATGTTTATGGACATATATCACCAATATCCATGGATGGAAAGTTATATTAGGTTTTGTTCATTGGTGATTATAGATGAATGAAAAGGGTATTCTTCGTTTCCTATAAGTCTGATGTGTTCAGTTGAATAAAACAATATCGGTGGGAATTTGAATAAATGCCTGGGTAGAAAATTCTGATGTTTCATACTGATAATAGTATGGAATTCACAAATAGTTAGATGAAATAATACCTTGAGAAGCACGAGATAATAAATAAAGTTTCTTCTGTATGAACTCCCAATAGAATAGAGTAGTTTAAATGATAAATAGAATCATCAAAAACATGGCCAAAATGATGCTTATAAAAATGACCTTCTAGAGAAATTTTGTAAAAAATATATATTGACATCATTTTACATTTCTAACAGGGATCTATTAGGTCTGAAGGAAGGAATGACTTCGTATGAGATGTGGTACGGAAATATTCCAATAGTGAAATACTTTAGAATATATGGAAGTAAGTGTTTCAGTCTCAACCAAGAAATACATAGGAAATTTTATTCACGTTGAAATAAGGGGGAAATTCATTGGGTACTCATGAAAAATCAAAGCATAAAAATGCTTTAGCAAGAGGATGGGAAAAGTAGTTGAGACCAATGTTTTCACTGTTGTGGAAAATGAAGAGTATACTCAATGAAACATTAATTAGTTTCATGATGAAAGTGATGAATAGGAATGTTACATAGGGAGAATAAAAGTAGAAGATGTTTACTCATATGAAGATTCTGATGATGAATAAGAAGAAATAAAATCTGTATATGTAATGAAGAAAATGAGTCAAACAGAAATTGATAGATAGAATATCCTTGGTGATAAAACAGTTCATGTTCAGACAAGAAGAATTAAGTCATTATAGAAAACATTTATTTTATCTCAAGTTGAATGAAAATGTTTTGCTGATGCAGATGAAGATGATAACTAGGTGCAGCTGGTGAATGAAGAGCTAGGCCATATTGAGAAGAATCTAACTTGGTAGATTGTTTTGAGGCCGAATGATAAAAATATCATCAGAAAAAATGGGTATTTTCACAAAAAAATGAATGAATATGGTTTTGTGATCGGAAACAAATAACTTTATATGTTCAAGGGATACTCCCAGATAGAGGGTATTCATGTTGATGAGACAATTTCACAAAAGGAAAGGCTTGAAATATTCAGATAATTCTTATCCAATGCAGTGCAATGGAAGTTCAAAGTGTTCTAGATGAATGTCAAGTCAGCACTGTCACACCCCGACCACAGACGCCTGTTATTTTATTCCGTTCACGGTCCCACGTCTTTTGGTCTGAGTTGTGTTTGGGTCCATGTTTGATATTTTTGAAGGTTTGATGTCATTAGAAGGATTCAGACCCATGCACGCTCACCGGACGGTGGGTGGTAGTCGTGTGTTCGGATCAGGTGCCATGCAAGTTTCTATCGCTCTAAAGAAATAATGTTTTTCACAAATGAAATAAGTAAAATGTATAAAAATGTAATTATAGTGATTAATTATGATGTAGGGAATAATGTTATTATTAAAAATAGGGAATAATATTTTACTTATCTAAAATTTTTATTAATATAATTATTAATAAATCATAATTTAATTGTAACTTTTTATATTATTATTATTGCTTTTATTATTATTATTAATTTTTTATTAGTATTATATTTATTAAACTTTCATTAATATTATTATTCATATAAATAAGAAAAAAACAAGAGTGAATTATATTTTTATTATTATATTTGGGCTGGTTTTAGTTTATTTATTTATTATTTATTATTTATTATGTTTATTATAAAACCCTAAATATTCCCTTCCCCATCCCTCTCTCGTTACCTAAGAAACCCTCCCTCACCTTGGAATCGTGTAGCACCCCCCTCCCTAGTCTGTTTCTGCACATCCTCCACCTTGTCAGAGCTCCCTTCGGCCGCAACCCACCACCTGACCTCCTCCTCTCTAAGTTGCAGCCCCCCCTCCTGGACTTCTCCTCCTTATGCCCCCACCCGCACCTGCCCCTCATAGCACCATCCGACCACCCCAGCTCCCTAACCACCGGCCTACCTCGCCTGGTACGGGCGCTCCACCCTCAACTGACACGACTCCCCCACCCCCCCCCCCCCCCCCCCGCTCGGGTATCATCTTTAGTGTTTTGTCTTACCTTTTTTTGGTGTTTTCCTTGTGTTTGTCCAAACCCTAACAGAGGGGTTTTTATTTGGGCATGTTTCTTACATTTTAGGGTCTGTGAAGGGTCCAAAAATTTCTTCTTTACCTTTCGTTGATGCACAGTTGTATTCATGCACCTACGAGGTAGGAAAATTCACCTATTTTATTTCCGGGGAACTCTGCTAATGTTTGTGGTCTATATTTTACTTTTAAAACATGTTTAACAACATTGTTATTCCCTTAATTATCTTACTATAGAGTTTTTAATTTTTTATAATTGATTAAGAATATGTTTTGAGTCATTTCCTGGTTTATATCAATATGCATCTACGTTTATTTACTAGTTTAAGTGCCAATTCTTATTTTGATAATTTTTTTGAAATGTAAGTCACATTGCTATGGTTTTCTTGCCTAGATTTTTTTGATTCTTTGACATTGATGAATTGTTTAAAAATTGGCCATTATCACGATTCTCTAATTATTTTTATGTTTTTATGCACTGAGGTTGTTGACAAATTATGATTTGAGATTTTAAAATAAATTGAAGTGATTTTGGGGGTGTCTCCCATTGTTGTGTTTTGTAAAAATTGTGAAAGGGTAGTATGGGTTTTACTTGTGATCATTGTGATTTTTGTAGGATTTTGTTTTAGATTTTTTTGATTGCTTTGGTTGGCATAAATTTTATTTTAGGGATTTTTGGTGTTTTTGAGTCCTGTGGGTTAATCGTAGGGAGTTACGGTCGGTTTTGAAGGCATCCATGCACTTTCTCAAGTGTGGATATGTATAGATATATGTATTTTATGTTTGTGTGTTCCCTCACGGTGTGGGGAACACGTGCATCGGTTTAAGGATATATATATATATATATATATATATATATATATATATATATATGGATGTTTGTGAAAGCGAGTGAGCTGCTACTTGAGTTAGAAAGCTTTGGCTTCATCCTACTCTTGAGATAAGAGTTTCCATTCCTTCTCTCATTCTGAAGTTTTCCCAGGGCACTTGATTGGTTCCATTAAATTTTTAAATGTTATTTACACCCTTATAATCATAATAGTTATTCATTTTAGTGTTTCTTTGATGGTTAAAATTGTTAAAAAATTCTTTGAATGTGTTATTTTATTATGTGTAGGTGTTTCGATGTTCTTTCTCCTGGTTTTAATCCATTTCATGCTTTCATTTTCTTAATTAAAGCTTTGATTATGTTTCACACACAATTTATGATTATTGGTAGTTTATGGTATTGTTTTCCTGTTGAAATATTTGATTAAAAAAAGAAAATGGATTTCTTGAATGCTTCTCTATTTACACACATGTTTATGCCTTTCCAACTTGGTTCAAACTAACTGACTTTATCTGCAAATGGTACTATTGGAAGTCTTGAGTGGTGTTTCCTTGTATAAACTTTTTATGGAACTTAGTGATTTTATAGAAACAATTTTGCATATATTTTAATTGGTATTTCTCTCAAATACGTAGTTTCTAAAAGTTCTTGTTTTCTAAATGATGTGGGTCTCTTTGTCCGGTTCTTTAAATTGTTTTGAAAATAAATCCTTTCAAATATAATTGTTTGGATTTTGGTGTTTAATTTTTATAAACTGTGGTGTAAGGCGACGCTTGGTTTTTTTTTGAGAAATTGAACATAGAATTAATAAAGTCTTTTATTGCAATGCTTTAAAACTTGAAACCTAAGGGCCCATTTGGATTTTTAACCACAAAATTGGTATATAGAGTAGTTTTAGAAGATAGTGTGAAATGTTTTATAAAGGCGTTTTATTATGTAAAACTAGAGACCCGATTTACAAATCCATGTGTTTAATAAAGTGTTTTTGATAACTGAATGATGTGACAGCCCAGTTGGAATTTTATATGTTTGAAATGTATGGATATATATAAGTATATGGGGTGCTCCTATCTAGGGTAACCCTTTAGGGGTGAACTCAAAGGAAACATTCTTGTTTGGGGTAGGCATGTGCAGTGAGATGAGTCACGTGTGTGAGGGCCTTCATACTAACACTGTATTATTATAACCACAATGGGTTCTTGGAAGTCTTTTGAATAATCGTGTGACGGTTGCTGACCAACCCTGATTAGACGAGTTGGTACCCCCTGGATTTATTGTTTGGCCATGCGAACTTTGCCACTATATTGGTCAGTTAGGTCTACCATTTGGTTATAGAGTTTGGAGCTTCACCATACGCCAACTGGTGGTTCCGAAATCTATTATGTCCAGGGGACGTCTATGGATATTTAGGATCACCCATGGATATTGGATTACTTACATTGCTTGTCTACTTTTCGTTGCACTAGTTTATTTTCAGTTTCACATTTACTTGCTTTACTCTATGTCAGCTTTGGTATTTTCTGTTTTGGATTTCATTTATAAAATGGAAAATGATTTTGTAAATGGTGTGTATTGGGTGTTTCTATTTTTTAAAATGATAAAAACAGGTTTCATATTTTAAAATGTGAAAACCCTACTTTTATATTTGTATTTCAAACTTGGGTCAGTGGAAAGTTTTGGAAAAGATAATTGTTGGATTCTTTGGTTTATTCTTGGCATCCATACTGAGAATCATGGTGCTCACGCCTATTATATCTTTCCAGTTGTAGGTTTAGTTTCGTGTACAGGTTCGTGGTTCAACTTCTCAATGTTGGAGCATGCGTGGTTCTGAGTTGGGGGTGACCTAGGAGGTCATGAGGAGGTATGTACAGTTTATGTTTTTTTTGCTGCTCGTTTTATTTTGTCATCATTAGTTTTTTATCTATTTATCTTTTTTCATGGGGAAAATCACTCCCAAAGATTAAGTGTTGATGCCTGTCACTAGTTACCATCCCGTGGGGATTGAGAACGCCCCTCGGGCCATGCCGCGAGAATGCTCGGGTGGTCAGTTCAAGGTCGACCTGGGTTGGTTTGTGAAAAAATGGTATCAGAGGAGGCCCTTGTTATTTGGGGTGTCCAGTAGAAAGATATTAGGACTGTACGAGCTCAGGAGGTAGGTTACGGGCCAGTGCCTGATCACCACCGCTTGTAACGAGACCTGAGTTACCATGGGTAGTTTGGGATTTGAACCTTTTGTTTTTTGTTATTTGGGATTGAGGGATGACAATGGGGGAGAATCAGTTCATGTTGCGGCCTCACATGGGGTGGTGACCCCATGTGGAGTCCAACTTCCCAGTTTAAGTTCCTCTTAGTGTTATGCCTTACTTGGGCAAGGCTCACCACCATGTCTCCAGGTTAGGCGTAGACACTAGTTCCTCATTCCGAAGGATTATAGTTGGTTGTGTTTCTTTTTGAACTCGGTCGATGTGAGTCTGTGTTGAAAATGAAAGTGATTTCAAAATTAAAAAAGTGTGTTTTTTAAATTATTTTTTAAATTAGTAAAGTGGGTTTTTAAAGAGAAAGCCTATCAGTTTGGAAAAATATGGCATGTGTTTGGATTTTCTAAGGAAAAAATTGTTTGAACTTTTGCACATTTTATAGACGGTCACATGTGTGTGGGTATGTATAGAGAGTGCGTAGGGTCCCTTGTTTGTAGATGATGTGAGAATGATCGAATGAACACACATTTGACAATTCATAAGGTTCCATAGGTGAGTTTCAAAATTTTAAAGAAATAACGGTTTTGGAAAAGTGAATTTTGCTTGTTTTTTTATATGTTTTCCTTATGGGCCTGTTTCCCTTGGAATGTGTTGTTTCTTTGGTTGAGTTTTGAATTTTTTCCAGTTTTGATTGTGTTTTTCTTGTTGTCATGAGTATGCCGCCCATAAAGCCTCAAAATGTTGTCAATGAGTTATAACCAGTTCCTAGTTCTTTTTGTGTGTTTCCTTCTTATCAAGGTAATAAAAGTTTGTTGAAGGATGTTGTATAGTTCAGAATGATGGTGTGTATTCGGGTTGTTGGAAACTCCCAATTTAGTTATGGTTTTTACCGCCCTAGAGTTATTTGAGAGTTCAGTTCTGGACTACTAAAGGTGGGATGTCTCATCGTCGTTAGAGCCTCCGGTGTAGTTTCTGGGGTCGGCTCTTGTGAAGGTTCCCCATATGGCAAGGAGTTCATGCTGGAGGAACCTATCTCCAAGAAGATATCTTCATCTATACCAACTCCCAGTTTGTTGATCCATTCTCATGCATGCCACCAGCATGTCCAGTTCAGGAATTCTAAGCCACCTTCTTGCATCGCTCTGAATACTTGCTACCGTGTAGCTGTTTGGGCCACCGTTGAGAGTTATTAAAGAAGCATCATTTGGGAGAAAGGAGTTATGGACTGGGGGATTCAAATTTTTGACTGTGAGATAGGAGATGCTTTAGCCATCAGGGCCCCAACCACAGGTCTCGGGGTGAAGCTCGTGCATAGTCAGGAGTTGTCGAGGGTGTGTGGAACATCGACTCAAATCATGTCTTCAACTTCAGATGGAAATATCCAAGGTTTTTGTGTTCGATTCTTTTCACCTTCATAAACGCATCCTTGTTATTGTGGTCTAATGAGCTCGTTGTATCGCAATCCAAGTAGCCTCATCCACTCTAATGTGGCATCTAAATTTTTTGTTTTCCTTCTGGGGAGTTGGTCCCAGGAATAAGTTGACCAATTCGGATTCTTATTTTGGTCTTAGTTGCATTCGTCAGAGGAATGTTTGGTTACATGAATTAACAGGTGGTGTTTTTAGGCCCCTTCTTAGTTCGGGCATGTCACGACCCATCCTCGGGGCCCGTGCTGTGACTACCCCAAGCCCGCCTTCCATAGTCCAGGGGCTGGTGACTAGCACCAAAGGTATAAATTCCGATAACTGGGAAGCCATTTCCTTTATAAACGAAAACAAGCACCACAGTGTAAGAAAGCGGAAAAAAGTAAACACTAAGTACAAGAGAAGTGCTGAAAAGAAAATGGGCCAGAATATAAACCCAAAAGAAAGTACAACTACAACTGAACAAGTACAACATAAAAGATAACTGCTGGAAGGATGGAAGCGGCTCCTGGGTCTTCCTCCTCGGATCCTACCTGAAGTGTAGGTGCAGATGGCGCATCTCCTGGTCGTCCACAATGGATCATACCTAAAGGGTAGGTACAGTTAGCCTCCTCCAGGATCTCGTCCGTCAACCTCCTCTGTGTGTCGTCTCGTCGTGTAGTCCACCTCCGGGTACTGACTCGTCGTGTAGTCCACCTCCGGGTACTGACTCGTCCTGTAGTCCACTTCCGGGTATCGTCTAGACCTCGAACACTCGGCCTCCGTCGGCACTGCCTGTCGTCTACAACCAACACAACGAGGTGCAGGCATAGCCCGTGTAGGGGTGAGTATAACAATACTCAGTAGGGACCCCAAGACCCTCAAGGTCTCACTAAACCAACAAGGATAACCACAAAAGAAGATCTCAACAGATAACCTCTACTAAGGTATATGCCCATACATATGCCTAAGTTATCAAGTAACCCATCTCAATCATGAGGAAACACAAGGATTGTGAAATCAACAGATAACCACTACCCAGGTTTATGTCCATACATATGCCTAACTTATCAAGTGACCCATCTCAATCATGAGGTAAACATAAAGGTCAAAAGATTCAGCTCAAACCAGGATTTTCATTATCGAAACTGTAACTGCTGAAGAGCCCCGTCTCTGGAGTGTACAATGGTCCTGTCACGACTCCGAGGTACTGCTCACTAACCTAATACTACTGAGGTACTCAGCCTGTCGAGTACTACGGGTTTGCGGCCAACTACCGGGCGCTCCGTCCGCTGAGTTTCTGTCGCCAAATACCGGGCACTCCCCCTAATAGCCTACAGAGGTACTCCTCCGGTCGAGTACCACGGGTCTACTGCCAACTACCAGGTGCTCCGTCCGCCGTGGGTCTGCCACCAATTACCGAGCGCTCTGTCCACTGGGCTAGTCGACTCACTCTAAGTCAAGTCGGTCAAGCAGTCGTCAGGTCTCAGCCGTCTACACGGTTTCTGTACTCCGTACGCTCGTCTCTGGGAGGGTCCTCTCAACGAGCTATAGTTCAATACTCCAAGTATCACAAAGTCCCACGAAGAAGTATCTCAAATGACCTCCTCGTCATAGGGGTCTCAACGCAACAGACGGCGCGTCAATCGGACGCCCGGTCTGTGAGTTGTTAGCCTTTTTGTCCCAGGGGCCCAGTTGGTTTCATGTGCGAACCAATCCGACCGTAAGTCAACTATACCCCGAACACTCATAGGGTATACGCATAGGGACCGTTTCTCAACGTGATCACCAACACCGCTGACGGTTCGTCAAACGGACGTCTGGTCTGGAAGATATCAGTTTTTCCGTTCTAGGGGCCCGGTTGGATTTCGGGTACAATCCAACCCAGCCATACCTCAACTGCATCCTAAACTCGGGCGAAGTATGCCAAAAGTTCTGTCTCAACAAGAGGAAAACAACGAGACAGAAGGCGCGTCGATCGGACGCCCGGTCTGTGAGTTATTGGCTTTCTCGTTCCAGGGGCCCGGTTGGTTTCGTGAGCGAACCAACCCGACCGCACTCCGACGACATCCAAACCTCGAGCGGAGTAAACCAAAAGATCCATCTCACATAGAGGAATCCATCAAAGTCGACGGAATGCCAATCGGATATCCAGAGCTCAAGATATAAGCGTTTCCACTCCGAAGGCCCGGTTGGTTTCGTATCCGAACCAACCCGGCCAAACCCAAAGTAATACAAAACATTGAGTGCGATATACCGAAATAAATGTCTCGATACAAGGATCGCGTTTCAGCTAACGGAGAGTCGTTTGGAGGCCCATAGCTCAAGTTACGGGCATTTTACCGAATGTGGTCCGAAAACGGGGGGTCTGGGCCCGGGCCGACCCGGCCCGACCCCCCCTGGGTCGGCCTGAACCGGGTCCGACCCGGCTGAGCCTGACCCGGCCCGGCTGGCGTGGACCGACCGGCCAGCGCGGACGAGTTGATACCGCGGGCGGGGTTCGCGGCTCCCCCGCCCTTCGCCGCTGATTGAGGCCGGCGGCGAACCGTCGGCCGCCTCCCTTCCGGCGGCGCGCCACCGCCTTCCGCGGACCACTGGACGCGCTTTGGTGGTCCGTTTCTCCTGCCATCTTCGCCTATGGTCCTCCCGGGACCCGACCTTCACTGCGGAGGCCTCAAAATCACCTTGCGGCCTCGTTTGTCGTCGCCCGTCGATCTACACATCAATAAACAATCTGCGGAGGGTTGTCGGGCCGTGTTCATTTGGCCCGCACCCTCCGCGTTCGATAATAACAACGGGAGAATTATTCAACACATGAATACATAACCAAAAACAATTTTAATGAATTAAAATTGTTCTTATTATCCGGGTTCTTCACTATGAAAGGAAACATTCACGGAGTATAAAACATTCAAATAAAACCCCTACCTCGTCAAGTGTCGCACGCGCGTTCTTCGTGGAATTGATCGCCATGGAAGGAGGCGATCGTCGCGTCGCGGAAGGCGTCGCGTCATCGTGGAAGGGTGTCGCGTCGAAAAACTCCAAGGTTCAAGAACAAAAAGATTTAATTAATAATAATTAAATCTGTGCATTGATAAAAACTACAAAGGAGTTTTAAAAGGAACCCGAAATCTCTTACCTCCAACAGATGATTGAAGATTTCATTGCGAAGGAAGGAACGTCGTAGAAGAGGAAACGTCGGCGTCGTGGCACACGGCGTCGTGTCGTCGATTTCCGCGGTTTCGGCGTTCTTCATCGGAGGCCGGCGTTCTTCGCGTTCTTCACGTTCTTCGTGAAAAAGGGTGAAGGCACAAGAATTCTGTCAAGGGCCTCCCAACGTGTAATCCTCAAGATGTGGCGTTGGTCTTATTTTATTACTACTCCAACGGATTTAAAACCGGTTAAGAAATGATAAAGAGATAAGTAACGACCCATTAATTCGTAGAATTAGTTCAACGAAATAAACCGCCCAATTAATTCAACGATGAAAACCGCCCAATTAATTGGTGCGTTAAGAAATTAAGAAACACGTCAGTTTACTTTCATAATGATGGGTTTTCGTGGGTGCGTTACTTAGCGGAAAAGAAATGGTGGGGCTCGTGCGGGTCCCACCTCACAAATATCCTACCAAGAGGGTAGGATATTTTTGGATAGTACCCTATACATTTCAACTCAGTTTAAACAGATTTAAGTGGCTTCAAGTAGCTTCCAAGTGGCTTAAGTGAAATAAAATAAAGTTTGTCGTACAATTATTTTATTTCTTAACTATAAGCCCGAAAATTAAAAACCACACCCGAGCAAACGCAACTTCGGAAGAGGCGTTTCTAAGAAAAAACCGGCGCTGCGATTCCATCGGTGCCCTCAGAATTCGATTCTGAGCACCGGTTCAAAAGTTAGAAAAACCCACTCATTCGTTCACTGAACGTACCTGAGCCAAATTTCGGAAATTGATTCTGGGAACACCGGGCCTCGGAATCAAGCGCTCTCAGAAACTGCGTTCTGGTAAAATTCCAAAGAAAATTAGAAAAAAAATTCCCTTGAATATTTCGGGTCTTTACATTACTCCCACCTCAGGGCTTTACGTCCTTGTAAAGCATTAACATAAACTACGGATACAAAAACGGTACTGAGCACGCGTCTGAGCCTTCCTCTCCCGTGTGCTCACCCGGAGGTTCCTGTACTGCCCGTGAAAGCGCACCCGAGGAATATGCCATCCTCGAAGGATCCGCTCCTGTCGATCCTCGATCCCCATTGGAACCTCCGTGAAAGACACTCCATCGCCATCGTCCAGCTCCTCATGGTTGATGATATGCGAAGGGTCGAGCACGTATCTCCTCAGTAGAGGTGCGTGGAAGTCGTCGTGCACCTGGTGCAACTGAGGTGGATGGGTCAAGCGGTAAACCACCCCGCTTACCCAGCTAAGGACCTATAATGGTCCGTTGAACCTCAGAGATAACTTACCGCCTTGGCCGCATCTCTGTAAACCTCGTCAAGGTGAGACCCGTATAAGGATGTGATCGTCATCCTCGAACTCCAGAGGTCTCCATTTCCTGTTAGAACTGAAACTCAAAATGACTGCTGCTACGAGGGTAAGGTTGACCGACTCAAGAGTGATCGGTCGCACCCTCCTATGCAAGAGTTACCCTGCGCTTCCTGGGGTTTCCTTTTTCGCCGACCAAGGAAAACCCATCCCGACGTCATAGTTAAACTAAAACCTTTTTGCCTAATACCGTCAATTTGTGTATGAACTGTGATTGCCCAGTCCATACTCAAACCAATGTCATAAGGCCTCGACGCTGCCACCAAGAGATTCCAACCAAAACTCTCACCTTGAGGATCTGACCACACCATCAGCATAAGTGTGATTATCGAGTCTCCTCCCAAGGTATATCCAGACGTGAGGGTCAAGTCCATGGTTTATCAGAAACTCTAGGTCTGTAACAAGATTTTTGAAAGAAATGAATGATTCATATCAACGTCCGTTACTACAGCAGCTAGTAGTGGACACAGATTGTCCCTTGAATCATTTCTAGAGCCATTGGGTCACACTCCTTGACCGCAAGCAGCCACACTCTTCCACCGCCCTCCAGCTCCCTGAGCCTGGCGGGGATAACTAAGTCGGGTGGTTGTAGCATGTTAAGATGTACACCACCTCATACTGCTCTCCTAGCTCTGCCTCCATGTCTGCTGCTTCGCAGACTCATCTATCCTTAAAGCTTCCACTTCTTGAAACATTTAACACGCCCGAGTCTCTATGACTGGAATCGGTTTCCTGTTTCTTACTGCACTGTGCAGTCTTCATCCGCTCTTGGATGACCTGGACCTTCTTTATTCTCACAAGAGTAGCTATTATTTCTTCTTTTCCGATAAGAGAAATCTGGTCTCATCCCATGGATGAACCACATTCGTTGCCTAATACAGTCAATCCCAACATGAATGATGCATTCATGCCATGGATGACGCCGTAAGGCCTCAACGTAACAACCAAGAGATCCAAATGTCACTCTCACCTCCAAGGGTTGAGTCACACTGTCAGCATCAGTGTGAGGTCACTGGGTCTCCTCCAGTAGAAATCTCGAAAGTGGGGGTCAATTCAACAGTCTTAACCAGGACCACTCAATATCAACCAAACAAAAAGGACGGGAAATAAAACATCAAAAGATAAGTGTCTTTTTATTATTGCAGCTCATGGTATAAAGACACGAATACAAAAGAAACATGGAACTAGAAGTACAAAGGGCGTATCCACAAGTTCCTCTCCTGTCCAACTACTCTCGGAGCTCTACTGCTTTGTCCACTGCTCGGCTATTTCTCAAGAACCAGTCGCTGCTTCTGTCTCGGTGGCTCCTCCAACACCCGCTGATCAACCGTACGAGGATTCGGACAGTCACGTGCCAGGTGACCCTTTCCACCGCATGAGTAACACAACCTTCTTCTAGCACGCCTAGCTCTGTTCCCACCCAGGGTGCCCCGCACCACCGGTCCTAAAACCCGAGATCGTCCAACTTCTGGTCTGGTCCTCCTGTACCACTGCATCATCTGTCTACTACACACAGATGACTCGGCAACTGATTGAAAACCTTGAGGCAAAGGCAGAAGCTCATGTACACGCTCGGGGTGTAGAGATACTGGCACAAAATCCACCCTGAAGAAGGTCTCGAAGTCTTCCCATGCGAAGGTCATCCTGTCGCAAAACTGGAACAAGTGGCTCCACCACCTGCCTGCTGCTTCCTGATGGAGGCTGGCAGCAAAGATCACCATGAAGTCTTTCGGCGTCCCTACTAGCCTGAAGACTCTCACCACAGCCTCCAGCCAATCCTCAGCCGCCTGCGGGTCCATCTCTCCCTGGAACCAGGGTGGCATCTGGCACTGGAACTCGTGTAGCGCACTCAAGTAGTGTGCGTCGCCTACTACTGGGGCTAGTGGCATTGGTGGCCCAACGTATGGTAGTACCGCTGGTGCCTTCGTTGGTGCCTCAACTGCATGAGGGCCCTGTACTGAAGCCTCGTCGCTCGACAGGATGTCAGCACGCACATCCCTCCGGGCTCTAACTGGTCGTCCGTGAAAAGGCATCCTGAAAGAAACATCGTGACACGGTCAAACGTTTATACCTAGTGAGCTGAACTGGTTTGAGCTGACATTTAAAAACTTCCGGTAACCCACATGCAATCAATGTTTTCGTTCACAAAGTCGTAAATCAGTTGTCAGGGTCCTGGTGTATGGATACGTCGGCCGCCCGCACCAACACTGGACTCCCTGAATTGAAAACCACACTCGGTACTCTTAACACTATTGCTTCACAGGAAGAAAATATCAGAGTTATAAGTTCTACGGTAGAATCGACTCCTCTGATAACAATTTGTTAGGACCCGTCCTCGGGGCCCGTGCTGTGACTACCCCAAGCCCGCCTTCCATAGGCCAGGGGCCGGCGACTAGCACCAAAGGCGTAAATCCCGATAACTGGGGAGGAATTTCCTTTATAAAAGAAAACAAGCACCACAAAGTAAGCAAGCAGAAAAAAGTAAACACTAAGTACAAGAGATGTGTTGAAATGTAAATGGGCCAGAATACAAACCCAAAAGAAAGTACAACTACAACTAAACAAGTACAATAGAAAAGATAACAGCTGGAAGGACGGAAGCGTCTCCTGGGTCGTCCTCCTCGGATCCTACCTGAAGGGTAGGTGCAGATGGCACAGCTCCTGGTCATCCACCATGGATCCTACCTGAAGGGTAGGTACAGATAGCCTCCTCCACGCTCTCATCCATCAACCTACTTCGTGTGTCGTCTCGTCGTGTAGTCCACCTCTGGGTACTGACCCGTCGTGTAGTCCACCTCCGGATACCGTCCAGACCTCGAACACTCGGCCTCCGTCAGCACTGTCTGTCGTCTGCAACCAACACAACGAGGTGCGGGCATATCCCGTGCATGGGTGAGTATAACGATACTCAGTAGGGACCCCGAGACCCTCAAGGTCTCACTAAACCAACAAGTATAACCACAAAGAAGATCTCAACAGATAACCTCTACTTAGGTATATTCCCATACATATTCCTAAGTTATCAAGTAACCCATCTCAATCATGAGGAAACACAAGGATTGTGAAATCAACGGATAACCACTACCCAGGTATATGCCCATACATATGCCTAAGTTATCAAGTGACCCATCTCAGTCATGAGGTAAACACAAAGGTCAAAAGATTCAGCTCAAACCAGGATTTTCATTATCGAAACCGTAACTACTGAAGAACCCCGTCTCTGGAGTGTACAGTGGTCCTGTCACGACTCTGAGGTACTTCTCACTAACCTAAGACTGCTGAGGTACTCCTCCTGTCGAGTACTACGGGTTTTCGGCCAACTACCAGGCGCTCCGTCCGATGAGGGTCTGTCGCCAAATACTGAGCACTCCCCCTAATAGCCTACATAGGTACTCATCTGGTCGAGTACCGCGGGTCTGCTGCCAACTACCAGGCGCTCCGTCAGCCGTGGGTTTGCCGCCAAATAACGGGCACTCCGTCCACTGGGCTAGTCGACTCACTCCAAGTCGAGTCGGTCAAGCAGTCCTCAGGTCTCAGCCGTCTACACGGTTTCCGTACTCCGTACGCTCGTCTCTGGGAGGGTCCGATCCATGAGCTATAGTTTGATACTCCAAGTATCAAAAAGTCCCATGAAGAAGTATCTCAAAGGAACGCCTCGTCATAGGGGTCTCAACGCAACAGACGGTGCGTCAATCGGACGCCCAGTCTGTGAGTTGTTAGCCTTTTCGTCCCAGGGGCCCGGTTGGTTTCGTGTGCGAACCAATCCGGTCGTAACTCAACTATACCCCGAGCAAGCATAGGGTATACTCATAGGGACTGTTTCTCAATGTGATCACCAACGCCGTTGACGGTTCGTCAAACGGACGTCTGGTCTGGAAGATATCATCTTTTCTGTTCCAGGGGCCCGATTGGATTTCGGGTACAATCCAACCCGGCCATATCTCAAATGCATCCAAACCTCGGGCGAATTATGCCAAAAGTTCCATCTCAACAAGAGGAAAACAACAAGACAGACGGTGCGTCGATCGGACGCCCGGTCTGTGAGTTATTGGCTTTCTCGTTCCAGGGGCCCGATTGGTTTCGTGAGCGAACCAACCGGGCCGCACTTCGACGGCATCCAAAACTTGAGCTGAGTAAGCCAAAAGATCCGTCTCACTTAGAGGAATCCATCAAAGTCGACGACACATCAATCGGACGTCCGGAGCTCAAGATATAAGCGTTTCCGCTCCGAGGGCTCGGTTGGTTTCGTATCCGAACCAACCCGGCTGAACACAAAGTAATCCTAAACCTTGAGTGCGATATACCAAAACGACCGTCTAAATCCAAAGATCGCGTTGCCGCTGACGGCGAGTCATTTGGAGGCCCATAGCTCATGTTACGGGCATTTGAATGAAATTGGTCCGAAAACGGGGGTTCTGGGCCCGGGCCGACACGGCCCGACCCCCCATCGGTCGGCACAAACCGGGTCCAACCCGGCTGGGCCTGACCCAGCCCAGCCGGCGCGGCCCGGCCCGGCCAGCCAGCGCGGCCGAGCAGATACTGCGGGTGGGGTACGCGGCTCCCCCGCCCTTCGCCGCTGATTGAGGCCGGCGGCGAACCGCCGACCGCCTCCCTTCCGGCGGCGCGCCGCCGCCGCCTTCCACGGACCACCGGACGCACTCCGGTGGTCTGTTTCTCCTTTCGTCTTCGCCTATGGTCCTCCCGGGACCCAACCTTCACTGCGGAGGCCTCAAAATCACCTTGCGGCCTCGTTTGTCGTCGTCCGTCGATCCACACATCAATAAACAATCTTGCGGAGGGTTGTCGGGCCGTGTTCGTTTGGCCCGCACCCTTTGCGTTAGATAATAACAACGGGAGAATTATTCAACACATGAATACATAACCAAAAACAATCTTAATGAATTAAAATTGTTCTTATTATCCGGGTTCTTCACTTTGAACGGAAACATTCACAGAGTATAAAACATTCAAATAAAACCCCTACCTCGTCAAGTGTCGCACGCGCGTTCTTCACGGAATTGATCGTCGCGGAAGGAGGCGATCGTCGCGTCGCGGAAGGCGTCGTGTCGTCGCGGAAGTGTGTCACGTCGACGAACTCCGAGGTTCAAGAACAAAAAGATTTAATTAATAATAATTAAATCTGTGTGTTGATAAAAACCACAAAGGAGTTTTAAAAGGAACCCGAAATCTCTTACCTCCACAGATGATTGAAGATTTCGTTGCGGAGGAAGGAACATCGCAGAAGAGGAAAAGTCGGCATCGCGGCACACAGCTTCGCGTCGTCGATTTCCGCAGTTTCGGCGTTCTTCGTCGGAGGCTGGCATTCTTCGCGTTCTTCGCATTCTTCGCGTTCTTCGCGAAGAAGGGTGAAGGCACAAGAATTCTATCAAAGGCCTCCCAACGTGTAATCCTCAAGATGTGGCGTTGGTCTTATTTTATTACTACGCCAACGGATTTCAAACCGGTTAAGAAATGAAAAAGAGATAAGTAACGACCCATTAATTTTTAGAATTAATTCAACGAAATAAACCGCCCAATTAATTCAACGAAGAAAACCGCCGAATGAATTGGTTTGTTAAGAAATTAAGAAACGCGTCAGTTGACTTTCATAATGATGGATTTTCGCGGGTGCGTTAGATAGTGGAAAAGAAATGGCGGGGCTTGTGCGGGCCCCACCTCAAAAATATCCTACCAAGAGGGTAGGATATTTTTGGATAGTACCTGATCCGTTTCAACTCAGTTTAAGCAGCTTTATGTGGCTTCAAGTGGCTTCCAAGTGGCTTAAGTGAAATAAAATAAAGTTTGTTGTACAATTATTTTATTTCTTAACTTTAAGCCTGGAAATTAAATACCACACCCGAGCAAACGCAACTCCGGAAGAGGCGTTTCTAACCAAAAACTGGCGCTGCGATTCCATCGGTGCCCTCAGAATTCGATTCCGAGCACCAGTTCAAAAGTTAGAAAACCCTGCTTGTTCGTTCACTGAACGTACCCGAGCCAAATTTCGGAAATTGATTCCGGGCACACCGGGCCTCGGAATCAGGCCCCGTTAGAAACTGCGTTCTTGTAAAATTCCAAATAAAATTAGAAAAAAAAATTCCCTTGATTTTTTTGGGTCTTTACGGGGAAACTCTCCATGTGTTTTCCTTTAGT
This sequence comes from Viscum album, assembly GCA_963277665.1. NCBI lineage: Eukaryota > Viridiplantae > Streptophyta > Magnoliopsida > Santalales > Viscaceae > Viscum > Viscum album. The sequence goes on along the minus strand of OY728163.1, from coordinate 1,059,735,609 downwards.
GTATTCCAATTTTATAGGGTATTCATCCGTCCTGGTGCCCCAGTGTGTTCATTTTCCCTATAGTGATTTTAAATACTAGTGGTCGAGTTGTTCTGTTAGGGTTGAGAAGGTGGGATGAGTTTGGATTGGGAGTTCCCATGTGGACCCCCCAGGGGGTGGTTGGTTTGGGTTTCAAGGGATTACGTGTTAGTAAATTTTTGTGGTGGGGGGAACCATATTGTGTTCTCCCCTCAACTTCTGGTAGTGTTTTTTTGAGTTGGTCGGGTGTGACATGTGTTGTTAATGGTCACCCTCAGAATCCTAGTTTTCTATGATTTTTTCTAGGCATTGACTCAAGTGGGGTTTAATGTTGGCATTGTGACTTTTTAAGGGAAGAAAGTGTCTCTGGTGGGGATAATTGTCACACCCCGGCCACAGATTCCTGTTATTTTATTCCTTTCTTGGTCCCGCATCTTTTGGTCAGAGTTGGGTTTGGGTCCGTGTTTGATATTCTTTAAGGTTTGGAGTTATTAGCAGGTTTTGGACCCATGCGCGATCACCAAACGGTGAGAGGTATCCGTATGATTGCCTCAGGTGTCGTGCAGGTGTCAATTGGTCTAATGAAATAATTTTTTTTTCAAATAAAATAATTTAAATGTTTAAAAATTTAATTATAATAATTAATTATGATGTAGGAAATAATGATATTATTAAACATGGTGATTAATAATTTAGTCATATAATATTTTTCATTAATATAATTATTAATGAATTGTAATTTAATTTTAATTGTTATTATATTTATTATTATTACCTTTATTATTCTTATTAAAAATTTTTTTTATTATTTTTATTAAACATTAATTTATATAATTATTTTAAGAAATAAGAAAAAAACAACAGTGAATTTTTTTTTTATTTTTGGGTTGGTTTTAGTTTATTTTTTTATTTATTATCATTATTATTATTTGGAACTGTAAATTTACCCTTTCCCCTTCCTCTCCCATTACCCGCGACACCACCCCCCCCCAGGAATCATGCAGCCCCCCTAGTCTGTTCGTACATGTGTGCCCCCTCTACGGAGCTCCCTTCGGCCATAGCCCGCCACCTGCCCTCCTCCTCTCTAAGCCGCAACCCCCCATCCTAGCCTCCTCGTCCCTATGCCACTGCCCGCACCTACTCCTCCCTACACCATCTGACCACCCCGGCTCCCTGACCTCTAGCCGACCTCGCCTGCTCTTTCTGCACCAACCTCAACCTGCGTGACCCCCCCTCTTCCGTATCCTTCTCGGTGTTTTCTATTTCATTTTTTGGTGTTTTCTTTGTGTTGTCCAGACACTAATAAATGGGTTTTTACTTGTGTGTGTTTCTTAAATTTTAGGGTTTGTGAAGGGTCTACAAATTTCTTCTTTACCTTTCATTGATGCACGATCATATTCTGGCACCTCCAAGGTAGGTGAATTCACGTATTTTATTTCTGGAGCACTCCACTAATTTTTGTGATATTTCATTTAGTTTTAAAACATTTTTCGCTAATTTTTTATGCCCTTAATTGGCTTGATATATATTTCATAAAATTGTAGAATTTATTAAGAATATATTTTTAGTCGGTTACTTTTTTATGTCAATATGCGTCTACGATTGGTTGCTTGTTTAAGTGCCAAATCTTATTTTGGTAATTTTTTAAAATGTAATTCGCATCACTATGGTATTCTCATCCAGATTTTTGTGATTATTTGACATTGATGAATTGTTTAAAAATTGGTCATTAGCGTGATTCACTTATTATGTTAATGTGTTTATGCACTTAGGGTGTTTATAAATTGTGATATGACCTTTTAAAATAAATTGATGTGATTTTGGGGGTGTCACCCTTTGTTTTGTATTGTAAAAATACTGAAAGGGTGGTCTGTGTTTTATTTGTGAACTTTGTGATTTTTGTAGTATTGGTTTTTTTATTTTGTTTTGATTGATTTGTTTGGATTAAATTTTAATTTAGGGATTTGGGGTGTTTTTGAGTCCCGGGGGTGTATCGTAGGGAGTTGTGGTCGGTTTCGATGACGTGCATGAATTGTCTCAGGTATGGATATGTATAGATATATGTATCTTATTTTTTGATGTTCCCTCATGGTTCCAAGAACATGTGCATCAGTTTAAGGATATATATATATATATATATATATATATATATATATATATATATATATATATATTGAAGTTGCATGCGTGCAAGCGAGCAGCTGCTTGAGTGATAAAGCTTTGGCTTGGTCCTTCCCTTGAGGTAGGTGTTTCTGTCTCTTCTCCCTTTCTTATGTTTTCCATAGGCACTTGCATGGTTCCATTTAATTTATAAATGTTATTCGAACCCTTATAATCCTAATAGTTATTCATTATAGTGTTTGTTTGATGGTTAAAAGTGTAAAAAATATATTTAAAATAGTTCCTTATTTATGTGTAGGTGTTTCCATGTCCTTGATCCCAGTTTTAATCCATTCAATGCTTGCGTTTTCTTAATAAAAACTTGGATTATTTTTCTCACCCCATTTATGATTATTTTTAATTTATGGTAGGGTTTTCCTATTGAAATATTTGATTAAAAAAGGATAATGGATTTTATAGATGCTCCTCTATTTACACAGATGTTTATGCCTTCCCATATTGGTTGAAACTAACTACCTTTATCTACAAACGGTACTATTAGATGTCTTGAGTGGTGTTTTATTGTAGAAACTTTTTATAGGACTTAGTGTTTTTGTAGAAATGATTCCATATCTCTCTGAATTGGTATTTTTCTCGAATCCTTGGTTTATAAGTGGTTCTTATTTTCTAAATGATGCGGGTCTCATTGTGCGGTTCTTTAAATTGGCTTGAAAATAAATCCATGGGTATATTCCTATTTGGGTTTTCGTGTATATTTTTTTTAGTGTGTGGAGTAAGGTGGTGCTTGTTTTGTTTTTGAAAAATTGAACGTAGTATCAATAAAGGATTTTATTGCAATGATTTTAATCATAAAACCTAAGGGATTTTTTGGATTTTTAAACAAAACAGTGGTATTTAGAGTTATTTTAGAAGAGTGTGTGCAATGTTTTATAAAGTCACTTGATTATGTAAGACTAAAGACCAGATTTACAACTCCAAGTGTTTAATAAAGTGGTTTTGATAACCAAATGATGTGACTACCCGGTTGGCACTTTATATGTTTGACATGTATTCATATATATAATTATATGGGGCGCTCTTATTTAGGGTAACCCTTTACAGGTGAATGTATAGGAAATGTTTTTGTTTGGGGTAGTCATGTGTGGTTGGGTGAGTCACGGGTGTAATGGCCTTCCTAGTTACATAGTATTATTATAAGCACCATGTGTTCCTAAACGTCTTTAGGATGATCGAGTGATGGTTGTTGACCAAACCCGATTAGATGGGTTGGTACCCCCTAGATTTGTTGTTAGGCCAGGTGGGATTTTCCACTAGATTGGTCAATTAGGGTGGCCAGTTGATTATATACATATGAGCTTCACCATACGCCGGCAGGTGGTTCTGAAACCGAGAACATCTCGGGGTCTTCTAAGTATGTTTATGATCACCCATGGATACTGGATTTCTTACATTGCATGTTTAGTTTTCATTGCACTGGTTTATTTTCATTTTCACTTTTACTTGTTTTACACTAGCCTAGCTTTGGTATTTTCTGTTTTGGACTTAATTTATAAAATGGAAAAAGATTTTGGAAATGGCGTGTAGTGTGTTTTGTTTTAAATGAGAACAACATGTTGCATACTTTAGATTTTGAAAACCCAAAATTTTATCTGTATTTCAAACTTGTGTTAGTGGACCGTTTTCGAAAAGAGAATTATTTGATTTAGTGGTTTATTCTTGGCATCCTTACTGAGCATCTCGGTGCACACGCCTATTATATCTTTCCAGTTGCAGGTTTATTTTCTCATACAGGTTCCTAGTTCAGCTACTTAATATTGGAGCAGGGTTTTTTTGAGTTGGGTGGTGACCTAGGAGGTCACGAGGAGGTATGTATAGTTTATGTTCTTTTCGATGCTAGTTTTATTTGGTCATCATTAGTTTTTTGTCAATTAATCTTTTTTTCATGGTAAAAATCATTCCCAACGATTATGTGTTTATGACCAACACTAGTTGCCAGCTCGTGGGGATTGGGAATGCCACTCGGTCCATGCTGCAAGCCGGATCAGGTGACTGGTTCAGGGTCGACTTGGGTTGGTTCATGACATGCACTTTTTAATGGGGTTCCAGAAGTGGAAGTTTACATTGAGAAGCGAGATGGTTTTCTCATTCCAGAAGATGAGAAGAAAAAAATTCAATTGAAGAAGGCATTGTATGCATTGAAGCATGCACCAAGAGCATGGTATTCAAGGTTAGACCAATTTTTGAAGAAGATCTGTTTCCAGTGTTGTGGAGTTGATAACAATTTAAATGTGAACATTGATAGTAATCAAAGGATGATATTACTGTTATATTTTGATGATATAATCATTGGAGGATCAGATTATGCATCTTTCATACAATTTTCTGAATTTATGAGACATGAGTTTGAAATATCTATGATTGGTGGGTGATATTTTTCCTTGGATTAGAGGGAACATATGGAAGGATTGGGAAATTTACCTCTCAATCCAAATATGCCTAGATGTTTTTTAGGATATTTGGGATGGAAAATTCCATTGAAATGAAGACACTGATTAATACTCGGATGAAACTATCAAAAGATGATGAAGGAAAGGTGGTCAATATCATATAATAAAAGAAAATTATTTGATGTTTACAGTACTTGACCTTGACAAGTCCTGAAATTGTATTCACCACATGCCAAGAATAAAAATATAAAAGTAATCCCATGGAAAGACATATGCTACCAGTTAAATGAATACTTTGGTATATCAATGGAACAATTGATTTCGACATAATGTATAATGACAAATCTCAGCCTGAGATTTTGGGATATACAAATATAGATTGGGCCGGTTGAGCAGATAACATGAAATCAATGTCAGGATGTTATTTTAATCATGTTGGATAGGGTATTTCAAGGTTCTGAAAGAAACAATATTGCATTTCATTGAGCACCACAGAAGTTGATTATATTGAAGCCCTACCAGCATACTTGCGGTTATTGTGGATGAAGTAGTATCTTGATGACAAGGGTGTGATAGTGCAGTCATCGACAAGAATTCAGTGTAATAACACAAGTTACATAAGTCTTAGAAAAAATCACATCAATCATTCACGAAACAAGAACATTGAAATCAAATATAATTTTATTAAGGAGAAGGTAGAGAAAGTTCAAGTGATGTTGGAATATGTGCCTATAGAGATACATCTTGCTGATATTCTAACAGAGGTGTTACCCAAGGAATTATTCACGAGATATTGACTAGCTCAAGGATTTTAGTCGAATCTCTGCACATGAAAGATTGTGGAAGTAGAACACACCCCCTATCCCAAAGATATGACAGGTTTTTCTCAAATATGTTGATATTTGTTCTATATTATGTTTTATAACACAAAGGATTGACCATTGGATTCATTGAAAAAGGGGGAGAAAGAGTGACTCCTAAAGGGGGGAAATTGTGGCTAATGTAGGGAGAGAATGTCTTAGTCAAAGTCATGGGGAGAAGCTGACAGTTTTACCTGTAGGTTAGGGGAGAAATGAGATAGGGGAGATTTTGAAATCATACGGTGCATAAATATATCGATGAAAGATTAGATATCACGATAGTGAGGTTCGTGATGAAAGAAGAAGAGTGATATTGGAATGGTATCATGAATTAGTGTTCATAATGAATTTATTGATTCATTATCTTTTCATTATCCTCTTGATACCCACGCCATTAATTTCACATGTGGGATTAGAGTATCTGTTGAGTAAACCATTGATCACTATTAGAATCGCATGTGGAAAATGGTGGTTACTGATAGATGAAGCTTTAACAAGGTATGAAACTATGAAAGTATTGTCAAAAAACTCAAAGGGTGAAATGTTTGTGAATCAATCCCTCAAGGTATCATTGAATCATTTTTTACATGATTTTGTTTGTTGACAAATCAAAAATTTGGAATATTTCCCACAAGGCATGTTTCAAAATCATAACATCAAATTATGAAAAAGGAAAGAAAGTGGACCACAATTGAATAAATGGTTCTGAATCCATTAAGTGTCCGGAAAGTCATAATGTGGTGTACCAGTCTTAAAGTGGTGCATTAGTAATATTTCAAGATCATCACATAAAATTTTGACAAAGGAATGAAATAAGTGCACAAGTGTAGAATTGGCCTACAAGTAATTAATGATGTGAAAGTCATGAATTGGGGTGTAATCCATAATGTGGCACATTGTTCAAGAAGTTACATGCATGTAGTATTTCAATATCATCACATCAAAATAAGACAAAAGAAAAAAATGGGTGAGCATGTCATGAAGTGGCACATAAGTGAAGAAGTGTTGTTAATGTCATTAATGGGTGCACAAGTTACGAATTAGCGGGCAAGTGAATAAGTGGAGTGAAATAAATATTTCAATTTCATCACCAGAAAATATTACAAAGGAAATAAATCATCAATAAAGTTAAAAGGTCGCACGTAGGTAATTAATGGCCACAAAAGTCATGCAGGGCCATGCATGTTAAAGAGAAACGCGCAAGTCACGAAGTGGTTCAAAATGTGATTTGTGCACTACACGCATAGGGTCTCCAAAATAAAAATAAATAGATGGATACCCTCATCATTTCGTAGAGTCTTAACACTTATCAAAAATCCAAGCTCTGATCAAAGAAGTGGACATTGCGCACATGTTCTTTGTGGTGCGCAAGTCAGTTGTGCAGTCAGTGTTGCGCATGTAGTAGTGCGCAATGAGTGGTACACAAGTACCAATGTGCAATCAGTGGCACACAAGTATTGGAACTCAATAAGAGGTGTGAATGTATAAAGTGTCCCACTAGTATTAAATTGGTTCACAAGTTGATTTTCCTATAATAGAGGCAACGTTTGTGCACTAGTTAATGTGACACACATGTCCCCCTAGGGTTGCGTGAAAGTTGGAAGTTTCCCAGTACACTTGCAGTAAATGGGTATTTATCAAGGGAAGAATATAAGAATTCATCAAAGCATCTACATACAGTGGATAATTCCTTCATTAGAGATAATTAATGGACCTACATGTCTTTAACATGTGAGTGGTTCATATGAAGAAGCAGTGAGCTCTCTTTAGTTCATAGAGTAGTGATATTTCAAATTGTGATTGGTTGTAAACCAAGAGGGATAGTGAGTTCACTCCGAACATTGTAAACTAAAGTGCACTTTTAATGGATTTTTTACATTGGTACATTGTCGGTGTGTGCTCCTTGGATGTAGCCCAGTTAGTCAGAACCACATAAAAATGTTGTGTCATGTGCTTTATTTATGATTTTTTCATAATCTCCATTGGGAATGAGAGAGAATATAGTTTTTTCTAACAATGAAACAATATCAGTAGGGTATCTTGTTTTTATCTTTCATTCCCAGATTCACCCCCCAGGGAATCTAACCTAGAATACATAACAATATTTATTTATATCAACATACTATGGAACAGAAGTTGTTAACCTCTATGTTTTTTAATTTCAATTGATTATAAATTAATAAAAAATGAATCTGATTTAAATGGTTGAACCGAATAGTTCATCACCATCGATCTTTAAAGGACCACACACCATATGCAATAAAATATTGTGCTCACTCAATCAATACCAAAATAAATTATAGTCCACGTGCCTAATGGTTTGTGAAAGAATATTAAATAGTTATCTGGGTATGATGTATACATCAACCTAAACTAAAAGACACAATTTATTTTAAGGAATACACTCTAAGTACCTACTATTTTTTCCCAATTTCTTGGAATAATAGTTAGCCATTAAAAATTCTATTTATATTAGTTCAATCACTCATGGAAATCTCAAGCAACATAAACAACACAGTTACCCAATATGGAATGTCATATGCATGGGATATGCATTTCCAATAATGTTCATAATATGATGAATGATCAATTCTTCCTTTCCCAAATCTCATCATGCAAAGGATAGAAGATAAAACTCAATTGTATCAATAATAATACCATGATTCATGTGAACCACCCAATGGTGGACTCCAATCAATTGTAATATGCATAATATAGAAGAAAAACATTCTATTTGGGGAAATATTGATTTTCCCTATGCATGGCTGACCTAATCCCAAAAACAACTGCTTACCAATCCCATTGCATTCATTATATAATATCTATTGTCTAAAAATATTAAGGAAATAATAGAAAGGGTTTGGATACCACTTACTGATGTCTCCGGCCATGTTGCCACAAAATCGTGCCTGAAGCTCTGTTGGACACATGGCCTTAAAAACATCTCCTCGAATTCTAGAGGCTTCCGATTATAATTGGTGGCTTATGATGTGTCTGTGAGGAGACTATTACCCCATTCACAGAGTAGTGAAAATTGGATCATTATTATAGTTTCTAAATAGTGTAAGGAAGATAATGACCAATAGATTAATGGAGACATACACTATTATGACTCGATATGTAACCCTCCATAGTGGATGTATATATAAACATCCAAGAAATAATAATAAAATTATAACTGGGAACTAAATCATAAAAATAATACGATAATTTATGTCATGGGTCTACAATTCTGGAAAACATGTATACATGGGAGTGGATATTCATTACACCATGTGATATATAAAAGGTACCAAAACTCAAAAATTCAATTGAAGAATCTCGATCACTAGCTCGATCATCTCTAAAAATTACCCATCCTATGTAATAAAAGTAGTCACACATCCATAAGAGAAATATACCCCTTTTATATACATAAAAGAATATAGTCTCCCCACATAAAGAACCTAGGTCCTCATTTTTAGTCGTCAGCCTCTAGCATTTGGGGATATATACTTGAATCCAAGTGGCCAACCAGGCTTGGGGCACCATGGAAGAACAAATAGTTCCGAGAAGTCATAAAAAGAATGAATATATTTATAATATTAATGAATTAATTCATGAATAAAGAATGAAAAAATAATTAATTAATATAATTATATATTATATACCATAAAAATTTAATAGAATATGAATACAAATTAGTTTTAAATAAAAAAAGAACTATAAGTAAAATAAAAATGTAAACACATTAATATTTATATCATAAATATAAACTTTTTATATTTCTAATTGACCTATAATATATATTAATTCTTTCCCATTAATGATATTTAGTTTATAAAAAGATGAACGTGCCACATTTTAAATACATATGGTCATATATTATTTCTAATGTAGGGTCTTGAACTATCCTTTATCATCCATTAATCTAGGCACATAACCAAATCCTTGAAAAGGCCTGAATAGCATTCCCGATTACCACAATATGGTTATAAGCCCCACGAAATCAATAAAGACATTGGGAATTATTTTTTCACAACCTGAAATAAAACCACAAACATGGAATACAATTATATGTTATGAGAAAAGAAAAAATAAATTATTACATAAATAGACAAGAATGTCGATAATGATACATCAAGGACTACACAAGTCAAACCTAAAAAAATCCAAAATGGAAGCTCAAAATACTCAAAACTATCAACATCTACTCTTTGTGAGACATGGGAAACATCCCATTGTGTTTCCAACAAATACACAAACCTATATAACTATGAAACCCACTGTCACACTATGAATCCTTCTCCTTTCCAATATCATATAAAATAATTTCTACAAAATCGTCAATGTATGTGTAGCTGTGAGAAAAACAAGACCACAAAGATCACAATTTTTTTTCAATAATATGTTTTTTTATAAAAATAGATATGTTCTAACATTTAATTAAACATGGATGGAGAAACCATTTATCAATTTATATCAAACTAATTGAAATTACTCCTTTTATTTGATATAACACAATTTCATATAAATAATATTCAAAGGAAATTTTGTATTCCATTTTTAATTTTATCAAATAAGGAATCAATATCCATACAAAAAACGATCAAAATTGAATAAACTCCTAGGATAACATAGTACCAGGATGGCCAGGTATCATATACAAAGATCAATCATGACTAGTGTGCACTAAAACTGTAACACCGTGAGATTTAATGAGATAGATTCTTTATTATTTTATTGGATTTCTTGTGTTTTATGTTGCACCGAGATTATATTTATCTATATTCATCATTGTATTAGATTGCAGTATATACAACACAATTATTTTCATGTGTTACACACAATTTCATGTTCTTTTGATAGAATTCATTTCATGATACACTGAGTATAAATTTTGTTCAATGTATAAAATACCTATGTTTGGATTATGTTATATGCAATACAAAAAAAAAAGATTCTGCTAAACGTAACACTGAATTGGCTTACATTACATGCAAGAGCGATATTCCTCGATAGCTTGCATTGTACGCAATACCAAGTTTCACTAAATGATGATATATTATTAAAATAACATTATTTAATGTGATCTTAACTAGAAATTATTAATAGTATTAACAACATTTTGAACATTATATAACATTAAAATTCATCTTATATATTTTCTATAACATGATATAAGAACAAAATGATTTTCCAAATAAAATAACTTTTCAAAACAAATGTTTTTTGTCTCCTTTTGATGGAACATCCATTTTAAATCTTGATTTGATACATTTTTAGATTCTATTTGACAAAATAAAAATCTTATTTGGAAGTGGAATATAATTTTTTTTTCTATTAGGTTTTTTATGATGAATCCCTATTTTAATGAGTAGTGAAAAATAGTTCATTTTAATTCAAAATTGGATTTTCATCATATTTATTTATATAGGTGATTCTAGTACTTTGGACACTTCTGCTGCAAGGGATGGACATGATGAGAGGGTAGTCCATCTGGATTCTCCTTTGGTTGAGGATATCTATGCGGATCTAGACATTCGAGAGGATTCCCATTTTTGGGCTCTAGAGGTCAACCCAAAAACATTCAAATTCATGGGTCGAGTTTTAGATCAGACAGAAGCTTTAGAAACACCAAAGCAGATCTCGAGGGCAAGAATTTTTTATATAGAGAAGCTTAAATCTGGGGATTCGATTTTTCCTTCTCAAAACCGATTTTTAGTTTCTAGGGAAGATGATTTCCATATTAATGATGAAGAAGGAGGGATGGATAATGGAGAGGACCCCTTGTGATTATGGAACCATATCAAGCGGAATTGTATGATGCCTCAGACTTTGTTGAGTCCAAGGAATGGGTCATAGAGGAGGACTATATTAGATCCCCCTCACAGAAGAGGAAAAACAATATTACAGATTCAGAATGTTTCCTTATGAACAAACAGAGGGTGCGACGTAGGATGGATTACTCCAATCTACCTAGTCCTTCAGTTACGAGATCCACATTCAAGGTTAAGTTGCTTTCAAAGGCCCTTACAATTGGCCACCCCATACCCTCGAACAAACACAAAGGTTATACCAAGCATGAGGGGTCCGACATCTCTATGAACCTGGTGGATCCAGGATGAAAGGATGTAGCTATTTTAATTCTCACATGTGATAAGGGGATGCTTGATCCTGGGCAGCATCACGATGCATGCTCCAATAAAGAACCTCGACGATAGGTTTTATCACTACTGGAACACATGGACCTTCTAATGCATTCAGATGAAATGGTAGAGGATGTTCTGGATATTAAGGCATCGAAGAATATGAGACCGCTTTAGGTGACAACTACCAAAGAGAAAGGCATGTGGATTGTTGAGGTGGACCATATTTTTCTTAGAGGACACCATATAGGGAAGATCAACAAGGAGGAATACAAACAAGCATGGGACAACATGGATCATCTATATGAAGCCACCCTAAAAGACTACCCTAACTTCTAGGTAAATTCTATACCCTAGATATTGTTTAGGGAGACTAGTTCCAACTAACTCAAACTATTTTTCAACAAATCTATCATCTCATTTGGAGCTGAAACTTTTAATATGTGAGGGTTCTCACTTCTTCCTTAAATGTGTTTGGAAAAAAAATTCAATAGTGGATGGATGGGATATGTTATATTTTTAATTTGATTTAATGTCTAATTAGATTATTTTTTTATAATTTAAACCAAATATGGATATTGTAAGTAATTTTTCATTTAAATTGGATATAAACACATGACAATCTTTTGATAAGTTTTTTTTTAAACCATCTTTTTGGTTTTTACCAACACAAATTAATTTCAAATTAATTTATTCTAATTATTAGTGTTAAATTATGATAAATGGATTAAATATTGGGAATAAGTGGGTTTAATGTATTTTAATAGGTAAATTTTATTTTTTCTAATATTATTAATAGTAAACATGATAATTTTTAGTTTACACGGTTAATGGTAAATTAGTGTAAAACAAAATATGATAAAAAGAATAAAATGATACCAAATCCTACCAAAATCATTTTTATGTATAAAATTACACACTTGAGATCATAAGTTCAAAAATTAATAATTTAAGGTTCACATGACAATGAAAATGACATAGATATTAATAAAACCAATGAAAGTGGAAAAATGTCAAACTCACATTTCTTATAAGTATATTAATTTTAATAAAGAGATAACAAAGTGATTTCTTAGAACATAAATAGTATATTAAAATATAAAATAATTACAAAAATCATGGTACTTTATTTTTAATTTTAAGGAAATTAATAATTAAATTAAATTCTTATACTTTGATGATGTAAAAATTAATTAATTTATGAGAAATCAATAATGAAATATTTATTAAAATACGAGTAACTATAAAAGGCCTAAAAACACGACCAAATCAAATTGGTCGTTTATATCTCAACCATAATCATCCATGTTCTAATCAATTGACAATTTATTGCTTTATTTAAGAGATTATTATAATTATTGTGATTTATTTTAAGTGATGTAAATGTTGTCACATTCATACTTTAATAAGTATAACATTTTTAATGTTGGATTTTCGAGAAGATAAATTTGACTAAATATATTATTATAAAATATATTAACTTTATGTTCATAAACGTATTTTTTTATAATTTTTATTATACATATTAGTATATTAAATAATTACACAATATTGATGTAGTGATTATTTTAATAATAGAGATATCAAATAAATGTTATTAAAAATATTAAAATAAATATAATTTGTGATAATTAATTTGTCCACATAATTTTATTGATTCCCTTGAAACATATTGACATTATAAAATATTTTTTTGGATAACCCATTATCTTTATATTACTGAAATCCATGAAATAAACAGTGTCAAAATTTGCACAATTTATATTTTGTGAAAATAATGTTTTATAAAATAATTTAAAAATCATAAAATTTTTTAAAAAATATAGAATAAATATTTTATGGTCTAAAATTTTCTAAATTATTCAGTTATTGAATAATTTAAATCATATAAGTAAATTTTTCTTACTTTTATTATTGAATCAGTTGTCATCTTAATAATAATTAAATAGAATAAATTATTGTCAATTAAAATGATAATTCTTAAAATAACATAAAAAATTCTTTAAATATTTTTGGTTGATAATATTTCAATATTAAAAAATCTTATATTCTAATATATCTTATTTTTTAGGTATTTGGATAGATTTTTAAATTTTTTTAAATTAATATTTTTGAGCTTTCCAAAAGTGCCCTAACCTTAATTATAAAATCACACTTCCTTCCTAAACTCTTCACTTCATTTTGAGCTTTCAAGATCATCCATACCCTATCTTTTTTCATTATAAACTTCCCTAGTTTTATTGTAGAGGGTTTTATTATGTTTAAAAACAAACTCTAGTGCTCTAAGAAGGGATTTAGTGGAAGCATGTCAATGAAGAAGTAATCTCTTCTGTATATAAATTCAAAATAGTTTCTTCTTATATTTTCTCATCATTAGTTGTTTCTTTATAAATTAATAACATAATATTCACTCAAACACTGATATGTTATTATAAATATGGTACAACCATATTTCAGATTATATCCATCCTATGAAAAATGAAATCACCAAGCGTACGTCTGTACGACTTACCGTCTCCACGTCGCGGTGTAATCTGTTTTTCACCACTAACCTACTTCGATGTGTATAATGATGGAAATAATAACTACATATTATTATAATAATTCTTAAATATCATAAACCATCCACTCTAATACCATTTAATAATTTTTTGAATGATATCATCACTCGTGCGTACGTACGGCCTACCGTCTCCACGATGTGATACAATACATTATACAATATCTTCATTAAAACATGATTATATACATGAATTGAATGAATAAAAATTATTTGTATTATATTTATACCATAATTTAAATGATATAACTATAACCTAAAAATATTAATAAGAACTTCTCTAATAAAACATGCATAAGAACATAAATCATGTAATACCCGAATAACGGGTAACAATGAATTGTTACTAAAAAACAAATGAAAATATTATCATAAATGTAATTATAAAAATTATTATGATTTTTTGATAAATTATTATAATTATTTATATCATTATACTGGAGGTTCTGATACATTTGAATCATATCATACCTAAGGTAATGGATTTTTTTCTCACTTTTATTTTTGTGCAACATATGCCATATACACCATCTAACTCTTTTATGTAGTGTTTATGTTACCAATGACTGATATTATTAATATTATTTCTGATTTTATAATATTTAAATATGAATATAATATTATTTAATTTATGAGGCCAACTATTTGACTGATTATAAATTTGAAAGGGATTATTTTGTCTCACTTTTATTTATGTGGGACATTTTCCTTATACACCATCTAACTCTTTTGTGTGGTCATTATGTTACCCATGAATGTTTTTATTATTCTTATTATGATGTTTTTTATATTTAAATATGAATATAATTACATTTATTTTATGATGAATACAATTCAACTGATTATAAATTGTTAAGGGATAATATTCCAATCTCATAATTTTCCGAGATTGTTTTTCGTAAGTATTTACTCGGGTATATTTATCATTCACATCCATAATTCTAAATATATAATATTATTTATATTCTTTTACTATTATTAAGTTATATTTTACCCATTGGTGAATTTTTATTAAACGGTATTGAAGGAATCCTTCTTTTTCTTTCCATATGAGGTACTTTTGGACTTTTCTGGTAAGAGTACGAGAAAAATGTTTTTCACTTATATGGAATGAAATTTTTTTCACATATTAATAATACCTTATTTCCCTAATTATTCCTATAAACAATTTCATGTTTATTTTCAAAAAAAATTCTTTTCTTTTAAAATTGTGTGGGTTTTTGAGAAAAGAAAACATTTTTGAAGAAGTAAAAATATTTTCCTCAAGAATTAAGTTCAAGTGTTTTCCCAAAACTATTTTCTATATTATATGACTATTAAAATTGGGTTATGTTACTATCTCTATTATTAAAAAGATTTTATTTTTTTAATTAAGGAGTTATATTTTATATGAATTATATTATGATGTAATGATGTTTATGAAACCAATTTTATTTCTTGGGTTATTCTATGATGAAGGATTTATGTTTTTGTGGGACACGTAAGAATAATTTACTTATGAGATGGGTGTGTCCAATATCTCCCTCCAATGAATTGGGTATATATTTATATCTCATGATATATACATTAATGGAATAAAAAGTAAATCTTGCTTAGTAATACATGGTTGGAATGACAAATAAACCTGGTTCAATAATGGACTTTATCCACAATGATGGTCTTCGAAGCAATGCCTTGGCTACCATGGAAAACATGTTATGATTATATTTGTTTTCCACAATTCCATGATTTATAAAAACTCTATTCTATGATGGTTAATTTTACTTTATGATCAATTCCATACATACTTCCAGGATTTATTTTATAACTCGATATTCTGTTGTTTAACCATTATGTTCATCTTTTTACGTTCAAATGTTTATGGTTTGTTTTATGTTCCCCATGTTTACCCTTACTGACAATTTAATCTCACCCTCTTTAGGTTTTCTTTTCCTCAGGATATAAAGACTTTTTTTAGGTAGGATAACAAAAGGGGAAGATTTTTATGTTAGATGTTACAGATATTTCACCATGTTACAAGACTATGTTCTAAATTTTCAGAGACAGTAAACTAATACGATCATTCGGAATATATTTTTGTAATGTATTATGTATTCCAAAAAAAATAATGTAATTTATAGGTACATCAAGCTTGGGTAGATGTATTTATTATTAGATTGAAGTTTTACTTAACCATTGGAAACTAGGATGCGAAAACATTAGTGAAATCACAAGAGATATTTCTAAGGTATGTCTAGGGATGTTCTTAATGGAAACTATAACTATAGGTTTTAGTCCTACAAATACATTAATGATCAGGAATAAAATAAGATTAAACATAACATTTTAGATATTTATGGCCTCCACCTTGATTATGTTGTCTTCCTGTTATGTTTTTTTGCCTCTTGCAATATTCTTTTTGGATTTTAGACAATGGCTGGACCCAGAAGGAACCATGTTAATTATCAATGAACTGGGCAATGAAATTATTGTCCTCCTGATCAACCAAATGTAATGGGATATGGAATGGAAAATATTGGTGCTATACTTACTGAATCTATGAATCATACTGGACTTACAAATGAGAATAGAAGGGAACAAAATTATGTAGAGTCCTTCATGAGGCAACGTCCACCTTCTTTCAGTGGGTCTTAATATCCACTTTTTTTAACAATGGATCATTTCCATAGAAAATATATTTTCTATCCTTCACTATTCGGTACATGAAAATTAATTTGGATATTTATCATTTAGAAGGTGAAACACAATACAGGTGGACTATAATTAAGAATACAAGGCAGAAATATGAAATTTAATCCAGGGAATGGGAAGAGTTCAAAAACATGTTTTTCAAAAAGTACTTCCCTCACATTCCTCTAACAAATACCAAAACGGAGTTCATTGAGCTTATTCAAAAAAATAACTATGAATATGTTGTTAAATACAAGGAAAATTTTACAAGACCTTCATGTTGTGCTTCTAGTTTTATCATACAACATGAATGTAAAGTTGATCGATTTTTAGTGGCTTAAAACCAAGTCATTAATGAGTATTAGATATAATAGACATTAGTTGCTATAAAGAGATTGGGTTTTTTTTCTACAAACGTAGAAATAAACATAGTGTTACATATCAATCTATTGGTTTTAAAAAGAAATGAATGATGGAGTTCTGGGGGAAATCATAAAACAGTGGTGAAAAGAAGATGAATTATTCCTTATGCACAAAGTGTAGAAAAAGGCATGTTGTATATTGTTTGAAAGAAATAGAAAATGATTTATTTTTGGAAAATTATGTCATTGAGAAATTGAGTGCCTTCGTAATGGAAAAAATGTTGCTAATGATGTGAATAGAGAGAAGACTACAGAGAAGTCACCACCCACACTTCAATGCTATAGGTGGAATGAAATACGGAATTATGCTAAGAAATTCCATAATCCAAGGATTATAGATGATTATCGACGTGAACAACATCATAAGTCCAATAAAAAAGGGAAGTCACATGAAATTAGTTTTGTTTATGTTGAGTATGATAACAAAGTGATGGAATGATTGAGTATTTATGTAATGAGGCTCCATAATAATGTTATAGAATAAATTTTATTGTATTATGGAATAATGAAACATATATGTATTGGTACTCTATAGTTTTTTAGTTAAGAGAATATGTTGGATGTAAATGATAACCATGAAAAGGGATTGAGGTAATAAGTCCATGTTTATTAAGAATACATGCTTAAGGGATGGATAACCCTTAATATAGGCATGGTGTTAAGATAATGATATTGGGACAAAGATATATTTTATTTTAATAAATAAATTGTATGATACTAGTTACATTGGAATTGATTGAGGATTTTTTGAAACATGGTTTATGCTATCATGGATTGGATTATAGATTTTTTTACTCAATAAAATAGAATCATGAATGTTCTTAATAAGGATGTATAGTAAATCTAGGTATTATCATGTTTTAAGAAGATACATGATTAAGATATTCACAAGTTGGAATGTGACAACAATGAACTACCCATTGGGATATGGGAGACAAATGTGAAGTAAATTTATGTCACTAAATTCTAACGTTTTGAATTTTTTGTTTTTGGAAGGATTTTAATGTTATCCATTAATTGATAGTAAGAGTTATATTCAGATTGATTTTTGTTAGATTAATGTATTAGATCACTATAAGTGTACTTACACATATTTGGTAAACTGTTCTAAGCATTTTTTTGGGATAGATGGAATGACCTATCAGTCTATCACATGATCTGATAACACTTTAAGACTGAAATATTTATCTTCCTTTATTTAAATTAGATATGAAGTGGAAATTGTTTAGGGAATTACCAATGGGGGGATTTTATTGAAATCAAATAAGTAATTCTAATCATGAAAAAATTCATCATCTTTAGGAAAAGGATATTGAAACAAAAAATGTTAACCTGGTACTTCATTATACGATGATTTAGATGGTCCCTTAAATCATCATAGGTTTATGGCTTTCTGGTAGTTAAGTTTCTCCAAACCTTATTCTCTATTACTATCCATCAGGAATTGATGGCTAGATTTCTCTTCCATATCCCGTATTTCACTTCCCACCAATGTTATCCTTTGTAGAAACCCAATGATGAGTTACTTTGTGTAACCATTATTTTTATAAAATTCCTTTTTAAATTGATGTTTTAGTATTTCTTTTTATGATGTGTGTTTCCATGATATAAACTTTCTAATGGTAAACCAATTATAACCCCCAATGAATTTTGAGGGAAAATTCATTGTAAGGGGGTAGAATGTAACACCCTGAGATATTATGAGATATATTATTTTTAATTTATTTGACATCATGTGTTATAAAATACAATAACATTAACTTGCAAAATAGGCAACAATTTATTATCTTACAGTATACATGTCACTATTTTGGGCTTCTGTTACGCACAATTTCAAATTCTTATGATAGAATTCATTTCATGCAACACTGAGTATAGATTTATTTTAATGTATAAAATTTATATTTTTGGATTATGTTAAAAATAACACCAAAGTAGGATTCCACTAAACGTAACACTGACTTTCCTTGAATTACACGCACGAGCGACATTTCTTGATAGCTTTCACTGTTTGAAATACTATGTTTCACTAAACAAAATATATTATTAAAATATTATTATTTAATATGATATTAACATGTATTTATGAGTAGTATTAACCACATATTTATTTTTATATAACATTAAAATTCATCATATATTTTTTCTATAACATGATATAAGAATAAAATCAATTTTTTGGATAAAAGTACATTTCAAAAAAAAAGTTGGTTGGCCACATTTTGATGGATCACCAATTTTAAATCTATTTTTTGAAAAAAATTTATATTATATTTCTCAAAATAAACATATTATTTGGAAGTAGAGCATAATAATTTATTTTTTTGAATTTTTGGTATTTTTTTGATAAAAAACATATTTTATTAAATCTTGAAAAATACAGAATTTTTATAAAAAACTGACTATTAATCTAATTTATGTATATAGTTAGATTATATTTATAATTGGTTTTAAATTGTAATTAAATTATATTTTTATCGTTTAATCCAATTTTTTCATTGGAAGTAATTCCAGATTTAAATTGGACATAAACACGTGACAATCTTTTGAATACAATTTACTTCTTAAAAACCTACTTTTTAGTTTTTGACAATGTGAATTGAATTTAAATTAATTTTATCCAACTATGTGTTTATAATTATGAAAAATATATTCCATATTTGGAATCATTTTTTACAAATTATGTTAATTGGTTTTTTTTTGTTTTTTTCGATATTATGAATAGTTACTATGATAACTTTTATTGAACGTAGTTAAATGAAAATTGAGTAAATTAGTGTAACAAATAATATGATAATGAGAATAAAATGATCCTAAAACCAACAACAAATAATTTTGGATGAATAAAATTATACCTTTTATATATTAGTTTCGAGAAATAGTCATTTAAGGTCAACATGTAAATGAAAATGACATAGCTATTAATAAAACCAATGAATGTGTCAAAATGTCAAACTCACATTTCTTATAAGTATAATAATTTTAATATAGGGAAAACCAGGTGATATCTGCAAATATAAATAATACATGGAAATATAAAATAATTACCTACATCAATGTAATTTATTTTAATTTTAGGAAATTAATAATTACATTAAACTCTAATACTTTGATGATGTAAAATTTAATTAATTGATGAGAAATCCATAAAAAATTTATCAAAATATTAATAACCATAAAAAGGCCTAAAAACATGACCAAATAAAATTGGCCGATTATATCTAGACAATATAGATCTATGTTCCCTGAAATTTTCCATTTGGGGCATTATATAAGAGATTGTGACATTTATTTTATTTTATTTAAAATGATGTTAGAGTTGTCTCATTCATACTTCAATACATATATCATTTGTAGTGTTGGCTTTTCATGACAATACATTCAACTAAATATGTTATTATGAAAGTTAGTAAAAAAATCATCATTTTATTTTATTTCAAATTTTTATTCTATATATAAATATATTAAATAATTACAAAATATTGTTGTAGTGGTTATTTTAGTAATGGAGTAATCAAATAAATGTTATTAAAAATATTAAAATAAAAATAGTTTAGATAATTAATTTTTCCAATGAATTATATATATGACCTCAACCAATTTTGTATATAATATAATATTTTGTTTGAGGATAAAACCTTATCTTTATATTTCTAAAAATCGAGGAAATGAATAGTGCAAAAATTGACCCAATTCATATTTTTTTAAAATAATTTTTTATAAATAATATAAAATCATAAAAAAATTTAAAAAATATTGAATAATTTTGATATGGTCTAAAATGTTCTAAATAATTCATATATTGTATAATTGAAATCAATTAAGTAAATATTTCACCGTTTTAATATTGAAACATTTGTTATCTTAATTAAAATAAAATATAATAACTAATTTTCAATTATAATGATAATGTTTAAATTGAAATAAAAAATTTTAAAAAATTGAATATCTTATATTCAAATATATCTCATTTTTTTGGTATTTGGATTGATTTTCAAATTATTATATATTAATATTATTGAGGTTTCCAAATGTGCCCCTCACCCCAATTATAAAAGGGAACTTCCTCCCTTAACTATTCACTTCATTTTCATCTTTCATGATCAGCCATACCCTAACCTTTTTTATAAAAAAATTCCCTATTTTTATTATAGGGGATCTGGTCAACTTCAAAGATCAACTCTTGTGCTCTAATAAGATATTTAGTGGAAGCACGTCAAGGAATAGGTAATCTCTTCTACCGATTCTTTCAAACATTATTCTTTTTCTACATCCTCTTAATTAGTTGTTTAATTATAAAGTAATAACATATGTATCACTAATATACTTATATGTTATCATAAATATTAAACAACCATATTTCACCTTCTATCCATCCTATGAAAAATGAAATCATTGCGCGTGTGTGCGTTCAGCTTACCGTCTCCACATCGTGGTGTAATCGGTTCTAACCACCACCCTACTTGGATTGGTATAATGATGGAAATTATAACACTATATGATTATAATAATTATTAAGTATCATACACCATCTAATTCAATACAATTCAATAATTTTGGGAATGATACCATCTCTCGTGCGTAGGAACGACCAACCGTCTCCACGACACGATGTGATTCATTCTACATGATCTTCATTAAACCATTATTATATACATGAATTTAATTAATAAACATGATATATATTATACAAATACCATTGTATAAATTATATAACTATAACTTAAAAATATTAATGTGAACTTATACGACGAAACATTCATAACAACATAAAGGAGTTAATACCCAAATAACACGTAACACTAAAATGTTACTAACAAAAAGATGAAAATATTATCATAAATGTTATCTTAAAAATGATTATGATTCTTTCATAAATCAATAACATTTTCTAAATAATTATAAAAAATTTCAGATACATAAAAAGCATATCGGACCTCAGGTAAGAGATTATTTTGTATCACTTTTATTTATGTGGGACATATCCCTTATACACTATCTAACTCTCTTGTGGGGTGTTTATGTCACCCATGATGATGATGAATATTATTATTATTATTATGAATTTTATTATATATACATATTAATATAATATTCTCTCTTTTATTAGTAATACGATTGGCCTGATTATAAATTGGTAACGGATTATTTTGTCTCACTTTTATTTCTCTAGGTCATATGCCTTATAAAACATCTAACTCTATTGTGTGGTGTTTATGTTACCCATGAATGTTTTTATTATTTTTATTCATAATTTAATGATATTTACAAATGAACAAAATTTTATTTATTTTATGAGTCCAATGATTCGACTGATTATAAAATGGTAAGATATTACTTACTATCTCATTATTATCCAAAATTGTTTTTTCAGATGTTTTTACGTGGGTATATTTATCATTCACATCCATGTTTAATAAATATATAATACTATTTATATTATTCTAATATTTTTTAATGTAAATTTTACCAATTGGTTAATTTTTATTCAACGGTATTGAAGGAATCATTCATTCATTTTCCAAACAAGGAACTTTAGGACTTTTTCGGCAAAAGAACAAGAAGAATATTTTTTAACCTATACGACATGAACATTTTTTTAATGCATTCATAACACTATAGTTCCATTAAGATTACTATATGGTATTTCATGTTTATTTTCAAATAAATTCTTTTATTTTGGAATTTTGTGGCTTTCTAGGAAAAGATAATATTTTTTAAGAAGAATGGATATTTTTTTCAAGAATTAAGTTCATCTTTTTTATCAAAATTATTTTCTATCTAATATGACACTCTAAAAATATGGTTATGTTTTTAAAACTATTATTATAGTTATTTTATTATGTTAATTATGGAATTATTTTTTATATGAATCATGTTATGATGGAATGATATTTAAGAAACCCATTTTATTTATTAGGTTATATTATGATGAATGATTTATGTTTATCTTCAACATGTAATAATGATTTCACTATGAGATTGGTGGGACTTATATCTACATCCAATGGATTGGGTAAATATTTTTATTTCATGATATAAAAATAAATGGAATGAAAAGTAAATCTGGATGAGTAATACATTAATGGAATAATAATTGAACCCTGTTTAGTAATGGACTTTGTCCACTATGATGGTCTTGGAAGCAATGCCTTGGCTAATATGGAAATAATATTAGCTGCATATTTGTTATCCATAATTCCATGTTTTATTCCAATTATATTCTATAATGGTTAATTTTACATTATGATCTATGCCTTATGTAATTCCATGATTTATTTATAGACTCACAATTTTGATGATTAAACATTATGGTCATGTTTTTATATTCAAATTTTTATGGATTGTTTTATGCTCTCCTTATTTACCCTTACCTATAATTTGATCTCATCCTTTTTATATTTTATATTCTACAAGATATAGATAATGGTATTAGGTAGGAATAAAAAACTGGAATATCATTTTGGGAGATGTTGAAGATCTTTCCCCAAGTTATAATTTTATGTTCCGAGTTTCCAAAGACACTAAAATAAAACAGTCTTAGGGAATATATTTGTTTAATGTATAATGTATTTGAAAAAATTATTTTAATTTCCATGTACATCATTCTTGGATTGTTAGAAAAATAATCCCTATCATTTCCACCAATAGAGTATAGAAATCTAAAAATATGTAATTCCTTCAATCAATTAATGTAAAACAATACCTAGTATGCCTTCCAAATGAGATAGATACTACCACAATGTGTTATTATAGACATCAAATAAATGACATGTCGTGACACCAAACCCCTACCTAGATACCGACGTATTAAATATACTATTCTCATCAAAATATTTAAATGGAATTTTGTAAATTATGAATAATTCCATAACATTTTTATCATTTTCAAAACAGTGTTTTCAAAACCAAATTTTCATAAACAAAAGTCTTCTTGGATTTTAAATAATATATCCTTTATAAACTTTCAAGGGAAAATAATTATATATAAAATTATATTACACTCACATTTCATAAAATAGGGTTTATGATAATAAAAATTTAGAAAACAAATTTATAAACCAATAATAATGTGTAATTTTTAAAATAAATAATTTGTAAGAATAAACATACGTCATCCCATGGTTCATATAATGATAACATGGTATCCACACTATATGATAAAATGGAAGATAACATGAAAAACAATTACCTAAAAATCTGTTCTATATCATAGAAATCATATTCGGTGATTGCTTGGTCAGTTTAGATGAAAGGAGTTCACATAAAGTGACAAACTCGAGATCCAATCCAAAACCAAAGATATATGACCTCCATGAACAAAACTCACAAAAAATATAATTGAAACCAATAGGTATGCACCATAACATCAATAGAATGAACCATAATAGCATAGATCCATTAAGAATATATGAGAAGATAGAATAATAGAATATATTATTTCAAACATATAAAATCAAAGACAATTACTTGATCAAGGAACAAAATTCCAACGTGACATATTTTAGGGACCATGGAACACTAAATAATGTAAAAAAATATAGATGTTAAATTAATATCTTGGTATGTTTTATTAGGTGGATAAAATGGTGTTTTGTTGGTGGGAATTGAAAAATAAAATGTTTTACAAATCCAACCCATTCGGCCCCACCAACTGGCTAGTGGAATCTTCAAAAAGACATCATCCACTTCTTGGCTTACTGTCTAGCCGATGGTGGCCCACTAGATGGTTGGTAACTGTATAATATTATTTTATCCTACTAAATAACCAATTACATGTATTAAGGCCCTATGTAGCCTTGGTTTTCCTTGTCCAAATCCAACGGATGGCTGGTTTTCTTATGTGGTCACCATTAAGGATTGGGTGCACACCAATGCTGTCGAGCCACATCAGTAACATTCCAATCATAAATTATAAATTATTAATTAATGGAAAATATATTGTGAAGTATTTTTTCATTATTTAGGTACTCATAATTTTTTTAATAACCCTTTTTTTATCTTGTTTCTAGTTACCGATTGACTTTTTTATGATCTTTTAAATGTTTTGGCCCTATGTGCGGTTGGTAGACAGTTAGGGAAAACCATGAATTTATTCCTAGGAAACTAGGTGACTTGATATGTGTGTATATAAGGTAGGAAAAAATTAGTGAAACACATGTGGAATCTCCCTTATATCATGGATCAGGAGAAAATGAGGATCACACTATTAGAACACAGTTAAAAAACTGTGCAGTCAGACCATTCACACTTATTCTAGTAACCCAAAAGGTATCACACTATTGGAATATATTTTGTTTAAGTATGTATAAAAAACATGAAACTCACTCCAGAATCCAATTAATGGTTCTTAGATAGGAACATTTTTTTCTATAACAATGCCCATTAACCCATGGATCAATGTGACAGAGTTTTCTATCTTATAAAACATTTAATTACAGATCTAAAAACCCCATTATAAATAATAAAAATATCACAATAGAATCGAATATAACCCATTAGATTTAAAACTCTCGATATAGATAATTTTGGATCCTTAAAATACTTTATTAATATATCAACGTAGTGGTAGATATAATTAATGGATCTTTAAATTGAATTTTCTCTTTGATTTGAAATACTATAGTTTTTTCTAACATTTATTATATTGACAGATCCTCATGTTATTGATGGATTTAAACCTTGATTTTATTTATTGAAATTTTAGGGATTATTTCTTGACCTTCATCTCTTTAAACACTCTATTGTTGGTTCCTATTCTTAGTGGTTGATTGATAATGTGACTAAAGGTAGTTCGTTTTGTAAGGATCATCCCTACACATGAATCACTGATTTATGGTATAATTTTAATTTTATTTTCAATTTATTTTAAAAAATTTATTGGTGTTGAATTATATTATTATTTTAATAAGCAAGTGATTTCTAAATTAATATCTCTTTAAAAGGCTTTGAACATATTTGATTCATTAAAGAAAATATGTCTTGAAATGAAAAGTGATTTGATTATTTGATTTCAGGTTTATTCTTATCAAAAAATGATTTAAATTAAAGATTATTTTGAAAGGCAAGAATTTCATAAAAACGTATGATTTTTAGTTTGAAATTGAAATTTAATTTTTACAAGATAAATTTAGAATTTAAACATAGAAAGGGGAATAGAATTGAAAATATTGATTTTTCTATGATTGTTTGATTGAAAGAAAGTACATGAGAGCCTTAGTTGATAGTAGTTGATTTTTAAAATAACCAAAGGGATATTAATGCATAGAAATTTATTGATAATGAAAAATCTAACTAATCCAAATACAACATGCTTTTCCCAAATTGTTGATTGTGTCCCAAAAACCTAATCCATATTGACTTATTCACACCTTGATCCTTGATTTATTGACAGAGTATTTTGAGGTCCTAGAGCCATCAACTATTAATCCTATAAGAATATGAACATGGTTCTATGTTTATATTTTATTATTAAGACCAATAGTTTATTATACAATTTACTTCCAATAATTATACATTATTAAAATGTTTAGGTATGCATGATTTGTTATACATTCCATCTACTTGATTTGAAAACTTATATCACTGAAAAGATGAAAATGATATTACATGCCTTTTTATTTAAATTAAATCATAAATGGTTTATTTTTTTGGAATATTTTATATAATGTTTGGTAAAAACCTATAGTTATATTTTTATCAAACACTACCTTGGACTCCTGGCATTTGTAGATTATGTTATTCTTGTTCTAGTAAAATCCAAAGCTCCCTTTTGAGGTGGTTGGTGTGATTGAATAGTTGGACCTTGGGTGATGATGTAGATAATTGATGCTATTTACCACATTTTAAATGAAAATTTTGTTACTTTTTTATAATTTTTCTTGTTTAATTTGATGGATGATGTATCGATTTGATCTTTATCTGTCTGTTTTTTGGTAATTTTAACCTTGAGGAGTGCTTGGAATAATTATTATTCACTATTTTATATATTTTTTGTTTTACTTTAAGTGGTTATAATTATTGAGATATTTTTACCTATAACTCTATATTGATTCCCATATTCCAGTTACTATCCCAAGGGTAATGGGAATTCCCTTCAGTTTATGTTAGTTCCAACTCGAATTAAAATGTAGAAGGCTATTTGGGTTATTTTAAGAATGAAATATATCAAAGTGGGTAGGGAATATTCAGATTGATTAGATGATATGTGTACCCTTTAAAATGTTTTTATTTTTACAATTCATTTTTATAGTATTATATATCAAATGAGATATTTTAATAGACCTCAGGATGGGGTTTTTGATAAAATGGAAAGTGAGCCATTATGTTGATCAAAAAACTTGTTGAGATAGTTGTGAGCCTGGAGCTTCAACTACAGTAAGAGAAAATTATATTTTAATAAACCATAATAAAATAAAAAATTTAATAATTCATCGCATAAAATTGTAAATTGATATGATGAAGAATGATTCTTAATGTACTTGGATATAAAACCCCTAGAATAAGTTCACAAAAATTTAAATTAGAAAGAAGAATTTATGAATAATTTTAAATGTATTGTTAAAATATTAACATTTTTATTTATAATAATATTTTATAATATATATAACTGAACAATTATGTTTATCAGTTTTATATAAATAAACATAGTATCATTTGGAGGAAAAATGGATATTTTTCAGACAACTATATTTTTAATAATAAGCATAATTTCATTAAATTTTATTTAATTAAAATTAAAATTACATATAAAATATATAAATGATATATATATATATATATATATATTAAATATATTAATTTAAATCCATATAAGGAAAGAAACTAGAAATATATTTATTAAAAGATCATCTTATTCATGAAAAATGCATTTCTTGAAGTATAGTTTATGGACATATTTTCCATGTTTATTTTTAAACAAAATTATGCCTCTTATATAAATTGAATTTGAAAAAATATATTAATTTTTTTCATAAAAATTATTATTAATTATTAATAATTTCAATGTAATCTTTGTCCATAATGAATAATAAAATAATACAAATTAATTTCCGATATTAATTTTAAAATGGGATTTCTAAATGATTTACCTATAAAAGAAATGGTTAAAAGGATCTAAAACATAATAAATCCTAATTTTATTATTCTTTTTCTCCTACCATTATCAATGTCAAATATGAACCATTTAGGAGCAATTTTATAATGAATGTGACATGAAAATATTTTTAAACATTGAAAATTTTCATGTTTGTCAAACACCTCAATTATATTTGGGAAGCTACTCCCCTCCATCGTACCTCTTAAGTATTTTAGATCGAACAACCCCTAATAAAATATCTTTTGATAATCCCTATACATGTTCTATATTTTATATTATTTCATAAAGGCCATATGTGGGGTTCTTAATATGATATCCAAAGGATTTTTTCTACGAAAATTTAATTATCTTCACGATCTTATTTTTTTACTTATTTTTTAACACAATAAATTGTTTATTAATAATTAAAATATTATAAAACCATTATATATAATATAATAATATTTTATTATGTTTATTTCAAAATATTTATCCATCTCCACTTCCACAAAATGGGG
Source organism: Viscum album (assembly GCA_963277665.1). Lineage (NCBI taxonomy): Eukaryota > Viridiplantae > Streptophyta > Magnoliopsida > Santalales > Viscaceae > Viscum > Viscum album. Next base: position 1,059,706,788 of record OY728163.1, on the reverse strand, counting down.
AAAGAAACCATCAAAAATGTGTATGGAAGACTACATCTAAGAGAAATGATATAATTTATTTTTCATCACCATCTATCACAACTAGATATATTTATATATTATATATACATATACATATATATTATTGTTTAGGAAATAATTACCCTACTTAATCATAATATCACATATACCTTCATACCTTTAAATATTCTAGAAAATAGTGACACAACTTTTGAGAATGTGTGTAATTCCACCCCCACAAAGCGATATGATTCAATTTTATATTCGACATATATGGTAATTAGGATATATTTAATGATTATATACGATTTATATGATATAATAATTATTTTTTAATTTTTTATTACTATTTAAATTTATTTTTTTCATCAGACTAAAGGTAAAAACTTTTGTCTTGCGTTTATACAGCCAACCATCTCCATGAATGACGTAATTCATTTTTCTAACTATACATTTTTGTAATAACTGTATATATATATATAGTAAAAATATATGATATTTTCAATATTATTAACATTCTAGTGATTATGGAACCATGAAAACGTGCATGGGCCAAAACATCAAAACTGAAACAAACAAGAAAAATTAAAGTGTTCACACTCCAAAAAAATGAATTGAAAAAAAATTATCAATAAATGGTACTGAAATGTTATAATTGAATCATATATAATATAATAATTATGTATATGATTATGGTTTAGAAGAATATTAATTTTAATTTATTATACCTCTGATTGAAATTTTATTCAATTTTCATTGGACCTAAGGTATATGATTATTTCACAATCTTATCATTTATTAGGATTATTTATGTTTAAGTCTACACATGGGGAATTATTTAATATTTATATCATAAAATAAATTTATGTTATTATGTTATATTAATTTCATTAAATTATAATTTTTGAATTCATTTTCCACTCTTCAAATATTTAATATATAGAAATAATATTTAATGGAAAATAGATCATACTGTTAATCCCAACTTAAAATACATATATTTTATGTCAATATTTCAATTAAAACAACTAAAATAACATTTTTAATATTCTAAAATGAATTATAAATGTCACTTTCCCTTTTTTCTATTTTTTTAAATATAATATTTGGAATCTTTTTATAATTTTTTGAATGTGGTATATTTGACAGTTTTACAAAAGTGTGAATGGAATTTTTTTAACTTATACTCCATGAACATAATTTCCATCCATGATTTTTTTAATCTTCCATTATAGGTTTACAATAGTAATGATGAATTAACTATGCAGTGTGAGGATCCTAGATTCAAGAAATAATAAAACATAGGACAAGTGAGAAAGTTTCTTTATTTGGATTTCATAATTTCTTTCCTGTTCTTATTAAAAATTTTAATTATTCCCCTTCATTTTCATTAAAATTTTCATTTAATTCTATTTTTTATACATTCCATATACATTATTTGAAGGATTATTTCAAAAAAATTGTGAAAATAATTTTCAATTCATTGTTTTAATTTAAACTGCAAATAAATAGATTAATTTTTATATAATGTCTTATGAAACATTTGGTGAAATCCTATTGGGCTATTTTTTATCACAAACTATCATTGTATTCAATATTTTTTATATTTTTTTTCTAGGTCAAAGAGTAGATAAATAAAATCTTAGAGGTAACTTGTGAGTTTGACTAGTATGACCTAGGGTGATGGAAGTGAATGGTGGATCAATGTTCTAATTTTTACATGAAGACTCATAAACACTGTGTTAATGATTTTTGTGTCTTTTGATAGATGATTTACCACATTGATCTTTAATTATCATCTAGTGGTTGATTTCGACTTGAGGATTTTTTGGTGTAACTCCTCAAGATTTTATTAGATAGATAATTTCTAATTTTATTGACATAATGTGTTTTATGCTACACCAAATTATCTTTCACTATATACAACACTGTATTAGCATGCAGTATACTCAACAATATTCACGGCTTGTGCTGCACACAATTTCATGTTATTTTTATAGAATTGATTTCATTATAAATTGACTATAGTTTTTTTTTCAATTTATAAATGAACTATTTTTTGATTATTTTATACACAACACCAAATAAATCTTTCACTACATGTAATACTGAGTTGATTGTGTTACACTCAAGAGTGAGCTTCCTCGATAGCTTGCATCGTATGCAATATTGAGTTTCACTAAACAAAAATATATTATAAAATTTATATAAACTATCCTTTATGAATATTATTAATCAAATTTTTATTTTTATATAACATTATCATCCATATTACACATGATATGAGAAAAAACCATTTTTTGGATAAAATAAGTATTTTTCAAAAAATGCAGATTTTCCGCCTTTTGATGGCGCAACCATTTTTAATATAGTTTTTAACATTTTTATATGTTATATTTGAAAATATTAAATTCTACTTTTGAAGTGGGACCTAAAAACTTACTTTGGATTAATTATTGATTTTTGTTTTGATAACTTTCATATTTTGATGAATAGTGAAAATACGCTAAATTTTCATTAAAAACATCATTTTTCAACAAAATAATTTATTTTGATAAAATATATTATTGAGTGGTTATAAAGTAAAAATGGAATATATTTTTATAGTTTAATAAAATTTAATCCATTTTCATTAATTTTACATTGAATTAATTTATAAAAACATTTCAATATTTTGCAATGTTTTAAAAAAAACCCATTTTTTCGACAACAGAATTTAGATTAAATTAATTTCTACAAATTATGTGTTTTGAATTTGGATAAATGGACTAAATATTTTGAATCATAGTGTTTAAATTTTGTAAATAGGTACTTTTTATTTCTGGAAATTATGAATAGTAATTTCCGTAATTATTTTATTTACAATGGTTAAAGGGTAAATCTAGTTAAAAAGGGTAAAAAATAATATTATAATAATATTAAAATAGCCTAACACATGATCTAATCCTATTAGATGAGATATTCCTGACCATGTGCATCCATGGATAGATTTTGGGATCACATGGATTCACTTGGATGTGAAATTGACATTTATTAGTAACTAATTTAAAGAAATGATAATTATAACCTAAATATATATCTTTTATTTAATAAATTTTAATATGGGGTAATATAATAGATATTTATGTCTATAAAAATAAATTAAAATATAAAAATATTTCATAATTAATGGAATTTTATTTATAAATTCTATACATTAGATATTTGTATTTACTTATGACAAAATTATAATGTAGTGATTTCTTTATTAATTAAAGATTCAAATTAATAAATTTTTATAAATTAAAATAAATTTAATTTGAATATTTTGATGTCATCCATGAATTTTTTGGATTTCATAGACACATTTGGGATAATTTAATTCCTTTGTTTATAATGAATAATCTTGTTATAATTTTTTAAAAATGTTTAGTATGAATAGTTTCCAAAATTGGCACAATTCCGAACGTAAAACATAAAAAAGTTTATTAGATGATATTAAAGTCCAAAAAATTTAAGATTTTTCCAAATGGATAATATAAGTACAAATATTGAATAAAATACTTTTTTGTGTCGTTTTATGTGATATAGTAATTACATTAACCCACAATGTGTAAATAACAAGATATCATGGTAAGATTAAAAAGTGTAAAATAAGGGTAAAACAAAAACGATAAGGATAAAAAAATATTCAAAAATTGTAAAAAAAATTGTTTTATGATAGGTATTCGAATAAAATTTATATTATCTTATAATTATATAAGTTTGGGGACCATTTTAAATCTAAATTTAATTTATTATAAATCATTATTTTCTAACTTTCCTAAAGTTCCCTTCTCCTCTCTTATAAAAGGGAACCTCCTCCCTCTCCTCTTCACTCCATTTTGAGCCTTCAAACTCGGCCAAACCCAAACCATTTCTCTATTTATCTTCTTTATTTACATTCTATAGGTTCTGGCCTTCTCAAAATACCTACTCTAGTGCCCTAGTAGAAATTTAAAGCAGGCCCATCGAGGAAGAGGTAATCTCTTCTACCGATTCTTTTAAATTTATATCTTCTTATACATACTCTTATTAAGTTGTTCTATTGTAAAGTAATAACAAAATTATAACTCATATAATTATATGTTATTATAAATATTAAACAATCATATCCCACCTTCTATCTATCCAATAATAAACAAAATCACCCTGGGTGCGTACATACGGATTACCGTCTCCACACTGTGATGTAATCTATTTTTCACCACCACCTTCCATGGATGGGTATAATGGTTGAAATAATAAATATATACGATTATTATAATATTATACTAATTCTGAGATATTATATACCATCCAATTCTATAACATTAATCAATTGTGGGAATGATATCATCGCTCATGCGTACGTACTACTTACCATCTCCACGATGCGATGAGATTCATTCTCCAGGTTAACCATTCAAAATGATCATTAAGTTTATTTAATAAATAATAATTAAATATATGAAATAATAATTCTACTATATTTATTTATATATATATTTGTGTGTGTGTGTGTTTGTGTCATTTAATTACTTCCATCCAATTCAAGGGGGAAACGAAAACAACGTTCTTGCGTAGGTACTGCATAACAACTCCATGAATGTTGTATTCCATTTCATTTATCTATATATTAAATATTTTTTTTATATACTTAATATTTAAGATATATATAAATCATTTTTTACATTCTGTAAGTATGTAAATCATGATCTAAGATTAAGAAGTCCAAACACATATGATGAATTAAACAATTATTGCCTAAAAAGTTACTTTAACATTGAATTGAAAAATGAACAGGTAATAATATAAAGTAAAAAAGTAAATCATATATGATAACATAAAAATTATTATTGTTCTTTTAAAAGTTATTAATATGTTTAAAACCATTATATAGGAGTTTCGTACTCCTACGTATGAAATCGGAATTAAGGTAATGGACAACTTTGCAAATCTATTTTTTTTCCATGATTTTTTATTCGTATGTATTTACTAGGGTTATATTTATCTTAAATGTCCATGTTTTCTAAATATATTTTCACAAAATAATTCTTCAATGTATTTCTTATGTCATTTTTAACCATTTTTACTTTTACTACATGGTATAAAAGAAATCTTTCTTTTATTTACCATACAAGGTACTTTTTTGACTTCTCAAGCAAAAGTATATGGAGAATGTTTTTATTTTACATATTCAGAATGAATGTACTTTCTACATTTTCATAATGACTTATTTTTATGAATATTCCTCTACAATATTTCATGTTTATATACCACTAAATTGTTTTCATTTATAATTTCATGTCATTTTGAGAAAACAAGATGTTTTTGAAGAAGAAAATATATTATACTAAAGAACAAAGTTAATGTGTTTTATCAAAATTATTTTCCATCTAAGATTACATAGGGTTATGTATCTATCCATATTATTACTTTTACATGATTTTTTTCTAATGGAATTATTTTTTATATAGTCCATTTATCTTATATGTATTATGTTATGATGACCTGATGTTTAAGAATACCATTTTATTTCTTGGGTTATGCTATGGTGAATGATTTATGTTTTTGTGGAACATGTAGAAACTATTTCATTATAAGATGGTAGGGACCTATATCTCCCTCCAATCCATTAGGTAATGATTTATATCTCATGATATAGACATGAATGGAACTGCAGGTAAATCTGATTCAGTAACACATGGATGGAATGACAAATAAACCTGGTTTTGTTATGGACATTGTCCACTATGATAGTCTTAAAAAACATTCCATGGCTACTATGGAAATCATATTATGTGATTAATGGTTTTCCACAATTACATGTGTTTTCACATTATATTTTATCATGATTAATGTTCCTTTATAATCTATGCCTTACGTACTTCCAAGATTTATATCATGACTCATGATTTTGATGTTTAAACTTTATGTTCATGTTTTTATGTTCAAATGTCTATGGTTTGTTTTATTTTCCCCATGTTTACCCTTATTGAGAATTTTAGATCACCATTTTAATGTTTTATTTTCTCCAAGATATAAAGAAAGGTTTTAGGTAGGAGAAAAAGGGGGAAGATCTTTGTTGGAGATGTTAAAGATCTTTTACAATGTTTGAAGATTGTGATATATGTTTCAAAAGACACTAAACTAATATGGTCTTTGGGAATCATTTAGTTTCTTGTATTAATTATTCCGCAAAAAAAATTTAATGTCCATTTACAACAATCTTGGGTTTCTATATTTTGTATTAGAGTGACGGTTTAGTCACTCTTCGAAACTAGGATGTGAAAACATTTGTGTGATCCCCTAAGATATTATGAGGGTATGTCTCAGGATGTCCCTAAAGGTATGTCTAACTATAGATTACGGTCCTATAATTATGGTTATGATCATTATTGACATAGAATTAAGCTTATGATGTTAGATATTTAAATTACTCAACCGTGATAATGTTGTTTTCTTAGTATGATTTTTTCCTCTCACATTATTATTTTAGGGTTTTAGACCATGGTTGGAACCCGAAGGAACCGTGTTAATGATCAATTCCCTAAACAATGCAATGAATCTCCTCCTAAACTACCAAATGTTATGGTAGAAGGTGTTAAAAATCTTATTGTTATACTTACACAAGCTATGAATCATTCTGGACTCCCAAATTAGCAGATAAAGGAACAAAATTCTATTGAGTCTATCATGAGGCAACATCCACCATCTTTGAATGGGTGTTATGATCCACTTGTTTCTGAACTATCGATCAGTACCTTTGAAAATATATTTTCCATCCTTCATTGTTCAGAACGTGAAAAGTTCATTTTGGTTGTCTATCATTTACAAGTTGAATCATACTAGCGGGGGAGTCTAATTAAGAATACAAGGCAGCAATATGAAAATGAATCCATGGAATGGGACAAGATCAAGAACTTGTTTTTCAAAAAGTAATTACCTCGTATTCTTCAAACTAAGATTGAAAAGGTGTTCCTTGGGCATAAGAAAAAGGATGATGAATATTTTGGTACATACGAGGAATATTTCACAAGGCATGAAAGGAATTCTTCGGAATTTATCATCCAACCTGAATGTAATGTTGATTGATTTTATAGTTTCTTAAAAACAAGTCTTATAATGATATTAAATATATGATACATTAGTAGCTATGAAGATATTGTGAAATTTTCTTATCAAGGTAGAGATATAAGTCAGTGTTACATATCCATATCATGGTTTTGATAAGAAAAGAAATACCAAGTTCAAAGAAAAATCTCAAAACAATGGTGAAAAAAGATAACTATTTCCTTATGCTCAAAATGTGGAAAAACATGGTGGAGATTTTCTTAAAGAGACTAGAAAATGATTCAAGTGTGGAAAAAAATTTTCATAAAGCAGTTGAGTGATGATTTAATGGGTAAATAGTTACTAAATGACTACAGAGAATGAACCTAAAACACTTCAATGTCATATGTTCATGTAAATAAGGCATTATGGTAATTTATTACCTAATACAAGGGTTAATTATGATCGACATCAACAACCTCTTAAGAAAAAAGGAAATGTGAATTTATAGGCAATGACTATTAGCGATATTGAGTATGAAAATAAAGTAGTGGAAGGATTATGTGTTTATGTAATGGAATTTTAAAATTGTGTTGTGGAATCTCATTTATAGTATTATTGAATACTGGAATATCTATGTATTGGTTTATTATGGTTTTCAATAATTATATGGTATTGGTAACCATGAAAAGTGAATGAAATGTTTTTGGAAATCACATGATATGCACATAATAAATGGATAAGTAGATAATGAAATGTTTGATATTATTAATGATATGATGACTGATAAAAGGAAAAAGTGGTATCATGGTTTGAGTATATAGATTTTTTTTATTTTGGAGTGTGGAAGGAATTAATTTTGATAGAATTCAGGTTTCCATTGAGGTTCTATGGTAATTCATAATTAAGGTATTCACATGTTTGGAATGTGATTACCAAGAACTGCCAAATGAGATATGTGAGGAAAATGTTAACTCAATTTTGTTCACATCTTCCTAAAGTTTTATATTTTGTAATAATTTTTAGGTTATCCACTTATGGATATTATAAGATGTTATCTGTTTTATGTTTGTTAAATTAATGAATTATCTCACTATTGGTGAAATTATTCTTATTTGATAACCTTTTCTAAAAATTTTATGGAGAAAAATTGAATGACTTATCCTACAATCACATGATCTACTAATAGTTCATGAATTTCAAATTCAAGTTCATTTTTTAAATTAAATATGAACTGTAAATTTTTCAAGGCATGACCAATGATGAGATTGTACTGAAATCAATTAAGTATTTCCTCTCATGTTCTTCATATTTCGGAAAATGATCTTGAAAAAAAAATTATATCCTATTACTTTCTTATCAAATGAATCATATTATCCCTTAAATCATCACATATTTTTGGTCTTCTGGTAGTTAACTTTAACTAAACCTTGTTCTCTATCACTATCCATGAAAATATGAAGCTTTGATTTCTATTCCATAACGATGTCTCAAATTCTTACCTATGTTATCCTATGAGGAAACTCAATGAATAGTTACTTTTAGTAATTATTATTTTTATTATTTTTCTTTTTGAAATGAATTTTAGTATTCATTTTTATGATGTGGGTTTCTATGAAATAAACATTCCAATAGCAAGATATTTATAACCCTAAAGAATTTCAAGGGCGATATTCATTTTAAGGGGGGTAGAATGTTACCCCCCAAGATTTTATGAGATATATTCTTTTTAATTTCGTTTATTTCTTATGTTTTATGTTACAAGACGATTATTTTTCTCTATATGCAACACTTTATTAGCTTGTAGTATATGGAACAATATATTTGTCTTGTGTTGCACACAATTTCATGTTCTTCTGATAGAATTGATTTCACCCACCATGGAGTATATATTTTTTTCAATGTTAAATTGAAATATGTTTTTATTATGCTATACATAACACAAAATGATGTTTTCACTACACACAACATAGACTTGGCTTGCGTTACATGCAAGAGTGACCTTCCTGAAGAGCTTGCGTTGTACGCAATACCGAGTTTCACTAAAAAATGATATACTATTAAAATGTTATATAAACTAGACTTTATGAATATTATTAACCACATTTTGAGTTTTATTTAACATTATACCTCATCTTACACATTATATGATAACAAAATCAATTTTTTAAATAAAAGAAGTATTTTTAAAAAAAATGCAGTTTTACCACCCTTTGATGGCGCACCAATTATAAATATAATTTTCGAAAATTTTATGAGTTAAATTTGGAAATATAAACTTCTTCTTTAGAAGAGGGACATAAAAATTTTCTTTGAATAAATTTTTGATAATTTTCTAAAAACTTTCCTATTTTGATGAATAGAGAAAATATGCTAAATTTTTATTGAAAACAATTTTTTTCTTCAAAATAGATTATATGGTTAAAATATGTTATTGAATAATTTTAATGTATGAATATAGTATATTTTTATATTTTAAGGATATTTATGTAATTGTCATTAATTTTACATTTAATTCATATGTGAAAACATTTCAATCTTTTTCAATGTTTTAAATAAAAATCTGTTTTTTTCGACAATGGGATTAATTTTAAATTAATCACTGAAAATTATATTTATTTAATTTAAATGGATTCCATATTTGGAATCAAAAGGTTATAATTTTTTAAATAGGTACTTTTTTATTTTTAGACATCATGAATATTAAATTCCGTAAATATTCTATTTACCATGGTTAAAGGGTAAATATGAGAAATAATGGGTAAATATTAATATTAAACTACCCTAACACATACATTAATCCTATTTGAGGATATATGTCTAACCATGGGAATCCTAGGGTTTATTTTTGGGACCCCATGAATTTTTTATGATTTGAAAAGGATGTTTTATAATAATTAATTTAAATTAATGAAAAATATAACCTAAACATATATCTTTTATTTAATAGATTTTAATATGGAGTTATATAACAATTCTATATGTCTATAAATATCCATTAGAAAGATAAAAATATTTCCTGCATCATGGTTTTTTATTTATAAATTTTAAACACTATATAAATATATTAATAAATGATACAATTATGACGTACTAATTTCTTCATTAATGAAGGATTCAAAGAAATGAATTTATAAATATTAAAATACATTTAATTTGAATATTTTGATACCATCCCTAGATTTTATGGATGACATTGACATATTGGGGATAATTTAATGCCTCTAGTTCTAGAAAAATGTTTTTATGAATTCTTAAAAAGTCATGTATGAATAGTGTCTAAAATTGACACAATTCATAACATAAAAGATAAAATAGTTTATTAAATGATATTAAAATCCTAAAAATATAGTATTCGGCCAAATGGTTAATATAAGTCTAAATATGTAATAAATTACTTTTTTCGGTCCGTTGACATGATATTATGGAACATTGCTAAGGTTCCTTTCTCCTCTCCTATAAAAGGGAAAATCCTCCCTCTCCCCTTCACTCAATTTTTAGCCTTCATGCTCCGAAAATTGTAGAAAATTTATCTTATGGACTCCCCTTTTACATTATATAGTTTTTGGTCTTATCAAAAGTCCAACTCTATTGCCCAAAGTGGAAATTTAAAGGACGCGCGTCGAGGAGGAGGTAATCTCTTCTAAAGATTATTTCAAATTTATCACTACTCATAATTCCTCTTCATTAGTTGTTTCAATATAAATTAATAACATTAGTATCAATCATAAAAATATATGTTTTTATAAATATTAAACAACCCTGTTTTACCTTCTATAAATCCTACAAAAAACAATATCATCGTGCATGCGTACGTACGGATTACCGTCTCCACACCCTAGTGTAATCTATTTTTCACCACCACCTTACTTGGATGGTTATAATGATTGAAATAATAACTATATATGATAATTATAATATGATACTAATTTCGATATATTATACCCCATCTACTTCAATACCATTCAACAATTATGGGAACAATATCATCGCTCATGCGTAGGTACGACTTACCTTCTCCACAATGCGATGAAATTCATTCTACATGTTCACCATTAAACAATTATTATAATGTATATATAAAAAATAATCATGAAATATATGAGATATTAATGCTACTTTATTTTGGTGTATATATTTCATTTACTTACTTCCAACCAATTCAATAAGGAAAATAAAATTGCGTTCAAGTGTACGTACGACCTACCATCTCGATGATCAGTGTATTTCATTTCATTTATCTCTATATTATATATATATATTTATATAATAAATAATATATATATATATATATATCATGTTATACATTCTAGATGTAAGTAAATCATGACATAAGAATAACGAGTTCAAACACGTACGATAAATGAAACAATTATTACCCAAAATGTTCCTTTAACATGGAATTGACAAATTAACAGCTAATATATTGTCATACATAAATCATATATGATACAATAAATATTATTATGGTTTTTTTTAAATTTAATAATATTTTTAGACCCACTATATATGATTTTCGGGCACCTATGGAAGAAATTGGAGCTAAGGTAAGGGATAACTTTTCCAATCTCGTTTTTATCCGAAATTATTTATTTTAAGTATTTATTGATGTTATATTTATCAACCAAGCCCATGTTTTCAAAAAAAAATTCATATAATGTGTACTATTATTACCATTTTGTTTGAATTAATTTTTAACCATTTTTTACATTTACAACATTGTATGGACTGCATATTTCTTTTGTTTACCATACGAGGTACTTTTTTGACTTTTCCAGCCAAAGTACAAGGATAATGTTTTTGTTTAACATTTATTAAATTATGGGATTTTTAAGGTTTCCGGACACCATATATCAATGAATCTTAATCTACATTGTTTTATGTTTATTTACAACTAAACTATTTTCATTTAAATAGTTAATCATTTTGATAAAAGAAAAGGTTTTTGAAGATGAAAAAATATTTTCCTAATGAACTAAGTTCAAGTGTTTTATAAAAATTATTTTCTCTCTAGGATGGCATAGGGTTATGTATTTATCCCTATTATTACATATATTTTGTTGTGATTATGATTGAATTATTTTTTATGAAGTCCATTTTTCTTATATGTGTTTTGTTATGATGACATGATGTTTAAGAATCCCATTTTATTCCATGGGTTATGCTATGATGAATGATTTATGTTTTTGTGGAACATGTATGAATTATTTCATTATGGGATGGGTTGGACCTATATCTCCCTCTAATTAATTGGGTAAATATTTATTTCTTGTGAGATAGATATGATTGTAATGGAAGGTAAATTCAGTTCAGTAATACATGGCTGGAACGACAAAAAAAATGTGGGTCAGTAATGGACATTGTTCACTATGATAGTCTTGGAAAAAAGGCCTTAGATACTATGGAAATCATATTATATACTTAATGGTTTTCACATTTCCATGTTTTTTTACAAAGATATTTTATCACAATTAAGTTTATTTTATGGTCTATTCCTTACGTACTTCCAAAATTTATCTCATGAATCAAGATTTTGATGTTTAAACATTAGGTTCTTGTTTTTACATTTAAATGTATATGGTTTGTTTTATTTTCTCCATTTTTACCATTACTGATCAATTAAGCTCACCCTTTTTGTGTTTTCTTTTCTCCAGAATATATAGAATGTTTTAACTTAGGAAAACAAAATTGGAAGATCTTTATGGGATATCTTGATGATCTTTCACAATGATAGAAGATTAGGTTCCAAGTTTTTAAATACACTAAACTAATATATTATTTGGGAATATTTTTGTGTCTTGTATTAAGTATTATTAAATAAAATGTAATGTCCTTGTACGTCAATCTTGGGTCTCTACAGTTGGTATCAGATATAAGGTTTAGTCACCCTTTGGAAACTATGATGCAAAAACTTAAGTAAGATCCCCTGATATATTTCTAAGGTATGTATATAGATGTCCCTAAGGGTATTTCCAACTATAGATTACAGTCCTAGAATTATGGTATGGATCAGAAATATCTTAGTATTAAAATTATGATGTTAGATATTGAAATTACTCTCCTGTGAAAATGTTGTTTTCCTAGTATGATTTTTTACTCTCAAACAATTTGTTTTTTGTTTTAAAAAATTTTTGGAACCCAAAGTAACAATGTTAAGGATCAATGCCCTAAGCAATGCAATGATTGTCTTACTGAACAACAAAATTTTATTGGAGATGGAGTGAATAATATTATTTCAATACATACACATGCTACGAATCATTCTGGGCTTTCAAATGAGAATAGAGGGGAACAACATTTTATTTATTCCTTCATGAGGTAGTGTCCACCTTCATTCAGTGGGTCTTCTAATACACTAGTTTCCTAACAATGGTTCAGTACCATTGAGAAGATATTTTACATCCTTCTCTATTTGGAACATGAAATGTTCATTTTAGTTATTTATCATTTCGAAGGTGAAGTAGACATGGGGTAGACTCTAATTAAGAATGAAAGGTAGCAAGATGAAATTTAATCCATGGAATGGGATGAGTTCATGAACTTCTTTGTAAATAAGTACATTCCTCGTATTCTTCGAACAAAGATGGAAAAGGAGTTCCTTGAGTTTAAGCAAAATAATAATTAATCTGTTGGCACATACGATGAAAATTTTACAAGGATTGAAAGGTAATCGTCTGGATTTATAATCTAATATTAAAGTAAAGTTGATCAATTCTTCAGCGGCATAAAACCAAGTCTTCGTTAGGAATTAGCTATAAGAGACTTCAGTATCTACGAAGAGATTGTGTGTTGTTGAATCATGGTAAAAACGGAAGTGGGTGTTACATATCCATCTCATGGTTTTGACATGTAACGAAAAATGGAGTTCAAGGGAAAATCGTAAAAAAATGGTGAAAATAGGATAAATGTTTCCTTATACTCAAAGTGTGGAAAGAAGCACAGTAGTGATTGTCTTAAAGGAAATATAAAATTTTTTATTTTTGGAAAAGAAGTTTATCGAGCAGTTGAGTCCTGAAGTAATGGGAAATATATTGATAATGATGTGAATGGATAAAACTCTATAGAGAATGAACCACCAACACTTCAATTCTATAGGTTCAAGGAAATGGGGAATTATATTTACCAATGCTATAATCCAAGTGTTAATTATGATCGGCATCTACAAACTCATAAGGTAAAAGACAAAGGGATGTCACATGTGATCACTATTGGTGAAGTTGAGTATGACAACAAAGTAGTGGAATGATTAAGTGTTTATGTAATGGAATTTCAAAATAGTGTTGTGGAATATCATTTATAGTATTATGGAATATTAGAATATCAATGCATTGATTTATTAGGCTTTTCGATTATTATATGGTACCGGTAACCATGAAAAGAGATTGAAATATTTTTGGAAAGCACATGATATGGACACAATTAATTGATGAGGATATAATGAGATGTTTGATAGTATTAATGATCTCATGACTGATAAAAGGACAATGTGATATCATGGAATGGTAATATAAAATTATTGGTATTTTGGGGTGTGGAATAAATTAATTTTGATAGAATTCATGTTTCCACTGAGGTTCTATGACAAATCCTAATTAATGTATTTTTGTTTTTGGAATGTGATAACCAAGAACTACCAAATGAGATATGTGAGACAAATGTTAAGTCGATATAGATAACCACTCTCTAATGTTATATATTTTTAAAGTATTTTAATGCTATCAATTTGTGGATAGTATATGTTATTTTCAATTTTAATTTTGTTAGATTAATGTATTATCAAACTATATGTGGAATTATTCTTATTTGATAACTTATTCTAAATTTTTTACTGAGACAGATGAAATGACCTATCCTTTTATCACATGATCTAATGACACTTCACGAATTAAAAATTCAACATAATTTCTTTAAATTATATATGAAGAGGAAATTGTTCAAGGAATGACCAATGATGACATTTTACTGAAATAAAGTATGTATTTCATATCATATTATTCAAATTTATGAAAAGGATATTAAAAACAAAAAATGTTAACCTCATAAATTCTTAAATGATGAATCATATGATCCCTTAAATGATAGAAGATTTATGGATCTTTGGTAGTAAACTTTCTCTAAAACTTATTCTCTATCTGTATCCATCAGAACATGATGGTTAAATTTCTATTCTATATCCATGTCTTCAATTCCTGTTAATGTTCTCCTATGTTGAAACCCAGTGAATAGTTACTTTGGGTAACTCTTATGTTTCTAATATTCCTTTTTTTGAAATGAAGTTTTATTATTCCTTTTTATTATGTGGGTATCTATAAAAGAAACTTTCTTGTAGTAAACCATTTATAACCCTGAAAAATTTCGTGGGACAAATTCATTTTAAAGGGGGTAGAATGTAACACCCATGTTATGAGATATATTACTTTTTATTTTAATATTGTCTTGTGTTTAATTCTACACCAATATTATCTTGAGCTATACACAACACAATATTGGCTAGCAGTATATACAACAATATACATGGCTTGTGTTGCACAAAATTTCATGTTCTTTTGATAGAATTTATTTCATAGAACACTAATTATATATTTTTTTTCAATGTATAAATGAACTATGATTTGATTATGTTATAAAAAACACCAAAGTAAGATTTCACTACATGCACCACTAACCTGGCTTTCATTACACGCAAAAGTGACCTTCCTCGATAACATTCATAGTACACAACACCGAGTTACACTAAACAAAGATATATTATTAAAATATTTTATAAATTATCATTTCTGAATAGTAGTATCCACATTTTTAATTTTATTTAACATTATCATTCATCATACACATGATATGAAAAAAACAAATTTTCAGATAAAAGAAGCATTTTTCAATAAAATGCACTTTTACCTCTTTTTTATGGCGCACCCATTTTAAATATAGTTTTGGACACATTTACAAGTTATATTTTATAAGTTAAACTTCTTTTTTAAAATTACATATAAAAATTTACTTAGGTTAATGTTTTGATAATTTTCTGATAACATTCATATTTTTATTAATAGTGAAAATACGCTAAATTTTAATTGAAAACATTTTTTTATCGAAATAATTTATATGGTTAAAATATATTATTGATCGGTTTTAATGTATAAATATATTATATTTTTATATTTTAACACAATATAAGTCATTTTATTTAATTTTACATTGAATTCATAGGTAAAAACATTTAAATCTTTTGCAATGTTAAAAAAACCATTTTTTTACCACATGATTAATTTTAAATTATTTACTGCTACTTCTGTGTTTTGAATGTGGAAAAATCCATTTTATATTTGGAATAAAAAGATTAACATTGTGTAAATAGGAATTTTTTTTGACATTATGAATAGTAATTTCAGTAATTTTTTTGTTTTCCATGGTTAAAGGTTAAATCAGATAAATAAGGGTGAAAAAATAATATTATAATAATATTAAACTACCCTAACGCATGTCATAATCCTATTAGATGATATATTTCAGACATTGTCATACTTGGGTCTATTTTGGGACCCCATGGATTCACTTGGATGTGAAAATGATATTTTATAATAATTAATTTAATGTAATGATATTTATAACCTAAACATATATCATTTATTAAATCTATTTTAACATGGGGTTACATAATAGATATCCATGTCTATAAATATTAATTATAAAGATATAAATATTTCATACATCATGGTATTTTATTTATTAATTTTAGAAAATAGATAAATATATTTATCTTTGACACAATTATGATAGAGTGATTTCCTCATTAATGAATGATTCAAATATATAAATATTAAAATATTAAAAAAAATTTATATTTTGATTCCATCAAAAAAATTTATGGATTACACTGAATTATTAGGGATAATTTAAAACCTTTGGTTTGAAGAAATAATGTTCATATGAATTCTTAAAAATTCAAGTTTTAATGTGTCCAAAATTGACACAATTCAGAACATAATATATAAAATAGTTTATTAAATGATATTAAAATACTAAAATTATAAGTTTCTTTAAAATGGTTAAAATTTCTCCAAATATGTCATAAATAACCTTTTGTGGGTTGTTTGACTCTATATGGTAATTACATTAACCCGCAATGTGTAAAAATCAAGATATCATGGTTAGATTAAAAAGGATAAAATAAGGGTAAAACCATAAGGATAAGGATAAAATTATTCAAAACTTGTCCAAAAATGATTGGATGATGGGTATTATAACCCAAATCAACTTATTCTAGAATTAAAAAAGTTTTAGGACCATTTTAAATCTAAATTGAATTTCTGATAAATTGATATTTTGGAATATTTCTAAAGTCCCCCTCTCCTCTCTAATAAAATGGCACCTTCTGCCTCTCCTCTTCACTCCATGATCAGCATTAAATCTCAGCCTAACCCTAACCATTTTTCTATTCAGATCCCCTAGTTACATTCTAGAGTTTCTAGTCTTCTCAAAATTCTAAGACTAGTTCCCTAACAGGAAATTTGAAGGAGGCACATAGAGGAAGAGGTAATATTTTCTACCAATTATTTCAAATTTTTCTCTTATTATACATCATATTCATTTGTTTTTTCATTATAAAGTAATAAAATCAGTATCAATAATATACTGATATGTTATTATAAATGTTAAACAACCTTATTTCTACTTCTATCCATCCTACGAAAAACAAAATCACCATACATGTGTAGGTACGGATTAATGTCTCCAAGTCGTGGTGTAATCTGTTTTTCACCAATACCTTACATGGATGGGTATAATGGTGGAAATAATAACTATATATGATTATAATAACATTTTACTAATTCGTAGGTATTATAGACCAACCACTTCAATACCAATAAACAATTACAGAAATGATATCATCGCTCATGTGTGTGTACGGCTTACCGTTTACACGACGCAATGAGATTCATTCTCCATGTTAACCATTCAAGAATGATTATAAAGAATTTTTAATTAATAATCACGAAATATATTACATAATAATTTTATTGTATTTATGTATATATATATACATATCATTTACTTACATCTATCCAATTCTATATGGAAACGAAAATTGCATTCATGCATATGTACGACCTACCATCTATATGAACGGTGTATTCCATTTCATTTATCTATATTATATACATATATACATAATATATAAGATATATATAAATAATTATTTACATTCTTGAAGTATTTAAATCATGATCTTACAATAACAAGTCAAAACACGTAAGATAAATGAAACAATTATTACACAAATCGTTGCATTAACAAGGAATTGACAAATGAATGGGTAATATAAAGTCTTAAGTAATCATATATGATAACATAAATATTATTATGGTTATTTAAAAAGTTAATAATTTTTTTAAACCCACTATATAGAAGTTTTGTACAACTACATAAGAAATCAGACCTATGGTATGGGATAACTTTTCCATTATCTGAGAAAGTTTATTCATAAGTGTTTATTGGGGTTATATTTATCATCTATGTCCATGTTTTCTAAATATTTTTTCATAAAATTTTTAATATTATTCCATGTATGTTTGATTTAATTTTTAACCATTTGGAACATTTACTACATGGTATAGAACAAATCTTTTTTTTACCATAGGAGGTACGTTTTTGAATTTTCCAGTTCAGGTATAAGGAGAATATTTTTAAATAAATTATATAGAATTAATGTATTCTTTACTATTTCATGATGCATTGTTTCCATGAAGCTTCCTATAAATTATTTCACATTTATTTAAAACTAAATTCTTTACATTTAAAATAGTGTGGCATATTGAGAAATGAAAACATTTAAAAAAAAGGATATTTTCCCCCAGAACTAGGTTTAAGTGTTTTATAAAAAATATTTTCCATCTAATATGACATAGGGTTATGTCTTTATCTCCATTATTACTTTTATTTTATTGATTTTGTGATGGAATTATTTTTTATGATGTCCATTTATTTGATATAGATTATGTTATGATGACGTAATGTTTAAGAATCCCATTTTTCATGGGTTATGCTATGATGAATGGTTTATGTTTTTGTTGAAAATGTAAGAATTAATTCATTATGAGATGTGTTAGACCTATATCTCTCTCCAATGCATTGGGTTAAGATTTATATCTCAAGAGATAAACATGACTGGAATGACAGGTAATTCTTGATTAGTAATAAATTGCTGGAAAGGAAAATGAACCATATTCATTAATATACATTTTCCACTATGATGGTATTGGAAAAACATACATGGATATTATAGAAATCATATTATAATATTAATTGTTTTCCATACTTACATGTTTTATTACCACTATATTTTATCATGATTAATGTTCCTTTATTTTCTATGCCTTACGTACTGCCAATATTTGTTTCATGACTCAATATTTTGATGTTTAAACATTATGTTAATATTTTTACATTCAAATGTATATGGTTTGTTTTATTTTATCCATGTTTACCCTTAATGGGAATTTGAGGCCAACCTTTTTATTTTTTCTTTTAACCATTATATAAAAAAGGATTTGGGTAGGAAAACAAAATGGGATTATCTTTAATGGAGATATTAAAGATCTTTCACAATGTTAGAAGATTAGGTTCTATGTCTATGAAGACAGTAATCTAATATGTTATTTGAAAAAAATTATTTTATATTAATTATTATTAAAAAAAATGTAATTTTCATGTACATCAATCTTGGGTCTCTATAGTTGGTATCATATAAAAGGTTTAGTCAACCTTTGAAAACTAGGATGTGAGAACATAAGTAAGATACCCATAGATATTTCTATGGTATGTCTATAGATGTCCCTATAGGTATGTCTGACTATATATTATTATCCTAGAAGTATGGTAATGATCATTAATAACCTAGTATTAATCTTATGATGTTAGATAATGAAATTACCCCCCCTTGAAAATGTTGTTTTCCTAATATTATTTTTTCCTCTCACATTGTTATTTTTAGGATTTAGACAATGGTTGGAACCCAAAGTTACCATGTAAATGATCAATTACCTAAGAAATGCGACAATTGTCCTCCTTAACAACCAAATGTTACGGGATATGGAGTGAAAAATCTTATTTCTATACTTACAAAAGATATGAATCATTCTGGACATCCAAATGAATATATAGAGGAACAAAATTCTATCGAGCCCTTCACGAGGAAACATCCACCTTCTTTTAGTTGGTCTTATTATCCACTTTTTTCTGAACAATGGATCAGTACCATTGAGAAGATATTTTCCATCCTTCACTATTTGGAATATGAAAATGTTATTTTGGTTGTCTATAATTTTGATAGTAAAGCAGACTAATGGTGGAATCTAATTAAGAATACAAGATAGTAAAATGAAATTTAATCCATGGAATGGGACGAGTTCAAGAACATTTTTTAAAATAAGTACTTCCCTCGTATTCTTCGAACAAATATGGAAAAATTAGTTCCTTCAGCTTAAGAAAAAGGATGATGAATCTGTTGGTAAATACGAGGAAAATTTTACAAGGATAGAAAGGTATCCTTCTAGCCTTATCATCCAATATGAAAGTAAGGTTGATTAATTCTTCAGTGTCTTAAATCCATGTCTTCGATGGGCATTAGCTATAAGAGACATCAGTAGCTATGATGAGATTGTGCGTTTTTCTATCATGTTAGAACTAGAATTTTGTGTTACATATCCATCTAATGGTTTTGACATGAAACTAATGATGGATTTCAAGGGAAAATCTAAAAAAAGGTGAAAGGAAGTCAAATGTTTCCTTATGCTCAATGTGTGGAAAGAAGCATGGTAGTGATTGTATTAAAGGGACTATAATATGATTCATGTTTGGAAAAGAATTTTATTGAGTAGTTGAGTCCCGAAGTAATGGGAAAAAGGTTCATAATGATGTGAATAGAAAAAGACTACAGAGAATGAACCACCAACAGATCAATGCTATAAGTGAAAGGAAATGGGGAATTATACAAACCAATTCCCCAATCTAAGGGTTAATTATGATCGATATCGACAACCTCTTAAGGAAAAATAAAAAAGCAGGTCACACGAGACCACTATTGGTGATGTTGAGTATGACAACGAAGTAGTGGAATGATTAAGTGTTTATGTAATGGTATTTCAAAATAGTATTGTAGAATCTAATATATAGTATTATGGAATATTGGAATTTCTATGTATTGGTCTATTATAGTTTTCAATATTTATATGGTACCACAACCCCTGAAAATTGATTGAAATATTTTTTGAATGCACATGATATGCTCACAATGAAGGGATAAGGAGATAATGAGATGTTTGATAGTATTAATGATCTCTTGACTGATAAAAGGACAATGTGATATCATGTACAGAGTATATAGAATTATTGGTATTTTTGTGAGTGGAAAGAATTAATTTTGATAGATTGCAGGTTTCCACTGAGGTTCTACAGTAATTACTAATTAAGACACTCACATGTTTGGAATGTGATTACCAAGAACTCCCAAATGAGATATGTGAGACAAATCTTAAGCCGATTTAGTTAACCTATTTCTAAATTTTTATATTTTTGAATGATTTTAATGTTATCCATTTGTGGATATTAAAAGTTATTTTTCTTTTATGTTTGTTAGATTAATGTATTATCAAACTATAGGTGGACTTATGCTTATTTGATAACCTGTTCTAACCTTTTTATTGAGACAGACGGAATGACTTATCCTTCTATCTCATGATCTAATTACACTTCATTAATGAAAAAATCAACTTCATTTTTTTAAATTAGAGATGAAGAAGAAATTGTTCAAGGTGCAGCCAATGATGATATTTTACTAAAATAAAGTATTTCATCCCATGTTATTCAAATTTATGAAAAGGTTCTTGAAAATAAAAACTTTTATCCTAGTACATTCTTATCTGATGAATTGGATTATCTCTTAAATCATTGCAGATTTAGGGAATTTTGGTAGTTACCTTTCTCTAATCCTTGTTCTCTATAAATATCCATCAAAATATGATGGTTCAATTTCTCTTCCATATCCATGTCTTCAATTCCTACCTATGTTATCCTATGTGGAAACCCAGTGAATAGTTTCATTGGGTAACTATTATGTTTCTGACATTCCTTTTTGAAATGAGGTTTTAGTATTCCTTTTTACGATGTGGGTTTCTATGAAAGAAACATTCATGTAGTAAACTATTTATAACCTTGATGAATTTCGATGGCGAAATTCATCTTAAGGGGGTAGATTGTAACACACATAGATTTTATGAGATATATTCCTTTTCATTTCATTTATGTCCTATGTTTTATGATAAACCGTGATTATATTAAGCTATGTGCAACATTGTATTAGCATTCAGTATATGAAACAATATACTTGTCTTGCATTGCACACAATTTCAAGTTCTTTCTATATAATGGATTTCATGAATAACTGACTATAGGTTTTTTTCAATTTATAAATGAACTATGTTTTGATTATGTTATACACAACACCAAATGGAGCTTTCACCACATGCACCACTGACTTGCCTTGCGTTACACGCAAGAGTGACCTTCCTCGATAGCTTTCATAGTACGCAATAAAGAGATTCACTAAAAAAATATATATTATTAAAATATTATATAAACATCCTGTTATGAATATTATTAACCGCATTTTGGATTTTATATAATATTATCATTCATCTTACACATGATATGAGAAAAAATCAATTTTTTCTGATAAAAGAAGGATTCTTCAAAAAAATGCACTTTTATCGCCTTTTTATGGTGCACCAATATTAAATCTAGGGTTTAACCCTTTTATAAGTAATATTTTACTATATAAAATTCATCTTTGAAATCAGACATAAAAATTAATTTTTAAAATTACTGATATTTTTCTGATAACTTTCATATTTTGTTGAATAGTGAAAATACGGTAAATTTTAATTGAAAACAACTTTTTTATCAAAATAATTTTTATCGATAAAATATATTATTAAATGGTATTATAGTATAAATTGAATATATTTTTTAATTTTAATACAATTTAAGTCATTTTCATTAATTTTACTTTTAATTTATATGTAAAAACATTTTAATTGTTTGCAATGTCACAAAAACCCCATTTTTTGACAACCGGATTAATTTTAAATTAATTACTGAAACTTATGTGTATTGAATTTTGAAAAATGGATTTTATATTTGGAATAAAAATTTTAAAATTGTGTAAATAGTTAATTTATTATTTTTTGACATTATGAATAGTAACTTCATTAATTTTCTTCTTTTCCATGGTTAAAGGGTAAATCTGATAAATAAGAGTACCAAATTAATATTATAATAATATTAAACTACCCTAACACATGCCCTAATCCTATTGGATGAGATATTTCAGCCATGGTCATCCTTGGGTCTATTTTTGGGCCCCATGGATTCACCTGGATGTGAAATTGATATTTTATAATAATTAATTTAATGTAATGAGAATTATAACCTAAACATATATCATTTATTAAATCTATTCTAACATGGGGTTACATAACAGATATCGATTACTATAAATATTAATTAGAAAGATAAAAATATTTCATACATCATGGTATTTTATTTATTAATTTTAGACATTAGATAAATATATTTATTTATGAAAAAATTATGATGTAGTGATTTCTTCATTAATGAAATATTCAAATAAATGAATTTATAAATACTAAAAGAAATTTTATTTTAATATTTTTATTCCATCCAAGAATTTTATGGATACAATTTACATATTAGGGATAATTTAATGCTTTTGGTTTGATGTAATAATGGTTTGATGAATTTTAAAAAAGTCAAGAATGAAAAGTGTCCAAAATTAACACAATTTATAACATAAAACCTAAAATAGTTTATTAAATGATATTAAAATACTAAAAATATAAGATTCTGTCAAATAGTTAATATAAGTCCAAATATGTCGTAAAATTTTTTTTGGGTCTTTTGACACTATATGGTTATTACATTAACCCATAATGTGTAAAAAAAGATATCACAGTAAGATTAAAAAGGATAAAATAAAGGAAAAACAAAAAGGATTAGGATAAAAAAAAGATTAAAAAACATATCCAAAACAGATTGTATGTTGTTTATTAGAACCCAATTCATCTTTCATAGAATTAAATAAGTTTTAGGACCATTTTAAATCTAAATTGAATTTCAAATAAATTAATATTTTGGAACATTCTAAAGTTTCCCTCTCCTCTCTTATAAAAGGGCACCTCCTCCCTATTATGTTCACTCAATTTTGAGCCTTAAATATCAGCCAACCCCTGACCATATCTCTTCTCGACTTTTCTAGTTACATTCTATAGGTTTTGGTCTTCTTAGAAGACCAACTCTAGTGCCCTAAAAAGAAATTTAAAGGAGGCACACTGAGGAAGAGGTAATCTCTTCTACCGATTATTTCAAATTTATCTCTTCTTCTACATAATATTCATTAGTAGTTAATTTATAATGTAATAACATTAGTATAAATCATATAATAATATGTTATTATAAATATTAAATAAACTTATTTCACGTTCCATCTGTCCTATGAAAAACGCAATCGATGCGCATGCGTATGTACGGATTAACGTCTCGACGTCATGGTGTGATATTGTTTTCACCAATACCATACATGGATGGGTATAGTAGAGGGAATAATAACTATATATGATTATAATAAAATTATACTACTTTTGAGGTATTATACACCATCCACTTCAAAACCATTCAATAATTATGTGAACTATGTCATCGATTGTACCTACATACGACTTACCATTTCCACAATGCAATGAGATTCATTCTTCATGTTAACCATTAAAGAATGATTATAAGTATATATAATAAAAAATCCTAAAATATATGACATAATAATTCTACTGGATTTATGTATATATATTTTTAATTTTCTTAATTCAGTGCAATTCAATAAGGAAATGAAAACTGCGTTCATGCGTACCTACATCCTACCATCTCCATGATCGGTGTATTCCATTACATTTATATATTATATATATATATATATATTCTGAATATATAGGAAAGAAATAAAAAATCTTTTACATTTAGGAATTAATTAAATCCTGATCTATGAATAAAAAGTCCAAACACGTATGATAAATGAAACAATTATAACCCAAAATGTTGCTTTAACATTGAATTGACAAATGAATAGGTAATATAAAGTTAGAAGTAAATATTATATGACAACATAAATATTATTATGGTTATTTTAAAAGTTAATAATATTTTTAAAACCACTATATAAGATTTTTGGACACCTATAAAAAACAATCCAACTTAAGATAAGGGAAAACTTTTCCAATCTTGTTTTTATCCGAGATTGTTTATTCATAAGTATTTATTTGGGTTATATTTATCATCCATTCCCATGTTTTCTAAATATGTTTTCATAAAATGTTTAATATTCTTCCATTTATTTTTGAAGTGAATTTTAACCATTTTTATCTTTTACTACAAGGTATGGAAGAAATCATTTTTTGTTTACCATACGAGGTACATTTTTTAATTTTCTAGCAAAAGTACGAGGAGAATGATTTTGTTTAACTTCTATAGCACGAATGTATTTTTTATGGTTTCATGAAACCTTATTTCCATGAAGCTTCATTCAAATTATTTCAAGTTTATTTAAAACTAAATTCTTTTTTTCAAAATTGTGCGGCATTTTGAGAAAATTAAACGTTTTTTAGAAAGGGTATTTTCCTCAAGAACTAAGTTCAAGTGTTTTATAAAAATTTTATTCCATATAAGATGTATTAGGTCTATGTTTGTATTAATATTATTACTTTTATTTAATTGTATTTTTGTTCGAATTATTTTTTAAGAAGACCATTTATCTCATATGGATTATGTTATTATGACGTGATGTTTAAGAATCCCATTTTATTCATGGGTTATAATATAATGAATGATTTATGTTTTTTTGCAACACATAAGAATGATTTAATTATGAGATGGGTTGTACCTATATCTACCTCCAAATATTTAGTATAAGATTTATATCTCCTGAGATATAAATGACTTGATCTACAAGTAAATCTGGTTCAGTAATAAATTGCTGGAATGGCAAATAAACCAGGTTCAGTAATGGACATTTTCTACTATGATGGTCTAAAAAAATGTCGTGGATATTGTAGAAATCATATTTTATGCATAATGTTTTTTCATGATTAAATGTTATATTCCTATGCTATTTTATCATTATTAATGTTCCTTTTTTATCTATTCCTTATATACCACAAATATTTATTTCATGACTCAATATTTTGACGTTTAGACTTTATGATCATGTTTTTCGGTTGAAATGTATATGGATTGTTTTATTTTATCCATTTTTACCCTTAATGAGCATTTGAGCTCACCCTTTTTATGTTATCCTTTTTCCATGATATAAATAATGGTTTTAGGTAGGAAAAAAACGGGGACGATCTTTATCAGAGATGTTAAAGATCGTTCACAATGTTAGAAGATAATGTTCCATGTTTCCAAAGAAACTAAAATAATACAGGTTTTGGGAATATTTTTGTGTCTTGTAATAATTATTCTTTAAAAGAAATGTAATGTACATGTAAATCATGATTGGGTCTCTTCATTTGGAATACAAATGTTCATTGTTTTATCTTACATTGGTATTTTTTAATTGTTTTTTATTATAGATAAATAACTCCCTATAACTTTTATTGATTCCCAGGTTCTAGTAACTTTCACATGGGATTCATGGTTTTTCTTTAGGATATGTCAGTATCATCTTTGGTATTGGTGTACCTGTGTGTCCATGTGGGTTTATAACATGAATATCTCTGATGACATGAAAATTTTCCCCACTATAGGACTTTACAAACCAATAAATTCAATTTTATGTGTGAACAACTAAAAATAGTTGAGTCTATTACTCTATCACTAGAAATTCATACTCATAAGTATCATAAGAAAATGATCCATGTTTCAATAATAATTTAAGAAGTCGAATTCGATTACCATGTAGAACCTTCATCAGGTATTCAATGTTTTTCATTGACTCTCAGAACACTAACACATCCATCTCAATGATAAAGTCATCCCAATTCAGGACATGGGATATACCTAATTAATATTTATTAATCTAATATATGTGGATCACATTATTAATAATTTTCAATGGAGATAGTAATTCCATATGATAATCCACCACTACAATCTATGTAGTGATTTAAAATGGTCCAACACACCTCAAATCCATCTTTTCCTACATCTTGATTAATGGTAACCCAACTTTTTTAATACTTTCAAGAAAACTAAACCTCCATTATAGAATTTCAATAAATGATATCGATGATAGTAATTATGTTTCTTCTAAATTATAGCTATCACCAAGAATCATCAATCAACATGAATCTTTATCGATGTGTCATTTATGATACTCAGTCTTATAAGAGATGCCTCAACCACCTCTATTAAATAATGAGGTGAAATAAAAATTCAACCATAAAGAACCTATAAGGGGTCCATTATTATTGAATACTAGTAACTATTGTTATAAGAAAACTCACCGAGTATCTGATGGATATGCCATGATACTCCAAAATCCAAGACATAATGATAGATTATATCCTCCATAATCTGAATTACATGCTCTATCTAACCAGTTTTTATGTGGATGTTACATTGTACTCTTTCTGAACTATTTCCCCATAACCTCTTGTTTAACCTTGTCGAACATAAATTTAATCATTTGACCTCTACTTATAGTGATTTTAGATTGAACCCCTTGGAACATCATAATATAGTGGATATAAATAATTCCCAATCCATCAACCATGGGCATGACCTTCATCAATATTAAGTTACTTGTCTTCATCAATCGACCAGTTACCACCCAAATGGTATTCTTCATTCATGTTTCCCATGGTAATTCAATGATAGAATCACTCGAATCCTTATACCATTTCCACACCCACACAATAAGGGGATGAAAAAAATTTGACGCTTATCTTTATTATCCATAATATATTTCATGTTAAAGAAACAACAATAAAATTCATCTTTTACAAGATACATACCAGAAAAATAGAACTGTCAACTCATGTCATAAAACATCATTATGGTGGATGGATAAATAACCAATGATTTATTGTGTAAATTTTACATTACCAACAAATTGGTATAGATAATGGTCACATATCATTATATAAAGAAAGGAACCCCATCAAAAGAGAAATACCACTTTGAAATGGTAACCCCTCTATATAGAGAATATATAATTCTGTTGAACTTATTATCCTACTCTTATACTCGAATAATATATTCAACAGACTTTGGGGATAACTTTCTTTTTAGACGATCAGCAAAAAAAATTCACCTTTTTAGGGGTATTGAATATGTCAAAGTCAACAATCTATAGATATTTTACACATCACCTATTTATAAGGTGAATAACTCTCTAATAAAGGAAATATCTAAAACTAATATGATCATAATAGATAGTGAACTTCTCTAGAAGATGTATTCACAACAACACATATGGGAATTCAAGGAATCTGTATGTTCTAATTCATGAGAAAGATAATTCACTTAATTTTTTCAAGAATAACGACATGCATATGATAATACATGATCCCCCAACATAAAAACAAATCCAAGACCAAAACCTGAAGCATAAATTTAAATGATAGAGCCATGAGAAACTTTTTTATAGATAAAAATATTTGCTTATTTTAGAAATAATCTCACCTAATCAATTTAAACTTGAAACTTTTCAATTTACAAAAAATTCAAACATTTCTTGGTAAGAGTAGTCAAATATAATGAAATATTTTAGGAAACTATCACAAAAATCTGATAGTATCTAGTTAGTCCTAAGAAGCCATATATCTCAAATAAATTCCGTTGTAATTTCCATGAAAAGATAACCTTCAACATTTCTGGATAAAAAAGATTTACATGTTCTAATTTTAATACCCTTTGAACTTCACATCCCAGATTGAGAAATAAAATTTATTCATTTTTTCATAAATTTTGTGAATCCAATATATTCCTAGACCAAGTTCATATGATGATTGTTCTCTTAATTTTATTTTTAGTAAACAATAAAATCACCCACAATAGCATAAAAATTGAATCATGTTATGCAAGGAATAACTAGTTCATTAAGGTCTTAGAACAATTGTAGCATTAGTAAGGCCAAAATATATCATAATAAATTTATAACATAGATACCTACTCTTTTATGTGGTCTTCAAGATATTTGGCTCTATAAATATGAGATGATGACAACCCAACCAAGGGTATAATTTTTTGAATCACTTTTACCCTTTTACTGATCACACAAATCGTCACTGTTGGGAGAGGAAAATTTATTATTGATTATCACAAGGATAAACATTCAATAATTGTAAAGACCTGGAAATTCCATGTAATTTTTTTTTAATTAAATGGTAATTTTACAAGTCCGCGAAAAATTGAGGGCGCATGATTCTGAGGCCCGGTTTGTCTGGAATGAATTTCTGAACATTTTTTCGGGTACGTTCTGTAAACGTGAAAGCAGGTTTTGGTAAATTTTCAATCGGTGCTTGGAATTGAAATATTAGGGCACCATTGAACTCGAAGCACCGGTATTCTATTAAGGGGACCTTCGCCTCGACCGTAGTAGGTCTAGGGGGAAAGATAGAAATTGGGTTTTTCGTGGAAATATAAATAATATAAAATAAAATTTTATTTTTATTTGTATTTTCTTTTAAACTACCATGTGGATGTTGAGTGGTGGGGACCACCAGGATAAAACCTCCCATGTGAGGTTATGGTGTTGGGGACCAGTTGAGACAAAAACTCCCTTGAACTCCACTCTTAATGGGTAGAATCCTCTTTAACTCCCCTTTGTTTAATTATGGCAACGTGGTACAATAAGTTGTGCCAACAATTAATTGTGACAAACTTTTAATTGGATAAAAATTAATAAACTTGGGTATATTTTCATATGTTGGTGGAACTGGGAGAGGGGAACATTTTGAAGGATTATTTTGTCTAATGAAGAACAAGTTCTTCAATGAAGAATGTGATCCCGAATGAAGAACACTCACACCGACGAGGAACATCTTCAACAACAACGAACCGACGATTGAGGAAACATCGATGTGATTGGTGTCTGTTTACCCTAAACCACTACGTCTCTTTCCTCACGACCTATGTCAAAAAATCTCCGAGGTAGGTGTTTTATTAGGTGTGATTATGGATTCCCATGTTCTTCCCTTCTAAACAAAGAACGCTAATCAACTATAAAACTAGTTGATCTGTGGATGAGTTATTTTTACAGGTTTTGGAGTAATCATTGTCAGTGGTTGAAGGGTTTGACATTATTAATTCATGTTTTTGTTGAGCCACTTGTTACTGCTCTAACGTGAAGGGTGTGGTCTAAACAAACATGGCCCGACCCCTTCGTTGTTCTTCATGAATGGTGTGTTATTCACGATGGAAGAAGGCGACATAGTTCCATAGCCACAAATGAAGAGAGGTCGGCCAAAATATCCACCGGAGAAGGTGTGGCATGGGAATACCATGTACAGAGAGGATGGCCGGACATCAGGCAAGCAACGATGGACCGCCGCACTGTGGCCGACCAGCCGCACCACGGCCGCTCCGCTGCCCCGCGACCTCGCTCCACTTGCGGCCCCCCACAGCCTCAGCCACTTCGCGGTAGCCTGTGGACCCTCATGGCCTCATGCCACCCTCGAGGCCCCTATGGACTTGCTACCCCACTGCCCCTCACCCCCCCCCCCCCCCTCGTGGACTCATGCTGCACTCGCCACCCCGCGGCCCCCGCGGCCCCCCTCGTGGCCTCTACACCGCCCAACACAAGATGGGACGCCCAGCGCAGCCCAGTCAGACCCAGCGGGCTAGGCTGGGCCCAGTGGGGTGGGACTGACCTAGTTGTACGAACCAGACCCAGCGGGCAGGGTCGTCCTGGGTCGGACTAGACCTGGGTCAACTTCAAACTTTAGGTTCTGTCGACCATAACATTGGCACCGAGCGTCCGTTTGATGAACCGTCAGCAACGCTGGAAACCATACAGAAAGGTGGTCCCTTTTAGTATACCCCACTAGATATTTAGAAAAATTTGGAGTATGTTTGGGTTGGATCGATCATGAATCTAACCGGGACCTCGGGACTAAAATGCTAATAACTCACAGACTGAGCTTCTGATTGACGCGTTTCTATTTCATTAAGACCCCTATGACATAGTGTTCCTTTGAGATACTTCTCCATGAGACTTCATTGTAGATGGAGTATCGACCAGTGGCTTGTGGAGCGGGCCCCCAGAGACAAGCGAGCATAGTGCAGGAACCCAGTAGTTAGATGTGACGTGAAGAATGAATAGTGATCATTTATGCATCAGTACTGAGAGATCCTATGTGGATCAGAACTCATTGATCCAATGTGGGTCACCACCGAGTGATCATGTGTGGGTAATCACTTAGAGATCACGTGTGGGTCAGCACCGAGTGATCCTATGTGGGTAATCACTAAGGGATACTATGTTGGTCAGCACCGAGCGATCATGTGTGGGTCAAAAGTAGAGCCTATTAACAGAGTATGATGATTCAGTAGTTACATCTAATCATATCTACTATTGTACCTAAGAAATACATGGTGTGAGTTGAGTCTGTACCTGAGTGGTACTTTACTTTCTGGTAATACATTGGTAGTATTATTCTGTGTGGCGTACCTGTGTGGTACTTAACTTCATGATATTCCTTCCTTTGTGGAATATTTGTGCTTTGGGATTTGAGTTTGACTATGTTTTTTCCTCATGATTGAGAAGGGTATACTTGATAACATAGGTATATGTATGGGCATATACCTAAGTTGGGTTGTTATTTGATTTCATGCCTTGAGGTTTATCCTTGGTATATTTTGTGAGACCTTGATGGTCTCAGGGTCCCTACTGAGTATCATTATACTCACCCCTACACGGGCTATACTCGCACCTTGTTGTGTTTGGTGCAGACAATGCACATCGCTTATCGAGGCTGAGCGTACCCGGGCTAGACGGGGCTCGTTAGTGGATCGTATGGCGTGACTGTATGCAGAGGAGATGGGAAGACGAGGAGTGCTGAGGGGGCGGTCTGTATATACCCTTCATGTATGAACCTTGGAGGATGACCTAGTAGCTACCTTTTTTTCTTCAGTTGTATCGTATTTCGGTTGAACTTGTACTATTCCTGTTGGGCCTGTATTCTGGCTTCTTTTTACTTTCATAACCCTTTTTTCTATACAGTTGACTTGTGTTTGCATCTTATTGTGTGCTTGGTTGCGTGTGTTTACATGTTATAAAGGAAATTCCTTCCCAGTTATGGGAATACCCCTTTCAGGGCTAGTCGCCAGCCCCTGGCCTATGGAAGTCGGGCTTCGGTTAGTCATGACACAGGCCTCAGGGGAGGGGTCCTGACAAATTGGTATCATAAGAGTCGGTTCTACCATAGAACAAAAGAATTTTATCTTTTTTTAACTACAATATCATTATGTGTCGTGTGTGTTGTTATAATTTTAGGGAATCTAGTGTTAGTACGGCAGTCGACGTATCCATACACCAAGACCCTAACATTTGATTTATGACTCAGTGCACGAAAACACTTATTGCATGTGTGTTTTAAAGGGTATATTTTGTAAACTCTTTGAGTAAACTCACCATGTATAACATATTTATTGTGGAACACATGTTTCTTTTTAGGATGCCTCCACGCAAATAGCCATCTATGGTTCCAGATGTAGTACACACTAATATCCCACCGAGTTATGAGTGCTTGGTGTAGGTCCCTCTTCCAGTAGAGGAACTAGTGGAGGCACAAGTGGTACCATTACCCATTGGTCCAACATTGCCACCAGACCTAGCAGTATAGGGTGAATGCCGCTTTAGCGCATTGCACAAGTTCCAGCGCCAGTGGCCACCCAGGTTCAGGGGAGAGATGGACCCACAGGTAGCTGAGGATTGTTTAGAGGCTGTGGTGAGAGTTTTTCGACTGGTAGGGACACCAACTAATCTCATAGTGATCCTTGCCTCAAGCCTTCTACAGGGAGTAGCAGGAAGATGGTGGATCTTGATGCTCTGAGTTCACGGTGAGGGGACGCTTCTCTGGGTAGACATCGAGAGCCTGTTTTTGATTGAGATTATTTCAGTGACTCTTCATGCAGTTTGCATACAAGAGCTTCTTCATCAGCAGCAGGGCAGCATGATTGTGGCTCAGTACTCAGAGAGGTTCACTGACCTCTCATGCTACTCCACTGATATGGTGTGGGATCGCTTCTTCAGGGCCCGAACCATCGAGCACAGGCTCCGGAGAGAGATCATGGCTTCGATGATTTCTCTTAGCATCCTGATGCAGGAAGGGGTGTTAGAGAGCGCCCTCTTAGTAGAGAGTTTCCTTGTTGAGTAGTCACCAGCAGTGAGACCCACCACCAGTCATCATGTAGTAGAGTCTTCTGTAGCTGGCAGTAGAAGGATTTCACAGAGGTCCAAGAGGACCATACCTACAGGTGAACGACCGCAGGATTCAAGGTCGGTTGTGCGGGGCACCCAAGGTAGAGACCGTCATGCCAGGAGCAGTGTAACGCATGCAGTGGGCAGGGTCACATGGATCGTGACTGTTTGACCCGCTTTATGGATTGTTAGTAGACGGTCGAAGGACCACCTAGGTAGAGACATCAGTTCGACCGAGGAGGTCCCATGGAGCAGGTGGACGTGGTAGAGGAGCTAGTTGTGCAACTGATGGTGGGTGATGATTTGAGATGTTACTGCCACCACCACCAGGTGGTCCACCCCGACTGTAGGGAGTAGGTGGATAGGGATGAGCTCAGCTCCAAGCAGCTAAGGCCTATGACCATGGTGATCTTGAGATGATACGAGGTATGATATGTGTCTACTCCACCTTAGCTATAATACTTATAAACATAGGTTCCAGTCATTATTTTATTTTCACCACCCTCATTCAGAGATCGAAGATTCTGATGGAGTCGTTGGCTCCATCCTTTTGGTTAGAGGCTCCTACACGAGTGGATTCGACTATTATGCATAGGTTCCAACAGTGAGAGTTTACTCTAGGAGGTGAGATCTTCTGCTGGGATCTCCTAGTAGGGGCGTCAAGGCTTTACGACATCATCTTGGGTATGAAATAGTTTTCTACAGTCCATGATCATATAGACTGTATTAGGAACATTGTATGGTGTGTGTGTATGGATGGGACCATGTTTACCTTCACCGGTGAGAAGGGATCCTTTGTAGAAAATGATGGAATTACCCAGAGGAGGGTGCAGTCGATTACACATCAGTTGCCTAGCCTTACCCTCGGAGCGGTTGATGTGGAGAGTATGAGTTATCCTGTAGTGGTGGACCAGTATGCGTATGCCTTTCATGATGATGTTTTGGGTCTATCTCCTTGCAGAGAGGTGGAATTTTACATTTACATATATTCCAGGACAACACTGATTTATACACTAGCATATTGGATGGCTCCTGCAGAGTTTTGGGAGTTGCGGGTACAACTGGAGGACTTATAGGGGAAAGGTTACTTTCTGCCTAGTGTTTCTCCTTGGTTAGCCCCGATTTGGTTCTCCATGAAGACGGATGGGAGATTGATACTTCTTTTTGGCTATTGACGCCTAAACCAGGTGACCGTGAAGAATAGGTACACACTTCTGAGGATTGGCAGCCTCTTTGATCACCTGAAGGGAGCACGGTGGTTCTCGAAGATTGACCTCAGATCAGGCTATCACCAGCTCAGACTACGAGAAGAGGATGTGTAGAAGACAAATTTTAGATGTCGGTATGACCATTATGAGTTCTTGGTTATTCCATTCGATGTGACCAATGCTCCATCAGTGTTCATGGGACTCATGAACATGATATTTCAACCATACCCTGATCGCTTTGTAATAGCCTCATCGAAAACATTTTGATCTAATCATCTACTGAGGAGGAGCATGCCTATCATTTTCATATAGTACTGGACACACTCCGAGGGCACCATCTTTATGGTAAGCTCTCGAAGATATAGTTTTGGATTCGAGAGGTTCACTTTCTAGGACATGTCATATCAAAGGTTGTAGTTTTAGTGGATCTAGCAATGATTGTGGAAATACTTACTTTGGATCCACCCAGGAGTGTGACTGAGGTACGAAGTTTCTTGGGTTTGGCTAGATACTACAGAAGGTTTGTGTCACATTTCTCAAGAATTGCAGCACCTTTATCAGCATTGATGAAGAAGGTGAAACACTTCATGTGGCCAGAGATATGCCAGAAATATTTTCATGAGTTGAGGTAGAGGATGACTAGTGCCCCCATCATGAGGCTTCCAGAGGAGGGAATACGGTACGTAGTCTACTACGACACATCACGAACCGGGCTTAGATGTATCCTGATGCAGGAGTGAGGAGTGATCACCTACGGTTCTCAATAGCTGAGATAACATGAGCAGAACTACGCTACCTGTGTCATTGAGTTACCATCAATGGTCATTGAATTGAATATTTTGCAACACTATCTAATAGGTGAATGTTTTACAGTATACTCTGATCATAAGAGTCTCAGGTATATCTTCTCTCAGAAAGACTTAAACCTGTGATATCGACTTTGGCTTGAGTTGCACCAGGACTATGTCTTCGAGATAGTCTATACTCATGGGAAGAGGAATGTTGAAAAAGATGCACTCAGTAAGAGGTTTGGTATATAACTTCTAGTCAAGGTGACAGAGCATCTTGCCTCTTTGCAGATATCCTTTGTTGATTGGGATGGAGCAGTTTTTCATCAATATTTTACAGTACCTACCCCACTTCTACAGGGTGGGAACCTGATGGATTTATCGGAAGTTGGGGAGCATGTCATCCTCTTTAGAGGGGAAACCATGGTACCGTTGTCACTTCAGGAGGAAGTGATGAGGGAGTTCCACACATACCCTCTAGCGGGACATCAAAAAGTGGCGAAGATGTACTAGGATCTCAGATGATAGAACTGGTGGCTGGGAATGAAGAAATAATTTGCAGAGTTAGTATCTCGGTGCCTTAATTGTCAGAAAGTGAAGGCAGAGCATCAGGTACCAACATGCTTGGTTTAGCCTTTGGAGGACCCAGACTAGAATTGTGATGGGATATCCATGGACTTCATGACAAGACTTCTACATACATTCAGGGTTCATTACTCAATTTGGGTGATCTTCAACCGAATCACCAAGTCGGACCACTTCCTACTAATCTGATAGTAGTGTTCAGTAAAGAGTTAGAGACTCCTCTATGTGAAAGAGATTGTACGGTTACATGTATTACCCTCGACAATATTCTTCTATCCTAATACACATTTCACTTCTAAGATATAGAAGGGGTTGCATGAGACATTCAGAATGCAGCTTCGTTTGAGCACCACCTTCCATCCCCAAACAGATGGCTAGACTGAGCAAACCATTTAGACCCTTGAGGACATGCTGCGTGCTTGTGTCCTCGACTTCAGTCGCAGCTTGGAGGATAACTTTCATTTGGTGGAGTTTCCATAAAACTACAGCAATCACTCCACCATTGGGATGGAACCTTTTAAGGTGTTGTATGAGAAACCTTGCAGATCACCTTCATGCTGGACTGACCCCAGGGAGTCAGCACTAGTGGGACCATAGATGGTACGGGCTACCATAGAGAAAGTGAAGATCATCTCGGAGTGGATAAATACTGTACAGAGCAGGTATAAATATTATTCTGACAAGAATGGAAACCTCTATGGTTCAAGGATGGTGACCATGTCTTTCTACGAGTCTCACACTGATGAGGTTTACAAAGATTTGGCTGAGGCAGAAAGTTATCTCCGAGGATCATCCGACCTTTTCATGACCTCATCAGAGTTGGAGAGGTGGCATACCACTTAGAAATCCCCCCCCTCCCCAGTTGCACCGGGTGCATGATGTCTTCCACGTAACCCAGTAGAGGTGATTCGTGCACGAACCTTCCCACATCATCGACCACGGAGAGCTGGACGTCAAAGATGAGGATACTTTTATAGAGGTTCTAGTGGATATTGAGGACTTACAAGATCGGGTCCTTCGTGGTCAGTCGATACCTTTGGCGCGCATTTTCTGGTAGCACGAGAACCTCCAAGAGAGCACATGGGAGCGGGAGGCTTAGATACGTGCTAAGTACCCCCACATGTTCCCTTGGATTGAGTTGTGTCTTATGGGGATGTAAATCCCTGAGGTGGGGAAAATGTAAAGACACAAAAATTCCATGTAATTTTTTTTAATTAAATTGTAATTTTACTAGTCCGTAAAAAATTGACGGCCCGTGATTCGATGGCCCAGTGGGCCCGGAATGAATTTATATTCTTTTTTGGGTACACTCAGTAAATGTGTGAGAGCATTTTTGTAACTTTTGAACCGATGCTCAGAATTGAAATCTGAGGGCACTGATGAACTCACAGCACCGTTATTCACTTAAGGGGATCTTCACCTAGACCACAGTAGGTCGAGTGTGAAAGATAGAATTTGGGTTTTTCGTGGAAATAGAAATAACATAAAATAGACTTTTATTTTTATTTTTATTTTCTTTGAAACTCCCATGTGGGTGTTGAGAGGTGGGGACCACCAGAACTAAACCTCCCATGTGAGGTTATGGTGGTGGGGACCTCCCAAGACTAAAACCCCCTTGAACTCCCCTATTAATGGGTTGAAAAACCTTGAACTCCCCTTTGTTTAATTATTCCAATGTGGTACAATTGATTGTGCCAAAAATTAATTGTTCCAACCTTTTAATTTGATAATCATAAATTAAAAAGTGGGCTATTTTCATATTTTGGGGGAATTGGGAGAGAGGAACCTTTTCGAGGATTATTGTCTCCAATGAAGAACATGTTCTTAAATGAAGAACGTGATCCCCAATGAAGAATGCTCATTCCAATGAGGAACTTCGTCAACGAAAATGAACTAATGATCATGGAAATGTCGACGTCTATCCATCCCCAATGACTTCGTCTGTTTCCTCACGACCTCTGTTGACAAATCTTCGTGGTATGGGTTTTATTATGTGTGATTATGGATTCCCATGTTCTTTCCTTCTAAATAAATAATGAAGATCATCTCTTTAACTAGTTGATCTGAGGATGAGTTCTTTTTTGTGGGTTTGGGAATAATCATTGATGGTGGCTGAAGGGTTTGAAGTTCATAATTTCAGATTTACTGAGCTACTTTCTACCGTTCTAATGCGGAAGGTGTGGGACAAAAAAACATGGACTGGCCCCTCTGTCATTTTCATGAATGGTGTGTTATTCGCGATTGAAGAAGGCATTTTGTGCCATGGTGATGAATGAAGAGCGGCTGGCCGAACCGGCCACCGGTGAAGGCGCGGCGTGCGACCGCACCACATGGAGAGGAAAGCTTGTCGTCCAGCCAGCCATGGCAGACCGCCGCACCGTGGCCTCCTCGCCGCACCACGGTCGCTCCACCGCCTCATGACCTCGCACTACATGCGGCCCCAATGACCTCGGCTGCTCCACAACCCATCATGGCCTCCACCGCCTCACGGCCCCCATGGCCCCTCGCGGCCTTGCACAACCCTCGCAGCCCAATGGGCCTTACCGCCCCACGACACTCCCCCCCCCCCCTCGTGGCCTTTCACCGCCCTCATGGCCCCCATCACGGCCTTCCCACCACCCAACATGGCCGAGCCTTACCCAGCGGGCCCGGTCGGTCCGACTAGGTCGGACCAGACCCAGGCCAACATCGAAATTTATGCTCTATCAGCCATAACTTTGGCATTGAGTATCCCTTTGAAAAAACCGTCAGTGGTGCTGGAAACCTTGGATCGAGCGGGTCCCTTTTCGTATACCACACAGGATATTTGGTTAAAGTTCAAGTATGGTCGGGTTAGATCAAATATGAATCCAACCGGGCCCTCAGAACAAAAATGCTAATAACTCATAGATCGGGCATCCAATTGATGCACCGTACATTGCATTGAGACCCCTATGACATTGGGGTCCTTTGACATACTTCTCCATGAGACTTCATGGACGTTGGAGTATCGACAAGTGGCTTTTAGAGATGACCCTCCCAGAGACAAGAAAGCGTAGTGCGGAAACCCAATAGCTGGTTGTGGAATGATGAATGAATAGTGATCTTGTGTGGGTTAGGACCGAGTGATCCTGTGTGGTCAACAACTAGAATTCCTATCTGGGTCTGCACTGAGCGATCATGTGTGGGTCAGCACCAAGCGATCCTGTGTGGGTCAGCACCGAGCGATTCTATGTGGGTCAGCACCAAGCGATCTTGTCTGGGTCAGCACTGAGTGATCCTGTTTGGGTTAGCATTATTGCCTTTTAATAGAGTAGTGTGATTCCGTAGTTACATCTAATCATCTCTACTGTTGTACATAATAAATACCTAGATTGAGCTGAGTCTGTTCCTGAATGGTATTTTCCATTATGGTAATACCTCGGTGATATTATTTTGTGTCACATACCTATGTGATACTCACCTTCATGGTATTATTTCCTTTGTAGAATAGTTGAGATTTGGGCTTTGGGTTGGAATCTGTGTTTTCATCATGATTGATATGGGTATAATTGATATCATAGGTATATGTATGGGAATATACATAAGTAGGGGTTCTAGTTGATTTCATGCATTATGATTTATCCTTGATGTATTTTGTGAGACCTTTAGGGTCTCGGTGTCCCTAATGAGTATCGTTATTCTCACCCTTGCACGGGCTATGCCCGCACCATGTTGTGTTTAGTGCAGACGACGGACATCGCTGATTGAGGCTGACGGTACCGGGGCTAGATGGGGCCCGGAGGTGGACCATACGGTGTGACAATACACAGAGGAGACGGGTGTGTGTAGTGTGATGAGGGGGCGATCTGTATCTACCCTTTAGGTAGAAACCTTGTAGGATGACCTAGTGGCTGCCATTATTTTTCATCAGTTGTATCGTATTTCAGTTGTACTTGTACTATTACTGTTGGGATTGTATTTCAGACACATTTTTACTTTCAACACACTTTTTTCTATACAGTTTGATTTTGTTCGTATCTTGTTGTGTGCTTGGTTTCTTGTATTTACAGGCTATAAAGGCAATTCCTTACCTGTTATGGAAATACACCTTTCGGTGATAGTCGCTAGCCCCTGGCCTATGGATGGCGGGCATGGGGTAGTCACAGCACATGCCCTGGGGGACGGGTCATGATAATAATAAAAATAAATACAAAGGGATCCATCATCCTTATTGTTGTGGATCACTACTAATACTGAAGGATATATTCTATGATGGATAAAACACATCATTAATAGATAATCTTTCTATACCTTGATCCATTTAACATGGATCATCCCATATGATAAGAAGGAATGGAAATCGGCTGTATACTAGAAATCAAATTAATATTGAACCCGACCACCATTTATGGTGGAGGAAGAAAATAGTCCCACAAGGAAAACTAAGTAAAATTATGTACTACAATGAAAAATATAAAATAAAATATACAATGTTGACATCTATGGAAAAAGAAGATAATCAGCTCCTATGCACTGGATGATAATGTGTTGTCTGATAAAAACTCAGATCCCACACCCCCTAAATCTCCTATGAGGTTTTTTCTACAATTAATACTTATACGCATCGATGGTAAACATAAATATTAGTTTTTTGAGTATCCATCTAGTATGTCATGAAAATAGTGTAAAATATATCTGGGTTAAGCTGCATAAATTCCATGATTAACTTAGTATCCGATTTATAGTGAGAATACTAAGGGCGTCGAAGCCCCTTTTCCATTTTATTTTAGAGGGGAATCATAAAATCTATAACATATGACATGAGATCTATTATAAGATTAAAAAATAAAAAATCAGAATATATAAAAGAGTGATAAGATTCTATATCAAATAGTGTAATCACTATAAAAATTTAATAAATATGGAACTTCGCACTATTTCAACTCCTGTATTGACATCCATAATAAAATATTCAATTATATATATACGCATCACATAAGAGCCCTTTGATTGGATAACTTAATGTTTTCAATCTTTTGAAGATTCTAATGTTCCCATTGGTGTTAATGATCCCAAAAAAAATATTTATTGAATATAGCATGGTAGATCTTTTAAATATAACCGTTATGTATACATGAGTTTTAGATCTTCATTTGGTGTAGAGAAATAATTGTTCTTATTACATTTCATTCCACACTAGTATTAATTTGAGGGAACACTACTAAATTTAATTTATGGTGTGGGGGGAGACCGTTGTTCAAGACTACCACTGACACTTCCTCTACTAGTCTGATTCCATTTTCTCTTCTTCCCATTAGAGTAACTAAAGTTACCATGGGGTGGAGAAGCGTATAACACCATATTCAATACTCATTTCACCTTTACAAATTATAATTTTTAGAGGGAGTAAAGGATATAGAAAAATTTATATATACATTCTTACACAACCTTAGATAATTTCTCCTAGGTGATGAATGTTCACTTCAGGAGGAGAAACTTCTGAGCTCGATCAATATATCCAACAACACACAGTTAAAACTCTCTCAAATTATGAAGAGAAGGTAGTAAATTTTGGTCTACTAGGTAAAAAATCTTCACTATAACATAAAAAATTGTTATGATCTATTAGAGGGTTACCATGAGGAGTATATCCCATAGTGCCCTCCTACAGAACTACACGAGGTCTTTTAGGATGCATGAATCTATAAACCAAAGAATAAAAGGATACTATTAGATAATGAAAAATCTCAGTTTCAATGAAATAAATATGAATATAAAACTCATATTAGGTCAAAACACAATAAATGAGATGCGTATCAAAAAACAACATAGTGATATAAGGCTCCACATGATAAGAATTGGAAGAAACTCTTGTGAAACCTACACCTCTTTTTATTATAATCTTATATATTAAAATATAGAAAACGACATGAAAAAAATAGAATTATAAAACCCCTCCATAGATACAAAATTGTGAACCATCCGGGAATTAATCAGGCCTAATAATTCATAACTACAATGTTATAATGAGATTTTTTCATTAATTATTTTGTGATCACACCTGGGAATCAAGAATAAATTTGGGAAAAAAATTCCAACCATAAAGAAACAACAAACAATGAATTCATGTATAAGGGAGGAAGGAATAAAAAATTAAAATATTCCACAAATAGAAATAAAGAGTTTTATTGACACTAAGGAAAATAGAATTCAAAACTATCAAACATAATATATAAAAGATGCTTCAAATACCCAAAACTAAAGAAAATACTCCATGTGTCATGTGGGAAACATCCCACCATCTCACCATATGATTCCAAATCACAGAATAATTCCACCATGTTTCTTATACAATTTCATTGATAAGTAAATCTAGATACTCTTAAATTTAGTGAAATTTGGAATGATGAAAAATTTACAATTTTTTATCAAAATAATTTAAATTAAACCTTTTATCAGATACAACACAATTTTTATATAATCATTTATCAATGAATACTAAGTAAACCATTTTACATTTTCCAAAGCATGTGTCATTTAACATATTAAAATCCTGCAAAATGGAAGAAAATACTATGATAATATAGGACCAGGATAGAATATTTTCTTATATAAAGTTAAATCAGGAATAGTGTAAGATAAAAATGTCCCTGGAACACCCTCCTATAGAGAATATTAATACATAAATATTTAATTCCCATTGATTATGTCATGTAAATAGGTCCTCATTATACCCACCAATGGAACAAAGTAATAACTCAGTGTGTGATTCCCTCAAAAAAGCATTGACTTGTCCCAACATCAAATAAGCACCTATGTACTTAAGGATCCCATTATCTATGTTTTTCATAACATTTCAAAGGTATCATCACAATTCCATAAAAATTTAATAACAATTTTTTTCATTATTAAAGAATGCATTCAAAACCAGTTTTAATAATCCAAACGTTAGTGTGTTGAAATAATTTATCCTTTATCATATTTCAAGGGGAACCCAATTTATATAAAAATAAATTACATTTTAATTTAAAAAAATTTGATTATGTTCATAGCCATTTATATAAAAAAAATATACAAAATTTCACACATATAATACATTAAAAAGATACATTATGAATTCACTTACCTAAAAAACTGGTTTAGAATACAAGAACATGGAATCCACACACAAAGAGGAAAAGGATTAATGGAAATTTTATTTCCATAATGATTGTCATATGTACATTTATTGTACCCTAAATACATCATAGTTTCCAACTTTATAGTTGATCTTAAGTAAGTAGTTTCAAATTCTCTAGTGGTCTCCCCAATATGTTTTTTGTTTATATATGTTTTGAATGAGGTATATGAAACAACATGAATAATTGATAAAAATCATAGAGGGGTGAGTTTAATTAAAATAGAGAAAAAAATTGGAAATAGAGAAAATAGGATGAAGAAATTTAAAATGAATAAAGAAAGAAGGATATAAAAGTCAAATTAACAAGATCAAATTAATGTTAATCCAC
Source organism: Viscum album (assembly GCA_963277665.1). Taxonomy (NCBI): domain Eukaryota; kingdom Viridiplantae; phylum Streptophyta; class Magnoliopsida; order Santalales; family Viscaceae; genus Viscum; species Viscum album. The sequence continues at coordinate 1,059,663,194 of OY728163.1, read as the reverse complement.
TCTTAACCCCCTGTCATATATGTTTTGAATAATAAAATCATCAAATATTATCCTAAATAAATTAATTCATTATCTATAAATTCATACACATCTCTCATTGAAACAGTGAACACTCAAATATACATTTTATGTATTTGTCAAGTGTTACTCTAGAAATGAAAAATGAATCACTCAACATGGTTATTATGGATAATAAATATCTCAAGATATAAAAGTCATGATTATATCACTATATCACACAACCAACTCCACTTACTACTCTAAGATACATGATATTGGAAGATGGATAGTAAATTAGGCAAGAGAGTATGAAACTGTACCTATGATTTGTTTTCCACATAAAACACCCCAAATCACAATCAAAATTAGCTAAGGGTGATGAAGAAGTGATGAAGATTCATAGGATCCTATGATCTCCAAAAAAACATGTTGTTTCTCTTCATTTATCAAGAATCGTGAATATATTTCCATTTAATGGTGTCAAATATCATAAAAAAGAGGTAGAAAAATGAAAACCATTAATGAATTAAAAAATAGAAATATAATTTCACAATGAGAGAAAATATAGAAGTAGGGAAAAAATAAAAGGTAATTCCCATGAATTGGAAATATTGGTATGCCTCCTATCTAAATGAATAATAGATATATACCGGATAAACTACTTCTATTAATAAAAATAAAAATTTTAAAGAGTAAAACTATCAGGATGGGAATTCCACATGAATCACGATTAGGTTCTCATCACTAGATTTCAATAAAGACCCTATTAATCAACCTAAACTTCTATAACAAAACATACTTCCCTAGAATTGCTTCCACACAATGTAGTGAGAATGTTATATAAATGGGGTGATTTCCATGAGAATGGATCAATGGTTATTATGGTTTATGGGTTTTCTTTCCCTGGTTCATCAAAATGAGAAAAAATAATGTATACCTAAACCCGAAGATCATTTCTAATGTGGGAAATTAATTAGTTTTTTTTAATTTTGGTGCATTATTGAGAAATAATTTTCATGGGTCTTAGTTATCTTTACTATCTTGTGGGCTTCTTTACTAAGGCCTAAGAAGAAATTAAATTACTAGTTCATGACTCTACTACCTAAAATTGGCATCAACAACTTCTTGTCTAGTCTAAATTGTCTCAAATTTTCATGAAACCATTTCATCAAAATATCGAATATCATATCCCATCTTTATGAGTTTAATTGAGGTACCTATTTTCATCATATTAAAATTTAAAAGGTATTGGTTCTAACATTACATGGGCATACCCATACATAGTTTTCCTTTATTCTCTAATATTATGTGATTTATTCCCATTGAATATCCTTTAAGTATGATTCAAGACCCTTATAAATCCTATCTAGAACCCTTACATTATTCTCTCAAACCATTTCAAGGTTTTACCATATCGCTAAAGCAATTACTAAAGATACTGTTTTTCTCCTGCATACTCATATTCCTCACATATTGTTTGTCCCTTTCAATCATCATAGTCTTGTCATCAAAATTATACAAGTGAAATTCAATGAATATATGGCACAAACCAAAATAGGAACTCTTGTACACAAAATAGGATATCTCAACTCCCCTATTCTTCATCGAATCTACATTAATAAAAAAGCATAGGCAAAAAAAGATAATCACATAATAAATCTTCTTTATTTTATTATAATCATCTCAATACTATAGAAGATTTTTCATTCATCGCCTTCATTTGTTGATAAAAAAATTATTATTATTAATCCACTGCATTGATCCTAGATCTATCGGACTCAAATTCTCGATCATCCTCTCTTCCAAAAGTTTGGTATCATCTTCAAATAATATTTCTCAATCTCAATTTTTATGTCATATTCAATGATCCCATTTGATCTATCGATCTATATATACTCATAATCAACATCATATTTCAATTTTATCATCCTAGAATTTACATGATAAGAAACATAGGTTCTTTATCATCAAAATGCTCAAAATGAGTTTTGGTTGATTTTCAATAATCATTACCAACTTGGATAGGATCGACGAATCTAGTGTCAATATTTATGGATTCAGTCACATGACTTCCAATTAGTTTTTATGTTTCTACATCTCTATTTAGATCATTTGAATATCTATATTTGGTATATTATATTTTTTTGGAATGGTCGAATGAATTTCATTCTCGATCACATTATGTGTTTAAAAAAAAATTCAATGGTATATTGGCATGGGAAAAAAATTCACTGAAATGGATGCTTCCCAAATTTTTAAGAAGATATGGCACAACAACTTTATACATCTTTTATGGTCACATAATATTGTTTACATTTTTTTAAATGTTCAACCACTCTTAACCTGGAATGGTAACTCTAATAGATTTCAAAATTTTAATTATCGGTCATAAAAATAAAATAGTATTCCAAATTTAATGAAAATACAACATTCAAAATAAGAAATAAATCATAAAAAATAACTCATTTAATATAAAAGTATTCAGAAAAAAAATTTAATTAGAAATATGGAATTATCGAAGAATTAATATTGATAATAAAAAATCATCTAAAAATGATAAAATAGATATTAAAAAAAGTAGTAGTTAGAAGAAAAATTAAAATCAATTTAATCAATCAAACCCTAAAATAATAATTTAATTAAAATATTCAATGAATTTATTTTTTCAATTAAAAATCATCCAAATAAAATATTTTAACACAAAATAAAAAATTTTATACATAAAAAAATTTCATAAAAGAAATAATTGTTACAAGATATGTTAAAATAATTAAACATCAAATTCCCCCACACCTAATCAATTCCCCTCTAGAGTACTTAAATTTTTTTTGTTTATTTATTATCAAAGACTCTAAAAACAAGTTTATATCTGGACCAAGTTCTAATTCATACTAGAGATATGGAAAGATATAGATTCATCCATTTCATAAAATTCCCATGTGTCCTTTTTTATTACCTCCCGGTTTCCAACATTAACCCATCTCATGTTCCAATTCTGGAGTGAGTTCTAATGAGATTCAATTGAAATTAAATTTATAACAACAAAAACTACTAACATTCACTAGATTCTAGGTTTCACAACAAAATATCTAATTTAAACTTCATTTTTACAGTACAAAATAGTTTCATTTAAATAATTTTTCTACTTCTTCATTTGGGTTTAATTTTACTCCCACATTTATGAAAATTTTCTTGACTAAGGAACATTGTTTGAAATTTTCCAATCTATTAGTTTTTATTTGGCATGTTGCAAAGAACTTATTGAATTTGGATGTTATTTATTAAAAAAACTCCCATAGAAATTATCTCATTTAATCACTGTGGGATGCCAATTGTGAAATTTACTCTATATTCAAATGACTTATATTACTCTTGATTTAGTTGGCTCTTTGAGGTGTTAAATTTCATGAAGGATAAGATACATGGTTTATGTTAATAGTTCATGTTTCTTAATTTCATAGTTACATTTTTATTAAAATATAATCTGTCACAAATGTAGTCCTAGGTTTTAAACGTTATTTCTATAAAAATAATGGTCAATATCATTCAATAATTATGTAATTATATATTTTTAGAACTCAAATAAATCCTTCAATAGTGCATGGAATGTTTCAACTATATAGGACACATTTTATCTTCTAAACATAAATATAAAACAAAACATTGTTTTTATTTATAAAAAATATAATTATTTATTTATATACATCCGTAAATGATTCTTAAATCTGTGGAATTCTGAAAATGGTTTCTTTTATGTGTAATGAATTATAACACAATAAAGTCATATATATAGATCAATATACCCTACACTTAGAAGCCAAAATTTTACTCAATTATTAATCATATTATGGGAGAAAATATTCATTCAAAATATATTTTCAATTAAACAGTTCATATATTATTATAAGGATTTCCTGAAAGTTAAAAATATAAAATGTTAAATATTCACACATAATCTATAAAAATATTTATTTAATAGTACATGCATTTTATAGTTTATAAAATGATAAAATAATTTTCCATTCAAATCAAACTAAATCATGGTGTACTACGAGCCTCTTGTGACATAAGATATTTCAAGGGAGAAACTCATTTTTTGAAATTATGCTTAATTTTTTTTTCAACTCCCATCTGAAAATCGATATAAACCCCATCCCAAAAAAAAGAGTCTCAATTTTCAAATTATCATGTTAAATTACACTAAACTTAATTTTGTTTCATTAATGTGGACAAAAAGAGTATGATTAAAAATGAAAATAACTTAGTATAGAATCAGTTTGTGTTTTCCTTGAGTGGTTTCCATATATAATCAATTATAATATATTTTCATATAAAAACACAAAAAATTTTAAAAAAATTAAGAAGATGAAAAAGAAACCGAATAAGATAATATTGCTATATCCCCCTAAGGGTTACTAAATTTAGACTATTTACATCTCGATAGACTTTGTTTCAACCTGTGTCATCTGGAGGTTATGTATTATATATTAAGAACCAAATAATATTATTCATTCTAACTTCAATGATTTTCTATTTTTCACGTACCCATTTAATAACTTTAAAAAAATAAAAAACATTTAAAATATATCAATTTGGAATTAGTGAAGTGTAAAATAAAATGTTGGTTTTATTTTCCTCTTCTTCATCTTGAGTAGTTTTCTGTATATGGTTTGGAAAACTGGACTCTTGTTTCTAACATAACTTTTTGTTTAGTCCCAAACATTATTTTCCCTTGAATATAAGAAATGTGTCATCATCCTCTTTTTAACCTTTACAGAGTTCCAAAATATCATTTTCTTCATTAATATAACTAGTTCATAAAACTCTATCAAACATTGGTTGCTTTAAAATTTTATCAATAGGTTAAATCATAAGATCCTTTAAACTCTCCAAGAAATAACTAAAACGAGTTTACTTTTTAATATCTTTAATGGGGGAATCATACTTTAAATAATCATTAAAATAATTAATTACTATTAACAATGCATATTTTATCAATTAAATAAAAATGTACTGATAATAATCAAGATTTCTCTTCTTCAATGTAAGAAATTACTGTTGAATGTTTTTGTTAGTCAAGAGTGACGTAGTCTAACTCCTCAATCCTAAATTTAAAATATACAACCTCATGTGTTGTTTGTTCCAAGAAAAATGAGTTGATTTACTTAGAACATAAATTCTATAAAATTATTGAAACAACATTGGAAATTTTAAAATTTTAAAAAATATCATATAATGTATGAGAAAAATTTTCTTCCAAAAGATATCCATATTATTCAATCTATACATGACTGATATCTTTATAGTCTAAAATGAATCACGTAGAATACAGATCTTATAGATCTAAAATTTTTTATTCTCAGGCTTATTTTCTATTTTCATTTCAGTTATGTACTACAATTTTTTTATCTAGTCTTATCATTGTTGTTTTATTTATAATTTATTTTTCTACATAGTCAAACTCACCTCATGAATTTCCATCCGCTTGGATTGAACCATATTCACATATTATTAGTTTTTTAGTGTTTATTAAAAATTCTTTTTCTTAAAACCTTTTTAACTATCTAAAGACTCCATCAAATGATATTGAAAATTTATTTAATTTTATATGTAAATTATATGGTTTAGAACATTAAATAAACCTTTATGATAATCGTTGAACTGTTGAATTGATGACTTTTTTTGAACAAAATTTTTCTCACACCGTAGAATTCAAAATTTTTGACAATGAAGGGATTTATATTTGTGGGGAAGGGTTGTTCATTATGCTTCAATTATATATATGGTCATGTCCAATTTTATTGACAAGAACCTCCCTTTCATAGATCTTGTAAATAATAAAATCATCAACTATCCTCTTCACTCAATGCATTGTCTATATATTGAGACACACACCTCTCCCCCTAAATAGTGTAATAAAATAAATAACTTCTTCATTGATTGACCAAACCTCTAGAATAAAAAATGAATCATGTGACATATTTATTCTAGATAGAAAATTTATCAATCTAGAATGATATATTTATCATCATTATATCACACAAATAACTCGACTCTCTATATAATGAGGTATTCTAGAGGAATAGGGAAAATAAACATATTAAGATATTTCAAAACCATTCAAATAAATTTTTTCACCTTCATGACACATAGAATCACAATTTCAATTATCTAATGGGGATGAAGAGGTGATTAACACGTTTATAAATATTAGATCTCAAGTCAATGTTGAGTTTCACATCATTGTTCCTGTCCTGTGAATTAGATCTCCATTTAGAGAGCTTTGAGGTCACAAAATAGATGGATATGAATGAAAACATTGATGAAATTGAAAAATTGAGATAGTATTACACTATGAGATGTACAAGGGAAGAATAATGATATTAAAATCTATGACATATTAATTACTAATACATTTCTTGATTGTGTCTCTAAGAACATTAATTATAGAGGAGAATTAATTTTATTTATTATAACAAATAATTAAATATGGTGAAATGTAATATTATGAAGAAGATAATTCTTAATGGTGCTTTATTAATTTCATGTCAACAACATTTGATAACATCCTTGTGAAAGTAGTTAATCTAATATAATGAAATGTGATTCACTATCATTTTTTCCATGCCATGTAGTGACCAAAATTTTATATTTAGATGATTCCCAAGTGGAATGTTCAATTTTTTAGGTTACTATAATATTCCTTACCTAATTCATCTATATGAGAAACTAATAATGAGAATTTGACTTTGATTATCTTTTTAAGTTTGGGAAATTATTTTCTAATTTTTTCATTTTAGGCCACCAATGAGAAATAATTTTTTTCACTGAGGTATATTAACTATTTCATGGGATTGTGTAGTACGAAAAAGGTAGAAATTAATTCCCTATACCATTCCTCTACTATATCTTATGAGCATAATAAATATCATGTCTTGTCCAACTAGAATAAAACGGTACAAAAAATATTTCTTCCAAATTTTTCAACGCATATCATATCATTCTGATTTGAATTGACATTTTTAAGGTATCCAAATTTGAATACAATTAAGAATTATTGCTAACCTGTTGTGAGGTTACCCATTTTTAGGTGTCTCATCTTTTCCACCCTAAAATAATATATATAAATGGAATAAATTTTATTTAGTTGTAACTATATGTGTTGATCATCATCCTTACAAGACTAGTGATGCTACTATTATGATCAGGCATCCTCATCTTCTACATATATGCTTTATCCTCCTTTGATCATGCTCTTATTAACTATAAAATGTAATTCTGAGGACTATATAAATATTTTTGATTCACTAAAACTTATACTCATGTCTAAAATATAAGGGATCTGAAACCCCCATCTTATAAATCAAATCTCCAAGAATAAAATTCAATATAAAAGGGCACAAATAGTCAATGAAAATATCTTATTTATTTATTTGTGCATGGATCGATGGTATAGAAACTCATCCAATGTAAAGATTCAAAGGATTATCTAGAAAGTCTTATTTAACAGCCTATAATGTTTCTCCAAGATATATAAGTATCAATTTCATGGCCACCCTCTCTTCTTTAATATTGGTATGGGATTTAAGTGAGTTAGTATATTCTTAATCGGTCAGCTAACTTCAATTATTCCATTGATCATTCAAGAACACATCTTTTTACACACAACATTAGAATTGGATTTTGAAATATCATACTCATTTAGATTTAAAATAGTAGTATTTCATCTTCAATGAGCTCAAAATAATCTTCATTAGATTTTCATTCGGCATTCTCAATTTGGTTAGGCTAAGTGGTTCCACTGTAAATTTCTAAGGATATTTTCTCATCAGGCTCCATGATGTTTCATTATACTCCTTATTGATTTTCCATTCTTGAGATCTTCATTTGGTAGATTGAAAAAACCATGCATATTCTCTTTAATTTCAATAACTATTCCTTTGTGTTTTTTTCAAAATTTCACCAATGGTTGATTTGTGCTAGAAAAGTCACTTAAAAATGGCATAGTCACTTCAGAACTTTTCCAAAAATTTATCCATGATAGTTTTGATATTCCATATGGTCTCTTTATATTTTTTTCATTTATTTTTTAATATGTAGTCTCTCAAATCGATGTATTCTCACTCCAATACTTTTCCAAATTTTCATTTCAGGTCCTTAAAATAAAAAAAATTACAAATTTCATTGAAATGAAATATAAGAATTTAATAATCATTCAAAATAAAATCACTTCATTACAATACATGAATTAAACAAGATATTTTTATGTAATACTATGGAATTATGGGTGAATTAATTCAGGAAAACTTCATAAACTAAGAATTGCAATAAAAATGTGTTTAAAATTTAATAAATATTAAATCAAGAAAATTTTAATAAACTAATAATAATAAGATATAAAAATATTCAATGAATTATATGTTTCAGAAAAAAATCTACTGGATTAAAGTTTTTTAAATTAAAATTATATTTTTTTAATAAGAGTCATCATTTTTCCAAAACCTACATGTGATAATATGTGTATTAATAATATCACATTATGGCTCATAATATAATTAAATAGTATTCCATAAAAAAAATAAAAAACTTATAAATTATATTTGGGGATTCAATGGTCCAAAGATAATATAGGCCCTCACATACCACATAAAATATGATATTTTCACCTCAACCAACATGATTCATCCTCCTAAAACCAAACACATAATAGATCTATAAAAATCTTACGGGAGGAATAGCTGGATCAAAATTATGAACCAGTAATACATATAACCACTACAAATCCAATAAAATAAATAAAAAAGTAATATATCAGATAAAAAATTCAAATTCAAATGAAAACATATGATTTCTGATCAAAATTACAACATATAACTTTTTGGGGTGACTATAATTACAATTATAATCTTTCTAAAGATCCCTAGTTGATTTAGTATAAGAGAAAAAAAATTAAGAGGTTAAAATGGGGTATCTTTGGTGACAAAATAAAACAATTTATTTACTAATACGATCCAGGATAGCACATTTAATAGTCAGTGGCAGTCTACTGGATGACTGTAGGCCCTCTACTAACTTAGGTGGCTCCATTCAATCCCAATGGCTAGTTGATGGTTTCCTGATTTCATATACTGGCCTTCCACATGAACCATTAAGACTATGAAGCCAACTAAATCTAGTGATCCCCTTCTTCCACTTCCTAATCATGAAAGATAAATTCATAATACATAAAAATGAAATGTTCCTCGACCAATATGTGACAGTTAACCCATTTATATTATTTTAATATCATATATTTTATATTTATTTAAACCCTGGATCATATTCGCTAAATCCTTTTAATAAAATTGTATATAAACTTCCAAAATTAAACAATTAATATATTAAAATCATATTGGAAATTATAAACATTTATTAAAATGTATAGACAATTATTTTTTCTATTATAATAACTATAACCACTTAATAAATTAGATTTTAATTTTAATATAACAATTTTTACCAAAATCATAAATTTAATACCTTGTAAATCCTATGTATTTAATATGAAAATTTAATTGTAAAAATATTATTAAGTATTTCATAACCATTTAATAAAGAAATAAAAACATTTGATAATTTATTTATGTATCTTTAAATAAATAAATACATTCTTGAAATACATTTATTATAATTGATAAAAAATTTATAAATTACTATTTATTTTATAAATGAAAGTAAAAGTAAAAAAACATAACTACATTCCATATAGATGAAAAAAATTTAATCCATTAACTATCTAGAACATTGGAAACTCAAATAAGGATGGTGATTATATTTCTATAACATTGGTGATTTTTAGGTTATGATATACCTATATTGATGGCCTTAAGGTTCTCATGTTTTAACTTCAATTTTATGATGTTTTTATATCAATGGTTTCATTGCTCAGAAAAATTGATTTTGACTTCTATCAAGGATTAATAAATCCGTACATCATAGTTGTGACATAGACCTTTATTGCACATGAATAATGATTATTTTATAGAAATTGATTTATTATATTGATTCGTACAATTTGACATTAAATTTTTTAAATTATGCAACATTGAAATTCAATACTCTATAATTACTGAAATAAACATATCATTTCCTATGATATTATTTCTCTCTGTAATATTCTGAATATTTATAAATAAGATAAACTTCTAAAAAAAATTATAGAACCACCATAGATACCTCTAACGGGTTTTTGTGGTATTCTCCATTAACAATATAATATGAAAAAATATAAAAAATAGTTTTAGTTTGATATACCATGATAGGTTTAGAATAAAAATATATATCATTAATAACACATATTTTCCATGAAATTTATCATTATAATGTGTTCTTTATAAGAGTCCCTATGAAAAAACCAAGGAAACCAAACATTTGAAAATCCATAAGAATTTTAAATCACATTAAATACTTTTGGGTAATATTTGGCCTTCTATCAATTCCATGAAAATACATTATTTTAAATGATAATGAGAGAAGATATATTCAGTATTTAAATATATCAAACTTTTTTGTCATCACCATTAGTATATTCTAATTTATATAGGCTTCCCTTGGATGATAAAAGGTTTTGGTTGATAATTGTTATGTGTCATAATAAATGTAATGTGCACTATATATACTCAATGATATACAAATTAGTCATTTTTAATATTTTTAATATTTATTTGTATCCCACATATAATATCATAAAAATTATTAAACTATTTTATAGCCGTAATTTATACATTTCTTAAAATATATTTCTTCTAACAAGAAGCATAACGCATCTATATCATGTCACATGATATGTCCACATCTCCCTCGATGATACAAGTATATAGTATACCTGATATGTATCATTCATCAATTTAGGATTAAAAAAAATTCAGGTTATATCCCTACTGTGAATATAATATATTCCAATAAGATTCTTCTTCATATAGGCGTTTTTTATTTCAAATCAATATCATTAAGATTTTAGAATTAATTTTTTTCCACTGTATTAAATAAAAAAAGTATTTTGCATAAAATTTCAAATGTTTGTGATGTATTATTATTTCACTTTCTATATGATTAACGGACTTATTTCTGTTAATTTTGGATAATTTTACACTTTTTATATTTTATTTGATAAATAACATCAATTAAAATTTTATATAATTTATTCTGACTAAATATATCAAAAAAAATTAATAAAAATAACTGGATAAGTTTATTCCTTATACTAAAACTAATTTGTGTTATTAATATTTATCTATTGAGTTTTTGATACCTTTATTATATATTTTTTAATATTATAAATGGGAGTATCATGCTTACTATATACTTACTATGATATGTGAACCTATGCATAGATAATACGAGATTGATCATAATTATTGATCGTGTGCCGAATCTGATATAATGATTGAGTAAAGTCATGTGGAGGAGTATAAAATAATAAAAGTGTGATGTGTAAACCAAAAAATAATAATTTTTATTTAAAAATAAGTATTGAAACATTGAATTTATGGGGGAGTATTTTAGAGTAGTGTAGTGAGCTCTTAGTCCAATTTGTAAATTTCAAGTAATGTAATGAGTTGTTGCAGAGTTGATATTCTAATTAAAATTTTATTACATAAAATTGTATTTTTAATTTTTTCCATTTTATGATTTAATTCACAATTTTTTCTTTAATTATGAATTAATTTTTTTTCTCATTTAAAAAAATATTTGATGAATATATTCTTGATGATTTTTTTTATACTTTTATTGGATGAAACATATTTTATACAATTTAAGTCTTTAATATCATTAAGGGTGATTTAATTAGAAATGATTTGTTTTTCTTTATTTTTACCCCAATTATTACTCGGGGATTAGGTAATTAGTATTAGATTGAGTTACAATTATGTATTAAGAACCAAATAATCATTTGGTAATAAGATATGAATTTAAATATTATTGTACCAAAGATTTGATGGTATTGATTATGATTGTTTTGTCCCTATTTTAATATATAAAATCTCATATTAAAAAACCAAATATAATCTTTCATATTTTTATTTTTATTTATTATTATTAAAAATATATAAATATTATTCCCTAAACACCTCCAACTCCCTTTATAAAAGTTGGTATAATAAAAATAAATATACCATTACTGTGAGAAAAAATAGAATGTGGTTAAAATTTTAATTTGTGTCAAAAAACAATGACAATAAAATTCATAATAAAAAATAAATCCTTATTGTGAAGCTTCCTGTCATCTTTTCATTATCCATTTTTTTTAGAAAACAACAAAAAGAAATTAAATTTTATAAATAATAATTAAAAACCTATTTAAAAATTGAAAACATGCATTAATTGATTTATCATTTTTTGATGAAATTTTACAATTATTGTTATTATATTAAATTTATTTTTATTAATTTTAATAAATATAGGTGTTTATTATTTATATAAATTATTTTATATATTTTTTATCATAGATTAAAAATAAAAAAAATAATATTATAAATAAAATAACTGTTTAATTTTTTTTAAAAGAATCACCATTTGAAAATTAAGTAAAATTCATATTGAAGATAATTTTAATAATAATTCATTTGTTGATGTAAACATTCCAGATAATATAACTTTAATAGACCTCCTATACATCCTTTCAAACCAAATTATGTTAATTCCTCTAATTATTTTGAAAATAATAAAAAAATAACAACATCGATCAGAAAATTCATTTTTCTAAATAATCAACCTTTTCATTAGAATAGGTAAACATCATTTTTAATAAAAAAACAATAAAATCATCAATCATAGATATTTTAAAACAATTAATTTGATTCAATTACTCAAAATTTCAATGATAATTAAAAATAAAATTACAATTAATGATAATGGATATAATATTATTAAGAAATTAATGTTAACATTTTCTATCGGATGGATTGACTTTTATTCTTGATGAAACAGTTAATCGATAATATCACTCATAAAAATTTTCCAGCAATGAATTACCTAAAAAAATATTATTGAAATGGTATATATGGTAGGATGGGATTATTGTTAAAATAAAATTTCAAATGGGATGGGCTTAAATATTCAATACTGGTGGCAATGTGGAAAATGTAAAAATATTTGAAAAAAAGTACTTTTTAAAACTGGGAGAGAATATTTATTGATAGAAAATTAGTGTATAAAAATAAAAAAAAGTCGATAATAATTCATTTGATCAACAATTTTCCATTTCCACAGTTTTTTATTATCTAATTCCCGTAGTAAATATAAATTAAATTGAAATTAAACACAATTTGATAATACTGGTGTTGTTTTCCATTAATTTTTCTTTGAAAATTATATTTAGTTTTAAAATATTAAATCAAGAACAACTAAAAACTTTTCATTCATTGATAATTTATTTTGGGATGAATTTTCTCATCATTAAATCCATACAACCAGTAATTTTATTTATGGAATTATTAAGAATTTTGAATATAATTTTTGGAATTTATTTTAAAAAAATTATACAAAAAAATATAATGGTTAATAAATATTATATTAGTGTAATATATATTATATATTAGTATAAAATATTTTTTTATTCATTTCAAGTTTAATTTATTTTTTAATTAATATTATATATATTAGTTCTATTAAAAATGATTTTGTTGAAGGATAAGTTAAAAATTGTTATATTTTATTTAATTATGGACAAATAATTTATAGTGCATAATGTTGCATCAAAATTAAAATCTCTCATTTAATTGAAACATAAAATTAATCCTCTTAAGAATGATTTAATTTTTAAGTAGGGAGTGAATCATAAATCATTGAATTTCGTAAAAGAGTTACTAAAATATTTTTCAATTTTGATGAACTTACATGTTTCATTACTTTTAATTATATTGAATATACCAGACACATTTAAAATATTGCACTTAAATTTTAGTTAAAAATATTTGAGTTTTATGAATAACCTTTTGAAGACCCAAATTAAAAAAACATAATATTGAACTTTTACATGCAATCTAGGAAAATATTCTCTAAAATGACAATAAACTTATTGAACTCTTATGTGAAGTGGTAATGTAATGTTTAAAATAAAATAATGTATCTATTAATATTGTTTTATGAAATATTGATTGTGGATATAAATGATCTAATTATGATTTTATTGAATTTGAATGTCTTTGTTATATAAAAAAGGATGGAATAAATTATTATCACTTTTTTAAATCATCATTTTTTATTTTAAGATCCATCTTCATTTAAAAATACATAACTTTCATTTTCTCCTTATTATAGAAAATTATTTTGAAAATAATAAATTTTTATAAATTATTCTGTACAATAAAAAGTCATTTCATTTCACATGTTTTACAAGAGTTACAGTAGTTTATAAATTAGTATAATATATTATTTCTCATTAATTCCTCTAGAAGATAGAGTTTCAAAGATAAAAAACCATATATGTGTATTTATACACTTGATCATTCAGAAATGTTTGCACATAGAATTACATAAAAATGATGTTTTATAACCAATACCATATTACTTTTTTGCATTTATTTTTCATTCATAATCTTACTTGACTATTTAACATTGATTAATATGGTTAAAAATGAAAAAAAAAACTATTTTTTATAAATTTATTTTACAAAATTTTCTTCCTTATAAAAGAAAAATTCAAAAAATTATAAAAAAATTAACAAAACTAAAGATGAAAAAAATGTTCCATATAAATTTTTACATGTTTCATCAATGTATTTATTTATATTATAGAAATTATTTTTCATTTTTTATTATATTTCTAATATGTTCAAATTGTTTTTTATATTTACATTAATATGAGTCAGAGTATATATATTTACATTTTTTATTGCTTATTCAATAAAAATAATATTTTTAATTTTAACATCTCAACTACTATCATGAGCTACACTAACTAGGAAGCCCTCATGGGCCTGTATTGAAGGTAAGATTTAACCCTAAGTCCCACCTCCAAAAGGCTCTTATTGGGAAACTATCACCTAAGGTATGATGTCTGAAAATGGTATACATTTCAATCATATATCCTCGGAACATGAAAAGAATTTCATAAATCAACACCATAATAAAAAACAAACCAAATACATTAATAATATGCTTGTCATGATATGTAATAAAAATTCAAAGATAAAAGAGAAAATCTATGAAATCTCCTAGTTTGAAATACCACGACCAATCCCATACCCTAATATACTACTATCCAACATAGTTAGTAAACTTACTAGGTAAAATTGAAAAATAATTAATGTATATAGGGGCTATCCTAACATGTTTACACAGTATGATCAAACATAATACATGTCATCAAAATGTGGATGAAGAATACTAATACTTAAATAAATAAACAACATTACAAACATTCACCTTCATGGGTCCACTAACTCCAAACTCATATAGGCTCGCTCACCAATTATGGCATCGTATATAATAAAATAGTAATCATGAATATAATGAATGGAACCATGAAACAACTTTACCACTTCTTTTCGTATCCCATGCCCTAATATAATGAATATTATTCTCTTATTCCCTTATACAATAATTCTAAATCACACCATAGAAATCTTGTCACATATGATATTTATCTTATTGAAATCCAACATATTGAAACATACTAAAGGGTCCAACATCTCTTGTTGTCATTAACCTATCGAAACCATAACCACAACCATACCACAAGCCAAAACCACACCATACATATCATCCCATATCCACTACTTTATATCACATCATAATGACACTTCACATAGCTTTTAAAGTAGAGTATCGTGATCATAATAAACATTAATGTTGTTCCATCCTCTAATTCGGCACAAATATTACCATATATCATCACATAAACTACATAACCAGTCTTAAACTGCAATGAGAACAGAGAGTGGGAAGAGAGAGTATCCTATCATCTAACCTCACCAACATTGATATTGGTGTAATCACACAAAACCAAAAACATTTTGGAATCAATAAGGTTACCCAATATCAGTGGGGAGCATCGGGAAATCACATAAGATTACATCATATATATATACACACACAAAATTATATCCTAGAGGGTATACATGATTATAACCCCATCACAACCCATAACCATCACTTCACTACCATTGATAGGCATCGCCACTACTACCAACTATAACACCATAAACTAGCCCCTTTTCTTAGTCAAAACATCCAAATCCATCTTTCACTAATTATTATTTATTAATGACATTACACTATTTAAATATTTACCATTTACCAACCAATTTTACTTCCATTATTCCTTAAAATTACATATTTAATGAAAAACCATTTCTAGTAATTTACCACCTTATTTCTATACATTAATCAATATATTTTCAGGAAATATTATTTATTTTATAGGCTTGATTGAATTCAATTATAGTCTCACATATTAAACACATCAGCCTTTTTAGTTATATTTTACTACCTCATGGAAACTAAAAAACAAACCAAAACAACCAACCATGCTATAATCTTATGTAAATATCTACATTATCCAAATATATTAATAAAATTACCACCGTATAATAATCCCATAGTGTATTACAAGAAAACCAATCTCATCCCCAAACCTCAACACATACAAATGAATCTATTAAAATTACTACACCCCCCCCCCCACATTCACACAAATACATTAACGACAGAAATTTAGTTTTTACTACTTGGAATTCAACAAAAAATAATAATATATGTTAGTGTCCTACATATATCATTCATACTTTTTAAAAAAATTATTTCAAATTTTTTCCCTTTTCCATATGAACCATTTATTATAATCATTAATAATTCCCTTTTTAGGGATGGTTGTTTACACAATAAGTTCACAAAAATATTTCTCAAGTCAGAGTAGCTAGATTTTGTAACAATGGATACAAACAAAAATAAATTCTTGTAAAATGTCATTGAAATTTGTAATATCATGTGAACCACCCCCTTCCCCATAAATTTCTTTGTTCTTAGTCATTTAATTGAAAAATGAGGATGGATTCAAAAGATGGTTTATTAGGGGTGTTCAATTTCTATAAAATCATTCACTTTCATTTGACCTTTTCTTAACCCTTCATTGAAACTCCCTAAAATACACACTGGAATAACTATCAATGAACGTGATTTCCAAATGCAACTGATCATTCAAGGTTTCAAACTCTATGGTGCTTATAAACATGCATTAATCTAGGATATGAGAGATGAAGCTCATAACACCATGGGGGTCTTTTATCTACTTCAGGACTCTCTTATGGATTTACGATATAGTCGATAATATCTTCCTAATCATTATATAGAAATGGTTACCCTAAAAATCTGATTAAGGGTTTAATCATATTATTTATAAATGGGGTTCTATTAATAGGACCATATGTATGTATCTATTATTCTTCATCCATATCCGATTATTTATTAAGAATGGATAGTTATTTATATTTTTATACCATATAACCAACAACTCTTGAGATTTCTTCTTTACAAGGAGGTGATTAAAATGTTGAGGATGGGATTGAGATTTTATAAGGTCTCTAACATGTCATTTTTATGATAGGAATAAAACTCATGTTGTTCATTGATATTGTTAATTTTAATGTGAAGAGAAATGGACATTTATGAGTGCACTAAGTCACCAATTATGGAGCAAAGTCCTTTGGCGCCCTACATATCCTTATTCTAACTATAATCAAATTCACCATAGTTTTATGTGCCACCAGAACCTTCAATAATGTGGGTAACCATATATAGGGATAGTCATATTATGGCATTGAGCATGCCTTGTACACTGTGGTTTCCCTATATAGAGGAAAATTTATGACGCGATTGTTGTGGTAATTATAAATATGCAATCTAATGTAAGTCATGCTTGGTGTGGGAAAACAAGATATAAATTGACCAGTCTCACTGAATATGGAAGCAGGATTAGGGTGGACCTTATGGGGTGTTTTATATGTAGATAAATCCTTAGGAATGTATCATACATATCCTATTTGTTGTATGAATCATATTCATAATAGTTAAATCAACTCCTCAACCTTTTCATGGATGATAATTAATGATTATCTCATGGTATTGATTGGGACTCATGGGTAATAATGTATAATATAGTAATGTACATACACCTTGCTGGAATCCCTTTAGAGCTCATGCCTTAGGGATGCATCTAAAATATCTCGGTTA
This sequence comes from Viscum album, assembly GCA_963277665.1. NCBI lineage: Eukaryota > Viridiplantae > Streptophyta > Magnoliopsida > Santalales > Viscaceae > Viscum > Viscum album. The sequence continues at coordinate 1,059,644,981 of OY728163.1, read as the reverse complement.
CAGCATGAATCAATGATCTCATAGTTCAATTGGATTATAGAGGGACTTAATCTAAGATGGATTCTAGTTAGAGTTCAGGACTTAATAATGGGTCCTACATATTATTATTATTATTGAAATGATCAGATTTATCACAGTTTAGTTTGGGGGTATGCTAGAATATGTCCACCGTGCAAGGTTATTCTTATCCTAGGGTGCCTGCCCAACATATCCTAATTGTCTCTCTGACATGTCTAAAGAAGTCTATCTTACATGTCTTAAGATGCATGGGACTGTTCAAAATTCCTAAAATACATGTCCAAATACAATATCTTGATCCATATCACTATTTATAAGGGCATCACATGATATATATGACATGTCTACAATATATTCTAGGATCAATGTTTAAATTCCCTGTGGATGTTGCATGATCTGGCTAGCATGCCCAGAGTACTTCTCAAGACTAGGATGACATGCCTTTGAGTCTATCACATAACTTTTCTGACATGTAATAGTTCATCCTCAGGACGCAATTGATATATATATGGATTAGTATACAATACTTGGGTGACATGTCCGAGTGTTATTTCTTATACGATTTTTCATTTCAAAGGGTTATTGCATGACTTCGCTAACATGACCAATGGGTGCCTTGAGAATTGGATATCTTTTTCAAGTGTCATCACATGAACTATATGAAATGTTTGGGGACTATATATAAACATGGATAAAATTATTAGAGGGAACCACAAGACATGGATAACATATCCATGTTCCACTAAATGAAATGGATGACATGTCCTATGGAAGTCACAAGACTAGGATAACATGTCAGGAGGACTTCTCATGATATGGATGGCATGTCAAAAGGGTGATTCATGACTTGGGTGACATGTCTGGGTGTCATTTCATGACCTAGGAAGGTCATTTAATGTTTATAATGGTTGGCATATTTTTTATTCACATAAATATATTTTCATATTTAGTTTTATTCAGTCTTTATTTCATGTGGGACTCTTTGGTTTGTCAAGAATTAGTCCTATTTAGATTTTTTGTGACCTATTAGATAACCAGAAACCCCTTTTCATAATTCATGCATCACATCAAAATTTCATTTCATGATCTACAAAGTGATCATGTGAAGAACATATTCATGTTACATGATTCCTTAGGTCATTACCCAGGTTTTAACTAGTGTAATTCCTTGAAATCAGGTCATCTTATTCTCCAAGAAGTCTACCCCTCTTCTCTCGTCCAGTGTCTTCCCTTATCTATGAGTGTGAGACCTTTTTGGAAGAGGGTGTGGGGGGATTTTTTGGCCATGACACCACATTTATATGCCACTATGAATGGTTCATTTCTTAATAAGATTATTTTTAGTCATTGGATGTATTTGTTTATCATGGGCTTCCCATTATCATAAATTAGGCTCATCGAAGGCACCACTAGGGGTTTAGTGAACAAAATAATATCTATTCATCACCATGTTGACTAGAACTCAGCTGATTAAATGGATGTTTATGAATCATTTTGATATATCAAATGATGTTCATGGGGTAGACAAAAATTTCTTGGAGTCTTCCAAATATTTGGATGCCAATGGAATGGATTTCGCATGATTGAAGATGACTTGTCTATTATTCTTAAAGATACAAATGAATCTTACCAATGAGTCCTTTCTTGAGATCAGATAGAAATGTTCAGTGGTCTTCGTGAGACCAGGATGGTCTATCAGAGATCCCCTCATGATATCAAGATGGCTTGTAAAAGGGCCTCTATAGGATTTGGCTGATTTGTTGAGGGGACATTACATGATCATTAATTATCTCTAGGAGTGTATAACCCCTTTCAAATAAGTATCAGTGTATCCTCCCTTCATGAAAATAATCCACTATTACTCATTCTATTTTTCTTCTTAATTTTTATGAGAACATGGGTTCTCGTGATGCCATGTGTGAATTATCATGAACAACCACTCTGCGTATCTATTGTGTGTTTTATGATAGATGTTGTGTCATATAATGGTATGGAATCATTTCCATAGAAAATCCCTCTACCTTTCCTTGGGGTGTCGCGTTATCAATTTTGTGGCTTGCGATTATTTTCATGCATTTTACATGGAAAATACCTCCATTTTTTAATGAAGAACAAGGGGAATCACATAATCAAATTGACATGTCATTGATCCTTTTCATGATGATGGTTTCATTACAAAATTCTCTTATGTGACAAGGATAACATATCTCCTTGGGCTCTATATGATCTTAAATGATTACCTATTCCCCTATGAAAGAGTGGGTGGTGCTATCAGAGGGAACTACATTAATCATTAGTGTCTTATGAACTGTGCATGTCCCATTCACATCATATAACAAAGTTTATGTGATCACATGTCTTTTAGGGTAATGTGATCTATATTATTTGGATACCTTACCTTATTTTAGAATGTTAATATAATACCCATTCTTTGGGTAGTTCTTCTCATATATATTTTATGAAGCTCACATGGAGATATTAAATGAATGTACCACCTAAGGAGTGACATATTTTCGGGACCTATACATAGTACAGAGGAGAGTAAATTCCTACCTGAGTCTTTTGGGCTGCAACCAATCAATGTATTTAGGGAAGATTTTTCTTCTGGGAGAATGTTTGTATTTTTTGGAGCACCATATAAATATGGGTGAAAAGGTTAGTAAATTTCCCCTATTAATTACAATTTCTTGGGATCTCATGCTTGATTCCATCATGTCAAACATTCACAGTTACTTATTAAAATATCTTTTCCTCAATACATTTCCATAAGAAATAATTACGAGACCTAGTTTTACAATATTTTTTCGTGAGACTATTTCACAGGAGACGTTCATCAGACCCGATTGCAAGCTTTTTTTACTTAAGCACCAACACATAAAAATGATATAATTAACTATCAATAACGGTTTAATTGTTTTCTCAAATACTCAGCCTTATAGCTATCTTGGAATGATCTTCATGGACTACCAGTTCAATTATATGACCACTTTATCATTATACGGCTTATGTGACCATCTCTGGGTCACATGATCATAAGTCTTATGGATATTCACATGTTTGATAGATACCTCATGAGTTATGCACTTTTAGATACCTCGATGGTTTATATAGTTTTCACGATATACAATCTTCATGTAGTTTTCAAGACCCATATTAGATCATCTGATCATTAATTCTATTATGTTTTATGTGATTCGTATGATACTATTGATGACAAGAATATATATTTTTATAGGTCTCCTCTCTCATATGACATGATATTCCTATTATATACATATGTATTTCAATTATTGGGATGTTTATAATATATATTGAAAGAAAGCAGATAGATTAATAGTGGATCGTGAAAATGCAATTGTTGTAAGCATTGATTATGGACGTCGTTGTAATGTTGAGTCATCACCGACATGTATAATAAACATTATGGGGATAACATTATAGAATAACTCTTACCGAACGTCCCATCTCCCTCTGAGTATTGTCTTAATAGTGACACTCCCATCCTTCCGACATAGTAATCAATATTTCCCCCACTTAGATTATGAAAACACATAATGCCTTTGAAGAAAAAATAACGGATGTCGATCAGTTCATCTCAAAGGGGAAACACACATATGGGTATATGCTAGAATTTTTTCCCATAGAATTTGACATGAAATTTCATGAACCAAATTTATAACACTATGTTTATTACTCAATGATGTTGAAATCTACCCCAACAAGAGGTTTATGTGGCTTCCCAATATAGACCTCCGATCTAGGGGAAGTATCAGAATAGATTGGGATTTGTATTTCTATGTATTGTACATTAACTCTAAATCTTATAATAATTTTGAAGTGTTTATGATGTATATGTCCATATGAATCATTAAAAACTTTTCCTACAATAACACATTATTGATGTAAGACTTGTTCAATCACTAGATTCAAGAAAATAACATATTCCACCTAACACAGATCGAGTTGGGTATCAGTCTCTGGGATGCCATGTAGATTTTGAGCAGAACCATATTTGGATAGATTTATGATGAGTTCCCCCCATCCATATCGAAGAACAAGGATATAAAATCTTGTATTTCTCAAAATTTGGTCAAACCCACTAAAAGGTTGGAAAATAAGGACCCGCTTATTAAAAAATATATGGTATTCAGAAAATGGGTGAGATATTTTATTATTAATTCTCATTTTGAATCAGCTATCTAGAATTTTAAGGCATTACCTATATAGGCAGATTTCACTTATAGTCCCATTGTAAATAAAGTTTCATTCCCCATCTAAGTGTTGGAGGTTGTTCATAACATTGAACTAATCATTTAGATGGATGGATTTCAATCCATGAACCTAAGTGGATTCCTGCTCTGAATGAAAGAAAATGGGTGAGTAAGATTATGCACTTTTATGATGCAGAAATATATGGATGGTAGGTAATGAATTGGGTTATCCATACCCATGATGGCCAAATTATATCATTTCCCATGATATATTAAAAAGGGAACATCCCCAATTAGAATCATTGATCCCTTGAAAATATTATTGGTTTGAATGGGGGTAATCTGGGAGGATTTGTGTACAGAAGTATCCCTAACACCCTCAATATTCATTTTAGACCATTTTGTACTGTAACAGTGGGGTAAATCCTATCACATTAAAGGAATGGGAGAACAGGGCCTTTGTGAACTGTTATCGGCGATACTTCTTTAATCTTTATGGGTATGTTCCCACTAATGGATTTTTTGATAACAGTGAGGGTACTTATGAAGCATGATCCTACTAGATTTCACTTCGTTAGAGTGCCCTTATTGCTCATATTAACGGGAGTCTCCTATGTGAATGGTATGATACTTTTTGGTTTAGTCATTAGTTTCAGTGTATCCATACATGATTTCATCCCCATATTCATTTTAAATCCATGATTAATCAGATGTTTTCTCTCTATTTTTGGCTGATATTCACCTAGGTGAAGACTCGGGTCAGGTTCTCCCCCCTTCCCGAAATGTAAATATATGTTCATCAAACAATTATGCTAATATTTGGATCAACTACTATCTGAATCAGTAATAATATGCATTATTTTGTGAGGATACAAAATTTCCATTGATTTTTTAACCCAATATAAGGATTGGAAAGCATCTTGTTTGAGTGGAAAAACGTCCCTAATAGAGACTCATGAGGAAGTGTAGAATTTAAAAGTAGATTCATTACAAATAGAAGTATCTACTGGCATGACTATAGGGAGTGAGATGTCTATAAATGAGAGTGTACATGTTATATTATTTCCTATCACACTTTATAGATGGATGTCTTGGAAGAGAACTAATTTTGATGATAAGATTTGGGGGGTCATTACGCCAGGAATAATTTATTTTAGAAGGATCCACTCATACTACCCCTCCATTTGGGGTCACCTTCAATGATCATCCTACTATAGTCAAGTATTTTCTTCAAGAACTAGACATAATGATGGAAACTGTAAAAGGACAACTCTATTATTCTCTGTTAGTGAAACAGACCACCCACTGCAACTATCATCGTTAAATTTTCTCGGCAGTATGGTTGTTGGATATGAAAGAGGAAATAAAGTTGCTGGTAATGAGGTTTCTATATGAAGAATACATTCAAGGATACTAATGATTACAATACATGGTGAATCACCTCCTATAATTACATTAATGATATCTTTAACTACATTAGTATCAACACCTTATGAAGATCATTCCTCTGAGAGGCAATGGAAAATAAATTATTTTGAACTATCAGAGCCGGAACACTTGGAACCCTTGATTAAGAACATCACATTACTATTTAACTATTTTGGAAAATTCTGTTAACTCATTATGATGTTTAATATTTGGGAATGTACCTATGTATCCCTCCTATAAAAGTATGTACCTATTCCCAAGTCCACAATTTAGTGTTATGTGGCATCAACATTAAATTCACTACCAGGAAGAGGCCATCAATATATATATATGGTTGAGGTCCCAGTTTTACTAGGCTCATAAGCTACGAAATATGATCTCTTATTCATTATATTAGATCCGGCATAAGCGAACATTCTTTTGAATGAAATTGTTTATGGTATCTATTCTACTACTAATTTGGCTTCTATGGAGGCATGTTTTGGAAGATGGTGGGAACCTGTTTAGAAGATGAATGAACAAATCTATTTAAGAGATTATTCAAAATATATATTATTCTATTTTAGATCTAAATGTTGGTTAGTAAATCATGACTTTACATAAATCACAATTGGTTCCATCAGGCCGCTCATTGCAAGAGGGAGTTTACACTTCTCCTAAAAATTTGGTTGTGGTAGTTGATATTTCCAATGTTACAACTGAAAAGGGTATGTTTCTATCATTTATTTTATATCCTAGAAACCTGATGATATTATACAATCTACCCTCCAACTAGATAAACATTGTGCCTCTATTTATAGTTCCTTCACCCATGAAATCAAAATATCTAGTCCCTACTTCCTTGTGGATTCCTCTGACTTAGTCAACCAACTCCAAGGATGACTCACAGCCTACATCATCAAAGACCATTAGCATGACTTCAACACTCAATGAGTCAATAAATGAATACATTTAACATTCTATAATGGTCTTGAGTAAAGGGTTCGAGTGTGTGTCACAATATAAATTGATGTCGTATAATTTGTGGAGGGTGTTTTGGAATATAATAACAAAGGCCCATTTGGAAGGGCTGAAGGAATAGTTGGGTCATCTTTGATTCATGTTCACTGCCCTTAGTTATGAGGGTTTTTAAAAAAACACATAATGTCAAGGTGAAGGAGGTGATCAGTCCAGGAGATAAAAAGAGGGCCCTTGAATTAAATGTATCAGTAGCTGATACTTCCACTTTAGAAAACCTGGGATGGGATAAGCCTTCAAATGAGGAATCCTGGAACACAGTGGAGTTTTAAACTCTTCAAGATGTGTTTAGAACTAGGAAGGTTGAAGTTGGATATTTTAAATTTAAAATTATCCATCTTCAAGTAGATCAATCCCATTTTCATTATTCACTTTAAATATCATAGAAAATCATATTGGAGTGGTAGGGGATCATTAAAATGATAGAGGAAGCCGGGATTGATGTTTTTTCCATGTTTGAAGTGTTTTAGTGGATTATAGAGGTGTAAAATGAATAATTTAATAAATTTTCTAATCCATTACATACCTCGAGAAAACGTCTACAGATCCCAAGGAGTCTTATAAACACTTACATTAATGGGTTTGTAATTTTGTGACACTTTATTTAACGATATATTGATGGTAGAGAGTTTGACATAAGGATATTCCTCCTTAATAATGATATATATAAATAGATCATACAAACTAAATATTTCATTATCTATTTTTCATTCATTCATGATGTGGATGAAGCATCATTTATATGTGGTTTAATATATTGTCAATGACACCCATATATTTTATAATACCATGTAAATCCAAGTAGTTGAACTTGAATGATTTAGGAAACAATATATTTTTCTTATGAAATGATAATTAATGACCATGAACACAAGATTCCCCATAAATGTATCTTATATATTTTTCTTGATACCACATAATTTAAATGGATAATTTGGGGAAAATATGACTCTCTTGGAGGTAGAATTCTCTCTGTTTTACAGAAGTCATTGCACATAATGGATGTAGATTAATATTTTCTAAGCCAATATGGTCGTCCCCATAATATTTTTATGTCATTATTTATATTTCATAATAAATTCCTAATATTAATATTTGGAAAGTCTTAGAAGGTGTGGACATGGATTTTTATTAGGTTTCCAACTTATGGGTTTTTGACTTGACAAGTTTTTTCCATTTCGAGTTATGAGTGCTCAATATTGCATTAACCACAAAAAATGTGTGTTTAATGAGTAAACACCCAATTTTTTAACAACATTCCCTTATCATTAATTTAACCTATAAAGTATTATGTCACTTTTGATTGCTTTTTTTATGGTCCTAAAAGGTAGGACATTGTTTTGTTGTAGTATAAGTTCAACTATCATGAACATTGTGTTCCTATGTTTTTTGGTCTTTTAGCTCAAAAAAATCATTTAATGTATTGTATGTAAAGTATCTTTATTTTTTATGTTTAATGTCATATGATAAGAGAAACTTCCATGAAATTTAACATCATGATGTAAGGAAAAAAATCTATGAAGTTTAATGTCTATTTTACATAACATGATTAATGAATATAGAATGTGAATACATATTGGGTATGAACCAAAACACATGTGTTGAGTTCCACTGCGGTATTTTCAAGGCTCACAAGGACTATAGTTTCATTCTTATAAGGAATAGATTCCAATATTTGGTTGGTCGATGACCCTGTACATCGCTAGCATGATCAAATAACGGAATCCCCACTATTTTCCTAGGGTCATGAAATATGGTGGGGATGGTATTTATTGATAGTAAAATATTTAGGATGATGATTCAACCTAAATATGTTAAATATGTGGGGTTTACTTCATAACCAGTAATTATAAATAATTAATTCATAATTGAGAAGATTTTATAGGGATATCACATCACGTCACGATGTGTCAGGTTCCACCGTAGCATGACCAGAGCACACGAGGAATGGAGTCCCTTTCCTATAAGGAAGACATTTCCCTATTTAGTAGGTCAAATCCATTATACATCTCTATAATGGACATAAATAGGTATCCTCGCTCTATTATAAGGGATATGATAGATTTTTAGAGACTCAAATTCCACTATGATGAGGTTGGATGTGGATCTAAAGCTATCCAGGAATGGTTCAAGAACCCCGGTGCAATTGCTTTTTTATGGTAAGGCTTGGTCCATAAACATTGTTGTTTTTAATTACTTGGTGTAGACCATAAAAATATTTAATGGATTTCTACAACCATTCTGGGATAAGGGGTAAAAAAATAAGGTAACATGATGTCAAGGATGTAGAATACTATTTATTAGTCTAGTTATGGTTATTGTAAATCATTGTCCAAATTTCTTAGGTAATGACGATGATATAGTAAAACCATGTCAAGGATAACCCAAAAATAACATATGTTTTTGTGTTCTACCATAGTGATTTCAATTATTATAATTATCATAAATACATTTTTTCAATATAATGATGCATTTGGTTGAAATCTAGGATGTCATTTTCCAGATCCATAGACATACACGCATAGTCAAACAATGGATATCTTGACATTGGGTATTATTTTCTAAGGGACATGAAAGCTTTGTGGTGACCCAAGTTTCTCAAATCATGATGTGTGATTTATGGGAAACGAAATATTTTAGAAGGGTTTGAGAACCCAAAAATTTGTGTCACTATGTAATGAATATGTTATCGCGGCGAGTAGATGTGAAAAATCATTAGTATAATTTTTTTCTTGACCAAGGGGTCTAGAGGTCATGGAACAACATTTATTAGGGCCACAAATTGGCCCTTATGGGATTTATCTATATTTATAATACTCTACAAATTTCTCATAAACTCTTGGTTTGAATATTTTAGCAAGAAGAGACATGAATTTTGTTATAGCTACCCATTGTGTGTTTTCAACGTAACAATTTCTATGTCACTTTTACTAGGATTTTGGGGTCATGTGATTTGGACCATCAATGCATATAGTATATGATTTTACATTTTTTACCAAATTGTTTTTAATTTATTTTCGTGATTCATGTTGACCTTGTATGAGGGGAATTTTACACAATAACCAAATTAGAAATCCTAGGGTCAAGAGTACCCCAACATCCTTTTTGAGGAAGGTTAAAATGTTGTAAATTGTGGAACAAGCTTATTGAGTCACGATTAATGGTATGGAACAATCATGTTGGGTTTGAGACAGAACACTATATGGTGTGGGGTTCTACCATAGTGATGTATGGCATACAGGGATTATAAAACCCATATTTTTTAGAAAATATATCTCAAGCTGGTAAGTCGAAGCCATTTTGTGTCAATAGAATGGTCAATCAAAGATAACTATTTCCCATTCCAAGGACCAAGGAATAATTAAAGAATCATAAGGTTCCCAAGGCATGTTGTGTGGTTTTGGGGATTAGGTGGTCAAAAATATGATAGATTCAACCCATTCTATGGTTGACAAAGGACAGTCTTTTGTGGTCATTTGATAAGGAATGACGATGCATGATAGCTTAAACATTTTAACATCATGTAGTTGGTGTATATATATTGTTTAGTTTAACATAATGCATAAGGATGTTTTCATTGTATTTTGGATTCATGTTGTAAGGTTGATTGTTGTGATGTTTAATTTCATGTGTTAGGGGACTTTTCTATGCATTTCAATTTCAAGGGATATGGGCATTTTCCTTGATGTTAAGAATCATAATGTTAGGATGTTTTTCGTACAGTTTACTATCTTCTGATAAGGAAATTTTTCATGCAGTTTAATGTCATGTTATAATGATGTTGTTTCCAATATGAGTTGTGCCTCCATCTAATTGGTCTGATTGTCTTTCTAGGATCCCCATGCTCAAATGAGGATTGATCGGTGTGAAAAATAAGGGACAACATGGCATTCAGACATGCTATGTGAGAGTGGGACACAAATAGATTTCTTCATTGGTCCAGTCCATATTCAATTTGGGGGGAATTTTTTCATTTTATATTTTTTGGGTAAGCCCAAGATAAATGACTTGGGTGTCCCTACATATCAGTTGATGGTAGGAATCTAGTAGTACATAGTTTTTTGAAAAATCTCTTTACACAGGTCTAAACCATATATAAGGATCGTGGATTTTCATGTTTATTATTGTAGTTGGACATTTGATTGGAGATCCCATAATCAATATGTATCCTAGGATGATATAAATATTTTCACACAATGTTCATGATTGGGAAACACTCCCTCCATGTCTAAAATATATGCGGAGAGAGAAATTGATCCAATTGATTTCTATTTCTGAACCCATGATTGGAGATATGGGTGTCAATACATATCCTATGATGATACAATTCATGCAACACATAGCTCTCAAATTAAAAACACTAAATTAAGATATAACCCATACATAGAGGGGTATAATTACTTTTGATTGTTATAGTTATACCTTGGATTAGAGATATGGTCATCACTATATATCATGTGCTGATAGGAATCAATCCACATATAGTTATTTAACAGGAAACTCAATATGATTTTTTGACTTATATACATAGGGGTTAATTTTTCCAATTTATTATTGTATCTAGACCTCATATTGTAGATCCGAGTATCACCATATATCATGTGATGATTGTAATTAATCCATACACAGTTATTTAATGGGAAAATATCTACACTTATTTTACCCATTGGCAGAGTGGGGAATTTTTCAAATTGATTTTTTCTATTTGACCTAGGATTGTATATCCAATAATCACTACATATCAGGTGATTATATAAATCAATCCACACATAGTTATTTAATGTGAAACACTACACATAGGTCTGACCCATACGTAGAGGGGGCGGTATTCCTGTTGATTGTTGTAGATAGACCTAGGATTAAATATCCAAGCACATCTATATATCCTATGATGACTAGAATAAAGACATGCGTATACCTTCAATACCCTATATGAAATTATGACCCATATGTCGAGGGGGAAATTATTCCCATTTATTGTTATAGCTATACATGGGGTTGGATATTCTAACATCACTATATATCTTATGATGATAGGAATCAAGACACACATTATTTTTGAATATTAAATGCTTTAAGTAGGTTTGATTGGGGGAATTTTTTTAATTTATTATAACATTGGGAACCTTTAATAAATAACCATACATAACTATGTATCATGTGATGACAGAAATCAAGACATACATAGATCTTGGATGGGAAACTCTATACACAGGTCTGACCCATAAAAATAGGGGAAATGTTTGCATTTATTGTCAAATCTAGTCCAAAGATTACAAATCCTAACATAACTACATATTTTGTGAAGTAAGGAACCAATACACATGTTGTTCTTTAATAAGAAACTCTTTACGTTTTTTTGAACCATATATAGAGGGGTAATTTTTCCATTGATTGTTATAGCTTGACACTGTATTAGATTTATAAATGATAAAATTTATTTTAGGATGAAAGTAATCAAGACACAAGTAGATTTTGAATAGGAAACTATCTAACTAGGTATAAACTATATGGAGAGGGGAGGATTGTTCTAGTATATTGTTTCAGATTAATCCGATTTTGGAGATTTGAGCATCAGTATGTATGGTGTGATGATAGTCATCAAGCCGCATATTGTTATTTAACAGTAAAAAGTATAAATCGGTTTGAACCATACACAGATGGGGGAATTGATGATTTTTATCATTATAGATAGATACTAGATTTCATATCCATGCGTCACTATAAATCCTATTAATATAGGATTAAAAACACAAATTTTTTTGAGAAATAATGTAATTTAATGTCATGTTGTAATGATAAATATTCCACAAACTGCAAACGAATGATTGTGGATGGAAAAAATACTATAGATCTACATGTCACTAGTTATTCTACAATAGTAGGAATCATGCTACAGATAGTTATTGAATGGGAAACTCTCTATGCTAGTATGACCCTTCTACATAGGGAGACAATTTTCTCATTGAATTTTGTATATTAACCTCAAATTGGATATTAGAAAATCACTAAATATCATAGGATGAAAATAATTAACCCAAATGTTGATCTTTAATGGTGGGAAATTGGAATATCAACACCATTAATAGGGGTCCTTTCAAGAATGGTCTATAGTAATGCACACTTTTATTTCATGCAATATACAGAAACCATATTATTTAACATCACGAAGAGAGGAATTATGGTGTTCTTTTTTGGGTGTTGGATCCTGGTCCTACTAACCACTCTATGAACTAAGTATTCAAGATAATGTGGGGTAGCTTTTACTATATTACTTAAGACCATGTGATTTATTATTAGTGTGAGAGAAAAGGAATGGAATTGTTTTCTTAACCACATAAAGGATGTTTAATGGAATGATAGGGGAATTAATATCATGTATTGATTGGTCCAAGATATATTATCAAGTCATCCCTATATATCTCATTGGATGAGAATCAAGTCATATATATTTATTGAATAATGTTTAGTTTAATTTCATGGAGTGAGGACATCAGCCATACAACTTAATGTCAAGTAGTAAGAATGAAGCTGACTCAACATGATGAAATATTGTGGATGGACCTAATAATGGTGATATGGGTTCCACTACATTTCCTTTCATGAAAGGCATAACACCATATGTAGTTCTTGAAATACAGTGTAGTTTAGTGTTATTTGGAAAGGAAATCATCCTATTAGTTTAACACTATGTGGTAAGGATTAAGTGTACCCGATGTGAAAGAAGATGTATTGTGATTGGGCCTAATCCTAGAAATTTGGGCATCACTTCCTATGTTGAGAATCAAGCAATACATATTTCTTGATGTGGTAATACTCTATGTGGATCTGACACTCTCATACAGATGGGGGGAGATCATTTCTCATTTGTAGAGTTATCTCACGTGTGAGGTTAATTTTTGGTAAGATGTTGCCTCTATTATAGTTTAATTTCCTTTTTTGAGGATTTCCTCAATTCATTTTATCTTCCTACCGTAAGGAAATATCATTCATTTTTACATCATTTGAATAGGATGAAATAAACTGAGTAATTTCATTTATTGCTAAATTGAATTATTTTGTATAGATTATCTTTAGGTTTTCATGACATATGATGCAGTTTTGATGTCATGTGATGAGCATTATTTCATCCCAGTTAAACATTTTGAGGTTTGGATGTGGGAGGCATTAACGATAGCTATGAAAACAATTTATTGAGGAACCTCACATTGGTGGCGGTGTGACATATTCCCCATCTACTGTGGGTAGTGAGTAAGCTGCATTTTGTTAGAAATTATTTATGATATTGGGACCCTTACATTTTGGTTCCATCATGGGAGGTTTTCATCACAGTTTCCATGGGGTTTTGAGACCCAATACAAATTCTCAAATAAATAATGAATAAAGGAAAAGATTTTTTAAATTTCTTGTTCTGTCTGGTTCTGGTGGACATCATGGTTTTGTAGTGTATGCATCCATTTCTCATCGAGTTGTTCCAAATCATACAACCGCTTTTGCGATTACTAATCATATGAGATATTTCTATAAATAGGTATACCTATAGAGGGAAATTGGTATACTATAGGCTACATTGCCTTAGTTCTATACACATGTGAATATAGAGTTTCTTTTTTATTAGTACGAGTGTTAGTATGGAAGGCCTATATAGAATGGCGGAGCTTCCCCAGACAAGACTTATTTTCTCTATCTACAGTATTCTATAGTAACTTCTACGTAGTATTACTGAATCCTTCAATCTATCCATTTGCTACATTATGATAATTCGATCTGTTGTTGGACTTGTTTTTTCACTCCTAATATATTTTATACAACTCATTAGAGAAGAAGTTATTTCTTTTTCCCATCAATATCATATGAGGGACTCCAAAATAATTTAAAATATTATACTTTGCGGAGTTAATGTTTTTCTTTGTCCAAACATAATTGAGGGGTATTTTCTCTAACCATTTGGAAAATAATATGGTATCAGATAGCTTGTACATGAACTACGTGGTAGTGGACGGGGGATATGACCCCACAATATTCATTCCTCATATCAATAAACGCATGGAATATAAATGTATATTTATTAATTATTGGGGTTGATAGATGAAGTTTTCATGAATATGGTATGAATGACTTTCAAGGAGAATCCCACATAGTCATGTATCATTATTTGATATTAATAACCTAGATTCCTACTTTTATTGAATAACATGGCCCCAGATTGATGTGTATTTAATGAGATTAAATAGACATCCTCCATGACTTGGAGAATATCCATTTCTTTTATTCATCTATAGATAATTCTGTCAAATCCTCATTTTAGAGGGATTTTTTCTAATTTACCCCATGTTGAAGGGTAATGTTCACTTATCAACCCATAATTTATTCCCTCCAATATCAGTATATCGGGAGGGACCCATTTTGGGGATATTCAATTATGGGATTCATCTATCTTGGAGAGTATATCAGGTCATATAAATATATGGAAGTGCTGTTTATATTGATTTAATCTAGGTCAAAGATGATGACTGATGAGACTATCCTCAAATGTATTCTATTCAATACCATTGTATATGGATCATAGTCTCCTAGAATAGTGGCTAAATTATAAATTGCATCAGCATGACCATTATTTTATTGGGGGAAAAGATTGAATGTGGGTTATAAGGGATCTCCGCCCTTAGTCATCTGACATTTAAAATAATAGGGAACAATTATTCCTTTTTTATTTCAAATTTTTCATTGATCTATTTTATCAATAGCTTCAAATAATCCTTGATGTAAAGGTAAGAAATTCTTAGCTGTAGGGATCGTTCCAAGCCAAAAATGGGGGCTTAGTATTATTCCTCATTATTTTCTAATTCTTTGGAGAGTAAAAATTAGTAGGGAAAATTTTCAATATGTGGATAAACATATATAATCCCTACACAGAAATGGTGTATATTCATGTTATCCAACATTTAACCTCTAAAACTCTAGGAGGAACCACCAAAATACATCTCCCATGTCTGTCGAGTGTCATTGGAATAGAAAAAAACTTTTTTCTTGAATTTTCCTCTCCACATGTGTGATTTTTGGGTTGGGGTATTTTTAAAGGAAACTGGTCAGTGTATTCCATTTCACTCAACTTTTTTCACACAAACTAGAAGTAATATTATTTCAGAATGATGGAACATTTGGGTAAACAACCAGTCGTCATAGGATGTCCAATGATGTACTTGGAAGGTCAATGCAAGAGACTAGGTTGACTTTATTGTGCTACCATAAATGCCAATTCTTTTTTCACTATGATGATAAGAATGGTGAATTTCTTTGTAACATCATAATACTAGTTTTATGTACCCAGAAGAGTTTGAGTGAGGTATTAGAGACTCTTTTAATGCGCCACATAATTTTTTTAGTTAATGATAGTGCTAGGTGACCATTCTATCATTAGACATATAAAATGAGTGGATTTCCTTCAACCAATGGAATCAGTACTTGAGATGAAGTATATATTGCTTGATACTCTCAAATGATTCATGGATTTACTCATCTCATCGATAGAAGACTCTATTCTTCTTTAAAAAAGTTATAGGGAAAATTTAGCATGCTAGGTTATCTATGAAACACCTAATGTAAGTGATATTCCCTTAGAGCCCCCTAAATTGAGTAACAATATTTTGGGGTGATGTTTAAATTATTTCATGTTTCTTTTCAGGGTTGACCTCAAATCCATGGTGGAATACCTCAAATCGAAGGAATTTCCACAACTCTTCCCTGAATATGAATTTCAAAAAAATCATATTTCAGATATGCTGTTACAATGTATTAAATAATGTACTAATACCTATGAAATGATCACATCAATATAGATAATTTTTTTAATAGTTCATCGACATAAATTTTTTAAATTCATCCTAAGAATGGATTAAAGATAAAATGCGATACATATCGGTATATAGTTCTATGATTCTTTAATACAATGTGTATAAACTGATAGAAAAAAGTTATATTAAGGTGATATTAAGGTTGTTTCTTCTTTATCATCAAAGGCCCTCTTTATTTGATTATACACTAAATACCCATCCACGATGGAAATGTCTTGAAATATTTCAGTTGAATCGATATTGAATTTGGTGATAGAAAATGGGAAATCTTCATTATGACAATGTGAATTAAGTTCTCTGAAAATTATTTAGATAATAATCTTCCCATTCTTTTTTTATAAGTAAGATATTGATAAACGCTCTTATATATTACAAATCCCATATAAAATTGGGTTTGATCAATTTTTCAAATTTTAGATCTACATTATTCCCATGAGAGGGGTGCATCATCTGGGATAGATTCTTGAAACCTTGATGGTCATCATGTAATATGAGATTGTGTATGGTCATGTCGGGGATTAGTATGTTCATTTCTATATTGTTTCAAAAAACACATTTCAATGTTTCATTAGAAATTAAATTCACATATATTTCCCCTAGAGTATCACGGAAACAACAATCAATGTAGGCCATGGGTCTTCATCTATTCAAAAATTCATCATTCGTAGCCCATCAAAAGTGGTGTAGTGAACTTCCTAAAATGTAGGTAGGGATTTATGAGGACATCTTATTCTTCTTCTATATCTGAGTCCATGGATGAATTTTAAAATAAGGTAGAAAATATGAGTCCATCTCAATCAATGTCAGAATGAGAGAATCCATAATAAAAAACATTATCATCCTGAACTGTCAGAATCAATGTAGAGATATTTCAAGATGATTTTTTTCATTCATTACATACCAATGGATATGTGAGCTTGCATATATTAGATTAGAAATATTTCCTAAATCAAATTTATGGGTAGCAAAAAAACACTATCAGAACAGTATATATTCCATAGGGGTTGTCCCAATGCCATTATGGGCTAAAACCTATATGTTTTCATTAACTATAGTTTGTTTTACTTCCTTTTTATAGAAACCTACCTTAACATATATAGATTTTCAAGACTGGAAGGGTTTTCTGTCACCGTAATGTATGACGACCTTCCTGTTGATTGGGTATTTATATAGTGATGAAATTTGGAATATAATGCCATGTGTCAATGAATCTACGGTCTTTTGTGAAGGAAATTATATGTTGTGTATTTATAGATAACCATTAACTCCGTGTTAGATGTAAAAACCTAAAATTGTCCTTTACCATGATCTTTCTAAGATTCATTTCCTCCATCTTTTCATGATGTTGAAATGTTATCTTTATAAAAGATAAATTTCTATCTCTAAATCAAAAATGTTGAAGGATCCATATTAAAAGGAGGTACATAATAGAACCACTATCAATTATATCCCTTCATATGTCAACATCATTGAGTTTTACAAAAACATATAGAGGTTTGATGTGTCAGTTGATAAACTTATCCTAATATTGATCTATGAATGATATGGTGACATGGAATTCTGATGGAATGGTCTCAACTTCAAAAAAATATGAATGTAGATAAACTATTAAAACCCATTATGGGAAATGGAGAGACATGATGAGTTACTATCTGAGTTATTTTGAATCAAGGAGAGTGTCCATGATTGAGATTTGGGTTGGGGAAATCACCAACTATTTTTGAATGTCATTATTTTGTGCCAATGGTCGACACTTCTCAATGTGGGGTTGATCCTTATTATGTAGAATATAAGGTATGGTGTTAGATATGGATGGAACATGAACAAAACCGAAGGATAAATGGGTATCTACTTCTAGGGTAATATATCGTACAAGACTTCCCCTTTGTTTGGGATGATCAGATAGTCGCATGCCTGTCATCCGGTCATGTAGGATGATTGGGATTAGATTAACACTGGAGGGTTCTGTGACACAACCATGATTCTGTTAGGCTCATTGGATTTCTTACCTATGGGTATTTTCTCAATATATTTTCTATGTACTGATGTGATAGATATATTGATTCAATCCATGCCCGCTTTTACCCTTATATCCTTGGTTAGGGTTTCTTCGGCCTTCGGCTCCCAGGCTAGGTATGGGGAACTCATTCTTGGAGGAATATTAATGATCAGATAAGTGGTATTCCTCATTTATCATATTAAAAGAACCCAAAATGATCTCTTCACCCATTGAGGTATCCATTTTTGGGGTGGTTCCCATTATTTGGATGCTGAAGGAATAACATTTTCAATGGTTAGTACACTTGTAGGAGATGAATATAATTATTTCTCTTCTCTTTATTAATATATCTAGTGACTGTATCCAACTCTTGGAGGTATTTTTATGTGTCCTCCCTAGGTGATGGTGCCATTATGTGATTTTGAAGCTGTGATATCTGGGTTGCATGAGATCTTCAACTATATTTTAAGTCATATACTCATCAAACATGAGTCCTTTTCCTAGTAGGTACTTCTTTCTAATCACCTTTTTATTGTGAATGGTAAATGGTTTGATATGTTACCTATGATTGGAAATTTTCCAACATCACAGGTACGTAATTTACCATGCTATGGAGAATGAATTTTAGTTTGTAGAAATCCATGATTTTGGGGCCCAACCTCATTTGGAAGGGTTAGTAGTCATGATGATTAGTTAGGATAACCTCATTAGGTTTCCTGGGATGTTGGTGATTTAGTAGGTTATTTTAAATGTATGTATGGAATTTAAATGGGGCCTTCTCATTTCAAAGGAACTGTATTTTTTTCACCCATACCTCAAATCCCAGGAGACCCTAACCTATATTAACTTCTATTCGAGAGAGATTTTTGTTATTTATTCCACTCAATAAGAGGTTTCGGGTAATTTGGTACCCAAAAAGATTCTTTTTTGGCCCCTTATACTAGTTTAAGTATATCCTCGATAGTGTATGAATTACCAAGCCTCTTCCTCATGGTTGAGGGCATGATATGAGACTTATCACGAGTCCAATGAATGGAATATACTAAATTTTGTGCTATTTTATAAAATTCAAGAAACCCTCTTAGATATTTCATCAGGATCATAGGTTTTGTTAGCTCAACAATGATACATTTAGCGTAGGATATCAGTAATTTCTCATATAAGAGAGGGATAATGAGTGAATAAGCTAAAAATTTCCATCATTATCTGAAGTCAGACACCCACTCATCTTTTCAATTCATGTAGTTTGTGAGGTTTAAAATTTATGTTTCCTTATCAAGGAGCTAAAATATTAATGGAATTGATGAATAAAGACTTACCATAACATAACAGATCCAACTGGAAGGCAAATATACCCAACGAAGGATGACCCAACTAGAGTCTATAAAAAATACCTAATCTTGGATGCCTCCTACTAATCATAATAACCCATCAATGGGCCACATCAGTACACAAAATGTAAGAGATTTGATTCTAGATCTCACATGCCTTCAAAGGTTGAGAAGGTAGGATTTTCGGAGTTTGGTGGGGGGATTGGGTCATCCATCAATTTGGGATAATGATTCCAATTAGGTTTCATAGGTGCACATTACCCTTCTAGTTATTCTATTCAACTAGTTATGGACTCAATGGCATTGAGTATTTATGGTGGTTCTACTTCGTGGGCCGCCTATCATCTATAGGGAGTGGGAATGGCTTGATAGGGTGGCCTAGTATTCATATTCAACTGATTTTTGACCTATTGTAATACTAAATGATCACACCCAAGAGTAAGAGTTTATCTCTATAACAGAGGTAATTTACAACCATATTTTAATTCCTCAATTATATAGGCCACTTACCTAGATCTGGAGATGACCTGGTGCTCAAATGATTCTCTTTCTGATGTATCAACTTTTTCTTGATATGTGGGATTAGTGATATTCCACTCAATATGAGGATGATACATAGTGGAGATTTTTTCACTGAGTATCACCTCATTGATTTGAGTAATATTTTTAATCTCATTCTTATATTGTACAATTTGTTCCCCCCATTGAAAGATTTTTTCTCTATTAAGTAGTGATTGGGATGTATCCATAACATTCCATTTATATTTTTTACGGTTTCATCATAGAGGTGATATCTCATTATATGAGGGTACCTGGTTAAGGGTTCTCCTTCAATACCACGTACATACAATCTTAGTTGTTACTTTCCAATCACATCTGTCTCGATGTATGTTTTCCACATTATATCCCATGGAATTTGCATCTTTATCCACATTATCTATTTTTTTGTGATTAAATTCATTGAGATTTATATTTAAATGGATGTTTTTTCATTTCTATCAACACAATAGGTTTATTCTATATTACTCACATCAGGATCAATTTACCCACCCCTAGCCATATTAGACCTTTTCGGCTTACAACCCCTATGGGGTTTCATTTCCTTCAATGTACTTTTATCTAATCTCAAGTTGCAAGTGATAAAATTAACATTGTTTCCAGATATTTTTTCTAAACAGGCCTCTAATAGAAAATTATTTTCCAATACTGAGAGGAATGTAAGAGATTTTGACCATTTATATTTACCTCCCAAAATGGAGAAGACTGATTTTCTCCTTGACTATGATGATGATGACAAATATTCCCCAAGATCTATGTGATGAGGGATACTCTAGGCCCCTATTGGAATTTTTTGATCCCTTTTTAAGATTTCATTATTTTGGTTAAGTATTTCATGACTCTTAGGATATAAATTGGGATATAAATTCCCCTTGTGTAACACCCTTATATATTGTGAATTTTTTTTGATTTAATTTTATATTTGTTGTTAATTTTTATATCACATAACACTAAAATAGTTTATTTTATATGTTTAGATTGTGGTATATGAAAAGCCATCTTATTTGGGAACTATACACAATATAAATTTTATATTTCTTGATACAGAACAACAATTCTATCTTGTGTTACACACAACAATGACTTTCTCAGTGGCCTGTGTAACACAAAAGACTAAAAAATAATAATGAAATATTATTAAAAATATTTTTTAATATAACCTCGCAGTTAAATTATTAGTTATGAAAAGTATTAATTAACTTATGATGATATCTGGTATACACAAATAAAAACTTCATTCATTGGTTTCAAATGAATTTAAAATAAATATGAAAACTGATTGAATATGAAGGAAATTATTATTATTATTATTATTCCTAAAAAATGTTATACAATAATAAATTAAATTAATTACAATTAATGAGTGATAATAATGATATATATATATATATATTTTATATTCAAAAAAATATTTTTTATATTCATCCAATAGATTTTATAGGCTTAAGATAAAAATAATCCCAATTTTATGCATAAAATACCATTATTTATGAGATTTTTATCAGCTTTTAATGGAGAACCTGTTTTAAATCTAATTTTTTGGAACATTAATATATATTATAAGATTAAATAAACTCAATATTTTTATGAAAATAATAATATTTGGTTATGGTAAATATTTTATATGTTTCTGTGATGATATATTTTTAATGACTGGCGAAAAATAATGAAAATTAATTTAAAACTACTTTTTCACCTAATTTATTATTAAGATAAATTTATATTTTAAATTTAATTTAATGTTTAATTATATCATATTTTCATCAATTAATCCAATCTAGGACACTGGACCCAATTTAACATTTAAATTGACTATAAAAACACACCAAATGTTTGGAGATTTTTACTTTAACTCGCTTTGTCATCCAGTCTGTGGGAATACATTTAAATAAATTTATACCATTTATGATATTGGAATTTGAAAAAAAAAGATTCCATATTCAGATTTAGAGTAATTTATCATGAATAATAATGTAAAATTAATTTTTTACCAAAAAATATTGGGAAAGTTATTAAAATTAATTACATTGATTAAGGTTACACTAAACTAAACAAGGGATTAAACCATAAATGATTTTGTTTGGTTGGTTTGGTATGACGTTTTTAGATAATAACATGGTTATACCTAACTTGTTTTCAAAAATTCCAAGTGTATCCCCTCCCATCTCTAAAAAATGCCTCCACTCTCCCTCTTTGTAACACCCTCAAACAACTTATTTCATACATTATCTGAATAATAAACTTTTCAAAATCACTCTCATACACTTTTAATCCTTCCTTTGGGATGAAATAATTTCAAGGAATCCCTTTGGTGAAAACCAAAGGGAGTTACCCATAGAAGAGGCAATATCTCTCCTCAAGATCTGTTATTTTATTATCCATTCTCAAAATTCCTAAACTCTAATAATTTCAGGATTAAATAAAAAACTATCTTCAATATACTTGGATTTTTTAATGATAATTTTTGGAAATACAATTCCAAATAATTCCATCAAATGAGAAACAAACATACTGTTTATGTGTATGGATAACTACCGCCTCACAAAAAGATGAATTTTAATTCTTAATTTACCACATCTCTTGGTAAAAATTAGGAGGCAAACCATATTTATATTTAATTTTTATGATATTTATAATTTATTTATTCTTCATTATTTTTTATTTTGTAGGATACCTTTAATCTTTCCATATTAGGTAAATACGATAATGTTTTTGAGGATGTGTGGACTACCACCCCTCAAATCTATGTGATTCGTTCACACACTATATTGAATGTATTAAGGATGAATTTATTGAAATTATGTGATATATATGACATAATATTTATACTTTATTTTTTTTATATACATATATACATATATTTCATTTTCTTTCTTTCTATTAATAAAATAATAAAACGGAAAGATCATTCATGCATATGTACGACCTACCATATCCTTGATCTATGTATTTCATTTTAATACTTTTATAATAGTATATATATATATATATTATAATAAACATATGATTAATATAAATGATATTTATATAATTTTTATATTCTTGAAATAATTCTATAAGTATAAGGACCAAAGATACAAAAAATTAAGACACATGAGAAAAAAGATAATATTACCCAAAGTGAAACCATAACATAGAAATGTTAATAAGATGGTAATATAAAGACATAATCATAAAATACATGGTATTAGATTTAATAATATGGTTCTTTGATATATTTATAATAAACATATATTTATTATAATGGAGGTCTGAATGAGTACGATGTGAGTTGACACACAAGGTAACAAAATCTCACCTATTTCTGTTGGTCTGTGAGACACATGCCTTATTCACTAATCACTTATTTTTTGTGTTCTATATAATACCTGTTATTGTATTATATGATTATTCGTATTAAATTTCTGGGTATTTATAATTCCATATTATGATATTTCCTTCATGCAATTTATGTTTCGAAAGTTACGAAATCGGTAAAGTAATTTTGTCTCAACTTGCCTCCTTTAAGTCACATGCCATGTTATACACCTATATTTTTATCTGAGGTGTATATAATTAATTTTAAATATTATATAGTTAATCTACTTCCTTTCAATATATTTTATGATTCATGAAATTTGATTTTCTTACATGGGTTGAAGGGTTCATTGTTACAATGTTATAATAGTTTATAGAAACAATCTCATCGCTTTTCGAGATTGTTTATGATTATTAATACTTTAACAAAATATTATAATAAATATTTCGTGAACTCAAATGTTTTCATTACCTTCTATATATTCATGTTGTATCCATTTAATATTTCCATTTTTTCACGCTTTGGTACATAATATAATAAAGAAAATGTTTTTATAAAAATGTGTTTTATCATTCATTTCGGTCAGAAATCTGTGTTCTTTCAAAGCATTGATTTATAAAAATTATTCCAAAAATTCTTTAATTATTTGAAATTATGTTAAAATAAATTTGTACCCATGATTTGACATTTAAAAAAAATTATAAGTATTTTCCTTATCCTTTTTAGATCATGAAATTATTCTGAAAGTTTAAGGTAAAAAATAATATTTGGAATATATGAACATACCTTCCATCATAACTATAATTTCATTGAATATCACATTATAAGTATACAAATTTATTTTTATGGAAAAAAATTTATTAATATTCCAGAAATTATTATTATTTATAGTGGTTTTCAATGAAAAACGTTCTCCAAAAATGTTTTTTGTTTATCTATACTTCCTTTAAAAGTTTTCAAAGTTGTTTTTTAATGAACAGGTTTTAATGTTTCAAAAATTATTTCAAATATTTTTAAGAATTAATTATAAATTTTAAAATTATTTTAAAAGAAAAGTTTTTCAAAATATTTTCAATCTTCTTCTATATTTTATCTAGGAAAATGGTTTTCAGAATATTCATCTGATCTCTTTATATATTTTCAAATAAAAAGTTTTCAATTTTTTTCAAATAATTGTTTATAAGTTTTTATGTTTATTTTCAATAAAATTGGTTTCAAAAGGATGTATGTTTTAATGATCCTTTCTCAAATAAGAAAAGATATTTTCCTCATGAAATGTTTTTAAATAAAATTTCAAAATTATTTCCCATCTAAGATAACATTCTTTTGTGTTACTGATTCCCTTTTGGGAAATGATTAAATGGTTCCATTCATATTCATTCTCTAAAGGGTTTATTTTTTATGGAATGACCATAATAATGTTCATCTCTCTTTAACAATATTTGTGCTTCTCGAACCCACTTCTTTCCAACAGTTAAGATTTGATGAAATGTTTCTGAAAAATGTATTATTCCACATGTTAATAAATAATTACATTTTTATTAAACCCATTTAATTTTATGGGATTAGGATAGGATGTTTATAAAACATGTCTCCACTTTGGGGACATGATATGATGCATGTTTTATTATCTTTTGGCACGTGTATGAAAGATTTTATTATGATAGGAGTAGGAATTATATCCCCATCCAATGAAATGTGCTGAGATTTATATTTCTTGAGATAATTATGTGATCCAAGATGATAGTAATGATCCACTAAGGGAAGGTGGGGAAACTCGATCTCTTATAAGGAAATTACTATGAATTAGAGTAGTGGTTTGTCTAACCATTTATGTTTAGTCCCCATGAAGTTGGAAGATGGGGAAACATGATCTTCTAGGAGAATATATTGAATCCCGACCCCTTAAAATGAAAGCACTATAACTGGGGATGGTGGTGTATCTCACTCAATAGGTGTAGTTACCAAAATGTTCTGTGATATGTTCTAGAAATGATTCTTGTTTTATAGATAATGATATCACATATTTATGTGTGTCAAAATTCCATTTCTTATTCTTTTGATATAATTTCATGGCCTATGCTATTTATTTCCTTATGATTTTTTTATGAACATCCAGGATTTATTCTATTATTCATGATTATATTATTTTATATAAAGTGTATGATCTTATAATGTTATGATAACATTCTCACACCCATGTACTCATGTTTATAATTACAAGTCTCCATTTTTTACCCTTACTGAGAATCTGAGATCAATTTCTTTTTATGTTTCCTTACATAGGATATTAAGATTTTTATTATGTATGAAGTGTTTAAGAAGGGTTGGGGTCATTAAAATATTTTTTAGAGATAATGTATCTCGCTTATGTACATGTATTTATGTTTCCATGTTTCCAAATGCACTAGGCTAATAGAGTATTTGAGACTCAATTTTTTTAATGATTTATGTATTCCGCAAAAGAAATGTAATTCCAATGTATGTTGAGACTGGGTTATTATTTCTGTATCATTGTAATGGTTTAGTTAAACTTTTGAAACCAGATTGTGAAAACATTAGTTAGACTCATATGTATATTTCTGAGGATATGTATAGGGATGTATCTAAGGATAAGTAAAAGGATGAGTTAACATTTAGGAAAATGTCCTAGAACTTTGGTAAAGGATAGAGTGAGTGGTTTCCAAGAAATAAATCCCTACCTGGTTACTAAAAGTTGTTTAGGATATGGAATAGATATACCTAGGGGCAATACCTCCGACCATGTGTGTCGGTCTCGACTCTGCATAACCCTATATCCGACGACAACCCTTTCTACACACCTTCTTTGACCCTCCTTGGGGATATGCTTTACAAATTTATAAACACTTTACAAACCATCATTAATGATTTAAATATTGGATTACTATGAATAAAAATGTATAAACATTGGTTTTCATAGATTAAAGAAGTTTTTTTCAGGATTTAAACATCTTATATATAATTACTATTCATTATTATCTTTTTTTCTTCTATTATATATGTTTCCCGCATAATGATTTCTATTTTTAGTCAATTAAAAGAACTAGAATGATCATGTTTAACCTTTAATGTTTTAGAAGTGGAAATTTTGTGGATTATGTAAATATATTTCTCAAGTGGAAATCTGATAAAGAGAATCTAGATGGTGGTATGGGTATTGGTTATACATCTAATGATAAAGATACCGAAAACAAAATATGTAATGTATTTGATACTCTTAAAATATTTTTTACATTATTCCTAAGAATCATGAATAGATCATGGTTAGGGAACCTTAATAAATTATTTATAATTAATATTCTAGGAAACATGTATTAAGGAATATGTTGATGAAGTCTAAGTAATGGTTTAAGAAAAAGTTGTATGAATAAAGTATTTATGTTTTTGAAATAAAATATTATGTTATATGGATCATGAAATATATAAGTATTATGAGTTTAAGTATTCATTATGGATTTAAATTTTTATATTGAATGGTGATGAAGATAGAGAAATGAGATATTTTGATTTGGGGAAGGTAACCATTAATTAATTCCTGACAATAGGATATTGATTTTGGGATAAAGATATATTGGATATGAATAAGTCAATTGAAAGGTACCGATTACCCTATAACTAATTATTTACAAAGTGTTCTATGTCACTAAGAATGAAGTTTAAAACTTCTAGATATAAAGAATATATCTATTAATCAACAGTATAAGTAATAATGAATATTTTAAAAAAGAATTAATGATAATTTAGGTTATTAACCTGTATCGTGGAAGTATTTGATGAGTGTATTCACATGTTATGAATGGGGAAACCAAGTTTTTCATTGGGAAATTTTTGGAATAAATGTTAATCTAATTTTTTGACTTTATTTTTAATGATTTTGATTTTTATATTTCAGAAGGGTTATATGGTTAACAATTCATGAATGGTTTACATTGAAATTAAGAGGACGTATTTATGTATTGATATATTATTGAAAACCTATGTTAAAAAGATATTTATTAATTAAATTTATTTCATTGATGTCCATCATAAATATTTTGGTATCATATTACTACGGTTTTAGAAATGAAAATCATATATCTCGGGTAACTACCGAAGAATTATTGAAATTTTGGGGGTCTTGAACCCATAACCGATGGAAGATCAGGTCTTTATGCCTACCACTGGCCTACATGATGTCCTGGTTAATGTATAATAATTTTTAAGGATAAATATTTATGATGAAACAATTGTGTTACTTTTTCTGTTTAAAGAATAAATCATTAATCATATTTATTTTTAAGAATAGGTAGAGACAAATATTTATATGTTTTATTCTTTTACAGGCCATAATATATGTAAAAATTATATTTTAGTGGTATGGGAAAGAATGATAAATTCTAGAAAACAGTTTCATACACTAATGGTTGAATTTAAAATAGATAATAGAACAAAAAAGGATGAAATTTTGTTTATAAAAATACATCATGTTTTTATATTTCCTTATATTCTTGGTTAACAAAATAATTACTCAATGATATGATAATGTTAATTTTTTTGTCCTAATAAATTATTTTTTTTAAACATGTGTCCTTTAAAACCATCCCAGATTTGTGACTTTGAGGACCTCAACTTTTATTTAAACAATCACTTGTTTGATATTGATAAACTCAATAACTCCATATATATATTCAAACATTTCTTTTTTATCCAATATTCAATTCTAATCTATATTCTCTTATATGGAAACCTAGTTATATGTTACTTTGAGAAACCATTATGGTTCCATCTTTCCATTTTTTAGTGATTTTTTATTGTTAATTTTTTTATGTGAGTTTCTGTGAATGAAAATTTCATGTATTAAAAGATTGTTAAAATAGACATATTTTATGGGTGAAATTCAATTTAATGGGAGTAGAATGTAACATTCCAAGATTTTGTGATTTATTTAATTAATTTAATCATTTTGGTATTTTTAATTTCGTAAAACACTGAAAATAGATTATTTTATATATTTATATTTCAGTATACAAAAAACAATGTTAATCATGTGCTATAATAGATATAAATTTTATCTTCCTTGTCACGAAACAACAAGGATGTCTGGTGTTACATGAGACAATGACATTCCTTGATATATTGTGTATCAAATAAGAAAGAGTAATGATAATAATATATTATTCAAATTCTATTTAATATAATCTAGTCATAAAATTAGTATTAATGAAAATCGATATCTATATTTTGAAAGTATATGTTTAAAAAAAATATAAAATGATTTTATTGGCTACAAGTGAATTAAAAATGAATACAAAAAATGATTGAATATAAAATAAAATATTATTATTTTTCTACCCAGGAAGCACTTTTACCCTAATAAATTAATTTAATTACAATTAGTTTGTGATATTTGTCACAAACCATCCTCGGGGCCCGTTCCGTGACTACCCCAAGCCCACCTTCCATAGGCCAGGAGCTGGTGACTAGAACCAAAGGAATAAATCCTGAAAAAAGGGAAGGGATTGCCTTTATATAAGAAAACAAACACCATAGAGCACGCTAGATGAAGTAAACACTAAGTAAACTGAATACAAAAGTAAGTGTTGTATAGTAAACAGGCCAGTATACAAACCCAACTGAACGTGCAGTACAAATAAAAAGTAAATTACAACAGCTGAAAGATAAAGCAGCAACCACCAAGTCATCCTCTGGAAACTCCCACCTGAAGGGGGAGTACAGATGGTCTCGTCGGCTCCTTGGGTTTGGCCGTCCTCTCCATGTACATCCCACTTGATAGTCCACCTCTGTGTACTGACCCGCTCCTCAAGCCTCAACTACGATCAGTGATGTCCGTCGTCTGCAACCAACACAACGTAGTGTGGGCATAGCCCATGCAGGGGTGAGTATATGATACTCAGTAGGGACCCCGAGACCCCTAAAGGTCTTCCAGAATCCACAAAGGATAAACCACAATGAAAAGATACAATCACGAAGTATCAACCAACTCTACTTAGGTATATGCCCATACATATACCTAAGTCATCAATTCCAGTTCTGCTCCAACTCACGAGCTCATGTACAACCCATTCCACACAAGAAAGTATAACTCAATCCACAGAGGAAAGTACGTCCAAATCCACACAGGAAAGAAAGTCAATCATATCGAAGATATTGATTGAAAGTCAAGACTCAGCTCACATGTGTCTACTATTCACGAAGAGGGGTGGAGATGATTGATGTATCCTGTAAATCATATCCTCTGCCGAACCCACGTAGGATCCAAGTACAAATGTCGTCGATGCCGAACCCACATAGGATCCAAGTACAATAACTATCGCTGCCGAACCCACGTAGGATCCATGTACAATCGTCATTGCTGCCGAACCCATGGAGGATCCAAGTACAGTCGTCCTCGCAGCCGATCCCATGGAGGATCCAAGTACAGTCACCATCATCATCGCAGTCGTACCCAGCTCTAGGGTTCCCGCACACAGCACGCTCGATTCCGGGAGGGTCTGCTCCACGAGGAAAGGGGTCAATACATCAACTGTTACAAAGTCCAGAGTTGATGTATCAAAAAGTTCCATTTTCTCAATAAGAACTCAATGCAACAGACGGCGCGTCAATCTGACTCTCGGTCTGAGAGTTATTGGCCTTTTCTCCCAAGGGTCATGGTTGGTTTTTAAGATAAAACCAACCCGAATGTACTCCAACAGCATCCAAACCACGATCCGAGTAAGCCAAAATAACCATCTCACTAAGAGGAATCCAAAAAAGTCGACGGCACATCAATATGACATCTGGATCTCAAGTTATAAGTGTTTCCACTCCGAGGACATGGTTTGTTTCATGTTTGATCCAATCCTTTCATCCCCAATGTTCTCAAAAACCTTGAGTTTAATATACCTAATCGACCATCTCGACCCAAGGATCCCAACGAAACCGACGGTGCGTCGATATGAGGTCTATATCACAAGATATGTGCGTTAGAACGGATCTGTCCGAAAATAGGGGGTTTGGGCCCTGTCCAACCCGGCCCAATACCCCCTGGGTCAGCACGAACCAGGTCGATCTAACCAGGGTCTGGGTCCGACCCAGTTGGGCGCAGCGCGACCCTGCCCAGCTGGTGGAGCGCGGCCCGCCACGGGGTGCGAAGGGGGTGCCACCCCCTTGGAACCGAACGGCGGACCCAGTGGGGTCCACCCTGCTTGCTGGCCGGGGGATTCAACCCCCAGTTTTCTTGGGTAACGGCCAGCCATTATGGCCGGCCAGTTGAACCACACAGGACCCGCAAGGGTCCCGCCTCTAGGGTGTGCAGGCGGCTGGCCGAGCCCAGCCGCCTCACGCTGAACCGTCACGGCCTTAGGCCGCGACTTCTGTCCGTCTGGCGCGGCGCGACGATGCCGCACCCCTCCCCCGCGGCCCGCTCCGGCAGCGACCCCTAGGTGCTCCGGCGTGGCGCAGCTGTATGGCAAATTTCTTCCATGGCCCCCTTTGGTCTCAACAGCGTGGCCAGACGGCGCCGCACACCTCCATCGTGGCCCGCTCCGGCCACAGTCATTTCCTTTTCAGCACGGTGGATCGGCACCGCGCCGCCTTTGCCGCAAGTTCACTGAGGATCAACAAAAAATGGGAGGAGGATCGGTTGTGTTTGTGCAGTCTGATCTCCTCCCATTAAGTTGATAACATGCAGCCAAAAGGATGATAATTATCAACGACAAACAAAGTGAAATTTTAATTAAATAAAATTGAAGATAACCCCTACCTCAATTCAATATGGTTGATCGCTTGACAAAGGATGGAGATGCTTTCGTTGTTCCCTTGATGTTGTCATGGAATGACGGTGTCGGTTCATCAACGTTAAGAAGAAAGAAGCCAAGGTTGGAACCTGCATTCTTTACGTTCTTCAATGAGGGGAAGAAGTGGAAATGTTCTTCACGGGAAGAATGAGATTCGTTCTCCTCCAATCCTCAACACAATGAGCCAACCCAAATAAAATAATACTACCCTTATTTTATTAAAGTATAGCATGGAATTCAAAATACAAAATTCAAAAACAACTCACATTATTAATTAAACATAAGTTGTCTAATTAATTAGGTGTTAAGTTGGCAAGAATTAATGTGGGAGAGTTATAAAACTTATGAGGGGTTTAGAGGAGTTATGGAAAATGAGGGGTTCGGCTCGTGTGGGCCCCACCTCACCTTTAACCACACAAGTGTAGTTAGTAACTAGTGGGTCCCACCCCAACTTCCACACCTTGGATTAAACCACTTAGAAAAGAAATAAAACAGTAATACAATTTTATTTTACTCTTCGTTTAAACCACATTTCTTTACAACTCATCCCAAGAAAAACAAACTCCAGTAAAGGTCTTCTTAAGAAATTACCGGCGTTGCGTTTCCATCGGTGCCCTTAGATTTCAAATTCGAGCACCGGTTCAAATGATAGAAAAACCTGCTCATTTGTTCACTAAACGTACCTGAGATAAACTTCAAAAATTGATTCCGAGCACACCGGGCCTCAGAATCAGGTGCCGTTAGAATCTGCGTACTCGTAAAATCTCAAAGAAATTAAGAAAAAATATTCCTTGAAATGTACAGGTATTTAAATTACTCCCACCTCAGGTCTTTACATCCCTGTAAAGATACATCACAAAACTAGGGAAACAACTGAGGGTACTGAGCATGCATCTATGCCTCCCGCTCCCATGTGCTCTCCTGGAGGTTCCCGTGCGGACACCTGATGCGAACTAGAGGAATCAAACATCCACGTTGGACATGCTCCTATCGATCCTTGATCTCCACCAGGACCTTTGCAAATGTTGCCCCGTCATCAATGTCCAACTCCCCATGATCAATGATATGCTTCTGGTCGTGCATGTATCTCCTCAGCTGAGATACATGGAAGACGTGTTACACCCGGAGCAACTGAGGTGGAAGAGCGAGGTGATAAGCCACCTTGCCCATCCTGCTGAGAACATTGAATGGTCTAATAAATCGTGGAGATAACTTGCCCCCCAGCCAAATCTCCATAATCCACGCTGAGGTGAGACCCATAAGAAAACGTGGTCGGCATCCTCTAACTCTAGAAGTCTCCACCTCCGGTCAGCATAGGACTTCTGTTGGCTCTGAGCAGTCCTCATCCACTCCTGGATGATCTTAACCTTCTCCATCATGGCCTGGACCATCTCTGGCCCAACTACTACTGACTCCCCAAGTCCTATCCAGCACAGAGGTGATCTGCATGGTCGGTCGTATAGTGCCTCGCATGGTGCCATCTGATGGTGGAGTGGTAGCTGTTGTTGTACAAAAACTCCACCAAAGGTAATTGATCCTCCCAGTTGTGATCAAAGTCGAGGACACATGCACGGAGCATTTCCTTGAGATTCTGAATGGTCCTCTCCGTCTGACCATCCGTCTGAGGATGAAAAGTGATGCTTAGGTGTAGCTGCATCCCAAATGCCTCTTGCAACCCCCTCCAGAGCCGGGAAGTAAAGAGAGCATCTCGATAAGAGATGATATATGATGGTACACCATGATGTCGTACGATATCCTGAACGTAGTGGAGTCCAAAGATCTCCACTGAGCCCTGCTCTCTGATAGGTAGAAAGTGGGCCGACTTTGTGATTTGGTCTACAATCACCCAAAAGGAGTCGTGTCCTCTAGAAGTACGTGGAAGCCCAGTCATGAAATCCATAGATATCCCATCCCAATTCCACTATAGGACCTCCAAGGGATGAATACCTGACCTCCTGCTGAGAGCATCATCTACTACATTCCCCTTAACAAGAGTATGGACTATCTCAAAGTCATAGTCCTGGAGGAACTCGAGCCATCACCGCTATCTCAAGTTCAGGTCCTTCTGCAAGAAGATGTACCTGAGACTATGGTGGTCAGAGTAGACTATAAAGTGCTCACCAATCAGATAGTGCCACCATATCTTCAAGGTGAAGACCACTGCTACTAAATCCAAGTCATGGGTAGCGTAGTTCTTCTCGTTATTCCTCAACTATCATGATCTGTAAGCGATCAATGTCTGCTCCTGCATTAGGACACACCCGAGTCTGGTCCCTGATGCATCTCAGTAAACTACGTACCCTACTCCCTCCACCAGTAGCCTTAAGATGGGTGCACTGGTCAATATTTGTCTCAGCTCTTGCAAGATCTTATGACATCTATCTGACCACACGAAGGGTTTCCCCCATCATTTTAAAGCTGATAGTGGTGCTGCAACTCTGGAAAAGTCTGGTACAACTCTCCGATAGTACCTAGTCAAACCTAGGAAACTACGCACCTTCGTCATGCTCCTAGGTGGCTCCCAAGAAAGCACTACCTCGATCTTCATAGGACCCACTGCAACCCCCGCCTCAGAGATGAAGTGCCTTCAGAATTGGACCTCTCGAATCCAGAACTGACACTTCGAGAGCTTACCATAAAGCTGGTTCTCTCAAAGTGTGTCCAGTACAACCCGCATGTGGTAGGCATGCTCCTCCATAGTAGTCGAGTAAATCAATATGTCATCGATGAAGACTACGACAAATAGATCGAGGTATGGCTAGAATATCATGTTCATGAGACTAATGAACACTGCTGGAGTGTTGGTTACGCTAAAAGGAATTACCAAGAACTCACAGTGGCCATACCGACCCCTGAAGGCCGTCTTCTGCACATCCTCATCTCGAACTCTGAGCTGATGATAGTCTGACCTAAGGTCTATCTTCGAGAACCATCATTCTCCCTTGATTTGATCGAAGAGGTTTTCAATCCTCAGAAGTGGATACTTGTTCTTTACGGTCACGTGATTCAGGAGACCATAATCGTCACACAGTCACAAGATCATGTCCGCCTTCTTGGAAAATATAATCGGTGAAGCCTAGGGTGAAACACTGGGTCGAATGAATCCCTTACTCTACAAGTCCTCCAACTGTACCTGTAGCTATAGAAGCTTAACGGGAGCCATACGATATTCTAGAGTAGATATCGGGGTTGTCCCCGGGTAAAGGTCGATATAGAAGTCTACCTCTCTTCGAGGAGGTAGTCTTGGAACGTCATCATGAAAAACGTCTTCATACTGTTCCACCAAAACATGAAAACTTGGACTCCACACATAAACTACTCCTAGGATGAGACTAGCCAACTGATGAGTGATCGGTTGTCCTATCCTCTGTGTGAGTCCATCCTGCACTAAAAAATCTTCCTTCTCACCGGTGAAGGTGAACCTACTCCCATCGGTGCAGACACACTGCACCTTGTTCCAAATAAAGTCGATCTATGGATGGACCATAGATAACCAGTCCATGCCCAAGATGACGTCGTAAGGCCTCGACGCTACTACAAGAATAACCCAGCCGAAACTCTCGCCTCCTAGAGTAAGCTAACACTATCGACACCAGTGCGTAATCTTCGGGTCAGCTCTCATAGGAGTCTCTAGTTGTAAGGATCGATCCAACGGCTCCATCGAAATGACTGAGCTCCGAACAAGGGATGCTGTAATGAAATAATGACTCGCCCCTGTGTTTATAAGAACTAAAGCAAGGGTGGAGTAGACACAGATAGTATCTCGAATCATCTCAGGTGCACCGTGGTCGTAAGCCCTTGCTGCCTAAAGTTGATCCTGCTTCTGTCTGCCAGCTTCATGTGGTTGGGGTGGACCTCCTGGTGGTGGTTGTGGTAGAGCCCCGAATAATCCTCCACCACCTGCTACTCGGCCATCTCCTCTACCTCATCTGCCTACTCCCCGCGGACCACCGCAGTTGAACCCCTGCCTCTGCCTGGGTGGTCCCTCAACCGTCTGCTGCAACTCTTCATGGCGGGTCGGGCAGTCACGAGCCATGTGGCGTTGCCCACCGCATGCATAGCACTGTCTACCTCTCATATGAATGTCTCTCCTTCATATGTCCCACACCACCGAGCCAGTATCCTGAGTCACCCACCTCATGGTCTGGTCTGCTTGGACCCCTGTGAAATCCGTCAACTGCCAGCTGCAGAAGACTTCGCTACGTGCCGTCCTGCGGTATGTCATGCTACTGGTGTAGGCTCAGCAAGATAGCTCTCTACAAGAAGGGCTCTCTCCAGTACTCCGGCCTGCGTCGGAATACTGAGGGAGATCATCGAAGCCATGACCTCATGCCTCAATCCCTGCTCGTTGGTCTGGGTCTGGAAGAATGGGTCTCATACCATGTCTATGGGGTAGCACGAGAAATCGGAAAATCTCACCGAGTACTGGGATTCTGTCATGCTGCCCTACCACAGTTTTAGTAGTTTTTGAATGCGTACCTCACATAGTGTGGCTGGAACGAACTCTGAGCAGAAGAGGCTCTTGAAGTCCGTCCAAAGAAGAGATGCCTCATTGTGCACCAGGAGTATCAAGCTCCACCATCTACCTATTTCCGCATGCAGGAGACTCACCGTAAGGATCACCATTAAGATCTGCTGGTATCCCTGCCAATCTGAAGACTCGAAATACATCCTTCAGCCAATCCTCGGCTTCCTGAGGGTTCGTCTCCCCATGGAACCTGGGCGGTCTCTGATGTTGAAACTCATTCAGTGCACTCCGGCTATGTGCACTCTCAGATTTTGGGTTGGGTGGCATCGGTGGCTCGGTGGGTAGAGGTACCGCCAGTGCCTCCGCTGTAATGGGGCCCTGCACTGAGGCCCCGTCACTCGGTGGGCTGTAGTCTCGCACAAAACTCGAAACCCTATCTGGCTGCTGTCATGGGTCCATCCTGAAAAGAAACAGGTGTGCCACGGTTAATACGGTATTCCTTGTGAGCTAACACAAAGTAATCACAAAGAAAACTTTTGAAACACACATGAAATCAATGTTTTCATTCATTGAGTCAGAAATCAGAAGGTAGGGTCTTGGTGTATGGATACATTGGATGTCGCACCAACACTGGACTCCTTGGACTGATAACCACACTCAATACCCTTCACACTATTGCTTCACATAGAATAATGATCAGAGTCCGGAGTTCTAAGGTACACCGAACTCTTCTGATACCAATTTGTCACAACCCATCCTCGGGGCCCGTGCTGTGACTACCCCAAGCCCGCCTTCTATAGGCCAGGGGCTGGTGACTAGCACAAAAAGTGTAAATCCTGATTAAAGGGAAGGCATTGCCTTTATATAAGAAAACAAACACCACATAGAATGCAAGCTGAAATAAAAACTATGTAAACTGAATAGAAAAGTAAGTGCTGGAAAGTAAATGGGATAGTATACAAACCCAACTGAAATTACAGTACAACTGAAAAGTAAAGTGCAACTGCTGAAAGATAAACCAGAAACCACCAAGTTGTCCTCCAGAAACTCCCACCTGAATGTTGATTACAGATGGTCTCATCGGCTCCTCGGGTCTGTCTGTCCTCTCCGTGTACGTCCCACCTGAAAGTATACCTTCGTGTACCGACCCTCTCCTCGTGCCTCAACTACGATTAGGGATGTCTATCGTCTACAACCAACACAACGTAGTGCGGGAATACCCCATGATGGGGTGAGTATACGATACTCAGTAGGGACCCTGAGACTCCTGAAGGTCATCCAGAATCCACAAAGGATAAACCACAAAGAAAAGATATAATCACGAAGTATCAACCAACTATACTTATGTATATGCCAATACATATACCTAAGTCATCCATTCCAGTTCTGCTCTAACTCACGAGCTCAAGTACAACCCATTCCACACAGGAAATTATAACTCAATCCCACAGGAAAGTACATCCGAATCAACGTAGGAAAGCAAGTCAATCATATCGAAGATATTGATTGAAAGTCAAGACTCTTCTCACACAGGTATTTTATTCACGAAGTGGGGTGCAGATGATTGATGTAGCCTCTACATCATCTCCTCTGTCGAACCCACGTAAGATCCAAGTACATATTTCATCACTGCCGAACCCATGTACCATCCA
This sequence comes from Viscum album, assembly GCA_963277665.1. Lineage (NCBI taxonomy): Eukaryota > Viridiplantae > Streptophyta > Magnoliopsida > Santalales > Viscaceae > Viscum > Viscum album. Next base: position 1,059,607,351 of record OY728163.1, on the reverse strand, counting down.
CGTACAGTAACTATCATTGCTGAACCCACGTAGGATCCATGTATAGTCACCATCGCTGCCGAACCCATGGAGGATCCAAGTACAGTCTTCCTCACTGCCGAACCCACGAAGGATCCAAGTACAGTCGCCATTGTCGTCACAATCGCAGCCAGCTGTAGGGTTCCTGCACACAGCACGCTCGATTCCGGGAGGGTCCGCTCCACGAGCCAAGGGCTCGATACATCAACTATGACAATGGCTAGAGTTTATGTATCACAAATTTTATCCTCATTACTAGGAACTCAATGCAATATATGGCGCGTCAATCGGACTCCCGGTCTGAGAGTTATTGGCTTTTTTTGTCCTAGGGGCCCGGTTGGTTTTTAAGCTAAAACCAACCCGACCATACTCTAGCTGCATCCAAACCTTGAGCGGAGTAATCAAAAAGAACCGTCTCACTAATAGGAATCTAAAACAGTCAATGACTCATCAATCGGACGTCCAGAGCTCATGTTATATGTGTTTCTGCTCCGAGGACCCGGTTGGTTTCGTGTTCGAACCAACCTGGATGTACCCAAAGTTCTCCGAAACATTGATTATAACATACTGAAACGATTGTCTCTATCCAAAGTTCCCAATGCAACTGACGGTGAGTCTATCGGAGGTCAGTAGCCCAGGATATGGGCGTTAGAACGGATCTGTCCGAAAATAGGGGGTTTGGGCCCGGTCCTACCCGGCCCAATACCCCCTGGGCGGCCTGAACTGGGTTGACCCGACTCGGGTTCGGGTCCGGCCCAGATCGACGTGGCCGGGCTTGGCTGGTGCGGCCCGGCCCAGCCAGTGCGGCCCGGCTCAGAGTCGGCCACGGGGTGCGAAGGGGGCGCCTCCCCCTTGGAACCGAACGGCGGACCCAGTGGGGTCCGCCCTTCTTGATGGCTGGGGATTTCAACCCCCAGGTTTCCTAGGTAACGTCCGACCTTTATGGTTGTCCAGTTCAGCCATGTGGGACCCGCATGGGTCCCGCCTTCAGGGTGTGCTGGCAGCCGGATGAGACCGGCCGCCTCCTGCTGAACTGTCGCAGCTTCTGTCTGTCTGACGCGGTGCGACGACACCACACCCCTCTGCCACGGCCCACTCCGGCTGCATCCCATTGGTGCTCCGACGTGGGGCAATGGCTCTGCGCCTTTCTGTTGCAGCCCTCTCTTGGCCGTGGCCCCCTTCGGTCTCAACGGTGCAGCGCAACGGCCCCGAACACCTCCACCGGGGCCCGCTTCGGTCGCGGTCCTTTCCGTTTTTGTGCGGTGCATCAACACCGCGCCACCTTCACCGCAAGTTCAATATGGATAAAAAAAGGGAAGGAGTATTGGCCATGTTTGTGCGGTCTGATCTTCTCCTCTTAAGTCGATAACATGCGGCCAAAAGAACAAGAATTATTAAAGACAAACAAAATGCAATTTTAATTATATAAAATTGAACTTAATCCCTACCTCAATTCAGGAAGGTCGATCGCTTGATGAAGGATGGAGATGCTTTCATTGTTCCATTGATGTTTCCACCGAATGACATTGTCGCTTCGTCAATGTCAAGAAGAAAGAAGCTGAGGTTGGCACATGCGTTCTTCGCATTCTTCGATGAAGGAAGGAAGTGGAAACGTTCTTCGCGGGAAGAATGAAATTCTTTCTCCTCTAATCCTCAAAAAAACGAGCCATCCCAAATAAAATAAGACTATCCTTATTTTTTTTAAGTATGACATGCAATTCAAAATAAAAAATTCAAAAAAAAACTCACTTAATTAATTGAACATAAGTTGTCTAATTAAGTAAGTGTTATGTTGGCAAGAATTAATGTGTGAGGGTTACATAACTTATGAGGTATTTATAGGAGTTAGGGAAAATGAGGGGTTGGGCTCGTGTGGGCCCCACCTCACCTTTAACCATATAAGGGTAGTTAGTAACTAGCTGGTCCCACCCCAACTTCCACACCTAGGATTAAGCCACATAGAAAATAAATAAAATTGTAACACAATTTTATTTTACTCTTCATTTAATCCACATTTTTTTACAACTCATCCCAAGCAAACGTAACTCCAGTAAAGGTCTTTATAAGTAATTACCGGCGCTTCGGTTCCATCGGTGCCCTCAGATTTCAAATCCAAGCACCCGTTCAAAATATAGAAAAACCTGCTCGTTCATTCATTGAACGTACCCGAGCTAAACTTCGGAAATTGATTCCGGGCACACCAGGCCTCGAAATCAGGTGCCGTAAGAAACATCGTACTCATAAAATCCCCAAGAAATTAAGAAAAAGATTTCGTGAAAATTACAGGTCTTTAAAATATTAATGTGATATATATATATATGTAATTAAAAAAACAATATCCTTATAGATTATTTTATAGGATTAAGATAAAAACATACCAAATTTTATGCATAACATACTATGTTTTAATCCATCATTAATGCCAATTAATGCAGAACATATTTTAGATATTTTTTTTGAACTTTTATGGATTATATATTTCAAAATAAACTTCATATATGAAATGGAAACATAAAAATTTGGTTAGGGTAATTTTTTTTGTGAAGTTTCATTTTTTTAATGAATAGTGAAAATACTAAAATTTAATTCAAAACTTCTTTTTTATAAAAATATATTTACAAGATTAAACTATATATTAAATTTATTTTAATATTTTATTATATAATATTTTTATAAATTAATCCAATTTAGGTTTTTGGGCTCAATTTTTCTTTGTAATTTTCTATTAAAACATATCAAACTTTTACAAACTTTATCTTTACAAACATGATTTGTCATATCATTCGCAGGATTAAATTTAAATTTATTTCTGACACTTCTATGATTGAAATTATAAAATATTGATTCCATATTTATAATAATCGTAATTTATAATCTATCATAATGACAAATTTTTTTTTTACCAAAAATATTTTTAAATGTAATTAAAATTAATTACATCGATTAAAGAAATATTAAGCATAACAATGGGACTAAAACCTAATCCTAAGGGCATGAATGACCTAGAAACATGATTAAATCCCATTTTATATACATATTTCTGTGATATAATTTCTATTTTTGTGTTTTTTGGGATTTTTATTTCTTTTTTAAGTAAAGACGTGGGTGCACCTAACATATTCAAAGAAATTCCAAGTGTGTCCCCTCCCTTCCCTATAAAAGGCCAAAACCTCTCCCTAATATTCACACCTATCATACCTATTAAGTACATCCAAGATCTACACAGTACACTTCCCAACATCCCTCACTTACACCTTTCATCCTCCATTTGGGAACAAATTATTCAAAGGAATCCCTTTGATAAAAACCAAAAGGAGTTACCCAAAGAAGAGTTAACATCCCTTCTCATTCTCCTTTAATTTATTTTCCATTATACACTATCTCAAATTTTATTGTTCCATTATTTTATAAAAAAACCAGTACACTCAATATAATATGATGTTGTTATGAAAATTTTTCGACCTAAACATACACACACTTACATCTATTGGGTAATGAACATATTGTTTACGTGTATAGATAACTACCACCTCACAAAACAATGATTGTTAATTTTTCCTTTACCACCACTCATGGTGGAAATTATTATAAACACTATATTTATATATGAAATATATTTTATCTATAATGTGTTATTCTTATGTAATTTATTTTTATAAGAACCCTTTATGATTTTTGTCATGTTTAAATACAAAAAAATTGTTTGAGGAAGTGTGGACTACCGATCGCTCAAGGAGGTTTGATTCATTCACACAGTACATGGAATGTATTATTGATGTGTTTAGTGAAATTATAAAAAATATATTACATAATAATTATACTTTAAATTTATTATATATTTATATACATATATTTCATTTTCTTTCTTTCTTTCATAACGATAATATAACATAATCATCATTCATGCGTACGTATAGCCTACAGTTTCAATGAACAATGTATTACATTTTCATACTTATATATTATGTTGAATATGATAATATAAATATAATAAATATCAATGTTTTTTATATCATGGTTTACATTCTGCAAATAATTTTACAAGTATAAGGACCAATGACACAAAAAATATGACACATGCAAAAAACAAAGCGAATATTACTCGAAATGAAACCATAACATAAAAACTTTAAGAGGGTAATATAGAGCCATATTAAATCATATACAGTATTAGATAGAATAATATTTTTCTATGATGGTTTTTTAATAAAAATTTATTAACAATAAATTATGTTTGAAAAAGTAGGTCGAGAGTTAAGACACAAGGTAAGGTAATTTGAACTTGCATTTTATTTCTGTGAAATACATTTCTTATTCACTACTCATATATTTTGTGTTGTGTATATACTAACCATGAATGTATTATATTATTATTATAAATAATTTTTTGGTTATCTATATATCTATTTGTTATCATTCCTTCATGATATTTAAGCTTAAAATGTTTCCAAATCTGTAAAGTAATTTTGTCTCAAATTTCATTTTTTAAGACACATTCCATTTTATAAACATATATATTTATATGAAGTTTATATACTGAATTTGAAATTTTATATCATGAATAACATTACATTCATGGTATTTTAAGTTTGTATTAGTTTTAGTTTCTTCCATTTGGAGTATAGTATATATTTACCAGGTGATAAGACTTTATTGAAACAATCTCATTGATTTTCGAGATTGTTTATAATTACTCAAAATTTATCTAAATCATATGATCCATATCTAAACAACTCTAATGAATTTTCATACCAACTAGATATGAATTTTATACCCATGTAATGTTACCATTTTCCACTCTTTGGTACTTAATATAATTAAGAATTTCTTATATGAAAATGTAGCAATAACTTTTATTTTCGGTCAGAAATCTGTGTTCTTTCAAAATTTTGATTTCTAAAAATTTATTCATTTTATAATATTATTATATCAGACATTTTTACTCATGTTTTAACTTTTAAAAATGATATTATATGGATCCTTCTATTCGTTTTTTTATCAAGACACTTTTCTGGATATTTATGTTAAAAATGAATGTTTGGAATATATAGAATTACCCAACATCATTACTGTAATTTATTTGATGATTACATTTTAATATTACATGATTATTTATAATGAATTATTTTTTAATATTTCAGTAATTAATTTTATTTAGAATAATTTTCACGGAAAAATGTTTTCAAAAAAAGTTTTTTTGTTATCAAGGATTCCATTAAATGTTTTCAAATATCTTTTTAAAAAATAATTCTTTTCATAACAAAATTATGTTTAGAAAAGTATTTTCAACGTTTTACAGAATTAATTATATGTTATAAAAGTATTTCCAATGAAATTTTCTTTAAAATACATTCATGACACATTTATAATTATTTAAGGAAAATTGTATTGAAAATATTTTCAAAATCACATTTTATGTTTTTTTTATAAAATGGTTTCCAAAATGTTTTCAAATATTTATTTATAAATTTTCTTGTTTATATTCCATAAATTGGTTTCCATAAAGATTTTTGTTTTATAGATCCTTTTTCAATGTACAATGGATATTCCCTCCAGAAATATTTTTAAATGATATTTTAAAATTATTTACCACCTAAGAGGATATCTGTTGATGTTACACAATAACTTATAGGAAATTATTCAATGTTTCAATTCATATTATTTCACTGAATAGTTTTTGTTTTGATGGTATGATTTTTATGAAACTCATTCCTGTTCCACATGTTTTATTCTTGTGAAACCATCTTCTTTTTATGGGTTAGGATTTTGTGATTTTTTTAAACATGTCTTATTCTATAAGTTATTAAATAATTAAATCATTATGACACCCATTTCATTTCATGGTACTGTGATAGGGTCTCTATAAATCCCATATCTTTTTATGGGTCACAATATGATGAATGTTTTATTATCTTGTGGAATATGTATGAATGATTATATTATGAGCTATGTGGGACCTATAACTCACAAAATAAATTGGGTAAGGATTCATATCCTATTAGCTAATGATAGAACCAAGTCGAAATTCTTGATCCACTATGGGAAGATGGGGAAACATGATCCCTTATAAGGAAAGGACAAAAACTGGGGATGGTGGTGCGTCCTTCCCATTAGGTGTAGTCACTATGACATTGGGAGATGGGGAAACCTGATCCACTATGGGAAGATACAAAAACTATATCTGTTATAAGGAAAAAAATATGAATGGTGATGGTGGTGTGTCCTTCCCAGTAAGTTCAGTTCCCATGAAGTTCCCTAATATATTATACCAATGAGTCTTGACATATAGGGGATGATATCACATGTATATGTAGGCCACAATTCCTTGTCTTATTCCTATAATATGCTTTCATAGATTATTTTCTTTATTTCTGAATGATTCTGATCTTATAAACTTCCATGATTTCTTCCATTATTCATTTGTATAATCATTGATATGCATAGTTTGTTCATTTAATGTTATGATCATTTTATCACACCCCTATTCTAATGTTTATTCTTACAAGTCTTCCTTTTTTACCATGACTGAGTATCTGGTCTAACCTTATTTTTATGTTTTCTACCCTAGGTTATGAAGATATTTATTAAGTATTATGTTTCTAATAAGGTTAGTGGTCATAATGAACCTGGTGGGAGATAATCTAGCTCACTTATGTACAAGTGTTTATGTTTCTATGTTTCCAAAGGCACTAGACCAATATTGTCTTTGTGACTCTGTCTATTTAATATTATAAGTATTCTAGAAATTTTAATGAAATATATATATGTGGTATGAATAGGTTGTTATCCAAATCCCAGTGGGATGGGGTTGATCTTTATCCATTACTTATTTCTCATAGAACTTCTTGGAGTGTGAGGAAACTAGTGGTAGTGATACATAAAAAAATTCATCCACCCCTATGAACTTGGTTTGGATTAGAACTTCTGCCAATATGTCCCAAATCCTCTCAGGGATTGTTGAACCAATGGGAGGAGGGGGTGGTAGATATTACACTAATCTATGGGGCTAGTTTTTCTAGTTTATAGTTGTTATGACATCTACTATTGAAACCTAATTGATTTGGTGCAGTTGTGCTGAGGTATGAGATGGGTGAAATGGAATCCCATTATGTTATTCATTTTCTCTGTGATGCTTTTGGGATGGGTATATCATCATATTATGAGTGTAAAAGTCATCCAAATTATTTTTTTGGACCCATTTCAGAGATCTATCAACATCCCTCTCCCTCCATTTGTAATGTAATAACATCACTAAATAAGGGTAATTCCTTTGTAGTGACAAAATTTGTCATGGATTATCTTTTTCCCCAAATCACACTAAAATAAATTAAATTGAGGGATACCATATCAGGGTAGTTATTCAATTCCATGGGTTCAATTAAGTGTATCTCTCTAGACATTCCCCATGCTCATGTATATAAACATGATGTTACTTCAAAGATTATATTTGAAGTGTTGTGATTTTATGTTGATAGGAATATTGTAGATTTGCACTATAAATTTCAGATTTTGGGTCTCAGAACATGGAAATATCATACAGGTCTAGCTAATAATATAATATATTGAATTTTGGTTGGGATGTTATATCCTTGATAAGGGAGGTGTCTAGACTTAAACTGCAGATGAGTTTTTCACATATTTTGGGATAGGTACAGCATATTCTCCATCTCTACCTCATCTATACTCTCACAGTTAGATGTGAAAGGGGTACAAAACATGGTTCGGAGTTTTTTTGATAACTATCTATATATATCAATGGTGGCTTCCTCTTCATTAGGATTACAAACCTACAAATATTCAGAAAATATAGGTTGCTTCCCTGGGTTTCCTACTAGATATATTGAAGTGTTTGTCGGTATTAAATGTGGATCTATATATAGTTGACCCCGGTGTTCCAATGAACTCTCTAAATTAAGTTTTTTTGTTTTAAGAACCTTCCAATATGAATGTTTCTGGGAAGGTGGGTTTTCATTTTCTGAGGGAGATATCATCGAGGGGAGTTTGACCATATCAGATATCAGGAGTAAAGGCCATGTGATCCATCACCACACTATGATGAGAAGGACTATAGAGTAAATGATTTATAAATTCTCTTGTTGAAGATTTATAGGACCCTAGAAGTGCTACTAATGTGCCTCAAATAGAAAAAATGACATTAAAACATAGCAGATTATTGAAATGATCCTCATTCTGAATCGTGGCCAAAATATATTGACCTTCCATTTGGGATTGTGTATGGTTATGATCATACTGTATTAAATTTTCCATAAGAGGTTGATAGTTAATGGGTGATATGGGAATATGATCCCATAAAAATGATAATAATGAAGTATGATGATTTGATTTTGAACTATCTTCATGAATATGAACATTCCTATGGGTGGTTTTCTAAATATATTGCTCAATCCTTGAAAAAGAGGGAGTATGATCCTAGTTTGAATATAGATTACCCACCATCGTGTGTCTAAGGACCTCCAAAATGGGGTATGGGATATGACCATCTAACTAAATAGCCACTAAAAAATAGTTATTGTCATTAATAGAGATAATTTGGGATATAATCTTTGATTCTATGAGGTCATAGTATATTACATATATATTAATTGATAGAAATACAAGTCTTTCTTCAGGAATGCACCACTCTCACTTGGTGATCCCAAGATTGAGCAGGTATATGAGCTTGATCCTTTGCATTTGGAGTATAATTCCAATCATATTTGATATTAATATGACCATATCTTGGGTTATATTCCACCCCCACATGATGAGCCTCAGTATGAACATGAATATAAGAATAGTCTAGTTCCTCATAATTCAATAGAATATATTGATAATTCTCCTAGATTGCAGTAAGAATCTACACTTGTTCTCGACTATCCACTTGATTTTAATGATCTGAGTATAATTCATCCCTAGATACTGGGATAGGAATATGTGCATGTCATGGTATTTTTACCAGATATGAGATATACTAGAATAGTGCATCAGTTTCACTTAATATGTAGTGACACTTCAGTAATGTGCATGCAGGAATGTTGATCAGCACATTTTCTATCTCTAATATATATTGGATGATATATTCGATAGAATATGGGATATTATACCACTACTTTCCTCCATTTTCTATTAGAATATGTTGATATAATTCATGTAAAGAGGTTGGTATATTCCCCCCCCCCCACCAAGATTTCATTTGTAGTATGGTTGTATAATTTCTATAAGTTAGGAGGGATACGAGACTACATGTTAAATACATATAGAATGTGCCTTTGGGAAACATCAGTGAGAGTGGGGATATGACCCCTCTTCCATTTTTCTAATTATTTTCTCACCCTATGTAAATTCCACTGTTCCAATGAATGAGAGTCATTGGTGGTAATGTGTTAGGTGGTTCCCTTAGTAAGACATTGAGGGCCACCGTCAGAATGGATCTGATGAAAATGGTCAATAGAATACCTCCATTGAGACTCATAAAAATGAATAGATACTTAGTTGACTCCATTATATAGCCTTATTAGATACAAAAGGTGGTAATTTTAATGCTTTGGGGATAATTTTTTGATGCTACTTGTTAGAGAAACGAGTTCCACTAGATATACTATAGATTTTTATGGATGACATAGAGTCATTGTCTTCATAGATTATAGACCCTTGTGTGTATCTTTGAGGGTTGGGATTGTACCTTCTTAGTAGTTTTCCGAGACAAATTAATTTTAATCCTAATTTTAAAGGTTTTGGGTGAGGTCAGTTGTTCAACAATTCCTAAGGGTTGTAACTGAATCTGATTTTCTAATATAGTCACTATATGAAGGCATGATCTCGATTTGGCGGTTGATTTTTGGAGCGGTACCTACAGTCATGAATACAAAAAGGAACAAGTTCATAGATCTTTTTATCATCGTAAGTATGACACATGAGTAATCATACTTCCAAAGGTAACCCAATTTTCTTTTCTCATTCCATGTATACCCATTGTACTCATATGGACATGTCAAAACATGGTTGGGCTTATTTCATGAGAACACCAGATATATTTTATCAACCAATAATTTTTCATTTTAGTGATTCATGGTGGGTTCACCGATTGTATTTCATGGAAATAAGTGGATTTAATTACTCAATGTATTATTGTGGGGGGGTTAATTTATGTAAAATCATTCACATCGTCATTACCATTTAATAATAGACTTTTGAAAATCCCATCTATTCCAACATTTACAACTTATTATGGACCTACATTCTAAAGGAAGGCGGTCATTCAGGGTTTCATCCCCACTGGTACTTAGGAACAAGAGTTTTTCAATAGGATAGGAGGTCGGTCTCATTAAACCCTTTTGGGGGGAAACTGTTACCCACTCTAGGAATATTTTATAGATTTATGATATATTTGAGAATCTCTTCTAAATCCCTATAAGAAACCAGTTACCCTAACAAAATGATCTTATGTTCAATCCTTTTACCTATAAAGGGAGTTCTAGTAATAATATTATCTATATGTATCTGAGTTTCTTCTTTTGTATCTTGTTATATTATAGCAATGAGGTTCCTTAAATATTTTTAATCCATATAAGAAGACACTATATTGTTTACTGCCATCTGTGGTGGCGATTCAAATGATGAAGATGGGATTAAACATTTATTAGAAATCGTATATATCATATTTATGATTGGAATAAAGCCCTATATAGTTCATTATAACAATTATGTTTAATGTTACATGGAATGGAAATATATGAGGGCACTTGGGAACTATGTATTGAGCTCGATCCTTATGAAGGAACCCAATGTATCCATCATATGACTCCAATCAAAGTCAATGTAGTTCGATGGGCCATCAAATACATCCCTGAGATGTGTAAACATAAAAAGGGAAAATTCATATTATGTTATTTATTAGGGAATACAAAATGGGGTTTTTCTGGATAGGGGTGATTCATTATGAGAATGATATTATAATTTCAAATCGTTAGGCCCACACAAGCCATGGTCATTGTGGGAAAACGAATAGAATATGTATATCTCACTTCATATGGATGTGGTACATATTAAATATCGAGGACCTTATTGGGTGTTTGATAATGAGATATGGTTTTAGGATGAAATATTATATATCTAAGTTATATAAGAAATCAGAGTCATCATAGTTTAATTAACTCCTCAATCTGCTGATGGTTGAGGAATAATGATAACCCAATGGAAGAGACTCGGTCTCAAGAAAATGATATATATTTTATTTCTAGAAAATTTATTATGTCATTAAAACATTATATTTTTTTTAGGTTACATATTTGTTTAATTAAAACCATATTTTATATGTTCCACCTATAGTGTGAATTAGTCGCATCAATTGAGGAGGCGGTTGTCCACACCTCCACAAACAATGGTATCATATTTATACAAAATGAAAAGTATAAGGGTATGTGTTATAAAAAAGTAACGAACCATAAACACTTAATAAATATCATATATAACATATATACATCGATTTTCTATCATAATAGACAACCATGGATGTTGGTAATGGAAAAATGAACTATTATCATTTTTTGAGTTTATATTTCGCCGTACAAAGAAATTGTATGTTTGTAATCCATTAGATGAATGTGTGTAAAAGTGTAGGTCAAAAACATAACATAGGAACTTCCTATTATATATAAGATTCTGTTTTTATATAAATATTTAATAAGAAGATAGTATTGACTAGGTAATGGAAATAAAACAAAAAAACATAAGAAATAATGTTACCTCTTAATCAGGTAACTTCTTTTTGTTTGTACTAAAAGGATTCCTTGTATTGATTTACTTACGAAGGAAGGATTCTAATATTATAGGAGGGATTTTTACGATCAATTTGTGTAGATATTTTTCTATCCAGAGTGGATTGAGAGCTTTTAGGAAGTAAGAGGAGAGGGGGCCTTTTTCTAGTGGAGGAGGAGTGACACTCTTGTAATAATTTTAAAAAGGAATTCCATACACATGTTTCACAATTACAGTGTCTCCAACACTAGAATAAAATAGTGAAAAGGGATTATATGGTCTAAATATGACCATATGATGACTTTTGGACAGGTGTCTAGGTTATTTGAAACCATAATTTTAATGTTTAATGCCTTATTAAACTTAATTTTACCTTAATCGTTGTAATTAATATCAATAAAATTCACTAATAATTTTTTTTAAAAACTATGTTTATATTATTATTCATTTATAATTATTTTGATTCCAAATATGGAATCCGTTATTTTAAATTCCAAACACATAACTCTTAAAAATTAATTTAAATTTAATCCTACGGACAGGACGATAATGTGCGTTTTTAAAGAAAAAATGTCTCAATGGTTTCTTGGTTTTTATAGTCAATTTAAATGTAAAATTCATTACAATGACCAAAAATTGATTAAATGATAGCAATTTTACATAATTAAACATTAAAAAATATACAACACAATTTAACATTATAATTTAATTAGATGAAAAGGCATTTCTGAACTAAAATTCAGTATTTTTCATTATTCATTAAAAACGAATCTTTATAAAAAATAAAAAAATTCACCCTCTCTCATTTTTTCTATTTATAATATTATGTTTATATTTACGAATAAAATTTATAAAAGTGTCACAAATTAGATTTAAAATGGGTTCATCATTAAAAGGTTGTAAAAGTCCCTTAATAAAAATATATGTTGTATGCATAAAATTGGGGTTGTTTTTATCTTATGAATATAAAATATATTTGATGAATGAAAAAATAATTGATTTGATATATAACATATATATCAAATTAATATAAAAATAATGTAATTATTTTAATTTTTTATGGTAAAACTACTTTGTGAGTATAAAAAATAATATTTTCTACTATATTCAACTGATTCTTATATTCATTTATAATTAATTTATAATCTATGAATTCATTTTATATTTGTGTAAATCATAGATTTTTATTTTTTTAGTTATTTCTATTCATAACTAATAATTTGATGTATATTTTATATCTTATTATATTTTACAATATATATTTTTTCATAAAACTCTGTCTTGTGTGTAACACAGGCTGTTGAACAAGGTCATTAATACATTTAAGGGAAACTAAGATAGTGTTTTCATGAATTTGACGTTGTGACATATATTGATTTTATTTAAAAAAAGTGAATGGGTTGTAAATTATTGGGAGAGTATGTCCCCTTTTGTGTATCGTATTGTGTGTCATACACACTATTGAATACAATGTCCCTACTTTATATTTCTCAGGTGTTACATTCTTTCCACACTAATTAAATTTTATCTATGTATTTTCAACTCGGTATTAGTAATATATTGTTTGGTATGTCTTATTTTTTAAACCTCACAAAGTTATATGGGTTCGAATGAAATCCTTTATAAAATATAGAATGGGAAGTACAAAATTCACATGGAATAACATATAGCTATATCTATAAGTAGGGGAACATTTGTGGAAATTATAGAAAAATACTTTTATAAAAGACATAAATAATTATATAGAATGAGTGAGGTCATCAATAACAAATAATTTAATTATCAATAGAATGTTTAGGGACTAAAATCTATAAATCTGATATGATTTAGAAGACCACAAGTTCAACATAAATTAATGTATTAGGACAACATTTTATTTCTTAGTAATTTTCTTAATATTGGGAAACTATATTACTTCTTGAGAATATATGAAAATATAAATAATTGATATATTTCTATAAACAAATTTTCATACATTGTATGTGATTTGATTTATTTACACTCCAAGGATTACTTCACGAAATTGACATCTACAATTTTACATTGATGTATAATGCACTAAAATACACTTTTAATGGATCTTAAGTCCCAAAAAAGAGTAAAAAGACTAAGTACTTGCCTCTAATGTTTTTCGAAATCCAACATGGTTAATACATTAAACTATAATTCAAAAAATTAACACTACTAGTTTATCATTATTATTTAATAAACTGATTGTTTGACTTAAAATTACATATTAACAATGAAATTGTGTTTTTGAGTGGTTGGAGCGAAACCCTTGTCATCCTTCAGTCATCGTTTCAAAAACCAAGGCCTTCTAAAGCTTGATTAGTTATCACCCAACATACATGTATTCCTTTTATAAAACCAAATTAATATAATTTCCAAAATAAATATGATAGATATAATTGAAATTATGTTAATCACTAAATATCCATTTATTTGAGGTTTTCAATACATCTCTAATACATAAATACTTCACCCATTTATTTACACATAGGTATTTCCTTGGTCTACTCTTGATCCATAATATAATTATTTATATTTCAAAATCATGACACATTACTTTTAATCTAAAAACCGTATGTTTAACCAATGTCATTCATTTTCATTATGTATTAAAATATTTCATGATTATTTTTGAATAAAATCTGAATTATACTTTGTGTATTCCATGGGAGTGTAAGACCGGGTGTGTTGAAAGGCCTATTTTTCTGTACCCGGTTACCCTGAGTCATGCCGTGGACAACTTCTTGGATTTTTTACTCCTAGGAATATATGTTCTAGAACCACGTCAAGATGTAGTATCTAGACAGAGATGCATTTCTAGGAAGAAGCACATAATCTATACTTTTAAAAAATTGTAGGGTTTTCTTCTATACTTATCTTAAATGTAAATATTAGGGTTAAGCATATTAATCTATGTTTTCTATATATAGTGTCCAAGGTTGTTGTTAAACATCCATCGATGCCATCTATAGAGACACGAACTCAGATAGCCCAGATATGGTGTCTCCTATCAATTACATTAGAGTGATTACACGCAATCAAATCCTGATGGTTCATGATTTTAGTAGTCTTGGTAAACCATATACATAAATGAGTCATCTATTTCAAATGAATTTACTAATTATAATATAATTTTCTTCTTCTTTGAAAATAATTAACTTCAAGGATAACTCTAATCCATCTTGTAAATACCTTAATATATTTCATAGTATGCTTCTTGGATTCATATGGAAAGAAACATAATAATGGTAGGATCAAATGAATAGTAAGGGAAAAATATAGTGGATGAAACAATGAATCTAAGGAATAGTCATTATAGAAAGGTAAATTATTTAACACACATTCCATGTAATCAACAAACAGAATGGATTTGTGTAAAAAATATCTAATTTTAATAACTATAAACACATGCCATTGAAATAACTAGAAAAGGAAAAATAAATATGGCAATGTAAGAAATTGAAGCACATGCCATTTGAATAACTGAAAATGAAATGTATCCATAGATATGTCAACACAAATTCTCAAGGATAAATAATAACTATAACTAAATGAGATATGTTCTTGTTTATTAGATACCGTGGTTATAAGGTGCATCAAACCATTATCAACAAGACTATTCACAATACGGTTTTTCTATTAAGTAAAATCCAATCTAAAGAGACAATCCAACTAACTCATCCCATTAGACTACTCATGCATTAAGGGGATATCTCAAAATGGGCCCCACACATGTCATACTTATCCAAAGAATTCCTCATATATTGAATAATAAATTTAACAATGATCCTTATCAAATATCTATATGAAATCCTAGATATAGATTTATCAATATTTTCCCAAGTAATTAAATATTATTCAATGTAAATACATTATGAAAAATGGAATGTGTATTAGGTAATGATAATATCCATGAAAAATGATATGGATACTTATAAGAAACTCATTGTCAAATGATCAAGGGAAATTAAATATTTCAAGGGGTCTAAATGAGGAAAAAAGTGGATTTGAATACTATACATAGAAAAACCAATAAAAACTAATCCTAGGAAAGGATAAGGTTGGTATCAACACAACATATCCCAATTAGATAAAAAAAATATAGGGTTGATATCACTAATGCAATAAAATAGGAACATCAAAAATATTCAATGGGAGAATAAAATTTTTAAAAAATTATTTGAAAATTATTTTATATTTAAAATACATTTTAGAAAAATTTTCATTAAAATATACCTTTTAAACATTCAAGGTTATCCTCATGGAAATGACATAGGATAAATCTATACATATCGTATGAGGTAAAAAAACATTCCTTATGAAAGTTAAAAAAATTTAGAAAAAACCATTTGTTTGAAAATTAATAAGAACATTCCATTTAAAAAATTCGGAAAAAAATGGTAAAAATTTCTTTACCAAATAATTTAAAAACATTATTCAATAAATTTTAATAAAAAAGGTTTTTAGAAGGAAATAGGTTCTCCCACTAAAGAGAGAAATGAAGTTAGCTGAGCATAAAAATATTTTTTTAACATTTTAAGTACCAAAGATTAGAAAAATTCTACATATACAAAAAAATGTTCATGAATAAACAGAGTTTACTAAAATGATTTATTTATCCCTGGTAATTTACTTTCTCAAATTGAAATACCATTATACGATTACTAGTATAATTTTTTAGGAAAATAATTTTTTAATTTTCGGAAGTGTCTTATACCACTTTGAAACAATTACAACTATAAGCCCCATGAAGGAATAAAATTAAAATTAAAATATAATATTATTAGAATAATTATATTCATGATATATCGTGTAAAATGGTTGTGTATACATCATGTAAAATAAACTATGAGCATGACAACAAATAAGTATCAATGGAAATTAAATTGAGTAAAAATACATTACATTGCATTTCCTTTTGTGTGAACATATTTTAACATCTTGTATAATAAACTAATGTTAATTATATAATTTCTTGAGAAATATTTTCATTTTTATAATTACTATAATTTTATTATTACCAATTTGTATACAACTTCATAAATAATTAAGTTTATGTCAGTTTTTTAGAGCAAATTCAGTTTTTGTTTCAAAAACAACACTAGAAGGTCAACTATGATTAAAGGGGCCAATATAAAACATACCAATAATAATAAAAATGAAATAAATACTATATTTCTACAATAATTATAATTTTAAAACCAGTCATTAAAAATTGTTCTGAAAAATGAGACACTGTTACAATCATGCAGATGCTAAACCGTACACATGATTGAGTAATGTTCCCATTTTAAATGATTGTTACGGAAAAAAGGTAAGAAACCCAATATATTTCTAAAATTATAATTATATCATAAATTCCATTTTATTAATTAATATATATATATATATTGTGATGTAAAAATAATCACATCTTGCCGACGAGGAGGTAGTCCACATGTTTACAAATGACGTTATCACTTCTATGTGTGCGAAAGGTTAATAAAGAAAATGATATATATTATATTTACAAATAGTTAATTATTCGATGAATATAATATATAGGTTTCTGTTTTCACATTTATTTAATTAAAACCAGTTTTTATATGTTCCCTTTATAGTGTGAACCAATCACATCGCTTTGAGGAGGCGGTTGTCCACATTCCCACAAACAATGTTATCATATTTATAAAAATTAGAAATTATAAGGATATGTGTTATAAAAAAGTTAATGAAGAAAAAAACCTAATTAATATCTTATATAAAATATATCAATAAATTTTACATCATAATTTCCATCCATGATGGTTTGTAATGGAAAAATTAAAAATCATCATTTCATGATGCGATAGTTCGTCGTACATAGAAACAGTATGATCGTTACCCATTAAATGGATGTCTGTGTAAGTGTAGGTATAACCCTTATAATAAAAAACATTATTTTATACTATGTATAATTTATTGTTATATATTAATTTAATATAGATAATTTATGGAGTTGAGAATGGAAATAAAACAAAAATATTTCAGTAAAGATGTGACCTCTTAATCATGTAACTTCATTTGGTTTGTACCAAAATGATTCCTTGGATTGATTTCATCCCAAAGTGAGGAATATAGGATTGGGGGATGGATTTTGAAGAGATATTTTGTCATTTGTCTGTTTATTCAAAGTGTTTTGAGATTTATGGGGAAGTAGGGGGATAGGAGGCCTTTTCTATAATGGAGGAGGATTGGCACTCTTGTAATATTTTGACAAAAGAATTCTAGAAAGGGTTTTTACATTGAATGTGGCTCCACTAATGGTACCAATACTATTAAATGGATTATAGGGTATAAATATGACAACTAAATGTATTTTGGACAAGTGTATAGTTCATTTCGACTATTAATATTAAGGTTCAATTCCTTATTAAGCTAAATTTTACCATAATCATTCAAGTTAACTTTAATTAGTTTTGTTAATATATTTTGTTAAAAATAATTTGAACTTATTGAAAATTATAAATTATTATGATTAAAAATATTTATTCCATTTTCCAAATTCCAATCATATATATGGATGAAATTAATTTAAATATAATCCTACAAACGGGACATCAAGGTGGGTTTTTAAAGTATAAACATACGAAAGATTGCTATGTTTTTATTGTCAATTTCAAATTCAAAATCCATATAATTAACAAAATTTCATTAATTGATAAATTTTTTATCTAATTTGACATTATAACAAATCTAAAACATAATTTATACATATAATTAAATTATATGAAAATGAAATTTTGAACTAAAATTTTGTATGTTTAAGTATTCCTTAAAAATAAATCTCCACAAAAAAATACCAAAAATTAACCATAACTCAAATTTTGGGTTTCTATTTCAAATATGAATATTATTTGGACATGATAAATTTATCATTTTTTTCAAAATGTTTTCAAAATGGGTTCTCTATTTAAAAGAGGTAAAAGTGCGTCAATAAAAATATTGGTTTTATACGTAAAAATGAGTTTTTTTCATCTTAAACCTAACAAATATATTGAATGAATATAAAAAATATTTTATTCGATATATAATATGTATATCTAATTAACATCACTCACTAATTTTAATTAATTTTATATATTAAAGTAATATATATTTATGATCATAAAAATAATAATATTTTCTATAATATTCCATCATTTCTTATATTAAATTTTAAATAATTTTTAACCATTTAAATCATTTTATATTTTTTTTAAACATTGAATATAAAATTTTAGTTATTAATATTCATATATAATAATTTAACATCTATTTTATATCTTATTATATTAAATAATAATATTTAATAATATAATATTTTTCTAAAACTCGGTCTTGTATGCAATGAAAGCTATGGAATAATATTTTTCTTGAGTGTAAGGAAAAAAACATAGTGTAATCATGAATTAAAATATAAAAAATATATTGAATTTATCTAAAATAGTAAATATATTATAAATTCTTAGGATATTATGTTACTTTTTGTGTTAGGTGTTGTGTTTCATACACGCTATTTAATACAATGTTCCTACTTTCATTTCTCAGAGTGTTTTAATTCCTATTAGAGGTTAATCCTCATAGATGTGTCCTACGTATCATAATTATAGCTGGGATAAAATTTCTAATAGTTCAATCAGGATATAAAGGTTCTTACACTGAGTTGGATTCCCATTTGAACTTCTACCTTAAGAAGGCATCCTATATATACTGGTTATAACAAGAATCCAAGTTCACATAGTTTAGTTTGGGGATATTACTAAATATGTCCACCAGGAAAGGGTATCATGTTCTTGGGTCCCTGATTGATAGGTCTTGATTTTTAGCTTGACATGTTTGAAGATGTCTACAAAACATGTATGATGATTTTGGGACATGTCCTGATTTCTTAACAGACATGTAAAAAGATAATCAAATAACCTATTCAACTTATAGGAAGGACGTCGTATGATTGGGATGGAATGAATTTAAGACTAATCTTAATGAAGGCTATCACTCCTTGAGTGCGTTGCAGGATCTGGATGGAAATCATAGAGGACTTTGCAAGACTTATATGACATGTCAATGATGTAATTTTATAACTTTGATAACATGTTTATGTATTGCTTCATGATTCACTTAATATAACAGGAGGACTCTGTGAGTCTTGGATGAAATGATTATGTTTTGTTACATGAACTATAGGACATGTCTAGGTGTAAAACCCCAAGATTTTGTGGTACATTTCCCTTTGAATAATGCAATAACATTCGTTGTATTAAAACATCAAGATTCTAACACATCGTGACCAATCAAACTAGATTTTATCAATAGTAATACCCATTTATCATTAAAAATTCACTTCATTTTTGGGTTTGGAATATCAAAATTATCTTATAGTGAATTTTTGGTATTTTTCTGAAAACATTCAATTTTTTATGAATAGTGAAAAATACTAAATTTTAATTAGAAACAAATTTTTTAATCAAAATAATTTATAGTGATACTTTAAAGTATTGAGTGGTTTTTAAGTATAATTAGATTATATTATTACAATTCAATCAAATTTTGGTCATTGTACGTAATTTCACATTTAAACTGGACATAAGAAAGTGTCAATCTTTTGAATGTTTTTATTTTTCTTAAAAACTCACTTTTTTTTTGATAACAGGAATTTATTTTAAATTAATTTCTGCCACTTCAGTGTTTTAAATTTAGAAAAATGGATTCCATATGTGGAATCTGGATGTCCAAATTCTATAAATAGGTAACTTATATTTTTGGGATATTAGGAATATTTACTTCAGTAAATATTTTATTTACCAATGTTAAAAGGGTAAATCCAGTTAATAAGGTTAAACAAATAATATTATATTAATAATAAATTACCCTAACAGGTTTCCTACCACTATTGGATGATACCTGTCTGAACATGGGCATCCTTGGGTATATTTAGGGACCCCATTGAGCAACATGGAAGTGACAATGACATTATATATTAAATGATTTAAAGTATAGAAAAAAATAACAAAAGAAAACGTCTTTTAATAAAACAATTTTTATATGAGTTATATAATTGATCTATTTGACTATAAATAGTGATTAGAAATATAAAAAGTTTTACTACCTCATAATATTTTATTTTTAAATTTTACACATAAAATTAATATATATATTTATGACGCAATGATGATCCAATATTTTCCTTGTTTATAAAAGAATAAAATAAATGGTATTATAGATGTTAAAATAAATATAATTGTAAGGTTTTGATGCCATACACGAATTTTCTAGGTTAATGTAACATGTTAGGATTTATTAAAGGATTTTTTTTAAGTTATAATGCTTTTAGTAATTTAACAAAAATAAAATAGCAAATAGTGTCAATATTGACATAAAAGAGTTTTTTAAAAAAATGTTATATTATTAATTGACATTATATTCCTAAAAATCGACGGTTTGGCCAAAGGACTTAAATAATATTATATATGTCATTAAGGAAGCATTTGAGGTTCACATAGACTTTTATTGTATGTTTATTAAAAATATAATATAAAAATACAAAGAGACATGGTAAATGTCAAACTAATTAACTAAGAGTTAAATCTTAAAGATAAACCTGTTAAAAACTTATTGGTTGAGTGGTTTTGGACCCATACCCACCTTATCCTTTAAAGAATTCATTTTTTAACCATTAGAAACTGAAAATTATTTTATTTTTAAATAATATTTCTAGATTTTACTAAGGTACCCCTCAGCCCTCTTATAAAAGGGCACTTCCCATTCCCTCTAATTCACACATTCAAAGATATATGGATTGGCCAACCCCTACACAAATACCCTCTCAACTATCCTCTCATCATCATATAGTCCTTCCTTTTGGTCAGAAATCCAACCAAATGAGCCCTTTTGATCAAATCAAAAGTAAGAACCTGAAGAAGAGGTAAATATTTCATCACCTCTTCCACGTTCATTTCTTGCTCTACTTCCTCTTTCTTTGTTGTTTCATTATAAAATAATAACTCCAGTATCTTCTATATATTGTGATATTATTATAAATATGGTACAACTATATTCATTATTCTATTCATCCTTTGAATGACATGTCACTACACGTGCGTACATACGGCTTACCATCTCTACGTCGTGGTATAGTTGTTATTCAATACATTATTATTTAGTTGGGTATAATAATGATGTATAATTAATGTAAATAAGAAATATAACATGATAATGATTTTTTTATATATGGTATACCATCCAATTTTATGTTATTTTAGTATCAAAATAATGAAATTGTTGCTTGTATGGACGTTTGGACTACCATCTCCACGAACACGATAAGATTCAATCCCCATCATATCCATTCAATAATAATTTTCATTTGATGATTAAAAATAATTTTTCAACAATTTATATCATTCTGAATATGAATAAGATACATCTTATCCCTAACAAACATTACTTACGTAATAAAACATATAAAGGAAAATGAATAAGTTAACACCTGAAATGAAGATAATACTAAGATATTATTAACAAAGTAATGTTAAAAGAGAATATACGATATCATATTAATGTATATGATTCTTGTATAATTTTATAAGAATTATTTCACCATTATACATGAGGTTAACCTACCCTCAACCAAGGAAAAGTACAAGGTAAGGGTTAATTTCACAATCTCTTCATTATCTGAGGTTGTTTATATGTAATAATCTATTGGGACATGTTTATCATCCACATACATGTTTCTTAAAAATGTATTTCAAAACATTCTTACTATTTTATAAACTATGGGTTAAATTCATTTACACACTTTTTAACATTTATAAGATTTTTATAAAGGAATCTTTTCGTCATTTTCCAAACAAGGTCCTTTATAACCTTTCTGAAAAAATTAAGGTAAGAATCTCTTTTTTTAACTTATAGGGTGCGTGCGTCCATTTTCAGCCTTTATAACATCATCGAAGCTTCACATATAAGATTATAAGAATATTTTCAAAATAAATTTTTTCTTTATAGTTATATGACTCTTAAATGATTTCAAAATATAAAGAGATATTTGTCTAAAAAAAGTTTTGAATTTCATCTATGTCAACATCCATTGATGGATTTTAAGTTTGTTTGAAGTTGATTTATTATGATACAAAACTTCCATATTGTGTTGAAGGTTTTGTGATATGTTTGTTTGTAGATGTGTTATTTTTATACATTTCATGGTTTTGGTTAATGTATTGAAAATTCGTTTTCTAGTTTTACTATGAATGTTTATGTTATATTTCAACCTTTTCATATGAGGAATGTATTGGACTTAGTAAGTGACTGGTGGAGCCCACTATAGCTCCTCAATGCATCGGTAGGTCTCATGAGACAACTAGATGTGGAATTGGCCGAGGCCTTTCCCAATTTAATATATTGTTTTGTCTGAGGCCTTAATCATTTTTAGACGTCTTGGACAAGGCCTTGACAAAATGTTTTAGAATGTCCGACATTATACATTCCCTAATTATGAAAATAATATTGATGGTTCATGTGGTCATTCGACTAGTAGAATACCCATGATTATGTTTTATTATGGCATTATTTACTCATCACATATTTCTACCATAGAAGAATTCATGTTTATTATTGGTAGAGGCATGTGGTTTATATTATTCACCATGCGTACGCTTTATGTTATCTTCCACTATATTGCTTACCCCTAATAAGAATTTGAGCTCACCCCTTTCTTATGTTTAATTTCCCTAGGATATGAAAAGGATAGTTATGTGTGACTTGTAGGAATAATCTATGAGGCTAGGATGATTCTAGTGGAATAAATTCATGTTGCATTTTTGTTCAAGTTGTAAAGTTGAACATATGTATGAATCTTTTTTCCAATAATACTAAGCTAATAAGTCTTTTGACACATGATTTCCTTGTAATCATGCCAATTTATGTAATAATTCACAAAATCTAGGTAACTAGGGTCAGGGCGTTATACTGTGTGTTATCACATGACTTCGATGACATGATCATTGGGAACCGTTGGACATTGATGATGTGTTACAGTGTCATTTCATGAACTGGATTACATGTAGAGGGATTATCACATGCCTAGATGGTGTTGGGAGACCTAGCTGACATATCAAGGTGTCAACACATGAAATAGATGAAATATCTTAAGGATGTCAAAATACATTTATGACATGTCCAGAGGTCTTTGTACAATCTAGATTTCACGTACGAAGGGTGTCTCATGACATTGGATACATGACTTGATGTCATCATATGACATAGTAGGTCATGAAGAGAGTATGAAGATTGGTGTATTTGTATTTGTATAAATCATTCTTCTTCCTTTCCCATTTTTTATCTTTATTTCATGTGTACATCATGTTTTTGTCCAAAATTATTCTTATTTGGGTTATACATGACCCAGTTGACATGAAGAAACCCATCCACATAATCTAGTTGATATCCATAAATTTCATTGTGTGATCTACAAAGTGATAATGTGAAGAACATATTCATGTTGTTAGATCCCTTAGGATATTACTTGGGTTTTACTTTGTGAAAGACCTTTAAATATTGTGATATTGAACCCTGACAAGTCTTCTCATGTCCCCCTTTGCAATAGTTTCTATGGGCTGTGTGTGTGGTCCTTATTTGAGTTGAAGGTAATTGATTTATATGCCATTCCCCCACTATTATGTATTTCATTACATAGTTAATATCGTTCAAATACTATCTAGAGTCAATGGTGGGATTTTTATATCACACTCTTCACATGGTCCAAACATAGTTTGGGAGGAGATGCCACATGGCATTCAGTAACAGTGAGACTGTCCCACCATCACAATGTTAATTATTCGTTGGCTAATTTAAATGATTTCCCATACTCACTTTGACATCTTTAATGAACATCACCAGGGTTGTAAGATAAATCTAGCAGTCTAAATGATATTAGGATTCCCCAATAAAGGAATTAAATTTATTTAAAAATATTATCTAGATTCCATCAAGATAAAAATGATAATTTCAATGGGGGGATTTCATGAGATCGGTTTGATATGTCAAGGGGTCTTAATGAGACTGAGCTAATTTATCAAAATACCTCTCGTTATATCTCGTATTATAGATCCTTTATAAGTGCAGGCTGATATGTTAAGGGTTTTCCATGTGGTCAATAGTGATCTGTTATGGTGTATATCCCCTTTCAGGTAAAGATCGACAAATCTTCTATTCGAGAATGTTTCCACCATTATTTTTATATTTTCCTTCCTCTTTTCTTCAAGGGTAGGGGATCCCATGATGGTTTTTGGGAATTTTCATGGATAACCATTCTACAATTCTATGGTGTATTTCATAATTGATGATGTGTTTCATGGTGACATGAATGAATTATCATGGACAACCCATCCATATGTATATGGTTTGTCTCATTATCAATGCTCAGTCTCGTGATGATGTGAAAACATTTTCAAGGAAAATCCATCCTTTTATCTATGGAGATAAACGGGAGGCACATAATTGTATGGAAAAGTATATGATTGTTTACATGATGGATGAGTGTTTCTAATATTTTATTACGTAACAATGTTTTCATTTATCTAGGGGATCCTCCTGATCTTCAGTGCTTCCATGGATGCCTTCTAATGAGAGGGAGGATTGTTATATGGGCCTAGAATGATGATTATCATATTATATGTTTTGTATAAACCATTCACATTACCTTATTAAGGTCATGCAATCACATGTACTTATGAGGGTTATTTGATTCTCATGTTTCGGGGACCTTCCCCTATTTTGTTTTGTGGAGAAGATAATACATTTGTTTTTTATATTTATTAGATTTTATATTTCATAATGCTCAATTTTTGGGTCTCAACATTAGTTCATTATATTTGATAAAGACAATTATTACCATACTTTAATGGAACAAAATCCCTACAGATTTGATATTGTACCCAAAAATAAATGAGTGTACCTAAATCCCCAGGAACAATATGATGCTTGAGTGAATAATTATATAAGATCTAGAGAAAAAGGGACTAATCCCCATCATCCCTAAAGGTAACCACCTTGAATCTTATTTAATGTCTACCAGAATTAAACCATGCTAAAAACGAACCAAAGAAAAATAAAAATCTCTATAAAAGGCATTAGAACAAAATAGGATTATGAGAAAAAAATACAAGAAGATAGTAGTACCTCAAACCAAGATAGCATGATCCAAAAAAACTAAGAGATATGAATAAAATATAAGGATGAATGAGGGGCATTGAGAGGGTGTCGATTATCTAGGGTTTGATGCAAGAAAATGGAGTTTGAAATAATTGAGGGACACTCCAAATTTATAATGAAAACTAGACACGCCTACATCATGGTTTAGAGACACTCATAACTACTATAATGAACTATGGAAAAAATATATTTGGTATTTAGTCCTTTTAAAGTTGAAATATCCTCGGAACACCACAGACCTTCTAAAACTATTCTATAAGCTCTTAACTAATAGCATAGGGTAGACTATGGCGTTGAGGGAATTCCCTCAATATTTTAGCTAATTGTTCACAATACCCTAATGTAGTGATACCAGCCTTATTATTTAGATCACCCCAATAACGAATAATATTCTACACAAATCACATCTATTCCCATCATGGTAAGCAAATATTTCACCCATATTTCCCCCAATAGAAATGTAGTAGAAAGCACGTTCATCCCCACACCCTTCAATATTTCATGGTGACCTTCACCCATCTCACCAAATACACCCATGACCTCCTATCATAAATACACCCTATTATAGGGGATTAGATAACTCCTTATTATAATATAACTGAATACCACAAGCACTACACCCACTATTGTAGGTGATTCAAGCCCTGTAGTGATCTAGGTACAAAATTAGCAAAGTTCTAGTCGTAAAAAAACCAAACCTATATCTCATTATGACTATATCTCTAAAAGAAAATCACTATTGACATGAACACACCTAGAAAAAAAATTTGTTGAAAATATATAGGGAAAATCTATACTCTACACTCTCATAGCACCTCCAAACTCCCACTCAAGAACTATGAAGCTCATAAAGTTCAAAGGAATTTTTTTTAGAAAACTAGGTCTTTAAATTACATACCTCTCAATCAACTCTAATCCTCATGAATTTAAGAAAACCAGAAATCAATGAGATAGATATTAAAGAAACCACCCCCTTAGATACTTCTTATATAACATTCTATAACAAAAAAATGCATCTTAATAGGAATAAATTCAATAATCAGTAAATGTCACCAATTATCCCATATAAAAATCGAGGTTGTAAATATTATCTCAAAATAATTAAACATTGAATAAAATTTGATATATAGAATGAATCTATGACTCAAGTTTCTATGGAATTTCTTTAAAAAACCATGCCTCAATAGAAGGAGAAAAAACAAAATAACACATTCATGAAGAACCTTCTCCTAATGATATTGAATATTGACCATCCACTCCATGAATTTAATATCATCCTATATATAAAATTCTACCCATTTTATAATAAGAGACTCATTTTGAAGGTAACAATGAAGCAAAAACACATGAAAGGCATCATGGTCCAAATACGACTACAAATGAGGAACTTCCAAATTTTCCACCTCACTAACACACTACAACACCTCCAAATAGATAAAAAACTGGGGAGAGTTCTTACTCCACCAACCAAGTCTCTATTTCTAAAGATGTTGGGAAAACCATAGGAACAAATGGTCTTTAATCATTAACTCTATATGTCACATCCAATATTCCATGAAAAACTTCTGATGGGAATAATATATCTTTATCTATGATAAATCTACCGAAATATGTTTATTAAAACGTTTCACCATATCCGGTCCAAGGAATATTACCCCACAACCTCATTATAGTACATCTATGGATCAATAAATTTTCCTAATCAACTCCCAAAACATATCCATACAAATGGGATAATTGTAGTTGTTTTTATAACAAAACTAAATTAAAGGCTACTGTGTAACCAATGTTCCACCAAACTCAAGAACAAAAGAATTCACTATATCCTATAGTTCCTTGATGGTTTTATCGGTCTAATTATTTATCAGAGGAAGGAAAATTGTGTTACGTTGAAATTATGAGATAAAATAATGATGAAATCCTCTCTATAATCACAAGGTAAAATCCAAAACCTGATAAAAAATGATTTCATGTGGTACCTCATGAAGCTACACAACCACATCCACTTACCATAACACCAAAACCACCATAACACCTGACTAACTAATCACAAATAATAAGTAATCCTATATTTTTATTATAAAAAGTTTTGTTACATTTTACAAATATAGGATATTTTAAATTTTATTTTCTTGGAAAAATGTACATTATACATGAAAACATAAAACATGATTCTAGTCTATAGGAAATTATTATAAAAAGGTTAATACTACGTAAAATGGCTTCATATTATAACGTAGGGACATTAATGAAAGGAATGGGTGGGAAAAAGGACTGGTAAGAGAGAGAAATAGAAATAGTTTACATGTGGCCATGGGAAATATCAATATGAAATTGAGGAATATAATAAATTCATGAGAAAAGAAAAAAGGGTTATATCATAATAAAAAGATTATGAATAATAAAATAGTATGTGGAATGAAACATTTATTTTATAAATTCATAAGCATATCACCAAGGTTAATCACCAAGGTGTCGTAAATAAAAATTACCAAGGTTATTCACCTAGGTGTCATAAAACATGTCAACTCTAGAGATTAAATTCATTACACATTGCAGTGGAATAATTCCAAATAAAAAACCTTAATATGTATTTTTTTCATATGATCCACATGTATCATAATAAAAAATTTCATAAATTACATGTGGGGGAAACTAAATGGATTTTATATTAAAATCATTGAATTTAGATTGTTTTAAAAACAAGATCATTTTTTCATTTTTAGTGCACGGAAAAGAAATGTGGATTCATTTATGTTAATACCAAAATGAAATATTATTTTTATTTCTAGTTAAATAAAATTTTAAAATAAATAGGTTTTGGTAATCACAAAAAATAAAACATAATATAATTTATTGAGGAGAAAAGGGTAATTTTGAGAATTAAATCATTCATCATAATGGGTAATTAATGTGGTTTTATAAAATGGTTAAATGAGAGGGAACAAGGGTATCCCATTAATAAAAAACTCTTATTATAGTAAAGTTATAAAATAATGTTTAAAAATGACTTTTTTTTGGAAATTGGAAGACATACCACATAAAGAGGTACTTGAATGGAAAAAGGGAAGTGGAGATTTCTCTTACCTTTAGAGTTGTTCCAAAAACATGAGGATTAGGACATAGGTGGATTATGGAAATCATTATAGGAATCAATTAGATGTTTAAATAGAATATATTTGTGGAGAATGGATTGTGAGTGAAATTAAATTGATAAATGTATCAGTATTTATAAAAAAATTGAATTATTTTGTTAATTAATATTCAAAATATAGGCCTTAGAAACCTAGGTTGTGAAAATGGAAAATATTGGGCTTTACCATTGTATTTTCCCATGGTTCTAGACACATGGGACATATTTTATCATATTGTAATCCAAAATTATCTATAATAAATTTATATTACTTATTTTTTCCAGTAGATGAAATGTTTGTACAAAAATAATGTTTTTGATGTTAATGTTTTCATTTTAGAATTTGAAAAATAAATTATATGTTTGGAAACTGATTATGATATATAAAAATACATGATATTATTAAAAAATGATATTTTATGTTTTTTATTTTGGTTAATAGTTATTAAATCATTACGACCAAATTAAGAAGTCATTAAACATACAGAAAAACCCAAACATTATTTTTATTATTCACGAAAAAATATAGTATTTTATAAAATTCTCATAAATTAACCATAACCAAATTTTTGTTTGATGATATAAAAAATTATATTTTTATAATAATTATAACTCTATAAATATAAAAATTAATCTTTTAAATATAAAAATCATTATCTTTTAAAAATAATAGTTCATTGATAATGCATTGTACAATTTAGGACACTTGAAAAAAAAATAATTTATATTTTTATAGTAATATTTCATTAAAAAAAAGTGTTATTCATAATAAATTATTTTATAAAATGTTTTATATCATTTTATAAAGGTAGAATTTCTGTCTAAAAATGAATTTACCAAATTCACCATATATTTTATTAGGAATAACTATTTTTTAAAAAGAATCTGTGGAATAAAAAATTTATTTGTACAATGGAATTACATGTTAAGAATATAATTTTAGGATAAATAACCCCCATAACACCCATATATGACCTAATGGTATGGTTTGTGATGGTGATAGATTCAGGGGGTGGCTCGGGTAGCATTGAATGAGTGGTAATTTCCTCTAACAAGGAATTCTCTTATAGGATATTTTTTTCAATATTCACTTGTTAATTATTTTCATGGTCTATGTTAAAGGTGAACCCCATGAATTCTACCTCCCTAACATGTTCCAGAAAATAGTATTCAAAAGTAATGACTATACTAGTTGAGGTAATTGCTTCTCTTTTCATAATTAATTTTCCTTTGTAAGATATTACTTATAAACACTAATTATTACGTAGAAATTATTATCAAGAGTATGGTTCAAAACAACCATAGTGACCAATGTTCATAATTAACCAATGGGCATTTAACATTCAAATCCTGATGGACACATTTACCTTTATGTTCACTTTATTATTAATTAGAAACGTTTTTTTGTGTTTAATAATATATAACACGTATTTTTAGGAAGTAAAAATCATTCAAAAAGTATGGGTTGTTACATTCTTCCCCACTTATGAAATTTCATCCCAAAAATTTCAACTCATTATCTATGTTGAGAAAAGGAGTGGTTACTTCTATCTCATTGCCTCCTCTGGTTCCCACATCACTTCTTCATATATATAGTTCCTCCAAAAAACTTTTCTATGGTGGGTAGTATTGTTACATAGAACCTTGTACCTACAGTCTAAGATACCCACTAACTTCTCCTCATAGGATATATCATGTAACAGTTTCACCACGTCCATATTCAGTACATTTTAAGGGCCATGCAAGTACTTCCTCAATAGGGATACATGAAATAAATCATGAACTTGTGATATATTTTACTAATGTGTAAGACAATAGACATATTCTCTTATGTGATCAAGGATGTCATAGGGGCCAATGTACCTAGGGTTAAGATCCATTTCCTTCCAAACCCCATGACTCCATTCCATGGTGATAATAAAATGAACAAAATGTCCCCAAAACCACGATCCAAGTCCCTTAGATGGTTTTCAGCACAAATCTTCTTCTAACTCTGATAAGTCATTACATGTTATTGGATAGTATAAACATTTTCTATCATATCTTTTATAAGTCACACCCAGAAGTTTTCTCTCACCAGCTTCATCCCAAAAATTAGAGATTCTATATCACTTTCCATATAGAGATTCATAGGGTGTTATTATAATACTCAAATGGTTGTTGTTATTCTATTAAAACTAAACTAATAAGGGATGTTAATTCCATTCACATTTAAATTTCATTGATTATATTATCAGCATATCCTCAAGTGTCTAAATATTATTTTCAAATTGGTGATTAGTTTGGGGGTGATAGGCCATACTAAAACTCAATTCATTATTCGAATCACGATAAATAATTCATTAGTATTTTGATGTGATCCCAAGATCACAATAAAAATGATATAATGTGGTACCCCATAAAACCTCAAAACCTCTTTTATGTAAATCTTGGAATCGTAGTCACTAGAAAATCCTTCTCAAATAGTGATGAAATTAGTAGTGTTGGTGGGATGATCAACTATAACCCATGTCACATTTTCATTTGGAATTTCTTAAGAGACCAGTGAAAAAATCCATAGTTATATTTTCAAATTTCCATATTTGTACGTGTAGTGGATATAAAACCACATTAAGAAGATGTATCTCTACCTCACATGTTGACACACAGATCAACTTGTAGCATTGCCGGAAAAATCCTTTTTCATGTTATCCTAAAAATAATGATAATAAGGTTCTTTATACATTTAGATCATCCAGGATGTATAAAAAATGTTGAGCTACAAGAATTGTCCATCATCTCTTTCTTGATTTCTTGAATAGATCAAACATAAATCCTTGTACTAAATCTCCATATGCCTTCGGGGTCAATATTGAACTAAAGAGACATCACATTCATCATACCCTCTATAAACATCTATAGAAAAGGATCATACCTTTTTATATGTATTAATATTTTTACTTAATGATGTTTGAGAAATTTTTTTGGATTGGTTTGATGATATCCCTTACCATACGATTCTGATGTCCATTTTTACAAGGTTTTTGATCAAAGCATCTCCTTCAATCCTGATCATTTCCATCACAATATGTTTCTTCATACTTAATGCACTAGTAAATTTTTTCTTCTTAATAGGTGATAAAGAATTGAATAATAATAGTTATAAAGAAGATCAAACCATATAATCTATCTTTTGTTCAATTCCTTTTTCATGATAATATTCATCAAACATTTATGTTTTGTGCATATATCACAAGTATCC
Organism: Viscum album; assembly: GCA_963277665.1. Taxonomy (NCBI): domain Eukaryota; kingdom Viridiplantae; phylum Streptophyta; class Magnoliopsida; order Santalales; family Viscaceae; genus Viscum; species Viscum album. Next base: position 1,059,574,985 of record OY728163.1, on the reverse strand, counting down.
CCACAAAGATAGTTCCTATATATCTTTAAAGAAAAAATAACCATAGCTAGCTCCCGGTCATGAATAGGATAATTATTCTCATGGGGATTTAACAGTCAACAAGAATAAGTAATAACATTTTTATTTTTCATAAGGAAGACCCAATCCCTTTTATAGATGCATCTCTGAAAATAACGAATCCTTCTCCAATAGAGGGTCACGTTAACTTGAGTAAAGTAACCAATCTATTATTCAAATCATGGAATACTTCTTCATAAAACATATTATAGATAAACATAAATAATTTTCAAGTTAACAAATTTGGTTGATTATATATTAATGACAATTTTTTTACAAAACTATTATAAAATCTTTCTAAAAAAACCTAAGAATCACAGTTATAATTGTAGGATGATGCCACTCCCCCACAACATTCTTCTTGGTAGGGTGAACTGATATTAATTCATTGGATACAATGTTTCTAATGAAATTAACATATTGTAACAAAAATTTACTTTATATGAACTTTCCAAATAGCCTATCCTTCCAGAGAGTTCAAAAATATTATCCTAAGATGATCCTTGTGATTTTGATGACATTTGGAATACATGATAATATCATCAAATAAAATTCCACAAATTTATCATGTTAATCTATAAAAACTCTATTAATAAAATATTTGAATGTAGGAGGTGAAGAAATCAAGACAAAATTCATAACAAAAAACTCATAATTTCAATATATTTATTAGAAGAATATTATGGAAAGTATTATTTAATAACCCTCTATTGATGATAATGAGATTAATGAGTAATCATGTAGAGGAATTGATCGCAAATAAGTTGTTAAAATAAATCATCAATCCTTGAAAGAGGGTATGTATTCATCACATTGATCGTATTTAGTTCTCTATGAATGGTCATATTTTATTCCTAAGGTTTTTTTGGTCGAATTTTACTTATCCAATAGAATTAGGACATGTGTTAGGATAATAATAATATCATTTTTACCCTTAATTAGCCTATTTACTTTTAACCGTGGTAAATAAAAGAAAAAAGTTACTATTCACCAAAAATTATTTTCATCTCATTGAACCACATTTTAGTCCTTTATATTAACCGTGTCTCTCGGAATTTTGAAACTCCCCTCACAGAAGCGGTAAAATTAAGTTTTATATAAATTTTCAAACTCTCCTAGGAGGTGAGTAAAAGACGGTGAAAAGGTCAATAAAATTTTTTATATGTCTAAAATTATTATAAATTGACTCCAATGAATTACATTGAACTTATATAGGTATTATGTATCAATCTTAACTTGAAATAAATTTAAATATAATAAATAATTATTTAAATAAAAATTCGGTTTTTAAATAGTAACCCAGTGTTTTCGTTATTCATCATAAACTGAATGTTTTGAGAAAAATACCAATATTTCACCCGAGGATATTTTAGATATAATGAATCAAAAAACGAAGTCCATTTTGAAAAATAAAATTCCAAAACGTGTTTATTACTATTGATAACGGCTAGTTTTAAAAATATTCAAATAGCATATCGTTGTTTAGTGAAACTCGGTATTGCGTACAACGCAAGCTATAGAAGAAGGTCGTGATTGCGTGTAAATAATGTCATGCTAGTGTTGTGTGTAGTGAAAGATTCCTTTGATGATTTATATAACATAAAAAACAAATAGCTCTCATAAAAATCTCGGGTGTTACAATTATTAATGATAAATTATAATTAAATTTGTTTTAAGGTAAAATTGGGTGAATTATACATATATTAATATAATTTAGGTCATTAGAATCAATTTCACTTTGAAATTTAATATAATAACAAAATATAATTTTGAATGTTTTACAATAAAACCCCACTCTCACTCCACATCTGTGAGATTTGAAGTAATTTTAATTTTTCAACTTGTTTAAATTGAATTTCAAAAAATTGACATAAAATATTATAATCAGTATAATATTTAGAGTCCAATAAGGTAAAATAATTTTTTTTAAAAACATATTAGTAAAAGTGATTAAAATTATTCATAATTAATACAGTTAAATTAAGCTCAATTAAGAACTAAACCTTAATATTAGGGGGCCAAATGAAAAACCACCTTGTCCAAATCCCATTGGATGGACATATTTCTTCCATAATACTTCCATTAGTAGTTTTTGTGGATTAAGTGTGACTTTTTTAGGAAATAAAATTTTTACACCTAAATTGTTTTCAAAAATTCCATGTGAGTCATTTTCCTTCCCTATAAAAGGCCACAACCTCTCCCACATCCTCGCACCTCTCAAGTCCCTTTGATCTCCCAAAATCTACTAAAATAAGCTCAATAATTTCATAACATCCTACTTGAAGCCAACCTTTATGTAGAAAGTCTTCCAAGGAAACATTTTGGTAAAACTAAAAAGTATTTACCCAATTTAGAGGAAGCTTGTATGAGTACAATGCGAGTCAAGACACAAGGTGAGGGGATTTAATATCATTTTTAATTTTGTGAGATATGAGATATGTTCACCACTCTTTCCTTTTGTGTGGTGTATATACATCTCGTGATTTTAAATAATGATTATTATACATAAATTTATGGGTATTTACATATCTATTTTATGATCTTTATTTCTGGGGTTTTAGACTGAAAAGTTTCCATAGCGGTAAAATAATTTTTCTCAAATTTCCTCCATTGAGACTTATGTTTTCATATGTATCTAAATTATTTGTTTGAGGTTTATATACTTCCATTTTACATGTAATATCATGAATCTCCATATTTTTATAATATTTTAATCTTTATGTAATTTCATTTACTTACATGGAGAGTGTTATCCCATGTTACCAAGTTATAGGAGTTTATTTAAACAAGCTATTTGCTTTTGAAGATTGCTTATGTCTATTCCTACGTTGTTGATTTATTATGTTCCATCTCTCATGAAACTAATTAAATGTTTTCTCTTTTGGTTATTCATAATATATTCATGTATTGGTACCATCTTCTACTCTTTGGTACATAAGATAGTTAAGAAAGTGTCTTTATGAAAGCCTGAATTTACCCTCTCCTTTATTGGGAATATGTGTTCCTTCAAAACTAGGATTTCAAAAAAGGGTATCAAATAATATTCTACCAATCTATTCTGATCATTAAAGTAAATGTTTACCTTTTTTTATTTTAGAATGTTTTTTAAGGAATCTTCTTTTTATCTTTCCAAATGAGGAAATTTTCTATCTACTTTACTATGAAAAAGTAATATTCTTTGATCCTCGTACGACATGACACGATTTATCCCCCATCATTTACTTTATGCTTCTTTTTCATTTTTTAAAAGTTTAATTTTTAAAAAATGTTTTTCAAAATTAAATTTCAGTGAATCTTGTTTTCAAAATGATTTCTATATTTTTTATATGTTTTCATGAAAAATTGTTTTCAAATTATTTTCGATCTTTATTTATATTTTTTCATATTATTTTCAAATAAATTGTTTTGCAAAATATTTTCTGGACTCAATATTATTTTTTTGAATGTATTTTCAAAGAGAGAGGTTTCAAAAATTTATTGAATCTTATATTACATGTTTTTTAGGAAAAAGACTTTGAAAATTATTTTTAGTCTTCTTTATAAGTTTTCAAGTTATTTTTTATGAAAATGATTTATATATTGTTTTATATATTAAAAATAATTTTTTTCATGAAGAAATGATATTTTCCTTCTGAAATTTATTTTAAAGATAATTACAAATTATTTTTAATCTAAGATGAAATATGTTGATGTTAATCATGCCCTTCTTTGAAATGATATAAAGTTTCCATTCATATCATTTCTATTAATGGGTTATAATTAATGCCATGGAATTTATGAAACATATTTCAATTTAATGGGTTATACATTTATTAAATCAATTTCTCTTTCATAGGTTTCACATTTATCATATTCATTTCTCTTCCACAATTTATATTCTTATAAAAACTACTTTTTTCATGGGTTATGATTTGATGAAATGATTATTCAACCTATATATATTCCCAAGGTTATGAAGAGATGAAATTTTATTAATAACCATTTAATTTCATGGTTTATGATTTGATTTTTATAAAACCCATCTTTTTTATGGGTCATTATCTGATGAATCATTTAATTATCTTGTGGAACATGTATAAAGTATTTTATTATGAGATGCATGGGACCTATATCTCCCTTAAATGCATCAGGTAATGATACATGACTCCTGAGTATAAATTTTGTGTGCGATCTTGATAACATGTCCCCAATGTTATGCATGGACCTGGTTGCATGTCCATACATTTATTCATGAACCTGATTAGATGTTCACAATGTAATGACTGATCCTTATTAAATGTCCAAAATGTTGTGCATGGACCTGGTTGAATGAAATTATGTTTATCTATGAATTGGATTTCATGTTCGTAGTGTTATGAAAGTACCTCATTATATATTAACATTTTCATTCATGGAAAAGGTATCATCTACAAAATTTTATGAGTGAACCTGGTTACATGTTCAAAATGTAATGCATGAACCTGATTACATTTTTACAATGTTATGCCTGGACCTGGTTCCATTTCCCATAAGGTTATGTGTGAACTTGTTTTCATGCTCATAATGTTATTAATAGACCATGTTTCATGTTCACAAATTTATTTTGGGACCTGATTTCATGTATTTAACATGATGGGTGAATATGTTTCTTCTTATACATGTTCAAAACATTATAAACAAATGTGCATTCCAGAAATTCCTTTTCTTAATCCTATGTTATACTTTTATGACTTATTCTCTTAATTTTATTATGATCTATGTCTTATAAAATAAAAATATTTATTATAATATCTAATATGCAATGTATGATCATCAAATGTTATGCTCATGTTCCATACCCTATTGGTTCATTATATGCTTACAAATTTCATTTATTTTCCCTTAGATAACATCTGGGCTCAAAGATTTCTTATTTTTCTTCCACTAAGCTATTATTAAAGGTTTTAGGTAGAAGTAAAAGAGGTGTACCTCTTTATAGGAGATGTTGAAGATCTTTTTACAATATAGAATATTTTCTTTAAAATTTTCCAAAGACATTAAACTATTACATATTTCAAGCATGTATTTTTTTAGTGTACAAAATATTCATATTAAATGATGTAATATCCATGTATGTTAATCCTAGGTCGTTATAATTGATCACTGATCCACGATATTTTCACTGTTCATCAGATTGAATTCTCCATTGGTCTCTCCAAGGGTTCTCCATCATCTATAGGGTTATGTGTGTAACCCAAGAATTTTGACATAGTGATCTATTTAAATATCCACTAATCATTGTGTAGACGAAATGATTAAAAATAATTATATTTAATTATTTTGTTCATTTCCGTGCCCATGATGACATTCAACAAATTACCTTCATCAACTAATGATATATAATTCCTAGGGTAAACATCAAATTATAAACTCATTGGAACCCTCTTATTTGGAATCTAAGCTATCATTTAGAATTTATTCCACTTTTTCAAGAATCATACATCTATGTGTTGTTTAATATATTAAATATAATTCAAAAATTTATTCTGGGCACATTGGGCATCAGAATAGTACACTGTCTCATCTCCATGCCTTGAAATAAATCCATGTATTTTCTATAAATAATACAAATAAAATATTAGACATTACAATTATTCCTAGGATTAATTTCTAATCAGGTGAAAAATCCATATTAATGTCATCTAATTTTAATTTAGTAATGGTTGGAGGTTTAATGAATCCTCTAGGATGTTGTCTCCCAAACATCAACTATTGAAAAAAATCATCTTTACACATAATCAGTAATTTCCCACTTTATATTACCACACCAAAAAACGTTCCCCCAAATCTCTATATACATTATTTCATTAAAGGTGTATAGAGATATTCGAGCAATAAGCATCATCCAATAATTCCCTCTTCATCACATGTATAAATAATACACATGTTCTCTTTCCAATTTTTAGATAATTTCCTTAATTTATGAAGACTTAAAATTTCCTATCTTTTAGAGGTTTAAATTTCTTTTTTAAATTCTCATCAGAATGTGGGGAAATTTTAAACTTTTCCAATAAATGTGGTTCAAAAAAATTTGAAAAAGGATTGTGGTGGAACATTCCTTAATAATTCTTAAATCCATCCTTATTAAATAATAATAAAAAGGCCTCCCTCTATCCTCATTTTTCTCAGAACAATATAATCTTTCCCCTGCTTTTCATCTGCAACCATATTTTCATTTTCAAGGTGTTAGTGTATAGATAAATCATAATCCTTAACTAACTCATTCCGTTATATCTACCTCATGTTGATCTCTTTCTATGAAAATGTGTATTCTTTGCTCTTATCGTCAGTGTATATATCAAATATTTCATAATAATGATAATTTCTTTATATCATCAAATAAAATATTATGACACTAACTCAAGACCATGAGTGTGAAAGTTCTTATAATTATTAATTATTTTTCTAGATACATATGTAAATAAAATTCAATTATCAATATGGATATAATCAAGTACCTTATTAAATACATCACTATAGATGAGAAATATTTGTTTTAGAGATGGTAGATTCAACATAGGATAATTCCCAAATATCCTATTTATTTTGGAAAAACATTTACCACATTATTTTTTCCTTGTAAACTTAATCCCTTGAAGAGTAATATTGGTTAAATTGTTATGAAATCATGATAAATTTTAAACAAATACCTGATAGTAACTTCAAATCCAATAAAATTTACTACGTAGGTTATGTTAATTATTGAGGAAAATCATTGAAAACCTTTTTCTTTTCGGAATAATCTATAGTTCCTTCTAAATAGAAAATATGTCAATGAAAATAAAAAAAATAAGCTAGAATTCACACGTTCAAAATTTCCCATATAACCCTTTTTTTAAAGGAGTATCAATAATATTATGAAAAATAATTATTAGGGTCCTCATAACTCTTGTATTTAACTAATATATAATCAATAAATACTATAAACAAATCATCAAGATATTCCATGAATACTTCGGTCATTAGATCCATTAATATTTTGGGTGCATTAGTAAGTCCAAATGTCCTTACTTTAAACTTGTAATGTACATACCTCACACAAAATGTTTTCCTTGATATATCATCCTTTTTCACTCAAAATCTATTATATCCACAATGAAGTAAAATCAATGAGAAATATTGAGCTATATTTAGTTTATTGAATAAGTAATCAATATGAAGTAGAGTATACTTTTTCGTTATTGTAATAGAATCAATTTCCATGTAGTCTATGTAAATTATCATTGATCAATATTTATTCATAATGAAGAGGAAAAGCCTCCCTATGGTGAAACACTAGAGTGTATAAATCATTTCTTAAAAAAAAAAATCCTCTAGTGGTTTCTTAAATTAAAACAATTTCATAGTGGCCAGGCAACACTGAGTCTTCGATATATGTCTTGTTTCTGGGATTAAATCAATGCCAAATTGAATATCATGATCTAGTGGGTGTTTAGGTAATTTCTCAAGGAGTACATCAATGTGTTATTACATGATAGTTGCATCATAAATTTTAATATTATCTTTTCTATTCAATGATTATTCCTTCTCTTCTTACAAATGAATTTCATTCAGAAGTGTTGTTGGTGGTGGCTCTATACATGACTTAGATGAAGTATCCCCTCTAAAAATATTTAATTCCCTATCTTCATTGCGAATTTTTATATCTATATATTTTCTGAAAAATCATCATATTTTGAAATCAATAAAATACCAAGGACTATAAAAAATCCATCATGTGTATGGTAATAACATCAGAAAATTGGGTACATTAATGTGAAATTATGGGAACAAAAAGACACATTCGAATTGTTGTGAGATATCCACTATTAGTCTTGACTAATAAATCCCTTTTTAGGTGATAAGGAAATATATAATTTCCTTGTATATATTATAATATATAAATGAATATGATGATCCATATTTAAATAAATATTAACTAAAATTGATGATATGATTAAATTATCATACCCACATCATTAATAACTTTAATCTCTTCTATTGGGATCACCTAACCTTGTCCTTTCTCTCTCAGAATTTTTTAGGTAAATTGACCATGAAACCTAAAAAACCATTTTTATATTGCACCATATTCATATATTTTAAGAGTTAATCATTGTAATATTACTTCTTTTACTTACAATCATGATGCTGATGGAATTGTTCTCTACACCATTCGAAAAAAAACACATTCCCAATAGGCATGTTCCTCAGTGTTTCTTTCCACATTTATTGAAAGTTGGATATTCCACCCTCCCATTCACCCCAATTATTTTATTTTATTTCATTTTATGGAGTGTTCAATAGTCCTTTTCTTATGTTTCCTTCCATTAAATAAATAATACATTGACATTTAATTCTCTCTCATGAAAACACATGATATTATATCCTCATATGCTATGAATGTTTTTAGGACTTGTGCCCTTCAATGTGTTGGATTAAGACCATAAAGTAAATGGTCAATCATTTTTTTAGTTTATATATAGAGTTTGTATAATTCCATACTAACCTTTTAAGTATATATTCATTCTTAGAAACATTTAAATCATTCTTTTTTTGTCAGATTTAGGAATTGCTTTATCCATATCTACTCTTTGTTTGTGAGGAAAATATTTCTCCAAGAAATTTTTTTTGAAATCCTTCCACTCCACGCTCTATATTTCCTACATATCCATAGAATTTTAAATCAATCACCATTCTCAACCTGAATCCCCAGAGATATTATAAACTACCATAACTACCTTCTCCCTTTCATTAATTCCCAAAGCAAGATATATCTTCTTGAAGTAACTTAACCCTGGTTTATCTACCAAGGGATTTTTGTTACATTTAAGGATAGATGATGCAAACACATGAAGATATTTGACATTGTCAAAGAAAATTATGCATTCATAGGTTTCTCTATATGGGAATGGTTATTGTTTATTACTTGAGTCCGTTGTCCCAAAATAGTTATAATTTTTTCAGATCCAATTACAGCTTCATTTTATTTTATTGGAGTGAAATCCCAATAAGCATTGAAATAGTTTTCATTACTTACTACATTAGATATTTAGAAACAACTTTGTTTCCCATATTAGATTGTGAATATTAAAGTATAATTTTGAAACTAGAGAAACACAAATCATACATTGAAAATTAATGTATAACTTATCTCATAATCATAATACTGGTCTTATTATGAATTCTTTAAAAATATATCGAAGGGTTATTTTACCTATTCAATGTTTTCTAAATCTAGTTCCCTTGGTTTCTAATAAAAATTATTTTTTTAAACCATAAATACCATGACCCTAGTATCAATAATTTAATGTTAATTTTTTTACATTGGCATAAGATACGATAAATAACATCCCAAATTAATGATTAGTTTTTTAGTCTTAGAAACAAGATACATATTTGTATATTTATTTATATTTTAAGAAAAAGCACAATATAATATTTTATTTGAGTGTAACGTTATTAAATTTAGTATATCCTTTCATATTAATCATAATACACTACCTAGAATCCTATGAAAAATTAATCAAAAGAAATGGGTGTTCTGTGATGCTCATCAATGGTATGTGTTAAAGTAAAAGATAACATTAATAAATAAGGAATAATAAAATATTGAAATGTAAATATCTACCAACACATTCCTTTTAATAAAAAACATAATCATAATGTGTATATATATGGAATCTATGATGATATAATAATTTCAAATAAATAATAATATGATCTTGAAATTTATCCCTGCATATAATAACTAATCATATAATTAGATATCCATTGAGTAACTAATACCATTATGATAAATTTAATATTTCCATAAAACATAAACATATAATCAAAGTCATGTTCCAATTCATCATATATAAATGGGTAATCCCACCCCTAACACTCAAACTATTTTGTCTCATGAAACCTACTAATGCATAGGGGGCCTATAGCAGTCCATGTCCATCACATACTAAAGCCAATGAATTCCTCAAATTAAATGGGTGTAACACGATCAACATAATAATTAATATTGAAACTATCATATGAAATATTACTAATAACCCCAATCAATAAACATAATCATAAAACCATCCACAATAATAGGAAAAATTGTATAAAAATGGTATATCCCTAGTAACAAATTCATATTCCATTAAAAAAATATGTTTGTCGGTATTAAAAGATAATAACATTACTAATTCATAAGATTAAACCAATGGATGTAAAATTTATGAAAATAATTTAAAAATATCAATTTAAAATTCTAATGGAAAATACCATTTTCACTATGAAATAACTTATTTCTAAAAATATTCATGTATGATGGAAACAATTTTACTTGAAAAAACCTTATAAACATGTAAAGGAAGGTTTAAAAAATCATAATTCATGTCAGTGGAAAATCCATTCATTCTGTAAATTTTTTAAAAAAATTCCTTTCTTAGTGTTTTTAAATGATTAAAAAGTACTTTATTATGGAAACCACATCAAATTTCATTTAAATCATTTTATAAAACATCGAACATGGTTAATAATACCAATAAAAAATAATTGGATTATAATAGTAATATTCATTATGATTTTTTTTTCAAAATATTGATATATAATAAAAATATTTCATAATAAGGGACTTAAACATAAATAATCCCGTATAATTATGATATTGGAAATAATCCCTTACCTCAGGTCATATTTCTATTATTTATGTTCCAATATCCTATATAATAAATATATATTTATTATAAATATATTATAGAAACGTGATAAAAATTATCGCACCAATTAGGACTTACTTATAATCTTCAATCCACATTTTGTTAACAATTCTTGATTAAAAACCACTCTTTTGCGTAATAACGACTCTATTTTTCAAGTATGATTTTTATCAGTAGATTAGATATTTTTTTATATAATGGTTAAATTATCTCTAGAATGTTAGTAATGATTAAAATATAATATATATTCTATATATATATACTTCGATTAATCCATAATATTGATAGACATAAAATAAATAACACAATTAATAGAAATGCTATGTTGTACGCATTCATAAACGCCTTTTCACATTTCGTTGGATGGAAAAAAATAAAATTAAATAATAATTAACATATTGAAAATATTTATTATATCATATAAACTATATATATTCACAAAATACATCATTCTTACCATCCAATTATAATATAAATGAAAAACTAATCACATTTCTTCGTGGAGGTGGTAGTACACACATTGGCATTAGCGATGTTATTATTTTCCAACAGATTGGAAGGTAAGATGATATATTTTATATTCTAAATCTAGATGTTTAAAAATTTCATAATTATAATATATAAACATTAAACCCATCATTATACTGATCCCTATAATATGGTGAGGAGAAATTAATTTGTTTGCTATGTGTAAATGGTAAGTTGTACGTACGTATGAGCGATACTTTCACTTTCCATTTGATGGAAAACAGGGTAGGTAAAGGTAGTTTAATAATCATAATAAAATTTAGTAATAGAATTTATATTTAAGTTATTATTTTATGATAAATTCAATAGAAATAGAAGTGTGATAAAATGAAATAAATTTATAGAGGTCGAGTAAGACAATTTCATCTTCTTGGAGAGACCTTCTTTAGACCTTTTCTTACAGAACATAAGTTTTGATTTTCAGAGATAATATAACAAAAAATAATTATATAATGATGTTTATAAGTATAATGGGTGGGTTTTATTGAATATAGGATTCTCATATTTGTGCAAAGTAGTTACATAATGGTTATCCTTGAATAATTGAGGTGAGGGGGTCTTTTGGAATTTCTCTAAATATAAAATTATTGTGAAGTCATTACCTAGCCCTAAATCCTCCAAAAAATTATAAATTAACTCATATGTTAGGATATGGTTACAGTATCATTGAAAAATAATATTTGGATAAGTTCTTGTTCTGCTTTATTCTTTATCTTTTGGTTTAACCCCTTTGTTAACTTATTTAAATATGAATCGTAGTAATTTATTTTTCACACATAAAAAGATATAATTATACATATAAGGTGACAACTGAGTCATAAATGTAAACTCATTGAATTATTTGGCCATTTGTTTCTCCCTATCATCTTTCTCTATTTTAATTTGTTTTAAACAATTTAATAAAATATTATTTTTATAAATTATCATAAATGTTAATTTTGAAACTACTCATTTAATTTGACATCAAATACATAAAAAAGTATGATTTGGAATATAATTCATTAAAACATAAATTATATGTCAAATTAAACTATAAATTTTTTTAACACTATATATCACACAAATTATATCTTTTTTAATATTTATAATATCATTTTTTTAGTTTTCTATTAATTGAATAAATATTCTATTACTGTTGCACATGAATTTAATGTAGTTATAAATGTACTAAAATATATAATTAAATCGTTATTAAGAATATAATTTTATTTTACACAAAATTGAAATTTATGATCATTCATAACTTTCACTTGTCCCTATGTGGAAACATTATAGTTATTTACAAATAAAGAGTGAAATTTTGTAACTTTCTTTGATTTAAATAATATATTGGTCATTTTCATACACAAGGGTCCATTAAAATATCATCTTAGAGGATATTTTTATAAGGAAAGAATTAAATCATTTAATAAGAATTTATATGAAATATTATGATGTTATCACTTAGTTTTAACTTATATTAACATAATTTACCCTTTACCGAGGTGATAAATTTTACCAAAGATAATATTCCTATTGAGAAATAATAAAAGAGACCAATTTAATAAAACAAACCATGATTATAAATATTCAACACATTTTATATCAATCAATTTCTATAATTTTCAAAAGTAAATTTTAAAATAAGTGCCCAAAACATGATAAAATTCGTGTTTTAGGAAACATGATGTTTTTTGTATAAAATGGTATCATTCTTATCCTATTCCAAGTGAAAAATATATATTAATGTTAAATAATTAAATTTTATATATAATATTTATATTTAATTAAAATAATTAAGAAATATTGACCAATTAAATTTCTTGTGTTATTAATAATATTCACGCAATTTTTTTTTTCAGAAAATCATTTCTTTTGCTTTCATGTGATTTTTTTATTTTTAACTATAAACAAGGAATTTATATTCTAAATTTATATACCATATACTTTTAATAACTTATTTTGTCCTATTAATGATTTTTTTTAAATTCTATGTTATAATGATTATGTAATAATATATTATGGTTAATTTTAACATGGAATTTCTTGCAATGCAAACTATAAACAAATTTGTAAAATAATGGAATGTTATATTTTTAGTAAAGACAAGCATATAATAAATAAAATATAATCAAAAAATTTAAAATAACATTCATGTATCTCATTTTTAGAATGTATTTATAAATAACTTTTAAAATTCATTCCATTATTTTAGGAAAAAACACCCACTTATTATGAAAATAGTTTATATAATTTTTTTTTGAATATTTAGAAAAAACATTTAATTGAAAATATACATGGTTATATATAAAGTAATATTCAAATTAAACAATGGTTATGATATCCAAAAATTATGTCCATTTGGTCAACGTTTAAAAAATGATTACTTTCACTCTTTTTCTAAAAACTTCCAAAACTTTCTTTTGTGTAAAATGATAAAAACCGTCATTTTAAAACACTGTAAATAAAGTAAAATATGGTTTAAAAGGACATAAAATAATAATTTATGTTTATATATGAATATTATTGAAACATTCAAACTAATATTAATAAGTTAGAAAAAGGGTTGGTAGGGAAAAAAATAAACAAGGATTTTTAAAAAGAAAAACCATTACATGTTACTCTATTATTAATTTATGACCCCAAAATAGAATAAATTTAATAAAATTATTTAAAAATCAATCATAACCAAGTTAGAATAAAATATATTGGTTTTAATAGATTGGCAATATATAATTTTTTCAAAGGAAATATGAAAAATAAAAAATCTCAAAATAAAAATATATTGTAATTAAAACATATAACAATGGGTTTCAACATAGTCTTACACAGTTTATCATCTTGAATTATTAATTTGAATTTATTATATTATTTCTTAAAAAAATTCTTCTATATTACATTTTTAAGTGACCTTATAGTCCCTGAAAATCAATTTGTTGAATAGTTTCTGTTAACATTCACTACTTATGGATGTTTGGTTAATTTCTCCAAAATTAAATCTATAAATTATTCATTATTAACTATGATACAAACTATTTCTATAATATATAAAATTATAATAATTTTTTTATAATATTTATTCATTATATAAAATTTTACAGTCATCAATTCTTGGTGGTATTACAAAAACAAATCACTTTGCTTCATAGAGGTGGTAGTCCACACATATGTAGAAGTGATGTATTCAATTTCCAATGGATGGAAGGTTTATAGGTAAATGATATATAATATTTCAAAAATAATAATTATATCATATATATCATATATATTCCTTAATGATATATTTATGACCTTCCAAATAAATTTTCAATGAAAAATAATTACACTATTTTGTGGAGACGGTGGGTTACACGTACAGATGTGCGATGGTTTCATTTTCAATAGGATAGAACAGATATATGAAATTTTTATAACATTAAAATTTAAAAAAAATATATTTTTATATATTAATATCATTATATTAATATGGTTATTAAATATTTAGAGGAGGTTTATGTGTGAAGGAACATCAAAAATCTCAGAAAGAACATATGGAAATTCTTTTGGAAACCCCCTTCGAATTACACTTAATCCCCCCTTGAAGTTGTGTTTTTGTGTGAAAATGAAATAAAGAATGTGGTTATGGATTTTAGTAAGGTATATGGGTGTGTATTTATCATGTTTCATCACTCAAGTATTGTGGATAATAGAGGAGAGTGTGTTTCCTTTTATAAGTGAGGTGTGTGAAAAACATGTAAATACATTAGACTTTATTATATTATATATGTATTACTCAACTGAAATGGATATAAATTTTAATATTTTCGAATATGATATGTTTATGGTCAAAATAAATCCAAAAAATGAGGTTTAATAATGTTTTTTCTATTATATTGAATCCTAATCACTTTATTTTAAACCTTTTAACTCATTTTACCCTTAACTGAAATGACAAATATTTTCCTTGGTTAATTTTTATTATGAATTAATTTTGAATTTTACATAGTATATAATATTAATAATGATAATACCAAATATTTAATAAAATTTAAATTATTCTTTTTATATATTTTTAAAAAATCACTTTCCATATAGGTTTGTGAAATATAATGAAAACGCTTTTGGAGAATTTTTTGATTAAGGAATTCAATGTTTTTAATAAAAAATAATATATATAATTAATTATAATTTAATTAATTAGATTATTTAAAGTAAAAAAAATATTATTTTACATTAAAATTATACTAAAATTTAAAGGATTCATATAAATACACGATTAGGAGAGAAGACCTAAAAATATATTTGAACAAAAACATTACTTGGATTTCCAAAATTCTATAAAGATATTCATAAGTTCAACATTTTGTCTTCATATATTTTATATTTATTATTAAATACATGTATATTTTATAAAAAAGGGTTTTATAACCCATAATTTTGTTATTATATCATTATAATTCCATTAAAGTGTGGGTTTTTGTAAAATCAATACTTTTATGTATTCACCCAGAAATAAACTATTTCGGTGAAATATCAAAAATTTAACCCAAGATAAATTTGATATGATGAAATAAAACATAAATTCATTAAAAAAATTATAAAAATTATAAATTTTGGTCAAAATCAAATTTTCTTATAAATTTATGTACATTATTTTATTTATTATTTATAAAAAAACCATACTTACTGTAATTGATGCTTAGGAGTAAAATTCACCCCTCCTTCAAAATTTTCATCCGAAAAAATTTCTAGAACATATACTAATGAAAATATGTGGATACTTATTCATAATAACATATTCATTTTCCCACATTATCTCGTCTATTTTATGACTTATTTAATGTACTTTCACTAATTGAGTTATTATATTCCACAAAACTTGTTCTACAGTGTCAGGAATATGGATAGGCTCTTCATAGTAAGATAAATAATTTTCTAATTCTATTTACATATCGGTAAGAAAATTAATTAGTTACATTTTATACTTCGTCAAAATATAGATATAGAACACATCATGAACTTTTGAGAGGCTTAATGGAACTCCAAAAGGAGATGTAAATCTCTGAGTCATTCTAGAATTCCAGAAACACTTGATATATATTAGACATAGTTTATCTTTGTTGAAACCCTTTTATTAAAATATTCCATAGATATTACATTAAAAACATATTTTTCTACTTGAAATTTTAAATCCTTCCTTAGGTTATTGACATACTCTTTTGTCTATTTTTATCATCCTTAATATGAATCTGAATAGTTCTTATCTATGTTATTTCCTCCTCAAAACGTTATGGACTTAAAATTTTCCTTCCACAAAATTCATCCAAAAAAATTATTTTATTATTTTTTTCTTATAAAATTATTTATTTTCATCAATTTTAATTCATTAATGGAAGATATTATTATATGGTAATTCTTTCAAACAAACAAAATTCTCACATACATTGAAAGTAATGTGATAAAAAATTATGTTTGTCTTCTAATGCTTGAATAGTATTTTTGTACTATCCATCTACTTACGAATAATAAGATGTTATGAAATATTTCTTATTGTAGAGATCCTTCTAAAGACTCTTTTATTATTCCAATGAAAACTATTGAGACCAAGATGGGTGAAGAAGTTTCAAAGAAGCAATAAGTAATTATGGAACATGTTGAGAATTTTTTTTCTTTTGTTATCCAAACATAAATCACCCAAAATTTGTTATGTTCTTCCTAAAATTTGATTGGAATGATATTTAATTGGATTATGAATATCAACGTGTTTTTAATGGGCCCCTCAAAAGATGATTGATGAATATAGAGTATCATACAATGTTTTGTGTAGAATTTTTATCCTATTATTCTTACAAGGTTATCAAACAAAGTGTTAAATGAATAAAATCATGATATTATTTTACATTATAAATTATTCTAACATCATGATAATTGATAGACTGTATGATCTAATCTGAAGATAAAATTAGGAGAAACTCAGTTGTGTATAAAAATTTCATACAATGATGTTTTGATTATTTCTTGCAAGACAAAATATTAGGTATAGAATTATATGTATTAAGTATCTAAATAACAACATAAGGTAGGTTTATATTATTCTGTAATGGTATGACATGTTATCTGTTTTCTATATAAGGGAACCTGAGAATAGTGCATCAGGGTATCGCCCAATTTATAAATCTTGTGTTTGTGTATATATCATGTTATAAAATTTTAATATTTATGCTTTTGTTGTTTTCTAGAGAGGCGAGTGTTTTTAAAATTAAAAAGGGTATATATTAAGAAATATCCTGGGAAATTCTAATTGGATGATGTCTAAATGAACGAAGTCCAATTGGATGATGTCTAATCTTATGAATACCATCTGATAATATTTTTTTATAACAATAGTATAAGACTATAGAAAAAAAAACATTTTTTTACAATGTCTATTGAATGGAAACTAATTATATTAAGAAGATAATATTTCATGGGATGATCAGATATAGGTATTTGAGTAATTAGAAAAATGTTTTTTCTTGAATCTGTTAGACAGATGTTTGGATATGAAGCTCACTAGCTTGAGGCTGGTGTAAAATTGTAATGGATGAAGATTTTTTTTGTAAGTAATTTGATGATGGATGTATCTATAGAAAGATCTGGAAAATTTTCTGATGATGATTAAATGTAATATTGGATAGAGACTCATCATAATGAAGTATTTCTGTTATCTTTTCCCTATATGAGTATTTTCTATAATTTTTATTTTGTTTGAAGGACATTAAAAAACATTCATAAAGTATTATACATTTGGATAATGTATCAATGTTCATTCAATTTTTATAAATTCTTAGAAGAATATAGTGGTTTTTTGTAATTATTAATAATCATTCAAGAAGTTCCTTAACATCGAGGTTACAGATGTTTGATGAAATTTACTGGTGTTAATTTTTTAAGAAGATTCAAGAATAAATTATAAGTCTTGAGAATAATATAAAAAATATGTAGGGGTAAATTTGAATAATGAATTTTTGAAAGAGCAAGAAAACAAATTTATGCTCCCACCTTTTCTAATTTAATAATAACTATATAAAGAGGGTGTTCGTACAAACCCAAAAATGTCACTATTCACACTCATAGATGTGAGACAAAGCACTGTAGAAGAAAAAATTTGATTGAAATTATTTTGTTGATTATTATTTTATAATAATATACCAAATAGTTATTTCCGATTAATTCGTATCCGTTAAAAAATGTGTAAAAATTATTGGATCAATAGGTTGTAAAGATAGTAATAGATTTGTTATAAGTTTTATTGATTAAAGGGTACCTGATAGAGTTATCATAATAGATTCTATCAGATTGATAAAATATTGTGGTGAGTTGAATAACAGTTGGTCAGAAGGTTTTGATCTATAAAAAATAACTATATATATGTTACCATAAAAACATCATACATAGAAAATTGGAAAAATTTCACTAGGAGGATAACCAACATAGAAAATAAAATTCTGGTCTTTTGTTGGGAAAGAAATTTAATTTTATTTATTTCCATGAAGTGAGAGTTTTAATATTTTTCAAAAGTCATAGTGGAAACATATTGATTCATATTGGGGATGGTCTTTAATTTTTGTCAAAAAAATTAAATTGTTACCTTTTTATATACCCCATATATTATATTTTGACATTAGTGAAACACAATTGTTAGGAAATTCCATACATGTTTTAACAAAATAAAACTATTTTTCATAATGTGTTTTAGGGTATTGGATTATTTACAAACCATGAAAAGATAAAAATATTTTTTTGTATATCAAACATTTTAGATACTTATGATCATCTAGATTGTTCTTATATTATTTATTATAGGAAATTTATATCTCTTTAATACAAGGTGATGGCTATTTTATATGAAAGAAAATATAAAAATAAAATATCAATGAATCACCCTATCCTCTCTCATAGTGATCAAATTGATCCTAATTGGTTTTTTCATGTGTTATTAGAGTAAATTTTCTGTTTATTAACACTATTCTAGAGTTTTAAATAATGGAAAGTTTTGCTGGATTTGTAGAGTTATATTAATATTAAGGGGATTTATATTTGTAATGGTAAGAACTATAAAATATGTAATATAAAATGTTTAATTATATTATGTTAAATTGTTATGAGGTTTATGATATTATAATAATTTTTTCCATACTTGTGTTGAAGTTATATAAATTATAAATTCTGATAAGAAAAATATTTACTCTCCTAACTCTCTAAAAGTGATTTTATAAGAGTTAAAGTAAGTATAACAACTAAATTCAAGTGTGATAATTTGAATAATTTCTATGATGGAAATATTAAAGTAAATAAATTGAAGTTAAAAATTTTTAGATTGAAGTATAAATATATTAGAATTGATGACAATGAATTTTTTGGTGACTTCTTTACAAGGGTGAATTATATTGTCAACACCATAAGATGTATTTGGGAAAAATTGTAATATTCTGCCATTTTTTAAAAGATTTAAGATTTATCTTTGAAAATTTTTATGCCAAAGTGGAATCCTTACAAGATAGAGGTCTTGAAACACTTTCTATGGATGATATACACATTAAAATTATCACTTATAAAATTATAAGAGAAAAGATCACCATATTGAAGAAGAAATATGATTGGGAATCTTTTTCATGGTTGTCATAACAAGAATATCTAAGAATTTTGTATTTGAAGAAGATATCAGTGACTCTAATACTACAAATTATGTTAGTATATTTTTTCAATAATTCATGTTATTTTTTTCTAAAAAAATGAAAAGAGGATTTTGAAAGTAAAAAAGGATAGTTAACTATGATGTTCATTCGTTTTGGGAAAGTTGGACATTTTTCTATGAATTATCAAGATACAAGGAAAATGATGATAATGGTGATGATTATAGAAATTTAGGATTTCCATTGAATAAGAACACTATAAATTACAAATCCTATTATAATGGAAAGGATAATATGTTTTCAATATACAAAAAGAGAATCATTTTTTCTCAGTATGAGGAAGATATTGACGGTGAAGAATAAACTAAAAACTCTAGTGATGATGTTGTTAGTAAAAACATATTTTTTAGAATGTGAATAATTAAAATGTAACCTATGATGAAATAAATAGTTCTAAATAATAATTTAGAAGAATATACTCATATTTAATTAATGATAATGATAGATTTTATGTAATGTCTCCCATGGATTTTTGGACTTGATTGGAAGAATAAGAAATTGAATAAAGAAAATATGTAAACATAAAATCAACTATTTTATTTTAAATAATACTACAACTATGTTTAAGAAATTAATTATTTTAAGAAGTTTATTGATGAAAATAAAAACCTCATCTTCAATATAAAATAAAAGTTTTTAGTGAAGGTGAAGCAGTTAGAACTTGATCAAAAAACATTCTAAAATTAAGCTAGGATTTATGAATTTCTAAAACTTATTTACACAATTTGGTAAATTTACCAAATATTTAAAACTTATGAAGATAAAAAAATTATCCTAAGAGTGTGATAAGAAGAATTAAGATTCTTATTGGAGAAATGGATGTTAAGAAAACTATATATATGGAAAAAACTAGCGGAGTTGAAAAACATGAAGATATTATGAATTAAAATTATGAACCAAAAGATAATAATTATTTTTTTTGATGATATTAGGAATAAATATATGATGTATAAGAAAAATTCAAGTGGAAACCAAAACATTGGAAAGAAATTATTCCAAATTGGAAGGTAAGAAGGTTGCTGGTAAGAACATACATAACTCCATGAAGTATTTATATTACCATCGAAAATATTATTATTAGGATTTCTATTCGTATTTTAGAGGGTATGAGAATCCATCCAATATGATTTAGTTAAATTATCAATGATACAATGATTCATGCTAAAATTGGAGGCAAATATTGAGGGGATAGTCAACCCACACCAAGAAGATAACCTAAGAACGTCAGTGTGAAGACTAAAAATAGATTCCACCCATTAGAAAATATCTATATAATATTTGACCAGCCCTAATTTCTTGAAAATATATGTAATTTTATTTTAATAGAAGAATAATTTTTTAAAAAAAATTATCAACAGTTTCATTAGAAGGGACAAAATGCAAATGGGAAAACATCAGTTGTTGAAACTACTCTCAAATCTATAAAATGAGAATATCCTTGGATTTTTATAGTGGATGATCTTCTCATATCAATGGATATTTTTAGTTAATAAATAATTTTACATATTATGGAGAATGTATAGCGACTTTTGTAACTGATAAGTCACCAAGATTAAAAGGCATTGGATCTTCAATCGTTAGGAAAAAATATTTAAAATCTAAAAAATCCTTGTTTGTTTATGGGATAAAAAAAATTGTTAATTGTTTCAAAACATTGGGATGAAGGTAGCAAGATTTTATTTTGAAAATAGGTTTTTATATGTTAATATGATACATGATTGTAATTTTTTAAAAAGTGGACATTGAACCGTGGGAAACATGTTTCAGGTTGATGGTGCCTAGAGTTTGTGTTATCAAATCGTGATTTAAGAAAAATATCTACAATACAAAAAGGTGGGGAATATTTTTCAATGTAACATGATATATTTAACACATAATTTTTTTTAAATTCATTATATTAAAAGAATAATAAATTTATGTTTCTCTATTTTCATAAAATTTATTATTAAAACTCCGTTCATAACAAAGTAGAGATACATTATACTCATCACCTAGAGATTATTTATTCTAAAAAACATTATTCCATGACTAAGAAATCAAAAAATAAATATAATTATTTAATTTTTTTATAGATGAACATACTTTCATTATATTTATTTTAATTTTATAACCTAAATTAGAGGCTCTCTAAGAATTTTTGTGATTTAGGAGAAGTGTAGAAAATGAATGTAGATATTATATAAGAAAAACAAAAACTAATAACACTGAGAAATATAGAAGTTGAAAGTTTAGGTATTAGCTTTGGGAAAAGAGAATTATTCATAAGTTTTTACATTATACATTCCATATCATAATGGTATTTTTGAATGAATAAATAGTTTTTTATAGGAGATAGTGTGAAAACTATTGATAAAACATAATACATTTCAATATTAATTGATGAAAGATATTAGAGAATAATGTTATGTTCAAAATACATGTTTCAATAAAACAAACTATGATTTTAATTATTCTGAGATGTATTAAAAATAAAACCCATGTTAGAATCACCTAAGAGTGTTCGATAGTCCCTTTATTATAAAATTAATGTTTGAAAATCTTGTAGACATTGATTGGAGAGGTTTTTATAGGATAGTTCTTAGCCACTCTCCTAATGTTAATGGATTCAAGTTTCATAATAATGACATAATAAATATTAATGACTCTCTATATATTAAAGATAATTAATATTATAATAAGAAATAAAAAAAATTTCAAATATGGATGGAAAGGAAGATGATGTGTTTGTTATTGAACAATGTGAAAAAGTCCTTAATGATAATAACAATATTGAATTTACTCAAGATGATGATTCTGAATCAACTATCTCATGTGATGAGGAATATTTCTCATTTCATTGAAGGTTGAGGAGTTATGTGGATGTTCATAACATTATTGGAGATAAACAACAAAATTTTGAAACTAAAAAATCATCAATTTTAATATAATGTACTTCCATAAATTCAGAAGTTGAGCCAAAAGATATTGATTAAGATTTTAATATTCAATATTGAATTTATTATATTGATAAAAAAGTTAATTCGTTTGATAAAAATGATACTTGGGAACTTATTTCCAAACCAAACAATAGCAATGTGATGGGTACGAAATGGTTTTTCCAAAACAAGTTATATTAAAAGGATTAAGTTATAGAAAAATGAAAGAATTATTTATAATGGTTTATCACAAATTGAATGCATTGAAATTTATGAGACCTTTTTTCTAGTGGAAAAATTAGAAAATATGAATTTTTTTCCTTCTTTCACTACACATTGAAGATATAAAATTTTCCATATGAAAGTCAAGTCGTCTTTTCATGATGGAGTGATCAGTGAAGAAGTTCATATTAAACAATCATGTGGCTTCATAATTTGGAATTATGAATATTTTGTTTTAAAGTTGAAAAATTATTTATATGGGATGAAGAAATATCCAAGATCTTGGTATTATAAGTTAGATACATGCATAATAAAATCCAATTTCACGAAAGGGATAGTTGATATAAAAATCTATGTAAAATGAAATCAGTATGTTTCCATAGTTATGATTATTTGTATTGATGATATCATATTCACATGGAATAATAAAGAAACTTATGAAAAGTTTATGGGGAGATGAAGAATTTATTTGAAATGTCCATTCTAGGAGAAATGATAAAATTTATTGGCTTAAAAATTTCTCATTAGAATAAATACAATTACATATCTTAAGATAATTATGATAATAAAGTTCTAAACATGTTTGGAGAGGAATATTAAAAGATAATGATGACAATAATTCCACTCATAATTTCTTTTTGAAATATAGGGAATCAAAACTGGTAGATCCTAAAGCGTATAAAACGTTTTTTTGGAATTTTCATATATATAATATCTTTAAAATATATTTTGTATATTTTTACACTGTGCACCAAGTATCAATGTGTATGGAAATATTTTTTCCTTATATAATGAAAAACAATTCTTATATATATCAAAAGCAAAGGATATTTCAAGACCAAATATGATAGCTTGGGAATGATTTATCTGTTTGGTTATACATATAATGATTTGGTAGAAAATATAGATTATAAAAAATACTCATATGTAAGATTTTTATTCTTGGGGTAAAGATGTGTTATCTGAAATACAATGAAAAATAATTAAGTAAATATAAATAAACAATAATCTAAATATAATATTATCACCCAAATTTCCATAAAACATATGTGGATGAAGGCTGATTTAAAGACTTTTTTTCCTGTGAATTGTCCCCTTCTCTTTGGTTGTGATAGTTATGGTTCTATAAAACTCACCAAAAATAGAGTATAATATTATCATTCTAAGAACATTAATATCAAATATCACTTCATCATATAGAATGTTGAAAAGAATGAGTTGAAGTTGGATTTTTTTCATATAATGAAGATTTTTTCTGATAGGTTTAGAAATATATTTCTAACAAAAAAATTACATCAGTAGAGGTTGATGATTTTTGGGAATAAGATTGTTGAAGGTGTTTCGTAGAATTTGGATTTTTCTATGGAATATGTTAAGATATTTTTGTATTTTGTTTCTCAAATACAACGCACCTTATGAATTTTAAGTTCCCCATAAAATATGACCATAATTAGATTTAATTAGGTGAAGAATATTGGATTATGATTTCTAGACTATTTCCATCAAACTATGGTAATCAGTTTGAGAGCATCGAATGTAGTTTTTTGTGGAATATTTATCCTATGCCACTTATAATGTTCATCAAAAATAGAGTTCGTCTAAGAAAATATAGTGACTGATGGTTTTTATTAGTGTTTTTGACATAATGTGTATTGGAATACTTTATGATGCTAGTTTATGTTAAAATGAAGAGAAAATAATTTTTATTTAATAATTTAATACTAATATTTTTTGAGTAAGTCTACCAGATATAAATTATTGGATATAGGTTTGGTTGTATAATGTTTCATAAGAACTGGGAAATGGTAAAAATATTCACTGTTTGTAACTTATGGGTTTTTAGCATGGTGTGTAAGGGTACCAGTCAATTTATATTAGTTTCATAATGGAATCTATGATTCTATGAATTTTATATTTTACAGTTTTAATTATTATTTGTTAAAGTAATGTTGTTAAAGTATAAAAATAATATGTTAAGGGATATATTGGGTGAAATCCAATCAGATATAGACCATTGTATTAACTGATTCAATTCCAATGATCTATGTATATAGGAATAGAATTTTGTATAATGTATATCAAATGGATATGTATGATGTCATGAAAATAAGTTTTCATAGGATTATTATACAGAAGACATTGATTCATAGGGAGGATGGTATTGTTTCAATACATCAGATAAATGTTTTGGTATTATTTTTATTGGTCAGATGATGGAATGAAAATGTAAAGGATGAATAAATCAAATGAAATTCATTGCCTGGTAGATGCGTATGGATGAATATTTTTTAAATGTTCCACTGATATTTTAAAATAATGTCTATTGGTGTCTCATTGGAGGGAGGTTTTGAATAAATTTTCACCAAAATATTCTTTGTATAATGTTTTAGTGATTCTAACTACTTTAAAAAACATCCATATATAATGTGGGGATACAAATTTGATCATTGAATATTTATAAAATCACGGAGAAAGATCATGGTTTATTCTAATTGTTAATTAAGTTTTATGAAGCTCCATAACCCATAGGTTAACAAAGTTTTATGAATATCTCTAATATTGGGTTTTCAAAAAACATGATGAATAATCTAGATATACGAATAACAATCCAGGGAAATTATTGTAAGTGAAAGATTTGAATTTTAAGTTTATCAAAGGGAGGGAAAATAAATGGGAGTCCCCTAGTTCTCTACGTCAAGTAAAAATATATAATCGGTGTGTTCAAGCAAACCCAAAAACGACATTTTTCACCTATGAATAAGTGAGATGATGTGATTTAAAGATTCTCTACTAATTTCTATCAGTAATAAAATGTGAAAAAATGATCAAAAAATGAGTTTGTGGCGGTATCTATTGATTTCTTGGAATTTGCATCAATTGATGGATAATGAGAATATTTTTCACAATATGTGCTATATGGTTGACAGTATATAGTGGTGAGTGGTTGAAAATTAGGTTAGAATGTTTTATTGTAAAAAATACACAATAAAATCCTTACTAGGTAGACATCGAATAGAATAAACTAGAGGAACATAATAGATGATAAATTCAATATCAGTGGATTTACAATATATGATTTAATTTTCAAAAACATTTTTTATATTCTTCTAACAATGTGAATATAACCCCATTATGTGTCGGCTTTGTAAACATGTTTTATAATTTTGAAAATTTTGAATAAAGCGTCAATAGTAATCTATTATTCCAATGAAACAACATAATTCATTTACATATTTTTCATTTTACACTAACATTATCTTTAAAGGATCACCTAATATTTTATCCTTAGAGAAAATATCTACATGAAAAGAACATCCATTATCTAAAATTACATTTTATAAATTTTCCTTATAACTTATTTTCTCAATGAGTATTGAAAATGGTATGAAAATGACTATTATGTTCATCAAGACTTTTATAGGGTACTAATATATCATAAATAAATGCAAAAACTAAATTATCTATATGAAATGTTAATTTAATATCAATTGAATACAGAAAAAGGGTGAATTAGTCTATCTAATGGGATTTACTATAAATTGATGATGACTATACATAATAAAAATGTTTTATTTGTAATATCATTTTTATTTACTTGTGGATTATGTTATAAAAAAGGTGATAAATATTTGGAAAATATCAATTCTCTTGAATTTGATAAAATAATTCATCAATTATGGGTATATAATAAATTTTCTCTATACTTATCACATTGATTTCTAAATAATTGTTGAACAGCCTCATTAACCAATATTTCTTTATTACAAAAAGGATAAGGGCACCAAATGTTCAAACACTATGGCATATGAATCCCATATCACACAAATCATACAATTTTTTATTTACTTCCACAAAATATTTTATGTATATCATATTAAGATCCTTATATATATGTTTTCATTTGAGTTAAAATAAATGGAAATATCAGCCTCATGCTCATGTGGATGTCCCAGAAGTTCTTTTGAAAACATGTCAATGTACCCCGGAATAATATCTGTATCATATATTTCAAGAATAATTTTCTCATTTATTGGTTATGTATGATCTTATTCTACAATATTTTTTTGTAGAGATCTATTTGAGGTTGATCCTCGAATGATTCAGATGATAAAGACTTCCCTTTGAAGATACATGATTCCACATCTCTATCATAAATATTAATCTATTCATTTTTGAAATAAATTTTCAACTCATAATTTGAAATCCAATTCATCAAAATGATATTATAAAATTAAATCATAGGTATAATAATCATGTTTGGTAATACGGTATGTCACTTTTTTATAATGGAAGCTGTCTTACATGACCTAGTTGTAATAAAATTCCCACAAAGAGTCTTGATTGAAAACTATGTTGTTCTGTTTCTTTGGAGATACATAATTTTCATGAAAAAATTGGAAGTTATAGAAGAGTGTGAAGATCAAAAATCCAATAAATCAATAGCTAATATTTATGTAAAATAATATTACCTTCAACAACATAATTATAAATTTCAACCTCAACTATAGTAAAGGCATAAGTTTAGTCATCTCCACTTGGCCTCTTCCATAAGAGTTTTCCATGATTCATGGGAAATTGGTTGGAACAATTACCCTTATCTTTACAACAAAATAACTTTATTATAGGGGATTAATTTTTCCGCTTGCATTCATGAGCCCTATAACCCCTTTCATGTCAATATAAAAAACTCATGTTATCATTAAGAAATTACATGGGTGTTTCATTCTATAACTATCACATATTTTAAATATAATATTCTTTTGTCTAATTTAAAACATTAATTATTTCTTTTTACTTAACCAGATTCTTCTTTTACTGATTTCCCTTAATGATATAAGACTTATGAAAATATTTCACTATATTGATTAAAACTTATATTATATCACCATAAGATAAAAAAGGTTGAGAGACCAATTCCATTTGAAAACATATCTTAATCCCATCAAGGAAATAGACAATATCTATTTACAAATTACGTGTGTTTTCTGCATAATCCAAGGATAATATTTTAATTTTTACTTCTTAATATAAAATATGTTTTTCATCCTTTAAATTTAAAATCAGTAAATTATTCTTTATATCAATCCACTTCTCTCTATCAAACAAAATTCTCAATTAATATATCCTTAAAATTACTCCATTCAATAATTTTTTTCATATACATCTTTAGTGACTTGGATCAATGGACATTATTGAATAATATGTCCTTAAATGAATAAACTATCAAAATAACCATTTCCATTTCATTACATGACATGGATAGAAATATAGTTTCGATGAAATAATAAATTCTTTAGCTGCCAATGAATTTGTATTTAAACTAAAAGATGGGTTCTCCTATAACATTATGAATTCCGACATTGGTGAATCATGTTTTGGAATAACTGGTTACTTTATACAGGAGAGGTTACTCTTGAAAAACCATTGCATACTAAACTATTATAGTCATGATATCTTCATCTTCAACACCATCTATATTGTCTTTCTCATCAATTAAATCCCCTAATTCACTATAGTTGTTAACTCCCTTCTTTTTTCTAGGAACCATCTCTAAACAGTTTAACACATTAACTTTTCTCATAATAATTATGAATAGTGATAGATAAATATATATCTCTATGATGGTAAAAGTTCTAAAAATACCTAAAGGATTGTCATAATTCTCATGTTAGCTATGTCCAATTAAAATCTAGTTTCCAAGGTTCTTAGTAACATTATCTAATACTTACTGTATAAACCATTAATCTGGTAACCTAGAGTGGGTGTTTACATTTTTACATTGGTATGAGATACAAGAGATCACACCATGTGGGATCAATCATTTTGGCAGAATTAGAAAAAAATACAAACATGATTCTCATATTACAATGGTAATAAAAAAGTATAAGAAATATTTTTTCATCGTTAAAATAATTAAAAAAATAATTCCTCATATCATTGGTAAAATAATACAAATAAGTATTAGTTCAGGATCCCAATAAGGGTTATATACTGGTAAATAAATTATATCTAAATGCTTTGTAACCAATAAAAAATGGTTCATAATCAAAATATGTGTCATTAAAACAATAACATGAGTTTAATGTACATTCATAACTAGTTACTCTATATATGGAAGGTTACAAATTAATATACTGAAGTGATTTTGTTAATATTTTTATTGAATATTTTTAGTTAGTTCTTGAAAAAATGAACTTGAAAAGGAATGGTAAGAACATATACCTCTTGTTTCGGTAAACTATTTTGTGTTATACATTAATCCTTCTTAATGTTTTCCTTTAGTGAGACAAAGATCACTAATACTGGTAGGGATATATCAAGAAGGTATTTTTGTAGGTATCGATTGATCTAAGTAACTCATTTAGTTTGTAGAATTGAGGATAGTAGGATTCTATTTATAAGCGAGGTTGGGGAAACGTTTAAATACTTGAAATAATAATATATAATATATTTCTTACTCATGTAAAGCTTCTCTAAATCATCATGTAATATAAGATGATTTATTTAACATGAAAATATATGAAAAAAATAAGTTTTAATAAATTGTTTTTTTTGTCTCGAACCATTATATCTCAAGTAAACCCATTTAACACATTTTACCCTTAACCAATGTGATAAACATTGTTATTGGTTTCTATTCATTATGAAAAAAATTAAATTCTACCTTTTTACCTCATATTAATTATTTTTATTCCAAATATTAAATCTATTTTATAGGACTCAATTTCCATAATTTGTAAGAATTACTTTTATATATTTCTCTAAAACATAATGAAAACCATTTTAGGAAAAATGTTTGATTTTAGAAAAAAAATTATTTTAAAGGAAATTAAAGTGTAATATTGATTATAATAAAATTAATTGTATTATTTTTAAATGATGGTAAACATATTTTAATTGAAAACTAAAAAAATATCTTTTAACAATGTAAATAATGGATTATGAGATAATAACTAAAAATAGTTTATTTAAACATTACATATATTTCCAAAATGTTATGCATATGTTTCAAAGTTCAATGTTATATTTTTAGATGAATATTAATAAAAATTGTAGATATATTTTTTCAAGATAAAACTTTTCATTAACAATCATGCTATTTTTATCAATAAAATGTCAAAAAATCATATTTTTTACAATCAATATTTTTCACTATTAACAAAAAAAATCAACTATTTATAAAAAATCACAAAAATTCCCCCTAAAATAAAGATTAAATTATGAATTCCAAAATTAAATATATTTAATCCAATTAAATTAATGAATTAATGAATTTAGGTTTTATTCACATTCATGAATAAAATTATGTTCATTGTGATATTATTTCATTTGAAATAAAAGATTACTAACAATAATTGAAGTTCTATTGTCAAAACAAGGTCCACAGATAAAATTTGTTAGTTACATAAAAAATAGCATTAAAATCACTATCAACATTTTTGTTAATATAATGCACTTTTAGACATTAATTGAATTATAGGCATGTGAGTCATTATTTTTTAATTTCATTTTCTTTTATAAAAGAAAATATTAAATGTGGTATGTAGCTTCACTATGGTAAGGTATATATTTTTTTCTTAATTTTGTATCATTTTGTAGTGTTAATTCATCTGATATATCTATTATTTACAGAAAAAATATATTTTTCACATTTTTTCCTTTTATTTTCATTTTCATAAAAATTTCATTATAAAATAAAGGTTTCTTGTCATTATTATATTTATTTTTTATTAAATAATTTTCTTAAAAAAAATAACATTAGTTATTTTATTATTAAAATTTAAGTCTGAAAAAATTAATTTCTTGGTTAATATAATAATTTAAGGTCAATAATTTAAAATATATATATATGGAAAAAGGAAAATAAAAAACTATAATAAAAATTAATGAAAAAAATTCAAAATATGTCTCAGTAAGATAATCCTTAGATAATATTTATATAAATAATAAATAATAAAATTTTTAATCCATTCATTTATTTTATTTGGTAATTTATTATTTCTTCTTTTTTCCATTTTTTCAGTCTATTTTTTTATATTTTTTCTTCAATTTTTGTTCAATTTATTTTATTTTTTATTAATATAATTTAAATAACAAGGAAATTCCCATTAACTATTTGTTAAAAATGTGGGAAATAAAAATAACGAAATTTAAATCCAATTATTGATAAAAAATTATTTCAATTAGGAATAATCAAATGGATTGCTATATAAATTCAGCTATAAATTAAAAATATTATGGTTGTTTGTTATGTTTGTAGTGGACATAGTTGAAATGCATCTTTTATTTGAATTTGAGGGGTGGATGAAGGATTTAGGAATATTGTAAGAGTTTTGGTGTCATGAAATTGTTTCAAAATCTCAAATAAAATAATCTAAATCTAAGAGATTTATATTGTTGTTCATGTATCATCGAACATGATATGAACTTTGTTGTAAAATTAATGATATTTTGAGAAAAATTACCTTAATTCAATCTATTAATGAATTTTATTTTAGTTTTTATTACTTCATGATCTAATCCCAAATCCCATAATATGTTTCCACAAATAAATCCCAAAATCTAGGGATGTGGTTCATGATGTGATAGAAACTATAATGTTGGTTCTAAAAATTTCAAAATTCCTCTTATGGATCACATACACTATATTTTTTGTTTATTTCAATGATATTAAGTGATCAAGAGAATTATTTTATTAACCCTAACTGAATGGTGTACATATATCCCTACATGTCCAACGATAATCTAGGTATTAATTATGGATTTGTATCATGGGTTTCAGATACAAGATATTCATAAAGGACTTTTACCTTTTTATGATTCTTAAAATAAACATCATTCCACCATTAATAATATATTTTAGAAATAAATATATTATGATAATGAATTAATTTTTTATTTAATATAATTTATCTAAATACATAATTATTTTTTTAAATATATAAATAAATTCTTCTATGAATAAACATTTATAATTTTATATAGTCACATGGAATAAGATCATTAACTCAATCTAATTTATCCCATTAACAAATATTTTCTCCCTTATAAACCAAAATAAATTTTTAATATTTAAATAATAAAATTAGAATCAATATTCCCATTCACCATAAACATGGGATATAATTATGATCAAAATAACATAGACAAATATAAAAACATAATCATTGATCAATTCTATTATAATGATTTGATTCATATGAATTTAATATAATTTCATATCCACTTATTTTCGGACCCTTTAGACACATTCATGATGGTAACAAATAAAATACATAGACCATGGGTGGTATCTATAAATATATCATGTCCTATAATGATAGTGAGATAATTCATATAAACTAAAACCTCTTACATATTATATTCTGTTAAATAATCTATTTATCATAAAATATATAATCCAATGGGAAATATACCTAATCCAAAATCCCTTAATACTTGATTTTTCTTTTATTGGATTTCTATGATGACTTTTCCTATAAAAACTATATAAATATATTTAACTATGCCAATTTTATCTCAGTCAAAGGGAAAGATAAATATTCCTTCAAAACTCTGAAGGAAAAATCCTCTCTTGATCATTGAACTCATCATCATACCACTCACGACATAAAAAATTCAGGTTGATACACAATGATAATATATGATAATGTTTTCATAAAGAATAAACCTATTCCCTTCATGGAATAAATTCATAATAACCTCATGTACGTGAAAAAAAAACATAGGCTCATGGATTGGAATATTCAATGACACTCATAATATGTGGAATTAATATGGGCACTTTTCCTACTTATTGTGGCTCCTAAGAGTTTTTGAACTGCTAATAAGGTAGGGATAATGTTATTATTCTTTATTATAACTTCATTTAATACAAATCAATCATCTATTACTTTTTACAATCTCGATCAACTCAAGTAATAAAACCCTATCTCACTTGTATACAGGGATATAAGCAATTGAGATAATCACATGGATTTTTAAAAGGCTCTATTACATTTAGGGAAACTACTCTTTATAATATGTAGGAATTCTAATTCACATAATTTCCAATATAATCACTTATCAATTTTATGTTATTTGGAAGGGTTAATCAAAAACCCAAAAGTAAATCCAATGCTAATGTCTCCTAACTACCAGATTATAATAATTGTAAAACCCTGAGATTTTATAAGAGGAATATCATTTTAATTGTGCGTATGATATGAAACAACAATATTATAATAGAATATAACACCATTATAATTTATAATATATTTATTTTCCAATAAATTCAATCTCTTATATAGCTTGTGGAACACGCAACATCGAGTGTAAATGAATTATAATATAGTCTATCATTATAACCTCGCCATTAAATTGGTGGAAATGAATATTACTATATAATTTATGATACTTTTATTATTTAAAAAATATTAAAATTAAAAAAAATTATTATCTAGTTATTAGATATGAAAATAAAAAAAACATTTTAAACAAAAAAAAATGTCATCTAAAAAAATGTATTTTTTAAAAGGTAGTTTCGTTATGCATCACCCACATGTTCTAAATTTTATTTTTACCAATTTTATGAAATTTATTTAAAACATTTAACAGAATATTTTATATAATAATATCAAAAACATATAGTTATTTTGTGAGAATTTTTTTAAAAGATTATTTTTTGATGAAAATTGAAAATAATAGTTTTTATTGAAAACTACATTGTCATTTAAATTAGATAAAAACAGATAATTTACATTATTAATTGGTTTTAAATTATAATTATATCAATTATATTACATTTTAAATATATTATATATTTTTTTATCAATTATATGTTCAATATCAATATAAAAAGTTTCGACACTTATGATATCTTTTCCTTTAGAATCATTTTTTTTATCACATTTATGGGTTTAATTTTAAATTAAATTATGTCACAAGTATGAATTTAATTTATAAAAATGGATTAAATAATTGAAAATATTTTAACTAATATTAAATAATACATTAAAATAATTTTTTCACCACAACGAATAGTCATAATAGTTAAAAATGTATTATCGTGGTTAATGTAAAAATTGATTTAGCATGGGTTAAACTAAATAGATAAGGGTTAAAATAACCTGCCAACATATAAAACACTAGTTTTATGGACATAGTTATTCCTTATCACATATATGGTTCTATAATTTCCCATTTTCATGGAATTTTCTACCATAAAATCATGATTACACTCTTTTATTTTTAAAAATTCCATGTGTGTCCTCTCCCCCACTTATAAAACGATATCCCTTCTTATCTTCTAAACACACATTAAAAAACCTTTAGTTTATCACCATCCTTTAAATATGCATTAATTAATACACTAAAAAATTATATGTCCCATGTTTAGATAATAAAACTAATCTATTAAGGCATTTGGTAAAACCGAATGACGTTTCTAGAAAAGATGTAACATTTTTAACTATGGATTTTTATTTTACTTCTTCTAATATATCTATAAAATAATATTAACCTATGAAAATATAATAACATAAATATCCCCTATATATTGATATGTTATTTTTTTAAATGGAATAACCTATATCCAACTCCACTTTCATCAAAAGGGGAATGAAACTATCAATCGTGTGTACAGAGGAATACCGACTCACGAATCGTTATAATTTGTTTTCTATCACCACCTTTCAAGGATGGTTATAATGATGGATTTAATGTATGTATATTATATTTTTGAGATTACTATAGTTTTGGGCCAATAATATCACTTATTCTTTCATGATTTTCATTCCTTTGAGAATATGATAATGTCACACATCTGTATGGTGGATGACCCACTCGCGAAATAATGTGATTCATTTTTCTTTTATGCATTATATAGATAGTTATAAGGATAAATTTAATGAATATATGTGATATATATAATTTAAAATTACTTTTTAAATATGTCACCACATCAAACTTCCTACCTTACTCTTGATTTGAAAATAATAACGTCAGTTGTCCTTATGTGTGAACTACCACCTCCACTTGGTGATATTAATTTTTTCATTTTATTTATTATTGAATTCAAAAAAATGTGTATTTGATTAATATAAATCCTATATACTTTATAATAATATATATTTAATGGTTAATTAATATTTCATTTCCTTTCAGTCCATTCATCATGGAAAATGGAAATAATTCTCATGTGTACATACAACATACCATCTCCATGAATGTTAAAATCCATTTTCAATCACTAACTTTTATAAATTACTAAAAATAAATATATAATGAATATATATATATATATATTAATTCATTTTATATGATGTAACCTTGATCAATATAAAAGTAGAGAAATTACTGAACCAAACCATAAATGGAAGATGAAACAATTATCACCCAAAACAATGATTTTAACAAAGAATTTTTAATAAATGAGTCCTAAAAGTATGTAAGGAAGTAATGTATGCTATAAAATATATTATTAAGGTTCTTTAAAATATTTTTAATAAAAATATATTAATTATACATAAGTTTTGAACACATAAAATAGAAATCAGACCTAAGGCAAGGTTTTCTCGTCTAAATTTTACTTCTATAGGATGCCTTCCATATTCTCTACTTAGTTTTTTTTGTGGTGTATATAATTCCCCATTGATATTTTATAACATGAATACCATAAAATTCAAGGAATTTAATTTTTGGCAGTATATTATTTCATTCATGGGTATTATGATACAAAATTAACCAATGTTATATGGGTTTATGTTGTAATCTAATTATGTTTTGGGATTATATATGACTAAGTTCCCAATGATGAAATATTCTGATATACCTATCTTTAAACTCTTGAATTTTTTCATCCCAATTTTTTTTAAACTTTTCAATTACTATTACATTTTTACTCACTTTGTTACATAAAATTATTAAGTTTATTTTTAAAAAACCTGACATTATTTCTCTATTTGGCTAGAAATTATTTTTCTTCCAAATCCTTGTTTTCTAAAAAATTTATTTTTTAATTTTAACATTATAAAAAAAAATTATTATAAAATTTTTATCCATGTTTTAATTTTTTATGTAATATTTTGAAAGGAATATTTAGGTTTTTTTCAAACAAGTCATGTTATTCCTTTATATAAAATGTGATATAAATATTTTTTTAACTTATACAACATGTATGGAATTTCCCACCATCATGACCACTCAATGTTTCAAATATTATTTCAAAATATTCCAATTTTATTTTAAATATTTTTTTTGAACTTATAAATTTGTTAATTTATATTTTTAAAATTAAAAGTATAGCTTCCTCAAGATTGTTTTAAGGGGTTTTTTATGGTATTTATACTCATAAATGAGACCTATATGCATTATAAACCGTGAACAATTTGTAATATCTTGTAATGGTTCCATAATTATTTTTTTTATTTTTATGTGTTAAGATCATTTTATTGGGATGTACTACTTTGATATCATTCTCCATATTACTTTAAATCATTTAAGATTACGTTTAGATATTAGGGAATGTATGAACATTTCATATTCTAGTTTTTCTACTGTGAATGTTAATGTTGATTGTGTTCCACCCATTTCATATTATTACTAAATTTAACTTAGTAAGTGATGAGAGAGGCCCACTATAACCCCTTGATTCATTGGTATGCCTCATGAGACAAACTACCTTGTGTTTTGGCCAAGGCATTTCCCACTTCTGTAACATATCATGAAACGAGGCCTTAACAGTGTGTTTATGATGTCTAAAATTATGAATTCCCTCATTATGAGACTAATCATTGATTTATTTTTATTATTATATTATTTATATTATTCATGGAAAATTTTAAAATCATGTGATTATATATATATAATTATTTCACCATTATTTATTCCATTAATATTATGCTCACATTATTGATTTAATGGAATGTGTTTTAGTTATTTACCTTTACATATTTATTATGATTTAATTTTTCATGTCTTTGGTTATAATCATACACTTACTAAGTATTTGAGATCTCCTATTTCTTATATTTACTTCCCCAACATGGTAAGATGTACTTTATAATTGATATATATGAATATTCTACACGAAATAATGGTGTTCTCAAAGAAAATTCTATTTTTTGTTGTCATTTGTAATGTGAGATACAATTATATATATATAGTTCACTAATAATAATAAACTATTCCATCCATTGGGATATTATTTCTTTTATCTATATCCAATGTTATAAATTGACAACTGGCCCTAGGCTATAAGGTTTAGGGCCTTTATATTTTGTATCATATAAACGTTAGTAGAAACCATGGGAACTAGATTTAGGAAAAAAAATATTAGGGAACATAAGACTAAGATTGAATTTTACGATAAGTTTGGAAGAATGTCCTAATGATTAGTTATAGTTTATATTATGAGGTTTTTCAAAGTAATACATCCATGTATGGATATACAAGTGCACATGGTTCTGGAATAGATGTACATATTGGTAATAACACACAAAAAAAGTAATGTTAGACATGAATCGAGTGTTACCATGTATAAAAAAATGGTACTTATTATTAACCTATTTTTATACTCATAGGGTATATTATTTCCATAATTCATATTTTCTTTAAAAATAATCATGAAGGGTTTGAAAATATTTTTTTATTTCAGAACATTCCCATGGAAACCATGTTTATGATTGTCAGATTAGACGGGCATAAATTTTTCAATTTAATTTTATTTTTTTACTTGTTTTGGGATTAAACATTATGTTTAATAATGTTATAATTTAATAAAGTGTTTTCAATTATTTAGAAATGAAAAATAATAAAAAGAATATAAATTTTATCAATTCAAATAACCCGTGAATGGATTAACCTACTTAAAAACATAATGAAGCATGATATGAAGGTATATTTGGAACTAATACATTTATAACCATGTTGTGGAAAATGAGTTAGGTTATAACCAATAACCGTTCCTTGATGAATTTTACTATTGATCCACCATGTAATATAAAAATGTAAGACTAAATTATCTATTAACAACCTTGATCATTCAATGGGACAAAAATCAATTCGTAGCTGATTAATAGATATGTTACGTAGAGAATACATTTATCAAGTTTGGAAGAAATTTAAGGGATATGATTTTCATACCAGTTTATCATATATCAGGAGATTCATGTAAATGGAAGTGAATGATTCAAAATAGTAAGAATGGAAAATAAATAGAAAAAATGGAATGAAATGATTTTAAGGTACACATCTTAGAAAAGTATTATCCTCATGTGCAATGAGGGGATATATAGATACAACACTTGAGCCAAAGGAAAAAAAATAAGATAACAATTCTTCTATGTATGAAGATAAATTTAAAAGCTTATTAATGTATGATATGAAATATGTATGTAACTCAATTATCACTATATAATGTTTCATTGATTGTCTTAATCCAGTTACTCCAACGCTTCAAGTCTCCAAAACATTATAATCATATTAGGAAAAAATATTTTGCAATATAAAGTCAAATAAATAATTCTCCAAGTCTTATAGATTTGAAGGTAATCATGTTTAGAATCATATGGTAAATACAAATACGGAAAAAGGGAAAAATTGAAAAAATGATTTTATCCCATGTAATAATTGCATAAAGAAACAATCAAGAACATTCTTGAAGGTAATAGGAGTTTTCTAAAAGTTTCAAGTGAAAGGACACTAAGAACATGATATCAAGGTATATAAAGAATCTACCCATTTGAAATGTTTCAACTCTAATGACATGGGTCACTATAAAATTAATTCTCTATGTATCAATGGAATAAACTTCAAATAAATCCATGGGATTAAGGTCAATATTATGATATTGATACTTTCAAAGTGAAATGAATAAATTTATTGTGTATTTGAATTTATGAATTATTTTAAAGATGATTTTTATCAATTACATTAATGTTATAAGAACCATGAAACATATAAGGATTGTAAAATAGTAGTTTTATTTATGTTTTTGAAAGGATAAGTTGAATTTTACCGATAAACAAGAAAAGTGATTCAGTGGTAATTTTATCTTTCTTATAAAAACATTATTGAGGAAAGATAATGCTTTAAATGTACTCAATGGTGAGGTAATAAATATTTTTTATGGGTTAATTTTAGTCACATTGAATTTTTTTTATTTAATTGTTTATGTAATCTTTTATGTATATTATAACATTTATTTATTTATGTAATTTATTCAACAAATTTATATTTTAATTTTTGGAAGCACACATGTTATCATTAAGGTTTTATATTGCTCAATGAATTCACATATTTCCTATTCAACCTTAATGAATACGTTATTTTTTGGGTGAATCTAATTGCATGTAAATTTTTGAAATTTAGTGTCTTTCTTCTAAATTTTTTGGACTATAAATTTAGAAAATATAAATTGGAAAATTATTAAGTTTATCTATTAATTAAATTCATTAATTTAAAATTTCATGTTATTATTGTGGTTTTAGAAATTAAAACGTTATTTGATGATTCATTCTTCCCATTTTGGTCTTTGGTGATATCTAGACACATGAGAAATGACTTGATATTATTTTTATGATCAATTAAGAGTTAATTTTTGAGATTAAAGCATAAAATTGCATTTTTCATTTTCATTTATTACACTAAAAAATGATGTAGGGATTGATAAAATCATATCTAAATAATAAAATTGTGCATAGGAAAATGAAATATAGCATTTATATGAATTTTCATATATTCTTTTTCTAAATAGTAAAGTAATTCCCCAATACATGGAAAAGTGTATTCAAAAAATAATTTTAGCATATTTCCTTTGAATATGACAAATAAAATGTTCTTTTAAATAATTATTGATTTATAGTTTTAATGTCCCTAATAGTCCCTTGATAATTCACTTTCATTTGATAAATTTTCTATATCACTCTCTATAATTATTTACACTTTTCTTCCACATCCATATCATCACTTCAACCCAATATTATCCCATATGGACCCCTAGTCGTGTGTTATTATAGATAAACATTTAAATAACCTTTATCGCTTATCAATAGGATTTTTAATGAACCTTTTAATGGTTTGGGTTTCCAATAATTGTATTTCAAAATTCCAAGCCCCTATTTACAAGGATCAATAATAAATTAGGAGGTTGTAATTTAATTAAGAAGTTCGAATGTGACACCTATAGATTTTAAAAGTGTATAATCAAGTTCTATATGTTATTTTAGGTGAAATGAAAATATTATAAGAGAATATGACATTCTGAGACCTTATGATAAATTTATTTTTATATACATTCAATATCTTTGATAAGTTGTGTAACACAAAAACCCAGGTCTAAATGAGTTATAATATAGTTAATCATTATAACATATCCATTAAATTGAAGGGTATGAATAACAAAAAATAGATTATAAAAACAATACATATATAAAATATATAAAATAAAAACATTTTCTATTAACTGAATACAGATTAAAATAAAAATCATTCAACGGGAAAATAAATTGTTTCTGAAAAACTGTATTTTTCTAAATGGTAGTTTCTTCACGCTTTGTGAATATATTTTAAAATTTATATTTATAACTTTTATAAAATTTATTTGAAATATTTAATCTAATTTTTAAGATAATCATATAAAATCTAACTTATAGTGATTTTGTTTATTTTTTGAAATGATTAATTTTCCAATAAATAGTGAAAAAATTGGTTTTGATTAAAAAATCATTTTTATTTAAATTAGATACAAAATTAAATTATATTTTAAATATGTTATTAAGGTAAATTTTATAAACTATATTACAATTTAACTAATAAATATAATTTTTGATCAATTTGTTGTTTAATTTATATTTATAAACATTAATTATCACACTTAAGGTGAAAACTAATTTTCTGAGGGTTAAACTAAAAATATAATTATTAAAATGTCCTAAAAAATTGAGAAAACATTTTTATGGAAGTATTTAAAACATATAACCTATGTAGTTCTCTATTTATTTTTTTAAGGATTATGGTATGATAAAAACATGGTTATAGTTTATTCTTTTCAAAAGTTCCATTTATGTCCTCTCCCCATCTTATAAAAGGTCACCCCTCTCCTCTCTTCATCACAATTGAAAACCCATTTGGATCCAAATATTTTAATAAAAATCCCTTAATAAATCCACTTAAAATATCATATATAAAATCTTTATATCATAAAGGAATTATATGAAGGATTTAGGATAAACCAAATGAGGTTTCCCAAAGAAGAGGTAATGTTTTTCAAAATGCATTTTCATTTATCTTCATCTATATACACTATAAAATCATCTTAAAGAGTGGTAATATAATAAATAAATTATCCAATATATAATTTTATGATACATTTTTAGTTTCATAATCCATATCCATCTCTACTTCCACTATATGGGAAATGAATCATTTTAACGTGTGTGTGGTGGACTACGGCCCTGTGAACCAATAAAATTCATTTTACAGCACAATTTTCAAGGATGAATATGACGATGTATTTAACATATTTATATGATATTTATGAAATTTTTATACCTATTTATGTATTATATATAATATCTCTTCATACCTTATATTATGTTAGGGATAATATAGCATTTCTTGTGTGAATGATAGACTACCATCTCCCAAGGTGATATGATTAGATTTTACCTTAAGATTTACATGGAAGATAATAAGAATAAAGTTAATGAATATATTAAATATTTATAACTTAAAAAACTATATGAAATATAATATCAAATATAATTTCATACCTCCCAATCTATTGGGAAACAATACAGTTGTTCGTGGATACATCT
Organism: Viscum album; assembly: GCA_963277665.1. Classification (NCBI taxonomy): domain Eukaryota; kingdom Viridiplantae; phylum Streptophyta; class Magnoliopsida; order Santalales; family Viscaceae; genus Viscum; species Viscum album. The sequence continues at coordinate 1,059,533,076 of OY728163.1, read as the reverse complement.
GGACTACAGCCTCTACATAGCGATGTGGAATGTTTTTCATTTTATTTTTAATTGGATGGTAATAAAGATGTATTTGATTAATATAAATGATATGTATGAAATAAAAATGATTCTATAATGTTAATTAATATTTATTTTCCTTTTATTCGACCTATAGGGAAAAATGAAAACATTTTTCATGTGTACCTATAGCATACTCTCTAAATGAATGGTGTAATTTATTTTCTATCTACAACATTTATAGATTTAATGAAATAAATTTATAATGAAATATATATATTTATATATATCATGGTAAAAATTATGTATATTATTTAACAATTATTAATATAACAGGACTAAAATTTCTAACCCAAAACATATATGAAAAATAAATCTGTTATCACCTGAAATAGGGATTTAAATAGATAATTTTTCATAAACAATTCATAAAATAATGTAATTAAATAATATATGGAATGAAATATATTATTAAGGTTAATCAGTACGTTTTTAATAAATCTATATTTATTATAAATTATTTTTTAACAATTATTAATTAAATCTATCATAATATATGGATTTATCATCTCACTTTTACTTCATTCAAAAATATAACATATTCACCACTTAGATCATTTTTATCATTAATTTACTTCCAGTTTTTTATTTTATATCATTAATACTTGTATATTAAGGGTATTAAATGTTCCACATTTTGTTATTTATTTCTTGGTTCATAGGATTCCTATGTTACCAAAGCGGTAACGGTTTATTTTACAATCTCATTGATTATTAGGATTATTTATGACTAAGTTTATGATAATGAAATCTTATAATATAACAGTCATCAAACTCATGGATATTCTTATACTATTTTTTTTTGAAATTTATCTTTATCAACATCAATTTCCATCCCTATTTTTGTTACAATTATTGATTAAATAATTTTAATAAAATATCAATTTATTTCCCTCTTCGAGAAGAAATCATTTTACTTTTGAATTCAGGTTTTATAAAAACAGTCTTTAAAATATTTTTCAATATTATATAAATGATTTAAAAAATAAATTTTTTCTAATTTATTAATTTTTCTTAAATAACAAATTTAAAGGTAGCCTCATGTCATTTTCCAAACAAGGCATATTTTGGTTTTTTTCAAAACTATTAAAGGAATCTTTTTTTAACATATATGACATGTATGGAATTTCACATATTCATTAAAAATAAATTATATAAAGAATATTTTACCTGTTTCAAATTCTATTTTGAATGAAAAGTATTTTCATATTTTTTTTTTTTAAGATTTATTTTTAAAAGGTGAATTTCGAAATGAGAATTATATTTTCATCAAAAAATTTATTCATGTAATTTTTATAGAGTTTCTATTAATCAACTAAAAAAACTCTCATTTTACATAATTCTAACATGGGAATATGTTTTAATGATATATTCCTTATTATTTTTCTAATTATCTTAAAATTAGTTAACTTGGTTGTACTTTTTTGATACCATTCACCATATTAATATGAATGGTTAATGATTATGTTTATTGATTGGGGGAATGTATTAACATTTTTTATGAAATTTTTTCCAATATGAATTTTTATTTTTACTATTCTTCACCCCTTTTATATGTGGAATTTATTGGAAAAAGTAAGTGATGGGTGGGGTCCTCTATAGCCCCTGGATACATTGGTAGGTGTCCTGAGACCAACTAGGTTTCGTTTTTGTTCGAGGACATTACCATTTATGTATAGATATCTTGGAATTAGGCCTTGATAATGTATTTATGATTTTAAACATTACTAATTCATTCATTATGAGATTATTAGTTTATTTCTAAGTGATTATTTCATTAGTTCTAATATCCATGGAAAATGTTCATGTTTGTGTTATTATGTATATTGAATTATTTTATCTTTATTTATTCTTTCTATATTATGCTCAATTTATTTCTAAAATGTTAGTTTTTAAGTTATCAACATTTCCATATTGATTATCCTTTATTTATTCGTATATTTTACCATATGCATACCCTTACTGATCATTTAACTCACCCATTTCTCTTCTTTATTTCCCCAGGATTCTGGGATATATGTTATGATTGATCTGTGGGGATATGATAATGGGAATAATGTTGTTCTCAAAGAAAATACTTTGTTATATATTTTAAGTTAAATTTTAATTTGATAATAATGTATGTATCTAGTTTACCAAGACTACTAAACTATTGAGTGATTTGAGATTTATTTTGTTGTATCTAGATCTAATATAGTAATATAACAACTAACTCAAGGCTACTAGCATCAGGTTATTTACCTTAGTTCCCACTAGATACAATGTTTTTCATATACATAGAGCCTCTAGGATAGAAAATAAAATTATTATAACAATCTATGGACTCTTGAACATTGATTTTTGGAAATTTTTATCTATAGGTTCACCAAATTCAGGTCACCTCAACTCAGTGATCCCCTTCTTCAACCTATAATATCATTTGATGAATGTATCATGGGATCTCAATTCTCTTCTTGACTAAAAAATATTAAAAAATTTAATAAAAACATACTAAAAAAATAATTCATAGTTATGTATCCATAATTCATTTGATTAACATAGAGAATTTAAGGGCTCTAAATTGAAACTCCTTCTCAATATAATTTTACATCCAATAGCCTTAAATAACATTTAACTATAACATAGATTGACTTCAAAAAATCCTGGGAAAGATATAATATTAATATTATTTAACTCTTTTAAAAATATAGTCTCAGACTATGAATATTAATTAGTAATCATTGAATGATTATTTAAAAATCATCATAATTTTTTTGACTCCACAAAAATATAAATACTTCTTGTATCTTATAATGAATTTAATTCTATAGAACCCATTCATTTTAAACATAGTTCTATATATAATTTAGATCAACTCAATCTTCTATAGTACTTAAAACATCATATAACATATATCTAGTTCTTTTGTGGTATTTATATTTTATTCCTTCAATTATTATCAACTTTGACACGATACTCTTAAGTATCTCATATTCTAATCATAACAACTTCTATCTTCCTATGTTCAAACGTCAATTCTTTAGTAGGGAAAGATTCAATCATCTTTAAGAGTAAAATGCATCCATGGATGATGTTTATATAGATAACCATTAACATGTATACATGAAATAATCCTTAAAAGACTTATTCACTATCCCACATTCTCATTTCTTTCAATCCACTTAGTATAAATCCCCATTTGTCTTTCACCTAAGTGATATTCATCTGTTGGTCAAACAATAAAACATCTTCTAACTTTAATTCAAAATATCCCTCTAATAAATATCAATCTTTTCATTCCTCAAAAATCATCCATTGAAAAAATTAAAACTAAAGGAATTATATCTCTATATTTATAAAAATTTATAATTAACTCAAAATCATTCTTCTATAGAAGATTGAGAATAATTAAAAAACATTCACAATAAAAATGGAACATTAAACTCCCCGTATATATTTTTGGTAAACACGACTCTTTTAATCACTCATCACATTTCATATTTAACATATAATATCATTTCTCAATGAGATCATTACTGAACCAAATTTTGGATTAAGTAATGTTATTTGAGATAATTTTATCTCTCAATGATATGAAATATCTTTTATAAGTAATTTTGATATACTCCCCCTTTATTCAACAAAATTATTTCTCCTCCCAATTATTTATAAGAACAGTAAACTCAAATTACCAGATGAAAGAAATTTTTGCCTCATCCTATAAAAAAATAATTTAAACACAATCCCCACCCCCTTTGAATAGGTAGGTAGAAATCCCCCATTTTTTATCAAACAATATATCCCAATATTGAACAGGGTTGAGAGGAAACCCTTTCCATGACCCGAAATACAAGTGTTATGATGTACCAATAAATGCTTATGTCCCAAAGGCCTAGTGGATAAAAATCATGATATGAAGGCCTAATATCAGAATGAATACATTTCATAATGATACTAGTATCTTTTGGTGATGTACCCCTTAATAGAAATTATTCCATTACATAAAAACAATGATAATTCATGATAGAACATCCCTCTTAGAAAATATTATTTATGTAATAGTAAGTTAAACTCACCATAACACCTATTGAGCGTGAGGTGAATGATAAACATGACTATTAAACTTAATCCTTCTAGTATTTCTATTGGAATTTATTTATTGAAAATTAAATCATTCTAATACATTGTAGAAATATTCTCCAATTATACCTATTCGAATGATATTGTCTCCATATTGAAATGAAACTTGATATAAATATGTTTCATTATGTAAATTTTAACTGAGTTATTTAAAATATTAAATTCACTTTTATTGTCAAAGATAATTATGAATAGATTATCAAAATTATAATTCAGATATTCTAGTTTAACATTCATTCACTTCATTTGAGTAAAATTATGGGTGTAGAAACATATTCAAATTCATCTATAATCAATTTCACTGAGATTATTTTCCTTTTATTCTTGAAAATAAAACTCTATTCCAAAAATAATTTTCCTCGTGATACTACTTTGTGGTCCTTGGAATCCCTAATCTAATCTAAATCCATGAATCAATGTATGCTCAACATACTAATTAATTGAAACATAAATACAAAGTTTATTATTCCTTTAATATACCTAAAAATTATTTTATCCATAAAAAGTGTGATTCTTTTAGATCACACATATATCCATCACACATAGTGAAATCTACACATTGCTTGGTCGAGATTTAGTTGGGTAGAGTATCCTTTAATTAAATTATCAAATGTATTCTATTAACACTTTTACTAGAATCATCATTTCTCATACTTACTTAAACAGAGGTTGGAGTCGTAACTACCTTTAAATTCACCATTTCAATTTTTCTTTATTTATCCTTTCCATTCCTATAATATAAAAGGATGATATAACTTCTATTTTCCAAACCCATAGACTCTGAAAATAATTCACCTTACTGAGCACATACATTTTAATTTACTCTTTCATTTGGTTTGATAACTCCTCACACATATGATCACCACAAAACTTAAAGACTATATCATCAACATAAATAGTTAATGTTAGATTTTGGGAATATTACACCTTTACATATAAATTTCAAACAATATTTCCTTTAGAAAATTTCAACATATTTATTCAACCATCATGTTTAGTGCTCCAAGAATTAAGGGATGGATTTAAATCATATAAATATATCTTGAGTTTACAAACAATCAAGTATGAATCCCTAAAGAAGTTCAATATAGTCTTAATTTCCAAATTCACCATTAAAAAAATATGAATTTATATACAACTAATATACCTTTTATTCCCCACTAAAAAAAATTACCATGATCATTTAAATTTCATTAAAGACTGTAACAGGGGTAAATTTTAAGTGAACTCATCAACTTCAACCAATAAATAACCATTATAAACCATACTCTATTGATTTTTTTTAAACATCTCCTTTTTAATTGAGCCTATTCTTGAACACAAATATATTATCTATAATATTATTTCTTTATCATCTTGGGACAAGTTCTCAAGAGTCATTCTTTTAAATTTTATCTAAATCCTTACTCATAGATTACAACCATTACTAGTAATCAAATATCTTCTGACATTCATTGGGGTTCAATTTGAGTTATATGTTCTATTTGTTTCTCTATTCTTAGAATACCCTTTATCTAAAAGGGATATTAAAAAATTCTAATTATATTACTTGGTTCAACCACCCTCTAAAATTTACATAATTTTGAGTTTTTTCTTCTAATAGATCCCACATTATCACTAGAATGATTATAATATATTTATTTATAATTACGCTCACAACTTTCTTCCAGTTGATAAATTCTTCTAGAAGATTATCTGAAATCATATATTGGTTATTTATATTGACCCTTTTATTCATCATATGAATTGAACTTATTTTTAAAACCTTTAACACCATTTGAGTTCACTATGTTTTTAATTATTTCTTTCATCAGCTGTATCATCTTTTGTTGGTTGGGTAACCTAATAAAATTCATTCTCCTTATTTTTCATAAAAAATATATACTTGAATTTTTTATCTTAATTATGAAAGAAATTCAACAGCTTTTAAATTATTTCACATTCTTCTTATACCACATCTCATTGAGAGTAATGTTTTCATTAAACGATAGTAAATACATATTATGAGTATGTATCACCATTCATAGAGATCCCTTCTATTATAATTTAGGATATTTATACAAAAAAATAATGGTTCATCCTATTTCAACCAAACCCATGTTTTTTTATTTATATAACCCAATTATATTGAAGGGTTTATGGATATGTATACAGATTTTATATTCCATAAATTTATAGATTTTATTTTAAATAATTACATGAATTTTTTTTACATAATTCATTTTAAATTTTTGGATATATTAAAAGTGTTCCTTATAGGTTTTCATTTTGTGAAACGTAAAAATTTACCTATAATAAAATTTATGTTTTATAAATATAACACTTTTAATCCATGTGAAGTAATCAATATATATTAATAAAGTATAAATCATCCTTAGTGGACTAATAAATAATCGATATATCTACATCAGAATGTATATGTTCAAGAAAACTATTGCATGGAATACTTACCGTTTTATATTTTCCTTCATACATTTATCTGTTCTATAATTATTAGAAAATGATTCTTAATTACCTTTTTAGTATTGGAATATCTCTCAAAAATATTTCCCTTAATATTTCTCTCATGTTCTACTAGCTAGGATGACCACATCTATAATTTTAAAACTAATTTTCCACAATCTAGAGAGATAAAATAACTTACACCAATATGTAATTATAAATTATTCTCTATAAATTCTTACAATTTTAGAAATAATTTTCACATTGTTTAAGCACAAAATTATACGAAAATTTATTCATAAGATAAATTCATTTCTATCATAACATAGATAAATCACACTTGGTATGGTATGTTAATTTTAATCAAAAAATAGAACTTCTTTTTTACTTTTAATTATGTTCATATATAGATTTTTTGAAACTTTATTTTACTTTTAAGGAAATATCATTTCCAAAGATAACTAAATATAAATTATGATATTAAAAGTTTCTCAAAATCATAACATCACTTTCCATATATTAAGAGAATTCAATATTATGTACCTTTTTTCTAAATTTCTAGGAGAGGTCAATTATCAGGGACTTTCATCTATCTTTTTACCCTTATATATTTATATTCCACTTTATTCCACCCATATTTGAATATTTTTCATAATTTATTACAGATTCTTTCCCAATAAAAATAACATTCTATAGGTTTATTCCATGTGGTCAAAAAACATATTTGATAGTTATAAAAATATGATTCTTCATTCCATGAGATATAACTTCTCATATTCTATTTAGAAAATTTTTTCATTAAGAGTTTCTCTCCCTTAAATCATGCCTTCTTCCATGAAATGAAATGATATTCCAAAAAATAAAGTAATTTTACTTGTATATTCAACCACACCAATAATTACATTTGAACCTCCATCATCTTGATTTATAAAAGTTCTAGTTAAATAACTTTTGTATTGGTTAACTGATAAGGTATTACTTCTTATTAATTTTGGATGTAAGGATATTAATTTTCGAAGTTGTGTCTAACTTTTATTATATAAACAAATGAACTAATAAATTTATTATTAATCAATACTTTCTCACAATTATTTTATAAATATAAATTATTGTTATAAATTAATTATTTAGTAGGAACATGTTTTAACTATTTTTTATGTACCTACCATTTTATCTGAGGATTTTTATAAATCCCACTATATTCATGTGCAATAACTTTATTATTAGATCAACTAATTAAAAATTTCCCAATTACAATAAATTTAAATAATTTGAAATTAATATTTAACTTGTATTTCTCTTTACCTTTCCTGAAAATTTTCTAGATAGGATACATTATATTATTGTGATCCTCATCCATATGATATTCATCTTTCAATTAATTAGACGATTCATCTTCTAATTCATTGGGTTTTTGTTTCTTCATGGATAAAAATACAATTTCCATTAATCCTTTTTTTAATGTTGGTTCCTTCTTCATTATATATGTGACAAGGATATTTCTACATTTATCCTAAGATAAATTATCTTTATTCTGAATGGTTGAAACATTATGATTTAATAAATTTGGATAATTTAACTTATAAATTTCTATAATATTTGAGTACTTTATAGTGTATCTAAATCCCTAAAAATTGATAATAATTTCAATGAGTCTTGGGAAATAATTGTAAATTTTTCCTCAATATTAATATTCATGTGCCCAAAAATAACTTCCCTATATTTTGAATTTTTCATCCTTTACTTTATAATTATCCTCAATGATAATATTATCTTATCCTAATCTTTATTAACTGGTTGAATACCCATATCTTTATTGTAAAATATGTCTAATTAAGATATGATAAATTCATTATATCTCTTTATATCAACATCTATGTTTCATTTGTCTACAAAAGATATAGTTACATCCTTTTCTATAGGGTACATCTATTATATAAGTATCCCCACTTAAAAACAAAGAGGTATAAGATATTTATCATCCAATAATTTTATATAACTAATAATTTTACATAAAAAATTGGAATTATATTGGTGTTAAATGAATTTAGATTCTTCTACTTTAACAAATTCATCCAACAAACGAAACATATCACATATACCACTTATAGTACCTATGAATAAATGAACCATTTAAAATAATGGTTTTATCAATGGTTTTATTTTAAAACATCCATCATGTTAAATTGAAACTCCAAGACTTGTTAAGATCTCATTAAATATTGTAATTAAACCCTCTCCCTTGTGGGAAAATAGTAAAGATAATAAATTGTACTTATTTTTAAAAGGCTCTGTTCTATGGAAGAAACCTACTTCTTACCATGCTAATGATTTCTCTTACATATATTTATCAGTATAATAAATTATCAATTAAATTTTTTTTTAGAGGGATTATAATTAAACCAAAGGTATATCCAACACTAATATCTCATGTAAATATGATCATATTGCCTCCCACTAGTTGCAATGATTTCCTTATTTTTGAATCCTCTTAAATAAATTAAAAGTTAATACTCAAAAAAAAATGTAATCTATAACATTGTTATATACATATTTTATATTTTGAACCTATAAATTTGATTCAACTCAACCAAATGAGATCCTTCTTCAACCAGGAATATCTTCCAATGAATATAGTCTAGAATATTTACAATCTTACTAACTTAGAAAGATCAATAATCTCAAAAAAAACATACTCAATGTATGGACTCACTTTTTATTTCCTAATGTTATGAGGAGGACATGTGTGATTTTATTTGGGACTCACACTCATTCAAATTATTTAGTCAATGGATAAAAATATTGTCAGTATATATATATATATATTTATATGTATGTGTGTGTTTTTTACATTATAAAATCCTCCAAAGGACTCCGTTTGAAAAAATTTCACTTATTTTGTAAATAATTTAAAGGATCATGATCTTTTATTTATGAACATTAGACATTGTAAATCCATATTAGCCTCATAATAATGGGTTTGAGTCTATAAAATGGTATTTACCACTAACATATTCATGGTGAATGTACTTTTATAGAACTCATAGAGTTCTTCTTCTAGTTTCACCACTTCTTCAATTCTACTCAATATTTTACATTCTTCAATAATTATAAAATCATTTGATATTATTCATGTTCATCTAGTAGTTTTAATACATTGTACTTTCATTAATTTCACATTTTTTACATGAAGAACTTCATCAGCACAACTTCTGATCTTCTAAGGTTCAAGATTCTAATGCTCGAACTTTAATTATTTAGTTGAGGTAGATTCAATCATACCTAAGCTTAATGTTATTCAATATATTATATTAATGTTTATTAATTTTCATTTTTATAAATATTATCATAATTTATAGCTGTAATATCTAGCAACCCATATTTCTTGTTCTGATCTAATATAATTGAATCACTTTTGATCTTACAACAATGTGATGTTTATTTATTGATCAAATAAAAAATATTTTCGGGAATAAAATTCTATGGATCTCTCTATTAAACCTACAACTCTTTATACCACCATTATAATCTGGATAATATAAAAAACGTAAAAACTCATGTCTATGGATTTAAAAAATTTTACTGCGAAACTCAAACAAAATTCTTCCGAACAGGGTTCGCAACAAATACAACACTATCATAATCCTAACGTAACATAAATGATCTCCCTACATAGTGATCACCCTGTTAAAATTTTATAATAATTATTTTATATGATTATGAGACTCAAACATTTGATAGTAAAATAGTATATGTGTTGTATTAGAATAATGTGTATATACCATAAGATATATCTTTATAAATTTTGATATTGTATACCTAGGTTATCATCATAATGTTTAACTATTATATCACATCATCATGATAAATAATTTTAAAACATTATAATACACGTAATTGAAAATTATAAACAATGTGATAATAATAATCATCATTTATAGATAAATCTATATATATATAACTAATCAAAAGTAAATAAGATAATGTTGGTTTTTGGGAACCACCTCTTACAATATCCAACATACACTAGAGAAAAATTATAATAATTCTCAACTCTCTATCTCTATAATTATATTCATAATTCTACTTAGATATAGATTTAGTAAATAAGACCAACACATTATCCTCTATGGAGACTTTTATAATCATGACTTCATATCTCTGAGTGAAATCCTTCAAGAGATGATACTTCTTAAATTGTATAATTATTTATTTAGTTTGAACTGGGACTGTTATCTAGAACCAATGTCATGGATATTTCCAAATATACTACGATAAAATAAAAATCTACTGAAAACACACACTTATATAAGAAAATGTGTAATAACTAAACTAGTTCTTTAGTTAAATTAAAACCCCCAATACACTCATACTTTGTTGTAGAATTTTGTACCATAAATTTTTTTGATATCATCCATTTAATATTTCCACTGTTTAGGCTTAATAAATAGCCTAATTGAGACTCAAAAACACCATTATCTATTTTGAAACTAGAATTAATGTACACTTATTGGCCATTTATTCTCCACAATAAACCAAAAACAACAACTTTATATGAATCAAGTACTTAAATATTTTTTAAACTACATCCAGGTAAATATCACCTAAATATTCTTAAGTCTTCCTAATATACTCAATTAATAATAAAATCCATGTAAAATACATAACAGTCCATACACGATTGATCGAATTATCAAGGAACAGAGATTTATACTCATTATTTCTTTCACCTCTTATATTTGAGTACAAATATTCATAGAGAAATTATTTCTGTGTGACATAAGCATCAATCCAAAAATAGACTATTTAATCTTAAAATTTTTACATAATTTTTCAATATATATACCGTAATATATTCTAATACTCTACTTGGGTCAATATCTATAGATATTAATCCCTAGAATATAGGATTTTTCACAAAAATACTTTATAAAAAAGAATTAATTTAACAAAGTCTTAATGGTATGTAAGACTGGTAAATCATTTTTGATTAATATATTTCATTGATGTATATTAATTAAATATTTATATAACCCCAAAAAACCTTCTTATATACATAGGGTTCATTTTCATGTTTATAGAAATCAAGATCTATTATGGCCTTATCATAGTGAATGTTCCCCAATCTCAATGATTTTTCTAGTTGATAAATGGATCCTTGTAATGTACATATGTTTGCAACTAATGGTTTAATAAACATTTTTCATCAAATCATATATATTTCATATAATGTTTACTTATTCATTGTATTATGAAATCCATAAACAAAATCTCATAATCATGATATATTGTAATGGATGGTAGATATTTAATTGATTTTAGCTTCACTGCTGCTGATATTTTTTCTTCATATTCAATGAAATAATATTATCATAGACATTTAGTATCCAACCATGCATATTAATATTAAAGTTTATATTAAAGTACATTTTATTTTTAAATACATGTTTTCAATAAATGGGATTTACTCCCACTAGAGGTTTTGATAAAGTTCAAAATTTATTTTGAAAGATGTAATATAATTTTAAATTCAAGAATTGGTTCTGTATATATTTTTATGTGATATCCAAACCTTCCATATATGACACACTTTCACCAATATCAATATGTAATGGTTACTTCCTTACTATTGAAAATACTATATTTCTCTATCTCTTAAATAATCCTTGTGGACCTATACAAGACTTTTGTTACTTTAATGACTTCTTCCATGATATATTTTGAAATTTTTTTCTACAATTACCCTGGTGAATCATAATTCTTTTACATTATCAAATTATATTTTTATATAACCACACCTTTTTTAGATACACTACCTTTCAAATGATATATATCATCTCTCAATTATTACATTCCTATTTAAGGTATTTTATAGATAATATCCTCCAGACTTCTTTTTACTGATGGGTTTTTGATTTTCACCATATGAACTTTTCAATGGAAGTAAACAAATATTTTTGTGTTCAATACTTGATAGAATAAAAATTTATAATTTAAATATAGATAAAAATTAATATAACTAAAGATATGAATCCATATTTTATTCTTTGATTCATATATGATGAATATCACAAAAACAAAAACTAAAGCTTCTTGCCTCTAAGGGATTACACGTAAAAAAGATCCAAAAATGTTTCTTGAAATTCCAAAAATGTCGAAGGGTTTATAGAACCTTCACCTTGATATAATCTTTGTTTCAGGTGGAATATGGAAACAAGATGATTTCATAAAATTAGATATCGACATAATCATGTATCTCATTCCTTTATGTAGTCATCCCCAATATATTTTATTTATTGAAATAAGTCACCTATATTCAACGTATTAGTATGTGTGTATTACACTTATAATATATTAAATGAACTATTTTTATGAATATAAAATCCATTTAATCAATTTATAATGGAATATAATTAATAAGACTATGTGGAGAAATACATGCATCTAAAGCTGTATAGGAAATATCAAGAACCTGTATAATATGATTTTAGATCATAATCATCTATCATCCCCATGCAAAAAAATATCATAAGGACAGTATTCAATACATAAAAACTCTTATTTAATCCATAAAAAACTCTTTTGGATAAATTTTTAATATTATATATTAATTTTTAAACAAACACATTCTTCAAAATTTATTCCTCACTCAAAGGTCAAACATTGTGACCCTACAATCCTTAGTAGAATTAAAAAAAATTGAAAATCATATTTATTTATTATAAGAAATGATATAGCTATATAAAACAATCATTGTTACTCAAGGTACTAAGGGGTCCATTTTGACCTCTATCAAACATAATAATATCTCTATTTAACCATTTCCACCACATAAGGTATCATATACCTCAAATGTATTAATTTATAATTCCGTTTTCTAATACATCAAGTGACCACTAGACATGTAAATTTTCATTATATTTTATTTGGATTCATCTTTTATTTATTCCCCAAAATAGATTGGATAGGTTGATAAATCCATCAAATGATATCCACCTTGTACATGAGCACATCACATGTCCCTCATCCAAGTAGTAGGTCACATTTCATTCAACTCAACAAATAATGGATAAGAATTTTATGATTAAAATTAAATAAATGTCTAGACGTATTTGGTTTTCATTTTATTAGACAAATACTTTCAACAAGGTTCTTCAACTAATAGCATTATCAGCAATATACCCAACCACTCACTGATATGCTAAGTAACATTTTTCTTTTAAAAGAAACGTATCAAAGAAAGTATATTCTCATGATTTGTGTCCCACCAACCATTGGTATTGGGAATTCAAAATAAGAATAAACACATATGTAAACAATGAATGTATGAAATTTTATAGGATATACTTTAGAGAGTTAGTCTGTATAATAATTCTCTACTTATTAAATAATTAAAATATTGTTTTTATCAAACATAAAACCATTATCAATGTGTGAAAGATTTTATTCATGATTATTTTAAAATATCATCACAATCTATACTATTATATGAGGGTCATTGATCATAGAAAAATTAAACATTTTAACTTGAAATAATATTATAATTATATCATTCATGTAAAATAAATTGCATCACACATACGAGAATGATTAATTTATATTTATCGTATTACGAAATCACCAAACATTATATATACATTACAAAAATCTCTCAAGTATAGAATACCTATGGATTAAATATGACTGTAATGTTGTTGCTATATTAATGGGTTTTTTATTGGATCCACCACATTTTCCTTTTTATGCACCTAATATATTTTTGAATCATCCCTCTCAATAATCTTGTTTATAAGATAGTACTTGTTAAGAATTTGATTTGTACTTATATGAGACCATGGTTCATTATCATAATTGATAGCCTATTTTCTCACTATAGAGCGCAATTTCACCGTTAATACGATAAACCACCGTAGGTTTAGAGATTAAATTATAGATCTGAATAGATTACATCACATTTTTTAATATAGTAATGTATCATACCTCTATTTTTTATTCATCTATGGTGGATTTATTGTAAATATTAAATATTTTAGATCTACCATTTATGAAAGACATGATACCTGATTGCGATTTTATATCATCTTGGTCAGATTGAATAATATCATCTACATAACTTTTTTCACAGATCACATCTTCACCTCTAATGACCAAGAACATATCCTTATTACTTATCACAAACTAAATATGGATCTTCACATCAATCTAGTCACTTGCATGATGAATGTATTAGTATCAACATGTTATGGTATGAAATTTATTGATATTAGGATGAGTTCACAACATATAATACATGTATATATTGTGACACTATCACTTTACACATATTATTAAATTATTTTATGCTTGATAGTCCATAAACTACAAACCAATCATTGAAGATTATAGTGTCTTTTGAAGATTAGGTACATAATTAGAAAAAATGAAACTAAAATGACTAAAATTTTTTTAATGTCCATAATGAAATCATTAATCCCTTTAATCTCTTATATCATCAGATAATAACCTGGGGAATATATAAATAAAATGAATGATCTAAAAATCCCAATCAGGGAATAAACATGGGAATAAACAATAGCACTTGAGTTATAAGAAATAACATGACAACATAAAATCCATTGATCGTGAATAGACTAGGGAAATGATAATATATAGAACATGGAAACATATCACCATGTAAATATTTTAATGTAGAAGAATCCTATAACAATCCATAAATATGATTCAAGGATAACTTTCAAGACTATATCACATGGGCGACAATGTCCCATAATGGATTAGGTTTATTCCATAATCACACACATGGAGTCACGTGGTACTAAACATTGCATAATGAATTGGATCACTATCTAGGTGTACCCATCAAAATATTTACATGCATATGTGTTCTACATAAAACACAAACATAATGAAGAAACATAAGGGTTATTAATAGCAATAAGTGGGAATTATAATCATGTCATAAGGAAAACCCAATATAAGTATAACAATTTTATCCTTGAAATAATGGATTTAAATAATTACTGAAAATTAATCATGTAAATATATTAATTGATATTAAATAATTATTTCCAACTTAAGTGAATATATGAAAATGAGTTATTAAGAATCCTTAAAATTGAGCCACTTTTCTAGGGTTTAAGGGAAAATATTATTCCTTAAACAGGATAAAGAAATAAATTATTTTATAAAAATAGAAATAAAATTAGGTTTTTCATGATAAAATTAGTTATTTAGAAAATTATTTGTGGCTTAAAATATTTTATGGTGTGTACATGAAAATTGGTAAGAAATATAGAAGTTCCCTTTCATCGGGTTTGCTTATCATGAGTAATTAAAAAAGGAACCTTTTAGAAAATGTAATTACCCATAAAATAAATATGAATTATGTTTCATAAATAAGATTGGAACCCAAAAAATATTATTTTGGATAATTATTTAAGAAATATTAAGAATTATATAGGTTAACTGATAGAGAAAGTGTAACCCAAAGGTAATTTGGAGGTTTGGAGATATCTCACACCTTACATATAGGTGTGTTCTTAACTTTCACTTAATTCCCAAGATAATAAAATTGGATTAATTAATTGCAAAATTAAGAACAAATTATACATGTTTTTTATTTTTAATAATTTTATTAATTTATTTATGGACATTTTTATGCATTATTGAGTTCAATTTCGATGTTTAGGGAGTACTCATTTCATTGTTTTCATGGTCAGATTACTTGTGTTTAATTATTGATGTTCTTGTAAAATTGGAAAAATTCTCCAAAAGTGAGATTATATGGTATTAATTAAATAACCTAATCTTAAATTTTCCCATATATCAATTTTTTCTGGTAGGAGGATGATTCATTTGATAAAACATTAATGATAATTTTTTATTTTACTATGGTTGTTTTTTGATCATCACGAACTAGTTTCATTTTATTTAATATTATTTCTATAAATTAGTTCTGGCACATGAATCAAGTTTTAATATACGTATTCAAATATAGTTTGACTATAGTAATTCTTTTATTACTATGCTTGAATGAAATAAATGAAAAATGAAAAACTCATCATCCACAAAGGTGTTGAACCGACATATCACAAATGATGTTTTAATTCATAGAATAAAAGGATAATAAAATATATTTGATGAAAGATATTCCATAATTAAAATAAAATTAAAAAATATAAAAGATACTGGAGATTTAATTTCCATTTTTTTAGGTGAGGTGAGTAGATTATAAGAAAAGATAAAAGATAAAAGAGAAGGATTGAGGGTTTTACCTCTAGAATTTCCTCTCCTTGAGAACCTCCTTAAGGAACTTGGGATTTGTATTTGGTTGAGACCAGTAGCTCCTAGATCTAGGTTTGAGGATTGGTAAGTGAATTGGATATAATATTTTCAAGATACATTTCTATTAATTTGTTGTATAAAATGGTTGTTAGGGGTGGTATTTATATGGGGAGGAAAGGTGGGTTCTGATTATTATATTCATTATTTAATTTTTTGGCCCAACACCATCAATAGTGTTTAATACTAGGACTATATAAAGTAAATAGTTCAGGAGAGTTCGAACCAATGGACTCTTACATCATCCATGACTGAAAAACTCGTGTATTTAGCTTATAATGTTTAGCTCAAAAAAAATTGTATTTCACTATTCACCGAAATTTCAACTATTAAAAAAAACACCCAAAACTTCACCCTAACCATTTTTTCAAAGTTTATATATCAAATATGGAATTTATTTTAATAGAATAATTCTTTGAAAATTCTAAATTTAATTCTTAAATAAAATCATCATTTATCAAAAAATATAGATTTTAATATTTTAAACAATTTTATGACCCTTTGAAAAATTAATTTAAATCTCATAAAATTACCTAATAATTATAATAAAAACAAATTATTAATTTAAAAATATATTTTATGAATATATATATTTAATTAAATTATTATATTAATTATAAAATTATAAATAAGCTTTAAGCATTTTAAAAAATAATAACACTTAATTTATCATTATTAAAAAATATATTTACTTATACCATGATATAAATAAATCAAATTTTCATTTATAAGATACCTAAGTTATATTTAAACTTTCATACATGGGGATACTATCCTAAAAACCCAATTTATATTCCTAATGGTAATATTACTATTCCAATTATCATCTTACTATTATAATGGTATAGTTTTCCTAATTTCTATAAATACTTCTTATCTTATTCATTCATCAAACACATATAGTATCTATTAACGGTATATATAATTTCATCCTCAAAAATAATATCTTATTATTATCATTCATATTTGTTTGTGAGTTTTATTATTCTAGTAGATTTATGAGAGCCAAATATTTCCTTCTTTATTACCTCATTTTCTATTTATTGTCTCACTATAAAATTTAAAATTCTTATTGGTCTAAATATTCAATCCATCATTTATGTGAATAATTTTTTCATTGTGTTCGCTATATAATTTATGTGTTTTTTAAATAATTATATGTATTGTAATTCTTTTGATTAAATTTTCGGTTTCTAAAATAGAGCCTTTCATGGATGCATATGTAATTTTATCAATTTTTACTAGCTCTTTAAATAGGATCCGGAACCTTTCTAGGTTTTACGATGAGAAACCCTACTAAATACCACTTATTAGAGTTCTCCATGATAAAATTATTTATAAATTTCTCAATGTTTTTAATCCTAACTAAATCCAGCCATCATATTATATATATCTATACATATCATCAAACTTAGTGTGTATTCAACTTTACCCAGGTAATTTATAAAGAAGTATTTACCCGACCATTGATTCATAAAGTTAAGTTTCACAATTATATTTCTCATAAGTAGTCTTTCATCAACATAAAATATTGGAAACACTAATAAAATGAAAATAAATTTTGAATATATGTTGTATTTATCCTTGTTTTTTATGAAATAGAATATCCTTGATTGCATCATCATAAAAGATTTTCATGATCTAATTATCATACATAATACCATAAATGGATTTTTGTACCTTATGTAAATCATTAGTCTCCTTTGGAACTTCAAAAACCATCATGTTGAATCATAGAAACATAATTAATGAAATTCTTCTTAAAGAATAAAATTTGAAATCTATTTCATATATCTCATAATCATAACAAGACTATGGCTAATAAAATCAGAATGTAATTAATCATCACTATGAGTGAAATAGTTTCATAGTTGTCAATGCCAATAATTTTTTTGTAACCTTTTCCACCAATAATGCCTAAGATGTAGACACTCTGACATCCATGTGTGTTTTTTATGGAAAACCAACTTTCAACCTATAGGTTTTACCCAGTTAGGGTCACCAACTATATTCTGAGCATGGATTTTGCACAATAAGTCCATTTTAGATTCCACATACTTTAATAATTTATTATAATAATAGAAGTAAATTTCCTCATGGTAGGTAGTAGGATATTTATTTATGAAAATTACTTTATTATCATTATCCATAGTTAATTCACATCTTTAGGATTCCAAAAATAATCCTACCAGAACTTTAAGATTCTTCTGTAAATTGAGTCAATTCTTCTTCCACCTCTCTATAGAAATACCTCAGACTCCATATTAGGAATACTTAATATTTGATATTATTGAACTTCTCCATGTTCAACATTCCTCCGATTGATAGATCATCCGAATTCATCTGTTTACAAAACCACCATATTTTTATCCCAAACACAATATTTTTAGTAGAATTATAGAATAAATACCACATATTTCTCTTAAGATAACCAAAATATAATAATTTATTAGAAATTCGGTAATGTTTTTAGTATCTAAATTTTGTACACATTATTCACAACCCTAAATATCCATAAATTTCATATTTGTATACATACCATTCAATATCTCATATGGTGTCATTACGACTATTTGACCATTTAGTATGAATTCTACTATCCCTAGATCGTAACCCAAAATGAAATCAAGAAGATCACATAGAAACATCATTTATAGGACCTTTTCAAACAAGGTATAATTATTTATTTCATATAGACCATACCATTATGTTATTTCATGATGACTAATTTCTTAAAAAATTCTACAATTATTCAGTTGATCTATTAATTTTTATCTAGATTATTCACCACCCCAATCTGACAACATAATCCTAATTATTTTTCTAATTGGGTTATGTAATTCATTCAAAAACTCTATGAAATTTATAATGGTTTCATTCCTTTTTCCATTAGAGGCACCTAATTAAACTGACTAAAATAATTATTAATTGTAATGAATAACTAAAACTAAAATATTCATGGGTAATCATCGGTGTATCAATAACACATTGTATAATATCCTATAGTCTATAGGACCATTCACCTTGTCTCTTAAATTGTGCCATTTTTTTAATACATAAAATTGGTTATAAAAGATGATTCAAAATATAATGAGCCCAAAAATCCATATTTGTATAGTATTTGAATTATTTTATCATTTACATGTCCAAAGAGACAATGAAAAATGTATATGGGATTAGAAACAATATTAAAATTATTATTCTGATTGTTATAAATAGGATTATACATGCTATAAATTTAAAAAAAATTACATTATTTTTTATGAAATAAAACATTTCATTCCTGTATATTTATCAACCCATGGTCATAAAATTAAATGATAATACCATCTTGTATAATAAAGATTAAAAAATAAAATTTATATTTATATAGGGAACATAAAAATAGTTACCAAAATCTTGGAATAATCCTCACCCTTGGTAAAATCATATCATAAGTGTCGAAAAAAAATTTGGTAATCCTTTGTCCATTAATTATATAATTATTCAATTCATGGATCATCATTACCATAATTTTTGTGACTCCATAGTTTTTATTACAAATGTTTAACAGACATCCCATATCTAATACACATATTTCATATTTTGAAATATTTATTTCTATTATATCCACACTCATAGGCTCTAATTTCTTCTTCTTAATATCATCTTTCTACCCAAGATACAAATCATTAACTATTTAATTTGCCATAATTATTATTTATCTCAATTTTATTATCATTGAGTATGAAATAATCTACATAAGGATCATATATATGGGTTAATGTCATGTTTTATATATGTTCATCAAGTACATGTATTGTAATTTCTATCACTAAAATGAATACCCTATTCATCATGTCTATTTAGTGATACATGAACCATATTTAATTAAACAAAAAAGTCTCCAATGGTTTTTCTCCACCAAATAGTTATTTGGGTATGTAATTATCCTAAATACAATATTTTTGAATCGAATATAGTTAATAGGAAATAATTTTTAACATATTTATCATATGGATAATGTAAAACCTTGAGTTTTTGGAAATATTTATTGGAATGTTTTAATTTATTTTATATCTTGGGTAAAACACAACACCGTTTTTAAAAAATATATATATATTTATATTATTATTTGAACATGGCGATTATAACCAATCCATTAAACATGGAATTATTAATCACAATAACAAACTTGTTAGTATTATTTATAATGGACTTGTATAAATAAAAGATATGGATAAATAATTACTTCATTTTTAGTAATGTCATTATAGGTTTCGAAAATAATATCTTATTAAATAAAATGATTCCATTATTTTTATAAAAAAAGAATAAAAGTAATTTTTTTTAGTTTTTTAAAATTTATTTGAAAATTATGAATTATTTTTTTTAAATCTACATGTCAAAATTAACATAAGGTGATTTTTTTGTAATTTTCTAAAAATATTTGTTTTTCTATAAATATTCATAAATACTAGTTTTATTAAAAAAATCATTTTTCATTTCAATAATATATAAGGTCGAATTTTTTTAAAATTATTTTAAACATAAAATTTTCTCAATTATATTATAATTAATCTAATTTATCTCATGAGAGTCAATTTAATATTGATTTTAGAAATGAAATCCATTTAAACTTTTGAATATTTTCTCTTTGGAGAACTAATTTTACATCACATCTATGCATTTAATTTTATATTAAACTTTTCCACAAATGAGAATGGAATCAATATTTGGAATATTAATAGTTAATATTATCTATTAATATTGACTTAATGTTTTACCATAATGAATGTTAAAAAATTAAAAATTAATTATCGTTGTTAAGGTTTAAATAGGCTTACCAGGTGGTTAAACTAAAAATATAAAAGTTAAAATTAGAAAAACGTATTATCTAAAACCCATCTTATGGCTATATTCTATATTTTTAACTATATGGTTTAATAATTACCCATTTATATCTTTTTTAGATGTTTAAAACATGGGCAAACATTATTGATTTGAAATATTTCATGTTTTCCCTCTCCCTTACTTATAAAAGGCCCATACTCTCATACTCAATCTTAAAAAACCTTTTTTATGCCAATAGCAACCCAAATATCTTCCATAATTACATTTATACCTCCTATAGGCCTTAGGATCACCATTAATTCCTCATAAAAAGTCATTAGGTATATACTTAAAGAGGTTCATAAATGAATTGGTAAAATCAGTAACCTTGTGTTTTTGTTTTTATCTACCTCAATCAATTAAAATATTATTAAATTATAATTATATAAAAAAATATTATAGACCTACATGTTATTTTGATGATGTAACAATCTATATCCATCTCCTCTTCTATCAAATGAGAAACGAAACTATTGATCATGTGTACGATGGACAACCGCCTCACGAACAGATGTGATGTGTTTTTTATTTATATTTTACATTGACACTAATAAGGGTATTTTAAATGAATATATTTTATTTGTTAATAATAATTAATCTTCTAATGTTTTGATATCATATATACTTTCTTAATTTCCATTCCGTAGGGGATGTGATAATGTCGTTCATGCATACGACAGACTACCGCCTTGCGAAATGATGTGATATGTTTTTCAAGAATGGTTCGTATGGAATAAAATAAGGAAAAATTTAAGGAATATATGAGATATATTTTATTTTAAAATTTTTCTATAAAGTGAATTTATTTATTTTTTCTATTTTTCATTTCATCCATCAAGAAAATAGAAACATTATTCATGTGTATGTATAATCTACCATCTCTAAGAATGGTGTATTTCATTTTCTCTCTATAACTTTTAAGGTATACTATATATATATATTTAATATATATTTATTTAATATCTTGGTAAAAATTATGGATATAATTTAACCATGATCAGTTTAAAATGAGAAAATATTCAAAATCAGAACATACATGAAAAAACAAATAAATTATTACATGAAATATGATTTTAACAATGAATTATGAATAAATGGGTAATAAAAGGTATTAAGTAAAAAATAAACTATATTATATAAATAATAATTGTTATATAATATTTTTATAATAAACATACATTTATTATACAGGATGTTTAAACATGTATGAAAGAAGATGAGAGTTAAATTAAGGGATTTTTGTCTCAATTTTCCTTCTTTGACACGTATGTTGTGTTTTGAAGCTATCTTATTTTATGAGGTGAATATACATACCCTTTTATATGTTATATCTTGAATCTCATTATATTCAAGGTATTTAATATTTATTTTGATGTTATTTATTAGTAAAGATTATGATTCTGATGCTACCAAAGTGGTAAGGGTTTGATGTTACAACATCATTATTAATCAGCATTGTTTATGATTATTATTTTAATGATGAAAATTTCTGGTATATTACTAAAGAAATTATTTTCATATTATATGGTTATTTCATGAGAATACAAGTTTTCCTTTATTGTCCTATTTTTATATTACCAATATCCCCAAAAAATAATGAAAACCGACTTTATTTCTCACATTAGTTGAAAATATTTTTAATTAAATGTATATGTTTAATAAAAATGATTTAATTAAAGTTGTATATTATCAAAATATAGTTTAACTAATTTTATATTCTTGTTTTGATTTTTAAAAAATTAATTAAATGGAATATTCATGTTTTTTAGACAAGACTTGTTTGGCTTTCACCAAAGATGTGAGAGGAATGTTTGTTTTAATGTGTATGGTATAATCAAAATTTCCCTCCATCATGAAAACACGGTGTTTTAAATCTTATTTTATATGTTTCAAAGTTATTTTTGAGAAAAATTATTTAAAATTTATTTGATGAATTTCTTGTTTTAAAAATATTATTTTCAAAGAATAGTTATTTTCAACAATAATTTTTTTTGCGATCTTTCAAAATCATGTTTCTTATAAGATGAAATTAAATGATGTTAATGATATTAATGATGTTTTATTGGGTATATTATCAAATTATACAATATTTATTCTTCCTTTAGGTGTTTTAGGATTATGATGAAATGATTTTTATGAAACCCATTCTTTCTCTATGGGTTATACTATGGTAAAATGTTTATGAGACCCATTTCTTCCCATGGGTTCTAATATGAAGAATTTTTTATTATCTTATGGAACATATATATGTGGTTTCAATTATTTGATGGTGGTTATGTTATAAAAAAGTACATTAGTGACGTTATAACCATGTATGGTGGTTATGTTATAACCAAGGATGGTGGTCACATTATGACCAAGGATTATCGACACATTATAACCAAGGATGTGTGGGACCTATATGTCACTCCAATTCATTGGGTAATGATATGTTATACGTGAACATGATTTCATGTTCACATGTTTTTTTGTAGACATTATTCCATGTCTATAGCATTATGTGATAGCATTATTAACTGTCCTAAATGAAATAAGTGAACATGTTTCTTTTTAAACAAGTACACAATGTTATAAGCATATGTGTATTTAACAAAACATGTCTCATTACAGGGTTATTCTTCAATGTCTTATGTACATTTATTTTTTTGTGATTCATTTATTATGAAATTCCCAAATTTATTCCATGAATCATGTTTATGATCTATTATATGCTTGTATGGTTTTCAAATTCTAAGATAATGTTATAAAAACCTTATCCTCATGAAATTATTATGTGAACTCGGATATCTCCCTTGTTTACCCTTACAGATCATCTAAGTGTGGAATTTATTAGGTTTCCTTTCTCGGATTATGAAGAATTGATTAATATTTGATAAGTATAAGAAGGGTCCTAGATATAAGTAACTTACTGGGAGAATATATAGTCCAGATAGAAACCGGTTATTTAAGTTTTAAAGTTTCTAAAGTAAAAATACCTACAAAGTTATGGCATGGATAGTTATGTTATATAATGAAGATCTATCAATTATTATGTTATATATATGTATGGGAAGTGTTGGTTGTTACTATTGTTATTAGATAAACGTTTAGTAATCCTTTGAAAGTAAGGATGAGAAAAATTTAGTGATAACCCTTATAAAGATCCTCAGTATAGGATAACTTCCTAATGTTGTTATAAGGAATATATTAAGTGGTTTACCTAGAAATACATCTCCAAATGGGAATTACCAGATGGCGTGGTTCTATAATATATGTACCTAGAGGTAATAACTCTGAAAAATATGTGTTAGACTTGACTCGGGTGTTACTTGGTGCCCAAAAATTTGCTTTAATGTGCACCACAATTGACACTCATGGGGGAAATTCTTTTCTCAATTCAAATTTTCCCTACTAAACATCATAATGTTTTTAAATAGATAAATACAATGAATCATATGGGTTAAACATAAGGTGTATTATATTTAAATGATGTGTCATGATTAAACATAATATAAATTTTTTTCATGATTATATGGTTTCCAAACTCTTATTAGTGTTGCAAACACTATGAATCTTAGTTATATCCATTGAATTAAACGAAAAGGAACCTTGTTTATACTGAATGAAAAAGAAAATTATAATATTGTCTTACAATGTACCCAAATTTTATGGGAGATTGGATAAAAATTCTCATTTTTATGATCACGCAAGTTTCCTAATATATTAGTCATTCTAAACATCCAACCAAGAAATGGAGGAAATAATGTTTTTTGTCTTTCATGAGGAAACATCTAACTTATTTTAGTGGTTCCTCTAATCCTCCTGTTATTGAGGAAATGATCAGTACCATTGAAAAGATGTTCTGTATTCTCCAATGTTTATATCATGAAGAAAAAAATTTGGATATTTACCTTTTGGAAGTAAAAGATAATCAATTTTAGACTCTTATTGATAATATGATTCAAGAGGATAAAATTTAATCCATGCCATGGGATGATTTTAAGAAGATATTTTTCAATAATTTCATCCCTTGTATTGTTTTTACAAGGATGTAGAAAGAATTTCTTCAACTCAAATAAAAGGGTGATGAATCTGTTAGTACCTATGATGTTAATTTTATAAGACATTCAAGGTATGTTTCTAGTTTAGTCATCATCACTGATTAAGAAATCAATAAATATTGTTTGGCTAAAAACCATTTATCCAAAAGGAGATAACGTTAATAGACTTTAGTAGCTATAAATAAATCATTTGATATTCACTCTAAGAAAAATTTAAAAATGGATCTTCCCATCATTCCCTTGGTTTTAATGGGAAACAGAATATCAAGACTCCTGAGAACTCAAATAAATCACATAGTGGAATGAAATATCAGTCACCTACATGAAATTAATGTGGGAAAATATATCATGGGAATTTATTGAGTGGAACAGGGAGGTGTTTTAAATGTGGTGTCAAGACTCGTCCTAGTGGGTCATGTGCCACAACTCCCCAAGCCCACCTCCAATAGGCATGGGTTTGGTGACTATAACCAAGTAGGCATTTCACTAACATGGGAGGCCATACTTATGTATCTGTACACACACACAAATCTACAATCCCACAAATGCTAAAATGTAAAAACTACCAAGGAACAAAATTCATACAACAACTAATCCCAACTAACATAGTTCAATGGAATGTAAAGTAAAGAAATGTAAACTCATCTAGAATACAACACACTAAAAGAAAGAGTCCAGAAACTAAAAATTACAACTTGAAAACAAGATTGGTACGGGGAATTCTTCTCGATTCTGAAAAAACATCTCAACCTGTAGATAACTCAAAAGGCTCTATCTTCCCTTGATCTTCCAAAGAATCCAACAAAAGGTTGCTCATCTACACAAGATATGACACGTGCAGGAAAAACCCATTTAGTGGTGAGTATAACAATTAAAATTAGGGTATCCCAATAACCAAAAAACAATAAACAAAGTAATGGTATAGTCATTTATACATAGTACATATCTACAGAATGTATAACAACAGAAATATCCAGATATACTCAAAACACATACTCATAGTCTAGAGGTAAACCACAACGACTGCATACCCATGCTAGGGATTCAATTTGAAGATTCCATGAAGTGCTTTCCAAGGATAACTCACTCAATGAGTCAGATAACCTTAATGATATTTGTCTGAGAAGTACAATTCATCGAGAAATGTCATGAGAGAGATAGGTGTACTGATCAATCTGAAGAGATAAAAGATACACCCATTTCAGGATAACTCACTCCTAAATGATGAAGATAATGATGCACATATGAGGATCACTTCTAGGGACCTATAATATACCATTACACATACAAATTCACCTGCTATGTAGAGGATCAACATTTGGTAGGGTTGGTCATGCTGATACCGGACTCAACTTAGGGCCAATAATGGAAAGAGAACCATACTTCAGGCTACTCGGAGGGGATTCCTGACACTATCCATAATGTCCTGATGATGGGATCATACTCTTTTGGATAATAAACAATTGCAATTAACCTTTAGGGTAATGATCAATAAGAACTAAACTAAGAGATACTTTTCCAATATATGGGTGACAGAGAGATCACGTCATGTATAAGCGAGTACACGACGTGTATAGGGGTCACACATCATATCTATTGACCTCAGGTATTGTCTGTGTGCAGGGGTCAGTACCGAAAAAAACATGTTGTGTTGAAATGATATGCACAGTGTATAGATAAGGTCAAACAGCATGTCCTATTATCTGGGGTCTTCTGCATGCACACTGACCATGTGCTCATACATCACTTCAACCTATGTATGCCATCCTGTGTAGCAGTACATGTGGTTGTCTACATGGTCGGCCTGGTCTTGCTATGTGGTGGAGTACATGCCATGTATTCCACCTCGTGTATATGTATCTGGATAGATACATGTCGAGCCTCAAGTAATGACCCACACGCCGTCTGACATCTATCAATCCTTGTGTTAAACCTTTATATAATCTGAAACCCTAGATTCCACTCAATGAGTCCCACACACTATGAAACCTGAACTAGACACCTTGTTGATAGGAAAATTTCCAACATCACTAGTTCCTCATAGGTGCTTTAGTTGATCTTCCCACATTCTATCTAGTGGTATTTTCCCCTTAAAACTAAACATCGGAAGTCTTCTCATCACAATAAATCTGAATCGGTAGGTTTCAAGCAATCAATTGGCTTTGAAAACCCTATGAGATCTTTTTCCCGAAGAAAAGTTGAATAACAATTTCTCTCAAAATCATTCAATTGTGTTTCCTCGATCATCGTCACACCTCTACTAGGTCATCACAATTTCAAATATCTAATTCATATCATTGCACCAATAAACAGGTGTGCAATGATCATCCATTTATCTTACATGATGAACATGAAGAACATGAAGACCATTTTTGGAATAAAATTACAAAGGACACACGAGGAACAACCATTGGCAATTTTTTACAGACTTGATCTGATCCCAATAGAATGATCAATAAAATGAATTTAAACATAATCAAATACCCCAAATAAAAACCCATAATAGAATCCATCCAATGAGAACGAGTGATCTTTAGTATAACCTATTCATGGTTTGATCTGCGTTCATCATTTAATTCCAGAATGGGGTATGATGTAAATCAATAACACAAGTCCTACCTGATGTTAGGATTAATTGTTGATGAAGAGGGATTAGGCTGCTATTGAGGATGAGATCCAGCAACTCTATTGGCACAACGAGTCATGAATGTTTGATTCAAATTCATTCATTGTCAAGAGGTCTCTGTAAGGGTCTCTTATCTATGCCGCCAGAGAATTCTAGGGTTATGCAGTTAAACCTAGAAATTCTACATAGTAACCAACTTAAAGGATCATATTGTTTCATCAATGAAACATACAAATAAAATAAATATTAAATTTATATATTTCCATAAACTTTCAAAAAAAATAACTTTTTTAGCTGACCTGCACCGGCCGACGTTAGGCCTCGCCTGTGGAAGTTTTTCCAATTTTAACGCAAAGTTTCCATTATATTTTTGATCTAATATCCCATTTAAAAAGATTTTCCTCTTTTTTCAAGAAAACCACACACATGTGTTATTTAATGTTTAATTTATTTCAAACATTTATTCCAGGATCCATGGGCCTCTGCATCACACGTCGTCGCAAATACTAGTCTAAAATTAATACCATATAATATTTTAAAATAATAAATTTAGAATACAGAATATTACATGTGGAAAGGATCTTCATAGTGCCCATGAATGTCGAAAGGAAATTAATTTTCTGGTGAATTCATTGGAAAATAATATGACACCCACTAAATAATCACCCATATTCCAATGCTTCAAATGTAAGGAGTATGAGTATTATGTTAACCAGTGCTCAAATAAAAATATTAATTTTGACGATTAATGTCATCAACCTATTAAGATAATAAAAAATGAAAAATTTTAAGTGATCACTATTTTTAAGTGTATGATAATGACATGTTGAACCATACACTTACCATTCACTCTAGAAATACTAATTTCTTATTTAATTCAATATCTACCAACTCATTTGATTTGTACGAGAAAATTTTTTTAAGGGGATCACTGTTCCAACTCAATGATTAGATGTTGAATTGGTATTGAATTTTTGTAATGGTATGATGATCATATCTTATGTCTATGATCTTCTAAATTTTATGTTTTTTGGGAATGTGCTTTTGGTAAATATTTTTATTCTCCCCTTAGTTGAATATGATATTCACTTTAGAATAAACTGGATTTATATAAAAAACAATAAATAAATTTCCAAGGAATATAATTCATATTTGATATTCCAAACCAGTATATGATCATATATCAGTGTAAGGATGTATATTAACTTTCGGTGGAGATTAAATCCACTGAATTGTTCTGGATTCCAATTCAAAAGGGGAAATAATCTTAGATGTTTCTGTAAAGCTAAAAATTTATGATATTTTAATTGGGATTCAGTTTGCTGGTGTTGTTCAAGAATAGTTTCCTATTATCCCAATGAATCATGATGTTGAGTTTCCAATAGAACTCATATATAGTGTCACACATATTTCAAATACAACATAGAGAATGAATCAAATTTATTTTCAAGAATTGAAGGAGGAAATTAGGAGAACCGTGATAAGGGATTCATCCGGCCAAGTTTTCCACCTTGGGGTGCATCTATTAATTTTTTTTCATGAATAAATATGGATCAATGTGACTCTAAATTGATTATAGGGAATAAAATGATATCACAATAATGAAAATGTATCATCTATCACGTATTTCATACTTATTTGATCAACTAACTGGGGAACTATACTTTTCTAAGATTGATCTTTGTTATAGATATCATCAATTGAGTTTCAAGAAGGAAGGTACTCCTAAAACATTGTTATATAAATGGAACGGACATTATGAGTGAATAGTGATTCCATTTGGTCTTACTAATGCAACTACAATCATCATGGATTTGATAAATATAATCATTATATATTTCCATAATCATTTTTTTGTAGTATTTATTTATGATATTCATATATATTCAAATAGAAAGGAAGAGAATGAAGATCATTTGGGTATTGTGATGAAGACTATAAGGAAGGTGAAACCCTAATAACAAATTACAATGTGTGAGTTTTGGATAAAAATATTTCATTTTTGGGTCATATACTCTCTAGCGATGGTATATCAGTGGATCCATCAAAGAAGGAAGTTATATAAAATTAGATTAGACTAACCACTATGACTAAGATCTAAATGTTTCATGGATTGGAAGTATATTATCAAAATTTTATAGTTAATTCTTAATGAATCTCTAATCCACTCTACAAGATAACTCAAAAGAGATCTATGTTCCTATAGATGAACGAATATAAAAACAAATTCGAGCTAAATATATGATTAGTTAGTGCACCAGTGATCACATTACCCTTAGGTAGATAAAGGTTTATAATATATATTTATTCATGAAATAGGGTATTGTGATGCATTATAATGAAGAATGATATGGTTATATATTATTCCACATGATAATAAAAGGTTTATGGAAAAAATACCAAAGTACTCATTTGGAGTTAGCTTTGTTAATTTATGAATTATTGTTTTAAAAAATTATATTTACAGATAAAAGTGTGATATATATACCAATCACTAATTCTTAAATTATATATTAACATATAAGGAGTTACATTTGTGCCAGACTTTGTTTTTTGAGCTGATTAAGGATTATGACTGCTCAATACATTACCACCCTAATAAATAAAACAAGGTGGAAGATGCTTTTATTCAAAAGGATTAAGAAACATTATCCGTGATAAGGACAAAAATAGATCCAATATCTCTGAATTTTCAAAGTATGTATATATAAATTCTGATAGAAAGAGAGAAATATTATATTTCTCATGTTAGTGTTCAATTATCCATACAAGAGAAGATTCATGAGGTGAAAATGGAATATATTGAAGTTCCGATAAAAGGTAGAAATATTCCTAAGATTATCCTTGATTATAATGGATTTATAAGGTTAAAGAATCATATTTATGTTTCTTATATAGAATATTTGAATATAGAATTATTAGAGGTGGATAATAGTTTTCCATTCTCAATTAATCCTATTAGTAAAAATATGTTTAGAGATTCGATGTAGTATTTTTGGTGGGATGGAATAATGATCGATATTTTATATTTTTAATCATTTTTTATTTTATATCATCATGTTCAGTATGGGAGGAAAGCGTTTAAGGTAGTGTTACAATGATTAACAATAACAGAATGTAAAGTGGAAAACATCACCCTGGATTTTGACATTGGACTCCCAAATACATCTAATGAGAAAAATTATATATGGGTTGTAGTGAAAAACATTTCTAATTCAGAACATGTCATATGTCAAAAGAATAATTATCACTGGATTATCTTATTAGTATATATATTATGTAAGTGGTAAGGTTGTATAAATTACCACATTCTATTGTGTCTTATTTGGATCTGAGGTTTACCTCAAAATTTAGGTGGTATCTTCGGTAGGATTTGGATACATAGTTTTGTTTCAACCCTTCCTATCATCGATAGAAATATGTCTATTATAATAATTAAAACACTATAAGTTCTTTTTAGATATTTTTATATGTATTTCAATGGTCGTTGAATTAAACACCTTCCTATGGTTATGTTTTGATAAAATAATATCCTTTAACTTGAAAATTCATATGGATCCTTAGGAATACCATTATGGGAAAAAATAAAAAAATATGATGTACTGGAATAAAGATAAATAAATAAATCTATTGGGATCCAAGTTGGCTAATGAAATGGCATATAGGTTAGATCCATTTAGCAACACAAAAGGAATGCAAAGATTTAGAAGAAAATTTATGTTGATAATCATATATTTGATCTAGGATTTGAAGATGGTGAATATTTGTTTCTATAAATTTATCCATTGAATGAGGTAAAGTTATTTTGAAATAATTTAATACTAATCCCCATGTATATTGGACCCTTTTAAATTATTTATTGTATTTGGACAATAGCTTATCGATTGGTGCTTCCACCAAACCTCCCTAAATTCTATGATGTATTCCATGTTTCTCTCTTAAGGAAGTGCTTCCATGGTCCATAACAAGTATAATATAAAATTACATACCAATGGAGCATGATCTTTCTTATGAGGAACCACCAGTGGATATTCTATATTGAATAGAGAATGTTTTTAACTAAGATCACCCACCTGATCAAAGTTTTGTGGTTAAACCACCATATTAAAATAGATATGTGGGAATATGAGGATATTATGAAGTACAAATATCCTCACTTTTCTATATCATAGTGACAAATTTTAAAGACAAATTAATTTTAATGGTGGTATAATGTTACACCCATAGTTTTTATGAATTTCTTTTTTGAAAAATTTAATTTCATGGATAGCGTGTGTAACATATGACATAGTGTTTTATTGAACCATAATAAACTATTTTTATTGTTATTATAACATGAACATGATAACATAGCCTTTAAAATTTTAGGTATGAATAAAAATACACAATATTTTAATATTAAGTATAATGGTTTTATATAAAATAATATTGATAAAAAAGTACTTTGTTTTTAGTAAATTCTTTATATGTTTCTAATATACTATCTTCTCAAACAAATTGTTTTGATTTCTTTTTATGAAAAAGATAAAATAATTTTTCAAATTTAAAAAAAATTATTAGGAAACTTTTATTTGAAATATACATGTTAATATTTTATATGGGTGGTTTTTTATTAATTTTATGATATAATTAATTTTTTAATTAATTTGTTAAAATACACTTTTTTATTGAAAACTACAATATCATTTAAAGCATTTATAATGTTCCATTTTTTAAAAAATAGTTTTTAAAGTAACATTTGATTAATAATATTATAATTAATTATATTTAGGTCATTATAATCGTTTTTTTGATTTTTTATTTGATAACTATTTATCATTTTGAATATTTTCTCTTTGGAAAACCACTTTTCGATCATGTTTATGGGTTTAATTTTAAATTAGTTTTATAACCTTTAGGGAATTAAATTTGAAAAAACTGGATTCTATATTTAGAATAATAATACTTAATATGATATAATTTTTTCCACTTAATTTTTTATGTTAAAAAATATTCAAAATAGTAATAATTAGTTATTGTAGTCAATATTAAAATGGATTTACTATGATGTTAAACAAAAAAGTTAAGGGGTAAAATTTACTGCTAATTTTTCCAAAACCCATTTTATAGAAAAATATCAAACATAAAATCTATACGGTTTTATACTCATCAATTTATGATCCTCTTTATTGTATAAATTTAGGGTAAATTTATTATTCTTCAAAATCTCATGTGTGTCATCTCCCCCACTTAAAAAAGGATACCCCCTCTCCTTTACGATTCACACAAACAAAACCATTTTATTCAATCAATAAAAACCAAGATATATTCGATAATTCCCAATTAACCATCTAGAGGCCTTTTTTATTTTGAAACCATTATAGAAATTTATTAGGATGAAACCTAAATGAGTTCTCTAAATAAGAGGTAAAATTTGAAACCTTGTGTTTTGTTTTATTTATTCCTCAAAATCATAAAAATATTCTTCAATTATGATGATATAGTAATATAAATATAACTTATATACTAATATTATATTATTATAATTTAATAAAACCTATATATTTCCACTTACGTCAAATTGGAAATGAAACCATTGATCATGTGTATCACAGACTACCGCCTTGAGAACCAATGCGTCATGTTTTTTATTTTTGTTTTACATGGATTGTAATAAGGATAGATAAAATGAATATACATGATATTTTTTGTATTATTATACTTATTTAATTAAATTATCTTATATACATTCTTACATTAAATTCTATGGGGGTGTGATAACGTCATTCCTGTGTATGGCGGACTGCCGCCTCGTGAAGTGATTTGATTTGTTTTTTCACCAACACATTTAAAGGAATATAATAAGGGTGAATTGAATTAATATATGTGATATATATTTCATAAAAAATATTCATTAAAATTAATATATTTTTTAATATTTTTTCGTTTCACCTATCAAAAAATGGAAGCAACATTCTTACGTAAGTACAACCAACCATATCAGTGAACGGGTGTATTTCATTATCTATCTCTATCTTTCATGGGTTAATATTAATAAATATATACTGGATATATATTATATTTATATAATATTTACCATTATGTATATTATATAATAATGATCAATGTAAAACTACCAAAAATTCTAAATTAAAACATACATGAAAAAAAGTAGGTGTTTCTTGAAATGTGATTTTAAGATAGAATTATTTATAAACAAGTAAAAAATAATAAATAAGTCATATATAGTATGATATATATAATTATGGTTCTATAATATATTTATAATAAACCATTATTTATTATAAAAGATGTTTGAATGTGGATTGTGGAATTCGATGATTAAGGTAAGGAATTTTTGTTTCACTTTCCCTGCATTGAAACATATGTTATTCAATGCACCCATCTCCCTTTATATGGGGTATATACTACCCATTTGAAATTTTATATAAAAAATATTATTTTATCCGTGGTATTTAATGGTTATTTTGATGTCATTAATTAATTGTTCTTATAATTCTAAATTTACCAAATTTGTAAGGGTTTTTATGTTACAATCTCATTGTTTATTAGGATTTCTTGTTATTATCAACTCGATGATAATATATTATGATATATTTATCAATAACTAAATGAATATCATTATATGGTCGTTAATTATTGAGGATAAATGTTTCACATTAATTTTTATCTCTTTATACACCCAAGATTCCAAAATAACTTCCATGCTTAATATAAGTAATTTATAGAAAGTTTTACTTGTATAAATATATTTTTAAATCCATTTTCAATTTTTTTTTTATTTTTTAAAAAACAAATCTTCGTGTCATTTTCCAAAAAATTCCCTTTGGATTTTTATTTAAAAAAATTGAAAAGAATCATTATCTTAATTTTTACCAAATGAATAGAATTTCCTAAAATAAAAAAAATAAATATTTTAATATTAATTTATAAGTTTTAAATTATATTTTCTACAAAAATGATTTTGATACAATTTTATCAATTTTTATTTTGTAATATTTATTATAAAAGAAAGGTTCTCATGAACTGTTTCAAGATATTTTTCAATGCCATTTTCAATATAAAATGACATCCTTTGATGTTACTAATGTTTTACTGGGGATATTATGCAATGATATAATCTTCATTCTTCATTAAAATTGTTTATATTTATTCTGAAAAAAATTTATGAAACATATTCGTTTTCCACACGTTATAACATGAAAATGTGTTTATGAAAACCATTTACTTTCATGGGTTCTGATATGATAGAAAAAATTATTTTCTTAGGACACACATGTGTGTGGTTTTCATTATATGAATGAGGTTACATTATAAACAAATATTGTTGTTAAATTATAATAAATAATGAAGGTTTTTTTATAAAGATGGATGGTGGTAAGGTTTTAACCTATGATGGTGGTCATGTTATAACCAAGGATAGATGAGACCTATGTCTCTCTACAATTCAAAGCGTAATGATATGTTATTCATGAACCTATTTTCATTTTCAAATGTTTATGTGTGGACATAATTTCAGGTCCATATGATTATGAAAGGTTATGATTTAATTTCTATAAATAAATGATTGTATTGTTTCTATTTATACTTGTTCACAATGTTATAGGCTTATGTTAGTGCCAGAAATATATGTCTTATTAAAATTTTATGATCTCATGTATTATTTATATTGATTCCATTATGATTCATGAATTATGTGTAACACCAAAATACTTTAAAGTATTTTCCCATTATAATAAATTTAAATTTTTATTCATAAATTTTGTTAAATGAAAATTAATTTTATGCTAATAAAGTTTTTCTTTCTCTACACAGAACTCCTAGGTTAGCTTGTGTTACACACAAAACTGTGCTCTACCAAACAATAATATATTATAAAAAATATTATTATATAATATGTTGGAATATAACCTATCCATTAAATTGATTATTATAGGATTAAATAACTTAATAAAATATATATTTTAAATCATTGGTAACAATTTAATTATAAATTAATATAAGAACTAATTGAATATAAAGAGAATGTTTGAAAATAGTTTTTATTCTTACAAAATTGTTTTATGATAATAAATTAAATTAATCTAAATTAGTGAGTTATATTAATGTATTATATATATTTTATATTCCATAAAATATATTTTATATACATCAATTATATTTGATAAGCATAAGATTAGAACAAACCCAATATTTAACATAAAAATCAATATTTTTCTAAAGATACTTTTTACACTATTTAATGGTTAAACTATTTTAAATCCAATTTTTAGAATTTATATAAGTAATATATTTCAAAAAAAGTTTTATTTTTTAAATATAAACATAAAAATTCTTTTTTGGGGTATATTTTTTATTTTTTCTCAAGTTTAATTTTTTAATGAATAGTAAATCAATGAATTTTAATTCAAATTTGATTTTTCTTATAATTTATTTAAAAGGATAAATTATATTTTTAAATAGTTTTAAAGATTAGTTAGATTAATTTTTTATCAATTAAAAAAATTAGTTCTTTGGAATCAGTTTCGCTTTGATATTAAATATGAAAACTCAGCAAACTTTTGAACGTTTTACATTAAAGCCATGTATTATCGTCTTGTCTGTGAGATTAAATTAAAATAAATTTAAGTCAATGTAATTTAGGAAAATGGATTCAATTTTTGTAATAATAATAATTTATAACTCCTAATAAGTTCAACTTGTTTTTTGAACTAAAATATTAGTGAAAGTAATTAAAATTAATTATATCAAATGAAGTAAAATTAAACATAACGAGGGAATAAACCTTAATATTAAAGGGTAAAATGAACTATACACTTTTCCAAAACCTCTTTTATGGACATATTTCGGAACTTCCAGATATATGGTTTCTGAATATTCCATTTTCACTTGGGTAACAAGTAATGCATTGGAAAAACACAATTCTTTTCAAAAATACCAAGTGTGTCCTTTCCATCAAGTATATATATGTATTCAAACTTCCCACTTAATCACACCTCTCAAGCCTCATTTTCTCGACCCAAATATAACCAAATATAAATTAAAAATACCTCCCCTTAACAAAAAATTATCACCTTATTAAAATATACATCCAAGTAATCCCTATGGTGCAAAACAAAAGGAGTTACCCAAATAAGAGGTAACATTATCCCTCAAACTTCATTATTTTATTTTCAATACCCACCCATCTAATATTCTTATTACATGATTATATAATAACATAAGTACCATAAATATACTGATATTTTTTCTTCTAAGATTTATACATTCACTTATACACACTTCCTTCTAATTGGTAATAAACATATCGTTTATGTGTATGGCGAACTACCGCCTCCCAAAAAGATGTCATTCATTTTTCCGTTACCACCTCACATGGTTGGTCATTATGATGGATACGATGTTAATATATTATATTTATTATATTTATTATGTATCTATTTTTCTTTAATCATTTTATAACACAAACCATTATTCATTCCATTTATGTGTAAACATGATAACATTGTTTGTGGATGTGAGGACTACCGCCCCCTCAAAGTGGTGTGACTCATTAAAACTATACATATAACATATAAATTTTGGTATTAATTAATTATATGTAACATGAATTAAATATATATGATATTAATGAACTAATTAAATTTATGTAAACAAAAAATCATTTTCTCTTTTACCCTTTTAACACACTAAAAAGTGATAACGTTAGGTTATGGACGTGTGGACTACTGCCTCCCCAACACGATTTGATTCCTTTTACATCACAAGAATTATATATGTCAGTATATATGATTAAATAACATGGCATTATGATATAATGATAATTTATGAATTATATTGTTTTACTTACCTTCTTTCCATAATGATCATTGAAAAATGGGAATGTTACTCTTCTGTACATACATCTTACCTTCTCTATGATTGCAATGTAGGTTCATTTTTCATAAACAAATTTCATAAATGGTTTTAAAATTATAATTAATATAATAATATGGTTATTATTTCACTATTATTATTATTATTTATATGTTTATATAATGACCATGTTTACCATATTTTTCGTAACAAAGTTGTTTTTGACAAAAGAATCAAATTTGGGAAAAAAACACTCGGCTTAAACTCAAGGTAATGTATTTCATCTCAATTTACCTTTCACAGAAATTATTTTTTGTTATTCACCAATTCAATTTAATATGGTCTATATACTTCCCATTTAATTTTTATATCTTGAAAATAATTAGTCTCAAAAATTATATGTTTCATTTAATTTTATTTTTTCTAGGGGATTCTGATTCAAAATGATTCAATGTAGTCTGGGAAACATTAGAATGTTTAATGAATAGTTTCCTCAAAAATGTTCCCATTGATTAACTTTTTAATGTCAATTCATATGGTGATAGTTAAATTTTTCTTTTAACAATAATTTTTTTGTAAAAACTCTTAATTTGAAATTTCTTTGAATATTCATATTCTCATATAATGGATATTATTATTTCCTAAACCTTATTTCATTTTTACATATGGTGTTTACTTTTATATTTATTTGATTTACGAGGGAATTATTGATAAAATTGTATTATTTTTTAAATATGGATATTTTATAAGGCTTATTTTTTTTATTCTAGATGAGGAATTCATTGTAATGGAACTGATGGGTGGGGCCTTGAATTAATATATCCCCTCAATGCAGCAATAAGTTACCATGAGATAAATAAGTTGGCCCAATCAGAATTCTTTAAAACATCTTTTTAAAGTCATTAACGGTATAGTCTATCATAAGCCTCAAAATGATATAAAATAATTAATAATTTCATTCATTTAAATTGATTTATTATTTATCCATGATATTTTTCATCAACATTTCTATGGATGCATTTCATTATCAATTCACTAACTAATCGACAGGTCATTCAGTCATTAACTTTCCATATTAACTATTATAATTTATTTATTGTTAATTCCTCTATAATTTACCCTTACTAAGTCTCTGAGCTTACCCTTATTTTGTTTCCTCTCCCAATTTATTAAATAATAAACTCTTTAATAATCCTTCAAGGATAAAACTTATTTTATTTTATTATGTATCATGTTTTATTTTATATTTCCCAATATAATATGGGTATCATATATGTAATATGGTAATCCAAATATTCTAATATATTCCGTCCA
This sequence comes from Viscum album, assembly GCA_963277665.1. NCBI lineage: Eukaryota > Viridiplantae > Streptophyta > Magnoliopsida > Santalales > Viscaceae > Viscum > Viscum album. Next base: position 1,059,493,407 of record OY728163.1, on the reverse strand, counting down.
TTGGGATGGGAATCTTGTATCTATACCAAGGTAATAAAATAATCCACTAGATCATGACTTATCGGTTTGGGGAATTATAGCTGGTATCAGATCATGTTTACTAGTGACCTTCGAAACTAGATTTTGAAAACATAGATTAGGAAACATAAACCTAAGATAGACATTGATTATTAGTATATAATAAAATCTTATAATTTTGGTAAGGTATAAATTATTTGGGTCTTCCAAGATAATACATCCATGTATGGATATTAAAAGTGGTAGTGTTTATTTAACTGATGTGCATAGGGGTAATAACTATGATAAGTTGTATGGAGCCTTACTCGGTGTTACCTGGTATATAACAGTGAGCCTTACTACTAACTTGTTCTAACAATCCCAGGGGATCTGCATAGAATAATTCAATTTTTCTTTAATAACTATTATACATGATTTGAAAGTAAATATACCGCAAAACAAACTATATTTATGGTTATATGATTACCTATGCCTAAATTTTTAAATTTATGTAATGTTTTATGCCATATAACTATTTATAATAAGTTCATATTTTTATTAAATAATCAAGTATGTTACATTGTTTAGAAATTTTATCTGGAAAGAAGAATGGTATCAATACTCGTGGACAGTGTAAAAGATTACTTACTAAGAAAGATGATGTAACTGTTATTGGAACTAAGCATGTAATGGATATAGTGGGTAGCTTAATTAGGTTATGACAAATAACCTTTCCCAGATAGAAATCCTACTCCACAATGAGATTCTATGATGTTGGATAACTTTATGCGACATATTCCACCATCATTTAGTGGTACTACTATCCTAATGGAGGTTTATAAATGAATTATGTCTTTAGAAAAAATATTTGTGACCTTTGGATATAGTGAAAAGGAAAAGATTAAACTTGGAGTGTATTATCTTAATGATGATACAAATAAATGGTTGTCATTTATCCAGAATACTACGGATGAATAAAAAATAGATCTCATGTAATATATGACTTTTAAGGATATATTCATTGATAAAAACTTCCATCATGATCAATAAATTTATATGAAAGGAAATTTTCATTATTTAAATAAAAATGAGGAAGAATGTTTTTTAGATAATAAAACTAACTTTACCAGGTTAGAAAGGTATCCTATATATTTCACAAGAAATACAGAATGAAAAATTGATCATTTCCCTGAAGTATATAAATCAAACTTCTGAAGGTCATTGGTGCCTCAAACCTTTTGTTCTTATGATGAAATAATTTTATGTGTGGTCAAGATAGGAAATAATTATCTATGTATGGAAGCTTTAAAGATAAGAAATATAATAAGATAATGAAAGAGAAAATTCTAGATAAAAGTAATTATTGAAAAAAGTATCTTCCAGTATGTGATAAATGTGGAAAGATTCACTATGTTAAATACCTCAATGGATTGGGTGTTTGTTATAAGGGCAGAGAAAAGGATCACTGGGAAAAAGATTGCAATGTTAAGAAAGACAACACTGCTATTCAATGTTACAACTGTAAGGTTATGAGGAACTATGAAAACAAATTCCCCAAAAATCAATAGAATATACCTCAAAAAAAATATAAGGGGTCAAGGTCAAGCATATGTTATTGACAAAACTGATGTTTAATAATATAGTTACTTCTGTATTTTGATCTAATAATTTTTTTAAATGAATTTTATTTATGATGTTATCATCATATGGTTAATGAAATATATAATGACTATATTATACTACCTATTCATTAATTAATCGTGATCATATGTCAAATGGTACCAATAAAAGTGATATGGTATCTAGTTGAACTTTTTGGAAAACACATGGTTAAGGAATGTAGGACCCCTAATATGTTCTTGATATTCCGATAATGATGTTGGAATAAAGGGATGATTGATTTCGATAAATTAAATTGGATATTTCCGACTACCTTGGAATATATTAATAGTTTTTTGAAAAAATGGTTTAATCAATCATTGATGGAGTTGACAACACTTTAGGATTTAAGTAATAAATACTGTAAAATGTTTCTTACTTGAGGAATAAAAAGGAATGAATGTTTCCAATAAATAATTATGGTATTTCATGTTTTTACCATATATCAAAAGAATACATGATTTAGGTGTTCACATGTTCTTTATGTGATGATTAAAGAGCAACGTCATATTGATTTAAGGCTGACGATATGTTTGTTTTCCAAATTAGGTGACCTTAATTATATACTATTAGATCATAATATTTTTTTGGAAAAATCAGCCAATTATGAAATTTTTTAAGTTGATATTTCAATTAGAATTAAAATATAAATGTGTTAATTCGCTCTATGAAGCATCTTGTGAAAAGAGATGAGGTATAAATAGTTCAATTAAAATCTAATGAATAAGACTGTGTTTATGAAATAGAAACATATATTTACTTCTATTATTATAGAGTTAATGAATTACTAAAATATAAGAAAAATGGTGTTGAAAATGAATTTCTATATTATAATTATTTTTGATAAAATCAATGACCATTTCATAATAATGATTTATGACTTTTTGGCCATCATCTTTTATCTGAACATGTTGTGTAGAATTATCCATCAAACCATTATTTTATTATTTTTCTTAAGTATCCATGTTTCAATTTCCCTCCTACTTTATCCTACTAGGAAACCTAGTAGCATGAAAATTTTATATTCATTTCTCTCTTTTTAAGAAGATGATTTATTATCCCTATTCACTATTTGGGTTTTTCAATAATAATTTGTTTCCAAATATAAATCCAATAATTACTAATATCAGGTTTAAATTTTGATGACACAATTTATTTAAGGTGGGTAGAATGTAACACCCAAATAAAATAAAATATTTTCCACCTAGAATAAATATATTTTTCATTCGAATATATATTCAAAAAACACCATGCTAATCTTATAAAGTTTTTTTCTCTCTACATGGAAAACTGAGGTTGTCTTACGTTATATGCAAGACCAAGTTTAACAAACAATAATATATTATTAAAAATATTATTATTTAATATAATAATATATTACCTAGACATTAAATTAACTATTGTAGGAGTAAATATATTATTGAAATATGCATTTTAATTCAATGGTTATAAATTAATTAGAAATTAATATAAGATCCAATGGAATATAAAGTAATATTTTTATAAAAATCTATTTTTATGATTTTAAAGATGATTTATCCTAATAAATTCAATTTTATAAAAATTAGTTAGTGATATTAATTTAATATACATATTATATAATCAATAAAAATACAACCAATATATTTCATAAGAAAAAGATAAAAACAATCCCAATATTTCACATAAAACTCAATATTTTTCTAAAGGTCCTTTTTACTCATTATAATGTAAAACCTATTTTAAATACAATTTTTGGAAATTTGATAAATATTATATGTAAATATAAACATTATTTCTTAAATAGGAACCTAAAATTAATGTTAGGGTGAATTCGTTTTATTTTTTTTTTTGTAAAGATTCATTATTAATGAATAATGAAAAATAATGAATTTTAATTCAAAATTGTTTATTGTTTATTTTATTTAAATGGTTAAATTGAAATTTTAAAGGGTTTAAAAGTTTAATTATATTAATTTTTCTATCAAATAATTCAATATTGGTAATTTTAATCAATTTCATATTGAAATTCAATATAAATACTTATCAAATTATAGAATGTTTTACTTCAAAAACACCAATTGTCGCCCCATCTGTGAGATTAAATTTAAATAAATTTAGGCCTATTATGTTTATGCAATTTAAAAAAAGGATTAAATCTTTGTATTCAGAGTAATTTTTTATTTCTAATATTTTCAACATAGTTTTTTACCAGAAATGTTATTGAAATTAATTAAAATTAATTACATCTATTATGGTATAATTAAGCTTAACAAATAACTAAAATTTATTCCTAATATGACAAGTGTCCTATAAAAATTTAAAAAAACTCCTTTAGAGAAATATTTAGGACAATAAACATCTAAATTTCCTTAATTTCAAATTTTTACCCTTTGATAAAAAGTAATAATTGGGGAGCATAAAATTTATTTCAAAAATACCAAGTGTATCATTACCTTCCACTATAAAAAGTCACTCCACCATCCCACTTCATAAAACCTATAAAGATACTTTTGATCAAATAATATCTACTCAAATAGATCCTAAAAATCCTTCCCATCCACCAAGGAGACACACCTGGGGTTGAAATCCATCCGAGGAATCCTTGTGGTGCAAACCAAAAAGCGATTCTCGGATAAGAGGTTACATTCTTCCTCAAAATCATTTATTTTATATTGATTAACCAACCCCTATAATAATAGGGTAAAATAGTTATAAAACTAATTCATTAGTATAAATATACTGATATTATTATATTCTAAGGGTTCCACAAACACATACAAACACTTCCATGGAATGAGTAACAAACTAACCATTTCTGTGTACGGTGATCTACGACCTCAAAAAATGATGTCATTCGTTTTTCCATTACCACCTCTCATGGTTGTACATTATGATGGAAATGATTTTAATATATTATATTTATTATATTTATTATTTATTTATTATTATTTAATACATTTATAACTCATCCATTTAATAATTCCATTTTTTGTAAATACGATAACATCATTTGTGAATGTGTGGACTACCGCACCCTCAAGGCGATATAACTCATTCATACTATACATGGAACATATGAAAAACAAAATTAATTCGAAATATGTATCATAAATTTTATTAATATTATATTCATGACATAGTTATCGTTATGTAAACATAATATTCCATTTTCATTATTACCCATTTTACACCAAAAAGTGATAATGTATGTCAAGGACGTGTCGACTACCACATCCTCGGCATTATGTGATTCATTTTACATAAAAATTATTATATTCAAAATTATATGGGAATAAAAAAATATTATTTAAGATATAATAATAATTTTGGAAAGATATAGTGTTACTTCCCATTTTTCCATAACGGTCATTGAAAAGTAGGAACATTACTCATGCGTAGGTACAACTTACCTTCTCTATTATCGTAAAGTTGGTTAATTTTTTAAAACCCTATTTCATGATTGGGTGTAAAATTATAATTGATGTATAAATGTGATAATTTTTTAATTATTATTATTTTGGATATAATTATATCTGGACCCTTTTTACAATATTCGACCTACCAAAGTCATTTTTGGCACAAGAACTGAATTTTGTCATAAAACCCTATGTAAAATTAATTTTTTAAGTAGTTGTGGACAACATTGTAATGAGTAAATTAAAAGTAATAATAAAATCGAACAATTTTCTGAAAAATAAAATAATTAACATAAGTTTTTCATTTAGGAATTTAATGACACACATGACAAGTCGGACTTAAGATAAGTGATTTCATCATAATTTACATTCCATGGAGGCTTATTTATTGTTAAGGACCAATTCACTTTTATAGGGTATATATACATCCATTTGAATTTTTATATCAAGAATCTACTGATCCTCATGATATTTTATATTTCATTTAATATTATTCCTTTAAGTGTGATATGGAAAAATATGTTTCAAAATTGTATATGACATTTGGAATCATTAAAGATTATGTTCATCAAGAATATTCTCAATGATTATATTTCTAATATCACTTCATTTTGTGATTGTTAAATTTATATTCAAAAAATAATGAACTTTTAATCAGTGTTAATTAGTCATTTCCTTGAATATCCATATTCTCATATAATGGACATTATTTTTCCCTAACTCATATATCAATTTCACGTACGATGTTCAGATAGTTATGTGATTAACTAGGGAATTATTGATAAATATTTATTCTTTATTAAATATTGATATTTGATAAGTAATATTGTTCAAATCAATTATTCAAAATGAGTAACTCTTTGGACTAGAAATGATGGGTATGACCCGAACATTATATATCCCCTTGATGCATCAACATGATCTTATGGAGATAAATAAGTTGTACATATTATAATAGTTCAAACAATATTTAGAAAGGTCTTAATGGTATAGTATTCCATGTTCCTCAGATATGACTACCAATAATTAATCATTTCCCTCATTTAGACTCATTTTTTGATAACCCATTTGATTATTCATCAAAATATCTATGTATACATTTCATTCTCAATTCATTGATTAAATGGAATTTTTTTCAGTTATTACCTTTCCATATCAACTATTCTCATTGATTCTTTATTTCGTCCACTATAAATGAATCTTATTTATCATTTGAGCGCGTCATTATTTTTTTCCCTTCCATATGTTGTGAAGAATAATCTTTTAAATTATCCTCAAAGTATGTATCTTATTTAATTTTATTATATATCATGTATTATTATCTATTACCTAATATAATACGGGTATTAAGTTTATAATCTTGTTTTCCAAAAATAATAAATTATTTGATTCCATGGGATTTGAAGCTTGAATCTATATCAATATAATAAAATAATGCACCAGCTCTTGAATTCTAGGATTGGGTCATTACATTATAGACATCCAAAAATTATTCCATGAATCATGTTGATGATCTATAAAGTATAGGGTATGGTTTTCAAATGATAATCACGTGTTTTCAAACCCTCATGCTCATGTTATAATTATGTGAGAATTAAAATATCCCTCATTTACCCATAATGAGAATCAAAGCTCACCCTTTATTATTTTTCCTTCCTCATGTTATAATTAAATGTTTTATGTATGATAAATCTCTAAATGGTACTCGATCAGAAGGATTTAGTGGGGTAATATCTGGTTCACTAATGTACTGGTTGTTTAGGTTTCCATGTTTCTAAAGTCACGAGACATATATGATTTTGAAATGGATAATTATATTAAAAAATGAATATTTATATATTAAGATGTGATTTCTATGTATGAAATTGGTGGGTATATATAGATAATACATATGTCTATTGTTTTAGTAACCTAATCATATTAGGGTCTCTTGGTGATTCTAACGAAAAGAAAAATTGAAGGATAAGCTAACAAAGGACAATCAATAGGCACCCATCTTTGGAATGACCATCCCAATAGGATAATATATTATTTCTCATATATTTCTTGGAATACACAATATAATTTAAGGGTAACCACCTTTATCAATACCTAACAAATTTTATGATCGATTTCATTGAAAGCGACTCTTTATAAATAATCTCACACTAAGTATTTAAGGGTATTTTAAATTCACAATAATTTAATTTACATCAAACGAAAATTAAAATTAAAATTATTTAATCTTATGAAATCATTATATTCACGTTTTTTATTCATTTATTGTATGGAATATTATAATGATTTTGTTTTATATCCCTTATTCCATCTACCAATTTAATTTTTTTCATGCCATATTATTGTGTAACTCTTTACAAAACCCAAAGTCTATGTTACTAGACCAAATATATAAGCCAAAATTATTAATATCTATCCATATAAATCATATATATAATGTATATCATATATTAATATAAAGTATTAGAGTTATATGATATTTAAAATCATTACATGACCTATTCTAGATCCACAAATAGACATCCCCTACTTTTCTATACAAGGAATAAACCTTTATGAAAGTCATAAGTTTGACCAAAAGACCCTCTACCTGAGGTTAAATTACTAGATATAGAATTTAATTCATTAGAATATAAAAACCTATTATGAAAAAATTGCGTCCATCTAATAAATTCATGGTAATAAACCCAATTGTAGACCTTGGAAAATGTGGACAAGAAACTAGATTTTGTAGATTGATGCCAAGAATGTAATCATAGACTCTATCTCCTAGAAGTTATTTATAAAATAAAATTTTATACAAAATATTCTTCTTTAACAAAATCAATTCGTACATAGTACTCATATTTCAAATAAAATTTACTAATCATGAATATAAAATGACCTATAAGTTAAATAAACTTTAATTTTTTCATATACATGAATAACCATTCCTGAACAATTCATAAATAAATTAAAACAATAAAGTTTTTAAAAATTAGATAGTATGTTATGAACACCCTATATTATTTAATAGTAAAGCCTTTATACTCATTTTATAACATGAAATTCTCATATTATATATCATATGAAATTTACATTTAAATATAGGATATTTTTTGAATTATAAAAATTTTATAAATCAATTAAAATTATATAAATATTTTACATAACCTATAAAACATATATTTAGCATTGTTTAATCCCTTCACCATATCAGTCACAAAAATATATTTTATATACTCTAAATAATATCTAAAATGCAACCCCTTATCACATAAAAAAACAATTTAATATATTAAAATAATAATAATTTTTTTAAATATAAACTTTATTATATTTTTTTGTTTATTTATGTAATTTATAATATCTTTATAATCAACCTTGGGATTTGTGAATAAAATTTTTATTTCAAGATTACAAGGAATTTTATGTAATTTGGTAAAATGTATTTTAAATATTAAAATTTAATATTTTTTATATTTTATTAATAAATGTTTTATAAACATTTATATAATTTACTAAAACTATTTAAAATTAATTATTTTTTAAAATAATTACTAATTAAAATAATACCAATTATGTCTTCCACTATAATTTATACACATTGAAGGAACTATATAATTTTTTCCAAAAAAGTTGTTTTTAATATTAACTCTCTAACATTAATGGAATATTTATAATAAAAGTTTCAAATAATATTTATTCAATTGTCCGTAGACATTATATAGTTAATATATAAAACACTAGTATAAATTCAATAAGTATTTCAAAATATCTAATTCCACTATTTATAAACATTTTTTAAATAACCCTAAAATCTAATGCTTTTTTCCAAAAATAGAAACTTAGATGATGCAATCAATTTAATATATCTCACTCCTTCTACTCCAAATTATATTAAATATTTATCATAACAATGAGTTATACTACTAAAATTATGTTATAATATTATGTAATTTTGAGAGTGAAAAACAAGTTATGATTTCATGAAACGGGTTCTTTATTTAACAATTAATGAAACATGTTTCTTCGATGATGAAGATAGATTTGATACCAAGGATAGGATTTATATGTTCATCCTAGGAACTTAAAAACTAAATCAAACCCATATTTCTATGATCTAACAACTAAAATAAACAATTATAATTTAAATAAATAATATAACATATATACCATAATTGAATGAACTTTCTTTAATTATTTGATTCATGTCTTATGAATATCCAAAGATCAACAAATACAATATTTCTACCCCCACGGGATTACACTAGACAAAGGATTTGAGAATGTTTATTAAGGATACCAAAAAAGGTGGTTTTAGTGCCTTCTTATAGTAATAAACATTATTTTGGGATGAATTTATAATTGATAGGCTTATATACAATTAATCATTAAAACAAAAGGGATATCATATGATTATATAATTATTTTTCATGTATTTTATTTAATGAAATGAATTACCCGAATTAATTTTTCAATATACATGTATTAACATGTTTATTTAATTATTTAATATATTCATGGAATATATAATCCAGTTAATCCATACATGATGAATTATAATTGATAAAAACACATGGAAGAAATACAAGAACTTATAACACCATGGGAAGATACATTCACTTAAAACATAAAATTTTACTGCACACAAAACATGGATATGTTATAAATATTCACCTTTAGTATATTGATATTAGTTTTCTTCTCAGATTATTCTCAACAAATTTTTTAAATACTCAAACATGAATAGATAATAAGGAATGAATTTACTATACCATATCCTATATAGGATTCAACTTTATATTTTAATTTACACACTATTGTGAGTGTATTTCATTATTTTCAAAGAATATAATTAAAAAGATATTCTTAGATCCACATGAAATATGTTACAACCACATTGATCAAAAACTTCCCTAAGAGGGGGAGTAAATTAATGTGTTTATACTCTTTTTATTCAATTTCAGATGGATGATGTTACTAAATTACTAATAATATTATAATTCATTCACAATAAAACCATAAAATCAAAGAATTTCAATAAAATTAAATTCATAAATATATAATATTCTACATGGTTTTCCATTAAGGGAATTATCAAATTGAATACGCCAATGTTGTAAGTCCTTATTTATTTTTGGGTCATTAATTTAGGGGAAAGATTAATCTTTTAGTATAAATGAAGATATGTTAAATTAATTGGGTTTCATATGAGGAATCCATGTGTTAGAACATCTTAAATAAATTTTATTTGATCTAGAAGGAGGCTCAGTTTTGATTTCATGTTATTTTACGTCATTAATGAATGGCCTAGGGGCCTAACGGAAATTTTTTTTCTACAACAGCTCAAAAAATAAACCTTGGGAAGCACCATAAATAATTATGGTTGGAGTATGTACCTCTCTCTATTGTCATTTATTTCATTAACAAATTAGATAAATATAGTTTTAACCATTAAGTAAAATTATTGAGGCTCCTACCCTATTTAGAAGTGATTCACAGAATGAACCTATCTCGCACAATGAATTTTATAGTCCTTCATACTATAACCTTCCTGTTCATGCCGTTAATGAGTCTTTTCAGACCACATTGTGTACAAGGCTCTATTTTTTGTAAATAGTTGTCAATGAAGATCAAAATGAAGGATATTAAGAAGAAATACAATGAAATAGATAAATTGAAATTCAAACTATTATTGAACTGATCATAAGTTCAAAGAACTTGTGTCAAAGGTGACACATTGTTTACAACAACGATATATGGTGAGGTATCATCCATCTGAGTATTATCGGAGAAGAATGGGGATTTGAGGTGGAATACAAAATTCTTCATGATTTAATGACAACAATGAAAGATCTTACATGAATAATAGAATCATATGACTTGTATGAAGTATAGAATGGTGGTTAAAGAATAATAGATAGTGTGGAAGGGATTGCAATTCTGATATGGCCATGAATTTCACAGTGTATCTAAATCTAACAATGATTTGAGGATTTTTATTTCCCAAATATCATAAGTTTAAATAACTTGTGATGCAAGAATTACCATGTAATGCGGGAGTTAGGATACTGTTAGTCAGATTCTGGTTTTGAATAGAAATATTATTGCTGCTGAAAGATAGGGAAAGGATGTGACTTTGAAAAAATTTATTAAGAACAAGGTAAAAAAATGGCCTAAAATTTTTAGTGAAATTAGAGTTTTAATATCATCATATCAATATTTTTCAAAGGAAATAGGTGCGTGAAAAACCAGATTTGTGTGTGAAATAATGGGAATGTGAGAGAAAAATATTGTATGTGAAAAAGATAAATGTGGAAAGGGGTTTAGTAAGAAACATTTTTGAATGTTTAAAGCTATATAGAGATATTTAAGTCTTTGAAATGAAATAAGTTTTCAATATGATTCTAAAATAAAAGATACATGAACATGAAGATGAGCCAAAGAAGATCACTAAATTCAATAGTTTGTATTTAGAAGAAACTTCCAAGAAATTCAAGGAACTTGACTCTTTGTTACAAAACTGTGTTAAGATGCATAAAGATGAAGTTGAAAGATTAAATAAGGCTTGTAAAGAGAAGATGACTATGATTGAAGACTAGAAGTCATCCTCTATATGAAATGTCTAAAATTGGAAGCTTAGTGTGCCAATATTGAGAAGACCCCTATTTAACCTTCACAAAAAAAGATAAAGTTTCTACTGGTATTCAACATTCATTGGTAGATTCTAAGGATGAAAGAAATCCAACATGTTATAAGAATATGTTGACTTCATGAATTGATCTATCACAATATGCTGATAATGTTCAGGTACCATTCATTCCATCTTTTACTCATGTTTCTAAATTTCTTTCTATAAAAACTGCAGGATAGAAGAAAATTTATAAACATGTATAGATGTGGAAAGGTGATGAGATACCAACCACCATATCTTGGGTGGATAGTAAGAAGAAGTTAAAAGATGATTCCCCACAGAGATCACAACATGTCATGAAGAAGAATCAACGAACATATGAAGAGGATATCAAGAATACATATATTTTTGGTCAATGATGGGGTTGTAACAAATTTGGGCATTATGCACTGGATTTTTGGTACAATACCTTAAATGTAAAATCATAGAGAAAGAACATCTCAATGGAGATAAAGTCAGGTAATAAGAAGCATCATCCACATAAACAAAAACATATGTACACTTCAAACAGATTTAAAATATAAGATAACTTTTGTGATGTGTGAAATAAGAGTGGTCACAAGAATGGTCCATGTTCATCACAATAGGTATCCAATGCTAAAAATAAAAGGACATTAGAGGCACTAGATAAGAAAAGAGATGCATCCTTGATGCATCCTTGGAATGTAGTCATAAGAATGTTTTAAAAAAATCACCCAATAAGACACCAAGGAAGAAAGTCGAGAATTATTTGGATTCTAAATACATGAAGGTAAATGGTGGTGCATCCAAAATAACTACTAAAAAGGATTCCACTAAGAATAATCCATGTAGAAGATCCAATCTTGATGCCTCAGTCACTAATTATATATTGGTGATTTGGCCATAAGATTTGGAATGAATGTGGAAAATGGAAGATGAAAAGGCTAAGGCTAGTGCTAAAAATAAAAAGAATATTCTAAATGAATACAAAAAGGTTGTGTGTGTGAGGTGCAATAAGGCTAGTCACACTATTATAAAGAGTTTTGAATTCATTATAGCCCAACAAGAATTCCTCAAAAAGATAAATATTTCACCAGGATATTCTAATGGTTTGAAATCTCTTGAAGAAAGAAAATTCACACACAAAGTGATGGAAGAAAGAGTTAGGTCCACACAATCGCAATCAGCATTAAAGATCAGTTGTGAAATTTTGAAGAATGCAGAATCTAGGTTTAGAAAAGAATCTCAACCTTGTTGTTCACATTCATGGATCAAAGAGGATCCACCTTATTCCCTTATATTTTTTTGTATTGTATTTGTTCTTATAATACTGGGAATTAAAGGTGAAGCAATATCATATTGGGTAAAACCTAAGATTCAATGGTGAGAAGTGCTTCCTTTAGGGTGAGACACATGAATAATATGTAAGAGTTATTATCTCAATAAGTATCAACATTTGTTGGTATTAAATTGAACTACTCTAAAGATTTTCTGAGGATCATTTCATTGGCAATGAAATGTAATCTCTCAACCATTATTACTCAAAATAAAAATTATTTTACAAAAGGGGAGTAATAAATTTAATCAATGACATAAGAATAATAGAAGTTCCCCAATGTCACGTATCCTACCCATTACACTTGAATTTTTTACAACTATTTGTTTATGTGAGTGTAGGAGTTTCAGGTTAAAAATATCATAACACATTTATTATCCTCATCCTATAAATAATGTGAAAATACCTTGAAGATAATTATATTTGTTCTCACCTTATGAGCTATCATGATTAGTAGATAATGGACATCTCTATTGTCTAAATAAAATCCACTTTTTTTCTACACCGAGTAGCACGCGAAAAATCGGAGAGGTTTGCGCAATGTGCATGGAAAATCAGATGGGTGAATGTAAAATTGGTTGTGCAAAAAATGTGGGTTTTAGGTTTTATGTCAAAGGGGTGCATCATGATTAGAAATCATAATATAGAAAAAGTCTTCGAGTGCAGAAAAAATCTAGGCAGTGCCGGAAAGTAAAGGAAGGTGTGCATAATATAAAGAAGTGATGGCCATTTTTACGCGCCGGAAAGGGGTTTTGCACGAAGGGTCAAAACACATTTAAATAAGAGTTGACCACATGCCATTTAATGTTTATAAATAATTATACAAATCCTAATCTCTAACACATAAAAAAATTTATGTATAGAGTGGTGTGTGAAAATAAGATGTGATGCATGAAAAATGAAAGTGTATCACGAAAAAAGGATGTTCTCTACGAAAAATAAGAGTTGCGCGAATAGGATTTTTCATGCCAAAATGTTTTTTTACACTCATGGTTTAAATTTGATGTGAAATAAACCTAGAAGGGTGTTCAAAAAATTTTGGTGTCCCATAGGCCTTTGGAAGGTTCTAATCACTCTTAAAGAAGCTTCACGAAGAAGTAAGTACCGTGAACCAATCGGTTTTGCAAAGAAAAGTAGTACCCCACATAGACGACTTGTGTTTATCACCCTCATTTTTCATTTCAAAGATAAGAAGAACAATAAGTTTAACTAAACTCATATCTATAAAGAAAGAAACAAGTATACTGATACACTTAGGTGTTGGAATTGGGAATTAAATGAAGAGAATAAGAAGAATAACAAAGTGTACCCAACTAAAGATTGTGAATTATTCGGGGTAGTACAATTATGTACATGCATTGATGAGATTATATTATTTTCTTTAACAATAACATAGTATTTTTTTATTCTGGCCAAGAATAAAAGACGGAGGTTTAGTTCCATCATTTAGTTCACTAACGGAGAATATTCAATACAAAAGTGCATTAATTTAGGACTCTGATGCAAGAAATGTATCACGCTGAACATGAGAAAAATACTTCCATTATTATATTTTGAAGAGGCTTTCTTTATATAAACTGAGTGGGACTTCACACACGGAAGTGAGTCAGGGGGATTCAATGGCAATGACCTGAGGGAAGTAGTGAGCTATCCCTGAACATTTAGTCAGTGAGCCTGGGATAGAGTGACTCTGCCCGAACCTATGTAACCCTCAACTAGTGAAGAATAGTGGTATCAGGTACGACCAACAACCTATCAGCATGTGATCCTTGTACATGGCCATTAGAAAAATATTTATCTATAATGTATGGGAAAATTTATATATAGAGTGGTGCATATAAATAATAAGTGTTGTGTGAAAAAGAAAGTGTTGCGCGAAAAAGAAAAGTTCTGCATGAAAAAGAAGAGTTGTGCGAAAAGGATTTTTTGCGCTAAAAGGATTTTTTTATGAGCAAGGTTTAAATTTTATACTCAATACACCAAGAAGGGTGCGCAAAAAATTGGGGGTCCCACAGGCCTTTTATAGCTGCTTATCACTCTCAAAGTGGCTTCTCAAATAAGTTTCATGAACCATTCAGATTTACAAAGGGAAGCAGTACCTTTCACACACGACAGGTGTTTAACACTCTCGTTGTGCTTTGAGAAGAGAAGAATAAAAATAGGTTCAACTAAACTCAGATCTTCATAGAACTATGGAATAATATCAATACCCTTTGGTTTTGGAATTGGTAATTAAAGGAAGAGAAGAAGAACAACAACAACAAAGTGTTCCCAACTGAAGATTATGAATTATTCAAGGTATTATAATTGTGATGATTCTATGCTGAGATGATCTTCATTTCTTGAACAATAACATATGATTTTTTTATTCTGGATAATATGTGAAGAAATAGATTTGGTGAATTTAGATATTGAACTAAAGGAGAAGATTGAATACAAAATATCATCAATTAATGTCTCTGATGCAATCAATGTCTTAAGCTGAACATGAGACAAAGACTTCCATGCTTATCGTTTGAAAAGACATTCACATCCTTAAACTGAGTGGGACTTCACCCAAGGAAGTGAGCAAGAGGGGTTAGTGGTAGTGACCTAAGGGAAGTAGTGAGTTATCCCTAAACATTTAAGTAGTTTTCCTGGGAAAGAGTGACGGTTCATGAAACCTATTTAAACCACAACTAGTGAAGAATGGTGGAATTTGGTATAACAGAAAACCTATAGGCATATGCTCCTTGGACATAGAACATAGTGTTGAACCATATAAAAAGGATTTTACTGACCTTATGTATTTGAGTGTTTTAATTAATTCACATATCCATCATACATGTTTAAACTAGTTCCTACCAATGTGGACAAAAGATCCAATAAAGTAGAGAAACATTTGACACCCTGATCCACCCCCCCCCCCCTCAGGGTTGTCTTAGGACCTTCAGAGTCCTGGATGACTTTTTAAATTTTTTTCATACCTATCTATTTTTTTGTCTACCCCAATCATAGTTTAGGGTATCAGGGAGGTTTAATGAGTACATTTTCAAGTTGTTTGAAACATCTACATCCCTCATTGCATCCCCCTTGGGATGGATCTTCTCATGATTTAAAAGAAAACAATGGTGAAATCTACCCCTTCATTTTTTGGTTCCCCTTTTAAATACCGTGGATATTTTTTCTATATGGGATATCTTCTCAATAATTATTTCCTTGAATCGTATTGAAATTATCTATGTTTTATTGGGATTTAGTATGTAATAGTGAGAGGAGGTTATGAAAATTAATCACATGTCACTAGGTGTGATTTTGGAAAAGCAATGATTCATGCTGATTTTCCTATAGATTATGCCTATTTGGAGTAAATTATATAATTATTTTTAAATATATATAATAAAATATAAAGGACACTAGGGGTGTAATGAGTTTAGATAAGGAATGGGAAGGCATGTTCAAAGCTAAGAGGATCTCTATAAGGATGGTAACACCTATACATGGGTAGGTTTTCCATTTAATAAAAATTCATATACTTATTATTTCATTCCTTCCTATAATATTTATTTTTTCATGGGTTATGGTACATATTTTAGGGACTGATAGCCTTAGTTAATAGATATTGGATGGTATTCAACTTCGTATACTCGAGATAAGGGCTCTTTATCAGTTTGTTGAATTGGGGTCATTGTGTGAATATATCAAGAAGGGGTGATAATGTTGATTGATTTAATAGGAGGCCTTTTGTGGTCTCAGGATGTGATACACGACATGAGTGTCCTTAGAGGAATCACCTATGGATATTTGGATAGAGACGATAGGGTGTATGCCTTTTGATGATAAAATAGACAATGTTATGTCTTGTGTGGGATAAGAAACACACTTCTGGGGATAGAGTTAGATCTTAGTGAGTGCTAAGAGTAACATGAGTCCTTAAGGACTAGACATCTTTGATAGATATAGGTTTATTCTAGGTAGTGGATTGAGGGATGTCCCCAAGGAAATTTTATATGGGACCTAGTGTGGGTTATGTGAGTTTTCTAGGACATAGATTTGAGTTTTCAAGGGCCTTGGAGTTATATGGATTGGAAAGATCCTTGTGTAGTTGGACCTTGGTTCATATGGTTGGATAGGTCTATAAGTTTTGGGTCAATGGGATCCTTTGAATAGTGTTTTTACCAATCGTTGATGGACTAATGATTGTATCGATTTTGTAGATACTAGGATGGTTTTAGAGGATCCCAGTGGATACCCTGGTGGGAATGGGGAGATATTTTATGATAATAGATGCTATATAAGGGATGATACTATGCTAGAATATGAGGTGAGATATATAATTGGATATGGTCATATGTTTATTTCATGAGGTTGTGATAGGTGATGGATCATGGTGTGTGTGATGGATCCAATGGTCTTTTCCTTTTTTGGGTTAGATAAAATCGGTGGGACTATCATGGTGAGGAAGATTCCATGATATTTATGTGATTTCTAGGCCAATCATGAGGGAGATGTTATTTAATAGGACAAATTTGGAAATCACAATGACTGAGATATCATCAATGGGGATATCATGAGTGATATAGAGTCTATAACATGTGAATGATGATGAAAAATCATATATTTTTTAATCCATGAGATAAATATGGTCTTTTATGTGATATAGAAAATTAATTGATTTACTACCATGATTGAGATTGGGTATGAGATTTGTAAGAGAACATAATTATAAAACATGATCTCTATGATTGAGATTGGTTCTAGATATGATATGATATTAGATAGATGGAATATACCTTGAGTGATAGAGTTGTGTTCTACTGTGGGATATGAGACTATCATGAGTGTGAAGGGGAATTCAGATCTTCTATTTAGTACCATATCATGTAATTTTGGTTTGCAGTTCAAGGACATGTATGAGGCCACACCCGGAGTCATTGATTATAGGATTGATATCGGTTATGATTCCATGAGATCAGTAGATGATGATGATTATGTCATTGAATTATAAAAAATGCATTTTAATATCCATCGTGTCCTGATTATCACAAAGTGACTTGTTGTGTGGAAACTCATGGTGGCTTAGATAGCACATGAAATCCAACATGGATATGAGACAAGTTTTTTTCATAGGAATACTCATAAATAACGGAATATACCTGGGGAAATTGGTGAGACCTTACTATTATGTATTACTAACAACCAACTTGGGAACCGTGGTGAATGCATAGAATCCATTTATACCATTTAGGTCGAGCACATGACATGCATTGGATCGAGCTACGTTAGTTCAATGGGTTTTCAATGAAAAGGATTTTAAGGGAAAAGGATGGAAGTAATATCGGATGTGTATTTTCATTTCTTTTTTTTATTACATTTGATCGGCTTCGTGGGGATCAGTTTTATGATGGAATGGCTATGAGTTTTGTGGCTATATTCTTATGTATGGAACATTTTTTATAGAATTAAGTTTTTTAATTGTGAATACTTTGAAAATTATATGAGGTATTTTTATTGAGTAAAATTTCATTATTTTTTACTCAGATAAGAGGTTATAGTCACTCTATGATTACACCATAAACCCTCTCTTCTAGTCGTTAGTATATGGTATATGGGGAATTTCACCTGAGGTCACAAGGCACCCGGCCTAAAAGGGAGTTCAAGGCTGAGGTGTCAAAAAAATTTAATAGTGATTTTTTTTATTTTATTAATTGGGGTGATAGAGGATAGGTGGTCTATGAATGTGTCAAATCTTGGGATGTATATAATATTGTTGATTCATGAACACCTTTTTAGTGAGATGTCTTGATTACCATGGATATAAGATTTTATTCTGGTTCATGTTGTTGTGATAGAGATGTTTATTGAATATATTTTTTCACTAGAGGTTGTTATTTATGTTATCTAGGTTTTCCCTATTAGTAAGAGGTGGGTGATCATGTTTCGTATTTATCATATATGATTAACATGACATATATGTGCTTATTTTTTGTATTTTGAGATGATAATGTTTTATGTTTTTAAAGTTTTGACAAAAACATATATGGTGTTTCCCGTTTAACTTATTTTTGAGGTTCTGGATAGTTGAACCATGATATTTTTTTCTAAAGAAAAGTTATTTGGATGCCTGTGATGTATTTTTTAGTTAAAACCATATATTCTCTCTATGTTAGTGAAGTATAATTACCCTAAATGAGTCCATACAGACCCCAATGAGTTTGGTGTTGTCAATGTATGCCTAGAGGATGATATGATAATAGGAATGAGGCCTCTTAAGGATATGGTTTCATCTATATAAACTTTTAATAATAACCTATATGTAATTTTCCCATATAGATTCTTGGTGGGACTCAAATTAACATAACTTGGTGGTTAATAATGGAATGATAAATTCCCTAAGTTTTCCGGATGTGAAGTTGTACAGTTATTTATAATATTGAGTCAAGATAAGTGGGAATGATTAGATGGATTCCATGACCAATGATTTAAGGTTATGATTTTTGTAGTGGTTTTGACCATGGAAAAATTATCATGGTTTTGGAATGATGATCATGTGGTTGGTGGTCATGGGTTTTCCTTCAAATGATTGATATTCCTTAGGATGTTAGATGGACCTAAAATGAATGAAAAGTATGTTTAGTGAGTTAGGTGTGTAAGTGTGTGTTAGATGATATGTGACTCAATATATCCTGAGTCTAGTTGTGTGATCAGGTTATAGGGGATCATGAACCATTGGATAGCGTTTAAATAGATATATATTGTAGAAATGAACCTTTTAAAGGGTTCTTAGTGGAACACTCTACCTAAGGAAGAGATTGAGTGTCGTTGTTTAATTTTTAAGAAACATTTTGATGAATGGAGGCATGTGAACACTAGTTATGTGTGATTTCTGGTTATGTTATAAATTGTTGAATGGGCTATATGCTAGTCCATCGAGCATCGTTCATCTTATTGATGAACATGAGTGGTACTATAATGATAGTATGGTGCAGAGATATTCACATCCATGGTGGCCTAGGTTTTTGGACCATCATAGGGTTTTTGTTAGAGAGGTGTTCTAAATGGACCCATTTGGGTCAACAGTTGAAGGGTTGTGTCATGGAATCCATATAGTGGTGAGCACACTATTGGATTTAATAGGGTGTAGCTGTTATTTCATATGAATTTTGATGGAATCTGGAATGATTTTTTTAGTGAGTTGGGAATGGGAAGTGGTTGTTGTTTTGTGATAGCACTCATGTATAATTGGGTTATTCATGTTTAGTCATCTTTTGTGGTAACAGAAAAAGAATGGGTTGTTGATAGTGGGTTCTTGGGTTCGTTGATTGATGATAATGATACTCTTATAGTGGGGACCATTATGTTAATTGGGTTTCAATGACCCTCAAGTTTGATAAGTCATGGGTATAATTAGACCAGTTAGTGGATGGATGAGGGGACACTAGGATTCTGGTGTGTGGTAAGATCCACTAACATTTATTTCTATGGGTAATAATAGATTTCATGTTTGTATGTGTTGGAAAATGAATTTGACCTATTTGAATCCTTCTCAGAGTAGAGTTGGGGTGATCAAAGTGTGAGGATAAACAATGGTGTGTTGATGCGTAGGGTTTGTTCATGAATGTTACTATGGTTGGTTGGTGATAAAATCATGGAATTACACTAGGATTTTGGTTTTAACATCCTTATGAGAATTTGGATGGTCTCGTGATGCCTTCAGAATTTAAAGAATCGTGATTTATCAGAGTGGTGGCGAATCAATAGTTGTGGTAGAGAATTTTCAAGAATGGTCGGCAATAAGATAGGTCCAACCAAAGTTTATTCACTACATTAGAAATGATGAGGTGGAAAACAGGTCAAAATAATTTTTTAAGAAATGTTAGGTGTGTAAGTGAACAACTATAATATAATTTTTTGAAATGTTCATACCAATGGTCGAGTGGACCACGACATGGAATTGGATATTGTGAGTAAATCCTTATGGTGGGGAGGAACATTATTTTGGGGATAAATCAATTGATAAAACTATAGTTTTTTTAGTAATTGGTGTGGTTAAGCACCTTCTCTATGTTTTTATTAATGGAAAGTGTGTGTCTTGACCATAAGTAAATTGTGTTCTTTGTTGTATGGAGTTTTGAGTGGAAACATATTGGGAATTTAGAGGTGTAAGAAAACCGTTTTTTCATGAATTCATGACCAAGGTAGATCAGTTTTCCTAGT
The DNA here is from genome assembly GCA_963277665.1 of Viscum album. NCBI lineage: Eukaryota > Viridiplantae > Streptophyta > Magnoliopsida > Santalales > Viscaceae > Viscum > Viscum album. The sequence continues at coordinate 1,059,472,187 of OY728163.1, read as the reverse complement.
GGAAGGACAGAAATAGCTTCTTCAATAAATGAATCACTATAGTGGGGTGTTATTAACCCCTTAATAATTTTTGGACCATTTATTATTGAAATATGTTTGATTTTCTAATTTTGAGAAGGGTTTATTCCATGAATTATGACTCAAATTAGAAATTTGAGTGTTGGTACATATCAATGATATTTTTTTAGATTAATTGAGAGGCCATAATAGTGGTTTTAGTGATCAGAAGGTATTTTATCCTAGACTAGGACCCTATCTAAAATACTACTATAGTCATTGTTTATGTATAATAACCATGACCCTAGTAGATCAGAGTCAGTGGTTACTTTATTAAAATGGATTGAGGTATAAGAAATCATATCCCAAAGGACTGAATAGTTTATTAGAATTAGAAATCTAGATACATAATTGAATATTAAATTTAATTTGAAAAAATAAAACACAATATATAAATTTATTTTAGAACACCCTAAGTTCGCTAGATTATCCCACAATTTCAATAATAATAAGCTTCTTCAAGACCTTGGAAACAATATAACAAAATAAAGGGGTCAGCTCAAATGATCAGTAACGATTAAGTGTAGTGGAAGATAACTAATGTATGAAATAACAATTATGGAAAGGTAAAAAACTAAAACCCATTCAATTTAATCAGTAAATGATAATGAAATTCATGAATATCTAATATCATAGTGAAATATATCATGGATAATAAAAACTAAAATTAAAATTAAAGCAATGCTTAATTATTGGACTTCATGATCTTAGGTGTTTTGGTAACTCTACCATCACGACTATTCACAAGTAGGTTTATAAATATGGAGAACAAATTGATTAAGTTCTTCCAAATTCATCTTTACTATCAATACCATTCACAATATAGTTTAAAACTTCAAGTTACAAATAGATTAGGTTTCTCTAACTGATTTTCCTCATGAGACCTACTAATTCATCGAGGTGCCATTTATAACTAAGATCCACTTATTTATATAATGTCCAAAGCATTCCTCATATGAAAGGGTGAAACATAATCAATAAAAAATCATATTAAAGACATAATAAATCTCAATACTTACCCTAATCAAATGAAAATAATAATAAACCTTATAAAGAAATGTGGTGAAAAATATCAAAATAATATATCTGTAGTGGAACTGATCATAAATATTTTAATTAAATATGGAATATGGAATCATAAGGGATAAAACCTAGTGAATAATAGTATTCAACAAATGACAGTGACATAGATGAAAATAATTTCAATGATATCACAGAAAATTTCATTAGAAAAATATCGTTTTTCACTTTGAAAAGAACTTAATTTTAAAAATATATGAAATTATAAAAAACACATTTTCTCTATAAATAACCATGTAAAATTGTATATAATGATTCGAAACATTATTGATAAATAATGGTAGGAAATTAATTTAATTCCATATGAGCAAAAAAAATTATTTTTGAATAAGTGACATTAAAAGATGGTTTTTAAGAGAAAGTCCATTACAAATATCATATTATTGAAGTGAGCATTAATAAAATGAATACATTATGTGTATCCATAATAAAACCATATAAAAAGTTTAAATATAACATAAGATAATAAAAAGTCATTTTATACATAATCTTAGTCTCATATAATCACTAAAGAATATGTTTAACCTAAAGAATGAAAATTGAGTTAATAAATCCCTTACCAATTTGTAATCAGTCGAAATGTATTCCATATAAAAGTAATAAATCTCCTATTTAACACTAAATAACAAAATGTTAATTATATTCATGAAATTAAATATAAAAGGTGATTATATACGTGATACAAAATAAATAAGATGTTAATAAGTCATATATCTCACATAAGAAAAAGTGAGACTAGATTCCCTTACCTATTTACCTTTATTTTTGTGTAGTTTAACAACTTGAATAAATGTTTAAATAATGATATCAACTCATTATATAACTATATTAATAATTATAAAACCTTGTTTGATATATCTATAAAATATTATCCCCCATTTGTTAATAATATTTCATTATTTATGTTTTTTTGGGTGCATTCATTTCATGGTTCCATGTTGGTTCACTTTTGAATAATTATTGATTTTTATATCAAATGGTAGTAATAGTACATAAGTTAAATAAAATGGTATTAATTCACTTACATAATTTATAATGGTTCTATATATCCTTTTTTATTTTTTAAATTAGTATGATTCATTTTAAAAAAAATGTTAATGTTATTTTTTTAGTTTATTTTGGTTTTTTTCGACCATCATAAACTATTAGCATTTTTATATAATATTTTTTATATATATTTGTTCCATAACATGAAATAGGTTACAATATACCTATTAAAATATTATTTTACATGAATATTACTTTCATTACTAGCCGTGAATAAGATAATGGAAAATGAAAAATCATTATTCACAAAGATGGTTAACATCAATTATTTGGAAAATGGTTTCTGTTATTTGGATACGAGGAGGTAATAAAATTAATGGATTTAATATATTCAATTATAAAAATGATATTTCAGTTTGTATATGATTCTAGAGTTATTATTTTATGATGGATGAAGGAGGTGAGAAAGATATATAGGAAAATAAGAAAACATGATAAGTAGAAACTTTGCCAGTCAACCCCGGGTTCAAATCTCTAGGGAGGAAAAATAAATTTCATTCAGGCTACGGGAGATATCCAAATACTCAGACAATTGGAGAGGCCAACGTGAGTGAAGACCCTATTTGTGGGCTATGGGGAATCTATTCTATTGTTGATAGTGTCACATGTCCAATATATGTTTCTTTATTTACATAAAATAAAGGGAATTTTTACAGAAATCTATATTTTTCACTAATCACTAAATAATTATCACTTCAGAAGATTCTAAAAAATTAATCATAAGGTAAAAATGACATGAGAATCCAAAAAATTACGGTCATTTAATAAAATAGATTTTATAAAAGCATCAAAAATTTATTATATTTATTTTCTCATGAAAAGAAATAGAAAACTTTTTTTGAAGAAAACACGTATTTTAAGACTAAAATGAATTTAATAAAATTTGTATTTTGTTCCAAAGAATAATTAAATTTTAATTCAATATGAAATTAATATTTATTTCATAATATTATTAATCTTATTCACATGTTCCAATTTAATGGATATTTTATAAAAATCATGTTAAAATATTATTATTTTGGAGTTCATTTTATCCTAGTATTCTATGCGATGTAAGATATCAAACATATTTTTCTTTTAAAATATCATGGTGTTACATTATCCCATTCCTTAATAAATTAACTCCTCTCAATTAAAAATTATTTATTGGTAATAATGGAGTTAAAATCTTAAATTTATCCAATGGAAATAACACATCTTAAAAAGGGTTACTAAATAATCCTCTTAAAAATGTGTAATGGAAAATGAAAAGGTCACCCCAAATTTAGGATTCTGTATAGGAGAATATTAGTGGGAATTGAAAACATGTTCATTGTAAGATCCTGACTTTCTCTGGAGTGGACTTGGTTGTGAATCCAGGTACTCTTTTTCCCTTATTTAGATAATTTTTTATTTTTTTTATCATGGGGTGTGTTTTGGATAATATTGAGAAAAAAAATTGAACGAAATAGGGCTTTACACTGTTGGATCATAGTTAGAGAAAACTTTTCACCCTATCCTGGAAAACGGTTCTACCCTGAATGGTGGGGGTTCACACTGCTAGCACACGATTTGTCAAATCGTGCACCCTAAAAGGAAAAATCCTACACCCCTAAAATAATAGTTGTGCTTTTAAGGAATTTTGTTAGGGAAAACCATGTGCCCCTTCCCAGCCAAGCATGTATGACTTTTAATGTATCCCAAAAATTAGTTTTAAATTCCCCCAAACACTAAAAACTCGTCTGATTTGACCCAAAATCTAACCAACTCTATTTTTCATGATTTCATAGCTTTATAAATGCATTCAAGGGTCATATGACCATTGTTATTCACGACTAAAAGCTCGAATCAAAGATCTGCAACCCTCCCAATATATAGATCATATATCATGCCTTTCTCATTCATGCACCTCTCGTCTCTTATTCTTTTGATGGGAAGTTATTCACTTTTTTTCAAGTTATGGATCTGGATTTTCTGAATCTAGATCTAGGCTTGTGGATATACATCTATAATTAAAAGATATTGTTTTTATATAATATGTATTTAGGGATATAGATCAAGATACCAATCAACATTGGTGTATAGATCAATTTTGAGGATTTCCATTGGGAGATTTCTCATTAAAACATTGTAGTAGGTGGACTATTATTCAAATCCATTAGTCTTATTATCAATTATTTTTATGTGATTACAGAATTGGTAGGGTTATTTTAACAGTTAGAATTTATAAATTTGTTTAATTAAGGTAGTCCATTAATGAATTGTGGATTTTTTTCATTTGATTAAATAATGAAATTATGGAATTGGGGTAACTAATTTATGAATTACTTATTAAGGTATTCAATTAGGGAATTGAGGGTTATTATTTGTTGATTTAATTATTGAATAATTGAATTGTTGAATTGTGAATTGAGAGTAATTGATTGGTGAATTAATTATTGGGTGTTAAGATTGTGAAAGGATTAATTAATTTTGGAATTAATTAATGAACTTAGTATGGTTAATTAATTTTGAATTAACGAATGAAATATATATGATTAATTAATTAGAGAATTAGTTAATGGGTTAAATGTGGTGGATTAATTTTTTAATTAATTAATGGAATTGGATTAAATAATTATGAATTAATTAATGGAATTTGTGGTTTTTATTTGTGATAATAAGATTAATTTATACTATTCTTGGTTGACATGTAAATCTAAAAATATGTGATAATAAGATACTTATGATAATGTGATTAGTTATGAAATATATCTATGAATGATAAATGGGGTTATAGACCTGACATTATATAGTCATGATATATATATATGAATGAAAAATGGAATTCTATATAGGATGTTTTATGCCATGACATATATGTATAAATCGAAATGGGGTTCTAGACATGATTTTCTACTCCCATGAAATATACGTATGAATGAGAAATGGGGTAAAGGAAATGATGTTCTATGCCCAGGGCATATATGTATAATAGTGAAATGGGGTTCTATAAATGATGTTCTACACCCATGGTATGTATATATATACATGAATGATTGATTGATAAATGGGGTTCTAGACATGGAGTTCTACATCCATGCAAGTTAAATGGTGCGAGATAGGGACTGATCCTCTAAATACTCATAGGGACCTAGACATAGAATTACACACCCAAAACATTGTCCTTGGAATGGGTTCTAATTGGATGAGATAATGAATTGAAATGGAATGGATAATGTAATCCCATGTGTTATAACGTAGTTTAAATTGACAATGTGAAATGGTTCAGACTCCTACACAATCCAAAGTAGGTAATGAGGTATGGGTGTCCTCGGGAACCTACTAGTTCATGTGGTTAAATAAATATTACGTGATAATGTGATAAATTTTTATGTATTCATTGTAATTATTTATTCATACAACCATAAAAAAAATATTTACTAGGTTGGTATTAGACATCGTTGGCAATGGCCTTCTGATTTGTATGCACAACCTACCCGGTATGCCTGATCGGAACTTGAATATACTTCATTTTTATAGGATAGGTTAATGGAAATTTCCCCATGTTAAATAGTTGAATTGGGATAGATCTCAAATGAGGGAATCAGATGTGGTTTAGGGCCCACTTGGGAGTCATATGTGCCTTTATTTTCAGTTTCATTTTAGAAACATGACACTTAATTTAGCATGACATGTTTTTTTCTTTATTAGGATTTCATATTTTCCTGTGTTAACTATCTTGATATATTGGTATTTTTACAGATAAATTTTCTTTCACTCATTTTTATTATTTTCTTCTAGTGTATTACCATGATAAAAGAGGTTGTGTTCTTCCCATGATCGACTTATCAGACTCTTTCTGCTATTCATTACCTTCTAGCACACATGGAGGTGTGCTTGAGGTCATGGGATCAACTGGCTTGGGGAACCATTTTTTGGTACCTAGGCCTAGATGTTAAAAACATGTATAAGAGTGTCATTTTTTCTTTTGTCTTACTATTTCAGGAAATTTATGTAGGAGAGTAAGAACAGTTAGGGCTTATATATGAGCTCATGCATTATAGATTCACAACCATGTATGATGGAAAAATCATGTACCTATGGTGGAATTATTGTTATTATTGTTTGTTGTTACAGTTGAATATTATTTCACCTTGGGTGATGCACTTGTTTTGTGATGTAATTATTGTTAATATAAATTTATGAGAACTTAATTGTCACCCGGAATGGCCTGAGAGTTCAGTTATAATGCATCATTCATGTCGCTCAAGATTATTTCATGTAATGCATAATTTTTGGAATGCTTGGAAAATGGTTTCTTGGAAATTTGTAGATCTTAAACTGTTTTATCATTTCTTGTAAAATTAAATCGCAAGTGGTGCCTAATATGAAATTGAAAGTGGTAAAATTATGTAATATGGTAATTAATTGATGTTTAATGTGAAAACGTGAATAATGAAAGTGTGTTTAACCTTATAAACCAAGTCCTAGGATTAGTATTATTAATGATAGTGATTGTTCAATGGTTTTAATCCCATGGCATGGTTTTAGGGAAAATTCTTATTGTGACATGTTGGGTTTTAATCTTGAATAAATGTGATAATGTTATATTATGTGTCTTAATCTTTGTATTTGGAATTGTAGAGATCTCACTCCATGATGACACCTATTGAGAGGGGGACATGAGGATATGGCTGGTGTTTCTCTACCAGTAGTAGAACCTGGGGTAATAATAGAGATGGGTGAGAAAGTAAGGATGTAGTTCTAAGAGAACATTTCTTGCTTCATGTAATTCATGAAAAGACACCCAGGAAGGGTTATAAAAATATGATTGACCTGAAAAGGGAGTTTTAGATGCTACACCCTATGATTTTTACTAAATATATTGTACCTAAGGGATTTGAGTTCTGGGATTAGTCTATCTGAACTGTACATGACCATTTGGAGACTCTGGCTAAGAAGAGGGTCAAGTTAGCAGCTTAATTTCTATGAGGATCAGTAAAGTGATGGTGGGGAATTCATGTGATGACCCTATAGGCTAATTGAATGATATGGAATGACTTTTTGGAGAATATCATGGAGCACTTCTACCCAGAGACACTGAGATAGGAGATAGAATCAGGGTTCATGTGGATGACTTAGGGAAGTACCAACGCGATGGATTATGTTGGATCCTTTATAGACTTAAAAAACATTCTAGCATTATAAAGAGATGATACAAATATGGTGAGACATTTATAGGATATAATTAATTTTGATACTACGTCCAATGTTAACCTATTTTGGTTAAATAAGATTGCTAAGGTAGTGGATTAGGTACTCATTGTTGGAGGGTACTTGATAGAAGTTTCTAGTGTAGGAAAGGTGTTTTCTTCTACATGGTTAGGTGGCGTAGCTTTTGAAATTAGGAAATATCATTTTAAAAACCCTATCTAATGAAATGTGAAGAATAGTGTCTAGTCATGGGTATTAGTTTCATGTGATCTTACCCAAGTATATTTCCAAAAAAGCGGTAAGCTGGTACACCTTCATAAAACATTTCATTATCCAACCATCAAGTGTTGATCGTGCAGTAATATGGGACATCTATTGAGGTTCTGTAGGAACCTCAGGTAGATGGTTTGTTATGAGGGAGCTAGATAGAACCATAGTGTGGGAAGGAGACCTTCTGCCACATATCAGTCTTGTAGCTACAGTTCTAATGGATGAGGACGTAGAGGCAGTGGATGTGGTACTTCTGGTAAAGATCCCCCATATCAGTAGAGTGGTGTATCTTAGGGGAGTCAAAGTGATTCATATGGAAGAGGGGTAAGAAAATCGAGTTCAGTGTATCATACACATGTGGATAGCGAGGATGAACCATTGATACTGGGAGGTACTATTCTTATATATTCTACATTATATAGTACCTTATTTGATACTAGTTCCTATCATTCCTTATTATCAACAAAACATTTTACTAGTTTGATTATGTTGGTGGAGTTTGTGATCAGGGTAATGACTATACATATACATTTGGGAGTATAATCTATTGACAACTATTTCGGCATAGGATGTTCTCTCAAGATCAGGGAGTATTATAAAAACCTGGCTTTTTATTACACACTTAAAAATGAATTATTATATAAACGTTCATTTAAGATAACTCTGATGATTTAGAGGTCCAGTGTCTTCATAAATTAGGAACACTACATAACATGTTAAAACATAAAAGCCAACATCTTTATTGAAAACTTCTATTACATGACCAGAACATTTTTTTCACTAATCATTGCATGGGGTAACTTGAGGAAATGCATAAGAAAGGGGTGATATATAAATCCCAGTAAGGGAGTAAATAAGGAATAACATGAAAAATATAGTACATGTTAGTCAATATTCATATAAATGGATCATAAGAGAAACATGAACATAAAATCATGATATAGCATGACTATCATAACATGGAAATGTGGCGAAGACATCTAACATGATATTAGCACGATCTAAGGGTCATTACACGTGGATCATTGTAAACCCTCATTTAACCTGAATTATAATTATTAAAACCTTATATAAATTATTGTATCATCATTCAAATCTTTACCCAGTGCATTTAAGTGCTATCAGGGTACACCCTTTATAAAGATTTCATTTCATGCATAAGTGTTCCACATATATCATACAACATGAATTCATTAAACATTACAATTTATTCCACAAATAATATATGTGTAATAGATAAATTTATCTTCTTAATATATAAGTACATGTGTATAAAATTGAATACCCTTGATTGAGAAATGGGTATGGTATTCACTTACAAGATAATTTTGACATGGAAATTTCGGTGAAACTTTGGCATCGTAATGACCTCAAATAGAAATCCTAATATGGTTTGATGATAGAGAAAGGGGTATCTAATAATTTATAAACAAAATAAAATGTATGTGGGTCATGTAACATAATATCGCAACATATGTAATTGAAATTAGATTCATAATATAAAGAACCTTTTGAATGTAAATGAGAATATATAAATTCATTACATAATTTTGGAATGGTAACAGGTGTACATGGGATGAATTAATGAAAGAAAAAAAGGTCTATCATCATTAATAAATAATGAGGGAAGTATGGTGGAGCTGATAAATCATACCCCAACATTTTTAATTGAAAATAAATTGGTATAACAATATAAATAAATTTGGATAAAAATGAGAAATGAAGAATCCCTTATATGGAAGTGTGATAACAAAGGCATAGGAGAGGCTCGAGGGGGGCTTCTTGGGAGCCTAGGGCACCTTGGGACAATTCTAGATAAAGGAGAGTATGGTTTTTTCAAGCTCTAAATGGTTTGAGTGAAAAGGAATGAGATATTTAGTGGGTTTATATAGGAAATGAGAGGAAATTATTTATTATTTAGGTTTTGACACCACACATTAAACTAATCGAAAACATAAACCATCCCATTGTTTTCCCATTTTTTTATCCAAATTGGTGTGGAAAAATTATTTTCTAAGGAATATTTTTTAATTTATTAATATATTATGCTTTATTATGTAGATGTGAGTCAAACTCTCAAGGAAATCATTTTAAAATTTTAAAATGTTTTATAAGTCTTGGATGGTCCACTAAGGCTTTTTAAAATAAATAAAACACACATAAAATCACATAATTTTAAATGTAAAAAATATATAGACCAAAAAACCCATTTATAATATTTTATTACATCACTATAGGGTCATTATGATGTCATAAAACAAAATATATAATTAAATGCAACTTAATTTTTACGCAAAAGTTTGATTGTCTCAGAAAATTATGAAACATTCATCATTGGATAATTTCTATGTCTGGATTCCAAAAATAATATTTATTTTATCTACATAATTTTCTAAATATGTGAGTTTTTACTTATAAAATAAAAACTATGATTTATCAAAAATTCGTGGGTTTTGACAAAAACAGCTTTAAAACCTTAATAAAAATTGAAATTGTAATCATAAAAATTATACGATCATTTATATTTAATAAAAAATAATATAGTAATAATATTTTATTACAATATTATTTAATTTAAAAAACCATTAATTCACCAAAATTGATTTCTTAATTGAATATTAACATAAAATACTATTTTTTCTTTAAAAACTTTTACAAAGTAGCAATAATAAAATGAATTTATATTATTTATAAAAAAATATTTCACATAATTATAGTGATAAGGTATTATTACAAAACACCTTATAACACCTAAATAAGACCTAAGGGTAATGTGTGTGATTGTGAGAGACACTTGGGGGTGGTTCATATATCATCACTCGGGTTGTATTCTCAATTCACTTGCACATCTCCCATAGGCAGTTATGTTCATGATTAATGGGTTAAAGCTTAGCTTGGGCTTGGTCAAGAGTGAATCCTAGTGATTCTACCACCTTTCTGAGCCCTAAAAAATGGGCTGCATATAGAGAAATTCTACAGTATGAGGCCATCACTTCTTCTGTATGAGTAAATTAGATTTGTTAAATCAATATATTTATACTAATCTTGTGGTCAATATTCAACATCTATATTAGGAATGGTAAAAATTCTAAACAGTATTTTAAAATATAATAACATAAAACCAAACAAGTGCATATGTTTTTTATAAACATTTTACATAATAATACATTTAATTAGATCAAGAATAATTTCCATGAGTAAATGTTTGGGTTATTACAATCTTCCCACCCATCAAAAAAAATTCACCCTAGAAGTTCCCTTTTCCCACACAAAAATAGAAGAGGGAAACTATGCTTCATCACTTCCTATGATTCCTACATTTCTTCTTCAAACTTGTAGCTTCGCCACAACACCTTGACGAGGGGTGTTGTATTATTTCGTATAAATTTTTCTCTTATATCTAATATATTCACCGACTTCTCTTCATATGAGGGGTCATTCTCCAATGTTACCACTTATGGACTGAGTACATGCGATGGGTCAGTTATGTACTTTCTCAAGAGTGATACATGGAATACATAATTTAATTAATATAACATCGGTGGGAGTGCAAGTCAATAAGCCATTGTTCCAATGTGATCAGGGATCTCAAAAGAACTGATGTACCTTGGACTGACCTTTTCTTTCTTCCCAAATATCATAATTATCTACCATAGTGATATGTGGAGGAATAACATGTCTCCAACATCAAACTCTAGGTCTCGTTGACGATTATCAACATAGATCTTTTGTCAACTCTGAGCAGCTTAAATGTGATGTATGGTGGTCTTAACCATATCCACTATTTCATCAACCATTTATGGATCTATAAGTTTTATTTCCCCAACATCATCCCAACATGTCAGTATTGTTTACATATTCCCATAGAGGTCATTATAAGGAGCCATTTGGATGCTTCAGTGAAAACATTTATTTTAAGAGAACTCGACCAAGGGAAGAATTTGAACCCATCATCCTTTGAATAACATTGAGAATGCTCTCAACATGTCCTCAAGTGTTTGGATAGTCTGTATAGATTATCCATCAAATTTAGAATGATAATCCATACAAATGTTCAACTCAGTATTCAGAGCATGTTGAAGACTCTTCCAGAACGTAGAAGTTAATCTCTAATCTTGATCGGATACAATAGATAGTGTTATTCCATGCAGCCTTACCACTTATCTGATATATATATCAATGTCAGTTCATCCAATGAGAAATCCTCTCGAATTGAAATGACGTGTGATGTCTTTGTAAGATGATCCAAAACAACCCATATATCATTTTTTTTTGATGTCTTCCAAATTCCAGTGAAAAACTCCGCGGGGATTTTCTATAATTTCCATGTTGGTATGGGTAATGGTTGCATCATCCCTTCATACTTCTGCCTCTCAGCCTTCACATGCTGATATACCGGGTACTTTTATGAATACTCAGCGATCTCTTTATTCTTGTTAAACCAACAATAATGATATCGAATATCCAGATACATCATTATGTTTCCTAAGTTAATTGATAAATTTCAATGATGTGTATCATCCAAAAGAACATTTATTAACTCCTAATTTTATGGAACACATAGTATTAACCCAAATCTCACAATTCAATCTTCATTAACATTTAACTTTAATGATTTTACCTTTCTAATAGTTTCCACTTTCATCTAAATTCCCACATCATCCTTTTGAGCATCCTTTAAACTTTCCAAAAGAGATGGTTGAGAAATAATTTGTGAAAGGATTGTGGATGTACCCTTATTTATGATTCCCATGTCCATATTCATCAAATCTATGAAGATTGGATCCTTCTAAATTCTCATCAATGATAGAATCACTGGGTCCTTTCTACATAGTGTATCTACCACCTTGTTCTCTTTCCCAGGGTGGTAATGGATTAAGCAGTCATGGTATTTGATTAGCTCTAACAATATTCATTAGAACATATTCATCTATTTCTATGTGAATATATACATCTGGCTTTCTTGATCCGTATATATTTCACACTTCTCCCCAAAGAGGTAATGTTGTGAATTTTTTAAAACATAGATTACTGTATCCAACTCTAGATCATGTGTTGGATAGTTTTTATCATGAACATTCAATTTACTTGAATCATAAGAAATTAATTTTTCATTTTTAATCAACACACAGCCCAGGCCCTTCATTAAAGCATCACTAAATACCATAAAAATATATCCACTTGAGGGTAATATGAGAATGGGTGTAGTGATAAGACTTGTTTTTAACTCCTTGAAGATCTCTTCACATTCATCACTCCAAGAAGACATTAATCACTAATGAGTTATCTTAATAAGAGATTTTTACAATAGTGAAAAAGTTTTCACAAATTTTCGATAATATCTAGATAACCCTTGGAAGCTATGGATATCCGTTATTGATATTGGCATCAGAAATCCCTCAATTTTAGCTGTCTTGGAGGGAACTATAGATATCCCATTTCTTGTGGTGATATGCCCCAAGAATGAGACCTCCTTCATCTAGAAATCACACTTGTTGTACTTTTCATAGATCTTATCCTTTCGTAAGGTCTCTAGTACAATTCTTAGATACTCCTCATTCTCCTACTTGGTTTTAGAGTATATTATAATATCATCGATTAATACTACCAAAAATTTATCGAGGTAATATCTAATGAATATATTCATCAAGTCCATGAATATATCTAGATCATTATAGAGTCTGAAAGGTATTACTATGATTTCATATTGCTCTTATCTTGTACAAATAGTTGTCTTCGGGATATCCTCTTTTTTCACCCTTACTTGATAATATCCTGACCGCAGATCCACCTTGGAGAAGTATTGTGCTCCGCATAGCTAATCGAACAAGTAATCAATTCTTGGTAAAAGGTACTTGTTCTTTATAAGGATTCTGTGGCTCTCATAATAATCGATGAAAAGGTGCTTTTACCCATCCTTCGTCTTGACGAAGAGGACTGGTGCACCCCGTGGTGAAGCACATGGGCATATAAACCCTTTATCTAGATTCTCCTGTAGTTGTTTCTCCATCTCCTCAAGATTCCCAATAGCCATTCTATATGGAGCCTTGGATATTTTCAGCACCCCATGTATATGATCAATTTAGAATTAAACATCTATTCTAGGAGGAAGATCGGGGAATTCCTTGGGAAAACCTTTATCAAATTCCCTCACAATAGGCATGTATTCAAGGGTGGTTGGTTCCTTAGACTCAATCATCTAAGAAAGATACACGTGCTCATATGGAAGTAATATCAATGCTTAATATAATAGTTCTAAATAAGATTCATTCTCCTCCTTTCACTTATACAGAATCGGGGTTCGATTCGCTATATGGAGAGTGATTACACTCTCACAAAAATTTATTTTGGCTCTATATATGGAAAGCCAATACATTTCATGAATTGCTTCAAATTCCACCATAGGGAGTATGATGAACTTAAATGGTAATTTCAAACCATAAATTGTGAAGGGTAGGATTTATATTCATGGGATTCAATTATTACCCATTTTCTATTCTCACCGACATATCCACTTCCATGATTTGTGGTGGTTTTTGGATTGTTCTACTAAAATTTATGGATATAAAATAATACATAGAAACAAAATAAAAAATTATGTTCAATATTATTGAATGAATAACTAGTGTATCTATCACCACTTCATTGTTGGGGTTTTCATTGGAGGTAGTGATCAAAAAAGCTCACCCTTTCTACCTTAGATATTGTTGGTTGCCTCCAAAAACCCATGTCTTAGGGAACTGGTCTGCAAAGTGCCATGGTTATTTGTAGTTGAAGAAAATAACATTGTGTTGAGGGGAGAATGGAGCATTATTCTCTTATGTCGCAGTAGTGGGTTTTTCAATCTGATAGTTAATGGACAGGTTCCCTTATCTTGCACACCTAAATCATTTCCTCATCCCCTTTAATAAATTTCTAGGTTTCTTCATTCTGCACCTTTGGAAAGTGGGGTGCTGGAATTTCTTAGCACCATTGGATTTATCTATCAGACCACTAGAATTAAATTCCACCTTATATTTCCTATCCCAATGATTCCCGTAAGATTCTTTGATCTCCATTTCAACATTGAGGGTACATCATAAAATTTCCTCAAAACCCTCAAAGTCATAGGTCACTAGGGATTTCCGTAGGAAAGTTTTTATCCAACCAAAGATGCGGTGAATCCTTCATTCATGGGTAATGACAAATCCAGATTCGTATAATGCAATCCTTTTAATGTTTTCCTCCTACCCTCTGATGAAATTTTCTTCTTTTTTCTTGATGGAAAGGAATTCCCCTTCTATATTATGCCAGAGGGTGCGAGGAAAATATTTATCAAAATATATTTTCCAGAAATCCATCCATTCCAATAGCTCTATATTTTCCTCTAGCTTCGTATTTTTTTATCATTTTCAACCATTTATCAGCTTCACCTTCTATATGATAATCATCCAGAAGAACATTCTCTTGTTCAGAACATTGAATGATGAAACATTTCATTTCAATGGAGTTGATCCATTCTTTGATGATTGAGGGAACAGATTATCCATTAAATGTAGGATATATTTGTCTCATTAAGCTCTCGATTGTGGATTTTTCTTTCTTAGGGGGGGGGGGCTTGGACTTTCCTCTTAACCCATGTTTCAATTAAAAACATGGGTTAACGGAGAGAGTATCCTGAAAAAGTTTTTGATTCCCTCTCGCATCAGATTGGGAATCTCATTTGAATAGTCATAACATTGATCTTCGTAACGGTTGATAGCCTAAGTCCTCCTATTATCGGACACTGGCAGGAATAAAAGTAAATTTATGGGTAACACAAAAAGGGGAATCCAATGACAAAAATGGATAACATATAAATTTCATTTATTTCTTTAACTTATCAATGTTATCCATGATCTACTTCCAAAAATATATTATAAGTGGCATTTTTTAGTTCCCTTAATAATAGTTCATACTAAGATCATGAATTTACCAAATCATATCCACTGGAAGTGTTGTAACCAAGAGTGTAGTGAGGTCTGTTTTCGTACACCAGTTCCCATTTGAGTCTATCTCAAAGTGGTGTTTTAAAGTTTTACCCCTATGTACATCTGTTCCAGAGCCGCCTCTACTGACTCATATCCATATAGTGATGTAGTTTCTTGATAAACTACCTACTCAATACACACTCAAATTTAGGGATGTTTTTTATACTTTGTCTTATCCCTAATGATTTCACTAGGTTTTTCTAATCATAATCCAAAATATAACTAATATTATGCTCTGATACCAACTATAACAACCCATCTCTTTATTACCCATATAAACATGACTTATTACATAAACATACACCTAAGACAACTCTAAGGATTTATAGGTATAGTTTCTTGTGAAATTAGGACATTACATAAAAACTTAGAACATAAAACCCAACACCTTTACTAAAATCTTCTTTTACATGAACAAAACATTTCTTCATACTTATCATTGCATGGGTTAACTGGAGGACATGGATAAGAAAAGGTTGAGCTATAAATCCAAGTAAGGGAGTAAACAAGTCATAACATGAAAAATATAGTACATTTTAGGAAATAGGCAAATCAGTGGATCACAAGACAAATATGAACATAAAGGCATGATATATAATTATTATCATAACATGGAAATGTGGCAATAACATTTTACATGATATTAGCATGATCCAAGGATCATTACACATGGATCATGGGTAAACCCTAATTACACTTAAATTAAAATGAGTAAAACTTCATTGCACTTGATGTATCATGATACTAATCTTTACACAATTCATTTAATCACTATTAGGGATCACCCCTTATAAACATTTCATTTCATACATAAGTGTGCCACATAGATCATACAACATGGATTCATTAAACATCATAATTTATTTCATGAATAAAATATATAGAATACATAAATGTAAGTACTCAATAAATTATTACATCTATAAAAATTTTAATACCCTTTATAGATAAATGGGTATGTTATTCACTTACCTGACTATTTTGGCATGGAAATTTTATTGTATCATCGGTAGCATAACGACGTCCAATAGAAATCGTGAAATGGGATGATGAGATAAAAATTTGTCTATCATAATTTAAACAAGAATTTTTTTTAATGGGTTCATGTAACATAATATCCCAACATATGTGATAGAATTCAGATGGATAATATAAAAGGCTTTCCAAAATGTAAATGAGAAGAGAGAAATTATTTACGGAATTTTGGCATTGAAACAGGTGTACATGGGAGGAATTAATGAGAGATAAAGAGGAATCATAATTAAAACATAAGAAGGACATTATTGGGGAGTTTATAAATCATACCGCAACTTTTTTAATTGAAACTAAATGGGTATAACAACATATGGAAATTTATAAAAAAAATGAGAAAGGAATAATTCCTTTACTTTGAAGTGTGATCCAAAACGCTTGGGAGAGGATTGAGGGGGGATTATTGGGATCTTGGGGAGAATTATGTGGATTTTATAGAAATTAGTTCAGGGGTTTGTGTAGATTCAAATGGTTTGAGTGAAGAGAAATTGGAGATTGAGTCGATTTATATAGGAAATGAGAGTAAATTATTTATTATTTAGGTTTTGGACACCACACATTAAACTAATCAAAACCACAAACCATACTATGGTTTTTTCCTGTGGTTGTTGAAAAATTGTAGTGGAAAAATCATTTTATACGTCCAATTTCCTAACTTATTAAAATATTAGGCTTGATTATTCGAGGCGAGTTACACTCTCAAGGAAATTATTTTAAAAAGGTAAAACGTATTACAATTCTTGGAGGGTCCGCTAAAGCTTTGTAAAATAAATGAAACAGACCTAAAATCACATTATCTTAAATTAAAAATATATATTAGCTAAACATACAATTTATATTATTTTATTACATCACTATCGGGTAATTATAATTTCATAAAACACAATATATAATTAATCGGTAATTAATTATTACCCAAAAATTCGAATGTCTCTGAAAATTATCAAAAATTTACCATTAGATAATTTTGAAAAAATGATTAAAAAAATAATATTCGTTTTATCTAAATAAATTTAAAAATATTTGAATTTTTAATTTAAAAATAAAAATCGACATTTTTAGAAAATTCATGGGTTTTTTTAAAAACTACTTTAAAACCTTAATAAAAATTACAATTTTAATCATAAAAATTATAAGATAATTTATATTTAATAAAATTTATTTAGTAATAACAATTTATTAAAATATTATTTAATTTAAAAATCCATTAATTCATAAAAATAAATTTTTTAATGAAATACTAACTAAAAATACTATTTGTGCTTTAAAAATGTTCTTACAATGTAACAATAATAAAATAAATGTATATTATTCATAAAAAATCATTCACATAATCATAGTTCTAGGGTCTTATTACATAACCCCTTATAACACTCACATAAGACCTAACGTTAAGGTGTGAGATGGTGACAAACACTTAGGGCGGATCAGATAACATCGCTTGGGTGGTAATCTCTATTAACAACCAATTCTCCCATAGGCGGTTCCATTCAATATTATCGTGTTAAATCTTGGCTTGGGATTGATCAAGAGCGAAGCCCAGGGATTCTACCTCCTTTCTATGCTCCAAAAATGGGCTTTGTATAGATCAATTCTACTATATGTGGTCATCGCTTCCTTTTTCTGAGTAAATTGGATTTATTAAAGCTCTATATTTATACTAATCATGTGGTCACTATTAAATGGCTATATTAGCAATGGTAACAATTATTAATAGCATTTTAAAATAAAATAACATAATACAAAATAATTTCATATGTTTTATATAACCATTTTATAGAATAATACATTTAATTTGATCAAGAGAAATTTCCCTTAGTAAAATTTGGGGTCGTTACAATCTTCACCCCTTAATAAATTTCACCCACAAAATTTGATTTTCCCCACTAAAATAGATGGGTTTATCTCTACTTCATAACTTCCCCCAATTCCCACATTGGTTCTTCAAAAATTTGGTTTCGCCACAACACCTTGACGAGTGGCATTGTCTTATTTTGTAGAACTGTTTCCCTATGATCTAAGATCTTCACCAACAACCCTTAAAAAGAGAAGTCGTTGTCTAATTTTATCACCTCTGGACTGATTATATGTGATGGTTCAGGTATGTACTTACTCAAGAGTGATACATGGAATAAAACATGTACTTCATATCGGTTTATTGGGAGTGCTAGTCTATAGGCCACTTCTCCAATGCGATCAAGGAACTCAAAATGGTCAATGTACCTTGGACTAAGATTTACTTTCTTCCAAAATCTCATAATTCTATTAGATAGTGATATGCAGAGGAATACCATGTCCCCAACATAAATATATTGGTCTCATCGACGATTATCATCATAGCTCTTTTTTTGAAACTGATTAGCTTTAATGTGTTATAGGATGGTCTTAACATTCTCCAGCATTTCTTCGACCATTTCTAGACCTAGGAGTTTTCACTCCCCAACTGCATCACAACATGCTAGTGTTATATACCTATTCTCATATAAGGCATCATAAAGATAAATTTGGATTATTGAGTAGAAACTATTATTGTAAGAGAACTAAACCAGAGGAAGATATTTATCCCTTCTTACTTTGAAGATCATTGAGCATTCTCTCAAAATTTCCCCAAGTGTTGGGATAGACCTCTCAGATTGGTCATCAGTTTGAGGATGATAAGCTGTACTAATGTTTAGATCAATATTCAGATCATGTTGAAGTATCTTCCAGAACATAGAGGTGAATCTTTGATCTCGATCAAAAACAATAGATAGTGGTGCTTCATAAAGCCATACCACTTCTCTGATATATATCTTTCCCAGTTGATCCAATGAGAAATCCTCTCAAATTTCAATGAAGTGTGTAGTCTTTGTTAGACTGTCCACAAAATCCATTGTAGTATTGTTTCCTTTGGATTTTTTAGTATTTCCACTGACAATGTCCATGGTGATGTTCTCCCATTTCCATACTGGTAGGGGTAATGGTTTCATCATCCCCTTAAACTTATTCCTCTCAGCCTTCACTTAAAGATATACTGGGCCCTTTGATGAATACTCAACGACCTCCTTCTTCATGTTATCCCACCAATTATGCTCATGGATATCTCGACACATCTTTTTGTTTCCTAGGTGAATGGGTAAATTTTAACTATGTGCGTCATCCAAAAGTTCATTATTTAACTATGTATTTTATGGACCACATCGTCTTGACCCAAATCTCACAATTACTTCATCATTAACATTAAACTATGAGGATTTCCATTTTATGATAGTTACCAATTTCTTATGAATTCCCACATCATCCTTTTGATAATCCTTTATCCATTCCAAAAGTGATGGTTGAGAAATCATTTGTGAAAGGATTGATCATGTTCCCTTCTTTATGATTCCCATGTCCATCTTCAACAAATCATATAAGATTGGACCGTTTTCAATTTTCATTGATTATAGAATTTCTAGGCCCTTTCTGCATATAGCATCATCCACCTTGTTCACTTTCCTAGGGTGGTAATGGGTTGAGAATTCATAGTCTTTGATCAGCTCTAACAATCTTCATTGTCACATATTCATCTCTTTCTGTGTGAATGTATACATGAGGGGTTTGTGATCCTTATATATTTCAAATTTATCCCCAAAGAGGTAATATTTCCAAATTTTTAAAGCGATGATTACTACATTCATCTCCAGATAATGTGTTGAATATATTTTCTCATGAACATTCAATTTCCATGAGTTATAGACAATGAATTTGTCATTTTTCATCAACACACATCCCATGACCTTCTTCAAAGCATCGCTAAATGCCACAAAAAGTTCTCCACTTGTGGGTAGTGTGATCATGGGCACAATGATAAGCCTCCTTCTCAACTCTTTAAAGGATAATTTTCATTCATCACTCCAAGAAAAATTTAATCCATTCCGAGTTATCTTCGTTTAAGGGTTTTAGAATCATGATAAAGTTTTCATAAATATTTAATAATATCCAACTAACCCAAGGAATCTATAGATAACTTTTAGAAAAGTTAGCCTTGGACATTCCTTAATTTCACCTATCTTGAAGGGATCCTTAGATATCCCATTTCTTGTGATGATATGTCCCAATAATGAGACCTCCTTCAACCAGAAGTCACACTTGTTGTAATTTTCAATGAGATTATCTTTTTTCCATGTCCCTATTATAGTGCTTAGCTAATTTACATACTCCTCCCTGGTTTTGGTGTATATTAGAATATATTCAATAAAGACTACCACAAATGTTTTGATGTAATATCTAAAGAGTAAATTCATCATGTCAATGAAGATTTATAGAGAATTAGTGGTTCTAAAAGGCATTACTATGAATTCATAGTGCCTGTGTCTTGTATGAAAATTATTCTTGGGTATATCCTCATTATTCACTATTACTTGATAATATCCCGACCACAGATCCACCTTGGAGATGTATTATGCTCCACATAGCAGATCGAACAAGTCATCAATTGATGGAAGAGGGTACTTATTATTTTTCTTGATTTTGTTGGGCTCATGATAATCGATGCAAAGGAATGTTGAACCATCATTATTCTTAATGAAGAGGAATGGCGCACCCCATGGTAAAGTACTTGGGTGTATAATCCCTTTATATAGATTCTATTGTAGTTATTTTTTCATCTCCTCAATATCCACAACATCCATTCTATATGGAGTCTTGGATATTGGAAATTCCCCATGTATAAGATCGATTGAGAATTCAATATCTCTTCTATGAGGAAGACCATGCAATTCCTCGAAAAACACTTCATAGAATTCCCTCAAAATTTGGAATGTTTTCATGGATAGTTTCTTCCATAGACTCAATAATCTAGGAAAGATATATATTCCCATAGTGAAGTAATATCCATGCTTTATATGATGGTGGTAAAGAAGATCCATCCTCCTCCTTGCACTCGTAATGAATCGGGGGTCGATTCTCCACATGAAGAGTGATTTCCCTCTCATAGAAATTTCTATTGGATTTATATAGGGAAAGCCAATACATGGTAATAATTGCAAAAAATTCCACTAGAGTTTGTATGAAAAGTTTCTCCAAAAAGGTCAAACCACATATTTTGATAGTGGTGGAGTTATATTCATGGTATGCAATGATTCCCAAATTTCTCGTTCTCACTAATATATATAATTCTATAATTTGTAGTGGTGTTGGGATTGATCTACTAAAATTATGGTATATAAAATAATGTGTAGAACAAGAATCGAAATGTATTTTTTCTATTATTGAATTAATTATAAGCATACTTATCGCCACTTCATTTTCATTGTTCGCATAGGCAGTAGTGGTGGAAAAATATCTCCCTTGCTACCTCGGCGGTTATTGGTTGCCTCCGAAAACCCTTATCTTAGGGCATTGGTCTGAAAATTTCACTGGTTATTTGTATTTGAAGCATGAATAGTGCGTTGAGGGTCAAACAGAGAATTTATCTCCTCTATCATATTAGCGGGTTTTTCTTGCTGACAATTAATGGCCAAGTGCCCTTCTCTTCTACACCTAAAGCATCTCCTCGTCCCCTTTAGGCAATTTACGTGGTTCTTCTTTTAGCATCTTTGGAATGTGGGGTTCTATAATTTCATAGCACCGTTGGATTTATCCATCTGACCACCATAATTAAATTCTGTTTTATGATTATTATCCAAATGATACCCTTGAGATTCACCGAGCTCCATTTAAACATTGATGGAACATCAAAGAATTTCATCATAGAACTTGATGTCAAGGATCTCTATGGATTTCCGTAGGCTAGGTTTTATCCCAACAAAGAGGAAGTCAACCTTTCATTCAGGGTTAATGACAAAGCTGAAGTCATATCATGCAATCCTTATGATGTTTTCCTCGTATGCTCTGAGGGATTTGTCCTCTTTTTTAATAAGGGAAATGAATTCCCTTTCTATCTAAATATGGATGGTCTGTGGAAAATATTTATCGAAAATTATTTTCCAGAAATACTTCCTTTCCAAAGCCTTGATCTCTTCATTAGCCCTCATATTTTTTGTCAATTTCAACCGTTGATCAACTTCACCCTTCCTACGGTAAGCATCTAGAAGAACCTTCTCATGTTCATAACATTGTATGATGGATAAGATCTTTTTAATAAAGTTGATCCATTATTCGAGAAATGTTAGATAAGATGATCCATTAAAATTAGAAGGAATTTGTCTCACGAAGGTCTCGATTATGGCTTTTTCTTTCTTCATGGGGGGGGGGGGGGTTGGACATTCCTCTAGCCCCATGTTTCAATTCATAACATGAGATAATTGAGAAGGTATTATGAAAACTTTTGTGATTCTTGCTCCCATCGGATTGGGTATGTCATTAGAATAGTCATCACATAGATCTTCAAATTGGTTTTTATCATTACTCCACCTATTACTGACCATTGACTGGAATAAAATGAATGTTTTTGGTAACACATAATGGTGAATCCAATGGAAAAAATGGATATCTTATAAATGAACTTTATTTCCTTATCTTATCTATGTTATCCATGATCTACTACACAATATGTATTCATACGGGGATTTTTTTTATTTATCTTAATAATGGTTCATACTAAGCTCATGTATTTACCAAATCATATACCCTAGGACTGTTGAAACCAAAAGTGAAACAATGCCTTTTTTCATTCACTAGTTCTCATTTGAGTCTATCTCAAAGTGGTGTTTTCGGGTTTTACCACAAGGTTCATCTGTGTTAGTGGAACCTCTACCTACTTGTAGAAGTATAGGGATTTATTTTCCTGATAAACCACTTACTCAATTCTTAAAAATAATTAGGTATATTGTTATTATATATAGTCTTATCCCTAAGGTTTTCACTAGGGTTTTCAAATGCTAATCCCAAAAATAATTAATCATATGATCTGATACCAACTATAATAACCCAAATATTTATTATACACTTAAACACGATTTGTTACATAAACATTATCTTAAGACAACTCTGAGGATCGATAGTTTTAGTGTCTTGGTAAATCAGGGCCATTACATAAAAACTTGGAACATACAACCCAACATCATTATTGAAAACTTCTTTTACAAGACCCCAATATTTCATCGTACATAGCATTGCATGGGATAACCTGAGGACATGGATAAAAAAGGGTGAGATATAAATCCCATTATGGGAGTAAAAAAGGAATAACATGAATAATATAGTACATGTTAGGAAATAGGAATATTATTGGATCCCAAGATAACATGAACATAAAGGCATGATGTAATATGATTATCATAACATGGAAAAGTGGAAACAACATTTAACATGATATTAGCATGATACATGGCTCATTTCACATGGATCATTAGTAATCACTCATTACAATTCAATTAGAATGAGTAAACCCCCGTTGTACTTTATGTATCATAATACTAATCATTACCCAATACATGGAAGCGTTATCTAGACACACCATTTATAAACATTTCATTTCATGCATAAGTGTTCCATATAGATCATACAAAATGGATTACTTAAACATCATAATTTATTCCATGAATAAGAGATGTGGAATACATAAATTTAAGTCCTTAATCTATAAGTTCATCTTCATAAAGTTGAATATTTTTTATAGATAAATGGGTATGGTGTTCACTTACATGATAATTTGGGTTGGAAAGTTTGGTGTAACTTCGGCAGCATGACTACATCAAATAGAAATCGTAAAATGGATTGATGGGTGAGAAAGGGGTATATGATCATTTATACATGAAATGGAAAGTATGGGGTAATGTAATATAATATCCCAACATATTTAATATATTTTTTATGCATGATATAAAAGACTTTTTCAAATGTAAATGAGAGTAGAGAAATTCCTTATGAAATTCTGCATGGTAACAGGAGTACATGGGAGGAATTAATGAGAGATAAATAGGTCTATAATTATTAAAAAATATGGATGTAAGTATATGGGAGGTGAAAAATCATATCCCTATATATTTAATTGAAAATAAATGGGTATGACAACATAAATAAATTTTGGACAAAGATGAGAAAGGAAGAAATCCCTTACTTGGAAGTGTGATCCTAAAGGCATGGGAGAGTCTTAATAGGGGATTAATGGGATCTTGGGCACCTTGGGAGGATTCTAGAGGGAGGAGGGAAGAAGTTGGTCAAGCTCAAAATTTTTTGCTTGATGAAAAATGGGATATTGAGTGGGTTTATAAAAGGAGAGAGTGGGAATTCTTTATTATTTAGGTTTTGGACACCACACATTAAACTAATCAAAACCACAAATCATACCATGGGTTTTTCTAAATTGGAGAGGAAAAAATTATTTCTTAAGTTAAATGGAAGAAATATTTAAAATATTAGGCTTTATTACGTGGAGGTGAGTCACACTCTCAAGGAAATCATTTTAAAATGATAAAATGTTTTACAAGAAATGGAGGGTCCACTAAGGCTTTGTAAAAAAAATCAAACAAATCTAAAATCACATTATTTTAAAGGTAAAATATATATCATAAAAACAACCCATTTATAGAATTTTATTACATAAATATTGAGTCATTATGATGTTATAAAACACATTATATAAATAAACGGTATTTAATTTTTACCCAAAAATTTGACTGGCTCAGAAAATTAAGAAAAATTCATCATCATATTATTTCGACATCCATATTCAAAAAATAATATTCATTTTATCTAAATAATATTTGAAATATGAGAAATTTTACTTCAAAAAAACTAACATTTATCGAAAATTCATGGGTTTTGACAAAACCATATTTCAAACCTTAATAAAAATTGTAATTATATTCATAAAAATTATATGATCATTTATATTTAATAAAAAATAAATTTATTAATAGTATTTTATTAAAAAATTATTTAATTTAAATATCCATTAATTCATCAAAATATATTTAGTAATTGAATAATAACTAAAAATACTATTGGTGATTTAAAAAACTATTTACAAAGTAATAATAATAAAATGAATGTATATTTTTCATACAAAAATAATGCACATAATCATAGTGCTAGTGTATTATTACATTACCCCTTATAGCACCTGAAAAAGACCTATGGTTAATGATTGTGATGGTGACAGACTCGTGGGGTGGCTCGGATAACATCGCTCGGGTGGTAATCTCTATTAACGTCCACTTCTCCAGTAGGTAGTTCTTTTCTAGCTTTACGTATTGAAGTTCGACTTGGGCTTGGTCAAGTGCGGAGCCTAGAGACGTTACCTGCTTTCCGAGATCTAAAAAATGGTCTTAGTATAGTGAAATTCTACTGGACGAGGCCATCTCTTTCTTTGTCTGAGTAAATTGGATTTGTTAAATCCCTATATTTATACTAATCATTTGATTACTATTCAACAGATATAATAGCAACAGTAACAATTCTTAATGGTATTTTAAAATCCAAAAACAAATAAAAAATTATTAAATATATTTTATATGACCATTTTAAATAATAATACATTTAATCAGATCAAGATGAATTTCCATTAGTAAAACTTGGGGTCGTTACAAATATCATTTTCTAGGGGATCTCTGTATCTTTGACATGTCAGGCTTTGACATAATTATGAGAAAAGACTAGATACTTGAATACCAATACAACATTGATTGTGACCATAGTATTGTGACCTTTACATATTTTATGGGTTAAAATTATATTCACTATGGAGGGTGGGATGTTCAGGAAAGACAAGTAGGGATAATTACATAGCAACTAAGAGAGCTCACAACCCAAGTTTGAAGTTTATTTATCAAAGATAGAGGAGTATATCATGATATCTTTGCACCATTGCTAGAATAGTTCCACGATTCTTTTAAAAAATAATTATCAGGCTTTTCACCAGATAGAGATGTGGAATTCACTATTTAACTCATGTCTAGTGAGGAGTTAGTTTCTATTCCACCATACATGATGCCACCAACAGAAATTTAATAACTCAAGACTCAGCTGGAGGATTTATATGATATGGGATTTATATGTCCAATTAAATCACCATGGTGTTCTCCAATGTCGTTTTATAACAATTTTTATGGGAATCTAAACTTTTTTGTTGATTAATGAAAGTCACTTTCATGTGTGCATTCAAATGATGTTTGGTTTCAGGTTATTTAGGTGCAACAGAGTGGCTAATCGAAGTCATCTCTCAACAGATGAAGAAATTTAAGACAATGTATTGAAGGTATTTTTAATGTAAAATTGAATAACTTAAATATACTACTTAAAGGATTGGTTTTTTATTGTTTATAAAACTATAATATGTTTTCTATAAGGAGACTTCATTTTTATTTGTTTTTGAAATGATTTTTGATTAAAAAGACACAACAAGAACATGTTTTTTAGTAAATATTTTAAAAGGCGTAATCGATCTAACTTTACCTCTTCAATTACTTATTATTCATTATCATTTAAATTAATATCCAATTAAATATATTACCATGATTTTATAACCCTTGGACCCTATGGGAGTTAACTTAACCACAAATATGAAAAGAGTTAAACCTTATTCTAGCTTTGCAACATGCAATTATAGAACCCTACTTTGATTATAATTCTATGGATAGCTTATTGATAATAATGAATTATGGAAAATACCAACTATGTAAATGGGGATGAATTGAGCCTATGTATTTTATTTTAATTCTACAAATTCATCCCATGTGTTCTTGTTTTACTAATTAATTTTTTACTCTCACAATTTACACAAATTCTCGATCTCGCTTGTTTTGTGTTAGCTGTAAAATTTCTTAATTATTCTCTTATAATATAAAAAATCAATTCATGGATCATATTAATTTAATTATAGTATTTCATTGATTAAAAATAAATGGATAAATAAGGTAAGAGGTAGATAGATTACTAAGAAAGCTACTCTTCCATGGGCGGTGTAGTCACTGTAGAAGGGAATTGCATTTGCGACATTTTAGAATGGGTATAGCCCAATCACACTTCTACATTTGAGTTCCATCACAAAGATAAAGATATTATAAGAATAAAAACATAATAAAATATAAGAAAATAGAACAAATAGAAGGGGAACTAAGCATTTTATTACACAAAAACAAATATTAAAACATGGATAAGAAGAAGAAGGCTTTGATATCCAATCTCTCGAGTCCAACCCACCTTTGAATTCATGGACCTCTTACTCCAATACAATTCATGATTTTACTCCAATATCTAAAATGGAAGTTGTATCCCATTTGGTCAGAAACATATTTAAAAAAATTTAAGTTCAAATAATACATATAAAATATTTATGTTTGAAATTCTACAGTGGATTTTAAAGGGTAAAATTAGAATTTTCATCAAATTTTAAAATGAATTATCTAATCCCAAATATTTTATAAATAAAAATATTTAACAAAATGTGAGGATATTATTTCATTTATTATCTAGAAAATATTCAAAAAAATAGTGTTTTATCAATACCCCCACACTTACCATTTTTATCTCCTAGGAAAAACCTCATATCATGCATATGAAAAACAAAATTGTGACAAAATATCCATGATCATATTTCTTAATCCACAACGGAAATATAAGAAAATTTAGATTCCCGTGAACAGTAAATATCAATAAATTTTAAATTCATTGTCTCATAAATTGTGTCAAAACAAAATCTACTGATATTCATAACACTAATCAGAGCGAAACAAGTAATGGGTCTACCAAACCACTAATTCTCCATGTATGTGTGTGTGCCAACCATTCCATACTCATAAATCCACCCATTATTTTGTATATTCCGGTCAGGTAAAATATTTCTTCTTACCTGGTTTAATTCACAAAACCTATTCTACATTCCTATGTAATTTAATTTCAAGACCCACTCACTTAAACATTCTTGAATGACAAACCATAAGCTCCCGACTAAGATATTCTAATATGTTGCAAATTTCATAACTCTTCTAATTTATTATTATTATTTTTTAGTTTCACTTGGAAAAAATATCACACTAATCTCTCAAATGATGTTTGATCTCCTCAATACACTAATTGTGAAAGTTATAACATGATCAATGGTCGTGGAAGTGTGATTTTTGAACATCCCATGACACAACCCATATTGTTGTTTTTTTACGGTGTACAATAATTGGATAACATTTAAAAATACATAGGTCAACTCAATATATTAATGAAATTGATTGGAATAGAAATGAACGTTTGGACCAATCAATGATATTTTTTACCTAACATGACTATATCTTCGATTGAGTATGAAAATTATCACAAGTCATGATTAAGAGAATTTTTTTGTGGATAAAATAATGACACAAATTACCATGAACAAATATCACAAATAATGATGTCAAAATAATAAAGGTTTTATAGTGACACAACCAATCATATCATCGACAACTTCAATTTTTATATAAATCACCCCTTGATGATTCAATCTAACTCTTGCTTATAATTTCACTAATTATTTTGGAATACATTTATTATCCATATGTTCCATATGAGAATTTTACATTTTAAATATGGTTTTTTATTTTTTTTTATTTTGAAAATATTAACAAAAAAATAATAGAAAATACACACAAGACGCACAAATGAAAATCCTACATATCTAACCAAAAAAATTTTCCTCTCCCCCACACATAAAATATTGCATTATTCTAAATGTAAACTTATGAGATGATATGTGCACCTGAATTGTTGAGTTTTAATTATGAAAACCAATACAAAATTGAAAGGGTTTGGAACAGCCATATATTCTCATTTGATTATTGTGTTATGATGTGTGATGAAATCCACTACATCAGTAGATGTTATGACAATGTATTTCTTCAAAAAAATTCCATTGACTATAAATATCCTTCATGTGTATTCATGTGAGATATCCACTACACCATAAGGTAAAATAGTAGATACAATATAAGGAACTAACCATCTAGAACACAACTTACCGGGCATCAGCTTCAGTCATGAACTGTAGAGTAGAAATTTCTCCCCAACATGAACCTCCCTTTGTTGGATCATTCTTTCATGAGCGAATTTTAATCATTCCTTGTAGATCCTTGAGTTATCATAGTAAGTCAGTTGAATCAACTCAAGCACTGAAATTTGTAGACTTCTTTGAAGTACATCATGGGAAAAATCCAAGTTGCATTTCATTATAGCCCAATAAGCTCGATGCTCGACATATGTTGGGAGATGACGAGCTTTCTAAAAAACAATCCGAAATGGGGATATTCTAATGGGAGATTTGTTTCTAGTCCTATAATCCCAAAGCACATCATCCAAGCGGTTTCTCTAATCCTTCATATACGGTTGCATGGTCTTCTCCAAAATTTGTTTCAAATCATGATTTGAAACCTCATCCACTACAACATGAGAATCATCTGTCCTGGTGGCCTTATCCTCTAACCATTTTCTCACATAATCAACCGAAAACAAAATGTACGAGAAACCAAAAGAACTTGGAAAAGTTCACATAAAATCTATTCCCCACACATAAAAAATCTCACATAACAAAATGGGCTTTGAGGCATATCATGTCTCCTAGAAATTATTCCAATGTGTTGGTTGTGTGAGCACGAATTACAAAAATAGATGAGTAGTAGGGAATAAGTTAGGAAAATATAATCCATAGTCAAAAACATTCTTAACTATCTGTTGGGGTTTAATGTGTTCTCCACATGAAAGTGTATGGAAAAAATGTTGAACAGACACAAACTCATGATCAGGAACACACCTCCTAATGACATAATCACTACACATGTGCCAAAGGTAGGGATCTTCACACACATAATACCGATACTCACTTTTTAATTTTTGGACATGATGTTTCATTAAATTTTCATGGATTTCAGACGCAATAAGATAATTCACTAAATAAGAAAACAAAGGATGCATACCCGAGAAGGAATAAATATGCTCATCAGGAAAAGTGTCCCAAAAGGGTATCTAGTCCAAGGTGTCAACCTCTAGTGTGTGAGTAAGCCTACTCATATGGTCCCACACCAGGTTTTCTTACCCCTTCTTCTCCTTTATTTAAATATTGATTTCTTGAAGAAAGAGTATCCACTGCGTCAGTCTTGTCTTTTAGTCTGGCTTCTTTAAGAGGTACCATAGAGCAGACTACTCAGAAAAAACAACTACTTTAGATCCTAATAAATATGAATAGAATTTATCTATGGAAACTATGACATGAATAAAATCCTTTTTTGTGGTAGTTTAGTTTTATTGAGATGAATCTAATGTCCTCAATGCATAGTCAATCACAAGTGAATGTCCATCCACCCTCTGTGATAAGGATACTCTAACTGCGAAGTTGGTCGTGTCTTACATAAGCTTAAAAGGAAGCTCCCACCATGGAGGATGTATGATAGGTAGAGTGGTCATATGTTGTTTTATCTCATTAAAGGAATTCTTGAAAGAATAATAAAATTCATATTCAGAATCATTTTGAAGTAATCGTGACATAGGAAGAGAAATATTACTACAATCTTTGATGAAGCACCGATAAAATCATGGATTCCCTAGGAAAGATCTGACATCACGCACACATAAAGGATAAGGTAGGGATAAAATAATATCTTCCTTATATCAATCAATCTCTATCCCTTGTTTTGACACTACATTCCCTAATATAATCCCATGCTCTACCACAAAATGACTCTTTTCAAAGTTTAAGACCAAATTCTTCTCAATAAAAAACTTCAAAACCTTTCCCAAAATGGAGATACAATCATCAAATGAATACCTATACACTGTAAAATCATCGATAAATACCTCCATTATGGTGTTAAGAAAATCTAGGAAAATACTCACCATGCATATCTGGAAGGTATTGGGGGCATTGAAAAGTCCAAATGGCATCATTTAGTAGACAAACATACCAAATGTACAAGTGAATGTTGCCTTCTTATGATCTTATGGATAAATAGGAACCTAAAAAATATATAAAATCCATCAAAGAAACAATAGTGTTTTTCCCAACTAGCCTCTCAAGCATCTAATAAATAAATGGGAGGGGGAAATGGTCCTTGCGAGTAGAATGATTTAGTTTCCTATAATCAATACACACTCTCCAATTGTTTTCCACCCTCATTTGAACTAACTCATCCTTATCATTTTTTACAATAGTAACACCACTTTTCTTAGGAACAACATGAATAGGACACACCCACTAGGAATCCTAAATGGGATAAATTATACATTTCTCAAGAATTTTTTCAATCTCTTTTTTAACAACATCCAGAAGTTTGAGATTAAGTCAGCCTTTTGGCTACCTAACCAGTTTAGCCCCATCCTCTAAAAGAATCCAATTCAAGAAAATAGATGGGCTAATGCATGATATGTCATCCAAGGTCCACCCAATTTCCTTATTGTTCTACCTCAAAATATTCAAAAGTTTTTCATCATGATAAAAATGGATATTTTTATCAATTATAATATGTAATTTCTCACCACTTAACCAGTATGAGTATTTGAGATTTGGTGGAAATGGCTTGACTTCCAATGTAGGGGTTTATGTATGGATGTAGAAATTGATGGAATTGAAATATGTTCACAATTAACATCAGTATAAGAATATGAATCATCAAAACTAGTGAATAAAGTGTCAAGACCTTTAGCATTCTCAACATCCATGTCATAATCTGAGTTCACATTATCAAAATCAGAATGTAAATCCATTTCAGAATTAAATATAAGAGAGGTTTGTGAATTAAAAACTAGTGTGTAAGTTGTCATAGACATCAAACTATAACTAATACTCATAATATATATAATAATAGGAAAATAAAATTACCTGGTGTTTTTATTTGGAGGTTAGAAATAGGAGACAATAAAAATACTGTTCCTTTTTATGGGTACTCCATGGAGTCCATAAAATTAAATATCACAACATCATCTCCAAACTCAATGGAAATTGTACCCTCATACACATTTATGACAGGTTTTTTTCTGAGGAAGGGAATACCTATGATAATCGGAGTATGAGAACTTAACTGATCATCTTCCATGTCAAGTACGTAGAAATATTTTGGAAAGATCATGTCTATTACCCAAACAAGTACATACTCAAAGACTCCTACAGGATATGTTGTAGTTGTATTCACCAACTGTACCAATACTCTCATTGACATTAACTCAACAACCTGTAAAGGAGATAATACAGAGTGAGTCATCACATTTATGGATTCTCCCAAATCACAAAGATCATCATAAAAGTGAAACTCCACAATGTTTCATGGGATGGTGAATGTCCCCAGATCCTTTTACTTTGTTGGCATTTCTAGAGTTGGTGTAATGAGTACTGTCACATTTTTTCCAAGATTGATCTTATCATTTCAATTGATCCTTCTCTGATTGGTACAAAGCTCATTTAATAATTTCACATACCTTGGTATTTTATTGATGAATTCAAGTAGAGGGATGTTGATATCCACAGGCTTGAATGTGTCCAAAACCTCTTTCTAAATAACCTCTTCAGCCATATTTTTTCTTTGAACAAGTATATTTTGAAAGGGGAGGGGTTTAGGAGTTACATCAACAATAGTTTTCTTACTTTTACCTTATCCTTTGGTTTATCTTTAGTTTTTATGGAATGGGGCCTCTTCAGAGGTGAGGTGAATCCCTGTGGAGCGACAGGTACAAATGTATCAGTTGTTTTCATCCCATTTATCAATATGATGGAACTGACATTTACCTTGGTATTTGTAGTAGTTTAATAAGGTACTTATATAGGGTTCTTACATACTAGTTCATAGAGAGTAGTGGAAATATAGCTCATTTGAGTCTCCCAGTCTCTCAACTTTGAACCTTGACTGTTAAGATCATTCTATTGATATAGAACAATTTTTTTTAAAATGTCATCAGGGTTAGATTCTTCCTTGGGTGAGGTATCCCCTTGGTGTTGGCTTGTTGATGCTTGGGATTCAAATAACCTTTGGGGTTATTTGAAACCCTATTAGTAAGAAGGATTTTGCTGGAAGTTTTATTGAAAGGGGGGACCTTTTTGTTGTCTAGATCCATACCTCATGTCTGATTGATCCTTCCACCCTCGGTTGTATTTTGGAGAAAAGGAATCATACTTTTTTATATTATGTGGTTGTTGTTTCTATTGATATGGTCTCCCAGGTAATACCCTAGAACAATATTCTGTCTCTTATAGTTGGGGGCAATAATTAGTCAGGTGGTCTGTTTTAGTGCGAATTCTATAATGTCTCACAGGAGTGGGTTGGAATGTATTTTTATCCAAATCAATCTTCCTCACCATAGTGGTCAATTCTTCAATATCGGTATTGATTAAATTACTCTCAAGATAAGTACTTACCTGATGTACTCCCTTGACATGTGGTGTACCTCGATCGCCAAATTTTGGGGAGTTTTGTACCACCTTGTCAATCAATTCATGTGTCACTACTGATGTTTTTTCACCAATGCTACTCTAACTATTGCATCCACCATGCTCCTCTCCACAGGTTTGACTCTTTCATAGAAGTACTGGAAGAGGATTTTCTCACTGGTTTGGTGATGTGGAAATCTTGAGCATAACTTCTTGAATCACTCCCAGAACTCATACACTGACCCCCCTTATTCATTCTTGATCCCTGAGATCTCCTTATGAATGGAAGTGGTCATTGATGCTAGAAAAATCTATACAAGAAAAGGCATATCAAATCATTAACATGTCTTACATATTCATGTTGTAAATAATACATCCAATCCTTTACAACTATATCAAGTGAAAATGGGAATGCTTTTAGTTTTATTTGAACTTCAGAGACTTTTCTAGATTAAAGGTTTTAGAAAACTACATTAAATTCTTATAAATGATTTTTTGGATCCTCACAAGATAATCCAAGAAATTTTTGAAGAAGATGAATTAATCAAGATTTCAGTTCAAAGACTGATTCAAGATTTGGGAATTCAATACAATTTGGTTGATATGTAATATCTAGGGTAGCCAACTCACGAAGGGTTATATTAAGATCATTGTTATTGTTTCCAGCCATTGGTTCTTATGTTATGTTTTAATATAAATTGATTCTCGTTTCAATGTTACTATAATAGAGGAATTAACCAATTGTTTGAATGTTGAAACATCCCATAGACTTATAATGTCTTATTTGATCCCTGAGGCTCCATTCAATATTAGGGTCAAGATCTAATATATCCTCGGGATTAGTTCATGTCATAAATCAATGAGAGATAAAAAAGAAATAAATAAAATTATACCATAATAAAATGAAATGAATCCTTATTTGATGGTTTGATAAAAATAAAATAAGATAAAAAAAATGAAAACATGAGAAAGGGGAAAGAATATAGAAATGGGAGAAGAAAATAATAAAAATTAAAAATTAAAAAAATACGTCTAATATTTTGAATAAATTACCTGACTCTAGGGAAATGGTGCTAATTTTAAAGGATTTGTCATGGGATCTTTCAAATGATGTTCGTTTTTGGGTTATTTAGGTGCGGTAAAATGGCAGAACAAAGCCGTCTCTCAAAAGAGGAATTAATTTATGACAACATATTGAAGGTATTTTGAAAATAAAATTCAATAACATAAAAATAATACTTGAAATTATGGGGTTTATTTTCAATTTATAAAAATAAAATAAGTTTTTTTGAATAATATTTCATTTTTTTGTTTTTATTTTTTAAATTAAGTTCGATTAAAAAGACACAACAAGAAGAGGTTCTTTTTTAGAAAATATTTCAAAAGGAGTAATTGATCTAACTACAACTCTTAACATACATGTTATTCATTATGATATAAATTAATATAAAATTAATTATAATACATTAATTTTATTACTCTTAAGCCCTACGAGAGTTAACTTAACCACAGAGATGAAAATAGTCGAACCCTAGGCTAGCTTTGGAACATGCAATAACAACACCCTGATTTGATAGTCATTGTAAGGATAGATTATGGTCATCGGTGAATTAGGGCACATACCCACTATATAAATGATTATTAATTGAGCATAGGGATTTTATTTGAACTCTACAAATTTATCTCATTTGGTCTTGTTTTACCGATTAAGTTTGTGCTCTAACATTTTACAAAAATTCTCAACCTTAGGTGTTTTGTGTTAATTTTACAATTTATTACATAGTTTCTTATAATTTAAAAACTCAATTGATGGATCATATTAATTTAATTAAATTATCTCATTGATTAAAAATATATTTATTAATAAGGTAAGAGTTATATCGATTACTAAGGAAACCACTCTTCCATGGGTATAGCCCAATAATGCTTCTACTCGTGAGTTCAATCCCAAATAGGAATATCAAATATGAATAAAATCATAATACAATATAATAAAATATAATATATAGAATAAAAACTAAGATTTTTATTATACAAACACAAATATTACAACATGGAGAAGAAGAAAAAGGCTTCGATGAAGGGATCCTTGCATCAATAGCTTCCATTCTTTCAATGCATGGATAATAAGATTTTAATCACTTATCCAATGTCCTAAACATATTAATTTTCATCCCAACCCCTATAAATGAAAAAAATACATTTTTATTGAGTGGAGGGGAGGCTAGGTTGCTAGTGGATTCAAGTGTGAATGGGAAAATTTGGAAAGATATTATAAGCCAATCTTCACTACTTGTTTGACCTCCAAAACGCATGATTCAGCTATCATTTCATAATAATGAAATTCGAGGAATTGTTCCCTAGAGATCCTCCCAAAATATTGTCATAATGAAAACTTTTATGGAGAATTTATGTCCCAAATACAGAATGAATGACCAATCTGGTGAGTCTAGCCCACCTTTGACTTCGTGGCCCTTTTACTCCAATCAAATGCATGATTTTTCTCCAATGTTCTGAATGAAAGTTTTATCCAGTTAAGTAAGTAACATATCTAAAAAAATATTACAAATAATTCGTATAAAAATATTTATGTCTGAAATGCTACAGTGGATTTTAGAGGGTAAAATTGGAATTCTAATCAAATTTTCAAAAAAATGATCTAATCCAAAATATTTTTTAAATTAACATATTTAACACCATGTGAGGAAATTTTTTCAATTATTATCAATGAAATATTTAGTAAAATAGAGTTTTATCAATTTCCAAAATTTTAACTGGATGATTGTGAAGAACAAATATCCTTTACTACATATCAATGATATATTTGAAAAGTTCATAGAATCTTATCTTCTCGAAGATCAACGTGAGATTAGGGTATCATCATCTTAGAGTTCATATATATAATATACCGAGGAAAATATTAAAAATCGGTTATGTCTGATAGAAATTCATATTAATTCTATTTGGATTGATGAATGCACCAGTAGTCTTTAGGGACTTGATAAAATTAATCTTCCACTCATACCTAGATCAGTTTGATGTAGTATTTGGGAATGAAAACATGGTGTACTAAAAGACTCATGATGATCAAGTCCAACATATTGACATCCTTTTTGGTACACATAGATAAAATAATTTATACTCTATACTATATAAGTCACATTTTTAGATTGATTAGGTGCACTTATTGTCACACATCATCTCATAGGAGGGTGTGTCAGAGGTCCAAGAGAAGGTTTAGATAACTGTTTATTGGGAGAATCCCAAGAATGTATTTGATATATAAATATTTTTTGGGTTAGATGGATATTTTTATAGATTCATCTATGACTTTTCCCAGTTTTAATTTCATATTTTAGGATTGAAAAAATTAGGGATAAAATTTTATTTCTCAGAACTGTGCAAGAAGGCCCTATAGGAGTTGAAAAATCATTGGACCTTAGAAACAAAATTGATCCAACCCGAGTCATTTGAAGAGTAAACTATATAACATTAGGCTTATAGGATTGGAATTAAAGTAGTGTTGATTTAGGAATATTGAGTTCTGTTGTACAAGTCTTGATAGTTGAGGCCTCATGAACAAAACTACCAAACGCATGGCCCCGAGTTAGAAATTTTTGTTTATTCTTTTAATTGATTGTTACATTATCTTTTAGGAGAAAATTATTCTATATATATAGTCTATAAAATAATAAATATATCTTTTCTCATTTTGATTTTAATCTTAAAAAATGGAGATAGGATGATTAAAATAATTTATTTGATTTTGATCTAGAATACATGCCTCTGAAAGGAAACAGTGTTACTGACTCTTTGAGTAGGAAAAATCAAACTCAGATGTATTAGGAGTCTAGTTCTTAGTAGAATATTATTATCTTATTGGATGATATGCATGTGGTGGTTCGGGAGAGTTAGGAGCATATGGATCTCATGTTAGTTATAGTGGAGTCCACACTTTTGACCTCATTTGGAAAAGAGTAGTATGAGGATTAGGAGTTTGTGATCATTATGGAAATCCTTGAAGGTGGGGTGTCACCTTTCAATTGGATCATAAATGAGAACGAGATCATATATGTCATGAATTGGTTTGTTGTTCCTATTAGTATGTGGGAGGCATTAATGTGGGAGTTTCATGCCTCAATTTTTTTGGTACATAGAGGTGTGACCAAAATGTATAGGGACCTATTATGATAGTTTTGGTGTTCGAGCATAAAAAGGGAGATAGCAGAGTTTGTGCCCAAATGCTTCACCTCTCACCAAGTAAATTCATAGATTCAATAACTAGGATTATTGTTACATCCATTTTCCATTTTGGAATGTAATTGGGATGAAATAACCATGGATTTTGTGTCGGGTCTCCCGAGGATGGCTTAGAAGAATGACAATATTTGAGTTGTTATGGATAGACTGATGATTCTAGCACATTTCCTGAACATATGGGATACATTCTTAGTAAAACAGTTGAGAAATTTGTATATTCGAGAGATAGTCCATCTATATGGGGTTCCACATGCTAGTATTTCATATCATGACTCTTAATTTACTTCATTCTTTTTGAAAGACTTATAGAAGTCCCTTGGTATATAGTTTTTGTTGAGTATGGATTTTAATGCACATAGAGATGGGAAGTAGGAGTGTACTATATAATTTCTATATGATATGATGCGATAATATTTCCTAGATCGTGGAGGATATTGGGAAAAGAACCTGTATTTACTAGATTTTTCTTATAATAATATTTCTTAGGAAAATATACACATGAAACCATATGAGGTTCTTTATGGTTGTCCATACAGATCATCATTATGCTGGATGGTGGCAGGAGAGTCAGAAGTGTTGGCAATGAGCCTCATACAGGAGAGTTAGCATAGGTGCATCTAATTCAAAAATATATGTCTAAGAATTACATTATATAGAATTAAAATATAGATAGATGTCGACAACCCCTAGAGTTTACAAAGGGTGATCACGTATTCCTTCGGGTGACCCCTAGGTTGGGTCACAACAAGATATGGAGGAAAGTAAAATTAGTTATTAGGTTTATTGAACTATTCGAGGTTATGAAGAGATTCAATATGGTGTAATATCGATTGGATCATCCATAAAAATAAAGCATTATGCATGGTTTTTTCTATGTAACACAATTTTTTCGGTATCACCCTGACCCTTCTCATGTGATCGATGTTGATGATGTTTAGCTTGAAGTAGATGTTCCCTTTGAGGAGCATCCAATATGTGTGTTCCATCATAGTGAGAAATTAATGTGGGTAAATATCATGCTGATAGTTCTTGAGTTGTGGAAACATGGGTATGTATAAGAGGATACATGGGAAAGGGAAGAAGATATGTAGGCTTAGTGGCCCAATATTTTTGGATCGGAATCTTAGGAAAGCTTGGGAGTGCATCTCAATGATGAGTTGTTATAAGGTGGGGAGATTTTAAGATCCCAATAATTTATATAGTTTACTCAAGCTTGAATTCAAGAACACTTTTTCGTTATTTGAGAGCTTTTTGACTGGGATTTACCTTGGGGTATGTTAGGGTGAATTTTGAGAAAATTTGACACAATGGGTGTTGTTCGCGGTTGGTTCATGGTTAAAGAAAATCATGTGCCCCAACCCAAAAGATTGTGTAACACTGAATAGTGGGGGTTCTCATGGCTGGTGGATGGTTTGTCAAACTGTGCGTCCTAAAAAGAGAAATTATCCACCCCTAAAATAATATCCACATAGTTATGGAACTTTGTTAGCAAAAACCATGAACCCTGCCCTAGAAGCCATGTGGGATTTTAAAAGTGGCTCAAAAATTAGTTTTATTTCCCTTGAACCCTTGAAACTCACACGATTTGACCAATACTTGTACCAACTCAGTTTTTCATGATTACAAATATTTTCGAAGGGATTTCCAGACTATTATACCTCTTTTATTTTCTATTTTATTCTCAAATCAATGATCCAGAACCTTCCCGATATGTGGATTCTATCCCTTTGTTTTTATATTGATCCTCTTCTTTTCTCTCATTCCTTTTGTGGAAGGTTTTCTCTATTATGTAGATCTAAATCTTTATTTGATGAATCTATACCAATACATGTGAGTCGATATCTATAATTATGAGATATTATTTTGTTTAATCTTGATTTAGGGTTTTATATTTAGATCTCAATCTATGTTATTGTGCTACTAAATTTTGGGGATTTCCAATGGGAGATAACTCATAAAAAAATTGATGTAGGTGATATATTATTAA
Source organism: Viscum album (assembly GCA_963277665.1). Lineage (NCBI taxonomy): Eukaryota > Viridiplantae > Streptophyta > Magnoliopsida > Santalales > Viscaceae > Viscum > Viscum album. The sequence goes on along the minus strand of OY728163.1, from coordinate 1,059,431,989 downwards.
AATCCCATAGTCGTATTGTCAATTATGTGCATGTGATTGTATATCTTCTAGTTTAAGTTTAGAAATTAGAATTCCTAAATTTGGTTAATTAATGTGGTCAAATAATGATTTTTGGATTTGTGGATTTGATTGAATAATGTAATTATGGTATTGGGATAATTAATTTGATAATTAATTATCAAGGTATTGTAATGGAAAATTGATGATAATTAATTGTTGAGATAATAATTTAATTCTTGAATTATTTAATACTTTATTGAGAATAATAAATTGGTTAATTAGTTAATGGATGTTATGATTTGAAGTGGATTAATTAATTTTTTAATTAAAAAATAAACATAGTGTGGTAAATTAATTTTTGAATTAATTAATGGAAGATATTTTATTAATTAATGGGTCAATTAATTAATGTTATAAATTTGGTTAATTAATGTTCAAGTTAATTAATAGACATGGATTAAAAAATTATGAATTAGTTAATCAAAGTTGAGTCGGTAAATTATGATAATAATATTAATGTCGATTAATCTTGGTTGACATGACAGTGTGAAAACATGTGGTAATGAGATACATGTGATAATTTTATATGTTTTAAAATATATGTATGAATGAGAAATGAGGTTCTAGACATGATGTTCTACACCCATAAAATATATGTATGAATGAGAAATGGGGTTCTAGACTTAACGTTCTACACCCACGATATATATGTATGAATGAGAAATGGGTTTCAAGTAATTACATTCTCCACCCATGATATATATGTATAAATGAGTTATGGGGTTCTATACATGACATTATATGCCCTTGACATATATGTATGACTAAACAATGGAGTCCTTGACATGATGTTCTATTCCCATAATGTGTGTATGTGTGTGTGTGTGGGTGTATACATATATTTATATTCATGATTAATAAATTTGGTGCCAGACATGGCGTTCTACACCCAAGTATGCATCATGCTAAATGGTGTGAGATAGGGAATGATGCTTCAAATACTCATAGAGAGATAGACATGGAATTAAACACCCAAAAAATTGGAATTGGACTACCAAGAGGTCATAATAGTGAATTTAAATGACATTCATAATGTAATACCATGTGGTATAATGAAATATTTATTAACATGTGAAATGGTTTAGAATTCGGCTCGGGTCGAACTAGGTACTGGTGTATGGGTGTCCTCAGGACCCCATTGGTTCATGTGGTTAAATATGTATTAATTGATAATGTGATAATTTTTTATTATGAATAGTAATTATTTATTTAGACAATCTCATAAACTTGTTATTGACTAGATTTTTTTTATACACCGTCATTGGTGGCCTACTAAGTTGTAATAACACCCTACTTGGGTTATTTGATCTGTAAATAAATAAACATCGTTGTTGTCTCACAGGTTAAGGGAAAAGGTCCCATGATAGATGGACGAGTTGGTATGGAGCATGGGTTACAATACAAGACTTGGTTTTAGACCCAGTTTGGAGTCACTAATTTCTTTATTTTAATTTTTCATTTTAGACACTTTACATATACTTTATCATGGTATGTTTTCTTCTTTAGTTGGATACTCTATTTTCCTACATTGACTATGTTTCGATGTTTTAATTTTTTATGGTTATATAGGCTTCCATTATTTTTTATTATTTTATCTAGGGTATTACTCTGATAAAAGAGGTTACAGTCACTCCACGATAGACTTATCAACCCCTCACTTCTAATCGGTAGCCTCCGGAATATTGGGAGGAACGATTGAGATCATGTGACCGACCAGCTCAAGCCACTGATGTGTGGAACTCCAGTAGATATGGTATAGACTTTAAAAATTTATAACTATCCAGTTCTGATGGAGAGTGGTAGAGAACATTTTCAGGATAAGGATAATTACCATAAAAAGATAGACCAAATAAGTCTAAAAATGATCATTGGTATCATCAGAAATGGTGATAATATGATAAAATTTTATTTCAAAATCCTTAAAGAAGATATAATCATTTGATTTCATTTTATTTGTATAATATCACTCTAGGATTGTGTCTAGATAAATTTTCAATTCATTTATTACTCCAAGAAATCAAGTTTGAATTGTAATTATTTAAAAACTTGAAGATCATAAAAGCCATAATGGGATAAATAGTCATTTCTTCTATCTCTTGTTATAATCATAAAAAAATTATATTAAAAGGTTTTCCCATATGTATAAATCTTTATATATTTATGTAATACATTAATCTCTAAAACCTCATATAAATTTTAATCTTACAATTTCATAAATGGTTACCATTATGAACCATCCAAAAGATTAAAGTCAAAAAAATTTGAAAGGAGGTCCCTAAAATTTTTATATCAACATATCATTATTCTCTCCAAAAATATCATATATAAAACATTCGAATACCATCATAATGTATTCTCCTGAAACATGGTAATAACATGAATTACCAAAAAAACATATTGAAAATATGCATGATTCTTTATTCCTTAAGTAAAACCTGAATTATTAGACATTTTACATAAATACAAACATGTCTTAAACTACATAAAAGACAACATAAAACACCAAATAACTAACCAACTTCATCACCACTAATGAATTCCCATAATAATTTCATTATTATTATCTCAAAATTGAGGATATATTATGTGTTATACTCCCTCAAACATGTGTTTTCAAAAATATCAACTTTCCAAAGAATCAATTTTCTTGGTAGCATTGGAAACATGATTTCAAATTCATTCAGAAATAGAACTTTAGTAAGATACATAATAGTATCAAGAATATACATAATAAAATATTTTTTTAACAAATTTCATGGATCCAAATACACAATCATAGTAATCATCCCACTTCATATTTATTAATAGTGTATGCTTTACCTTGTCCCCTTTTCATCTTCTAGGGTATATTCCTTTGATACATGAGGAGTTTATATCTAAATATCCCCATATCTCAATAGCTGAATCACTAAAAATTTGAAAACTAATTCATTCCCTTGAAATCAAGGTAATGGTTCCCTTTTTCTCCAAACATGATGAAAACTCCATTTTGTTTAACCATGTACCATGTTTTTTTCTTCTATAATTTTAACATGTTGGAAAATCCTTCATTCCCTTCCTCACATTATCAATAGTTTCCCATATCATCCTCTTTTTCTCTTTCTTCACATAAAATAATAAATAATTATATAATTCCTTTTATATCATTTGAACGCAATAAACAATATCCTCATTTGAGGATAATGTTTGGATTACTAGATCCCTTAGAATTATTGGCTTAAGCCCATACAAAAATTATTAATTTTTACTCTTTGGATCACATGAATTTATGTGGTTCATATTCCCTCTAGCAGTTTTTATTTCTAAATGATTTCATACACTATATTAGATTATAACATTATGAATCCTAATTTATTATTTCATAACTAGTGATAAACATAACATAAATTGAAATTTTATCTATAAATAATATCGAAATCATAAGATTTGTTTATTTGGATATATTTCTAAACTTTTTCATATGGATTCATTATTTAGTCTATGTTTATAAAAATATAGTTCCAAATAATTATACTAAAATTTATCTAATGTGGAATGTAATGATCCCGATCCTAGTAGTCTATAGTGGGTGGTTACTTTATACCATTAGCATAAGATACAAGGAATCACATCACAATGGAATGTATAGTATAGTAGTTTTGTAAAACTAGATACATACTTGAATCTTATTCTACCATTTAGAAAATAAAATACTATATATAAATTCCATTGTGAACACCATTAATCCACTAGATTATCCCTATATATCTATATAATAAACATCTTGTGAACCAATTGAAAAAATAAAACAAAAGAAAGGGGTGAGATGAAATTCTTATAAAGGGTTAAATGTAGTGTAAGTTATCATAAATATTTAATAAAAATTATTGAAATGTAAATAATTGAAAAAAAATCCATTAATAAATAACAACCAATGAAATGCATCCATGGATTATATCATAGTGAAAGTATCATGGATAATAACTACTGAAACCATAATGAAGGGAATTTTTTATTATTGGATTTCATGATCTAAGGAATCATAATACTACTACATTCAATACCATTAACAATATATTTTCAAACTACTAGTTTATAACTAATTGGTATTGTAAAAAAATTATCTATACAATCAAGACCATTAATATGATAATTTAAAACTACTGGCTACAAACTGATTTGGTTTGGCCAACTGATTAGTCCCACGAGGCCAACCAATACATCGAGGGGCTATCTATAACTAGGACCCAACCATTTCATTAATGTTAAATCATTACTCATATGATGGGGTAAAAAATAATCAACATACCCATTCATATTAAAAACTAACATAAAAATGTCATTACTTACACCAATCAAATAAACAAAATATTAAACCATCTAGAGTAATATGGTGAATGGTATCAAAATAGTACATCCCCATACGAAATGATCATAAAATATTTAATAAAATATTAAATATAGTATAATAATGGATAAAACTCTGTGAATAATTAGATTCAATAAAGGATGTTGACATAGATGAAAATACTTTAAATGAAATCTTTGTAAAATCTTGAGAAAAATATAATTTTCACTTGGAAAACAACTTATTTTTATAATGGTACGCAATTATAAAATATTTTTAAAAAAATAAACATTTAAAAATGTAAATTAAGATCAAAAACATTAATTTGTTAAATTACATTCATTCCATATGTGTAAACAATTTTCATTTTTTAAAAGGATCATTAAAAGTGTACTTTTAAAAGAATGTCCCTTACAAATATCATATCCTTGAGGTGAGAATTAAGAACAGAAATACGTTATTTGAATCCAGTTTAAATAAAAATAAAAATTTTGGAATAAAAAATAATATAATAAAAAGTTATTTGACACATAATCTTATCATGACATAATCACTAAAGTAGAAGTTTAACCCAATGAATAGAAATTTAGTTTGGAAATCTCATTCCACTTTGTAATGAGTTAATTTTATTCCTCATAAAAGAAATAATTATAAAATAAAACATATCATACCTTTTATATAATTATATTAATTATATGATATATCAAATGGCAGTATATACACCACAAAAAAAAGAAATAAGGTTTGAATAAGGCATATATATCACAGAAGTAAAGGTGATAAGTGAAATGCTTACCGCATGTTTCCCTTTTCATTTTCTCACATCAACCTCTTGTATAAAGGTTTAAAAAGTGTTATTAATTAATTCTAAAACTATAAACATATTTATAATACCTTATGTGATACTTTTATAACATATTACCACCCATCCATTAATAATATTTCATTATTTATATTGTTTTGGGTGTGTTTTATTTATTGTATTTTGATGGGTTCATTTCTGTAAAATTATTGATTTTCTAGTAAAATAAATATAAAACTAAAGATGTTAAATTATATGGTTTTCATTAATGTCAATATTTTTAAAGGGTCCCATATATCATTTGTATTTTTTAAATGAGGATGATTCATTTGATAACATTCAAATTATGAATGTTTAGTTTATTTTTTTGATTTTTCGGACGATCATGAACAAGTTTTATTTTATTTAATATTATGAATCTATACTAGTTCCAAAACATGAAATATATTATAATATACCTATTAGAATTTATTTTACTAAAATAATACTTTTAATATATTCCTTTAATGTTTTATTTTAAAACATAAAATCATTATTCACATAAATGGTTAACCACCACAATTGGAAAAATACTTTCATGTATTTGAATAAATGGAGGTAATTAAAAGGATATAATTAAAATATTCAATTAAAAAAATAAAATTCATTTATTTAATTTATTAAAAATTTATTATTCCATTATGGATGAAGAGGTGACGATGAGGTTGATAAAGAAAATAAAATAAGAGGGGTGGTTTGAGAAAATTACCACTTTAATATAACCTCCTTGAAGGATCCCTTTAGGACCATGGAATTGTTATTTTGGTGAAAAAAAGAATAAATTTAACATTGTGGGAGTAGGTAAGAGAGGGCTTGTAAAAAAATTTAGGTTATTAAATCCTTTTGAAGATAAAAGTTGTGGTTAAGACTGGTATTTATACTAGAGGAGGGGTGGTTTTATGTGATTAAATAATGATTATTTTATATTTATACCCAACCACATTTAGTTGGAATTAATTACAAAGAATTATATTGAAAATTAATTTTTTAATGTATTTTTAATGTATATAAAAACATAAAATCCTGATTTAATGTGGTATACTTTAGGTTTTTTAATATTTTACCTTTTAATATTAACTTGTTACATTATTTTACTTCTACTATGGTAAATCTTTTTTTTACCATGGGACCTTTTTTATGCCTAAAAATATAAATGACCTTAAAAATAATTTGGAACTTCTGATTCCAAATATTTAATAAATTTTTCAAAATTAAAATCATATAATTTTAAAATTTATATTTAAAATAAAACTAACAAATGATATGAAAAAATGAGTTTTCAGGAAATGTATATTTCAAGTAAAATATGATTTTATATTAAATATAGGACTAATAATTATCATTATAAAAGAAAAATAATTAATTATATATTATCTAAAAATTCAATTTATAAATTTACCAGTTATGGACTTTTTAAATTATATATAAAGTAGAAACATTTTCTACCTTTAAACAGTTTTCAAAAAAAATCATGTATTTAAATGAAAAAATAATGTTATTCTAAAAATATATATAATGTTGATTAAAACAAATTTAAGTGTATTAAATATAGATAAATAAAACTTTTGTTTTAAAAACATAACTTTCCTTTAAAATTTATTAATTTATTTAAAATAAATGGAATTTTTACAAAAATCTATATTTATCAATATACACTAAAAATTTAATATCTTCAAAATATTCTCAAATATTAATCCAAATATAACTTTTACATGTAGAATCAAAATATTATGATAATTATATCAAATAAATTTACTAAATGTTCTAAAAATTAATTATATTTATTTTCTCAAACAAATTTGTAAAAATATATTTTTGAAGAAGACATATATTTGAAGAGTAAAATAACATTAATAAAAGTTATGTGTCAATTTATTAAGAATAATTATGTTTTTATTGAATATGAAATTCATATTTATTTCATAATATAGTTAATCTTATTTACATCCAAAAATTTAATGGCTTGTTTATAACAGTCTGGTTAAAATAATAATATTTTAGATTTCGTTTAAGATTGGTGTTCAATGTAATTCCAGAAATGGAACATATTTTTCTTTAAAAAAATTAGGGTCTTACATTGTGCCTAAAACCTTGGGTAATGCTGCAAAGGATTTGGTCTATATATGGCCCTCTATAGGGTGGTTTTGATGCTGGGAATGGCACGAGGTGTAAGGGTTCTCACTATAGAGGATACAGGTATATCCTCCACCCCTATGATGATGTTTTTTAATAGGACCCATGGTCATGCTGTAAATGTTTTGGGAGTAGTGTCCCTTTGAAATTTGAACCTCTTGGTCTCACCATGAATGAGGCTTGGCTAACTTTTTAAACTAAGGTAAGACACATCTTATTTGGTTTATCTCCCTTTAAGATTTAAGAGAGAGTGGAGATAAAGAAAGGATATTCTAAGTGGTTCTACAATATCATGTCCCTCCTAGTATCCCTCAAAGATGGAATGGTTCTTGGTTTTATTTGATAGAAATTGGAGGTGGGATCTTATGTTCTTCCTCTATTATTTTCTTTATTTTTATCTCTTTGATTTTGGTACATTTTATTCTAGATTTTTTATAATGGTTTCTTTTTATTATTGTGAAATGTTATGAGTTATATGGGTCTCTCATGTGTGGTGGGGAGAGGAGGTCCTAGAATCCTGATCATAGACCATTAGGTGTGATTTTGAAAAATATGTGGTGACAGGTAAATTTTCAATTGATTATTCCTACTTTAATTTAATTAAATAATTATTTATTTTTATTGTGTAGCATGAGATAGGATTTAGTAAGAGAGATTTGAAGAGTAATATAGAAGCTTGTTCAAGGAACAGTGGATCTTATAGTATATGATAATTCTAATATAGAGGTTGGTGGTCCCTTTAATAATATACCATATACCTTTTTTATTCATTAATTCCTACTGCATACTTATTTCATGTGTTTAGGAAGGGAGAATACTGACTAGGAGTACCTTGGTCTTCAAATATAGGATATGTTTTGGCCTCTTATACTAGGGATAAGTACCCTTTACCACATTTTAGAATTTTGGTTTCCTGATGACTATGTCTTCAAGGTGTTATGGTGTTGGTAAGTTAACATGAGACATTTGGTGGTTTTGGGATGTTATTTCTGATGTGAGTTGAAACAGTGGATTATCTTGGGTTTACTATGGAATAAATAGATGAATTATGGTATGTGATTATAAATAATACAACCATATATCTCATGTGTGATAAAAGAAACACTGTATTATTGGAGGATAATGCTCTTTAAGATATCTACAATTATAATGAGTCTTAAATAACGAGATATGTGAGATGGAGGTGGGTTTCCATAGGCTAATAACCTTGGTTACATCTCTTAGGTGGGACCCAGTGTGGGACATTAGTGTTTCTCGGAACATGTCTGTGGGTTTCAACAGAGATTAGAGTGATATATATTTGGATAGTTCATACGTAGCAGGACTAGGGATCATGATGTTGGACTGGTTCTTCATGTTAGGGTCTGTAGGATCCTTTTGGAGTTTTGTTAGTGATGGGATATGGACTCAATATATTATTAATGAGTAGAGACTGAGACAGTTCCACAAGGCCTTCATGGATTCCCTGGTGGGTGTGATGACATGTGTTGTAATGTGAAAGTCTTGTTAAGGGGTAGACATATATAATAAGGTATAGTTATTTATGTGATAGGATGCAACCCTATGTGTATTTCATGTTCTTGTAATATGTAATATATTCTAGTGTGTGTGATGTATCATGATGTCATTCCCTGTTAAAGATGATACAACATAGGTGGGACTTCTATGGAGACTGAGTCTATGATTTGTATGTGAAATATGTACAAGCCATGGGTGAGATGGTTTTTCTTGGCACTTTTATGGGCCTCTCTATGAGTGTAATCGTGTTTATGAGACTACCCTGAGTGATATAGATTCCTATACATGGGTTTGATGGTGCAATATTGGATCTTTGGTCTGTCATGAGTGAGATGGGGTACTTCATGTGATGTGATAGAATTATAGGATGAAATGTGATGATTGAGATGATTTCTTGGATTTGTTGTGGCATGGGATAAGATAATGAGACAATCATGAGTGAGATGTAGTCTGGGTGTGATAAAATATCAAATGGGTGTACGCAAAGATGATTAAGATCGTGGATATTGATTATTGGAAAAAATGCCACCTTGAATGAGAAGGTGAGTCTGGATCTATGATATTGGATCCTAAACTGCCCCATTGGGTAGCAGATCAAGGGATTCTATGGTGTCTTACTCAGATAATTTATATATATTTTGGTCATCTGGTACAATTTCAGAATATAAAGTGAATATGATAACCGTGGAATGGAACTAAATCCAATATGTTAGGTTTTATGGTGTCCTAGTCAGCACATGGGGACCTAATGCGTAAGGAATCAGGTTTTCCTAGGGAGAATATAATATCATACATACTTGTGTAAAATATTTATTTTCCTCATTCATATACATAAATAATGTTTTATACTATGGGAACATGGTGAGTTCCTTTCTATATGAATTTATCACACCCTACATGAGAACCCTAGTATAATTGAAGACCTCGTGTCTCCTTTTTATGTCAATAATATGACACTAGAGATGGTTTTTTTAGGCCATAGGATGGTAGTAGGTTTATATGTCTACTATCATTTCGTCTTTTATATTTTTTTGTGATCATCATAGTGGGTTATTAGTTTAATGTTTGCATGATTGTGAGTCTATATGACTATATGCTTCCTCATTAAAATTTTTTACAGTATAATTCTTATTAATTTGTTTTACTATGATGATTATGTGGGGAGTTATAATTTAATTTTCTTTGTTATTTCTTGCTCTAATATGGTGTTAGAGTCTCCGCGTGATAACACCTTGGACCCTCTCTACTAGTAAATAACCATTGTTACAAGGGGAGGTCGACCTTAGGTCACATGTTAAACTAACATAGAAGAAAAATTTGGGTCGCGGAATTATAAAAATTGTTTCAACGTATAAATATTCATCACTATGAACTATATGAGAATATAATTTTAAAAATTACTACTTTTTAGTCTTATGGTCTCCCCCACTTTCTCCCAATCCACGTACTACTTAAATGAGGACCTATAAGAAATACATGACACGAGGTCACTAATAAGAATATTTTCAAAACTTTAACACCAACCCAAAATGGGTGTTGTCATCATGCATCTATTTTATATATAAAATCTATATATTCATTATAATTCCTTCCTAGCAATAATTCTTCCCCAATTCCATCTTTTTTAAGGATCACAATAGGTTTTTTGTATTATCTAACTATAAATTTTCACAAATGTCATAAATTTAATTTTTTTAATCTATCTTCAATGATTTTAATCCTTTAAATTGTTAATTATACCATGAAATCATCCATAAACCACTAATTAAAAACATAAATGTCATGTTAAACCTAAAAAATCAATAAATATTTGAATTCAAAAAATAGTATGATGAAATAAAACATTGTGGTGTGATGTCCTAAATTGTAGTGTGATGGAATTGTATTTCACCAAATTATGGAATAAAACATCATGTTATTCCATGAAACATGATCAAAATATAAAACTAAAAAAATTTGAATAGAATTTTTTTTAAAATTCTATGAATATCATGGTATGATATTCTCAAATTTTATCAATTCACAAAAACATTGCAGTGTGGAATTCTCTATTGCAACATGATGCTATTTATCCAAGAATAACAAGTGTGTCACAAAAATTCATTCCCCTTCATGGATCTATGACCATTCCCAAAATCCATCCTTTTAATCATATGTATCAATTAATTTAAGTGTTTCTTATGATGGTCATGATGTGATAAACATTACCATCCCAAAAGCAATAGCACTACATTTTCATAGGGGCCTCCTCAAGGAGTGTTCTCCATAAAATGACATGAGTCCATCATTTTTGGAATGAAATGGTTTAATGTTGACTAAAAGGGGTATAATGTATTGGAAGTTATCCCATATGTCGTACATAGTGATGTGCATATGATTCAATTCAATCAAAAGCATACTTTCGCACCAATGTAGTGTTTAATGCAATAGATTTGTATGTTGTCATTATATTGTCTCAATATATGATATAATTTTCTCATAGAGTGAATAAAAATACCTCCCCACTCCATTTATTCAGTTATGGTTCAATGGGATTAATTAATTTATGGTTTATCAAGTGGTCCATACTTGATTTAAGGGTTCAAACAAGTTTTAACTTCCTAGTGTGTAGAAACACATCAGATGCAACTAAATATAAGAAAATACCCTGTGTTATCACCATATTAATTAAATTAATAGAAACAATAATAATGGATTATATCCACCTATTTATTTAATTCCTGATGCATAATTTGTATTATGAAACCTTATTCATTCTCTAATAACTATTTTCACTCGGAAGGAGGTGCTAGATCCCATTAAGTGATTTGACAAACACCTCTTATATATAATGATCCTTAAGGTTAGTGTAAAAACATTAAGTAAAGTAATATTTAGTTTTTTATTTTGGTATCACTACAGAGCTTACTATTTCCAAGATTAAAATATGTAATACATAGTGATAAAGGTATGTAAAGATTTTTATTTTCTATTATCACATGTTAAAACTATTAAAGATTGATAATACATTTCATGGGTTTCTTAAACTTATAAAAATTATTATATTAACACCCAAAACCATTAAATGGAATCAAATATAATTTCCCCAATTGATTAACATGTTAATCTATCATTTATTCATAGAGTATCACTATCATATTGAAATTGAATCCATATCATAAAATATGATTGTTGGAATTCTCCTATTTTTATTAGTCATATTGTATGACATCTATATAGAAAACGATAAAATAAAATGGAATATGTTGGATTTTAACTCTTCTATTGGAAATAATATATGATATAATAAAATATGGAACATCTCAGAATTTTAGAAAAACATATCATTGTAACATATTTTTGATGTTGAGCATATCGTTAAATATGATAGGAACCTTATGATATCACTAAAATAAAGAAGATATTACAACCATATATTATAATTAAATTAAATTATAATATATTATTTACATTTTCTATAAACTTTAAATATAAACAACATCAATTGTAAAACGTGATATACATCAAAATATTAAAATTTTGATATTTTAATATATTTTATTTTGTTTTATTAAATATTTATAAATTACAAGTGTTAGGGATTATAAAATGAGTTTTTTTATAAATTAAATATGAAATGTTACGGAAAATAGGTAATAGAAGAATTTTAAAAAATATTTAATTAAAATTTAGGGTTTGGATTCATGTTTAAGACATGGAATCTACAAAACCCATTTCCCATATTTATCATTGGATCACATGAAATCCAATTTAAGAATGAAGAATAAAATGTAATGAATCTATAAATGGAGCAATGATTATTTTAAAACACCGATTTGATTCAATCATCATCGGTATGTCATGGATCAACAGCACCATGAACTATAGGTAATATAGTATATTTCTATGGGTTTTACAATGATTTCCAAAACAGCCACAAAATATTTCAATAATAATTTCATCCGATTTCTAGTGATGCTTCTAAAAAGGTTCAATAATAGTTAAATTTAGTATTGGATTTTTTAATCTATTGATATCTATTTTAAAACATTACAATCTCCCTCGACCCCCCCCCCCACCCCCACTCCCCTGATCATAGAATCCCACTTTTTGTTGCCACATTCTCCCCCTCGATGTAGACAACATATCCTACTCGACACCATTGACACCATTTCCCACTTGAAAGTAAAAACATCTCCCACTAAACATCACTTGATAATAGAAACCCCACCAATATCATCTCATAATTTCCTAACACAGATTCACCCCTCAACCAACACCCACCCCACCGTGATGTTGGCACCCCCTCCCCCCCCAATGCCACCCGAACATATACCCCCTCACCAATACCCTCTCCCCCTAACTGATACTATCAAAACCACCCGACACTAAACCCCCATGAGGATATCTTCTATCCTTTATGATATTAATGTTTTCCATATTTTATTTTTAAATTCATATATGTTATATTATTTAATTTGTGGAACAAGGATCAATTTAGAGTGGTTAATTTATTAATTAGTGTTTTGAGGTGTGGTATGTGATTATTTCATCTGAATTGTTTTGAAGTACTATATTATAAAAATAATAAATCTTTTAGGAATACTGAATTTACCTAATGATGATAATCTAGTGATAAAAATTATACTAGGTTATCGTTCCAAAATTTCATTCTTTACTTTCTACCTAAAATATATTTAACAAAATTAAGGATGTTCTTTATTAGGATTAAATTTTAGATGGTTCCATTTTAAAATTTAATTATATACTAATACTGTTTTTCACTATAACTATTAATTTTTGGGTACTTTATAAATATACTTTTACTAGTGTTTTAGATACTAATTACTGAATGTTTTTTTGTTGGGATCCTAGATCTTTGATCAATCATATTTTGGGTACTATCCCATGAATCCTTTAAATTAACTATATTATTAATAAATTTCTATACAATACATGAGTTATTGATGTATATATTATTTTATATTTAGATAAATATTTGAAAATTAAATTAATTTTAAAATTTTTATGTTAAATTTTACATTATTTTAATAAATTTAAAATTATAATTTCTACAGGATTTTAAAATTTTTCTAGCATGGTCTATTTTAACATTTTATAAGTAGAGAATTTTTTTTAATCATATGTTACATATTCATCTACATTATTCATACATTATCTATGTGTATGTTGACTTAGTTTAATTAGTACAATTTATAGTAAGTCGCAAAATTTAGTTGGAAAATAGTATATAGTTTTCTATTGATTTCGATAAGATGACTTATGGGTTGTGTAACTATTCACATTAATATAGATAGCACTTTATTATTTTTTCATTATTTCAATTATGAATTTTTTTATCATTATTTTCAAAATATTTTTTATACATTTAATGATAGTATTGGATTTCATGTAAATAAAGATAAAAGATGGATTACTTTACCTTATAACATAAATCAGTATGATATGGTCTTGAACATGGTTTTTTATTTTTCATTTAAAAATTGATCCAGGGATGGAAGAATCAAATGTCCATTCCCTCAATAAAAATATAAATAGTGTTTGGAGAGACAAGAAATATTTCAACATATGATATAAAAAACAATTACCTCCATATTATGTGTGTTGTGTTTGGCATGGAGAATTAAATGTTATAGAAAATTGGATTATTTATTTATATACTCAAAATTAACATGTTAATGCATTTATAGTGCATAATGGAATTCAAAACATCATAAATGATGCTTTCAGCATAGTAGGAAATTCCATCAATAATATAACACATCAATTGATTAAATTATTGATGTTGAATATATTAATTAATCTTTCATAACTATAAGTCAATCTAATCAAGATTATAACATATTAACAGATAGTGACAGGTAGACTAATTTGAGGGAAAACACAATAAAAAACAACTATGTTTTATAGATTAGTAAAATATGGAAATAAATAATTTTCTTAAGGATGTGTCAAATACTAAAAATTGATTTTTCTACTGATGTTGTAGTATATTATGTCTTTGTGTGGAATAAAAAATAAATAAATATCAATCATATAGAAATTTTATATGATGATTTTTTTTAATCTAATCCCCCATTAACATTTTTTTAGATTATGAAGATTATAATAAATCTTGGACTCAGTAATATGGAGATAGACACATTACCCAATGATTGTATGCTTTACTGGAAATAATATTTTAGTAGGGAATATTTCAAAAGATTTTATACTTCTATATAGAAATAAAAAAAATTATGATTCGGGTTTGAATATGTATACGACCACAACGTAATTGAAAATAAAATTTATGTGATGGTTTTACGTCACCTTCCATAGAAATCAAGGTTTAAAATGTTTTTTCTACCATCTAAAACCACAAAAAATATAAAGTGTCATAATTTTCATAATAATAATTATGTTTTAATGAGTTTTCCAAGATATTCAAAATCATGGATCATCATAGATTCATTACTTATATATTTCACTTAATATGCTAGAAATTTTTTATTGGTATTTGAATATGATAGTTTCCAACCTTTTTGGACTTTAAATATTAGTTACATATTTTTTCTAGTCAATTTGATCCCTTATAATCTATCTTGGTGGGTGTGTATGATACATACTTCATTCATCGTATAGATTATTATTCTTGAGAATAAAATCCCTACATATTACATTATCATATACCTTCAACCTATTTATCATTAATTGTAGAAGTTATGGAAAGAGTTTGTAGAAACATATGATAAAACTATCATAAAAATAGTCAAAATGCATGCTACCCTTATGTGGACCATTAGTGACTTTCCTAAATAATTAAATTTTTCTAGTTAGAATATGCACAATTTTTTGACTTTTCTAACATGTAAATTTGATATTGAGTCTCAATGTATACTTTATAGAAGAAAATTATGTTCAATGTTATAAGAACCCGGTTTTTATTTTTGAGGTACGGGTTTCTTATTTTCTCTTTTCCTTAAGTGTTCTTGAGAAAATAGGGAAAATGGGGAAAAATCCTATATTTTGGAAGTATATTCCATGTACTTTTCCACACGTCGTGTACATCTGTCCGTGTGGGATGGGTACACGGGTAGTGTGTCCATGTTGGAGATTAAGGGTGTAGGAACCGACTACACACCGTGTAGTGGTCCTTTACACGCCGTGTAGTCAGTCGGCATAAGAAATAGTAAAGTGGTGGCCAGCTATAGGACAGCACACACCATGTAATCATAAAGACATTCTGTGTGGTCATGTCGGTAGGTGAACAGTGTCGCGCTGGCGGGAAGCCGCCCAAGGAACAGTTTAAAAATGGGAAGTACACACTGTGTACTTGGAAGTACATGTCGTGTACTTTTTTCGCTTAAAATGGGCAATAGCCTCCCCTGTTCACAGGGAAGGCTTAGAACCGAACGGGAGCTTGGGAGAGGATGGATGAACCTTCGGAGATCCGCCAAACTCACTTTGGGAATCCGTTTCCGCCTCGAATGATCTCGTTGGAACCGCACATGTAAGCCCTAACTTCTCCTTGTGTATTTCTTACCAATTATTCCTCTAATGGAAGTTATTTTCAATTAAGAGAGAATTGTTTTACGTTATATCTATGCCATTCATGGGAATTTCTGTAATCTGCGTTCGCGTATATCGTTCGTTGGTGTTTAAGGTAGGTGGCTTAGTGTTAATTTTTCCAAATGCTGTGTGTTTTGTGTATTTTAGTGCCACGAACCAATGTTGGGTTGTCATGTGGCTGAGGTTGTGGCTACTTTAACTACTTATAACTGTATAGGTAATTAAATAAAATTGTAAAATTGTTTTTTGGGATCAGTGCTTGGATCTAGGACCACCCCAGGGGGTGCATTCTTCTGTTTAGCCGTTTGGCCAGGATACCTGAGGGTATGCCATGTTTAAATTATGCATTACTTTTTCCTTGTGATTAATTGTATGTAAATTGCTTGTTTATATGATGGGAATGGCCCGATTAATTATGCATGAGGGCGGTGTTCTACTATAGTCTAACAGCGTGACTGTATTAGCCTGGGGGAAAGATTCTGTTCACCTGAGGGTTTCTTTTCAGTTTGGCCTGCGGGCGATATTATACTTCGCCTGAGGGCAATGCCTGAGGGCGGTTTACTGTATAGCCTGAGGGTGTGGTTTTACTATATTAGCCTTAGGGCATGGTAATTTTATCCATATGTCTTGTTGCTGTTGAGAACAGAATGTTACTACATTAAATGGTTAAATGAATAATTAAAATGGCAATATAACTGGTTATGTTAATTACTTTTGAGTACTACTTAGATTATTGCATTTACTACTGCACACTATTGTTGTATGTTTACACATAGTCGGTAACTGGACTTTGGTGGGTGCCTACAGAGATATATTTCTCAAACGCTATTTGACCCATGCTTTTCAGCCAAAACTGATTACATTTCTGCAGGTGTAGATAAGGGAAAGTGTCCTTATGTAGGTACATGATTGTTTCTGAGGATTAGGGGAGCATGGGACCGAGCTCAGGCTCGCGATGCTGCTGGCTATTGTTTTTTCTTTATTGTACCCTGTATTGTAATGTACTATTGTGTAACATGTTTTGGATGCTTTCTTAGAATTTGAGGCATGTTTCACCATTGTTTATATAATGGTTGGTATTATCTACTGTAGTTTTTTATTTCAGTTGTGTACGGTTTACTGCTTTCATTGTTTATTGTATGTTTTATTTCATTCCGATGTGCTGCACTTTGACAAATGAGGGAATAGTTTCCCCACTATCAGACCTAGGCCCTCGCTGCTAGTCGGCAGCCTCTGGCATTTGCGGAAATGCACATGTGGTCACCTGGCGAATTGGTTCCGGGGCACCCTTCGAGTGAAACTCGAAACTAAGACATTACAAAGTGGTATCAGAGGAGTTATTTTCTTTGAATTAATATTTAGAGCCGTAGTCATGGATAAGATGAACGGTAGTTGGTAATAAGTTGTGCCCAGGGGTAGCTAACCCGTGTACAGGGAAAATCCAATTTACCTCGTGTTGCAATTTTACTGATTTTGCAATTTACAGTTGATTTGTTTCCATTGTTGGGTAACGCACTTGAGATTGTGCTATTATATTTTATCTATGGGTTCTAATTAGTTGCTACCCGATGAGATGAGGGTATACCATCTCATGCATCATATAGGAACATGATAGAAATCACATTCCATGCATTGTTTTCATGCCATGTAGGTGCATTAGAAATTTCATGTTGTTGTGATAGTTGTTGTGCTAGAAAAGCATGTTGTCCTGAGAGATGCTTTGATAAAATTCATTCTTTGTGATAGGGTAATTTTATTTGAGCATGTTGATATAATGGACGCCAAACTTGGGTTTTTGGGGAGTATGGTTCCCCACTAACCGGAATTTGGTGGATCATTAGTTGTTTATTAGTTATAACACAAATAAGATGTCAAACTTCGATTGTTGGGGTGTATGGGCCCTCACGGGTCATAATTTGACACTTAGGTGTTGGTTTTTGGTATTTTCTGGGTTCTGGGGATGTTTTTGAGGCATACTGTCCAGAAACCCAGTATACACGCCATGTAGTACTTTAAACATGCCATGTATAGCCTTCTGTTTGGGAATAAAAATTAACTTTTTGAGTACACATAGTGTACCCATAGTACACGCCATGTAGTCTCTTCCCGTGTCACAAACCGTGTTGGCGGCGACACGAGGAAGGGAATAGTTTGGGTAAAACACGTCGTGTACTTGATATACACCCTGTGTAGTGTTGACCCAGAGTCTGCCCATGTAACTAACAACACGGACGAAGTAGACCATAAGACATACACACCGATTCAATTATGTACACATCGTGTTGTGTTGCATGGGGACTCGGCTGTGTAACTAACAATACGGGTCGGTGTCACCTTTCCTTGAACACGTTGTGTACCTCTGGGACACGCCATGTAGTCTTGTGTGAGGACAGACCATGTGGACTTAGCCGTGTGGCTGGGAGACGGGGTAGTGTACACGCCGTGTGCGGGTGTAACACGCCGTGTAGTTGCGGGATGAGTAGTCGGACGTGTCACAAACGACACGGGCAATTGGGAAATAACATTGTACACGCCATGTAGATATAATACAAGCTGTGTAGCTTTTTTTCAATGAGATATGTGTGGCTTAGCCGTGTGGAAGGACCCAGGGTAGGGGAAGAGAAGTCGAGTACATGTCATGTAGTCATTGTACACGCCGTGTAGTCTTGTTTTACAAATCTTGAAATTCCATCCTCCTCTTGTTCCCTTTGTGGTTCTTTCGCTTTCAGTCTTGACAATCTTGAATCTAAGGCATGTTTTTTACAATGTAGTGGCATTCCTCCTAGAAGACCACGCGTTTTTCCCAGGAGAGTGGCAATGAGTATACTCCATAGATGGTGGGCCATGGGCTACCAGTAGATCCTCTAGCAGAGCCAGATGTGGCCCCCGTTGTTATACCGGACACAGGCGCCGAGGCATAGTTCCGTAAAGGCTTTATGCGGTTCATGAAGACCTTTCAGGGAGCACCGCAGGCTGTTACATCTATGGCCGAGCCGACACAAATCTTCTAGCAACAACATCCGCGTACGTTTTCAGGGGATGGTGGACCACAGGCTGCGGAGTCTTGGTCGGGGTCAATGCAGTCTATTTTTTAGCATCTTGAGATGCCTCCAGGGCGGAGGGTCACACTCGCGACATATATGCTATGTGATTCCACCAAGAGGTGGTGGGATTTTACCACCCAGTCATAGCATCACAGGTACATGACGTGGGAAACTTTTTAGGAAGTCTTCTATGACTTCTTCTTTCTAGAGATGCTGAGGGCAGATAGAGCTCAAGAGTTCATGAATCTGCAGTAGGGCACTATGTTAGTAATGGACTATTCTGGTCGCTTTACCGAGCTTCAGCACTTTGCACCCGTGTTGGTGGGTGATGAGATGTTGAGAGCCAGATGTTTTGAGGATGGTCCTCGTTACGACATCTGGGAGCTGGTGAATGTTTTCAGGTTTCCTTCGGTACACGCTATAGTGAAACTAGCGCTGATTTCAAAGAGGAACCTGTGGGAAGCTAGTGGTGTGGGCCAAGGTGGTTCGACACCAGTTTCTAGTACTATTTCTGCTTGCAAGAGGAAGAGACAAATGTACTTCTCTCAGGGTGGCAGTACCAGCCAAGAAGTTTCTTCCGGTGGCCCGATCAGGTGCTACCAGTGTGGAAGAGAGGGGTACAAGGGACTGCAGTGTCCACCTGACCGAGTGGAGTGCCGAGTTTTCGGCAAGATGGGTCATCTGCAGCTGTTTTACAGAGTTTTTCTACCAGTGGCTAGTGAGAGGGGTTCTATACAGACTCTGCGTGCGGGAGCAAGACCAGTGGCTTCTTACTAGTGGGGCAACTGGAATACGTCAGGGCCTGCAGGCAGAGATGGTGGTCGTGGCCATAGTAGCCAGACTCCAGGATCTCAGAGGTAGAAGGGTGGGATAGCTCAGGGTAGCCAGGCTGTGTCGCAGGGCTGCGACACTGGGCAGGAATATGCAGTGCAATAGAACCATTAAAAACAGGATCCAAGACCTTCTACAGTCAGAGGTACTATTCTTATAGCTTTTTTCTTATCATCAGTACTTGTCGATACAGGTGCTACACATAGTTTCATATCTGTACCCGTTGTGGAGAGCCTTGGGCTCGTTTTTTCTCTTTCTTCTGATATCATAATGCTAGACACTCCGTTGGGGACTAGAACGGTTGGTGTGCGTCAGTTCCAGGAGTTCCCCCTTAAGGTTGGTGGGTGTCACTTTCTATGGGACCTCTATGTCTTATAGATGAAAGCATATGACTTCATTCTCGGGATGGACTGGTTGGTTCCCATTCAATCCTTTGTAGACTGCTACCGTCTTAGGGTGAGATTCACGTCACCAGAGGGTGGAGAGTTTCTATACAAGGGTGAGTGGGATGTTCAGGTGAGTCTAGATGGACCAGATCATCATGGGCGAGGTGGAGTCACAGCCCATATTGCGATCTTATATCTGGACGATCAGGTGACTTGTCTTATAGATTTCCACCCAGTGGTTCATCGTTTCAGGGATGTCATCCCGGATGACTTTTTAGGTCTGCCTGCAGAACGAGACGTGGATTTCTCTATTGAGCTTGTGCCAGGAGTAGCAATGGTTTCCATTCCTCCCTATAGGATGTCTACACCAGAGTTTCAAGATCTCAAGAGGCAGTTAGAGGAGTTACAGGTGAAGGGTTTCATCCGACCTTGAACTTCTCTGTGGGGTTCATCGGTCCTTTTGCAAAGAAGGCGGACGACACCCTCAGACTCTGTGTGGATTATCAGAAGCTGAACCAGTTGATAGTTAAGAACCAATATCCTTTGCTGAGGATAGATGATATTTTTGATCAACTTCATGGAGCATGAGTGTTTCGAAGATTGACTTTAGATCATGAAATCATCAGATGTGCGTGAGACCATCAGATATAACACTTATAGTTTAAAAGAAGATATGGTATGTATGAGTACTTGGTTATGCCGTTTAGACTCACGAATGTGCTAGAAGTTTTCATGGATCTAATGAATTGATTGTTCCATCCGTTTCGTGATTATTTTGGGGTAGTATTCATGGACAACATCTTAGTGTACTCTCAAACTCAACAGGACCATGTCACCCATCTTGAGATCATATTGAGTACACTGAGAGAGCATCAGATATATGCTATGCTCTCAAAGTGCCACTTTTGGATGGACCAGATTCACTTCTTGGGTTATATCATCTCAGAAGAAGGAGTTTTCGTGGACCCAAAGATGGTGAGGGCAGTAGTTTCCTGGGAGTATCCTAAGAACGCGTTTACGGTACGAAGTTTCTTAGGGATGGCTGGTTACTACAGACGCTACATATAGTACTTCTCCATATTACCTGCGCCGTTGATGGGTTTGACTAAAAAGGGTATAAATTTGTTTGGTCGGAAGCTTGTGAGACATCCTTTCAGGACCTGAAAGGATGGTTGACATCAGCACTGATCCTGATACTCCCAGAGCAGGGGAAAAGCTATACAATTTACTGTGATGCATCAGGTATTAGGTTGGGACCAGTGTTGATGCAGGGCGATAGAGTTGTTGCGTACGGGTCTCGGCAGTTGAGGCCACATGAGAGTAATTACCCGACGCATGATCTCGAGTTGGCTGCAGTTGTGCATGTGTTGCGTTGATGGAGACATTATCTATTGGGAGATCATTTCGTTGTTTTTACTGACCACAAAAGCCTCAAGTATATTTTTAATCCACGTGAGTTGAATCTGAGGCATAGAAGGTGGGTTGAATACCTACATCCCTTTGATTTTTAGCTTGCCTATACACCTGGTAAAGGTAATGCAGTTGTTGATTCACTGAGTAGGAAGACTCAGATACAGGGGGTGCAGGAGGCCAGTGGTGAGTGGCAGCTTTTGGCCTTGTTCTCTGAGATGCATTTGGAGGTGCACGATTGTCAGGGGTAGTCTTATCTTTTATCTTTAGATGTGACTTCTACCCTCCTGGATAGAGTGAGGATGAGATAGCTATCTGATTCAGATGGCCTAGTTCTACGGGAGTCTGTGGAAATTGAAGACCCTCCTCCTAGATGGACGATAGGCGATGATGGGGTACTGCGTTTCCATGGATGAGTATGGGTTCAAGGGGATATACTCAAGGAGCTGATGTGAGAGTTTAATGCTTCAGCTTGGGAAGTTCATCTAGGGGTTACCATGATGTACTGAGACTTGGGACATCAGTACTGGTGGACGGGTATGAAGACAGATGTTGCTGGTTTTGTTACGAGGTGTTCCACCTGTCAACAGGTGAAGGTGGAGCACCAGAGGCCAGCTGTACTGTTACTACAGTTACCCATTCTAGAGTTTAAATGGGATGATGTCATGATGGATTTCGTGACTGGTTTAAAGAGGTCACCTCGAGGCAATGATGTCGTGTGGGTTATTGTGGACAGACTCATGAAGGTAGCTCACTTTTTGCCAATCAAGGAGACCTTCGGTGTTGACGATCTTGGGATGTTTCATATCCGAGAGATCATACATCTTCATGGGGTCCCTTGTTCTATCGTTTTATATAGGGACACACATTTTATGTCTCGTTTCTGGCAGAGTTTTTAGAGAGCACTGGGTACACAGGTGCTTCTGAGCACAACATACCATCCTCAAACTGATGGCCAGTCAGAGCGTATAATACAGGTGCTAGAGGACATGCTGCGTGCACTCTTCCTAGACTTTAGGGGCTTTTGGGAGAGACATTTACCCCTAGTCAAGTTTTCTTAAAATAACAGTTTTCAGGAAACTATCGAAATGGAACCTTATGAGGGTTTATACAGTAGTTCATGCCGATCACCTTTGTGCGGGTCAGAGGTAAGTGAGGCAGCTTTATTGGGACCACGTCTTGTCCAGGACAATTATGAGCAGGTCAAGTTGATTCAGAAGTGAATGGCTACTGCAAAATATCATCAGAAATCTTATGTTGATCGTTGCAGATGAACTTTGGAGTTTGTGGTTGGGGGTCAGGTTTTATTGTGTGTCTCGCCGAGGCTGGGACACAGTCGGATCAGGAGAGAGGATAAACTTTCACCGAGGTATGTGGGGCCATTTGAGATTCTGGAGAGAGTCGGGCTGGTTTCCTATCGATGTAGTTACCGCAGCGGTACTGAGCCATGCACGACATCTTCTATGTATCTCAGTTGCGTTGCAATCATTTAGACCCGTCTCACACCTTTCAGCCAGAGGAGGTTGATCTTCAGTTTGATGTGTCCTTTGAGGAGCATCTGATTCATATCGTGGACATGAGCACGAAGGTTCTCCGAGGCCAGTCACTTCCACTCGTACGGGTGCTATGGTAGCATGGCCGAGTGCATGATGAAACTTGGGAGTGGGAGACCGATGTACGTGCTCAGTGGCCAGAGCTGTTCTGAGCTATATCTTTTCCACCCTTAGAAGGGAAATTCGGGGACGAATTGCTTTAAGGGGGTAAATTTGTAAGAACCCGGTTCTTATTTTTGAGGTAAGGGTTTCCTATTTTCTCTTTTCCTTATGTGTTCTTGAGAAAATAAGGAAAATTAGGAAAAATCATATATTTTGGAAGTACACACCGTGTACTTTTCCACACATCATGTACTTATGGCTGTGTGGGATGGGTACATGGGGCGTGTGGCCATGTCAGCGATGAAGGGTGTAGGAACTGACTACATGTCGTGTAGTGGTCCTTTACACGTTGTGTGGTCAGTCGGCAGGAGAAATAGTAAGGCGGTGGCCAGCTGGGGGGCAACACATGCCGTGTACTCATGAATACACCTCATGTGGTCATGTCGGCAGGTGAACAGTGACGCGTTGGTGGGAATCCGCCAAAGGAACAGTTTAAAAATGGGAATTACACACTGTGTACTCAGAAGTACATGCCGTGTACTTTGTTTTTTTTTTGCTTAAAATGGGCAATAGCCTCCCATGTTCACAGGGAAGGCTTAGAACCAGATGGGAGGTTGGGAGAGGATGGCTGAAGCTTCAGAGATCCGCCGAGCGCACATCGGGAATCCGTTTTAGCCTCAAACGATCTCATTGGAACTGCACGGGTAAGCCCTCTCTTCTCCTTGTGTATTTCATACTATTTCCTCCACTAATGAAAGTTATTTTCATTTAAGAGAGAATTGTTTTACGTCAGATCTACACTGTTCTTGGGCATTTCTGGAATCAGCATTCGCGTATACCGTTCGTTGGTGATTAAGGTAGGTGGCTTGGTGTTTATTTTTCCAACTTATGTCTGTTTTGTGTAGTTTAGTGACACGAACCCATGTTGGGGTGTCGTGTGGCTGAGGTCGTGGATACTTTAACTACCTATAACTGTATAGGTAATTAAATAGAATTTTAAAATTGTTGTGTTGGGATCAGTGCTTGAATCCAGGACCACCCCAGGGGGTTCCTTCCTCTGTTTAGCCGTTTGGCCAAGATACCCGAGGGTATGCCATGTTTAAATTATGAATTTCTTTTTCCTTGTAAGGCATTGTATGTAAATTGCATGTTTATATTTTTGGCATGGACCTATTACTTATGCCTGATGGTGGTGTTCTACTATAGCCTAAGGGTATGACTATATTAGCATGAGGGAAAGATTCTGTTCACCTGAGGGTTTCATTTCAGTTTGGCATGTGGGTGATATTCTACTTCACCTGAGCACAATGCCTGATGGCGGGTTTCTATATAGCCTGAGGGAATGGTTTTACTACATTTTCCTGAGGGCATGGTTATTTTAGCCTGAGGGCTTGGTGCTGTTGAGCACATAATGTTACAAAATTAAATGGTTAAATGAATAATTAAAATGGAAATATAACTGGTTAAGTTAGTTAATTTTGATTACTGCTTAGTTTATTGCATTTACTGCTACACACTTTTGTTGCATGTTTACACATAGTTGGTCATGGGCCTTTGGTGGGTTCCAACTGAGATATATTTCTCAAACCCTGTTTTGGCCATTTTTCGGCCCAAACAGATTACGTTTTTGTCGGTGTAGATAAGGGCAAGGGACCTTATACAGGTACATGATGGTTGTTGAGAAGTAGGGGAGCATGGGACTGAGCTCAGGCTCACGATGAAACCGGCTGTTTATTTTTTGCTTGATGTACCCTGTATTGTATTGTACTATTGTGTAACATGTTCTGGCTACTTTTTTAGAATTTGAGGCATGTTGCACAGTTTTTTATATACTGGTTGGTATTATCTACTGCAGTTGTTTATTTTAGTTTTGTATGGTTTATTTCTTCTGTTGTTTGTTGTATGTTTTATTTCATTCCGCTATGCTGCACTTTGACAAATGATGGCATAGTTTCCCCACTATCAGACATGGTCCCTCACTGTTAGTCGGCAGCCTCTGGCCTTTGGGGAAATGCAATTGAAGTCACATGGCGAACCGGGTTTGGGGCACCCGTCGGGTGACACTCGGAACCAGGACGTTACAAATGTTTCACCATCACTTCTTTTATATAACTCACAGATTTAAGTTTCACAAGCCATGTCTTAATGGGAAAACTGATTTGAGGCTTCCACTAAAATTATTATCTGGATCATATATCTTGGAAAAATTATAAAATGTTGGTATAATATTTTTAATAAATTTATACTAAATAAAAGTGTAAAAATGATTATAGTACCATCAATTCCAATTGGATCACATCAATGTAAAAAAAATAAATATTGGAAAACAACTGTATCTGAAATTTCATTTTTTCTGTCACAATCTTGATTTTATTTACATTTAAATGAATGTGTGTGATAGTATGTTGTTTACAATTCTTAATGAAGAGTAAAAAAGAAAATGATAATTTAAATTATCATACAGACTTATAATAAATCAATGTCAAATGTGATATGTGGAAAAATGATAATGGGAAGTATATAGAGGTTATTTTTATGAAGAAAAATAATCAAGAATTTATTTTTAATTTCATGATTAAAAATAGAGAAAGTGTTGATGGATATTGTACCAATATTTCAAGAAGTTTTTACTTGAGTTTCATGACATGTAATTCCCTA
This sequence comes from Viscum album, assembly GCA_963277665.1. Taxonomy (NCBI): domain Eukaryota; kingdom Viridiplantae; phylum Streptophyta; class Magnoliopsida; order Santalales; family Viscaceae; genus Viscum; species Viscum album. Next base: position 1,059,405,578 of record OY728163.1, on the reverse strand, counting down.
GGCCAATAACCTCGTCATATGAACCCATTGGTCTCCTATAATACCTCTATTTCCTTCCCATAACACCATAGGTTGTTACTCACTAGGATATCTTATTAAACTAATGACTATCCACACAAACCAACACATGTTATTTCAGTGTGTTTAATACTTACTCACATAGTTCTTGGGAATCTTCCCAAAATGTCACCTATTGTGATCACAACTCCAGGTCAAGGATGCTTACCTATTGAGTTATAATCAGGAAGGATCTTAGAAATAAATTTTCACCATGTTGATATTAGAAGTAACGTTTATCGTTTGAAGTCTCACTTTTATAAGGTTGTAACATTGTGTCACCATAAGTAAAATGGATTAGATGTTTATGACACACAAGTATTGCTGGATTAGTTTCTACCATTTCCAATGCATAATTTCTATCCTAAAAAATTACCACAATTAAAATAGTGTATTGAACATTATTTAAAAATAATATGCGGATAAATTAACCCCCAATTAATTTGATAAACTTCATGAACAAAATGTGAAGATGCTATTTAATTTTCATATTAAAATTTTCCTATCCTTTTTCACTATGATAATTCATAAGATGGTGAATTTTTTCAAATAAGATAAAATTATAGGGTCCATATATTGTCGATGGATGTATCTTATAGAGAAGTGTTTTATTTTAATTTTTTATCAGAAAAAAATATATACATTTATTAGTAATTTCATTAAAAAATATTTATTTATTCATTACGATTTATCATTAGTTATCTTGGTAATTTTAAGTGATATATTAAAAATAAATCTCATGTAAATGGTTCTTGTCTAGAAGGATACCTTTTCAAAGAGTTATAAACATTCTCATTAGGGTATTTTAATTCAATAAATATAATATTTAATTGAGTGGGACTTGTTGATTATAGTCCAAGTCAACTTTCTGTTGATAATGGGTCATTAATGATTCTAACTATTGGTTGAAAATTTGGAATAGTTTCTTCATATACATAAAAAAAATATATAGTTATAAAACTCATAGATATATGATACTCAATATTGATATTGTTTATCCGTGTGTTATATAATTAAGGACACAAACAAAAATATTCCTTAAGAGATGAAATCAGAATGACACGGAGACAACAAAATTTGTTACTAGTAAAATTATTAAATGGTTTTCCGACCACGTATGTTCATAATCAAATACAAAATCTGAATATGTTGAAAATTATCTAAAATATGTAAAAAAAATTTATATAAACATTTATATGCAATGAATTATGATAGTCGTGATAAACTTTTTTAATTTTTTAATTTTTTAGCACATGGTACTTTGATACATGCTAGGTGAGTCAATGATTACAATATTTATGGTTTCAAGTTTCATAATGTTGATCACTATGAAGGTTTAAAAACATAAAATAGTGGTTTATTCATATTTTCATGTCAAGGTTACCATTTAATGTTTATTGGTATTATCAAGTTAAATTATTATGGGAATATTTTAGTTGTGTTATTTAAATGTAACTAGGTTGATGTTGAAAAGGGTATAAGAATGATTCAAGAAAATTTTATTATGTAAATTTATATCAATTGATCATTAATGGTGATTGTAAAGAATAATATCCCTATATAATTTATTTCAAAGACAAAATAATTTATTATGTTGATAATATAGTGTATGGTCGATGGAGTGTTATTTTACAGATGAAACAGAGATTCATGTATGGTGTGGGTAATGAAGGTGATGACATTTCTAAGAGTGAACCCCAAATATAAAAATAGAAAAAAAAGTTTACCTTTTAATATTGAAAATTTCATTATTTTTATGGAAATTAAAGATAAGGAAAATGAATAAATGAAGAATTAATTTTAACAATTGAACCTAATAAAACCATGACAAACCATGAATTGAATTTGTAATTTGTTTTTTATATTAATAAATGAATTAATTTTTATAATATTTATAAATTAAAGGAATATTTTTTATATTAATAAATCATGGAATTATTTGGTTGTAATTTCATTCTAGAAAAGTTTTTGTGATAGTACTCACTCTATGTAATAGGATTTTCATTCTCTATCTATGTCACTAGGTAAAATCTATAACATAAATTTCATGGTTTTAATACCATTTAATAATTTTCTAACATAATTTCATAAATATGTATTAAATATACAGATGATTTCTAGAAATTGGACATGACACCTATGATTTATTCTTCTGGTAATCCAGATGATAGTCAGTTTTCATCAAGAGGTTATTAGCTTGTCATTATCATCAATTTTTAATTCAATGTGAAATCATTAATTTATTAAATATTGATTGTAATTATATAATTAATATATTAAATAGATTAAAATATTAATATAATTGTGATAAGACTAAATACCCAATATTTTTCTAATTTCACGATAGTATTGTCAATTTTTTTCTTTTTGATGAATATGTGGTATCTACTTAGGATAGAGGCACAATTTTTGGAAATTTCTTGGGGTCTTTGGCATAAGAAGAGACATCCCAAAATCTTAATTATTTATAATGGATATACATTCCATTATCCTGTAAATATGTGTTTTTTTATTCTAAAATAAAGGTGTTAACATTATTATGTAATCATATATGATTGAGATAAAATTTTTACTTAATGTGTTACAATTATAATAGATTTTATGAATTTATTTTTATATGATGATACATTTTTATCAACCTAAATCCATTTCACATCCATGGACTATAAAAAATTTAGGAAAATATGAAAGGATTTCCATTGGTGGTTATATAAGGATTTTAGTTACACATCTCTATCATTGTCTCAAATATATAAGAAGGTTCCCAATGGTGTGCCCTGAGACCAATGGAAAACACCATTTGAAAATCATAATGAAGAATCCCATAAGTAATTTTATTAAATTTTAATTGATTAATAACATTGTTTTAGTACAACTTAATTTTTTTTAATATATAATTTCTTCGCCTGATTTGTTTGAGATATTCTACTAATCTAATTAATAAATTGATTCCCCGCACTTATTGATCGATCAGTTTCATGAAGAAGTGACATAGAAATGATACATTTAATTCATTAAAATAGATTTATATAACACCTAAAGTAATTTATATAAGTCCCCAGCCTTAAACCTTACATAATCTTGAGTTAATACAAGATTACACATTGAGGATCTTTTCAGGTTTAGATTTTTAGAGAATTAGATCATAAAACTTGCATTACATTCCACATTTAATCAATGTGGTAACATAAAGATAGTATTCATTTTTTCCCATCAATGGAAAAATATTTAAAATAAAACATGGATTCTTTCTTGACACTTCCTCGACACTATCATCATATCATGTACATTTCCCTTGACCTGTGAAAAACATTTCAAAAAAACTTGGTATGAGCATAAAAAGCTCAGTAAGGGATATAAAAATATGGAAAGGAAACATGAGTTCATATATACATAAGAATGAAATCATACTTTACCCATAAAACATAGGCACTTTAACATACCTCATAAAATCATGAATAAATCATAGAATTCGTAAGACATAAAAGGTAACTTGAGGCATTCATAACATTCTTACATAGGGAGTAACCCTCTTGGTTACGTTTGGAATACCCACCATAGTATATTTCCTAAATCTCTTCGGAGAAACCTTAATGTTTCACTCCTTCGTGTTACCCAAGGAATTGGAGAGCTATATCGGGCTCACCCGCCCTTAGTGTCTCACAGAACCACCCGTCTTCATAATAATGCCCAAGAACCATAACGTAATCGTATCACATAAAACATTCATAAAGGAAACATAACATTTCCACTTTTCAATCACAAGATATCAATACAACACATTGATATAAAAACCTTATGAAAAACATTTTCAATACCAAAATAAATGAAAAGAAAAACATGGTATTTATTTTTCTTTTAAAAAGAAGGTATGGCTTGTAGAGGAAGCTGAAACTCAAATAATGGTCACGACGGTGGAGAAGTCGTTGTCGCCGCATACGTATGACAAAACAATTCCCTTTTGTCGTTTAGTAAAATGCTTTTTATAAAAAAGATTCCTTTTGAATAAACATAAAATTCAAAGGGGTTTATACGCCGTATAAAAGAAAGTTGTGTATAAAACAAAATATACCTCAATGAATGGAGATTGAGACGAAGTCCCATACAAATACGGTATCCTTGGATTAAGGATAAATCAATTACATAATTATGTGTGACAAATGAATACACAAAATATAAGTGGATATTAAGTCTAAAATAATCATAGGTTATTCACACATATTCATAGAACGACATATTCAAGGAGTACAAGTTTATCACAAAGAATCAAATTTGGGTTAAGAAGTTCCCTTTCAAAAATTTGACAGCCAAACAACGTCACTAAAAAATTCAGAAAATGAGTTGATGTGAGATAAAAAGGGTATCTAATCACATGGAAATAAAATTTAAATCAATAAGTATATAGAAGAACATATCCCAACATAATAGTATGTGAATTAAAAGACATAACAAAATAAGTCTTTTAACAAGAGGATGGTGAAATGTTCCCTTACCGACATGGGTATATTTTGAGACATGCACCCCGTGAAAGAAGGACAATACAACATTGATGTAAATAATCATAAAGGAAAGTATATTACACAATGAGTAAAATAATGGGCAGTAAATACACCACTCAAAAAAATTGTGGCAAATGTAGCATAAATCTCATGGGAATAAAAGTGAGATGAAAAATCCCTTAGGAAAACTCGGCAGGCTAACAGCGCCACATAAATCTTCCAAAAATGGATTGATGAGATCAAATAGGGTCTCAAGTAATATTAAAATAAAATTTACAGCAATAGTAATATAAAATTACATCCCCTATCATAACAAAGAGGATCTTAAAATAAGTGACATAAAGGAGAGTACTTAAAAAGAAAGAGAGAGGTTGGATCCCTTACCTCGGGTCCGACTTGACTCGATCGTTCTTTAATATCCTGAATAATAAACATGAGTTAATTTCTACTTCATTAAGAAACTTTTTCAAGTTCATTATTACTTTTATATCACTTATTACCATGTCATGAACACTATGTAATTATTTTAGTTAATAACAGTCGTTTAAATGATCATTGGTACTTGAGTAAAAATATGCTCTTTATAATTACAAGTTGTTCATGTATCCATTATATCCAGAGTTATAATCATGATTTATATATCATATATATCATATATATCCAATATATACATGCATTTATATTATTACATACTCATTTAGAGGTAATAAATGAAATACACCGTTCATGGAGACGGTAAGCCGTACGTACGCATGAACGCTACTTTCATTTCAATTTCGTATTTTATAGAATGTAATCATAATGATATAAAGTTATATTATAATTACAGTATAATATCATATATAATACCATTAATTACATCTTTTATACGTCCCACATATGGCATTAACGAATCAAATCACTTTGAGGGGGAGGTAGTCCGCACTTCCTAAAATGAAGATATCGCGTTTACTCATAATGGTATCCATAAAGGATATGCCATAAATGAAAAATACAGAAGATTAAGTAAAACATAAACATATTATATATAATATATAAATATAGTGACATCTTAATGTCCACCTTTAAAGGTGTTAAAAGAATATTGAACAATCATCGTTTCGTGAGGCAGAAGATCGCCAACCACAGAAACAGTATGTTCTTTAACCATTAGATGAAGGTGTGTGTAAGTGTAGCTCGAATAATTTTTATAAAAACATCCTAGTATATTTAATATACTTTATTTGTTACAAAAGAAATGAATAAAAATAGTTTAGGTGGTTGGAGAAGCAAAATAAAACAAAAGGACTCAAGTGAAGACATTACCTTAAAATCGCGTAACTCCCTTTGGTTTGAGCTCAAAGGATTCCTTGGGAAGACTTATGCCAAAATGGAGGCTTCAAGGAGTTATAGAGGGATTTTTAGAGACAAAATGGTCAGGGGTTGGCCGAGCTAATGGCTTTGGAAGTGTGGGTAAGGAGGTAGAGGTGGGGGCCTTTTATAAGAGGAGAGGAGGGGCACTCTTGGAAAGTAAAGAAATGTTCCTTTATTTTAAAATGATTTTAGGATTTAAAACGTCCCACATTGATAAAATTAGAGGATAAGGTGATAAGTGTTCGAAATCCACCCATAAAATAGGTTTTGGACATGTTTAGGTCTTAGAGTTTACATTGTCATTCCATTTTATTTTAATCGTTAAATAATGTGGTCATCGCAGCATCATCATGATGTCATAAATAATATAATTTATTGAATGTCTAAAAATTATAATAAAAATAATATGATGTGTGAAATCATTTCATATTTCCAATGAATATTTATAGTCAAAAATATGACTTTTATAACCCCATGTAAAAATTGTTTTAGTAAAACATCTCATGTTTGTGTCATTTTTACTTTAACATTAAATAAAAAGTTATTTATGTCATTTCCCAACCAAAGTTGCACCATGGGGTCCCCAAGTTGACCCATATATTATCCTGGTTTTCCATGACACATCCAATGATGTTAGGACATGTGTCATTCTCATCTCATATTATTAAAACATTATTTTTACCTTAAACTACTCTAATTACCTCTAATCGCGATTAAAACTGAATAAGTTACTATTCACCAAAAAATTATTTTACTCCCATTGAACCGCATTTTACTTCTTAATGACAACCATGTATGTCAGATTTTTGAATTTCAAAACACCAAGATGGAAAATTTTCATTTAAACGGAAAATCAGTTTTTATTAGTACCTCTTAGTGGTTTCACTATTCATCAAAAATTGAAGTTTTTCAGAAAATTACCAAAAATTCACCCTATGCTATATTTGATATTTCGAATTAAAAAATGATGTCTATTTTACAAAATTCAAAACATATTAGTTGCATTAATTAATTTAATAATTAATTCCCGTTGTCAGAGCAAATAACATGTTTTTATGAAACAAAAAATACCAAAAGATTGACACTAGTTTAAGTCCGATTTCAAAGTGAAATTAATTCCAACGACCACAATTGGATTAAATGGTAAAAATATATTCTAATTTCACTTTAAAACCAATTCAAAAGATAATCTAATAATATAAATAAATTATATTAAAAGGAGGTTTTTAATTAACATACAACATTTTTCACTATTCATTAAAAATTGAACTTTTTCAGAAAAATACCAAAAACTTACACAAAGTAAATTTTGATGTCCCGATTCTAAAGGGGAATTTTATTTTGTCAAATATAACACATAAAATTGTCAAAAAGTGGATTTAAAATAGGTTTTCCATCAAAAGGTGGTTAATCTACCTTTTAAAGAATATTAGAATGTCTATGCTTAAAATTGGATTCATTCCCATTTTTAATCCTCTAACATTTATTGTAAAGTGTAAAAATATTTGACAAACATATATAATCATTTTGTAGTTAGTTATTTTCATTTCAACCATTATAATGGCTAGACGTTAACTAACATTTAAAATAATATTATTTTATTATTAGAGTGCAATGTAAGATTCCCAAGAAACTCGTTGTTGCGTATTGGGTATGCCATCAAGCATAGCATCCCCTTTAAAGTAATATTAATATTTTATTCACAAATATGGATAAATATAAAGATTTAATATTCTTTATTTACCTGGGGTGTTACATCCTTCCCCCCTTTTGGGAATTGCGTCCTTACAATTTTAAAATTGGGCTTGGAAACATCCTTGAAAGTCCCACATCGGAACACGAGTCGGTAAAACAATCACATTAAAATAAAGAAAGATAAGTATAGAGGTAACCCGAGTTAACACATACTAGGATTACATGTAGGAAAACATGGACATGGAGGAGAAAACATAGGGCCATGATCTGATGGAGAGTGATAGAAAAAATGTTTAGGATAAAGTTGACCACAAGAAAATCACAAACTTGTGATGGGTTAAACGGTATTCGATTCCCCAGTAGGAAAAGTTAATAGACAACATTTTTGTTTTAAGTTAATTTTTATTGAGGAATTTATTCATAAGGAAACATAATCACTTATCATGTTGACTTTCAACTTTTATTATATTCCTTACACAAACTCATATTTTTTCCAAAAGACTAGTATTTAGGAATACTTGTTCACATTAAGAGTACTGTAATCAACTTCTAGAGAATCACCTAATCCACAAAAGAGAACGATATACTTCCCATGTATTTAGAATTTACCCAAAAACAAAACCAAAAAGGTTAGTACAAGATCAGATAATCCAGAAAAGGTTAACCCTTTATAAAAAGAAAATCTACTCTTAATCTCCAAAAATATTCCAACAAAACCCAAAGTTCAACGAGGACCATTCGATAAACAATTTGTCTATAAAATTCTTCAAATTAAACCAAACTAATATTGAAACCCAAATATTTGAATGATTTAGCCACATAGTCTTCCAAGATAAATCGTAACATTTATCTCCAAACAACATCAGTTGCTCTTAATGTCTCGTATTGAAAAGTAATTATCCTAATCACATATCCTCCATGATAGGTCAATAAATTTCCATAGATAACCCAAAATCAACTTACTCTTATTTCATAAAATCATCTAACTAAAAGGAATCAGTCAAACTAACCAGGGACTTCACGTAGTCCAGTGGTAGGCGATAAATACCAGTTGCACTTTGTTTGTGGGTTCGATTCCCGCAGCTTTGTCCGACGTGACGGGTTGTCACACGGTCTGCGTGTTGTCCTTTTTCCCAAAACTATATAATTCTAAAATCATTCCCAAAAAGAGATAGAATCATCAAAAATAACCATAAAATAATTTAACCTCAATTTAATCTCATGCCTTTCACTTCCATAATAACATATAGTAAACCATAATTACCTCAAAACTAAGGATCATATAAACCCAAATGCATCTTTATAACTATATCCACAAAAGTACAGATAACTATTCCTTGAATAATTTTTATATATTAATCATTAGGGTTACACATACTATAAAAAGTCTTCTAATGTAACCCCATCATCAAAAGTGACTTAATACTCTTAAGAATTTCACTATAACTCTTGAAGCCCTTATATGTTGACTTCTTAATCATTCAACATTCTTCATGATCCATTATCCATTCCTTTCCAACTTATTCTGAAATACTTATTTCCTACAAACGAAATCATTAATCATATCCTAAGATTCCAAAATAGGAAAACAAAAGTTATGAAATAATCCATACCTTTGATTGGTCATTGTCAGTTTCTTCATCCTCAATCGGAATGGCAGGTATTGGTAAATGAATATTTGTATGATCTTGGTGATCCCATTCAGGAAACTTCTTCATATGACATGTGTTTGCATAATGACCATGCACACCACATTTAAAACATTCAACTTATCCCTCAGAAAGAACTTCTTACCCGTTCATCGAGTCAACTGGATGCTTCCTTTTTCAATGGCAGGTTCTTGCTTTATGAACTTCATTTCCACATCAATAGCATATTTCTGCCCCGTTGAAACATTTTCCTAGGTGTTTCTTTCAACATCTTTGACACAAAGGTTTTTGAACATACTTACCTTTATGATTATTACCCATAGTTCTGTAGGGATTTTTTTCTCGCATATATGATTCCTTATAGAAATAACCAAGGTTTAGGTGGTCAATCATGACTCCAGGTAGTTGGTTGTGGATAAACACAAGAGTTCTCATTGCATCTCCCATATCATTCAGTTGCTTTCTCAAAAAACTATCACAGTTTCCTTCACATCCACTATTACTTTGGTGCCTGCTAGATCCAGCCATTTACTAAAACCAAAAAGTTCAATGTGAGTATATCAACAAAACCATCATGTACTAATGTGGAAGATAAACACTAAGATATACTTACTCATTCATTTTATCTAAAACTAGGACTCTTTCTGAATTCCTAACCATTATGGTAATGTCACTTATGCTTAAATAATACCCTAACTTCTAAAGTTATCTAAACTGACCTCTTATACCAACTATAAGGCCCCAGCCTTAAACCATAATTAATCTTGAGTTAATACAATATTACACATTGAGGATCTTTTCAGGTTTAGAGTTTTAGAGAATTAGATCATAAAACTTTCATTACATTCCACATTTAATCAAAGTGGTTACATAAATATAGTGTTCATTTTTTCCCATCAACAGAAACATATTTAAAATAAAACATGGATTCATTCTTGACACTTCCTTGACACTATCATCATATCATGTACCTTTCGCTTGACCTGTGAAAAACATTTCAAAAAAACTTGGGATGAGCATAAAAAGCTCAGTAAGGGATATAAAAATATGGAAATGAAACATGAGTTCATATATACATAAGAATGAAATAATACTTTACCCATAAAACATAGGAACCTTAACATACCTCATCAAATCATGAATAAATCATAGAATTCATATGACATAAAAGGTAACTTGAGGAATTCATAACATTCTTACGTAGGGAGTAACCCTCTTGGTTACGTTTGGAATACACACCATAGTATATTCCCTAAATCTCTTCGGAGAAACCTTAACGTTTCACTCCTTCGCGTTACCCAATGCATTGGAGAGCTATATTGGGCTCACCCGCCCTTAGTTTATCACGGAACCACCCGTCTTCATAATAATGCCCATGAACCATAACATAATCGTATCACATAAAACATTCATAAAGGAAACATAACATTTCCACTTTTCAATCACAAGATATCAATACAACACATTGATATAAAAACATTATGAAAACTATTTTCAATACCAAAATAAAAGAAAAGTAAAACATGGTATTTATTTTTCTTTTAAAAAGAAGGTATGGCTTGTAGAGGAAGCCGAAACTCAAATAATGGCCATGACGGTGGAGAAGTCGTTGTCGCCGCATACGTACGGCAAAAACATTCCCTTTTGTCGTTTAGTAAAATGCTTCGTATAAAAAATATTCCTTTTGAATAAACATAAAAGTCAAAGGGGTTTATAAACCATATAAAAAAATTTGTGTATAAAACAAAATATGCCTCAATGAATGGAGATTGAGACGAAGTCCCATACAAAGACGGTATCCTTGGATTAAGGATAAATCAATTACATAATTATGTGTGACAAATGAATACATGAAATATATGTGGATATTAAGTGTAAAACAATCAGAGGTTATTCACACATATTCATAGAATGACATATTCAAGGAGTACAAGTTTATCCCAAAGAATCAAATTTGGGTTAAGAAGTTCCCTTGCAAGAATTTGATAGCCTAACGGCGTCACTAAAAAATTCAGAAAATGAGTTGATGAGAGATAAAAAGGGTATCTCATCACATGGAGATAAAATTTAAATCAATAAGGATATAGAAGAACATATCCCAACATAATAGTATGTGAATTAAAAGATATAACATAAGAAGTCTTTTAAAAAGAGGAGGGTGAAAGTTTCCTTTACCGACATGGGTATCTTTCGAGACATGCACCGCGTGAAAGAAGGACAATACAACATTGATGTAAATACTCATAAAGGAAATTATATTACACAATGAGTAAAATAATGGGCAGTACATACACCACTCAATGTAAATTGTGGCAAATGTATCATAAATCTCACGGGAATAAAAGTGAGATGAAAAATCCCATACGAAAACTCGGTAGCCTAACGACGCTACATAAAGCTTCAAAAAATGGATTGATGAGATAGAATAGGGTCTAAAGTAATATTACAATAAAATTTACAAAAATATGAATATAAAAGAATATCCCCCATCATAACAAAGAGGAGCTTAAAAGAAGTGACATAAAGGAGAGTACTTAAAAAGAAAGAGAGAGGTTGGATCCCTTACCTCGGGTCCGACTTGACTCGATCGTTCTTTAATCTCCTGAATAATACACTTGAGTTAATTTCTACTTCCTTAAGAAACTTTTTCAAGTTCATTATTCCTTTTATATCACTTATTACAATGTCATTAACACTTTGTAATTATTTTAGTTAATAACGGTCGTTTAAACGATCATTGGTACTTGAGTCAAAATATGCTCTTTATAATTACACGTTTTTCATGTATCCATTATATCTAGAGTTATAATAATGATTTATATATCATATATATCATATATATCTAGTATATACATCCATTTATAATATTACATAGTCATTTAGAGGTAAGAAATGAAATGCGCCGTTCATGGAGACGGTAAGCCGTACATACGCATGAACGCTACTTTCATTTCTATTTCGTATTTTATAGAATGGAATCATAATGATATAAAGGTATATTATAATTCCAGTATAATATAATACATAATACCATTTTTTACATCCTTTATACATCCCACATATGGAATTAACAAATCAAATCACTTTGAGGGGGCGGTAGTCCGTACTTCCTAAAATGAAGATATCACGTTTACTCATAATGGTAACCATAAAGGATATGCCATAAATGAAAAATAAAGAATCTTAATTAAAACATAAACATATTATATATAATATATAAATATAGTGACATATTAATGGCCACCTTTAAAGGTGTTAAAAGAATATTGAACAATCATCGTTTCGTGAGGCAGAAAATCGCCAACCACAGAAACAGTATGTTCTTTAACCATTAGACGAAGGTGTGTGTAATTTAGCTCAAATCCTTATTATAAAAACATCCTAGTATATTTCAGATACTGGAGTTGTTACAAAAGAAATGAATAAAAATAGTTTAGGGGGTTGGAGAAGCAAAATAAAACAAAAGGACTCAAGTGAAGACATTACCTTAAAATCGGGTAACTCCCTTTGGTTTGAGCTCAAAGGCTTCCTTGGGAAGCCTAATACCCAAAGTGAGGCTTCAAGGAGTTATATAGGGATGTAGAGAGACAAAATGGGCAGGTTTTGGCCGATCCAAAGGCTTTGGAAGTGTGAGTAAGGAGATAGAGGTGGGGGCCTTTTATAAGAGGAGAGGAGGGGCCCTCTTGGAAAGTAAAGAAATGTTCCTTTATTTTAAAATGATTTCCGGATTTAAAAGGTCCCACGTTGATAAAATTGGAGGATAAGGTGATAAGGGTTCTCAATACACCCATCCAATAGGTTTTGTACATGTCTAGGTCTTATATTTTACATTGTCTTTCCATTTTATTTAAATCGTTAAATAATGTGGTCATCACTGCATCATAATGATGTCATAAATAATATACTTTATTTAATGTCTAAAAATTCTAATAAAACTACTATGATTGATAAAATCATTTTATCTTTCCAATTAATATTTATAGTCAAAAATATGACTTGTATAACCCCATGTAAAAGTTTTTTTAGTAAAACATCTAATGTTTGGGTCATTTTTACTTTAACATTAAATAAAAAGTTATTTATGTCATTTCCCAACCAATGTGGCTCCATGGGGTCCCCAAGTTGACCCATAGATTTTCTTTGTTGTCCATGACACATCCAATGAGGGTAAGACATGTGTCATTCTCATCTCATATTATTAAAACATTATTTTTACCTTAAACTACTCTAATTACCTGTAATCGTGATTAAAACTTAATAAGTTACTATTCACCAAAAAATTATTTTAATCCCATTAAACCAAATTTTACTTCTTAATCACAACCATGTATGTCAGAATTTTGAAATTCAAAACACAAATATGGAAAAATTTCATTTAAACGGAAAATCAGTTTTTATAAGTACCACTTAGTGGTTTCACTATTCATCAAAAATTGATGTTTTTCAGAAAATTACCAAAAATTCACCCTAAGCTGTATTTGATATTTCTAATTAAAAAATGATGTCTATTTTACAAAATTCAAAACATATTAGTCTCATTAATTAATTTAATAATTAATTCCCACTGTCAGACCAAATATCGTGTTTTTATAAAACAAAATGTTTCAAAAGATTGACACTAGTTTAAGTCCGATTTCAAAGTGAAATTAATTCCAACGACCATTATTGGATTAAATGGTAAAAATATATTCTAACTTCACTTTAAAAACAATTCAAAAGATAATCTAATCATATAAATAAATTATATTAAAATGATTTTTTGAATTAAAATACAACATTTTTCACTATTCATTAAAAATTGAACTTTTTCGGAAAAATACCAAAAATTTACACAAACTAAATTCTGATGTCCCGATTCTAAAGAAGAATTTTATTTTCTCAAATATAACACATAAAATTTTAAAAAAGTGGATTTAAAATAGGTTCGCCATCAAAAGGCAGTTAATCGACCTTTTAAAGAATATTAGAATGTCTACGCTTAAAATTGGATTCATTCGCATTTTTAATCCTCTAAAATTTATTGTAAAGAGTAAAAATATTTTAAAAACATATATAATCATTTTGTAGTTAGTTATGTTCATTCCCGCCATTACAATGGCTAGGCATTAACTACCATTTAAAATAATATTATTTTATTGTTAGAGTGCAACGTAAGATTCCCAAGAAAATCGTTGTTGCGTATTGGGTACACCATCGAGCATAGAATCCCCTTTAAAGTAATATTAATATTTAATTCACAAATATAGATGAATATAAAGATGTCATATTCTTTATTTACCTGGGGTGTTACAATTTATGTAACATCCCAAGTAAGTAACGAATAATAGATATTTTTATCTATGTCTATTAATGAATTAGATAGTGTTTTAGAGGCTTAAAATGAAAATAAATCCAATCTTAAGCATGAAATACACTAATATTCTTAACAAAGTGTTTTACTGCCTTTTGATGGAAAACCATTTTTGAATCTATCTTTTGACAATTTTATAAACTATTTTTGTCAAAATAAACTTATTCTTTATTATTGGGACATCAAAATTTACCTTGTGTGAATTTTTGGTATTTTTCTGACAATGTTCATTTTTTAATGAATAGTGAAAAATACTGCATTTTACATCAAAACTGCTTTTTAATCTAATTTGTTTATATGATTAGATTATGTTTTGAATTGGTTTTGAAGTGAAATTAGAATATATTTTTACCATTTAATCCAATGGTGGTCATTGTAATCAATTTCACTTTGAAATTGGACTTAAACTGGTGTTAATCTTTTGATACTTATTGTTTCATAAAAACACGCTATTTGTTCTGACGGTGGGAATTAATTATTAAATTAATTAATGTGACTTATATGTATTGAATTTTGTAAAATAGACTTCATTTTTGAATTTGTAATATCAAATATAGCTTAGGGTGAATTTTTGGTAATTTTCTGAAAAACTTCAATTTTTGATGAATAGTGAAACCACTAAGTAATACTTATAAAAACTGATTTTTCCGTTTAAATGAAATTTTTCCATCATTGTGTTTTGAATTTCAAAAATCCGACATACATGGTTTCATTAAGAAGTAAAATTTGGTTCAATGGGATTAAAATAATTTTTGGTGAATAGTAACTTGTTATGTTTTTAATCGCGATTAGTGGTAATTAGGGTAGTTTACGGTATAAATAATGCTTTAATAATATGAAATGACCTATAAACATGTCCCAACATTATTGGTTGTGTCATTGCCGACCAAGACAAGCCATGGGACAACTTGGTGACCCCATGGAGACATTTTGGTTGGGAAATGACATAAATAACGTTTTATTAAATGTTAAAGTAAAAATGACACAAACAAGAGATGTTTTACAAAAAAACTTTTTACATGGGGTTATAAAGATCATATTTTTGATTATAAATATTTATTGGAAATCTAAAAATATTTCCTACATCATAGTATTTTTTTTATAATTTTTAGACATTAAATAAATTAAATTATTTATGACATAATAATGATGCAGTGATGACATCATTATTTGACAATTTAAATAAAATGGAAAGATAATGTAAAATCTATAAACTACACATGGACAAAACCAATTGGATGAGTGGATTTCGAAGCCTTATCACCTTATCCTCGAATTATAGCAATTTGGGACCTTTTGAATCCGAAACTCTTTTTAAAATAAAGTAACTTATCTTTACTTTCCAAAAGTGCCCCTCCTCTCCTCTTATAAAAGGCCCCCACCTCTACCTCATTTCACACACTCCTCAAGCCTTTGGCTCAGCCAACCCCTGCCCATTTAATCTCTCCACATCCCTCTCCTCGTCCTAGAGGATTCCCTTTGGGCAGAATCCTTTCAAAGGAAGCCTTTAGGCTCAAATCAAAAGGAGTTACACTTTTAAAGGTAATTCATTCTCTCATGTTCATTTGTTTTATTTTGCTTCTCCAACCCCCTAAAATCTTTTTATTCACTTCTTTTGTAACAACTCCTATATATTCAATATACTAGGATGTTTTTATAAGATTTATTTGAGCTACACTTTCACACAACTACATCAAATGGTTAAAGAACATACGGTTTCCGTGGATGGTGAAATTCTGCCTCCCGAAACGATGATTGTTCAATACTCATTTAACACCTTCAAAGGTGGCCATTATGATGTCACTATTTTTATATATGATATATAATATGTTTATGTTTTCCTTAAGCTTATGTTTTTTTTCATTTTGGGCATACCTTTATGGTTTACATTATGGGTAAACACGATATCTTCATTTTAGGAAGTGCGGACTACCGCCCCCTGAAAGTGATTTGATTCGTTAATACCATATGTGGGATGTGTAAAGGATAAAGTTAATGATATTATATATGTTATTGTACTGGAATTATAATATACTCTTATATCATTATGATTTCATTCTAGAAAATACTAAATAGAAATGGAAGTAGCGTTCATGCGTACGGACGGCTTACCGTCTCCATGAACGGTGCATTTCATTTCATTCCTCTAAATGTGATGTAATATTATAAATACATGTATATGATGAATATATATGATATATATGTTATCCAAATCATTAATATCATTCTGGATATAACGAACCTTTGACCAAATTAACAACATGTAAGTGTAAGAAATCTATTTTTGACTTAAGAACCAAATACCGACAAAATGAACATTATTAACTTAAATGATTACATGATGTTCATAACATGGTATAAAAGGAATAATGAACTTGAAAAAGGTTCATAAGCAAGTATAGATTAACTCATGTTTATTATTCAGGAGATTAAACAACGGTCGGGTCAAGTCGGATACGAGGTATTGGACTTCGTCTCAATCTCCTTTCATTGAGGCATATTTAGTTTTATACACAACCTTCTTTTATACGGTGTATAAACCCCTTTGACTTTTACGTTTATTCAAAAGGAATCTTTTTTATACGAAGCGTTTACTAAACGATAAAAGGGAATGCTTTTGTCGTACGTATGCGGCGACAACGACTTCTCCGCCGTCGTGACCATTATTTGAGTTTCGGCTTCCTCTACAAGCCATACCTTCTTTTTAATAGAAAAATAAATACTATGTTTTACTTTTATTTTATTTTGGTATTGAAAATGGTTTTCATATCAATGTGTTGTATTGATATCTTCTGATTGAAAGGTGGAAATGTTATGTTACCTTTATGCATGATTTATGTGATACGATTATGTTGTGGTTCTTGGGCATTATTATGGAGACGGGTGGTTCCGTGATAAACTAAGGGTGGGTGAGCCCGATATAGCTCTCCAATGCATTGGGTAACGTGAAGGAGTGAAACGTTATGGTTTCTCCGAAGTGATTTTAGGGAATATACTGTGATGGGTATTCCAAACGTAACCAAGAGGGTTACTCCCTACGTAAGAATGTTATGAATGCCTCAAGTTACCTTTATGCCTTATGATTTCTATGATTTATTCATGATTTTATGAGGTCTGTTAAAGTGCCTATGTTTTATGGGTAAAGTATGATTTCATTCTTATGTATATATGAACTCATGTTTCCTTTCCATGTTTTTTTTATATAACCCATATTGAGTTTTTATGCTCATCCCATGTTTTTGAAATGTTTTTCACAGGTCAAGGGAAAGGTATATGATAAGGTGATAGAGTCAATGATGTGTCAAGAAATAATCCATGTTTTATTTTAAATGTGTTTCCATTGATGGGAATGAAGAATACTATCTTTATGTAACCACTTTGTTTATATGTGGAATGTAATGCAAGTTTTATGATCTAATTATCTAAAACTCTAAACCCGAAAAGATCCTCAATGTGTAATCTTGTAATAACTCAAGATTAAATATGGTTTAAGGCTGGGGCCTTATAGTTGGTATCAAATGTCGTTTTAGATAACTTTAGGAGTTAGAATTCTATTAAATGATTATCCAATTTTTTTTAAATGATATAGCATTTGGAGATTACCATGTTAATTCATCTAAGAAATGTTTGTTCAGAATGGTTTTCCGCAGAGGAAACAGGGAAGCACTACTAGGAAGGAATACAGAAGGAAATAACCTTCCGAATCAGCATCCAGAAATGGTCGGAATTGGAACTGAATAGTTTGTTGCAGTAATGGTGCAGTTGACTCAAGCGATAAATGGTGGTGGTATCCACGCACGAGATCAGCCAGATCAACCGCAGAAGAACATGTCAGTGGTTGAACATTTCATGAGGAAACATCCACCATCATTCAGAGGGTCATCTGACCCTCTGCTAGCTGAAGGGTGGATTAAAGCACTGGAGAAGATTTTTGATGTCATGGGGTGTTCAGACAATCAAAAGGTTAGTCTTTCTATTTACCGTTTGGAGGGTGAAGCAGATCAGTGGTGGTCTATGGTTAAAAATATCAGGGACGCTGATGAGATTGATGCTCTTGACTGGGATGAATTCAAAGGTATGTTTCTTGAGAAGTATTTTCCTAAGGCTGTTCGACTTAGGATGGAAAAGAAATTCTTGGAATTGAGGCAAGAGGAAGACTCAGTGGCTGCCTATGAAGAAAGGTTCACTCGATTGGCAAGGTATGCTCAAAATTTTATCCGAGACCTTGATAGTAAAATCAATTGTTTTTACTTAGGATTAAAGCCAAAATATCGAAGGGCATTAGCTTCTCGTGAGTTTAAAAGTTATGAAAAGCTTATTCGATGTGCTAAGAAAGTGGAAATGGAGTTTGCCGATGACCAAGTGTTCTATAACAACCAGCAGAAGAAGAGACCGAGGTGGTAGGAGAAAGTTAAGAATTCTTCAAAAAAGTCTGATGGTAAGAGAACTAAGTTTCCAGTTTGTGATAAATGTGGCAAAAGGCATGCTGGGGAATGTCTTCTGAATTCTGGAAAGTGCTACCGATGTGGTAAGATGGGACATAAGGCTCGTGATTGCACTGAAAAGGATCAAGGTGAAGGTAAGAACAAATTTGATTTACAGTTAGTGAAATTTTATAAGTGCAATGAGATGGTTCACTATGAAAACGAGTGTCCGACAAAGAGCTTGAGTGATGGGAAGCAGTTAGACTACAAGCAGAAAGGGGTGGTGAAATCCTTTGCAACTACTTCAGCAGATGTCGGGTCATCAAATGAAGTTGTATCAGGTACTTTTTATGTTTTTTCAGATTATGCCAGTGTGTTATTTGATTCGGGGTCTACACATTCTTTCATCTCTGAAACCTTTTCTAGTAAAATGGGAATACCATCTCAAGAAATGACTCATGAACTTTTGGTAAAAACACCTGGGGGAAATGTTGAGGAAAAAGAATTTATAAGAATATTCCTATCCTTATCTGTGGAAAGAACCTACTTGCAAACCTTATTGTTCTACCTCTAGTAGAGTTTGATGTTATCCTGGGTATGGATTGGATCTCTATTTACCATGCTAAGATTGACTGTAGAGATAAAGAAGTTTATTTTCAGAAAGACTTTCAGTTTGTTTACAAGAATGAACCCTTACTTTTGATAACATATCAAGAGGCCGAGAAACTTGTAAAAGATGGAAATGAATGTTACCTTGCACACATCATTGAAAATAAAGGAATTGTTCAGATTAATGATGTGCCAGTGGTAAATGAGTATCCTGATGTTTTTCCTAATGAGTTGCCTGGAATAATACCAGATCGGGAAGTTAAGTTTACTATTGACTTAGTTCCTGATGCTAAGCCAATTTCAAAACCCCCCTATCGAATGGCACAAATTGAACTTTTAGAGTTGAAGGAGCAATTACAAGATTTATTAGAGAAAGGTTTCATTAGACCTGGCACATCACCATGGGGTGCTCCTATTTTATTTGTTAAAAATAAAGATGGTTCTATGAGACTTTTCATTGATTATAGAGCCTTGAATAACATCACTGTTAAGAACAAATATCATTTGCCTCATATCGATGATTTGTTTGATTTGCTCCAGG
The DNA here is from genome assembly GCA_963277665.1 of Viscum album. Lineage (NCBI taxonomy): Eukaryota > Viridiplantae > Streptophyta > Magnoliopsida > Santalales > Viscaceae > Viscum > Viscum album. The sequence goes on along the minus strand of OY728163.1, from coordinate 1,059,385,401 downwards.
GAGCTCAGTTTTTTTCAAAGATTGACCTGAGATTGGGGTACCATCAGCTGAAGGTAAAGGAGGCAGATATTCCGAAGACCGCGTTCCGTACGAGATATGGCCATTATGAATTTGTAGTAATGCCTTTTGGGCTAACCAATGCATCTGCTGTATTCATGGACTTAATGAGTATATTTTTGCATGAGTTCTTGGATAAGTTTGTGGTGGCTTTCATTGATGATATTTTGGTGTTTTCTAAAATTAAAGAGGAGCATGAAAGACATTTAAGGGTTATCTTGAAAACCTTAAAAGATAAGAAATTGTATGGTAAATTCAGAAAGTGTGAGTTTTGGTTGCAACAAATTTCTTTCCTTGGTCACATTGTTTCTAAATATGGAATAATTGTTGAACCTACAAAAACAAAAGTTGTGGAAGAATGGCCAAGACACAAAAATGTAACCGAGATTTGTAGCTTCCTTGGTTTGGCTGGCTATTACCGAAGGTTTGTTAGAAATCTTTCACGGTTATCTAGTCCAATGACTAAGCTAACTCGGAAGGGTGTTAAGTTTATCTGGACAAAAGAATGTGATGATTGTTTTCAGGAATTGAAAAGAAGATTGGTGAATACTCCAGTTTTGGCACTACCTTCCAGGAATGGTGAGTTTTTTATATTCAATGATGCTTTATTGAAAGGACTTGGTTGCGTCCTAATGCAGAATGATCAGGTAATTGCTTATGCTTCACGACAGTTGAAAACTCATGAGATAAATAACCCTACACATGATTTGGAATTAGCTGCTGTTGTTTTTGCTTTAAAAATTTGGAGGCATCATTTGTATGGAGTAAAGTGTGAAATATATACCGATCACAAAAGTTTAAAGTATATATTCACTTAGAATGAATTGAACATGAGACAAAGGAGATGGCTAGAATTAATCAAGGATTATGATTTTACAATTCATTACCATCCGGGAAAAGCAAATAAAGTGGTTGATGCTTTGAGTCGAAAAATTAATGCTTCATTAAAAATGTTGCATTTGGAACGTGATCCTTTGGTTAAGGATTTGATGAACTTTGACATAGAAGTTGTTGGTGCAGGAAGTCCTTCTGTTTTGTTTCAGGTATCAGTGAGATCTTCTCTATCAGATAGAATCAAGCAAGCACAGAAGCAAGATAGGTAGTTGTAGAAAAAAGGTAGAGATGATTCAGAAAGGTAAGTTGCCTAAATTCAACATTGATAATGATTGTGTTTTGAGATTTGGGAAGATATTGTGTGTGCCTTGTGATTCACAGTTGAATATAGAGTTGTTATGTGAAGCTCACAGTTCTCCGTTTTCATTTCATCCGGGTAGTACTAAGATGTATAGAGATCTGCGGGAGTATTACTGGTGGGATGGAATGAAAAGGGATATTGCTGATTTTACTGTGAAGTGTTTGACTTGTCAGCAGGTTAAAGCGGAGCGGCAGTTACCGAAAGGGATGCTTCAGCCTTTACCAGTGCCAGAGTGGAAATGGAAGAATATATCCATGGACTTTGTTGTCGGATTACCGAAGACATCTCGAGGTAATAATGCAATCTGGGTTATTGTTGATCGCTTGAACAAATATGCTCATTTACTTGCTATACGAGATACTTTTTCCCTAGATCAACTTTCCCGTTTGTATCTTAAAGAGATAGTCAGGTTACATGGATTTCCTATCTCCATTGTATCGGATCGTGATCCCAGGTTTACTTCTAACTTTTGGAAAGGCCTTCAGAAGTCGTTGGGTACTGAATTAAATTTTAGTACAGCTTTTCATCCTCAATCAGATGGGCAGTAAGAACGAACAATTCAGACATTGGAGGATATGCTACGAGCTTGTTCTATGGATTATTAGGGAAGTTGGGACCAACGTCTTTCTTTGGTTGAATTTTCATATAATAACAGTTTTCATTCCAGTATACAGATGGCACCATTTCAGGCATTATATGGGAAGCAGTATCAAACTCCATCATTTTGGGATGAAGTGGGTGAAAGGAAGCTGATGGGACCAGAATTGGTAGAAGAGATGGCAGAAAAAGTTCAGCTGATTCAGAAACACATGAGAACAGCTCAGAGCAGGCAGAAGAGTTATGCGGATAATCGGAGGAAGGATCTATCTTTCGAGGTAGGTGATCATGTTTTTCTCAAGGTTTCTCCTTGGAAAAGTGTGATGAGATTTGGTAAGAAAGGAAAGTTGAGTCTAAGGTTCATTGGACCATACGAAATTCTGGAGAGAGTTGGATCAGTTGCATACCGAGTGGCTTTACCTCCGTGTTTATCTCAGGTACACAATGTTTTTCACGTTTCGATGTTGACAAAGTATATGCCAGATCCATCTCATGTTTTGAGTCCAGAGGTAGTTCAGCTGGAAGAGAACCTATCTTATGAGGAACAACCGGTCCAGATTCTTGACCACAGGGAGTAAGTGTTATGGAATAAGGTGATTAAGCAGGTAAAGGTTCTGTGGAAAAACCACTTGATGGAAGATGCAACATGGGAATCTGAAAATGCAATGAGGGAAAAGTACCCCCATTTATTTGATAAGTAAATAAATTGCGGGGATTCAATTTTCTAAAGGGGGGAAGGATGTAACATCCCAAGTAAGTAATGAATAATAGATATTTTTATCTATGTCTATTAATGAATTAGATAGTGTTTTAGAGGCTTAAAATGAAAATAAATCCAATCTTAAGCATGAAATACACTAATATTCTTAAAAGATTGTTTTACTGCCTTTTGATGGAAAATCATTTTTGAATCTATATTTTGACAATTTTATAAACTATTTTTGTCAAAATAAACTTATTCTTTATGATTGGGACATCAAAATTTACCTTGTGTGAATTTTTAGTATTTTTCTGACAATGTTCATTTTTTAATGAATAGTGAAAAATACTGCATTTTACATCAAAACTGCTTTTTAATATAATTTGTTTATATGATTAGATTATGTTTTGAATTGGGTTTGAAGTGAAATTGGAATATATTTTTACCATTTAATCCAATGGTGGTCATTGGAATCAATTTCACTTTGAAATTGGACTTAAACTGATGTCAATCTTTTGATACTTATTGTTTCATAAAAACACGCTATTTCCTCTGACAGCGGGAATTAATTATTAAATTAATTAATGTGACTTATATGTATTGAATTTTTTAAAATAGACTTCATTTTTTAATTCGTAATATCAAATATAGCTTAGGGTGAATTTTTGGTAATTTTCTGAAAAACTTCAATTTTTGATGAATAGTGAGACCACTAAGTGGTACTTATAAAAACTGATTTTTCCGTTTAAATGAAATTTTGCCATCATTGTGTTTTGAATTTCAAAAATCCGACATACATGGTTGTCATTAAGAAGTAAAATATGGTTCAATGGGATTAAAATAATTTTTTGGTGAATAGTAACTTATTAAGTTTTTAATCACGATTAGTGGTAATTAGGGTAGTTTAAGGTATAAATAATGCTTTAATAATATGAAATGACCTAGACACATGTCCCAACCTTATTTGTTGTGTCATTGCCGACCAAGACAAGCCATGGGTAAACTTGGGGACCCCATGGAGACATTTTGGTTGGGAAATGACATAAATAACTTTTTATTAAATGTTAAAGTAAAAAATGACACAAACAAGAGATGTTTTACGAAAACAATTTTTTCATGGGGTTATAAAGATCATATTTTTTGATTATAAATAGTAATTGGAAATATAAAACGATTTCCTACATCATAGTATTTTTTTTTATAATTTTTAGACATTAAATAAATTAAATTATATATGACATAATAATGATGCAGCGATGACATCATTATTTGACGATTTAAATAAAATGGAAAGATAATGTAAAATATATGAACTAAACATGGCCAAAACCAATTGGATGAGTGTACTTCGAATCCTTATCACCTTATCCTCTAATTATAGCAATTTGGGACCTTTTTAATTCGAAACGCTTTTTAAAATAAAGTAACATATCTTTACTTTCCAAAAGTGCCCCTCCTCTCCTCTTATAAAAGGCCCCCACCTCTACCTCATTTCACACACTCCTCAAGCCTTTGGATCATCCAACCCCTGCCCATTTAATCTCTCCACATACCTCTCCTCATCCTAGAGGATTCCCTTTGGGAAGAATCCTTTCAAAGGAAGCCTTTAGGCTCAAATATAAAGGAGTTACACTTTTAAAGGTAATTTATTCTCTCATGTTCATTTGTTTTATTTTGCTTCTCCAACCCCCAAAACTCTTTTTATTCACTTCTTTTGTAACAACTACAGTATATTCAATATAATAGGATGTTTTTATAATATTTATTTGAGCTACACTCTCACACAACTACATCAAATGGTTAAGGAACATACGGTTTCCGTGGATGGCAAAATTCTGCCTCCCGAAACGATGATTGTTCAATAGTCATTTAACACCTTCAAAGGTGGCCATTATGATGTCACTATTTTTATATATGATATATAATATGTTTATGTTTTCCTTAAGCTTCTGTTTTTTTTTCATTTTGGGAATACCTTTATGGTTTACATTATGGGTAAACACAATATCTTCATTTTAGGAAGTGCAGACTACCACCCCCTGGAAGTAATTTGATTCGTTAATACCATATGTGGGATGTGTAAAGGATAAAGTTAATGATATTATATATGTTATTGTACTGGAATTATAATATACTCTTATATCATTATGATTCCATTCCAGATAATATGAAATAGAAATGGAAGTAGCGTTCATGCGTACGTACGGCTTACCGTCTCCATGAACGGTGCATTCGATTTCTTACCTCTAAATGTGATGTAATATTATAAATACATGTATATGATGAATATATATGATATATATGTTATCAAAATCATTAATATCATTCTGGATATAATGAACCTTTGACCAAATTGACAACATGTAAGTGTAAGAAGTCTATTTTGAATAAAGAACCAAATACCGACAAAATGGACATTATTAACTTAAATGATTACATGATGTTCATAACATGGTATAAAAGGAATAATGAACGTGAAAAAGGTTCATAAGCATTGAGATATTAACTCAATTTTATTATTCAAGAGATTAAAGAACGGTCGGGTCAAGTCTGATATGAGGTATGGGACTTCGTCTTAATCTCCTTTCATTGAGGCATATTTTGTTTTATACACAACCTTCTTTTATACGGTGTATAAACCCCTTTGAATTTTACGTTTATTCAAAAGGAATATTTTTTATACGAAGCATTTACTAAACAACAAAAGGGAATGTTTTTGTCGTATGTATGCGGCGACAAAGACTTCTCCGCCGTCGTGATCATTATTTGAGTTTCGGCTTCCTCTACAAGCCATACCTTCTTTTTAAAAGAAAAATAAATACCATGTTTTACTTTTCTTTTATTTTGGTATTGAAAATGGTTTTCATATCAATGTGTTGTATTGATATCTTGTGATTGAAAGGTGGAAATGTTATGTTTCCTTTATGCATGTTTTATGTGATACGATTATGTTGTGGTTCTTGGGCATTATTATGAAGACGGGTGGTTCCGTGATAAACTAAGTGCGGGTGAGCCCGATATAGCTCTCCAATGCATTGGGTAACGCGAAGGAGTGAAACGTTATGGTTTCTCCGAAGAGATTTTAGGGAATATACTGTGATGGGTATTCCAAACGTAACCAAGAGGGTTACTCCCTACGTAAGAATGTTATGAATGCCTCAAGTAACCTTTATGTCTTATGATTTCTATGATTTATTCATGATTTTATGAGGTATGTTAAAGTGCCTATGTTTTATGGGTAAAGTATGATTTCATTCTTATGTATATATGAACTCATGTTTCCTTTCCATGTTTTTTTTATATAACCCATACTGAGTTTTTATGCTCATCCCAAGTTTTTGAAATGTTTTTCACAGGTCAAGGGAAAGGTACATGATAAGGTGATAGAGTCAAGGATGTGTCAAGAAATAATCCATGTTTTATTTTAAATGTGTTTCCATTGATGGGAATGAAGAATACTATCTTTATGTAACCACTTTGTTTATATGTGGAATGTAATGCAAGTTTTATGATCTAATTCTCTAAAACTCTAAACCCGAAAAGATCTTCAATGTGTAATCCTGTAATAACTCAAGATTAAGTAAGGTTTAAGTCCGGGGCCTTATAATTTATCTCTTCAAAATATTACATATGTTATTTTTTAAAACATATGAAAGAGGTAGGTCATTATATTTGAAGGAAATAATTATTGTTTATTATTCAAAAAAATATAGTTATTTTAACAACCCTTCAAAAAACATATGCGAGTGAAATTTTATTTTTTTAGTTAGTCATAATAAATTATTTTATAAAATAGTATTATTCTATTTATAGTGTAAACTAAGAGAATCATGGGATTCCGACCCCACCTTGTTAGCATCAGTAACCTTAGAGGATATCATGGCTTGAGTTCTGGGAAAATAGCATTCTTTTCATGATGGGGGAATAATTTATGGGTCATATCCTTTGAGGGATTTTGGTTGGGTAAATATTTTTTCATAAATAATGTCAGAGGGAGGGGGATTATAGGTTTTGGTGATCCTGGAGTGTAAAAGTAAATTCATTCATTGATGAATACTGTTAAATATTAAGAAGTGCTTATTAATACAAATAATGATTGATTCTCACTAGTGGAGAGTAAAGGTTTCATTTAATTTCAATGGATGACTATGTGTATTCTAAATGAAATATAAACAGTCATCTAGGTTTCAGGAGTGGTAAAATTCAAAAATTTACATTTATATTAATCATTTTAGTGGTTATTGTTATCATTATATATTGAAAAATATTTTTGGGTAGGAGATAAATGTATTAAAGATCTAACTATTAGAAATTTATGATGGTTTAAATAGATTAGTGAGTCTCACACATCATATAGTGGCTCAGTAGATTTTATGTCTGTGTACATATCAACTAAATATAAATTATTATACCATTACCTAAACCTAATCTAGATCAAATCATATATCTTTTAATTATAATTCCTTTTTTATTCATTAAATATTAAAATTACTAATGTACGATCAACTACTTTAAATAGATGAACTAGAGGTAGTAAGTGGGGATTTTTGTGATGGGATGCATCAGGACCAAGTAATGGTGGTGAGGGGCATGCATCTTAGTTGAGTAGTTATGACTCATGCTTGTGTTGACATTTTATAAAACATGAAAAAAAATTAAACACGGGATTTAATATATTATGTTGTAATTGAATGTTGTATAATATGTAACGTAATATTGGTTGAGGTATGGAAGTTAGTTTTTTTATAATTATTTATTAGTATCCTTTTTTATATATTTTTATGTACTGGTTTTTGATGGATTTGGGGGCCATGAATTATACTATTTTAGAAACTACACAAATAGATGATTTTTTCTACCACTATGAAATTAGAGGTGGTTTTAATAACCATGAATAAAATATAGGCAGTTAAAACCTCCAAAAAGAATTTTTCTCCAAAAAATTAGCCTCTAGTCAAAGAAATTGTCATTAAATTTTGTAACATGGAAAACCAATTCTAATTAAAACATAGCCAATGATAAATATTTATTTTATCATAAATAAAAATAAATGTTCATGATAAAATTAAAACCACAATTACATATTCAATAGAACACCATTTCTCAATGCTTTAAAGAACTGTTTTATAACCTTTTATAGGGGTTAAAACTATTACTAACCCCCAAAAAACATGTCATATTTTATTTTCCTCTAGTGAAGGTAGTCATATTTTATATCATCCATGCTTGAACCATGGATCCCTAATCATCATTCATCAAATTTTCACTATTTTCATGGATAATATATGTTATTTATGATTTCACTTCGATAGTGTGAACAATGAAGACTCAATGAAGGTTTTGGGATCAATCAATCCTGGTTCTTCCACTTGTTTCTCACTCAAAATATAGTGATAGAGGAGGGGAGTTCTTTAAAAATCATAAACATGGGCAATATAATTTTTCAAGAGGATAAAATTTGATTTCAAACTTATTTTATACCTTCAAAAAATTTCACCATAGTCCCCATAAAATTATAACATATATTTTGACAATTTTTACACTTATTGTACAACCCGCAGACCCATGCTCTTAGATATTATGTTGAAAACACATAACATATAAAATTTTATTTTATAAACATCTATTATTATTATATCTCTCACATATTTATCGTCTAATGAATTTTTAGTGCATAGTTTTACTTCATTAAGAAAAAAAATCACTAAATAATAAATCTCAAATATCCTCACCTAATAGACATTATTTCTCCAGTAAAAAAATCTAATAAATCCATAATTATTCATCAAAGTATAACATAAATAATCAACAAAATGTACTCTTATGGGATTATCATACTAAATAATTTCATTCATAATCTTGGGAAATGAAAACATAAGAAATTTGTGAGCTCAAACACTCAGTAAGGTTAAAAAAATCATGGCATGAGAGATGTGAGGCATAACATTATTTCATAATGAGGATGATAATAATCATAGAATCATGGAATAAAGAGACATTATCGAATGTAAATGGATTAATCAATGATCATAACATATGTGTGTGACATCATAGGAATGTGGAGATAATATAAAAATAACATAATAAGCATACATCATGGCTCTCTACCAATTTAACAAAACATAGATGGCTCGGCTAACTACCCATGAACCATAGTTTCCAGGATCACTACCATGTCACCATGATATCTCATGTGATGAAAATATTACTCAATGCATTAGAGGGAAATTTAATTTCTGCCCATAAATTACATAATGAAATCATACAAATATGTGCCACATGGTTTCAATCAACATATCATAAAAACCCATATAAATAAAATAGTTATATATTTTTTTCAACTGTTTGCCTAAGGAATAATTCATGATTTCATCAATAAAATGGTTATGATAAACTCATAAAAAATATATAGATATCCAGTGACTTTAAGCATAATTAGTGGTAAAAACACTCATCAAAGATTATTATATATATGATATTCCAACAATATAGTAAATAGATATAGGATTTAAATAATAATTTCTTTAATGGATTGGTGTATTAGACATCTAGGTGAACATCCTTCATACAAGTAATGAACAAAGGGAAATCAAAGACAAAATGAGATAGAAGTAAATAGTTATAATTCAAGTGTATGATTAAGAAAAAAAGTAGCCATGGATCATACTATATATTTGAAAGATAATTTTATAGGTATCCTATACAGTTAGGTTGAAGGTATCATTGGAATAATATAATTGATCAAATATACATTATACATGAATAACACTCTTATATTCATTTTCAATTTTTTGGAAAATAATAATTTCACTTATACTTTAAAAAAATTAAATATATATATATTATTTTATTAAACCATGAGAATGATAATTTCTTTTTTTTAAACATGGTTTTTTGGAGAGGATGTTTTTTTGAACATGAGGAAGGAAATATAAAATACTTCACATGGAAAACTATAAAACAAATTTATTCTATTTCAACATTAAACATATAGAAACATATGAAATAGTTACATTTGAATAGTTTTTTAACAAATTCATTATAGCTTAAAATTCTATTTTTAAAATTAATTACAAATAATCCATTTTGTAGAATTTTAAAACATTAATTTTGAAGGAATTTGTTTTCAAAACTAATCATGGAAAAACGTTTAAGGTTTATTAAAACAATTTAATGAAACGCACATTAAAAAATCATAATAAATAATTTCACTGATTACAGTTGAAGTAAATTATAATTTTCACTTGAAATATTATATAAAATAATTTTTATAGTTAAAACATGGATAGGTAAGAAGAATATACATTGTAAAGTATCTTAGTTATTCTTATCAATATCATGATTTTATTTCAGAAATCATTTCATAAAAGGGGAGTGATATTAATGAATAGAATTAATATCACAAGATAAAATCGAAAAATATACCATTTCAAAAGACAATGGTATGGAAAAGATACTTTTAAGATCAAAATCAAGAAGATATTTCATTGATCATGGGAAAATTAATTACGCAAACAAATAGTTACGAATTTAGTAACATCTTACTCAAAGCCGTATAAGGGGAAATATCATGAAAATAAACCTCAAATCCATGAAAAAAAAGTATTTAATTATAGAATAACAATTTGGAGACATATATCCCAAATAAAATAATATTGGTGCAAAAATTAAAAGGATACATAATGAAGTGAATTTTAAAAGAAAAAAACCGCTTACCTTATTTTCATGCAGAGTTCATCACAATATAACATCCAATAATGAAAACAAAAAGTTCTTGTTAATATATTTCAGATCCAGATTTATCTCTATAAACCTTTTATATAATTCATTTATAAATATTTTATCTGAATATAGTGGTTAATTATACCTTAATTTTTAAATCTATTGTTAACACTTTTAATTGTATTTGTCAAGATTTTTAAGATTAACATTGTTCCTTGATATTTGGTAACAAGTTCATCCTTCCTATATTACCTCTGTTCATTTAATATATAGAAAATAATTATTTATAATGTTCCACTTTCATCCCATGATATTTTTGATTACTTATTTGGTAGAAGATGTTAGACACAAACTTATTTCAGTGGTTTTTAATGATAGTAGATGATATATTGTTATCATGTTTAGATAATATTATTATAAATATAAAAACTATCGAATATTATTGATACATTATAATACCATTTAATTAAAAATATAAAACATTCCTTAGTCATTTACAATATGAACATTACAATATCACTCAAGTAGGTGTAAAACAGACCAAAACAAATTCATGTCAAAATGATCGGATGAGTAAGAAAGTGATATTAGCTAATATAAATGTAAAATCTATATAATTATATTAATGTAAAATATATCATATATCTCCTTAAAATTAATTTTTAGGCATTAATTCTGTGTTTTGGTGACAAATGTAATTCATCATCCGTGGATGTGGTGGTATGCATATATGCCTGATTAACAAACGCATTTCTCAAAGAATAGATTGAGTAATGGTATATGATAATTTATCACATAATAATTATAATAATTTTATATACATCATATTATTTTAAATATTAAACTTATATTTCAATCCATGTTAAGTGGTTAATATAAATGATATTGATCATTCATAGAGGCGGTAATCTTTATACACATGATTAACGATCTCGTTCTTCAACAAATGGACACAATGAGGGTAAATGTCAAAATGTGATCATTTGAGAATTTTTTTTTTGACATGAAAAAATAATTATACATAAAACCAATCCTTGATACTATCCATTAGATATAGTGATTAAAAATGAACTACTTCGTATCGTGGAGGCGGTAGTCCACACATACCATGATTAACGCATTTTTTTCTTAGTGGATGATCTGGAATGAATTAATAATTTTTATAAATTAATAATGTCATTTTATTATATATATATATATATATATATGTGATTATAAATTCATTATATTAATCGTTTTATAGATGATTTGTACATGAAAAGATAAAAATAAATACTAAGAGGATAGTAATACTCATATTAGAAACTTTGATTCTCCCTAGATTTATCATCAGATGTAAATCTATTAGGATATTTAAGGATATAAAATGTTTTTTTAGTTGGATATGGTAATAGTATAAACAAATGGTTATATTATCACCAAGATATTCACAATAATGTCTCTGTAAAGAAGGGGTGATATTTGTCTGTTTTCTATGTTATAGGAAGAATAGCTTTAAAATTGTATTAAATTAATAAATTATTTTATAGAATTACTCAAGGTAAAAAGATCCCGTATTATATTTATATGCATTATGAGACATTATATGAATGAATGTATCCCATAAACCATATTTTGAGACACCATTGAGTGATTTAGGTGTTTTTCCTTTTACATTTTACATTACCTAAGTGTTGTTTTAACTATGTAATTTTTTTTTCATCTCTGTTAATACTTAAAAATGAAGATAATTAATATTTATATAAAAAAATTAATATTTTTATCATATATATGATATTAATTTATTCATATAAAATATCTATTATTAAGAATAGTTAATTTTAAAATAAATATTCTTAGTGTTGAAACATATTTTTTAAGATAGTATTTTTTATATAATGCATTTATGTGTGATTTAAAGTTATTAATGTAAAAAAAATTTAAAGGATAAATTAATTTATTATAAGTAAAATTTAGGTTATTTTACATTAAAAAAATATATAATAAAGTTTGACCAAAATATTAACTATTTTAAAAACATAAAAACAATGTTCTTTATTAAAGTAACGTTGTTTTAGTTCTAAAAATATTGGCCATGGGTTCTCTAAGATAAAATAATATTTAATAAGAGTTATGTTACTCATTAATTTCATATTGAATCACTTAAATGTTTTTTACCTTTTCGGTAATTCTTATATATTGATAATGTAAGGAAAATTTTAATTTTTGTAAACTATTTTTCAACAAATAATCGATATGTTTTTAAAAATATCAAAAATAATACTAAGTAAATTTTTATATTACAAAATAAATAATTATGTTATTTTTTTCCATTTAAATAAATAAAAATTATATATTTATCTCTTAGTATAAAACTATAATTTTAAAGATAAAATGATTTTATTTAAGAATTACCTTCTTAAACATTTAATGTTTCTAATATTATTTCCTACTAATTTTCTAATATATTGAATTTAATAATTTACTTAATATATGTATATAATATAAGTTATCATAATTATATTTTAAAGTTGAATAATTTAATTTAGTAATGTATGATGGCCTTTGTTTCGGTGTCTATGAAGAAACATATCGAACTCAATATTATTTAAAGAAAAAATGATAATTAAAATGTTGGAATGTTACACAAAATACTTAATTAAAAATTTCATAAATGACAAGAATTTTTTTCACCAAGTTGTACCAATTTAAGATTTCATGTGATAAAATACTAACCATTAAATCGGTTAATAAGATCCCTAAATAATTTAATGAACTGTGAATGTAATATTTTCAATCAAAAAATATATTTTACCATTTTAAATTTTGTAATTAAATAACCTTTTAATACCTAGAAAAATAAATTCAATAAAAGTTATTCTAAACATGGGTAATAAAATTTACTTAATTATATTTCAATGAATTACACTCTAATATTCATCGGCCCATCATGTGGGGATAACTTTATCCTAAACTATTAATCATCTCAATGTGTGAAACGTACAGATACACTTAGTTTGTAACCTTACAGGTCATTATCCTAATAGAAGTGAGTCATGTCGATATAACATGAGTAGTATCGGCCAAAAAACATTGATCTTAAGAAAATAAATAATACCATAGCTATGAAAACCTCCCATGAACACACTTCAATGAAAATATAATCTCTTTGTCCTGTTATATCTCATAAAGAAGGATGCACAATCTCTTTCATCATCATTTATTTAATTATTTATTCGATGAACTTACTATATATACTTACCATTAATCCCCATGTTCATGAATTCAATAAATTTACTACCATCATAGTAAACCTGGGACAACGAGATATATCTTCCTCAACTCCGAAGTGACATATTCTATCTTGATCATTTAACCAGTGTCATACCAGCAATAACACACCCAACAAAAACTACATCTCCCTGAATCCAATGTCATGGTTGTTTAGTTGAATCAAAATATATTATAAAATGGTACATATTTACTACAATCTCAATTAAATATACCAATACACATGTTTATAGAAATAAAAAACAAATTAAACTTGAAACATGTGGTGTTCTTATTGGTGGGTCAGTCCTTATGATCTCATTTAATCATGATCACCTACAAGTAAAAACATTGTGAGAAGATGTTTTGATTATTATGAGCCCCTAGAACCAGATAGTCATACGTTATATTGGTCATGTTAGTGTAATGTATCTATACAATAGGAAATATATTTTGGATTACATTCATATTATCACAGGATTCTCATTATATTTGGGAACTAAAATAATATTTTGAAATGATATTTAATATTAGGGAATTACCATATCAATAGTGTACTTAGAAGTATCAAAACTATTATGGTAAGAAAATTAACATGTATATATCAACTATATATGCATGATTGTTATCAATGTACAAATATGAGTTTTTTTTGGGAACCCACTCTCACAAAAATAATTTTATATTTCTATCTCATGGTTTAGAAAATAGATAAAATTCAATTTATTTGAATATTAATTTTAAATATTTTTGTTGGTTATATTTTTATGAATTTTTAATATTTTTGTATGATTAATTTTTGTGAAAAAATTATTCTTTTAGATTTTATATCCAGGAAATGCAGGCTACGTATGACATCATAAGATTTAGAATTCATCTATTTTAACCTTCATTTTTAATTAAAAGTATTATATTGAATTCTATTATTGAATTTTATTAATAAATATTAGTGTTTTTATCAAAAAAATTCATAGCACACACTTTTCCTTAGGACCCATGATAATATCCTCACATAGACAACACATTTAGGGATTGAGTAGAAATTGTCCTCATGCCAGAGAGAAATCAGAGTGGATTTCCATGTGCAATAAGACTACTCAAACATTGAGGGATGGATATTCCTTAGAAATATTTCTCATTCCGGTTACAAGGGGGTGAGAACCTCTATCTAAGAGTTGGATGTGCATTTCTCAAATTTATATTAAAAAGGGTTGAACACCATTAAAAATATTGTTTTGATAATCTAGGAATTGTTTTCCATCAAAGAAATTCTTTAATGGTGTATAAATCGTATCCAATGGTTTAGTTTACATTTTATGATATGATATAACTTCTGGTGGATTCAAAACATACATATGGATAAATTATTATGGATTTAAAAAGTAAGAAATGTTTATGAAGTATTTTGATTTTTTAGGAAAGTTTCTATCCCAACTCCTTCACCCATCCAGCCCAACTTATTCACCCAACTTATTTTCGAAGTTCCACTAGTTGGTATATAAATAGAACCCCACCTCAAATTTTTTGAAGTGTAGATGAACACTCCGGGGAAGAAAAAGGTTAAAACTCTGATACATAACATTTTCACATTATTAGACTTTCATTACTTGGGAAGGTGACTATAAAATTCCATCAATTGGTTGAGGCCACCTTTGTTCGCCCCTACTCTAGTGACCCTTCTCCAAACACTCTATTAGGTAGAAAAATCATGTTCACATGTTCCTCATATCTTGATCCACACACTACAATCTACTGAGCAAGATACTTCCACAAACCATAATTGGGATACTATATTTGATGTCCCACTTGAGAGATTCCTCACTTGGGTGCCGAACTTTACTTGGGAGACCCATCACCCAAAGCATCCCACATAAGAGATTCTGCAAAGGCACCTCTACTTGTGAAAACCTACTAATTCTATCCTAAATTAGGTAATTCATCATTATTTTCTCGCAATATAATAAGAATATTCACTATTCCTCACTAGGGATAAAAATATATAATATCCTTCATGAGGGAAAATCATATTCACTACCACTCACTAAGGATAACCATCATCACTGGCCCTCACTAGAATTAAGAAAAAATGTACCCAAGCCTCAAACCTTGTCATCTATTTTTGATGTATTCACTTTAAACTGCGATACTCCTCTATGTTTGGGCATTATACTAGTTGTAATACCCACTTGTAGAAATATCCCTTTCTCGTCACATTATTAGAAGAATGGGGGTGGTAATCACAATTTTAATCTTCCAAGGAATATTCCTTGACCAAATATTCAATAAAAATTGTGTCCAGATACTCATCAATAATATCATTATTATCATCAAGTTAGATATTCCTCTAAATTTCAAACGAATGGAATCCTTGGCTATAAGACCCAAAAAATACCCTCAATTAACCCACCTATTATGTCAGGTATCTCAAGGAATCTCACCTGTAAGCCACATATTTAATTTTTTTTGTCTACTTTTTGATGAATGAACAATATTATTAGGTAAGCATCACTATAAAAGATCTATATTCATATATAATAATACGCTTTCAGGAAATGTGACTAATTTTATAATGCATGTTTTCCCACACTGAGCATGAATCATTTAGACATAATGATGTTTTATGATCATCATATCATCTTGGTGAAAGTTCCTCCACTGTGATCCTTTTTTGAGGGGTAATCCCCAGACATTCAATTGAATTATGTTTGTTTTGATTCCTATTTTCATAGGATACTTAATACACCTCTTCATGGTTAAATCCCAAATCCAAAACAACAAATTCATACTTAGATATAAATAAACCCTAGAGAGTCCATCAAATAAACTTTAAAAAAAATCATTGTATATGAATTAAATAATTATATGGAAACTATCATAAATATTTTGGTTTAAATCAAACATGTGGTCTTGATCAAATCATTGACATAGTGGTAAACAGTCCCACACTGATAATTGTAAATGATTTATTAAAACATATGAAATATATAATAGAGTCTTGGATTAGGAAATAATCACCCCCAAAAGGGTTTGGTGAGCCTAAACTTCCATCCTCAGGAACCAACCTGTTTTCTAATATTTCATTGGTAATGTACCAATAACCACATTCTATAGGAAAGTACACCTACATAGAATCAAATGTGTGTGGTCATGAAATACATTTTATATTCCACATGAAACAAAATTGGTAAACCTAATATGAATACTTTAATAGTATAAATCCTCTAATATGTAAAAAAGGACTAAGTTTCCCTCCATTATGTAAAGGAAATCGATATTCCATGAAATCTTATTTGTTATGTTATATTGTAGACTTTCTTGTATGTTTTTCCTCTCAAGGACATTAAATATTTACTAAAATATGAATGGGAACATAAAATGCACCAAAAAATTAAAAAATCAATAGAAAAGATAGTAATACCCACAAGTCACTTAAAAGCAATGTGAAAAACAAGTGTTCAGGACAAACATATGCCTTGACTACCATGGAAACCATGGACACATGGACTTGATGTCAACTATCATCAATTTAGAACCTCAAGAGACAAATTGGGAATTCCATTGTGGAGTAATATCATTGCAATTTCACTATACCAACATTGAAAGTTACTCATGAATGCATAAAACGGATAAATACTTGTGATTATCCTATCAACTATGTGATGCGATGAAGCAAGTGGAATCTGTCGCAACATCCAATAATCATGGGATCCTATCCCCAAGGGTATCAACTGATTCTTTCCCTAACGTGGGGATGTAGTGGATGAAATCAACCGCATCAAGGAAACCATATCCACTGTGATCATTATCAATATTCTATGACACTAATTTACAAAAAAAATATAGATGAAAGAGTGAATATCTTTATTATCTATATTCATGTATCTAAAAGGAGATCCCATAAATTGTATCCAAATTTTTTAACTTAAAACAATGACATATTTACCTAGACATTTTATAGGTCAGTGGTTGGTGTGAAACGCTTATTATACTTTGGTCATGGATTTAAGATTCGCAGACTTACCAGATATGATTGGTTGACACCCGATATACATGTTGTCCTTTTCCAAAACCATATGAATATAATTTATAAAATAAATATATTTAACATCCTTGAAATATGGTTAACCATTAAATAGATTTTTTTCAAAGGTTTTCAATATATTCGCAATAAATAAAAACTTCATACACTTATTTCCACAGATCCTTCCCTAGTCTAGAGTTTATCCTCTAAAAAGAGGTCATTGACTTAGGTAATGTATAGGTTCCACAAATTTATAGTAATGTACAAAAAACAGATCCTTTTGATGAGTTTCATTTCCTTCCATCACACACTTTATTTTTCCTCGTCAATTATTTACATTTTGTCTTTATCTCCCACACATAATACATTTTCACATTCCATTGAGACACTTAACTATGTATCTATATACACATTTATTTCATGAGGTAAATATATCCTTCTTCTCTTCATGATCACCACCATTTGATCTCTTAGATAACTCAGTCCTTCTCCTCCTTGGTGAGTTCGGGAGTTGGTTAAGTTATATGTTTTTAATCATATTTTATTAATACTAATTAGGCATAAACATGATATCTTTCACTCCTATCAATGCCTCATTGTGTTTCTTATTATCACCAAATTTTCCTTCATGATCAATGATTAATCAACTCCTTTGGGTTCTCTTCAATCAGTAAAACCATAGAGCATAGTGTGAGTAACATTTGTCATTGAAAAATGTAAATTCATTTACAATATATCGAAATCATGACACATTATCTTCAATCAAAAACACCTTAGTTTTAACCTAATTTATTCTTCTTCAAAATAATTGATTGTGATTTATTATGAAAATGTGAATTATATTAAGCATATCCACTAGGAGTGTCAAACTAGGTGATCAGTAAGGTCCATTTCTATGTACCAAGTTACATCATTTCAGGCATGAGATAGATTGTTCGACTTGTTACTCCTAGGTACATCTGTACCATAACCACATCCATTTGTATTATCCATTGAGGGATTTAATTTCAAGTAAGACCCACATAACCTATACCATACCCAAATTCAATGATTTTCTTTAATACTTATCCTAAAATTATACCTTGATGTTATTTTCTCTAATCTATGTATTACAAAATCTAGTTCTCAAGTTTTATACTAAACTTACTCTGATACCAACTTTATTAACTCAAACCTAGTAATCCTGGATCCAGTGTCTACTAAAATTAAATTAGAATAAAATACAAGTAAATCACTGCCCATAAAACTAAATATTTTAGTCATATTTGTATACCAGATACATACATGAGCCTTGTTTTACAAATAAATACTCTAATTACAACATAATTTTTTTTACATTGAGGCTAAATTTATTCTATATAGTGTATCCCTTCATATATTTCATAGTAAATTTCTTGAATTCCTAGGGAAAGGATGAAAAATAAGAGTGATCTAAGATGCTCATTAAGGGTAAATTATAGCAGAAGCAATGATGAATCAATGAGAACAATAATTATGGAATGATAATTAATCGAAAAAACATACCATTTAGTCAATAAACTAATAATAAAATATATCCAAATACTCTTTCATAGTTAAATCCTCTAGTTAATAAATATTGATTCAAAATTAAGGAAATCTTTAATTACTAGACATCATCTCTCAGGAACAAGAAAACATCTACGATCAAGATCCATCATTCACAATGTTTAAAACTACAAGTATGAAGGCATTTAATTTTCACAACATATTTTTCTCATGAGAACCTATTGATGCATCAAGGGGATATATAAATATTTTTCACCACCCATCACTATATGTCTGAAGTATTATTTATATAGAGTAATTGCTTTTGTTAACAAAAAATATTCCTTATCAAATATCTTTTTTGAATAAATCATATAGACTTATAAATATTTTCTCAGATAATAAAATAACATTCCAAGTAAACACCATATGAAAAATGGTATGAAATTCAGTCAATAAATATATCCATGAATATTGATATCGATATTTAGTGGAAATTCAATGTCAAATTTTCAAATGAAATTGAATATTTCAAGTGGACTAAAAGGAATCAAAGAAGTTAATTTCAATACTATAATTGGACAAATAAATCACAAACCATACATAGGAGGAATAATGATTTTATAAATACAAAATATCCCAAGTGGAGTAAAAATAAAGGGTTTTGTCATTGATCGATAGAAATAATATAAAAAAATTATTTTAAAACATTCCTGAGGAAAATATTCATTTAAAAAAAGGATTGAAAAAACTTTTATTTGTAAATCAATTATAAAAAAAATTCTTTAAAATGTAACCATTTAAACATGCAACATAATCTTCCAAAAATGACAGTGGTTAAATCCATACATGATGTATGCGGTAAAATGATAATTCATTTTTCTTGGTAAAAAGGTTAGTTAAATGCCCAGTTTAGAAAGAAACATGATGATTCCTTTTAAAACATGGGTTAAAAAAAATGGGTAAAAATGTCTTCAATAAATCATTTTTTAAAGGATAAAAATGAATTTTTTGAAAACATTTTTATAAAACGAGGCTTTTATAAGAAAACTGGTTCTCCAATTAAAGACAAAATAAAGTCTGGTTTTCTTTAAAACATTTTCAAAAACATTTTGAGTACAAAATGTTGTGGAAATAGTAATAATACTTGAAAAAGTTAGTGAATAATCATTGGATAGTAAAACTAATGGTTTTATTGACGAATTATTATATAATTGTCTCAAATGTAAATCAAATATCATTAAATTTATTCTTCAGAAAATTAATCTTTAAACATTCTAAAGTGTCTCGTACCACATTGAAATATTTAAAATCATAAGACTCTTGAATTAATAAAATTTAATTAATGTTTTAAATACCCTGAAGATAATAGAATTAATTTTATAATATATGAAAAGGGTTATTAGATACACTTCGCAAGACAAGTGTGAATATGAAATTCTTCTCACAGATGTAAAACGTGTCACAAAATTCTCATACCATGTCTGTCATTTCCAGTGAACATAATTTATATTCTTGAATAAGAGCTTTAATATTGTCACTAACGTATCACAAAAATATATTCATGCTTAAAATATCATAAATTATGTTCTAAAAAATATTATTACCAATTTGATAACAAGTTTTCATTATTTTCACTATTTCAATGTTTAATTACAAAGTTTGTTGAGTATGTTTTAAATTGTTACTTATTGATCCTATCATGGTTTAATCATATCCAAAATTTAAACCATGATTTAAATATAATATAAATTTATTATACATATATTTATAATAATCCATATTATTTTTAAATAATAAATGGAATGCATTGTTCATGAAGACGATAGGTCATACCTACACACGAATGCTTCTATCATTTATTTTCAATATTAAAAGAATGAAAAGTAAATGATGTATATGTATATTATACTTCCATTATAATATATTTGTAATGTATATTACATAGTATTATTAAATCGATTCTTCCTATATTCCATGTATAGTGTGATCAAGTCACATCACATTCAAGGGATGGTAGTCTACACTTCTACACATGATGTTATCATATTATCATAAAATGGAAAGAACAAAGGTATGTGTTATAACATAATAAAATAAGCATAGATACATTATAAATATTATATATATCATATATAAATATAGTTTCCATTATAATTCCCAACCATGAGAGGTGTTAAAATAAAAATGAATGACATCATTTTGTGAGGCAGAAGTTTGCCGTACACATAAATGGAAGATTCGTTCCCCATTAGTGTAAAGTGTATGTAAGTGAAGTTAAAAAACATAGAATGAAAACATATAAGTATATTGAGGATAATTTTTTTATTATATAATCATTTAATGAGGAGATTTTATGGGTGAAGAATGGACGTAAAATTATAGAACTTGAGGGAAGATGTTACCTCTAATCCGGGAAACACCATTTAGTTTGCACCAAAGGGATCCCATGGATGAATTTATAAATAAGGTGAGGATCATAGGTTAATAAGAATAATTTTTAAGAGATGTTAGGGAATATTTTGTAAGATCAAATTTTTCTTGAATGGTATGAGGAATTGGAAGTGGTGATTTCCTTTTTATAGTGGATGAGTATTGGCACTCTTGTAATTTTTTAAAAATGGATTTCCACCCCTATTTCAATAATTTCAAGTGGATCCAATAATGGTCAAAATTAGATCCAGGGGAGTATATGGTTGAAATATGGACAACCAATTGGTTTTCAACATGTTTCTAGGACATTTTCACCATTAAGTTTATGCTTTACTCCCTTGTTAGACATAATTTCACCTTAATCGTTGTAATTAATTGTAATTACATTCACTAATAATTTCGATAAAAAAACAAAGTATATATAATTAGACATTAAAAAATATTCTTATCTAAAATATTGATTCCATTTTTCCAAATTCTAATAACATAAGTGGAATAAATTAATTTCAATTCAATCCCGCATAAGGGACAACAATACAGATTTTTAAACAAAAACATTCAAAAGATTTCTAGGTTTTTATATCAAATTTAAAATTTAAATTGTTTATAATGAACTAAATTAGATTAATTGATAAAAAAATGATCCAATTAACCATTAAAAACATATTAAAATATAATTTATCCTCATAAATAAATTAGATGAAAATGTAGTTTTGAATTAAAATTCAGTATTTCTCACTATTCATTAGTAAATGAAACTTAACATAAAAATAAAAAAAATTAACCCTAAAAATATTTTTATGTCTAAATTTTAAATATTAAGTCTATTTTGACATATAAAATTTTTTAAAATTTAAAAATTGGATATAAAATAGGTTCACCATTAAAAGGCAGAAAAAGTGCCTTAATAAAAATATAGTATTTTATATGTAATAATGGGTTTGTTCTTATCTTATACATATCCAAACGATGGCATAAATATAAAACATATTTGACTGAATATAATATATATATATATACTAAAATATAATCAATCACTAATTTTAATTAATTATGTTTATTAAGATAAAAGAGATTTTTTAAAATTAAAATAGTTTTCTATAAAAAATATTATCTTTATGTTCAATTGGTTTTTATATTC
Source organism: Viscum album (assembly GCA_963277665.1). Taxonomy (NCBI): domain Eukaryota; kingdom Viridiplantae; phylum Streptophyta; class Magnoliopsida; order Santalales; family Viscaceae; genus Viscum; species Viscum album. The sequence continues at coordinate 1,059,362,780 of OY728163.1, read as the reverse complement.
ATTTATAATTAATTTGTAACCATTCAATTCATTTTAAATTTTTTAAACCACATATTTTTATAACTTAATTATTTTTATTGAATATAGATAATTTAGTTTTTAGGATATATCTTATTATATTAAATAACATTATTTTAAAAATATATTATTATTTTTTTAAAATCGGTCTTCTGCGTAACAAAACCAATTGAAGAAAATTGTTTTTGCATTCGACATATGCTGACTGAGAGTTGCATTATCTTCAAAATATAAATTATATTGAATTTATTTAAAATATTAATTATATTATAAATTATCAAAATATTATATTCCGTTATGTGCTTGCTGTTTCATGCCATGCATGCTATCAAATATAATGTTCCAACTTTATATTTTCAAGGTGTTACATTCTCCCCACCTTAATTAAATTTAATCATAGAAATTTAAACTCAATTTTAGTATTATATTTTTTGATATTTCCTATTTTTTAAATCATAAATCATGATAAGGGTTCGTCAAAAATCTTCAAGAAAATAGATAATGGTAAGTACAATGGTTATGTGGACTAACATATAATAAGGTCTCAAAGTAAGAGAACATTCATGGAAAGTAAAGACATTTAAAGATAAAAAATGAATAAATATTTATAGGAAATTATTTCTTAAATAAATAAAAAATAATTTAGCTATTAATAGAATGTTGAGTGCCTCAAATCCATAAGTATTTCATGATTTAGAAGAACAATGATTCAAAAAAAATTAATGTATTTAGACAATATATTTTTTCGAGACCACTTTCATCATATTGAGGAATTCCTTTACTTCATAAGAATTTAAGTAAATTTTCATATATGATGAATTTTAATTTCATATGATAAATTTAATATTGTTTTTTCTTCTATCCAATTTGAATCCATCGCTTACTTTAAGAAATGGGTATCCAAAAATTAACATTCAGCCCTGAAGAACTAAAATAAACATATTTTATATCATATGGCCCATAATAGAGTGAAACGTCTTTGTATTTGTCTCTAACTACTATCCAAAGACAATATTTTTAATACATTAATATCTAAACCTAAAAGGACACACTACTAATTTATCAAATTTTTAACTAAAATCAATGAAATATAAACCTATACATTGTGTAAGTCAATGATTGGCATGAAACCCTTATCATCCTTTGGTCATGGGTTCTGAAATCATGACCCTTCCGGACCTGATTGGTTTTCACCTGACTCATAGTTTTTCCTTTTTTTATCCTGTTAATATAATTTTGAAAATAAGTATGATGGATATCCTTGAAATAATGTTAATCACTAAAAATCATTTTAACCAAGGTTTTTAATACATCACTAATAAATAGAAACTGCATCCACTTACTTCCTCATGGATCCTTCCTTAGTCAAGATTTAATCCTCTTGAATATGGAATTGAATCACGTAATTTATAGTTTCCACACATTTATGGAAATGAACTAAAAATGCATCATTACGATGAGTTTTATTTCCTTCCACCATACTCTTCATTTTTCTTTTGCAATTTATTTCATTATGTCTTTATTTACCACACATAATGCATTTTCCCATTCCACTGAGACAATTTTTTATGATCCTCCTTCAAAATTTCTTTCATGAAGGGAATTAATATTTCTTCTCTCCATGGACTTCTCCAGTTGATCTCTTAGAAAACTATACCCTTATCTTTTTCAGTGAATTTGTAGGTTTGTAAATTTATATGTTGTTAATCATATTTTGGGGAAAATAATTCGGTATTAACATGATATATTTCACTCAAATAAACATCTAATTTGGTTTCTCATTATCATCACTAGTTTAATTCATGTTTGTTGTTAACCTGAATCCTTTGGGTTCCAGCAATTGAAATAAACCATAAATCATAGTGTGAGTTACAATAGTCATTGAAAAACGTATATTAATTTATAGGATATCTAAATCCTTTCACATAATCATCATTACAATACACCTTAGTTTTAACCTAGGTTATTAATTTTAAAAATCATTAATAGTGGTTTTCATTGAAAACCTTAATTATCCTAATCATATCCCCTTGGACTGTCAAACAATATGGGCAGTATAGCCCATTGTTGTGTTCTAGGATACGTCGAGTTAGGCCCAACATAACTTGTTAGAGTTTTCAACCCTATGTACATCTAGACCAGAACCATGTCCACTTGTAGTACCCTAAGAGATATTTATTTTCTAGGAATACCCACATAACCTCAACCATACCAAAATTATAGGATGTTATTATATACTTATCATAAAATTCTACCTTAGGGTTAAGTACTCTAATCTATGTTTTCCAAAATCAGTTACCAAAGTTTCTAATAATCATTCTATGATACTAATAGTAATAAATAGTCCTCATTATTCCCATAATAGATTTCTACTATCATTACAAATGTATAAGATAAAATTAATCCATGTCTCAATGGATTAATGTGTTTAGTAGTCTTTCAAAACTATATACATACATGAGACTTGTATTAAAAAATGATTACACTCATGACAACATAATTGTTTTCATTAAAGGATAAATTTATCCCACCTTGTATATCACATCATATCTTTCACAGTATGCTTCTTGTATTCCCAGGGATATGAAATAAATTAATGGTGAGCTCAAATTTTTAATAAGGGTGTTGTATAACAGACGAAATAATGAATCTACGAGAATAATTATTATGGCACGGAAAATAACTAAACACACATACCATTTAATAAATAAACTGATAATTAAATACAACCATATAATTTTTCATATTGAAAACCCTATGGATAATAAATATTGAATCAGAATTAAGGAAATGCTAAATTATTGGACGTCATGTCTCAGCCACATGGAAACATCTACTATCAAGATCCCTCTTCCAAACAGTTTAAAACTATAGGTATAAAAGTTTTTAATTTTTGAAACTTATTTATCTCATTAGAATATGTTGATGCATCGAGCGACTATATAATGTTTAGGCTAAACCTGTCACTTAATGTCCAAATCATTCTTCATATTGAGTAATCAATTTGATTAACAAACAATTTTTCTTATCAGATATTTTTATTCAGTAAAGCATATAGATTTGTAAATATTTTCCCAAATGATAAAATTACTTTAAAAGTAAACACTGTATCAAAAATGGTATAAAGTTAAATAAATAATCATATCTATGAAAAATTATATGGATATTTAGGTTAAATTAAATGTCAAATGATTATAGGAAATTGAATATATCAAGGGGACTAAAAAGAATAAAGGATGTGAATGTCAATACTATCCTTGTAAAATTAAAACATAATCCATACAGAAGAGGAATGAGGATTGTATAAATACAATATATCCCAATTAGAGTAAAAATATAGGTTTTTTTTCAAAGATGAATATAAATACTATAAAAATATTTTTTAAATACATTCAAGAAAAAAATTCCCTTTTATTTTGTAAATCCTATTTAAAAACAATTTTCCTTGAAAATAACATTGGAAAACATTTTAATTAAAACTTATATTTTTAAACATGCAATGTAAGTTACAAATAAATGAAATTGGGTAAATATATTCATGTCATACTAGGAAAAAAGAACTATCCTTATGAATGGAATTTTTTTTTTAGAAAAATGCCTTGTTCTGAAACCAAGAAAAAGATTCCATTGAAAACATGTGTAAAAGAAAAAAATGTTAACACGAATTTAATAAATAATTTTGGAAATGTTAAAACATTTATTTGAAAATCTTTTTTGAAAATAGGTCTTTTAGAAGAATATAGGTTTATTGGGTAATTAGAGAATGAAGTTAGGTTTTCTTAAAAACATTTTCATGACTATTTTGAGTAAAAGGAGATTAAATGGTACTAATACTTGAAAAGGTCCATGAATAACCATAATTTATGAAAATTAATGGTTTTAATGAACTATTTTTATATATTTTTCTCTAATGGAAATGAAATATCATTAAAAAAATTAGTGATGAAAATAAGATTTAAGCATTCCAAAGTGTCCCATATCACATTGAAACATTTTAAATCATAATCCACCTGAAGGAATAAAATTAAATTATAATATAATTACTATGAAGATATAAATATTAATGACATAATATATCAATAGGGCTAGTATATACACCACACAAAAGAATTAAGTGGTGAATATTACAATTATCTCATAGATGTAAAAGGTGAGATGAAAATCCCTAACATTCTATTTCTATTATAGTGACCATCCATTAAATTATTGAGTAATAGTTTTAAGAGTGTTAATATTTTATTATATAACAATATTAATTTATATAAAATCATATATTATCTTTTTACAATTTTTATTACCCATTTAATAGAATTCAATCATTATTTTCAATAATTTGTGTGATAATTTCCATATTTGTCGAGTGTGTTTTAACTTGTTACTAGTTATTCCTATCATGTTTTCATAATATACATAATTTAAACCATAATTTAAATAAAAAATATATAGTATATATTTATTTATAATAATCCATAATTTTTGAAGATAAGAAACGGATTGCATCAATCATGTTGATGGTAGGCCGTATGGGTATATGAACGCTACTTTCATTTCCTAAATAAATGAAATTTAAATAGTATATATGTATATTATAATTATATTATAATATATATTGAAAATATATTACATAGGTTTATTAAAACCATCCTTTATATGTTCCTTTATAGTGTGATGGAGCCACATCCCTTTGAACGAACGATAGTCCACACTTCCACAAATGATGTTATCGTATTTACAAAAAGTGTAAAGCATAAAGGATTCTATTATAAATTAATTTCGGAATAATAAAAACTTATAAGTATTATATATATCATATATAAATATAGTATAACTCATTATTCCAAAACATGATAGGTGGTAAATGAAAAATGAACAACGATATTTTGTTAGGCGATAGTTCAACGTACACATAAAAAGTAAGTTCATTGCCCATTTGATGGAAGTGTGTATAAGTGAAGTTCAAAAGTATTTAATGAAAAAAAAAATGTATATTTAGGATAAATATTTATTATATAATCATGAAATAATTATAATTTAGGGGTTGATATTGTAAAAAATACTAAAGGGCTTGAGGGATGAGGCTACCTCTTATTTAGGATACAACTTTCATTTTTCATGAAAGTGATTACATCGATGGAGTGATTACCAAGGTGAATATTATAAATTTTTGGGAGGGATTTTTTTGAGCTATTTAGTCAGATATTTTTCAATCCAATTTTTATTTAGGTGTGTGATGATGTGGGCGGGGTGAGTGCCTTTTATAGTGGTGGAGGAGTGGCACTCTTGTAAATTTTTTAAAAGGGAATTCAACACCTATTTCTCTGATGTAAAGTTGTTAAAATAATTGTAAAAATTATTAAAATGGATTATATGGTCGAAATACTAACAACTAATATATTTTTGACATGTTTCAAGGTCATTTTGGCCCTTAATTTTAAGGTTTAATCCCTTGTTTAGCTTAATTTCTCCTTATTCGTTATAATTACTAAGAATTACTTTCCCTAATATAATTTTTAGAAAACTAATTTAACCATATTATAAATAATAAATTACTCTACATATAAATATTAAATCTATTTTCCATATTATAATCACTTAAGTGGCATAAATTAATTTAAATTTAATCCCACAGACGTGCCAAAAATTCTGGTTTTTAAAATAAAAAAAAACTCAAGAGTTTGCTAGGGTTTTATATACAATTTCAATGTGATATTGATTTCAATGACCTAAATTGGATTAATTAATAAAAAAATTATCTAATTAAACATTAAAACTAGTTTAAAATATAATTTTGCCTTATAAATAAATTAGATCAAAAATGTATTTCGAATTAAAATTATGTATTTTTTACTATTCATTAACAAAATTAAATTTCACATAAAAATACCAAAAACTCACCCTAACCTAATTTTTATGTATCTATTTTAAATATCATATTTATTTTTAAAAATAATATTTATGAAAGTTATAAAAAATTGAATTAAAATAGGTTATCTATTAAAAGTAAGTAAATGTGCCTTAATAAAAGGTGTTTATGTGTAATATTGAGTTTGCCTTATATTATGCTTATCAAAACTATTATCTGGATAAAAATTTATTTGATTAAATATATGATATAATTAATATATATTAAATTAATATCACTCTCAATTTCTAATTTATTTAATTTATGTTGATAAAATATCTTTGTAAGCATAAAAATATTTTTTTTATAAAAAAAATCTATTTAAATTCAATTGGTTCTAATATTCATTTCAAATTAATTTGTAACAATTGAATTAATTTTTTTTCTAAACAACATATTTTCATATGTTAGTAATACTATTCATAACCACTAATTTAATGGCTATGTTATATATTATTATATTAAATAATAATATTTCAATAATATATTGTTGTTCGCTAAAACTCAATCTTGAGTGAAATGAAATATATTAAGTAAAATCCTGTTAGGGTGTGGTGTTCCCTAACTCAGCATTAGATTCATTTTAGGACATATATTATATTAATTATATTTGAAACATTAAATATATTACAAAATCTATAGATATTATATTCCCATATGCGCTTGGTGTTCTGTGTCTTACACGCTATCAAATACCATGTTCCAACTTAAATTTTTTGGGATTGACATTCTCTAAAATATAATTAAATTGTTTCTACCCAATTTAGAATTGATTTTAGTGATATAATGGTCTATATTTACTATGTTTTAATTCCCACATTATGAGAAGGGTGCATCATAAATCTACTAGATAATATAGTATTGTAATTATCAAGGATACGTGGACTGACATATAACTAGGTCTCTATATAGTCAAACATTAGTAGAATGTAGAAATATGTAATTTTAAGAGATGATTAAATATTTTTAGGGAGTTATTGAGGTCATAAATCACAAAGGAGTAAATTATCAATGTAAAGTTGAGGGCCTAAAATCTATAAATTTGGGATGATTTAGATGACTACTAGTTTAACAAAAATTAAGGTCCTATAACAAAAAAATCAATATCCTTTTCCTCATGTTGATATATTACTTTACTTGCGAAGAATATAAATAAATTTAATTACAAGATACATTTTAATGTCATATGAACAATTTCAACTTTTGGTTATTCTATGATTGAATTCTAATTCATCTCTTACTTCATGGAATGGGTATCCAAAAATTAAATTTTATCCCTAAATATCTAAAATAAAAATTTTACGGATCATAAGTCCCATAGAATAGTGAAAATTCATTAAATTTTCCTCTAACTATTCTCTAAATACAATATACTTAAGACATTAATCTATAAACCTCAAAAGCTACACTACTAGGCTATCAAATTGTTTAACTAAAAACAATGAAATATTAACCTAGGGATTTCCCAGGTCAGTGATTAGTGTGAAACCCATATAGTAATTCTGTCATGGGTTCAAGACTCATGGCCAGGCCGAACATGATTTCTTTCCACCTGGAATATATTTTTTACTTTTCAAAAACCATATTAATATAATTTTCAAAATAAATATAATAAACATCCTTGAAATAAGGAAAATCACTCAATAGCCTTTTAACTAAAGATTTAAATACAATGCCAATACATAAAAACTTCACCCACTTATTTCAACATATATCTTTATTTGGTCTAGAGTTTATCCTATATAATAATTAATTGACTTATTTAATTTCTATGTTCCACTCATTTATGGTAACAAACTACAAATGGGTCCTTAGGATGAGTCTCATTTCATTCAATCTCACTCTTCATTTCTCCACAGAAATTATTTTTATTTTTTACTTCTTTCCCACACATAAATCATTTTCCTATTACATTGGGAAACATCCCTAGGTGTATCCTCCCAAATTTAATTCATGGGGGAAATCTGTACTTCCTTTATACATGGTCTCAAGCACTTGATCTCTTGGAAAAATCATTCCTTCTCTTATTTGGTGAATTCAGGAGTTGGTTAATGTATATGTTTTTAATAATATTTTGAAAAAATAATTAGGTATAAACATGACATATTTCACTCCTATAAACACATTTTCTTGTTTCACATTATTACCACCATGTACTTCATGTTCAGTGTTTATCTTGACTCCTTTGGGTTCTATCCAATTAGTAAACCATAAATCCCATAGAAATTAAACCATAAATCATAGAGTGATTAACAAAAGTCATTGAGAAATGTATATTCATTTATATTATATCTAAATCATGAAACACTATCATAAATCTAAAACACCTTTGTAATAACCTAGGTTTTTAATTTTCAAAATCATTCTAAGTGGTTGGTAAAGAAAATGTGAACAATCCATTGAAAATCCCACCATAGTGTCATACTAGGTGCACAGTAAGGATCATTTTCATGTACTAGGTTCTACGAAGTCAGGTTCGACAACCCCTGTTGGAGTAGTTACTCCTAGATACATTTTTTTAAAACTGCATCCACTTGTAGTATCCAGATGTTGATGTATTTTCTATGAATACCCACCTAACCTCTAATTTACCCAAATTCTAGGATGTTCTTCTATGCTTATCTTCAAACTATACCTTGTTGTTACAATCTATAATCTATGTTTTTCTAAATGTTGTTGTGATGGTTTCTACTAAACATTCTCTTATACTAACTATAATGATACAACCCATGTTCACCCAGAGTTAGTGTATACTACCAATACATTGTAATAAGATATAAAAAAATCTCATCCCAAAGGACAAAGGGCTTATTGTTCTTTGAAGATGAGATATATACCTGATACTTGAAATGAAAATGAATACAATAATTACAACATAATGTTTTCATTTCAGGATAACATTATTCCATCTTTTATATCCTATAATATCCTTCATAGTATGTTTATTGAATTTCTGGGGAAAGTAAATTAAATAATGGTGGGCTCAAATGCTCAGTAAGGGTAAAGTAGAGTAGAATAAATAATGAATCAATGGGAATATTAATTTTTCCATGGTAAATAACAAAACAGACATACCATTTAGTCAATAAAATGAAAATTAAATGCATCCTGAGAATTTTTCACAGTGAAAACTATATGGATAATAAATACTGAATCAAAAAAAGGAAATACTAAATTATTGGACATAATTTCTTAGTAGCATGAAAACCTCTACTATCACGATCCATCCTCCATACAGTTTAAAACCACAGGAAGAATCCCATTTAATTTTCATAACTAATTTTTATCATGTGAACCTGTCGATACATCAAGGGGATATGTAAATATTGGGCCCCACCTATCACTGCATGTCCAAATCATTCCTCATATCAAGAAATCGATTTAACTATTAAAAAATATTATCATAAAATATACGTATTAAATAAAACATACATATTTAGAAATATGTTCTCAAATAATTAAATAACAATAAAAGTAAAAACCACATGAAAAATGGTATACATATTAGAAAATAATCATATCCTTGAAAAATGATATGGAAAATTTGGGTAAATTCAATGTTAAATGATCCTAGGAAATAGAATATTTCATGGGGACTAAAATGAATCAAAGAATTAAATGTAAATACTATCCTTGTCCAAATATATCATAAACCATACATTGGAAGAATAACTATTGTATCAATAAAATATATCCCATGTGGATTAAAATTAAAGGGTTAGTGTTGATGAATATAAATACTATAAAAAATATCATTTAAAAAATTCTTGAAGAAAATATCCATTTGTTTTGAAAATCCATTTTCTTTTAGAAAAACATTTAAAAACATTTACATTAAAATATATCCTTTTAAACATTCAAATTAATGTTTAAAGAAATGTTGGTGGGTATACCAGAACGTGCTGTTGGAGGTAAAAATAACATTCCTCTTTCATGGTAAAATGATAAAAAATGACTTGTTTGTAAAGGGATAAGAAGATTCCATTAAAAATTTGCAGTAAAAGGAAAAATGGTAAAATTTCTTTAATAAATAATTTTCAGAGGTTAAAAATATTTTGTAAAATACTTTTTAGAAGATTATCCTTTTAGAAGAAAATTGGTTCTCTAACTAAACATAGAATGATGTATGATTTTTCATAAAAACATTTTTAAAAAAATTATGGGTAACAAAAAAGTGTAAAAATTATACTAATACTTTAAAAACGTCAGGAATATCAAAAGTATAGGAAAATGGTTTTTTGTCTTTAAAAAATTTCATATAATTTCACCAAATGGTAATGAAAAATCATTAAAATTATTCGTGAAGAAAATAATCATTAAACACTTCAAAGTGTCCCATACCATTTGGAAACATATTAAATTATAATCCCCATAAAGGAATAACATAAAATTAATATTTTAAATACGATGAATATAAAAAGGATTAACTATATAATATATCAAATTGGGAAGTAGATGCACCACTAGAAAGAAGTAAGTGGTGAATAAGACAATTATCTTAAAGATGTAAAAAGTGAGATGCATATCCCTTAACTAGTTTTTACCTTCATGTGAACATCCTTAAAATTTATATATATGTGTTATAATATTGTTACTAACTTATTATAAAACCATATTCTTGTTTAAAACATCATAAATTATTTTCTTTTAATATATCATTCCCAATTTGATAACAATCATTCATTATTTTCACTATTTAGGGTGTTAATTGCCTAGTTTGTTGAGTATGTTATAACTTGTTACATGTTCCTATAATCATTTCATCATATTTAGAATTTAAACTATAATTTATATGTAATATAAATTCATTATATACATTTTTAAAATAATCAATAATATTGTGAGATAATAAATGAAATGCACTATTCATGAAGACGGTAGGTCGTACGTACACATTAACGCTACTTTCATTTATTTTCCATATTAAATTAATGAAAATTAAATTATATATATGTATATTATAATTCCAGTATGATATATATGTAACATATATTACATAGGTTTATTAAAACCATCCTTTATGTCTTCTATTTATAGTGTGAATGAGTCACATCGCTTTGAGAGGGTGGTAGTCCACACATCAACAAACGATGCTATCGTATTTATAAAAAATAGAAAGAATAATGGTATGTGTGATAAAAGTATTTAAAAATAATAAATACATTATAAATATTATATATATAATATATAAAAATATTTTCCATCATAATGAACAACCATGAGAGGTGGAAAATGAAAAAAGAACCACATCGTTTTGTGAGGCAGCAGTTCACCATACACATAAATAGTAAGTTCATATCCCATTTGATTGAAGTGTGTTTATGTGTAGGTTGAATAATTAGAATTAAAATATATCAATATATTTAGGGTATGTTTTTTATTAAATAATCATTGAATAAATGGAGAATGGAAATAAAACTAAAGAGCATAAGGGAGGAGGTTACCACTTATCCGGGTAACACCTTTGGTTTTTCCAAAAATTGATTCAATAGATTTATTAATGAACAAGATGAGGGTTCTAGGTTTTAAGGAGGCATTTTTAGTACCTATTTAATAATATTTTTTTCTATCAAAAGTGGATTTAGTGGTGTGTGGAAGTGGGAGGTGTGAGTTCTTTATCATAGTGGGTGAGGATGTAGACTCTTATAAACTTTTGTAACGGGTATTATAACCAAATTTTTCCCATTTAAAGTGGATCCAATAGAAGTCCAAATTCTATATAATGGATAATAGGGTATAAATATGAACATACAATGGATTTTGTATTATTTTATAGGTCATTTTTATTATTAAGTTTAAGGTTCAGTCCCCTGTTAAGATTAATTTCACCTTAATCGTTGAAATTAAATTTAATTACTTTCACTAATATTTTTGGTAAAGAAACTAAGTTGATATTTTTAGATATTATATTTGATTTTGATTCCAAATATGGAATTCATTTATAAAAATTAATGTCACAGAAGTAGAGTAAATTAATTTCAAATTAATCCCGTATACGGGAGGACAATGTTGGTTTTTAATGTAAAAATGTTCAAATGTTTGGTTGATATTCATTTCTAATTTAAAAGTAAAATTTATTCAAATTACCTATATTATTTTAATTGATAAAAAATTGTCTTATTTAAATTTAAAAAAAAATTCAAATATAATTTAATTATCTAAGTAAATTATTTAAAAAATTAGTTTTGAATTAAAATTAATTATTTTTTAACTATTTATTAAAAAAGGAAACATCATAGAAAAATACCAAAAAATCACCATAACCATTTATTAACAGGGTGAGAAGTGTTTCTCTTCTCATATCATCATTATAAAATAATATTCACTCAAAAGAAAGAGTAATTATGGAGTATAAAATACAACATAAAATGTGGAAACACATGTCACGACCCGTCCTCAGGGCCCGTGCTGTGACTACCCCAAGCCCGCCTTCCATAGGCCAGGGGCTGGCGACTAGCACCAAAGGTGTAAATCCCTATAACTGGGAAGGCATTGCCTTTATAAAATTAAACAAAACACCCCAGAGTACCAGAGGAAGTAATACACTAAGTACAAAAGAAAGTGCTGAAAAGTAAATGGGCAAGAATACAAACCCAACTGAAAGTACATCTACAACTGAACGAAAGTCCAACAGAAAATACAAGAAGCTGGAAGATGACACGTAGCTCCTGGATCATCAACTATGGATCCTACCCGAAGGGTAGGTACAGATATCCTCCTCAGCACTCCACGTCCGATTGTCCGTCCATCTGTCTCCTCCGGGTACCGACTTGTCATGAGATCCACCTCCGGGTACCGTCCAGCCCACAAATGCTCGGCCTCCGTCAGCGTTGTCCATCGTCTGCATCAAACACAACAACGTGCGGGAATATCCCGTGTAGGGGTGAGTATAACGATACTCAGTAGGGACCCCGATACCTTCAAGGTCTCTATAAATCCAACAAGGATAACCACAATCCAAAATCTCAATAGATAACCCTTACTTAGGTATAATCCCATACTTATACCTAAGTTATCAGGTAACCCATCTAAATCATGAGGAAACACAAAGGTTATGAAATCAACGGATAACCACTACTTAGGTATATGCCCATACATATACCTAAGTTATCAAGTGACCCATCTCAATCATGAGGTAAACACAAAGGTCATAGACTCAGCTCAAACCAGGATTTTATTCATGATGTCGAAACCACGGTTGCTGGAGAACTCCTCCTCTGTCGAGTACAGTGGGCCTTCCGCTACAACCAAGTGCATCCCACTAACCTGGGACTGCTGAATACTCCACCTGTCGAGTACTGTGGGCCTGCTGTTGCAACCAAGCGCATCCCACCATGGGTCTGCGGCTACAACCAAGCACACCACCTCATAGCCTACAGAGGTACTCCTTCTGTCGAGTACGGTGGTTCTGCTGCTACAACCAAGTGCACCTCCACCGTGGGTTTTCTGCTACAACCAATCACAACCCACTAGGCTATACGAATCGCTCCGAGACGATCGATCAGTAATCGTCAAGTCTCAGCCAACTACTAGGTCTCTACACTCTTCTAGCTCGTCACCAGGAGGGTCCGCTCCATGAGCTATTGGTCGATAGTCCATGTATCAAAAAGTTCCACTAAGAAGAATCACAAAATCCCGCCTCATCATAGGGGTCTCAACGCAAGAGACGGCGCATCAATCGGATGCCCGGTCTGTGAGTTATTAGCCTTTTCATCCCAGGGGCCCGGTTGGTTTCATGTACGAACCACCAGACCGTATCTCAACTATACCCCAAACTCACATAGGGTATACTCATAGGGACCGTTTCTCGACGTGATCACCAACGCCGCAGACGGTTCGTCAAACGGACGTCCGGTCTGAAAGTTATCGGCTTTTCCGTTCCAGGGGCCCGGTTGGATTTCGGGTACAATCCAACCCGACCATACTCCAACTATGTCCTAATCTTGAGAGTAGTATTCCAAAACTTCCATATCATCGAGAGGAATCCAACAATGTTGACGGCACGTCAATTGGACGTCCGAAGCTCAAGTTATAGGCGTTTTCGCTCCGAGGGCCCGGTTTATTTTCATGTTCGAACCAACCCGGCCATACCCAAAGTTCTCCAAAACATTGAGTGTAATATACCAAAACGACCGTCGCGATCCAAGGATCACATTTCAACTAACAGTGCATCAATCGGTGGTACATAGCCCATGTTATGGGCTTTTAAGTGAACATGTCCGGTTTTAGGGGGTTTTGGGCCCGAACCGACCCGGCCGAAGACCCCATGGGTCGGCCCGAACCGGTTCAACCCGACCCGGGTCCGGGTCCGGCCCAAAAGGGTGCGGCCCTACCCAGGCGGCCCGGCCCGACCCAGCGTGGGTGGCCCGGCCCGGGGCGCCACGGGCACCGTGCGCGCTGCGGGAGCGCGAAGGGGGGGGGGGAACCGCCACCCCCTTCGACAAATGGCGGACCGCGGGGGGTCTGCCCAGCAGTTCTGACCGGGGGTTTGACCCCCGGTCTTTCCGGATCTGGCCGACCATAACGGCTGACCAGGGCACACCATGCGGGACCAGTTGGTCCCACCCTCCAAAACCGGCGGCCAGCGGCTCCGGCCGCCCTCCCCTACACCGTCGTGGCCCAAGGCCGCGGCCTTGGTTCGTCTGGCGCGGCGCGACGGCGCCGCTGCCCAGCTCCGGCCGCGGCCTCTTTGTGGCTCTTCGGTGTGGCTCACGGGGCCGCTCCCCTTCACCACGGCCCGACTCCGGCCGCAGCTTCATTTGGCAATATCGGCATGGCACGACGGCGTCGCGCTTCTTTGTCGTGTTCCTTCTTGATTCTTGCTTGGTGTCATTGCCCCACGCCGCATTCATTCGAGCTGCAACATATTCAACAACATAGGGGGAGGACGGTCGGCTGTGTTCGTGCGGTTTTCCCCCTCCCGTTAATCCGATATCAAGCGGCTAAAGGAAAATGACATTGGACAGCAATGAATATTCCTGAACAAAACAAACCCATACTTGGATATTTGACGTCGCACGTCGGGCGTTGCGGAGAACATCGTCGAGGGGGTCGGACGTAGATTCTGTGGACGTCGGGGTGCGTCCAAGGAGTAAATGACGTCTCCTCACTTGTTGCAGAGATGAAGAAGGAAGGCACGTTGTCGTTGGCGATGATCACTGCAGTCAGCGTCTTCTCCCTTGTCGTGGAGGAAAAGAAGAGTTGATAGCCATTCTTCGTCGAGAACATTCTTAGTCAGAGAATATGAAGTTCCACAAGAGAAGAAGAACTATTCCTCTCTCTCAATTCACAACACAAAAAAACAACCAACAAATAAAATAAGACTCCTCTTATTTTATTAAGGCATGGCATGCATTTCAAATTTTTGAAAAGTAATCCCTTAATTAATTAAACATAAGTTGTCTAATTAATTAGATGATTAGTTGGCATGAATTAATTTTAGAGAGTTACATAACATAAGGAAGGGGGTTTTAGAGGAGTTAGGGTAAGGTGAGGGGTTTGGCTCGTGTGGGCCCCACCCCACCTTAATCCTCTCAAAGGTAGTTAACAACAAGTGGGTCCCACCCCCAACTCCCTTACTTAGGATATAACCACATAAGAGAGGGAAAAGGTGTTGTGACACAACACTTAAACCACATAGCAAGAAATAAAAATAAAATTGTAAAAAAATTATATTTTTATTCCTCACTTTTTTTAACAACTCCTCCCGCGCAATCGCAACTCCAAAAAGGGTCTTATTAAGCAATTACCAATGTTGTGGTTTCATCGGTGCCCTCAGATTTCAATTTTGAGCACCGGATTAAAAGTTATAACAACCCACTCATTCGTTCACTGAACGTACCCGAGCTAAACTTCGAAAACTGATTCGGGCACACCGGGCCTCGGAATCAGGCGCCTTTCGAAACTGCGTACTCATAAAATTCCAAAGAAATTAAGAAAAAAAAAATTCCTTGAAATTTATGGGTCTTTAAAACACAGACCATGATACATTTAATGACATAAACAATTTGTGGATCACCATTAAATTAAACTACTCATTACAAATCATGAAATAATTATATTAAAAAATTAAATATTCACCAGAAATAAATTGGTCAGTCATAGGATCATGTTCCATCAATGTGCATTAAAATCGCGTATTTAAAACAACTCAACAAATATTATTAAACTTTCATTAAATTTATCTTTTTAGGTCATTTTGTTGAATTAAAAATAAATCATATTTTAATTCAATAAATCTTGTCATTGAGTTTCATTAAAAAATGTTATTTTAAAATAAAACCTAAAATTTATTTATTATTTAATTTAATTTAACAACAAAAGTAATTTAATTTGATTTATTTTGAAATATAATATTTATAAAAGTGGTAAAAAATTTATTTAAAATATTTTTTCCAATAAAAGGTTATAAAAGTACTATAATAAAAATATAGGTTTTTATGTGTAATATTGAGTTTTTTCTTATCTTATGCTTAAAAAATTCAATGAATATAAAAATTATTTGATTAAATATAATATTATATATATATATATATATCACTAACTAATTATAATTACTTTAATTTATAATGATAAAATAGTTTTTTGAGCATAAAAATATTTTTCTATAAAATTATTCTATTTATATTCAATTCGTTCTTATAATTGTTTATAATTAATTTTTAACGATTAAAATCATTTTATATTTTTTAAACCTCATATTTTCAAAATTTAGCTAATATTACTCATAATTTCTAATTTAACAGCAAGGTTATACCTTATTATTTTAAATAAAAATATTTTTATAATATATTGTTGTTTGGTAAAACTCAGTCTTGCGTGTAACAGAAACCATTGAATAAACTTTTTATTGTGTGTGATGTATGCTAACTTAGTTTCATGTTCATTTCAAGCTATAAATTATATTGAAATTATTTTAAATACTAAATATTTTTATAAATTCATTGGATATTATATTCCCCTTTGTGCTTGGTGTTCTGTGTCATACATGATATTAAATAAAATGTTCGTACTTTAGATTTTTGGTGTGTTACATCGGTGTTGTGTGTCATTCACTATATCAAAAGATGTAATGCAATATTGAGTTCATATCAAGACGATAAAGAAACATATGATTCAATTAAAATTAACCCCAAAGAATATTTAATTAAAACATTTATGTTTATGAAAACATCACTTATAAAAAGATCAATACATTATGGATAAGAAGAATCATAACAAAATTTTTTAAAAGAGATGTTAAATAATTTTTAAGCTTCTAATGAATTCTTTTCAAGTTCACTTAAAATATTTGTATTTTTAATTTTAATGAAATTTCTTATAGAATCTATATGTGGGTCTCTAATTATATATTATATAATTTCTATTTATGTAAGTGTTGGTATTCTGACCCTTTTATATTGAGGGATTCTGGGGAGGAAGAAAGTGTTATGTATGATTCTTTTTTATTATGGGATTCTGTGTTTGGAAGAAGAACTATTATCCCTCATGTTGATCTTAGAATTCTAAGGAGGAATACACAGAGTATGGGTTTAGGCTCTGATACCTTTTTATAGTTTTAAATATATGTCTTATAGGGTATTAGAAGATATACATTTTTAAACAGTAAAGTTAAGGATACCCTGAATTGGTCTAAATGTTCACCTTGTTCTTTGGGGAAAACTGTGCCATATAATATCCATTAAATTGTTAGTTTTTTTTTGAATAAATACTCCATGTTTTATTAAATTCTTACATGCTTATATATATTATTATTATTATATTCATTGTTCATTTATCCTTATTAAAATGACATTAAGATCTGATTGTTTACATTTTCATCACATGCATCTATTTTCACTATTATTTTTTTCATTTATAGGAATATTATAACATCAGATATTTTTTTTAAATTTTAGGTATTTTAAATATTTTTAGAAGTTTTAAACTAAAATTCACCTGAAACGTATATATTTCCTACTATATATATCTAGGATAAAAATTAGTATTTGAAAAAGGATTTATATTTGGGGATGTGCTTGATATTATTATTTTATATTCCATTCATTTAATAGAAGTTAGTTTCTTGGTTTCCATTAAATAATAATGTTGTAGATAAAAAATTGTTATAGAAGGTCTTATGCATTTTTGGATCTTGGATAATTTTAATCCAATTAGATCTCTAATTTATTATGTTAATGATTATGTGTACTAGAATGATTGAATAGGAAAATTCATGATTAATATGGTATTTGAAATTTTCTAATTTTTACCAAATACTACAAGATTTTGGATACAGAATTTTTTCTTTTTTGGAGATGAAGTAAATAAATTTTAGTTGAATTTTCATGTTTCTAATACTCTATTATTATCAATTAAATTAAATACAAATACTGTTATATATTCCTATTGAATTAATTATGAAATTTGGAAACAAAATTAAGTTAAAAACATTGAAATTTTTAATGTTCTTGATACTAATAGAGTTATGCTAAGTGCTAACTATACATATATTTATTTCTTACTATGTAAAAATGGTTCTCAAAGTCCTTAGACATTTATAGCTATTATACTGATTTTCTAATCAGTTATAGTGAAAAATATGTCATGTGAAAAATTTATTCAAAAATTGATAGATATACTTCCCAAGGTGTGGTAATCTAAGAGGATTGTTATTGATGATACAAAACATATCACTAGCATGAGTATTAATGATCACATCTAGAACTTATTGCAATAAAAATATTTTTTTGGGGAGATATTTTAATAATGAAATTATTAATAATGTAGTTTCATTTTTATCAACTTCCAAAACATAATTTTTTTGTAATTATTTCAATAAGTAATGTGAAAAAAACATTAGATAATAGTTTTCCTAAAATAAGTGAGGGTGAATTTTATTTCATTGAAAGGAAAATGTTTAAATGTCTGGATTTCAATATAATTATAAGGAATGAGAGAAATGAGAAAATATATAATAAATATTCATCAAAAACTATCTATTATAGATTTTGAAACATTTTTAATATACATCCATATTGTCTTGATTTGAAGAGTAAGAATTGAGAATCCTTAATTACACATTTTAAATGAAAATAGAAGATGATTTTGAAGGATAAATACATGTTTTATACTATTGGTTGTGATACTAATTCTGATAGTTCATCAGATGATAATGATGATATCCAATCAAATCAGAAGAGTCTATATTAATATTCTTATATTTAAAAAATGCTTCCTGGTAAAGATGACTACTAAGGCTCCGAAAAATCAAAACCTTAATGAAAATTTTTATTACTCAAAAAAATTTGGATGATACGGATAATGAATATATTTTTATTCTAAGGATAATAATAAAATTAAATATTGATAGGAACCGGTAGACAATATTGCAAAAGATTAATAATCATATAAGAATTTTTACAAAACTTATATATGAATCAATGTTGTACAAGGTAAAATTCAAGGAAATTAAATCTAATAATATCATTTCAAATTTAATTTTTAATTTAGGTTCAAATAATTTTAAATACTGAAAATCTAAAGGTGATGGTTTTCGACATTCATCCAAATTAAAAGAAAGGATTTCCTTTATTACTAGAATGGAAGAAGTTGTAGAAAAGATAATGAATAAAAATTTCAATATTGTTTCTATAATACACAATTAAAGAGATATGAATTACTAGTTTAAATTAATGTTCATTGATAAATCATTATAAGGTAATTATTATTATAATAAATGAAATTTAAATATTATAAGAATTATTATAAGTCTATGAACAATGAAAATTAAACTATCATGAAAAAATCATAAATTTAATGTTTTAATAAGATATTGATAATATTTACTACTCTTCATAAATATTATTATAATATTAATAGGAAATTATGGGAAAAAACATCTCCTTTCAGAATTGGAAATTAGAACGCCAAAATATATATTAATTATTCATCTTATTTTGTTCCAAGTCTGATACCTTTCTATAATATGTTCCAAATAAGAGTAAATTGGTGGAAGAATTTATCCATGAATAGAGTTCAATATTTTGTAAATATGTAATTTTTTATCTTGAGTTAACTTGTATCTTATGAGCACCAAAAGCCCAAAAAACTATGGGTTCCAAATATTCTCTTTGAAAAAATCAAGATCCAAGAAGGTTCATATTATGAACACCTGATTTCTAAATACTTGAAGTTACAAAATACCAATAAATAATTTATTATATCTTATAATAGATAACTCTTTTTTTATATTATAGTAACTTATATATTTTTTTATTTGTTTTTAGAAAGTTTCTAATTTTAAAAAAAAATCATTATAACATTCATTAGTTGCATTGATTTAGGAGGAGTTAGAGTTTATGTATTTAGATAACATTTTAAATATTAAACTTCATGTTTTTGAAAATATTAATATGATATGATAAATATTTTATAAATATATTCCGTTCACGCATATCGCTTTGGTACGTCAGTAAAAAAATTTGACAAGATTTTATTCTTTTGTTTTATATCTTACATATTTTTAAGAGAAATTGTTTCTTTCCATTTAATATAATATAATAATTCTTTAAAATATGATGTTTAATGAATTGAAATATTAATCCCTTTAATGAATATTATTTAATCATGTGCTTTTTTGTGAATTTATGTGTACTGTTTGATCTTGGAAAATAAACAATAATCGTGATCCAATTTTGATGCATATATAGTCGTATAGAACCAAGATGGTTTAGACATATTAAATATGGGGCTACTTAAAGTTTTTTATTATTGAGTAATTTTCAATTTAAATTTTTGAAATGTATTCATTAATATATATTTCTATAAGAAATATTGTTCATTAATTTCTCATCAACTCAGAGTTTTATTCAAAGAATGAGTTTTTTCTCAATGAGATAATAATATATAGTGAATCAAAAGATGTTTCCATTATAAAGGAAAAAAATTAGTTTTTATCTACTCGTATTATTTTTTATTTTTATATATTCATGAGGTTTTTTATTTTTTTTAGATTAGAAAATAGTGTTAGTTAATATCTATGAAATCCCTATGTTTAACCTTGTAAATGTTCATCGATCATCTTGAACAAAAAATAGAATGTGAGTCACTTTTAGTCTTTTACATGATTAAAATACTATGGGGATCCTTTGAAATGTCCTTGGTTTACTGAATTTTGTTTGTAATTAGGGATAAGGTTTATAATATGAACTATACATTACTGGATGTTGATATCACTTTTTAGTTTATCCAATCCTTTATATTTCCAAGGAAGGGTGATAAATTAAAATTCAAGATACATGATATCGAAAATTTCGATTTTCCTGTAAATATGTGGAATCTCAATCTAACTAGTTTTATAAAGGAATATATTTTGGCAACCTAAATGGTAATGGTGAATATTATTATTATTTTTTGTCTTCTCAGAAGCTGATTATGGATTTTGTAAGGTTGTTGAGAGCTATGGGATTTTAAAATTAAATTTTTCCTAGATTGTTAATGGGGAATTTAATCAATGAAAAAATATTCTCTTCAATGAGGATAATATTTGAATTCAATAAAAATATATTTTTTTCAAAGTAATACACATTTATAACAGCATATTATCAAAATTTTTGGGAAGGGAATTAATACATCAAAGGAGAAACGAAAAGTCCCTAGGGGATCTTTTATTAAATTTCTGACTATAATAAGGAGAAATGTGGAGAATATGTCTTTCAAAAAAAACTAAAAAAACATTTACTGACTAAATTTACTAATTTTTAATAGTTTTTTTGGGAAGTTTATATAGAATCATGGTGAATGAAAGGTGGAATATTTGGAAGAAATATATATGAAAAGAATAGTAAACTACTACAATGAAGCTATATTTTATAATGGAATATGTTGAGGCCAATGCCTAATGAGAAGATGTTAATCAAGAAATAAATAAATAGAATAATAATAAGAAATATTCTTAAAATTTATGTTATTATTAATTAGAGAGGTTTATCCTTCCTTTTATTACAATTAATGATTTTATTATTGAAGAGCTATTATTTTAGGGGAATATTTTCTTCAATGGAAACGGGAAAGGGATTGTGATAGAAGTTCAATAAAAATATTTATACCTACCAACACCCCATTATAAATATAGAATGTTTGTATAGAAAAGATTTGATAAATTTGTTCCCCCAGATATTCTACCAATAGATGATAATCTATAAGAAGTTACATTAGTAGAGTTATATGAATAATATGTTACTACAAAAAGAGAAATTTTTGAAATATAGATAGTATTTGAAGATAAAATTGAGGTTGAGAAATAAAAGGATTTCAAATTTTAACCTTCGCCTATATAACCTTGAATTAATACTTCAAAAACATTTAATGCATATCTAACTATGAAAATTGTTTCATTGGAAGTATATAAGAGTATTGGATCAATTTCTTACTCATCCATCGTAATTTCATGTAAAGAAAATGAAGGTTTATCCGAAGAAAATGGAAAAAATAGAATTTATGTACACAAATTTTAGAAGTATTTAAATTTTATATATCATTCTCATCAAATAAATAAATAATTAAAATTTGAAGGTATAGATATTGATAAATATGAAGATAAAAATATTCTCAAATGTTCATATAAGTATAATTCAAGTTCTAAATATGAAACAAGTGCACAAAATTTACACTCTCAATATAATCTGATAAATAAGTTAGATAGTGACTTAGACATATTTTTATGACATAACTCTAGATTGAAACTAATAAAAGCCTATTTTACTAAAAAAAATTGAAAAGTGTTAGAAGAAAATGGTTTATATTTTTGTAGATGAAAATTAGGATTTATGAAAATTTAAAATGATTGTGAGTTTTTAATAAGAAGACGAGAAACAATTCTAAATATTTGAGGGCTTAGGGTAAAGGCATCACCTTCATTGTCCGGATGAGTGTTTCTTTGTAGGATAATTATGATTATTCATGAAAAATATCAAAAGGGATTAAATATTTGGTAAATGTTATTGATGTGATGGTTGAAGGGAATTCTATAATAGACAATGAGTCGATTTAGTTATATTTCTCTCAGAATATATATTTAAAGGATAAAAATAGGAAGACTAAAGTTCAAAAATATAGGAATGTTGAGTCACATTGAATGTTAGATTCTCAAAACGAAGAGATAGCTAAGAATAGAATAATGATAGAATATGATGAATAAAAGTTGGAAAACCAACATTATTAAATCAAAAAACATAATCTCATGTATAAAAGTATCACTAAGAAATATTTATATTTTAATTTATGATACTCATCATATATAAAACAAAACATAATTTAAATTTTCTTATATTACATTTCATATTTCAATTAATTTTAATTTTCAATGTTTGGATTTTTATTTTTCATTTTATATGATGATAAAAAAAAGATAATAGATTAATGTTTATTTTCTAATTTATTAATATCATTATTTTTTAATTGTAAATGGTATTTTTCTCCCAAAATTAAAGAAGTATTTTTCTTCTATTTTATGATCTCACATCAAAATTTATAATGAGAAAGATGTATATTTTTATAAAAATGTGTTTTTTTCATTTATATTTTAAATAATTCACCTATTATTGGAATTCTTTGTGCTTAGAATTCAAAAAATTGTTTATTTTCAAAAATCAAAAAGGGGACATATTTATTAAATATTTTAAATTTTAAACGTTTATAATTATTTCAAAAAGGGTAATAAATTAAAGATAAGTTATAATTTTACGATTATTTTTTGAAGCTGGAGACATTCACTAAGGGAGAAAAAATTTTAAATAATTGGAGATTTATAAATCGTATTTGTTTTTATGGGTAAGGTATATGGAAATTAAAAATAGAAAAAAAATAAAGAGATGGTGTTTAATATAAATTTTTTCCATTGATGCTTTTTTGTGAATAATTCTTTTCAAAAAAGGGGAGATTATAGAGTTTATGATTCTTTTACTTTCTTTATTTTTAAAATCAAAATATTATTTCAAATAATTTCATTTAACATGAAAAAGTTGTTTTAAGTTTATTTATTGTGAGTATTTACAATTCCATCACATTAATTCGGCTAGTTTTTATATTATTTTCTCTGAATGAAAATATAGAGATATGAAGTGTTCATTCCAATAATTTATGATAATTTTTAAGTCATGGGATTAAAATTATCATAGGTGTAATGAAGTTTTGTTTTCATTGGAAGATGATGAAGAATATTTTGATGTACTTATAAATAACCTCAATGAATATGTGACTAAACATTGAAGTTTATTGATACTCTATTATAAAAAGTCTGTTTATTTAAGGATCATAGTAATAATAATAATAATTACCAAAAGAGATTTTATGTAATTTCTAAACTTGGAACACAATGTTTTTGAGTAGTGTTATGATTGGTGTAGTTTTTCATTGTGATAGTTTCTATTAGAGTGTCTCTTTATGAATTTATCATTTTAAAATATATTAGTTCTATTTTTTTAATTATTGGGATTTTGTCCATCAATGATGATGAATTATGAGGAGGAAAACATAGTTGTATCTAATCTTTTTTATCATTATCTTTTACGTTATGAAATCAAAGCTTCTACTGATTGGGTTAATTGAGCAGTTTTGTAGGGGACGAAAGACTATATCTATTATTTACTTTGATTTTTTATTGTTTTATCAATTTTTTTTAACTTATTGTATTTTCAAAAACTTAAATAGGTTTAAAATATTATAGTAGGATTATTGTAAAATTCACCCCTTATAATAGTTTTCCTACTATATATATATATATATAAGAAAACATATAAATCATTGAAAACCCATTATGATATAGTATAAATATTTTTGAATTATATGAAATTTTCTTACGGTAAATGCATTATATTTATATACTATAATTTATAATTCATATTTTTATTCATGAATAAATTAAGCATATTCCATTATTTTGAAATTGAAATTAATGGAATGAATGAAAACTATGTCAATACCCATATTAAATATAGGTATTTCCCACTATATAAATTCAACGATACTGGTGTTGGAGGTGAGAATATTATAACTAAATTATGTTATTTGATTTTTTTGTTGAAAAATTACCATTCCCATTTGTAATAACCTACTATTCTATAATGTAGTGTTATACTGTTAGACCACTTTATGAGGATATAACCTCCATCCTTAAATAGAACCATGAATCCATTAATAGATGATAAATGTAGTAAGTATTAGGTTAATATATGTCTTTTTAATGGGATAGGGTTTCAATAGTCATATATAAACTAAGAGGATATATTGATTGATGTTGGTTTTTAATTCAAAAATATCAAGAAAGAAGATAAGATATAGAATATGCAACAAAAGTCTTTTAAGGTGCTATTATTTGAAAATTAATTTCTTAATGAGTAGTGACCTGTTATAGAAAGTAAATTACTAAATTTAATATAATGGTAAAAGTAATTAGTTTCTATGTATGAGGATTACTTTAAAAAGATAAAAAAACATGATATGGATTATGTATGTAATTCAAAAACTAAAATCGAACATTTCATTGATGTATTGAATCAAATATTTTAATGGGAATTAGTCTCTCAATAATTTTTTTCATATTAAAAGTTAGTGACAAATTATAACAAGATTAATAAGGGATTCTCTGACACTTTTTACTTTTAAAGGATTGAAAGTGAAGCATATGGTGGCTAATAAATATCATGAAAACAATTCGAAAAAGAAAAAAAGAAAATAAGAACTTCCAACATGTAATGCCTATGGGAAGAAACTCCATAGGGTTTTCTTAAAGTGAATGGGAGTTTTCTACAAATGTGGATATGAAATCCATCAAGCTCATGAGTGAAAGTGAAAAAATATATCACTAATTTTTTATACTCTAATTTCAAGGACATATCACATTATTCAAACCAATGTTATTGAGAATATATATTGATTCATAAATTTCAGAAATTCCTTTTTTATTTTGATAATCAAAACACCTACATTTATGTCCCTAATAAAGATACATTTAAGTGAATTTTAGGATAATAATATTCCTAAATATATTTATTTTATTCTAGAAGTTTACCCAAGTAATTAATCCATGGGAAGATATTTATTTAATTATTATCGATGTATTTAAAAGAATTCTAGAAACATTGTTCATAACCAAAGTTTTTATGTGTAATGTTTTGTTTGAAAACCCAAATATTGGAATAAAACATATGTATCATGAACCCTACACTCTTGGAAAAGTATAGATCAATAGCCCCATGTTCATTAGAAACCCTATGTTTGAGGAATAAATATATGGTTCATCTACCCCATGTTTGTAATCAACTGTATATTGTTAACCCTATTTTGGAGTTTGTCTCTACCTAAAAGAACCCTAAATTTGACTTAGTCAAAAATATAGTTTTAAATTAAAGTTATTATATGTGTAATCTGTAATGGTCTCAATATAATTAAATATATCTTTAAAGATATTTTATAACTGATTCAAATACTAATATTTAACCGATTAAATCTTTACTATTTATAAGGTTATTTATTAATCTCTTTGAATTATTTTGAATTAAAATATTCATGATTCATTATGAGTTATTTCTAGAACCATTTTACCAGGTGAAATTTGACCTACAATATAAATATAGATATATTCATCTTATAACCATATATAAATTCATTACAAATAAAAACTTATGTTCTAGTAAATAATAGTGTTTCGTTTCCATTAGAAATACACATTTTCTATACATAAAATTTTTGATCTAGTTTACCAAATCATTGTCATTACCATCACTACTACTGTATCTTATTCTTTAATCTTCTTATGAAATTTCAAAAAATCGTTTTTTAGAGTAAAACATTGGAGAACTAAATATTTATTCATCAATATAGTGTTTCTCTATAGTTTTTTTAATGAAATCATGTTCAATGTTGAATATTATTTTTTATTTATATTATTGAAGATCAAATACATCTGTGAATTTCTTCTGAAACTGTGAAAAAGAATATATTTTTCTGAATAAAATCAATCTTAACTGATTTATTATACTATTTTATTCTTGGACATAGTCTAGGTGGTTAAGGAATATTATCTTCTTAGACTAAGATATGGATTTTTTATTCCTTTTAAAATAACCATAAGGCCTTATAAAATAATTATTATAATGACATCAACTTAATGTACTATTTTTTAGAAGTCCCTGATAAAATTAATTACTAGTGAAAATAACCATTCTGCTAGAGAGAGAATTTGTGGAGTGGGTAAGGGGAGCTTTATGGCCTAAACCACTATAATTTTTTTTGTTTTTCTATTCATTTTTTCCATTTCATACTAATCTTCAATAGAGAAGAAAACAATCAATGCATAATAGGGATGTTTTGAATTTTTTATATTTCTTAAAGGAATAAAATTACCCCCCCCCCCACAAAAATTTTGTCTTACTCATAGTCATTCTGACAAGGTAAGTGGTATCAAAGATAATAATATCTAGGTATATTTCTTATTTTGTAAATCCTTGAAAAAATATTTATCAGATACCATCAAGTAATATCATTGTTTGTGCTCTAATTCTACGTTCAATTTTTATAAATCCCCAGTTATTTTGTTTAATACTATCAAGTTCATCAATAATATACTCTTGTAAAATATAAAAGGTATACTTTTCCTCAATAAAGACTAATTTAATGAATCAGATGAAGGAAAATCTCAAAATGGATGATCTTAAAGAAGGTGTATCAATCATCTATGTTCCTCACATTATGCTAAAAATTATGGATGCTTGAAATCTCGCATGATTATTTAGTTGAAAAATATAGTAATAATAGTTTATTTAATAGTTTTCAAGACTTATTAAATTATATAATAATATATTAAAAAAAGTAATGATGGTCAAGAAAAATAATATGATCTTAATTTAAGATCAATGAATGATAAAATACATGGTTTAAGGACTGATGAGTTTAATTGAGTTTCAAAATGTTCTACTACATATGATATGTGGAAGAATATTGATGTTGTTTAATAAGGAAGATATAATATCAAAAAACTAATATATTATACTAGAATGATTAATTTTCACCCTTTTATAATGCATGAAGTTTAAAATATTACTCAGTTGAATGAGAGAGCAATATAAATTATTAATAATATTACTACTTTGTGAAATAGAGTTAAGAAATCAGATCAAGAATTAAAATTACATAGAGTTTTTACATCAAACTATTGTGAAATATATTCTTCTACATGAAAACCCACACTAATTAAATAATTATCAATGAAATTAGGGATTTTAAATTTGACAATGTGTGAAGCTGAGTTGCAGTCTGAAGCTAAAAATCATATCAAATATGAAGAATATTCCCTCAAAACTACTATAGATAAATCTTCTAATTAAATTCATCTATATTTATATAAATATTTTTCAAATATTGTTCTAAGAATTTAAAAACTATACAATAAGTGAAACAAAAAAATTCAATCGAATAGATTCTATTAATGCAAAGAGAAATGTCATAAAAATATTAATTTTCGTTCGCTTAAAGCTTAAAAACATATGAGTATTACAAAAGGGAAAGAAGATTATGAATCCTACTTTGAGTGATTATTTTGCTTCAAATAATGTATTTTATACAAACTATATGATTGATCCTAAAAATAAAATGCTATGCCTTAGGGATTATAATGATGAGGCAAAATCTTCTCACTCTAAAATCTCTAATATTGAAAAAAATTATTATGAATAACTATATAATTATTGTTTTATGATTAAATATAAAATAGAATCATTGATGAAAGATCATAGAAATCATATAAAATCTTATGATGTAATTTTATTGGATAAATAAATTGTTTCAAACAAATTACAGATTTAAAGTATAACTATTCCAAAATTTATTTTGGTTGGAATGAAACTAAAATTAAATAATTATTGGATAAATTGTGTACTTTAAAATCCTCTAGAATTTTTTTAATATAATAAAATAATGTAAATTAAATCTTTGTTAAAAATAATATTCATAAATGAAACATGAAATAGCTAGTAATGGTGAAATACTAAAATTATATAGGAATTGATTTGTTCCTAGATCAAATTGTAAACATATTTCAACTACAAAATATTTTTATTATCTTATTAATTAACATTATTCAAGTGGATGTTTCTTTAAAAAACTGATTTTTTGTGTGTTAAAAATGTTTATTGTTCAAAATAATTATCTAACTTCTATAGTAGAAACTCTACAAAAAACATATAATTTATTTAATTAAAACCTTACTTGCTAACTCTACTAGACCCAAAAGTATATGGGTACCAAAAGGAACTTATATTAGATGCTTTTTATGAATTAACCACTAAGCTATATTTTTAAATCATTAATTGAACATCTAATAAGTATATGAAAATTTCTATCTTAACAATAGGCTCGATCAACTCAAAAGTAGTTCATTATAAAAAAATCCTTATAACTAGAAACATATAGTCAAGGAAGTATTTCATTAATATCACTGTATATATTTTCTACTATAAAAATTATTTTTTATAGGGGTAGACACTACTTTTTAAATCCTTCCCCACTCTTTGAATTATGATTGATAACATTCATTAGATACTGAATTATATTACTAAAAAACTTAAATATTCAAATTTGTATAAATATTATTTCATGTTTCCCTTTTTTTAAATATAAAAAAAGAAATTTATAATGTATATTAATTATTTAGATATAAATATAGGTTAATGAGAAAGTATAATATTTGTTTAATTATTAAATTTGTTGTTTTTTAATTTCATGTTCATATAAATTTTATTAATTTACATAATGTACTCTTTTAGAATAGTTTTCTTACATAAAATTTACATTCATAAATTAAAATATGAAATGATTAAATTATATTTTCAATTCAATAATGTGAAGCATCATCTACCAATTTTCGGAACAAAATGTAAAATATTATTTTAGAACCCTAGATTCTACATCCTGAAACAACATAAATTGATTATCCTTCTTCTTTGAAATATATTTTTGCACAAATTATGAAGAAATAATTATAATCAAAATCAATATATCTAGAAATAAAATTTCAGAGGAAATTATTTATTAAAATAAACCAAAAGGTATTTCTTCTTCAGGTCTGTTTAGAGAATAGGTGGTTTCTTATGTTATAGATACATTTAATCAATAAACTGAAAATGATAAGGAAGTTCATGGTTTTAAAGAACAAGAAGATCTGTAGTCTCAAATTATTAAAGGTGAAATGTATTATAAAGAGGTTATTTTTATGGTTAATACTTTGAAGGAAGAAACAATGAAGTTGTGTGCAGATCTAAATGTGTCTACAAATTCCTATAAAGACCTAAAAAAGTGTGAGTTTTGAACATTGTATTTAATAAATTTCAAAGAGAGTATCATAATGTCAAAAAAATTATTTCAAAATAATAAATAAAAATATTTAAAGTAAAAAAAAGTTATGTCAGATATTGTTACTCATAAGAAATTCTATTACTAAGTTGGATCTTGATGAACTAAAAGATTTTTCAGTTTAACAGTTTTCTTTTTCTTTGTTATATCAAAGATCATCAAATCTTTGATGTAGAATAGAACAAATGTCAAGAGTTTTACCTAATTTAAGGGAACAAAAATTTTTGGACATTTTAGATTATCTATCAAATACTTCCTAACACCCTAATTTTTCTTAATGTTTATATTTTATATAAATTAAAATTATTATATATCTTTTTGTTTAAAAATATTTATTTTTAAAAATGTGTGTTATAAATTGTTTCAATATTTACTTTAAATGTTTTATACTCTTCGGATTTTATATAAATTGTTATATTTTGTGTAAACATGAGTTTAATGTTTCATTATTTTTTCATGTGATAAAATATTCTAAAACATTAAGTAATTAAGTTTTCTATTTTTAGATTAAAATATTTTTTCATTTTGGACATGCCTAAAATGTTTTATTTTTATTTAAAAATATTTAAAAATATTTTATTCATTAATAATTATGTAAATTTTCTTAGGGAGTTATTTAAAAACATTAGAATAAGATTAAGTATTTTATAATTATGGTATGAATTAAATGATTAAACACATTCATTACAAACCCTTATTATTCATTGATTAATATTTTATATGTTTTCATGGTTACATAATTATATATTTATTATCATGGATTTTGTGGAATTTGTATTACTAAATTTCATTCTAATCTTTTTATTGTCACAAAAAGAGTAAAAAAATTAAAAAAATTAAGATAAATTTATGAAAATTTTAGGAGAAAGATTTATGAGAGCGAAAAATAATTATTATTATTGAAATGTTATTATTTGATTTAATTTTAATATATATATTATGGATATTTTATCATAAAAACGAAGGATATTTTTTAGGATATATTGATTTAACCATTACCTAATCTTGTTTTTTATTTTTATATTCTCAAAAACCCACATTTATGTTACTAATAAATTTATTTAAGTAAATTTTATGATCATGATATTCATAAGAATATTTACATTTTTCTATAAGTGTACATAAGTCGTTAATCTATGTGAAGAAATTTATTAAGGTATTCTATATGTGATTGAAATAATTCTTTAAAGAATATTCATACCCTACAATTTTTTGTCTAACATATGGTTAGGAAACCCCATGTTTGGAATTAAATGTATGTTTATGGAATAAATTTTTGGTTCAACAACCCAAATTTTTTAATCAACTGTAAATTGTACCCCACATTTAGTTTTTTCACTACATAAAGGAACCCTAAGATTGAATTAGTAAGTGAAAGAGTTTTAAATTATTGATACTATTTGTGTTTTATCTAATGGTCTTTCTAGAAGTAAATATCTCTTTAAAAAAACTTTTACTATTGATTATAAGTCCTTTATTAAATAGATTAATTCATTCCAATTTATAATGGGTGTGTGACTCTCTCTGAATGATTTTGAATTGAAATATTAATTATTTATTATATGGTATTTTTGGAACCATTTTACCTAGATCTATTCACCCTACAGTATAAATACTAAGATGTTAATATTATAAAAATATAGAAATGCATTGAAAATAAATATTTTTGTTAATGTAAATAATAGTTTTTCATTGCCTTTAGAGCTACACTTTTGTTACAAAAAATTTTAATCTATTTTACTAACACAATATTGATATTTTTTTCATTGCTGTTGTATCTTATTGTTAAATATTATTATGTAATTTCAACAATGAATTTGTCAGAGTCACACTATATAGACATACATATTTCCTCATATGTCTAGTGTTTTCTATATCATTGTTTAAAGATATCATGTGTAGAATTTAAGATTATTTTTCTAATATTGTACATTATTGAAGATCAAATACATCTATTCGTTACTACTGAAACTATGCAATAGTTTAGGGTATGAACCATTGTACATTCCTATGTTTTTGTGGATCCTTGTAAAAGAACTAGAAATATTTGTAAAATTCTTTTTGTCAAATTATCAATTGTCTGTAATTAGTTATAAAAGTCCCCCGTAAAAGGGCTTACTAGTAAAGTCGTCAATATCATTGAGAGAGAGGTATTAGAGTGTACTAGGATTTCTTTATGCTATGAACCATTGTACATTCCTATGTTTTTTCTTTATTTATTTCCATTTCTTACTCATAATAAAGTGATAATGAAATTATCACTACATAAGAGAGTAGTTTTGAATCTGTAATTTTTTTTAATGTATAACAATTCCCCCCCCCCCTTGTGTCTTAGTCATAATTAATTTGACCTAACAAAGTCCCCAATTATTAAGGAAATCAACTCCAAAATAGGCCCAAGGAAATATTTTGGGACTATATAGTAACACCAATAGATTTTGAGATCTGAAATGTTATTATATAAGTTACTTTGATCATAAACTCAATAATAGTTAATACATTATTTGATTCTATATCTATGCAAAAATTTATATATTGTATGTTTGATAATAACATTGGATTACCCATGATACATTATTGAATGTTTTATTAGTAAATACTCTTAGTTCAGATCTTATTGTAATGAATATGAATTTGTCTATATCAATAAAAATACATGAATGTTATATAATTTTAAACATTTTTTTAAGACCAATAGATGAATTCAATAAAATCTGTGTGTTGGATTGGATCTCAATTTACAATGAAGTAATTTATTTTCGTGAGAAGGATACTACAATATATAATCATAGAATATAATCCATTATTATTAGATGAGATAATTTATAACATGATAATTGTTTTAAACCACATCTAGTGGTTCATTTTAAATTATTTTTTTCAAGATGAAATAATGAAAGAGAAGTAAGTAAAAAAGAATAAAGGATTTATCTATTGTGAGGGATTATATTGATGTATTTCCAAAGGATTTACCTTGATATCCACCTAACCAAAAATTTGAATTATATATTAATGTTTCCCCAAATTCAAAAACCTATATCTAAGCCTCTTATATTATATAGAATTCATGGTGTTAAAGAAACTACATGAGTTCTATGATTTGGGATTAATACACCCAAGTGTTTAACCTTTAGGACTACCTATTTTATTTGTGAAGAATGGAGGACTATTATATGAGGATTCCCATCAATTAAAGAGAATCAATTCCATTACTATAATGAAAAATTATCATTTACCTCACCCAGATGATCTGTTTTATTAACATTAAGGGGCACAATGCTTCTTAAAGATTTATCTTCGTTCTAAATATCATCTATTAAAATAAAATAAGGATGATATATATAAGATCTCATATTTTCATAGAGGTATGGATACATTAAAATTCATTTAAACCTATTTATTTATCAAATTAAAATTAAATATGTGGTGAAAAAAGGTTTAGGGGAATTTGGGGTCTTTTTAGGATCATATATATATATTTTGGAGAAGATTTTTAAGGGACAAAATAAGAACACTCTTATTTTTAACTATGTACCTAAAATGAGTACTTCATTTTTTTTTTTGACATATTTTTTAACAGCAAATGGAGGTCCACATGACCATGTGAATCTGGTAAAAAAAATTTGTTCTGTATCACAATATTGGAACATGGTTTCTCCAAATTGTGAACCCAACCATGTGAGGTGGTGGCCTCCTTGGAAAGTGAAAATTTATGGACTATTTATTATTTCTATAGCCATGCACCGAGCCCATGTAATGTGTGTGACATGGGATAGTGTTGGTTAATGGTTGGAACATGGTGTGGTCAACCCTGTTGCCAAAATTTGTGACCCTTAAAGAGGTGTGAAATGTGTATTTCTTATTTAGGCCCTTAAAACATTATCACCCCATTTTTCTTCTCATATTCACACATGATACACTTTAAATTGAGGTCTCTCTTTCTCATCAACCTGGGATTTTGAGGATCTTATTCATTTGGTGTCTGAATTGACCATCATTCATCACATTAGAATCCTCTAAATAATGTTATGATACCCCTTGCTTCCTTTTTTATTTTCTATTTTCGTCTTCATAATTTTTTCATGTGAGCTCGTATATTCTATTTTCTAGGTGTTTGTATGGTTTCTATGATTTCCCACTGTCCATACCAAATCAAATATTAATACTAGTGTATGATTATACTACCGGTATAAGGTAGGTTATATATTTATTCTCCCAAAAAGTTTGGATGTTTATATCATGTGTCATCATGACACATGCCAAAATTTCTATGTTACACCTTTTTAAATGTAAAATTAAATTAATATATTTTCATTACCATGAATTGGTTTCCCTTAAAACATAATAAGTGTCATTGAATTTTGTCTACAACGATGAATATGACCCACTTAATTTCTGAAATATAAAATTAATAATAATTTTATTCCATATTTTATATTTAAACCACCTTTTAATATGTTTTGATTTTTCCCTCCAAAATGAAATCATTTACTTGAATTTATTGGAAATTTATGATACCTTTTTAGGTCCTTATACATTGTATTTATTTAAAACACCTCATAAGTTCAGATAAATTTCCATTACAAGTAAAATAAATAATTATTCAATATGATAGGTGAATTGTAAGACCATGTCACCTTACCCTTGTATAATTATGTAGTGTAATTGTGGCCATCTAAATGATTAAGGTAACTTGAATAATTATTTCACCATTTTTACCTTATGTAATGTACGTGAAATTCATTATTACCTATTCTAATTTTATGGATATTGAGTTCCTTGTTTCTTACCAAAGATTACTTGACAATATGTTCCTTGATGTTTATTTATAATTAATAGACATGAAGTTCCATAATTTATATTATAGTTAATCAGAAGGAAATTCCAAAATACTTTTTTATAACTAATGTAAAGTAAGTTATATATTTTCGATTTAGAATACGGGTAAATTTTGTTCCATATTTATTATTTGAAATTGAAGGACATGAGGTTCCATATTGTTTCATTTGGGTTTATGGATATGAAGATCTTTATTATTTATAAAATAATAAATTTTTAGAGACATTTTAGATTACATTGATATTGGTAGTATTGGATGGGTGACTTATGGGGAACCTTATCTAACATGGTTTTTTTTTATTACTATTTTTGTTATATTTCTTGTACACTACTTCATGATACTTTCATTTACTAGATAGTATTAAACACTGTTGGTGCTGGAATACTAATTTTTACTCACAACTTGTTCAGTCCCCTGATTAGTACCTAGATAGACATCATGGATGCTAGTAAAGACAACAAAAACAATTAAATTATGGATCCTTGATTTTCTATAATAGGATAGAGTATAGAAGAAGTGGTTCAATCTAGTGCTCATTATTTTATTGGAGATTATATTTTTCCATTTTTAATTTTTTTGTATAACATGTATTGTGTATTAATGCTACATATTCCCCTTAGTACCCATTTTTGTGTAGCATCAAAACATTATCATTTTTTATATGCTTCTAGATATTGATTAGTCTATTAATGTATAACTAGATGATTTAATCCATTCCACTCATTAATAATTATTATACTTATTTTTATTTATCTATTATTGTACAATTGTTATCCACTCTAGTAAGATGGTATATTCTCCACACCATACCATAATAGACCCTCACTACTAGTTAGAAACATCTTGGGTATGGAGAGATTTTCTTGATTTCATGCGGCCAATCGTGTCAGGTCACTTATAAGTGGACATAGATTAGTTTTTCACGATATTTTATCAGTGTTTTTTTTACCCTATAATTTTTTGTAAGATAAAAGGATGTTATGATGTTCTAGAATTTGGTAATGAGTATGTTTTTGGGAATACCTTACTCATATATGGGGAAAATGTTATGATTCATGGGATGGGACTTGTTGTTCTATATTTCTCGTGTTAAATTTTTTTGATTTAACTAAAGGGTGACACACATGATTTCAAATTTTCATTACCATTATTTATTTTAATCCTTGGCCCATTATGGTAAGGAAGTTTGCCACAAGGATAATTATAGTAACCTAAGGATTTATGTGTCATGAATATCTCAAAACATGTTAACTTTATCATCAGTATTTCCTACATCATATTGTAGTTCCTTATTTATATGCTCATTATTTCACTAATTTTTCTTACAGGGAAGGGATGATTATTTATTCAAAGTAAATCCACAAACCATAGTAGTTTTTCTCCACATATATTGATTGTGGAACCTTTAATAATTATTTATTAATTATTTGATCCTTGTAGATTGAGTTATATGGATTGAAACGTTAGTTGATTTCAATTAGATGGATTCAAATTGTAATTTATAAAGTTTGTGACTCTATAAATTAGGAATGGTAATCCATATAATTATATCATAAAATACAGACTTGTTAAATCATAAGACCATAAGTGAAGTTTTTGTTGTAGTTATATAAATTTCCAATTATAACTTATAAATAATAGGTCATTATAAACTAGGAATAGTAAATCATCTAACTATATCACGATATATTTTTATATATATTCTTATAAATTGAAGATGATTTTATGTTAAATTAAATTGTTTTAGTTATAAATGGATTTAAATTAGAAATTAATATTTTTTTCATCTGTAACTTGAATTTGACACTCCCAATATCATAACCTCATCTATAAAATAGAGAACATGACCCTGATCTGACCTTATTAATAGAAAATGTAAGTGTATATTGGGACCCTTTATGAGTTTTTATGTCACCTAGACCTAGATTTAGGACAATGTAGGGTAGAGGGAATATTATGTAGGAAGGATTCTACCTTTCATATTCTTTTATCTATGATAATTTCTAAAATTCAATGTTGTTTTGAGGTATATATTTTTTTAATGAAGAAATATGCCACCACAATAGCCTCAAATCAAAATAATGTAATGTTTTGATGACCATGTTTTATAGGTACTACTAGGATTACCTCCTACAACTCAACTTGGGGAACCCCCTATATTTCCACATGAGGAACCTCCTATTAAACCGGATCTTGGAACTAATTCTTAATTTTGAGTGGGTTTCCTATGATTCATGGAGACCATGTAAGGAGTCCCAGGACCTATACCTACTACAAAAAATTTTATGTTGGAACTCCACATTGTCATTCACTTAATTTTTGGGGGGATATTATCCCACAATGTATTTATTCATATCTAGAGGTCATTCTTTTAGTCTTTGAGCATATCAAGACACCCGTGAAGAAGAGGGTGAATCTAATAGATTATTTGCTTCATGGGTCATCCAGAAGTTGGTGGGATGTTATTATGAAAATTGAGCAGCATCGTGATATTTTTTAGAGAGACCTCCAATCTAAATTATATGATAACATCATTCTGAAAGCATTGAGAGCTGAACGGGCTATGGAGTTTATACACCTGCATTAGGGTTCTATCTTTATCAGGGACTATTCATATTTCTTTACATAGATCCATCATTTTTTTCCACTCTTGATAGTAATTAGTTGACTAGAGAAAGGTGGCTTGAGGATGGGAAAGTATATACCATCCATTCTCAGGTGAACATTTTTGGTTGGACCACCATTTCTAGAATAGTAAACCATGCCCTCACCTCTGAGTTTAACATGTGGGAATATCAAGGTATGGGGCATAGTGATTCAATTATCTGAAATCATGGTTGTTCATCTGGAGGTAGGAAACATCATTTTGAGATTTCTCACTCGGAATGTAGTAGTCAGAGTGTGTTCCCTGGTAGCCAGGTGATATATAACCAGTGTGGAAAGCCAGGACACATGAATCCTTAGTGTGATAAAGACCTCCCTGGGAGATGATTCTATAGAAAAATAGGACATCTTTAGAGATTTTGTATATCCTTTCCCCTAGTGGATAGTGAGACATGATCTGTATTGACTGCGCATTTAGGTTCAAGGTCAATAGATCCTTACCAAGCGGGCAGTTAGACTACTACTAGTTGTTTAGGGTGAGGAGGTGGTCATGGACATTAGATCTAGACAAAGGAAATGTAGTTCCTATAGATATGACCTACCAAGGGTATTCATGTTTTTTCTTAGGGTTGTGGATCAGGACAGATATATACAGTACAACTTGCACCTAAGGATAAAAATATGAGCCCATCTATAGTTTGAGGCCCAATTTTCCTAGCCCCTAAATTAGTGTCTACTTTAAAAACAAGTACCTATTGTTTGTATATATATAAATCTATCATAGAGTGTCTTTAGATCAAAAATTCAATACTTTTATGGGTAATGAATCTTGATACTATGTTGGGAGTTTGATTTGAAAGTTTACACCAAGTTACAGAGTTCGCCCTCGATATTGGAAGTTATCATTTCATCTATAACCTATTCAAACTTGGGATTATAGGCTTAAACATCCTTCTTGGGATGTTCTATTTAGTTTCTTAATCAATCCAAAATTGATTATTATCATCCAAGGTTTTCCTTTTCATCAGTAGAGGGTGATATCTATATTCATAAATGTATGTGGGATATCATGGAGATTTTAGATATAGCCGAGCATCATTGGTTGTGTGGAGTGTCAGCCTAGATTACAAGTCTTCGTCTAAATTATCCTGGAATATGTCAAATAGATTTAACTTATTTAGAGAATCATGTCATGGATTTTTTTTACATACTTTATGCCCTAAATTTTGAGAGAGAGGTGAATTTTATTATAGAGATTTTTTATGGAGTACTACCAGAATCTATTCCTCTTAAAAGGATTTCTCCTACTAATCTTCATAAACTAAAAATACAATTAGAGGACATAAAATACAAAGGTTATATATGACATAGTACTTCACCATTGTGTTCACCTATACTTTTCTATAAGAAGTTTGATAGAAACCTCGGAATCTTTGTAGATTACTAATAGTTAAATAATTTAATCATTAAGAACGAGTATCCACTACCTATTATATATGACCTCTTCAACATGCTATGAAAATCTTGGGTCTTCTAAAATATTTATTTATGGTCAGGTTATCATCAGGTATGACCCAGGGCCTTGAGAAATCACATAAAACATTCCATTGTATATATAGATAGTATGAGTATTTAGTTATGTTGACGTAGCTTTATTTTTCATGGATTTTATGAATCAGGTCTTCCACCCATTTTTGACACCTTTATGGTAGTTTTAATGGATGATATATTATTTTATTCTCAAAAGAAACTAAATAATTCCAAACACCATGACATAATATAAAATACACAAATATAGAATAAGTTATTTTCCAAGCTCATGAAATTCTACTTCTATATTTATAAGGTCCACTTCCTCGATCAAATAATCAAAAAATATGGATTATATTTATATCTAGATAAGGTTATAGCTATTTTTTATTAGGTGGATCCCAATAACATATTTGATATTAAGAGTTTATTAGGTCACTCAGGTTATTAAAGTAATTTTATTTGGAATTTCTCATGTCTTGTTGCACCTCATAAAAGTTTAACCAATAATGGTGTTAAATTTATATGGTCTGCAGATTTTGAGATAGAATTTCAAGAGTTTAAAGGTAGGTTGACCACAATGAAAATT
This sequence comes from Viscum album, assembly GCA_963277665.1. NCBI lineage: Eukaryota > Viridiplantae > Streptophyta > Magnoliopsida > Santalales > Viscaceae > Viscum > Viscum album. Next base: position 1,059,322,910 of record OY728163.1, on the reverse strand, counting down.
CTGATTTTACATGATCCCAGAATATGCTATAAAGTTTACTTTGATGCATCACATGTCGATCTGGGAGATGTTTTCAAATAAGGGGAACAAGTCTTGGGGTGCGAGTCTCAACATTTGAGGACTCATGAGTATAATTACCAATGGTATGATATAGATCTACCCATAGTTTTTTATGGATTTCATTTTTAGAGGCATTATATATTGACAGAGTTGTTTGTTGTATTCACAGACTATAAAATTCTTAAATATATCTTCAGTCATCAAGAATTTAACCTCAGATACTGAAGATGGGTTGAATACCTACATTATCATTATTTTTATCTTTCTTATATGCGTATAAAATAAAATGTAGAGGTTTATTATATAAACCAGAAGAATTATAAATAAGTGATTCAAGAAGCCAATAGCAAGTTGAAGTTGATGGATCTCTTTTATGAGAAGCATATTGGGATTCAAGAGTTCTATGGACAGCCTATTATTATATATTTGGTTGTGACCTCGTAACTTTTGGATCAATTTATGATGTGTTATCTATCTAATCACAAATTATTGTCCCTAAGGGATAGTGTTTCAGTTTAAAAACTTCATCGTGGTTGGGTTGTTGATGGGGATGAGAGATTGTGCATTCATTGATGCATCTATGTTCTTTGATATATGTGACAAAAATTGACTTAAGAATCTCCTACCTCTAAATGGGAAATACATTTTTGACATATAATTATGTATCATGGATTACACAACCAGTATTCATTGTCATGAATGAAAAAGTAGATATAAGGGTTTATTACTCAGTGTTCCACCTATCAGTGGGTGAATGTAAAACACCAGTGATCTTCTAGTATTTTTCTATCATTACCCATTCCTGAGTGGAAATTGGATAACATAATTATGGACTTTTTGATGAGATTACAAAAATATATGTGGGGAAGTTACATTTTATGGGTAATCATGGGTAGAAGAAAAAAGTTATCCCATTTCATTCCTATCAAGGAAACATTTTCCGTGGTTAATCTTAGATGTATATATGTTAAGGAGACTATACGTCTCCATGGGACCCTATGTAAAATCATATCATATAAGGATACCTCATTTACCTCTCTGTTCTGTCAAGGGTTGTCGAGGGGTTGGGGTTCATAGATACTTTTTAGTAACACACCACCCTCAAGATGACGATCATTCTGACTGTACTATATTGGTTTTAGAGGACATGCATAGAGCTTATGTCCTTGATTTTGGAGTTTCATAGGAGTTATTCATAACATTAGATAATTTCACATATAATAATATATGTATAGTGAATACATAGATGGATTAATATGAGTCCCTAATGGTTGCTCATACTAATAACATATTGGATGGTTAGAGGGGGTGAAGGAAGCTCTCCCAGGACCCTGTATTGTGTAGGAGACATCAGAGGTTTTAATGATTATAAAAAATCATATGGATATATTTTAGTCTAGGAAGAAGTCATGTGCCAATCATCACCATTGAAATTAGGAGTTTTAGGTGGGATATTGTGTACTATTGTGTGTTTCACCAATATTGGGGAATCAATGGATTCATATATTAAGGAATCTGGAAAATAGGTTCATTGGACGCTTTGAGATTTTGGAGAGAGTGGGGTCAGTAGCCTTTTGGTTGTATTTATCTTAGATATAATGGTATATAAACAATATCATCCATGTTTCATAGCTTTTATTTTAATATTTATACCCATCTGTTATTCTTCATCATAATGAGGTCGAGTAGTACTTTCATGCTTCTTTTTAGAAGTATATTATTTTTTTTATAATCAATACATGAAGTCACTTTGAGGAATTTCAATTCCTCTATTACTATTTTTATGGTTACATAATAGCGTATATAATGATACTTGGTAGAGAGGGGCTGATGTATGTGATCGGTGGATGGAATTATTATTAGATGCATACTAACCACCCTCGGAATACAATCTTTGGGATGAGTCGTTTTAATTAGGGGAGTTTGTAAGATCCAATATTTTTAGAGAGGTTTGGATTATTTAAAATTTATTTAGACCTATTTATTATCAAAATAAAAGTGCATGCTGGGATAATAAAATTTCATGAGAATATAGGGATTTTTGGGGAATGGAGCTCTGTGTTTTGGACAAGGAAGGTGATGCACATGGTTCTCACATGGTAAATTCTAACCATACACCTCAATAGTATGGGTCATTTGGTGTGCCACATGGTTTTATTAACCATGTAATGATGGACTCATGACAACATGAACCCAAAAAAACATTTATGGGTCTTTCACATGGTTGAAAATTTTTTTCCCCAAACATTGATCCAAACCATTCACAGGGGTGTCCTCCATGGATAGAGAGAATGTACGATATGTGTACAGTTTGTCTAATAGTGCGTTGAGTCCATGAAAGGTGTGTGTCAAGAAGTAGTTTTGTCCTACAATAAATTTAAGAATTTTCAAACAGTGATTCTAATATAGGAGCCCATTAAATTGGTAAAGTATTCAATTTCCCCTTGGTATATTAAACTTCTCCCTCCATACTTTTCTTCTCCCATTCACATAGAAAACCTGTCACATTGAGAGCTCTCCTCCTCCTTGACCTAAGATTTAAAGGATTTCCTATATCCAGATTCCAAATTGAAATACATTCATCATGTTAGGATCCCATTAGAGATTTTATCATTCATATTGATTCATTTTTTATTTAATCGTGCCTTCTTTTTTGTTTTTCAGATGCTAGCTCATATGCCCTATATTCATGGTGTTCGTCTAGTTTGTTGGATTTTACCTATTTTAACCCGAATAAAAGGGTAATACTAAATAAGGAGTCTACTATAACTAAAATTTAGGTGGTCTAGTTATTATCACTAAAATTTTGTATTTATATATCATGCACCATCATGCCACGCGTTGTACATTCTGTGTGATGCCATTTAAAATGTCAAATTAAATAAATAAATTGTTTTCATCTTGACATTCTTGACCTTAACACCTAGTAAGTGTCATAAAATGTATTCTAGATAAATTTGATTGATACCCTAATGGTGAATTATATAAATTTCATATATATCTTAATACTTTTTGAGGTTAAACCACCATTTAATGTGTGTTGTTTTGGCCCCCACAAATGAATTGTTTCTTAAATTTAATAGAGTCTTATGTTACCTTTATAGGTATTTATACCTTAGATGCGTAGTTTGAACACATTCTAAGGTGTGTTTACTTTCCTTTACAATTTTAATGACTAATTGATCTACATGAAAGGTTAATAGTAAGACCATGTCACCCAACCCTTTTTCTTTATAAAGTGTGATCATGACCCTCAATATGATTATAGGAACTTGAATAATTATTTCATCACTATTACCTTCTATAATAGAAATGAGATTTCTCATTTCTTATTCTTAATTTATGAATTTGATTTTTAATACTCGATCCCTATGATTAGGGGACATTATGTTCCATGAATTTTATTTTGAATTAATATACATGAATTTCAATAATGTTTATTGGAATTAATTTACATAATGTTCCAAAATGATTATTCCCTATTAATGGACATGAAATTCCATATTTATTATTTGGAATAAGTTTCCATGATGTTTGGTATTTATTACTAGAAATTAAAGTACATGATATTCCATTTGTATATTTGAGGTTTATGGATATGAATATATTTATTATTTATAAAATAATAAATGTTCAGAGACATTAAATATTAGTCCAATGAAGGTAGTATCAGAGGGGTGACCTATAAGGAACCAAGACAAAATCTGTTTTACTTGTATTGGTTACTAATTTGGTTATATTATATGGACACTAATTCATTATACTTACATAGACTATATAGTATTATACAACATTTGTGGTGGCCTACTAAGTTTAAATCACACCCTATTTGGGAAGCTGATTGGTACCGAGACAGACTCTAAGGTTGTAGGTAGGGAAATGGAAACGTAGTCATCTAGGACATTGGATTTTATATAATAAGATGGATTATTAGAGTATAGGATCGATCTAGTTCTCATGATGGTATTAGGTTTTATCTTTTTCTATTTTTTTATATTTTTGTACAGAATTTATACAGTATACCTTCTTACTATTCCCCTTACTACCCATTTTTTAGCATTATAACATCATCATTTTATATATGATATTGGTATTGATTGGTTTATTTACTTATATCTAAATTATTTAATCCCTTACATTATTTCATTATTATTATGATTTTGTTTACTTATATTTTATTATACCATTATGCTTTAATCTAGAAATAGGGAATGGTCTCCCCAACATACCATAGTAGACCCTTATATCTATTAAGCAGCCTCTTGCATATGGAGAGGCACACTTGAGGCAATGTGTCCAACCAAGTCATGTCACTTGTGAGTATACCGGGATTGGGACATCATAATATACCAAAGACATATTTTCATGAAATGTATGAGTATTATGAGTTCATAGAAATGCCTTCTGGGTTAAAAAATACACTATTAGTGTTCATTGATCTAATTAATAGAGTGTTCATAGATTATCTAAATAAAATTTTTATTCTTTTTATTGAGTATATATTTTATATACTCTAGGTGAAATTAAGAGCATGAAGGCAATTTAAAGATTTTCTATGAGACACTAATGGAGAACAATCTATATGGGAAATTTTGTAAGTGTAAATTTTTGGCTATATTAAGTTTATTTTATTGGCCATATTGTCTCTAAGGATGAAATATCAGTTGAAAACTCAAATAAAAATATTGTTAAAGAGTATCCCATACTATAAAATATAACAGATATACATAGGTTCCTTTAATTCTCTGGTTACTATCGGTGATTTAATTAAAATTTTCCAAAATTTGATAATCTATAATGTAGAGAAAAAACAGGTCCAAATTCACATGGTCTAAAGTTTGTGAAGAAGTCCTTGAGGAATTTAAAATTATATAGATTAATACCTTGGTATTGGAATTATTATCTTGAAATAGAGGATTATTTATATATAGTGATTCGTAAAAGAAATATGTAGGGTTTATCCTTTGGAAAAACGATATATTTTTTATTTATCCATTGATGCAGTTAATGACCAATGACAAAAAACTATCTAACTCAAAATCTTGAGATAGAAACTATATTATTTTCATTCAAATCATGGAGGAACAATATTTATGAGGAGAGATATAGAAAATATACCAATAAAAATGTAACATCCTAGATTTTAGGAATCATATTGTTTCCTTAAACAATATATTTATACTTAGAAAATATTTTATTATTATTTAAATTTAATTGAAATTTATTAAGAAATAGGTCATACAAGATATGATTAAGACTAAAAACACTTTATTAATTCGTAATTGCAACATTATAGAAAAATCATGTAAATAAAATTATTATACAACATGAATAATACCTCATTATGGATAAAAACATCCCTTAAAATTTATATATATAACTACCAAAAAATTGATATAAAAAAATTAAATCTTCATAGCTAGGAAATTATTTATATCATCTTCAACATTGTGGATCACCAATAGCCAAACAAAACCTATAATGAAGATGATCACCATGAAAGGAGAAAAAATCATGAAAAATATATAGTATAAAATAAGAATTTTGAGTTGAAAAGTATGATTAGAAAAAACAAATTTTTGATCATTTCTGTATATTTTAATGAAATACAGTTGCTGTAAACATGGTCTTGGGAAATATAGTTTCTAAGAATATGGTAATTCGGTATCCATCCAATAGGTAAACATAAGACTTTTATTATTTAGTAGTAAATGTATTATTATATACCTATAAATGATATACAAATATGGAATTAAAATATGATATGATGCACATATAAAATTAAAAAAGATATCTCAATATCAATGGAAAAGTAAAATTAATTTTTAGAATACAAAAAACTAATTTTAATGGTATTATCTAATGATTATTTATTATAAAAGAAATATTTTTTCTAAATCTATTTTATTAAGTATTTTATAATTTAATAAATTAAATTGAAATTATTTAAAATATTATTATTTAAACATTTTTTAAATCATAAATTGATATCAAATTATATTAAGAACACATAATATTAAAAAATGTTATTTTTCAATAAAACCATGTTAGATTTATATTTTGTATTTTCATTATAAATAAAGAAAGAAAATTGTTATATATTTAGATAATATTATCATCATATTTATGTTTATAAGGTCAAGAAATTATTATTGTGAAATTATTTTTATTTTTCTAAAGAATTTTATTTTTAGGTGAATAGTGGAAAAATCGTTTTTATAAATACAATGAATTTTTTGAAATTATTTGTAAATAATAATAACATAGAGAATTTTTAATCCCTTTTATATAATAAATATTAATTTTATAATATAAATTATAAATTTAAAAAAAATACAAACCAATATTTGATATTTTATAATTTAGTTTACTTTTTCTCCAAAAATTATTTTCAATACATTAGACATTTATTATTTTAAAATTAATTTTTTCACATTTATAAAGAGAATAAAATAAAATGTGTTTAAAATGTTAATTATAATCTCTATATTATGTAATAATTAACACTTAATTTTTATTCATTAAGGAAAAAGTTACATTAGTAAAAATTAGTTATCGCAGAAAAATCTAAAATAGTGAAAGTAATAAATCTTGGGGTTATGTGATTGAAACAAAGAAAAAAGAATTATAAATAATAGTTTTATATATTATTGACCTTATATCACCACCACTCAATTATTGTATATTTTCTATCTTTATGTCAACTTTGACATGTGATCCCTTTCAATTAAATTATTATAATTATAAAAATGCCATTCTCTCTACTTTTAATAGGGGCCTCTCACTACCCATTAAATAACCCAATAAAAATTCAATTCCCTCTTAAATTTGTACAATATTTACTTATAATAGAATGTTATTTCACTCTCATATGGTTCTGTTTACTATATATTGGCTAAATTCAAATGTTTTCAAGAAGTACTTCAAGAGAAATTTCAAAATCTCATTGTAAGTAATTCTCACTTTCAAATATTTTTTCCTCTATATCATTTTACATTAAAATTATATTATCCATGATGAAATTATAACACCCTAATTATATATATACTTAAATTTTTATATGTTTATTGTGTAAACAATATCTATGCATTCATGCTTTCCTTAAGAAATGCAAAAACCTCAATCAGGCATATTTGTAGACTACCACCTCTTTGACAAAACATGTTTCATTTTCCTTCACTAACATACAAGGATGGTCTTCATGTGGAATTTAATATATATAATTATTCTTTTTATAACAATATTTAGTTTCTCAAATGATAAACCATATTATTACAGTTCCTTATTCTATGGAAAATCCAAAATGTCATCCTGGTGTATGTGTGAACTTCTACCTCAAGGTGATGGTGTATTACATCTTTCATTTCCACCATAAATGTATTTTTATATGATTTTATTTTAGGGATAAATATATTCTTTATGATATTATTTATTTTTGGTTTAGTCAAATTGTACACCCTAATAATTATATGAGAAATAAACAATCTTTATAAATTCAATCGTCTAAAACTCATGTACTATGACTAAAAAAATTTATTCATGGTAAGTAATAATTTAATATCCAATAAAAACTCTCATAATTATCTTATTTTTTGATATATTATAATAATAAAACATAAATAATATCATTATTATTCTAAAAATTATATTATAACTAAATCAACTCATAATCCTCAACAAAATTATGGTATATAAATGTTTGGGTTAGTTTTAACTGCCTACATGAAATTTAATCTTATATAGAATCATGGATGACTATGATAACTTAACTATTGATGATGTATGATATAAATAAGTAAATAATGATTTTAGATTTATTTTTGGATGGTACAATAATGTTTGTCCCATTAATTAATATACCAATGTATGATTATTAAAAAAAATCAAAACATTCCCATTATTGAATTCATATTTAAGGACTGTAACCAAAACTCACATAGAATTATATTATAATAGTAAAAATAATTATAAATCACCAATTTTATTTCCTTTTATGTTCTGGTAGTGATGAAATTTGTGATCACAATAACAAAACTAGTTTATAATGATTAAGAATACACACACCCATTATTGAAAAAAGATAATAAATAACAAATATATATAGATAATAATTATAAATTAAATTTATAAAGGATATATATATATTCAGAATAATATGAAATATAATATAAATATTGTTAAATTTATTTTATTAGAGGTTAGAGTGGATTATACAGAGAGGGAATAAAAGATTAGGGTTTCTTGTTCAAATTTTCACCCATTGAAACGTACTTCTAAAAATACACTGTATTCTATTTGGAATGGTGTCTCCAATTCCCCTTTAATATTTTGAATCATGATCCATGCATTATTTATGGTATTAAATGTTTCATTTGAAATCTTATCCTTAAAATAGTTTTTACTTGAATATTTCCAATGATGAAAGGGGTTCTTATCTCAAATTTAATTTCTTGAAACATATTTCATATTATACACCATGAAAACATTAATATGGTGTGATTAATAGCTGATTAACATCTTTTACCATATTCATGTAATTATTTCTTTTTGAATATTCATGTCATATTCCTTATTTAAATAGCCTTTGATTCAAAAGAAACCATTGTTAAAGGGTTTTCGAATAAAATGCCACTCTAACAATATGGGTTTTGATTTCCCATCACATTTTGAAATCAATATTGTTTAAAAAGAAAAATACATCTGGGAAATTTATATAATTTTCCCTATAAAATCCAATAATTTTACTTTCCTATGGTAATTCATGGGGTTTTACTTGTATTTTCCTTATTTTACATTCCCCCTTCTCTCATTATTTATCCATTGTAAGGAAACTGGCTTAACATTTTCTTTTTGTTTGGGAACCTCCCATTTTGAAGTCCATATCCATTGTATTCCTTTTCAAATGTCCTTATCTATGCCTCAGAAAATTATTATGTTAATTTTCTTCTACATAACCTTCTCACAATGTATTAACTGTATTTTTTATATTTTTTGTATGGAATTGTTTTTTAAAAATGTGAAAATAATATATTTTAATGTTTTACATGTGAAAATTTCTTCCTATCACCATTTTAATTTAATACAAAGCATTATATATTTGTTTTTATGACGTCTAAAATAAATTATTTTTCTCCTAGTTTTATAAAATATTTCTTTTAAAATTATTTCAAATTATCATGGATATTTATTATTTCAAAAATTATTGTTATAATACTTTTAACAAAAAAAATCTATGTCATTTTTTATTAATATATATTATTTATGATCAAGGATACTCATAAAATGATTCAATCCACCACCTTTTACTAGATAACTTATGTAATTTAATTTTCTATCAAAGTTATTACTCATGGTTGCCTTTTTCCCCTATCCATCAATCATGAATTGGCATAACTTTTCTTACAGTGAATTTGATTTGTGATAACTCTATATTTCCATCCTTTTATTGAAGGGTGTTCACTTAAATGACATAAAACAATTTATTGGAGAAATTATTTGCGTAATCATATACATATTACCTATAATTTTTAAATGTCATATGCTTTATAGTGGTTTAAGCATACTTACCAATAATGTTATTAAATATATTTGGATACCCATTTATTTTATAAGTTTATGTTGTATTGATTATTACCTTATATAAATAATTATTAAAAGGATATGAAACCCATTTTATTTCATAGGTTCTTTTATATGTGATGAATTAAACCCATTTATTTCAATGGGTTTTTTATGATGTGTTGAATGAAAACCATTTTCATTCAATGGGTTCAATATGGTATGATGGAACATTGATTTTTTATGAAACACATATATTTATGGATAAATAATGTGAGTGGTCTTATATTTCCCTCTAATTCATTAGTTATATGTTTATATCTAATTAGAGAATTATTCATGAGTATATTTTAATTAATAGTAAGTGTGTCCCCTGATAGTATGACTCATGAAAGAAAATTTCACGATATTAATGTTTATTCCAAATTTAAAATAAGTTATGTATACATCTCTTTTGATATTATAGTTATGATAATGAAATTAATATTCTCTGTACCAGTGTTTGTGCAACAATTTTATTCTTATTTGTATAATTATTTTATGATCTCCTGGATCATGTTTATTTACTCATGTTTCAACACATGTTTTTTTATTCATATCTTATGTTATTCGATGCATAAGGCCATGTTTGATAATCTAAGTATAAGGTGGTACTATTTTATTACATATCTTAATTATAACCATATGATCATCATATTCTCAGCTATGATAATTTATTAATATCCATAATATTTATTGATGAAGTCAGAGATCGTCATGGACATCAAAATGTTATTTATAAACAAACACTAGTATAGTAGTGAAGGGTCGAACCTAATGGAAGGAAGGTGAGTTTTCTAAGGGTTTATTATTATTTAACTCCATTGTTGTCAGCAGCGAATCAAGTGTGCATCTTTTTATTGGTTTTTTTACATTACTATTTTTTCATAATTTTATTTAAGAAATAAGTTAAGATAAAAATGTTGAGAAGAAACTAAATCATTTACAAGTATACTAATGAACTAAGAACTACATCAAAAATAACATAATAGAACAAAATACTAAAATAATGTAGCAAGATTGAAGGAATAGATAAAATGTAATACTCGAGAATTCTAAACTACTGGTTTGAAGTATATCTTCCCCATAACAATTTATTGAATCATACCTCAAGAAAAAGGTGAAAAGTCTCCCTTTACAAAAAACTCAACTCACAGAAGACTGACTTTAGGAGTTTGCTACTCCAAAATCAGTCGAACTTTTAGGCCGTTATAAAATGATAAAATTTGGAAATAAAATCTCCATAAAATACCAAATTTAAAGACATTAATTCTTTGAAAATAAAATGTATTCAAGAATCACCTCGCCAGTTGATCTTTAATTTATGAATTTAGAAAACAATTATGGTGTTAAGCACCTAAAAAGAGAATCATAAATCAACCTCGCTGATTGATTATGATTCTCAAAAATGTAAAGTAAATGAAGAAGTCGAAAAGATTGACCAGTAGAATTGAATTCTTGAGCTAAGACAATTCATCCTTTGGTCATTTTTATTAAAGCAATAAAAAACAATCAATTACAGAGTACTGTGAAATTAAGTACAAGAGGGGGAAAGAGCTCCCTATGTGATGCTCTATTCTCAGGTTCCTTTACCTCCATGTCTGCTCTATCATCTCCCAGGAGTCTCCGCTCTTGAATAGTATAGTGTAGAATGAGAATGAGAGTCTTTGGTTCTGCACTCCCAAGGTGTGTTCGTGGAATCAGAATGAGAGTCCCCATAATCTGCAGTTACACATCCGTAAAACCCCACTGTTATCTTATACACGTCACCGCACGTTTCCACCAACATCAAATGTCCCTCACTTATGCACTGCACATGTGTGATTTTTCATGACTGGAATGTTGTTCTAGTAAAACCCTCGTAACTAACTCCCGGTGAGTTGGTTAAGTGAAACCGGATGTGATTTAGGCTTTGGTGTGAACCTACACAAGTTTCTGACTCCAATGTGAACCTGCATTGCTAAAACAAAATAAAGCAATTAAAACATGAAGACAAAAATTATTATAAAAAAGTTAAATAAAGTTAATTAATAAATATCTTAATTGATAATTATTATTTATTTTTATATTATTTATAAAAAATTTTACTTCATATTACTTTGGTAAAATATAAGTTTATTAAAAATTTATTAATTTAGTTATGTTAATAAATATAATTACTAAATTATTTAGTTTATCATTTTTAACTAAGTTATTAAAATTTAACTTCATATGTAAATATAAAATTAAAAAATTTTAATTTAGATTGTATTTATTATTTTAAGTTTATTAATTTTTTTATTATTATTATTACTATTTAAGAAATTATATTTTTCTATTAATTTATGTATATATAAAATTATTAATTATTTTTTTTAATTTAATAATTAAAATTAATACTTTAGTTTTAAATATTTTTTTAATTAATTTGATTTTTTCATATTTTATTTAAATATTATTATTAATTATATATTTATACTATTAAAAGTATATTAATTTATTATTAACATTTATTATTAATTTAGTTTTAGTTTTTTTTCATTTCATCCCCCCTCTAATTCTGGCACATTGAACTAGGGGAGGGTTTTTGGTTCGTTGCACAACAGGGTTCTTCGAACCCTACAGCTCCGGTGAAAATATTTAGTAACATCAGCGGCCTGGTGGTTCATCCTCGAAATGGAGATGACTCGGCGGTATCGAACCACTAAGTAAAGTTAAGACCGAGATTTTCTTTGCGGTCGGTTTTCGGACCAGACATGGATAGCACACAGCCCTATGGGGCTCTTCTGGTTTCTTCTCACAAGAAGGAGGCGACATCAGGAGGCTCGACCGGAGACTCCTTCTCTGTGAGCATCAGCTTCACAGTGGTGTGACCCATTGTTATTTCTTGTGATGATCCATATAGATCTTCTCGATGGCCAGCCACTTCCTACAAAGGTGGGCATCTTCGACTTGGATCCTTCTTTGTACCAACTCATCGGGATGATTCGAAGTGCCTTAACACAGTAATTCCAATCACCAGCAGTGGCGAAAACAAAGGATTCTGATCTAGATCTTTTTATCTTGTTTTGTTTTGGTTTACATTTTAGTGGTGTTTGTAAACCTGTGCGATTTATCACTTTGATGTCGAATCTCTAGTTTTTGAAAGAATTAGTGAGGGACTGATAGAGGACCGATTGTAGTAGAATTGATGTGAAAATGGTGTTGTGAGTGAGGAAACGGTGAGTGGAGGGAGGAAAAGGGTGCACATTAGTGAGATGGGTGGTAGCATAGGGGAAGTGAGGGTGACACCGATAGTGAAAAAAATGGTGAACTAATTGTGAGTGTGTGAAACCAATGGAAGAAAAGGATCAGTGATTCATTCACTCGCCGAATAGACGAGGCAACGGTGAGGCGCTACTATATAAAAAATATCTATGATAACAAGTTACTAATAGTTTTAATAAAATTAATCAACGAAAAATAATATAAAAATAAGACACCGATAGTTAAAAATAAAAAAGTTTCTTCGTTAGTTAAAATAAAAATAAGCAATCGGTGCGACATGAAACCAATGATGATTTGGGATATTGGTGAGTCGTTGTCTCACTGATAGTTGAAAATAAAATTAGAACTCACCAATGAAATGAGTGACTGAAACCGATGAAAATTGATCGGTGAGTCATGACTCACCAATAGTTAAAAAACAACAGTGTGTCAAAGGAATCGGTGAGTCGCGACATCAGTGTGACGCTACATCTGTGTGTCGACTCACCGATAGAAAAAACTGAAACGTTTACAATAAAAATTTATTTGAAACAAAAAATAAAAAGAATAAAACATTAATTAATTAAAACAAAAGTCAAATTAACTAAACTATTTAAAAAATATAATTAACTTAAAGAATAACTAATTAATTTATTAAAAAAATTAAATATAAAAAAATGACTAAATTATTAACTAGAAATATAACTATCAAGATTAATAAATTAAATTAATATCTAAAAGAAAAACACATATAAAGAATTACCTGCAACCATAAAAGTAAAATAATTAAAATTAAAAGAAGATATTAAATGACAAAGTTAATAAGTTATATGTCGAAATGAAAAATAAAAATAAAAATGCATTATTTAGTTAAAAAATAACTAAAATTTTAAACTTATTTATTTATTATAATAATTAGACCCGTCAACAAGTAATGTTAATTTATTTTAATAAATCTAAATTAAATAGTAATATTCTAAATTAAAAACTAAATTAGATTAATGAAAATAAAACAATATACAACTAATTAAATAATAAACATTTAAAATTATTAAAAAGTAAACCAAATTAAGATTATTAATCTAAAAAGTAATTTAATATAATTAGAATAATTAGAAATTCTAGATAAAAGGACTAAAAACACATATTTAAATATAAGAGAATTATTAATTAATTGATTTAGTGATAAAAATACAAAATCGCCATTATTTATTAAAAATTGTAGTAATACATAAGTATAGTGTTAAAAATTAAATAAAATATGTGGTAATACTATGTAAAAATAGAGCCACATTATTTAAATTTACCAAAACTATAAGCTTAAAAATTTTATATTTCCATTTCCCACATTATGTTGAAAAGTAAAATGTAATATTTTTATAGAAGAGTAACTTGTGTATAGTCTTTGTAATTGATGTTGAAGACTTATAATAGAATAATTAGTTTCTTATATAGTGGGAAAATTTTCCATTTAATAAAATCTTCTTGGGTTCTACTAGTTAAATATATTTCCGAACTCTTTAAAAATATAAACCTAAAAACATAACTGAATTGTAAATATTACATTATGTGTGAATAATCTTCTAATTAAATATGTGTTTCAAATACACAGTGAAATTTATTTTTTTAACGCCAGATCCATGAGAATGGGTCCATATAACCAAAGTTGGTATCAAATGAGGGTTTAAATACTTTATAATTTAGGATTTTATTATTTGGAGATAAATTAATGGTTATAATGGTCTTTAAATATGGATAATTTAAGTTTGATCATAGTTTCAAGGGTATAGATTAAACAAAAATTGGTTTATTATGATTATTTGATGTTGTATGTGGATTAAGATCTGAGTTTTTTAGTAAAGATCCAAGATATAAGTTTAAGGTATTAGTTTATGTGTATGATAGCATCCATAAATTTTGGTAATGTTAAGATTGTGTGAAATTCAGTGAAATAACATCTCTATTCAGATACTATAATTTAAGGGAGGTTCATGAACAGATTTACCTAGGGGTAGAAACCCTAAAAATTGAATGTATGGTATTAACTCAATCATCACCTGATGCACGATGAAGAGACCTAACGGCACCCCTAGTTTTACAATCATAAGGAATATTCTTTGGTTAATTGAATTCTCTTTACAATACAATATAAAATATTTATTATAGTGTGAAATTAGATTAGGTAATAAGAGATAACCCAACTTAGAGTAATATAAATTGAACATTGATTTATTTAGGTTGAATTAAAATATAATATAATAATTTCAAAGAGTAATTCTATTTGATATTTTTTCATATCTAAAAAATTATCTTATGGTGTTAATTTTTAATCACTATAAATTAACTCCTTCTGGTTTTAGTAATGGTTGGATCCTAATGTATGAAATTAACAATGGATTCCATGTAAAATGTAGAGATTACCCCAATGATAAATTTAATGGGATAACAGATAGAGTTCAAATTATTATGATTCTGACAAACAAAATATCAAGAATTATTAACCAACAACATAGACTCAATTGTGTTTCCTAAAATACCAAAAAATAAAATGAAATAGTCTGTTATTAGTTTAGGTGATATAGATGATGAAGGAAAGAATGTAAAAAAATTTCGATGCCAATAATTTGATATGAAGCAAAAATTAAAATGTCTTAAATGAATTTTAATATGTTTTATATATGGTCAAGGATGTCATATAGCATCTAATTATTAAGAAACATTGTAGATCCTAGTGGGTACAGTGAAAGGAAAATGATTTCTTCATGAGGTACCAAAAAAAGTATAATATCTTAAATGGGGGAAACAAGAACATTTTCTAATTCAATCTTCTATCCCAAGGGAAAATGAATATGATTGGAATAAACAAATTCTAGGTCCGAAGGAAACATACGAATTTATATGAAACCATAGCTATGGAACTGAGTTCTGAACATGATGTGTAGTGGGGAATATTAATCATAAACCTAAGAACTGTGAGTTTTGTGTTTAATTATTTTTATAAACACTCTTTTATACCATGAATGATTGAAAATAACATCAAATCACCACCTTGAATATAGTATATCATATTATTACTAAAAAACTAGATGAATGATTATTGCATCCCAAGTCTATACACTAGTGTAAATACCGGATTTAACGTCGACATAATAACATCGGTTTTTTTAAAACTGACACTAATAGTATGTGAGGGAATTTATGGCATCGGTTTTTAGTAAAACTAATTCCAACACCAATTATTCGAGGATATTTCTCGTCGGTTTTCACGAAATGGATGCGGAAAATTTTAAAAGAAAATTGTCGTCGGTTTTTAAGAAAACCGATGCAAATAATAAAAAAAAATTGGCATCAGTTATGAGGAAAACAGATGCTGAAAATAAAAAAAGGATTATTGGTGTTGGTTTTGAGAATAACCGACGCCGAATGTTTTTTTTAATTTTCGTTGTCAGTTTGTTTAAAAATAGACGCCAAAAGTCTTTTAATATTACTTGGGGTCTGAAACCCTCATTTTGTTGGATTGTCGAAATCGAAACCCGTTGCGGTTCCTTGGACTCCCGACGACCTTAAAATCTCATTTGTGATCTTGGAAGGCCATTGGTGAATGTTTTGTTCCATTTTCATGATTTCGGGTTTGTGTTCTTTGTTTGTATCTCCTATTTCATCTTCCATTGTTTATTTCTTCTTTCATAACCCTATATTACATGATTTTCAATATTGGTTCAATTTTAGTTGTTGTTTATCATTATTTTTGGTTTTTATTATCATTTTTGGTATAGATTTTGTAGTGTTTGTTTTTTGAAGTCATTATGTCGAGCACAGTTTGGATTGAAGATCTCCATTCGGGTTGAAATTCAAATTTTGTACGTTTTTTTAAAATTTTGTAGACAAATCATTTATCATTCAATTTTGTTATTGATTTTCTTTAATTATTAGTTTATATTTTATTTTAAAAGTGTTGGGACATGGTTAAATATTCATTCAAAAGACATTTTTAAATATCCTGCAACAAATTGTATTTTTTACATTGACTCTGATCAAATTTCACCCAATACACATACTACATACTTTAAATTAATGTACTGTTCAGTATTTGTGACACATGCAACATCAAAATAATGCATCAACTATGTAAAATTAACTAATAAATTTTAAAATAATTCTATTATAATTAAATTATAATATAAATATAACACACATGTATATAATATGAAAATAAACTGTTTACTCTATTTGTAAACATGTTTCAAATCTGATGTCTTTTATTTGATTATCAATAGTTTTTATTAAATATGTTTTTGTTTACAATTTATCTGATATATATTTAAATGTTTATATGGTTTAATATATTCATCAATTATATTTTTATATCAAGTATTAATGGATCGTAATTGGATTCAATAATGAAGAACCACTAGTGAATAAAAAAAAGTATTTGATGATTTTTTGGAATTTTCAAAATGACATCTTCAAAATATTGATTTGATTTTCTGTCCATGTGTGAAGTGCCTAAATATGAGAAAGTTACACACCAGATAAATCTAGGATCCTCTCATTTGTTATGGTTTTATCCTTAATTATACATTTTGGATCTTGCATGGTTAATGAACTGAAAATTCAACATCCAATGTGGATGACGATATTCATAATGAGCCAGAGGATCATATTGAAGAATTAATTCATTATTAGGTGTTGAAACCATCGAAAAACACCAACTATTGAACCATTATATGGAGATTCTTAGAAACCATTATTTCTAGGTTGCAGTAAATATATACTGTTATCAGCAGTTTTGAGATTAGTTTCCTTAAAAGAAAAAAATGGTTGGAGTGATAAAAGATTCTCTAGTTTACTTGAGCTTTTAAAAGAGCTACTTCTAGAAGGCAAAGGACTTATAGATTCCAATTATGAGGCGAAGGAAATATTATGCCCAATTGGATTGGGGTATAAAAAGATACATTCTTTCCCCAATTGTTATGTACTATATAGTAAAGAAAATGAAAATTTATCATGTTCTCCTACATGTGGGACATCACCCTATTAGATAGATGGGAATTTCAACTCAGATTCATTCTCAGGTGATGTCATGTAAAGTCATGAAAAATCAATTTTGTACTTTCCAATGATATCATCCAATATTTTTTGCATACAATTCTAATAATTCAATTTTGATTTATTTTTAGGTACCAGAATCAAAATTCTATCTAATGAAATTTGGTACCTTCTAATAATTCTTCGTTTGAAGTGTCTATTTGTAAATTCAATTGATGCAAAAAGGTTAAGATGGCATTCAGATGAGCGCATCTCTGATGGTAACTTACATCACCCTATCGATTCACCATAGTGGAAGAGTGTTGATAAAAAAATCCTTTAATTTGGAAGTGAAGTTCGAAATCTCATAATGGGATTGTTTACTAATGGAATGAATCCATATCGGAGCCTCAGTAGCCAACATTGTTCATGGCCTGTTTTGCTGGTAGTTTAAAACTTTTCCCCACATCTATGTATAAAGAAAAAATATTTTATGATGATCTTGATGATTTCTGAACCAAAACAAAAATAAAATGATATTGATGTGTATCTTACACCATTGATTGATGATTTGAAACTGTTATGGGAGGAAGGTGTTAATGTTTTCGATGCATACATGAAAGAGTATTTTCTTTTGTGTGTTATGATAATTTTCACTATAACTGACTTTCCTGCATATGCAAACTTATCTGGATATAGTGTTAAGGGACATAAATCATGTCCAATTTGTGAAGAACAAAATTCATATTATCAATTGAAGAATGGAAGAAATACAGTGTACATGGGACATCGGAGATTTTTTCGAATTGATCATCCTTATCGTAGATTGAAAAAAGCATTTAACTGTTTACAATAAGACAACCTTCCCCCTCGACCATTGTTAGCTGAAGAATATTATGACAGTGTGAAAGATATTGATTCAACATTTGGAAAGAGAAGAAGTTCTGGTTTTCAAAAACATATCTGGAAGAAGAAGTCTATTTTTTTCAAAATAACTTATTTCATATTTTTAGAGACATAACATAACATTGATGTTATGCATGTTGAGAAAACAATATGTGATAGTTTTATTGGAACTTTGTTAGACATAAAAGGAAATAAAAAATATGGATTTCATGCAAGATTGGACTTGATATTAATGAGAATACGTTTGGAGTTAGCTCCCGCTTTGAAAGGAAACAAAACATATTTACCTCCGACTTGTCACACATTAAGCAAGATTGAAAAGATTAATTTTTGTCAGTGTCTTCATGCTATTAAAGTACCCAGTGGTTTTTCTTCAAATATGAATAATTTTTTTTCATTGAAGGATTTGAAATTAATAGGTACGAAATCTCATGATTTCCATGTGTTGATGCAAAAAATTCTACCAGTAGCGGTGCGTGGTATATTGCTGATATCTACCAGAAAGACTATTATTAGGTTATGTAATTTCTTCCAATCTATTTGTAAGAAATTCATTGATCCAAATTTGTTAAATGTATTGGATAATGAAGCAACTCTTATTCTTTGTCAACTAGAAATGTATTTCCCACCAACATTTTTTGATATAATGGATTATCTGTGGATTCATTTGGTGCATGCGATAAGAATATGTGGGCCTGTTTATTTAAGATGGTTGTATCTTTTTTAAAGATATATGAAAATTTAGAAAGGATATGTTAAATACCCTTATCGAACAGAGGCCTCTATTGTTCAAAAATATGTATCAGAAGAGGTTATTGAGTTCTGTACTGATTATTTGAATGAGGTGGAGCATATTGGTCTCCCTTTATCTCGACATATGACTGTTGATAGTGAATGTACACGGGTTTGAGGATTAAAGGTAAAGTTCATTCCACGTGATGAAGTGATGCATGCAAATTTATACATTTTGAACAACACATATGAGGTTCAACCGTATATATCCTCAAATATTGCTGAATTAAAGTTACGATATAATAAAATAAATGAAAAGTGGTTGATTATTGAGCATAACAAGACATTTGTTTCAAGGTTTTAAGAGAAATTCACCCCAGATATATCTGTATCAGAAAAATTGATGTGGTTAGTAGGGGGACCATCTCTTAATGTGATCAAATGGTTTGGTTTTGATATCAATGGCTACACATTTTACACAAAAAACCTGGATGACAAGAGTATCGTTCAGAATAGTGGTGTGATGGTTTTCGCTGAAGTAGTGCATTTTTCGAGTACCAAAGATAAAAACCCAATTTCTGTATCAATGTCATATCATGGAGTTATATAATACATATAGGAAAATGATTATATTTAATTTCGAGTCACTATTTTTAAGTGTAATTGGTTTTATAGTAATAGTGGCGTGAAACATGATGAATATGGATTTAAACTGGTTGATTTAAAAAATATTTAATTACAATGAGGAACCATTTATCATGGTGACACATGAGAAACAAGTATTTTATTTCATTGATCCGTCTAATGATTAGTGGTCAGTTGTTTTTCAAGGAAAAATATAAAATTTTGGTGATGAGGATGATTTTAATGATGTTAGTGATCTACATGAGCCTTATTCATCTATTACTCACTTTCCTGATGATTATAATGAGTATAAGACAGACATAGTGCATGCAGTACGTACTGATCATGATGAAGGAATGTGGGAAAATAATAAATTAGTCTCCTAATTTTTCTGGTAAATATTTATATTTTTTGTCCATTTTTGAAACATAAAAATGCATGCATCTATTTTTACTTAATTATTTTTATCTTCCTTGTTTCAAATTATTTATTTTTCTAATGATATGCAGGTACACAAAATATCATTACACTTTCTAGTAGTAATACTAGATACAGATAGAGAAGAGTAGTCACCAAGATATATCTATTTTGACATATTATTAAATATTCAGTAATATACTTATTTAATGAAATAAAACTGTTAATTTACACAAAAAAACTTGCAGGACTACTGATGCGTCCTCGGTGGAGGAGACTTCTCATTTTACTACTCAAAAATATAGTTTTGAAGTTGGTAAACATGGTATTACACATTTACCAAAAACTATCACTGGCTCGTGATGATAACAAAGTACACATTCGTTTTGATGATAATAATAATACAGTTGGCCCAAATGCAGTTCAGTTTGTCAGTTATATAGTGATGTAGATCCATTGGAGGATTAGTATTTTATATCCTGATTGGAAGTCAGTGGAGAGGATGACGAAGCAACAGCTTTGAGAGGCCTTGACGGTAAAATATCTTAATTTATTTCTTTTATCTCATTTTTTGAATGTTATATATTATAAATGACATATTTAATTTATTCAATTACAGATGACATTCAATTTTGAGGAAACCAAAGATTTTAAGAAAAGATATCTCCCTTTAGGGGCGGTTAGATGGAGAGATTTTAAAAACAAACTGACATGAAATTATGTTTTTGGAAAGAGAAGGTTTGAAAACCCATGTCTTAAGTATCCGTATATAGATAAAGAAACATATAAGTGATTTGTTGACAGTCGTCTGGAAGAGAAATTTCAGTTATGGTAATTGTTTTATATTTTAAAATTTATGCTATATTTTTCTTATTACATAGTATTTTATTTTTATATAATAGGCCTATATGAGATCTCATTAAGGGATCCAGTTGAAAAATGTATACCCTCCTACTTTATCATGTAGAGGGTATTCTTATTTGGAGCAGAAAATGATTGAAAAAAAAAATTGAACTGTTAAGAGCTTGATCAAGTAGTGGTTCAGAAGAGGTCTAGTTTGGTCCTCCATCTCCTCCCACACTCCATGAGAAATGGAAATGAGCAAGAAGAAGAAAAAATGAAGAATATATTACAGAGGAATCCCATCAAGTGGCTGATAGAATTTTATGTAAATATTATTTATTTGTTAACAATTTCTCAATTTTATAATTTATAAACAGTAATATAACTTTTTTATTTTTTATTTTACGATGAACTTTAGGAGAAAGAGACACAGGGCTCTTTTATCATTGAGGGTAGAATGAGCATCCTCGCCACTGATTTGGGAAAGACAGAACACCCCGGTCGTGTTAGAGAATATCAGGCAGGTGTTAGTATTCAAAAGGTTTTTGGTAAGAGTAAGAAATCAAAAGGCCCAGAAATAGAATCCATAAAGAAGAGCTAAAAGATATAAAAGAGTCTATGGTCGATCAAATTCAAGAATTAGTGAAGAAGGCATTATTTGAACACTTTCCAAGATAATCAGAGTCTGCGCAGCCTTCCCCGGTATTTTATTTATTTGTCATAAATTTTTATATTTTATAAATTATAATCACTAAAATAATTTTATTATTTTTCTACCTTTCATATCTGCTCACCGGGACTACCCTGCCCAATCTGCTCACTGGGACTACCCAGCCCAATCTTCTTACCCTTCCCCATATACGCAGCCTTCCGACGTATATTATTTATTTGTCATCAATTTTTCTATTTTATATATTATAAACACTAATATAAAATATTCATTTTTCAGCATTCTTAGCCTACTCACCTGGACTACCCTACCCCATCAGCTTACCCTGCCCCGTCTGCCCAACCTTTCAAGGTATATTATTTTATTTTAATCAATTTTTCTATTTTATATATTTTAAACACTAATATACCTTTTTCATTTTTCTGCCTTCTCAGCCTCCTCACCTATACTACCCTTTCCCACATGCTTACGTTGAGCCTCCACCTCCTCCCTCGGATCAAGCCTTATATTGTGAGTTGTTTGTGAGAGATCCTCATATACATATTGTTGTGTTAGGACAAGTTCATTTTTTTGGGGACTCGGTACATCATCATCCTATGTAGATGGGTCGGGTTAGAGTATCAGTACTTGTTATTACAGATCCTACTGCTCTACTACCATTTCCTACTGTGAAGATCACCAGTGTTGAGGAATGTATGGGCCTTTTTTCCTTTATCCAACTGCCCTTCTTTGTTATATTTCACATGAGGTATGCGTTTTTTTAAATATTAATTACAAATGATTCGAAATTACTTATAATTTTTTCTATCATTTAACTTATATAGGAATATCTGAAAGCAAAAGAAACTAAACTAATGCAACAAAATGTTTAGGAAAATTTGGATGTAGATACTTTTAATATTTCTTATGGGTTAAAAAGATTATCTGAGTCCTCTTCTTCCATGAATTTTATCTATGAGTTTCTGATGATTCCCGATATATGTGGAAGAAATTATGGATTGAAATTAATGAATGAAGATATCATGAATTTAGTTACTTTTGAAGAGATCGTGTAGAGTGAGGTGCAATTGTTTTCTATAAAAGTAAATTGATGTTTGAATTGTTATTTCTTTAATAAAAGATTGTTATTCCATTGATTAACAATATTTTATTTTTAAATTAGGTATCTACACAAGTTTCTTTTAAAAAAGGAAACAACAGTAATTTATAGCTTTATAGATCTGGAGTATATTTCCTTGGAAGCCAAACATGTGAAGAATCATGAAAGAGTTCAATATATATCCAAGAGATTAACACAGACAGAGATTCAGTGCTGGTTTTTTTCATTTCTTGATAAGTAAGAACATCAACATAATTATGAACTAATGATCGTTATAATTTCATTAACTGTGAAATTGTTGTATTGTAGGGGGCATTGGATGTTAGGCGTATTTTTTCCAAGTGAATGCACCTTATATTGGTTTTTCTCTTTATTAGGAGGAGTGTGTAAACCATTTTTCACCTTATTAAACTATTAATTTTTTTTATTTTTTATAAGCTCATTATGTTTATTTTTCATCATTTAGACATGTACTATTAGTTCATATATAAAAAATGTAGTTTATGGAGACATTATAATAAGGAATACATGTTAGAAAAGAAACCAACGAAAATCAAATATGTGGAAGTACAGGTAATTAGTTTTTATATTTTTTTATATATTGTTTTATTTTAGTTAAATGTTTTTTAACTGCAGTTTCATCGTCAAAATGGACATTTTGAATGTGGTTATTATATTCTACGATTCATGTACAAGATAATCACAACTGGGGAAGTACTAATTTCCATAAGGTTAGTTGTATTAATTTTTTTATATATTTTCTGCGATATTATTCTATTTTTTAATTTCATATCATCCAATATTATTGTAGGCATTCAATGATTCACAACCTTATTCCTAATCTGATATGACCCATATTCAATCTACTTTTGCAAACTATTTGTTAAGTCTGATTAAGATTTGTGGTATGTATATTCTAATATTTATAAATAATAATACATATGGGTTCAAAAACCTGACTCTTTTGATATATTAGGTCTTTGAACCTACTAATAGTCAAATGAATGCTTCAACAATAACCAACAATGAGCATGTCATAAATTCTAGAGTCATGGGACTTGCAAATGTCATAAAATTTCTTGAAGTCATTGATTGCAGGTACATGTATTTTAATTTTACTTTATAATAGCAATGTATAGATAATTTTTTTGATTAACTAGATATAATCATTGAAGTTATACGAGGCATTGCATGATAAATGATGTTTAATTGTTTTGTATATTGTGTTATTTTTACAGGGGTTTCGATTTTGTTGGACGTGTAATTGTAATTATTTTATTAAAAAAAATTATTTACGGCGTTGGTTCTCTAAATAAATGACGCCAAAAGTTTAAAAAAATGAACTTTGGCGTCGGTTTTATCTAAAACCGATGCCAAAAAGAGGTTCGACCGGGTCTTTGGTGTCAGTTTTAGATAAAACCGACGTCGAAAACCAGGTCTGTGGTGTCCGTTTTATCTAAAACCAACGCCGAAAACCTAGTTGAACCTCTTTTTGGCATCGGTTTTATATAAAACTGACGCTGAAAATCCCATCTAAAATTAGTTTTGGCATCGGTTTTATGTAAAACCAACGCTTAAAATCTTACCAAAATTATTTTCGGCATCAGTTTTTCAAAAACCGACATCAAAAATCATATTTTTAATGTCGCCTTTATAGACATCGGTTTAAAACCAATGTCAAAAATAAAAAAAAACCGACGTTAATTTATGTTTTTCCACTAATGGTACCTCTTCTTTGATGAATGTTTATGTGTTCCCTATAAAATCCTAGTATCCTTCCTTCAGTAAAATTTGATGATATAATAGGCATTGATTAGTTACCTCAACATAGAGGCCATATCAATTACAATGTAAGAGAATTATATCTAAAAATTAACCCATGTTCACTAATTAATAAAAAAACTAGCAATAAACTCCCTATAAAAATTTTCTCACATTATATTCAGATATTTAGAACAAATGGTTAAGAAAAACTCAACATTAGTTATATTACTGTTATTTTGGAAAATATAAGTCCACTATTTATAAAAAATATATTAAGGATGAAACCTCATTATAAATTAAACTCAAAGACTTGTTTATTTTTAGGGAAACATATAAAAAATGAAGTCGTGTTGACCTAACCCATCATCCAAGTTAGCCTTCCACATGAACAAAATCATGTTCCCAACTACCATGGCAAGCAAAAATTATCGGGTATAACCAACTACCACTCTTTAATAGTTATTTCACAGTATAATTGAAACAACCCATCCATAAAAATAAGATGTACTACTAGAATGTTACTCTATACCAAAGGATCTATACCTACAGTTTACAGAAACCATGGGTATAGAGTTTTTGGCTGATCTGATACCAATAGATTTTTAAAAACTATTGGTATATATATTCCGATATAGGGGACTTATTGGGCTCCTCCTCCCCGACATTCAATTAAAACCCTAATATATCACATGCATATATGCATCCCCCCTTCCCTCAGTAGATTTGTTAAACCTCCCTCTCCTCCTCAAGTGGATTTGCAGCCCCTTCCCATACTTAAGTGATTTCAGCTTCCCCCTTTCCCTCCTATGGTAAATTTTTCATACCTGAGGTGAAATTTCACCCATATGAATGTGTTCATCCTCTATTTGTGGTGATTTTGGTTTTTTTTTGTCTTTAATAGGTAATATTTTCTTCCCTCATATTATTTATTCCCTTTTATTCCTCCATTTTCAAGGTTGTGAATCAATTTTATAGATATAAATTGAGTCTATATGTGTCTTTGAATATATATTTGGATATTGTAAAAATTAATTTTTTTGTGTTATAATTTTTATATATTTTTTAAGTGTTTTACATTATAGAGTAATGATTTTCCATTTTGTTTTTGTATTTTGTTGGAAAAACGTTTCCCAGTATTTTATTTGATCATTCAACCCTAGTTTGCAACCAATAGGGATTAGGTTAGTGTGACATAGCCTATATGAGAGCGTAGTATAAGTATTAGGACTTGGTTCACCAAAATCATTTATTAAACTCAACACCATTTAAAATTGTGAATGTACCTAATGATGGAGATTTTTAAATTGAGATATTATATATTAAAGGATACCACATAAAATTTACATAACCAAATATGTTGTTTTTTACCTTTATTCAACACCATCTATGTTATATGTTTTGTTTTATTTTGGATAAAATCTTATTTTTAAGAATTATAATCATTGAGTTTATAGTAGTTTTCATTTAATTAAGTCATTCCAAGTCATTTTTAGGTATCTCATTAGTTTTCCAGTCTGGGTGATTTTTCTTTAGAAATATTTTGTATATCATTGTTTTTGTGTTTAATTATATGGCTTGCACCCTTGAACATTTTTCAAGTTGTTTCGGTTATGGAAGGAACCTAGGGTGAACACATGTGTACTTTGGGGTTTATTTTTGTTTCTGATTGTTTCATGGAATCATTCGGTCCATATATTATATTGGAATTGAAGTGGTATGGTATTCCATGTATTTAGAGATAAAAACACTCATATTTCTGATGTGACAATTAGGTTGGAGTGATGTCATTTCTTAACATTCTGTGTCACCCCTTGTTGAATAATTCATTAGAAAATTGTGTTTATTTTAAATTATTCATATATGTGTGACCAATGAATTTCAAAGTTAATTTAAAGGTAGTTTTAAACCTTATAATGGTGTGATAATCCATTCCAAGTGTTTTTGATAATTACTAAATGGATTTTAATGAATTTTTCATTCTTAAATAATTATTGGTGAGCACCAGATTGAGGTTCTTAAAAGTTTTATTCTTTTAAATTGATTTCAAACCCAGTGATTGGATGTTTTGAAGGTGTTTAAATTATTAATCATGCATTGTTTTATTTTAAAATGGATCGTGTTAACCCATATTCTCAATATGAGAAACCTTTTCTCAATGTTGGTTTATTTCTAAATCAAATTTTTTAATGTTTAATTTTTTCTAAAAACTAAAAAAAATATTTAAAATGGGTGAGTTATCCCATGTGAACTATGTTTTGAAACTCATTAATGTATTTTAATGTTTTATAATGTGGTGTAAAGGGAAGTGTGAATTCCCATTAAGTTTCAAAAAGTGATTTAATAAAATTAGTTTCAAAAGAAAATGGATATTTCTTTTTAAAGAGAGAGTTAACTTGTCATTCTAAGAATGTTTCATTAAAGCGAATGACTGTTTTTAAATTTATGAAAAATGAGTTTTAAAAAAATGTGTGAGAACCTCTTATACCCCTTTTCAATCATGTATTCCCATTATTTCTTGTGATACCATGAGGGGATAATTATTATTTTTAAATTTATATATGATACTTGTGTTTTGAAATAAATAGGGATTCTATATTTTGAGGATATTAAAGGTGAGGAATGTGTCATTTAAAATGGTCTATACTTTATCTTTGTAATTAATTGAACGTTCTCACCTAATTTTACTTTTAAAGGAAGACATGTGGGAATTTAGTAGGTTTTATATGGATTTGATGACATTCCCTAGGATTATGTGTTCAATGGACATGGACTAGGACTAAGGGATCCTATAGAGTGTAAATTTCCCCCAGAGACTGGTTGAGATTTTGGGTGTGGGGACTGATAGATCCCAAGGAGGGTAGATTGATATTCCAAATTATATAGGAATATAGTGTGATTCGGGAACCTATGTTTAATCAACGACATTTTATATAAAAAAATTAGATCCCATTTGTTAGATCCATGACTCTAGGATCTAATTTTGGATCACTTTTTTGAATTTATATTGTATATTGATTTTATCCCCTTGTTTTTAGATTATTTCTCTGGAACCTATGTTTTTTTTATTTACCTGTGTTTTGTTT
Organism: Viscum album; assembly: GCA_963277665.1. NCBI lineage: Eukaryota > Viridiplantae > Streptophyta > Magnoliopsida > Santalales > Viscaceae > Viscum > Viscum album. The sequence goes on along the minus strand of OY728163.1, from coordinate 1,059,294,862 downwards.
CCTGACATAGAGGTTCCAAACTATGTTCTTCCTTATTATTTTTATGTGGTTTACATATCTATATTTTGAATTGGGATTTAATAATGATTAAAATAATGAAATAGAATGTGTAAATATATTGTTCTTTGAAACTATCATGTAAATAAGTTTGAAATGGTTTTTTATTTAAAGTGTAAAATGTTGCCTTAAAAAAAGTTTTGGAATAACTTACAAAAGAAAGCATTTCTTTCTTATTAATTAAACTATGAGTTTCCGTTGTTTTGAAAAATAATGTTTTAGAACAATGTGACATGTTTTATGGAAAGGATAGTTTAAAAATATATTTTGGAAATGTTTTTTGATGTTATAATCTTCAACTGAGATGGAAATTAGTATTTTATAAAGGGGAGTTATCAATTTGATTTTAAAGTGGAGCTTTAAAAAGGTGGTTTTCACAAGAGGTATTGGCTGGGGGAAAACATTTTCTAAGCATTTATTAATATTTAATGAAAACACTGGAAATGATTTTTAGCACACTTTTGATGTGTTTTCATTTCACTTCATTAAACCTTATAAAAAATGTTATTTTTTTTAATTTCAATCCTGTTTTTTAAACCTCTTGATCTTTTTATGGAGATGTTTTGATAGTGACCATAATAGTGAATTATTAAATGTTAGTGATACCCACCTTGGTTCATTATCTGTAGTCATCACTTATAGAATATATTATTTCTCTTATTCATTGTTTTGATAACTACTAGTATGACTTGATGAATTTAATATTAAAATTTGTTGTAATGAATTTTCTAATTATGGTTTGATTTTTTCAGTGGAACATAACATTGTTTACCTAGTAATAAAATGGTTAGAAGCAGGATGTATCATACAAATCAAACTTTAACTAAGTTTACAAAAAAATATGATTTTTTAGATTTTTAATTTAACAATTCCTTAGATGGAGGTCATATATATTGTATATGGTATAATTGTGTTAGAAGACCATGGTTAATCTGGTAAGAATTTATCTCCCAAATAAAGGAAGCTGGATTTCGAACAAACTATTATGTTTGGTGTCTCCATGGAGAGAGGGGGAAATATTTTACTACTCTTGAATGAAAAGAAATATGTGGTATAGAAAATTTATATTTTACAAGTTTCCATTTGAGAATCATCATGAGAGATATAGTATGTGAGTGCAAGAAGGAAGTTATTCCAATACACAAGAGGAAAATACAGAACATGATGACGTTGAGATTGTGAAAAAATTAATGGATGATGCCAGAACTCTAGTATATCAGGAATGTACTAAAATAACCATGTTATAATTTTTAATGTGTTTATATAATTGAAAAAAATTGTATGTAATTTCTAATACCACCATTGATTAAATGCTTTTTTTATAGGACTTGCTTCTTAATGGTGTAGATATTCTATCAAATCATTATAAGGCATTGAAGTTAATTACGCATCATGGAATTTATAATAATAAATTTCATGATTTTCATAAATATTATAGATTATTTTGGGAAGAAATAGCTAACCATAATGACTATAAATAATTTGGTACATATCTATTGAAGGAAAATGTCTAAGTATGTCCATATCATGTGCCACATAAAATCAAGTGGCATTTTCTATTGATTACCAACCTGTAATATCTTTTCATTTTCTCTGAAATATCATCTATTATGTGATGGCATGATTCTAATATAATAAAAGGTAATGATGAGTTGGTTCATCCTATATATGGATTATAATGCTTGTAATTTTATTCACAACATCATTATTTTTCAGTTGAGGTATGTAATGTCAGGTTGGGTCTATCTAGTGATGGTTCTTATCTGTTTACAATGAAGCTAAGTGCTCAAAGTATGTTGAAAGTTTTTATTAACTTTTATAATCATCCTCCAAGGATTTTTATGAAATATCCTTTCAATTTCTTGATTATATTGATATCTGGAACATTTGATCCTACCAATGATATAGATGTTTACTTCAAACATTTAATCAAAGAGTTGAACTGGCTTTGGGATATGGATGTGTGCACACTCGATGATTCTTTATAAAAAATAATTCAGATGTGTTCTACCCTTATAAGGACTATAAATTGTGTCCCTACTTATTAAATGATGTCTAGATAGAGAATTAAGGTAAAACTATCATTTTATATTTTTTAGAAGCATACATGATTGAGAAAGCATAAATTTCACCATTTTTTCAGTTTTATCGGTCATCGATGATTCTTACTATTGGATCATTAATACAACAATAATTTTAAGATGTTTGATAATATTTTTGGCAGTCAACAACAACCTTAATGTATGTTAGGAATAGATGTGCTAAATAAATTGAAAGATTTCAGTTTATCATTAAGGAAATATCAAAAAAAATATAAAAAGAGGAAGAATGTCAGCATTGAATACACTTACAATTAAAAAAATATAAGTACCTTTTTGAGTTTCAATATTGGTATATGAATTTATTATGTCCTTTTTGGATATAATTCACATTGAAATAAATATATGCTAAATTTTTCTTTCAATATGTATATGTATCAAGGGGAAGACCAAATTTGACTTCTGATCTCACAAGGACCTGATGGATTGAGGTATTAAACTAGAACTGCATCCTTTGTGTATTAGAAAAAATAAATAGAATGTAACTTATAATTCAAATGTGATTAAACTATTAGAGAAAAATAAATATCTGGAAGAATTGGAGAGTATCATGGTTCTTCAAAGCAATTCCAGCAACATATCTAAATAATTCAACAGAAGTTATTTGGAACTAAAATCTCTAAACACTCATGATTTTCAAATCCTCCTTCATTAATTTAAAAAAATTGGTTACAACCATGAAAGAGGCACACACGCATGGAAGAAAATTACATTAAATCGCAAGCCCGAGGACTTAACCACACGACCTACCCCTCACCCCCAAAACCCTTACCACCCCACCACCAACGGTGGGGCTAAACGTGTTTTCCAGTTTATGGGGTATTGAGGCGGCCTTACCCCACCCCCTCTCGCACGTCCCCAGCTAGGCCCAAGGTGGCCACCCTTGGGCTTGGTCCAGTTCCCACGGAGTCGAGGGGACGAGAGGATCACTAGCATATGAAACGTGTTTTCCGGTTTAGGGGGTATTGAGGCGGCCTTACCCCACCCCATGTCGCACATCCCCAGCTAGGCCCATGGTGGGAACCCTTGGGCTAGGGCCAGTTCCCGCGGAGTCAAGGGGACGAGAGGATCGCTGGCGTATGGTGCATGTTGCCTTTTTGAGGAATCAAACCTGGAACCTCGACGACGGGATGCCACCACCTTGAACTAACTCACCTAGTGATAATTTAAGTTTAACAGTGATTTTCTTGTTCCATTTTATAAAGGCATTTATGCTAAAAGGATATCCAAGTAATTCTTGATAAAAAATCGAAAAGAGGCACCATTAATTTTGTGTGAGTTGGAAAAAAATTCTTCATCATTTTTCACCTACATGATGTGTTTAATATTTTATCATCCAACTGAAACACGTATTGTGGGACCCATTACTTTTTTTTGGATTTATCCTACAGAAATAAATGTGTTTATAAAGAAATATTATGTTCGAAAAAATAATTAACCTAAAGATTCAATTGTGAGAGGTTATCTGTCTCAACAATGTGTGGATTCTGTTCGTTGTGTTTGTTTTATGTGATAACAAGACATAATTGTCCAATGAGAAATGAAGATGAAAAGTTTAGGGAAATTGAGCCCTCATTTCCATTTCATCTCCAAACAAGAGTAATTATTGGGTTATTTACTTTGGCTATATTTAGTCATAAAGAGAAGGATATAGAACATCACAAAGCTTTATATAGTTGTGGTTTGTTTAATGACTATATCAAGTAATTAATTTGGATATTTATATGTTATCTCATACTATGTCATTTCACATGTATCTTTTATTTTTATTATCATTTAATATAGGTAACATAAAAAATTATATGTATACTTTATCGATCTTTTCCTTTGAGAAGGACGGAGGCTTTCCACAGCCAAGAGTTTCTGGCTTGGTTCAAATCAAAGGTTTGATCAATACATTAATTAACTAATATATAGATATACATTTAATTTTATTATTTATATATATTTCCAGAATTGAGTTTACCTATTGACTCAGTTTCATAAAAATTAAGAGTGTTGGATTCTGGACCCAATCCATTGGTTTTTGAATGAACATATTTAATAATAAATTGAAAAAATGTTTTACAAATGTTTAAGAGGTGAAAATAAGAACAAGGAATGAAGGTGTTATGTTAACTTTTACAATGGAAAGTTATACCAGTGCATTAGTTAGTCGGCCATAATATGAATATTTTTATTATTATAGACTTTTTTAGAAAATATTATTATTCTATTACTACTCTCAAAGTTGAGTCACTATGATGAAATGTAAATTATTTCACTTAACAGTGTGATACAGTAAATTTAATGAGTATTATATATTCAAAGTTATTAACATGAGTCAATTCCTAGCTACCTATGAACCATATATGTTGGAATCAATGTCAAAATAAGTGTTAAATGTGAAATATCTACTAAGAATTGATTATGGGGTCATTAATGAAGTAATCCCAAGATATATTTTTCCTGATGATGTGGAATAAATTGACACCATTAACGCCACAATTGGTGTTGACAAAAATATTGCATTTGATGTCTCAAATTGTCCCTTTGTGAGAGTTGATTTTGAACCTAAAGAAATGGTGGATAATTTATAGAAGCTACCGTATATGTTTACATTTAATTTAGTTTAACCTTACATTTTTTTCTTAGGTTTGTATTAATAAAATTACATTAATCTGGTTTTATTTTTGAATGATATGTATGTTTTAGTATTTTTTTGTTCAGTTACATTTAATTAGATTTATTTCAGTTCATAAAACCATTTTAAAATGGTTTTTAAAAAATGAATAACTTCATTTTAAATTGTTTTTACTAAAAAGTTGTGGTCACATTATTTATGAATTCTTTGACTTCTAAATTTTTTTCTTGTTTTTTAAAAACTATTTTAAAAAAATGGTACATTTCATTCTTATGAATATCATGAAAGAAGTTTGAATGAAGAGATTATTTGATGCAGATCATCAGAGGCATAATCATGGATTGGATCCTTGAGTTCCCTTAGTGAGTACAATAATTTTAATATTTTTATTATGTATTACACATAATGATGTGTTCATATTCTTTATCAAAAAAATTTAGGTAAATTCAGTTTCACCAAATTTGACTTCTCCTCATCCTATCAGCATGGGTCCGGTCAGGGATGCTCTTAAACACCGATGAAGCACATTTCTAACACATTCCCATCGTGGACCACTAGAAAACACTTCATCTACCACACCCTTCCATCATCTTCTTGATCATGGAAGGATGTTCCCAAGAATTTTTGCAACATCATCTTATTAGCCACTTTTTCCCATACCATGTCTACACTGCCAATAGGGATGTTCTTACGCTTACCCCCATCATAATATAACATAGCATATTCTTCCCATACCATGTCTACATTACCTTCTTGGATATTCTTACCCATGCCTCCATCACCATCTCATTTTTCCTCTTCTTCTCATACCATTTCTACACCGCCTGTAGGGATGCTTCCACCTATACCATTTATATATTTTTTGATGAATCCCCACCCCTAAATCCAATATAAATCTATGTGTATATTTCCTCCAATCCTTATACCCATTTACGATCTGATGATTTTTCCCTTTCATCTCCCACTCAAGTGAATTCAGATCACATAGAGAATGCATTAGAGTAGACGCATCATTCAGAGGATACTAATCTAGGAAATCCCATGGACCCATTAGAGCGTATTGGGAATCCCATATCCGGTTTTATTAATTATAACCATGTGAAGTTATATTACTTCATTATTGTCCTATTTTATTATAACTGAATTCTTCTTCTTTTTTCACACTTTAATCTTATTTAGTTAGATCCAAAATTATGCGATGTGGGTGTACCCATATGCAGGATACTTGGATTAATAAAATAAAATTAATGATGGATTGCAATCAATAAAATAAGATGGTTGGTAAAAATACCATGGAGTGTATAATTTTCATGGACATAATAGCCAAGCACCACAATATCAGTCTGGTTGAACCAGTATCATGGAGACATCTCGGTAATGATATCATGAAAAATGAATGGGTATATATATGGGTACAAAAAGTTTATAAATTTATATCTATATTATTAAAGAATTTATGTGAATTAATATATTCATTTTAGAGTCCATTCAACTTTCCTGGTGGTGAAGATGTTAAGGTTTCAAGGTTATTGTTCTTGGGGAGTTATGGTGATCATACAAGCATGAGTTATATATTGGTTGGAGTATTAGAGTCATTTTGGATTTAGAGTATGTGCCCCTATTCCATGACAATCCAAAAAACTCAATATCAAACAATTATCTCATATTGGAAGAATAATGAGTTTAGTGAATTTCCAATCCTTAAAAGTTTTCATCAAAAATTTATTTTTATTAAATATATTGAATTTATTTTTTTAGGAACTGTTGGGAAAAAACAAAAATAAAAATAAGCATCAATGAAGTATCTACAAGAATTGGGGTACACTACAATGCCCAAGCATGGAAAGCAAAATATAATTCAAATTCCATATACCTTTCTTATGTCATGTGATTTAGAAATCATCTTAACTTTTTTTTACTGTGTTAATATTCATTTTCAATATATTTGTTTAGTGTTCACTTGGATTTTATTTCTATTTTCATCACTAAATATTAGATTATATTTATCTAATTCTCTTAATGAGTATCTAAAATTACATAGTGTTTATCGTTCGCTTTTATTTATGAATTTTTCATCAATGATTATCACATGTTTAAATTTTTCAATTATTAATTCATTTAGAAGTTATTGCTTTTAATTATTATTCAGTTTTAGAAAATGTTTATTTTTTGAATATGCGTACACTAATAAATGTCATTTTCATAAATTGGTATTGGGAATCAAAGGTCGTATGCCTCTAGAAAAATTATTTTAATTGATTTGGAATAAAAAATTTGGAAGTTCAACAAAAAAAAAGAAAAATTTGTAAGTATTTTTTTTTATTTTTCAAATATATATATGAAATTTATAATTTAATATATTGTTTACATTTTCAACAGTCTTCCTTGATGTCCCTCTCTTCCAAAGAAGATGAAAACTTCATCCCAAAAGATCATTTGTGTCAGGTATAAAGTGAGAATCGCCCACAAAGAGACTGATGTTAACCAGGAAAAAAATCATATCCTCATGGTAATGGTTCTTTTCGGGATCCTTTAAAACCTCACAGACCCCCAATATAAAAATAACTCATATAGAAGAAGCTAAGGGAAAAAAAGTTCTTTACATAAGATTGAAAGAAGTAAACAATAGTATGAAAGATGTAAGATGATCACCGAACACTCCCTAAAGGATTTTTTAGTTATAAGTAAAAAAAATTCATCAAAGTATTATAGTATTATTCATTAATATGTGGAATCAATACTCTCTTTTAATGATTCAATAATTGATTCCAATGAGGTTCCTAGTTTCGGTGGAGCTAGTGGTGGTGGCGATGATGATTTTGATGATGTTGTTGATGATGTTGTTGCTCCAGATGATGCAATTTCTAATCTAGATTATGTTATTGGTGATGAGGATGTTACTAATGGTTATGATATGTTGTTTATGGTTATAATTTTAGTGATATAAGATATATTTATCTCCTTTATTTTTTACTTAGAATGAAGGAGATTTTTGGAAGAGTTTTCATTACTTGAATTGATTTCTTATATAGATGTATCTATATTTTTTAGTACAATATATGGTTTCAAAATTATTAAAATAATTTAGTTGAATGTTAAATATATAATTTTTTTATATAATTTTAGGTATACTTTGTTTTTTTATGATTTACAGGTTTAGGTGGTGGTGTAAGATTTGTAGTTGTTGGTGGTTCAAAATGCAGGCAGTTAGTTGTACCCACGATACTCAAAAATGTGGGTACGGTTTCCCTATTGGATTAAGTTATACCCACAGGGTTTTAAACCATGTACATAGATATATCATCATGATTGTTTTTAAATTGTGGGTATGAAAAAATATAAATGACCTATACCAATGGTTTTTCTAGAAATAGTGGGTACTAATATATTTATTTATATGCATCCATCAGCAATGGTTCCTAAAACCATGGGTATATCCTTTAACCAATGCTTTAGGGGTTATACCCACAGATTTAATCCATGGGTATTGATTCACTTAACAATAGTGATTAACATACCAACGAAATAATATTTAGTAATATAAGAAAACCAGATACCATAAATAATAATATATAATAAATATAAATCATTCCATTACTAAACTTACACAAGATATCTCAAAAGAAAAAACCAAAACTCAAAAAAAAGTACAATTCCGAAAAGGGACAAGTATAACTCAATGGGTACAAAATACCCAAAAAACTACATGATTCCCTCCCTATGAGATCACATATCCTCCAAAAATACTATATAGTAGTAATTAAGAAGAGACTTCCTGGTAAATGGTCCTTTTCCATTACTTATGTCATAAAAAATGAAATTGAAAAATTCCCAAAAGGGACCATGTAGGGTGTGAGGTATGAATCCCAATAGGATAAATAAGGAAAAAAGGAATAACATGCACAAGATAATTATGTAAGTATAATCAATTTTATAATAAACATTAACATCATATAACCATATAAATAAATGTGAGAAAATGCATATAATATATCTCATAACTTCAAAATGGATCTAATAAAATAAATATATCATATAAACTAATCCATATTAAGTAATGTAAACATATGGCTCTAACTACTAGGCCTAACTTGACTAGTTAAAAAATATTATAGATAACTAAGTATTGGAAGCTCTCATGGTCCTCCCTTGGCCCAACTCCAATATCTCACATTGTTTATCGACAACCAACATGGATCCTCACATGGTCTTCCAACCAAAAGGGTCACTTAGTCCCATAGAAATAAATGGATCCTTGTATGATCCTCCCTTATAAGTCTCACCTAGCCCCCCAAACAATCCTTCTTCCCACACCCTAGATAACCCATTTATTACTCCATTCTTAAACATCACAAGAAACTCTTCATATCAATCAAGATATAACACAAGAAATTTATAGTAAAACAAGACAAATTTAAAAGAACAACCTTTTCATGGTAAAATAATTTCTAAAACCACTTTATAAATCCATTTACAATTAGAAAACCTCTTTTATCCATTTTATCAAACACTTTGTGGGCATACAATCCATGCCCATTTAGAAAAGCCCACATCAAAGACCAAATTTAAAATATAGAAAATAAAATATATCAAACATAGAATAGACCCTAGTAATAAATGATTGAAATGGATATTTAAACAAAACAACCCAAAGTTGATTAGATATTAAATAGTAGGACATGGAACATCCCTAAAATAGAGACACTTACCTCAGATTTGGTCCAAAGATCATTTTCATTGATGAAGAAAAACTAAAATAGGTAGAACCAACACTCACAAACCTATTCAATGAGAAATAAAACAAAACCCCACATTACATACCCTATATTCATGAATCACCACACTAGGGTTTCACACATCCAAAAAAATGGAATAATAAGAAATAAAGAGGGTTAAATTGGAGGTAATAATGAAAAAATTGACTTACCTCAAGATAAAACACCAAGATTCCAATAGAAAACTACCAAGGGAGGAAGAGGAGAGCTCCACCCCCAAGGGAGGAGGGTTATGCATTCTAGGGGAAGAGAAAGATCCCAAAAAATTAAAAAACCAATAGGGGAATTTTGGTAATTTTTTAATTTTTTACAATATGGATAGGGTAACATGGTTTGGACACATGGTTAGGAAAAAAATATGCCAAATTTGTGGTTATGAATGTTAACTCAAAATAGGCCACATAGTTTACTCAAGGGTTTTTCATAGATTGAAAGACCATACCCAAACTATGTGAAACCACATTATTAAAAACAAAAGAACCCCTCGAATGATTACCATTGGGTCTAGAAAAACTGTGTGCTAACCATGTGATCCAGCATCTCTCCCTTAAATAATCATGTTTTAATCCCCGACCCCCTGGAATTTTGATAACACACTCAAAGATAAATAAAACTAAAAATTAGACATTATAGTGACCCAGAGGGTGTCACAAACTCCCCACCATGCCACTTTATTCCCCATGAAAATCCACAGACTTCTCTATAAGAAAATAGGTGAGGCCAATTATACCTCACCCAACCTTACCACTCCCATATCTCATGGTTATATCCTCTATGTATTAATAAAACACATACTGATAAGATCCCCTTCCCACATATCACCCTTTTATGAACATTTGTGACCTGAATAAGCTTCTTCACAATGACAGAATCATCTTATAACTCCAAATTTAGATATAGGTTTGGATTTTATATCTTTATCTTGCATATATGGAAGATGAAATGAATTTAGGATAGATATGGTGGAATATTAAAACTGTTGGATACCTTCTTGAGATGCTCTACAAAATGACATGGTTTGACATGACATTGTTATAATTTCCCCTAATTCCTTAAATAATAGAATCCCAAAGAAAACGATTCCTATAAAACACCTAATCTCTTCCCTAAAACACAAATGTTTATTGAATATGGTCTGCATTCAACTTCTAGTGACTCTGATCTATCAATAACCATATCTAAATTGGAAACAATGTCTCATTCATCTCATGTACAAGTCACAGTCAAACCAAAGAATGCTCTCCCACCTCAGTCCATCATAATTGGGATTTTCCTGGACACTCTTATAACTCCTCATGTAGGGACTTGTTCATCAACTCCTAATAACTGTAACTATAATAAAACTCTCAATGGAGAGTTCATTTCCCATGAACCACTAAAATAAAACACACACACCCACGATATATCCTCAATAGTTTGGATGATAAGATTATACATGCCCTTTGACTATGGGTGATATGTGTTGTTTAACCTCAACTAGGTTCTAAACCCTCTTATATTCCCTTCCAAAAGAGAGATATAAAATTGGAATTTGGGTATGAGGGTATCACTGAGTCCACTACATTAAGTCAAACAACCTCTTGAATATAATGGATTTTGAGGTCCTAAACCTTCATTGAGTCCATGATCAGTATAAAATGGTATGATTTCATTATAATATCAACAATCACCCATATGGAATCCTTCTCACTCAGTGATGGGTTATTCTGATCATGAAATCCATATAGATCTCATCCCACTTTCACACTATCGTGGGAAGAGGCTCCAACAACCTGATTAGTCTATGATGCCAAACCATTATCCCATTGTAGTTCATGCATCTAGAAATGATTTCAACCAAAGTACATCTCATTTATGGACAAAAATACCATCTTCTCAAGGAATAGAACATCTTGATCAATCTTTTGTTTACATCCCAACTATAATTATGCACTCTATGCATCACATCATGGCTCTAGCTCAGAGGAACTACCATCCACTTCTAATTGAGAATAGATCCATCATGAGACCAGGACCAATCACATGATGTATCCCGACCATTTAAAGAAAAAATAATATATTGGTAAATGGGGTCAGATAACTACGCATCCCTCACCTGATCGATGTGATAGGTTGTAATCAATGCACTTTCCAAGAACATCTACCATCCATCATCATGCCCATCTAGTCTCAAGTCAGAAAACATTTTCATCATACCCCACTCATCTATTGATTCTCAAAAATCCTACAATAGAAGTTTCCTACTCAAAGAATCAGTGAAAACATTATGATTCCCATTGATATACACAATCTCAAGATCAAATCAATGAAGGTACTCCACCTAATGCCTCTAGGTGAGGTTCATGTCTCTCTGAGTGAAGATGTAAATCATGATATTATGATATGAATACACTGATAAATGATCCCCAAAGAGGTTTTATCTCCAAATATTTAGAATATTCATAATAGATATAAATTCTACGTCATGGGTGGGATAATTTTATTCAAGTGGGTGTAAATTCTATAATCCATTTGCCACCACATGGTCATTCTGCATCAACACACACCCCAAACCCACACCGAAATCATCACAATACATTGTATAAGCTCTCCCAATATCATGTAGAATAAAAATATGAGCATATGATAGAAGGTTCTGTAACTTATTGAAATTAATCTATCACTTATCATCCCCTGAAAACATCACACATTTCTTGGTCAAATCTATAATGGGAGAATCTATCATAGAGAATTACCAAAAAAGTGTTTATAATACCTATAAAATCCAAGAAATCTAAAAATATGAACCACATTCTTGGGATTCTCTAAATACATGAATTCTCTGTGCTTATTTGGAACAACATAAACTCCAACCTAAAAAATCCTATGTCTTGGAATCATCACTTCTTGAATCCAAAAATTTCACATAGACAATTTGGCCTATAGATGATGCTATCCAAAAACACTTAAAAGACCTATAAATGGTTAGAATTATCCCCCTCCTTCATTTAATATTATAATATTTCATCCATGAACATGGCTACAAATGATTACAAGAATTTATGGATGACATAATTCATTAGGTATATAAAGACAGCAGGATCATTTGTACGATTGAATGGCATAACCAAATTCTCAGTGATATGATATTGGCTTCACAATGTGGTCTTAGAAACATCTTATCCTCGAACCCTCAACTGGTGGTACCACGATCATAGATTAATATTCAAAAACCAATGGGCTCCTCTAATATAATAAAAAAGATCATTCATTATGGTTAATGGGTATTTATTCCTTACTATCACCTGGTTAAAATTATAATAGTCAATGCAATTTTACAGTCTACCATATTCTTTATTTTTAAATAGAACTGGAATATCCCACAGTGTCACTTAAGGATGAATAAGACCCTTTCCAATATGTTCCTCTAGATAAACTATCATCTCCTTTAGCTCAGCTAGTGCCAACTGATAATATGGAAGGGAAATTGTTTTAATATTAGGAAGAAAATTGATTGAAAAATAAACCACTTGTTGGGGAAACAATACTACGAAATAAAATAGAAACATGTATGGGTACCTATCCATGATCATAGAAAGATTACCCAGTGAACTCTACCCAATAACCTAAAGAAAGAACCTGGAAAACTAACATGATATCAACCCCAACTCTGAGTAACAAGTCCTACCTTCTTTGACTGTAGATCTCACTAAACTTAAAATACATAAGTTATCTTGTCCATAGTAAGGAACTTGACTCTACTGTGATAACAACCAACTTGATACTTGAATCTGATTAACTAACCCAAACTGATAATGTGGATGAACATGTCTAGGAACAAAACAATAAATTCCAAAATGATCTCCACATCAACAGCCATAACATGACACTCAAGGAACCTAAAGACTTTATCCTTTTTCCAACTCAATGTTGTCATAAGGTCTAAAACATAAGGCATAAACTAATATTTCATACCAAAATTATCAATAAATTAATTGAAATTAATGAATGGAATGTGATAGTGTAAAATATAATCGATGTCATGGAAGAAGCAGTACATGTCATACCTTTATTGGTGGATAGATTGGATTCTAATTCCTTTGGTATGACCTCTGATACATGGTGACACCCTGGTATAAAACTATTCTGAGTATTTTTTCCCTTGTGAGAATTTTTAATTTATATGTGGATGATATCCTACCCCCTTTTAGCCCTTAACTTCACTTAATACCCCTTCAAGGAAATAGAGCCTAAACCACACCCATATAAAACCAACTGAAAAAAGTGACGGATATGCCCTAACAGCCCATATTGATTGAAAGTCCTCAGAGTATCTCAATAATGCCTCCAAATTGGACCTCCATTCCTAAACTTATTCTAAAAAAATTATTTCATGTAGGGTCTATATAAAAAAATCCTAAAGATAGTTGGGTAAAGTGTCTACTACCTTTCTATGTCTCGTTGCACTTCCACTTCTATCATGGAGAAGAACTTTGGCACCCACCCACTGAAGTTAAACCACTAAGACCTATCTTTCCAGTCAAATATGCCTCTTCTATCACTTCCTTGTCAACAAAATTTGAATATGTTAGTAAGAATAAAATAATGTTCATATATCTGATCTCTGGCCCCAAGCCCACCTCTAAATGTCGATCCATGAGATAAATTTTTTTGAGTATATCTGAAGATATATGGACAAACTCAATAAATATAGTGGCCTACTCCATCACTGAATGATCACCCTACTCCGTCTTTAGAAACTCATAGGCCTTCACTGCTCTCAAGGAATCTTGGTTGAATTATTCATCAAATTCTACCCTAAAAGGGGTCCACATGAGATCAACTTTCTTCCCCAAAAGAACCATTGACACCCACAAATTCTTACTTATTCCTTCTAGTATAGAAATGGAAAACCCACATTAGAGTTATCAAGGGTGTTAAAAAACATATATATCTACTCAATACAATAAAAAAATTTCTCAGGCTCATTTGGTCCCTTATCACCATGAAACACTTATGGATTATTCCTCAAAAATCATGAGCATAGTATATGGACTATGTATTCTCGTGACTACCCACTTAACATGTGGTTTGGATCATAGAAATCACCAAGTCCACAAAAGATGAAACATAGAGGGTGTTCACCTTTGTGTTACTCACTAATACACACTCTCTACTTTTAGATACCCAAGCTTGACATACTTGGACATTACATTTCTTTTGCGGAATACTTGATACATGACACAAACAGACTCTGAAACACTGTATCAGTTTAGTTCCTTTGGATACTCGGAACATAATCTTCTAATCATGGTTAAATATATTCAAAATATACCATAAATATCATCACCTATTTTCCTACCTAAAACATTTATTTATATCCTAGGTAAAAGAAAACATAAATATAGTGAGCATCAAATGCTCAGTAAGGGTAAACATGGAGAACATAAAACAAACCATAAACATTTGAATGTAAAAAGATGAACATAATGTTTAAACAACAAAATATTGTGTCATGAAATAAATCATGGTAGTATGTAATTAATGGATCATAAAATAACATTAAACATGTTATATTAGAATTGTCAAAAAACATGTAATTGGGGAAAACTAATGATCACATAATATGATTTCCATAGTAGCGAAGACAATACTTCCAAGAGCATCATAGTTGAAAAAAGTCATTTACAGAACTAGGTTTACTTTCCATTTCAGTCATGACTATCTCATTTGATAAAAATATTTACCGAATGCATTGGAGGGAGATATAGGTCCCACCCATCTCATAATGAATCATTTAACATGTTCCACAAAAACCTAAATCATTAATTATACATAACCCAAGAAAAAATGGGTTTTCTTGAACATCGTTCCATCATAAAATAATCCATATAAAATATTATTCCATCATTAACACAATAAAATAACAGTAATAATTGGTATATAAATATAACCCAAATTAAATATAATATTCTTATATGGAAAATAATTATGATAAACCACTTGAACTTAGTTCTTGAGGAAAATATCCTTTCTTCTTCAAAAATGTTTTATTTTCTCAAAACGTCGTGAGACTTTCAATGAAAATAGTTTAATTAAAAATAAACATGAAATAGTATATAGGATTATTTTTGTAAATAAGGCTTCATGATAACATAAATATCCATTCATGCTGTATAAGTTAAAAAAACTATCTCCTCGTACTTTTGTCAAAAAAAAGTCAAAAAGTACCTCGTATGGTAAAAAAAGAATGATTCCTTCCATACCATGTAGTAAAATTAAAGAATGGGTAAAATGAATTTAAACATACATAGAATAATAATAATAATTTTGTGAAAATTGTTTTAGAAAACACAGACCTGGATGATAAATATATCCCAAGTAAATACTTACGAATACACAGTCTCAGATAAAACGAGATTGGAAAATTTATCCCTTACCTTAGGTATGATTTCTTCGGTATGTGTTTGAAACTCATGTATAGTTTTTTTAAACATATTATTAAATTTTAATAGAACCATAATAATATTTATTATATCATATATGATTCACTTATGACTTTATATTACCCATTCATTTGTCAATTTCATGTTAAAGCAAAATTTTGGGTAATAATCATTTTATTTATCACACGTGTTTTGAATTGTTATTATTGATATTATTAATTATATAATGATTTAATTACTTCCATAATGTAAAAAAATATTTATATATTATATATATTCAGTAAGTAAATATATATATATATATATAATATAGATAAATGAAAAGGAATACACTGTTCATGGAGATGGTAGGTCGTGTGTGCACATGAACACTGTTTTCGTTTCCTTATTGAATGACATATATATATACATAAATATTGTAGAATTATTATGTCATATGTTTTGATGATTATTTATTACATATACTTTATAATCATTCTTTAATGGTTAACATGGGGAATGAATCTCATCGAGTCGTGGAGATGGTAAGTCGTACGTACGCATGAGCGACGATATTCTTATGATAATTGTTGAATGGTATTGGATTGGATGGTGTATGAAATATAAAAATTAGTATCATGTTACAATAATAATATATAGTTACTATTTCCACCATTATACCCATCCAAGTACGGTGGTGGAGAAAAAAATATTACACCACAGCGTGGAGATGGTAAATCGTACGTACATATGCACAGTGATTTTGTTTTTCATAGGATGGATAGAAGGTGAAATAGTGTTGTTTAATATTTATAATAACATATAATAATAAGATTTATACTGATGTTATTACTTTATAATTAAATAACCAATTAATTGGAATTATAAGAATAAGGAAATTTGAAAGAATCGGTAGAAGAGATCACCTCTTCCTTGACGTGCCTCCTTTAAATTTCCTCTTAGGGTAATAGAGTTGGCCTTTTGAGAATACCAGAACCTTTATAATGTTACTAGGGAATATTATAAGATAAATGGGAAGGTTTTGGCCGAGCTTAAAAGCTCAAAATGGAGTGAAAAGGATAGTGAAGAGGTGTCCTTTTATAAGAGAGGAGAGGGTCACTTTAGGAAACTCTCAAAATATTACTTTATTAAAAAAATTATTTTTGGTTAAAAAAGGTCCAAAACTCATTTACTTCATATATAATATTAATATTGTTCAAATTATACTCAACCAATAGGTTTTGGACATGTTTAATTCTCAAATTTAAACTTCTCTTTTAGCTTTAACCCTTAGCTAACTAATTTATCTCTTACCATGTCTTCTTGTATATTCATACTATTTGGTTAATATAGTTACTATAAAATTCAAATTGAACCAAAATTGGTTCATTAATAACATGATAAAAATTATCTATGTAATTTTTCTGAATCACATATTTTTAGGACTATTATATCATTTAATAAAATATTATTATTTTTAACCCCATTTATGTTAGTTTTTTACTATTCATATCATGACTTTTAAAAAATCCATAAAAACATGATTCTTTCTAAAAAACATAATTAATTCAAATATAAAAATTCATAATCATTGATAAAATTCGAGGATGGCATAAAAATTATCAAATTAAGTTTATTTATATTTATAATCTCATTTATTTCAATCATTCATTAATGAGGTAATCACTACATCATCACTGTGTCATAAATAAATTTATTTATCTGGTGTTAAAAAGTTATAAATAAAATACTATGATGTAGAAAAAAATTTATAGTTATAATAACTATTTATAGACATAGGTATCAATTATATGACCTTATATTAAAATATATTTAGTAAAAGATATATGTTTATGTTATAATTATCTTTACATTAAATAAATTCATATAAAATATCATTTTCACATCCAAGTGAACCCATTAGGTCCCAAAATAGAACCAAAGATTATCATGGTTCGAAATATCTCATTAAATAGGATTAGTAAATATGTTAGGGTAGGTTAATATTATTATAATATTATTTTTTACCCTTATTTACCATATTTACCCTTTAACCATGGTAAATAAAATAATTACTGAAGTCACTATTCATAATGTATAAAAATAAAAGGTAACTATTTACCCAATTTGAACCTTATAAATCCAAATATGGAATCAATTTTTCCAAATTCAAAAAATATAAGTTGCAGTAATTAATTTAAAATTAATTCTCATTGTCAAAACTAAAACGCGGGTTTTTAAGATATAATAACTATCAAAACATGGACATGTGTTTATGTCCAATTAAAAAGTGAAATTACTTCTAATGACCAAAATTGTATTAAATGATAAAAATATAATCCTATTAAACTTTAAAACCAATTAAAAATATAATCAAAATACATAAATTAATTAGGTAAAAAGTTAGTTTTGAATTAAAATGCAGTATATTTCACTATTCATTAAAATTTTAATTTTATTAGAAAAATACCAAAAATTCATCAAAATAAAATTTTATGTACCGCTTACAGATAATATTTTTATTTTTTAAAATATAACTTATAAAAGTGTCAGAACTAGATTTAAAATGGATGTGCCATCAAAAGGTGGTAAAACAGTATTTTTTTAAAATACTTCTTTTATCTGAAAAAAAAATGATTTTGTTCTAATATTAATACCTTGGTTGATTTCCTTGACTTGAGACACCCCTATGGATGTGTTCCTTACATAAGGACCTAATTTCCCCTTTACCTTAAATTGTATAAAAACTTTTTTAGGTTTTGTTTCTATTAGAATAAATATATCATAATTTTGAATGAATTGAAGAAGATGTTTGACCATGATTTAGACCCCATGCTAATCCCATAGTATAATTGATAGAATTAAACGATTTTTAAAACTTAATTTGAAAGGTTAAAATTTAAATTACTTAATAAATTGTATGAATTATAATACATAAGACATGCCTCATACTCAAGATAAGGGAGATACTTGGATCCTTGTAGTATTCCTTGGACGGGCTCATCGAGCTTTATAATTTGAATTTTTTAGTGTCTTGTATATATACCAGGGTAAATACTTGTTATCCCTTGGATGTGATCACCATTCATTTACGTTACCTCTATGTGGGTGATATCAGTTCCCTAAGGGATGCACCGTGGATAGGATCCGTGGCTAGATGATTATATCATTTCACGAGTGATACTGATTCCTCTACATGATATAATAGAGATGGGAATGGAGGGTT
Organism: Viscum album; assembly: GCA_963277665.1. Taxonomy (NCBI): domain Eukaryota; kingdom Viridiplantae; phylum Streptophyta; class Magnoliopsida; order Santalales; family Viscaceae; genus Viscum; species Viscum album. The sequence goes on along the minus strand of OY728163.1, from coordinate 1,059,275,678 downwards.
TGTCTTCACACCATGTAATGTGTGATAATTGAGATTATATTTATAGATTTCGAGGGATAGAATCCTATGTCATGGAGTTTTTATTTTACTCTGAGTGAGATACTTGGGTTCCTTCATATGGTTCACCTCATATAGGCCCAGGATTCCACTTATTAAAGCAATTATATTTTTATAATTCCAAGATTTAAAATTTCAAAAATTAAAGGACACTTCCTCCAAGAAAAATCATATTCTTGGGCTCTATCCAATGTTTTTAATTTATTTATGATGGTAATTACACTTTATATCTTACTTGAATAGGTAACCATGGTTTAGAGACATCTCGATTAGGTCGAAGAAGTTGGTGTCTATCAGGTATCCCATGATGAACTTTATCTGATTTATTTATTTATTTATTACCTTATATTTATTATTATTGGAACACTACTAATTTTATATGAGCATAATGGATTGATCTAGAAATATTTGGTTGTGTCCTAATGATTTTTTCTCAGATTTTTCTTAGTCGACCCTTAGTACCTAAGTATACTTCATGCTTATATGTATAGATAAAGGGAAGTTTCTGGCTACTGATGCTTGATTCTTGGTGCTATGATAGACCATGCGGGTATAGGACCGAGTCTATGTTTTTGATTCCAGTGGTTACACCTTTTTTCCATTTTTTACTTTTAAATAAAAAGTGGTATATGCATGTTTTTCTTATATCATATGTACAACTTTTTTTTATATCTACTAGAAATGATCATCATCATCATTTTTTCTATCTATTTACAATTCAACACCCAACTATTTATTTATCCACATTTTTTATTGTTACACCAAACTTCTTTTTCAGTAATAATTTTTCTATTAATTGTATATATTTTTACCATTTTTCTCCACTCTGACTCAGAACGTCATAGTCTCCCCATGGACACACCATAGTCCCTCACTGCAAGTTAGCAACCTCAGCGTATGGGGAGGAATGCTTCAGCTCATATGGTGTACAATCTCGGGGCACTGCTTAGTTGATTCTGGGGTGGGATGCAACACATATAAATTACCTCTTATTTATCATCTATTAAGTTATGATATATAATTATAATAAAACTATATAATATCATTATTCTTTTGGAATAGTGATATTATAAATAAATAACCTCATAATCATCCATTAAATTATTGTATAGTCAGGTTTGGGACAGTTTTTACCACCTAATTAAAAAATCCTCTAAAATATTAGAGTATATGACAAAGGAAACTTAACTACTGATTATATATGATATAAATAATTAAATAATTATTTTAATTTACATATTTAATGTTAAATTTAATATTAATCTCATAAATTAAGATATCAAACTACATTTACTAAAATCAATGAAACATGTTCATTATTGAATTCATCTTTATGGACCACAACCAAAAGAACTATATAATGAAATTATAACATTATATATATTTATAAATAATAAATTATAATATTTTTTATGATCTTTAAATTATGAAATTTGGGAGATGAATAAAAAGAACACTTTTATTACAAAACTAGTTCAAAATGGTTAGGATTGCTCACACCTGATATTGAAAATAGATAATAACAAGCTAATACACACATAGAGAATAATAATTAATGAATTTAATAAAAATATGTATATATGAATATGTTTCTAAAATATAATGTTATTATATTTATTTATTTTTTATACAAGTGGTTATAGTAGATTCATCTAAACTAGAGTATAAGTCGTGGGTATCGTAACAAAAAAAATCAACCCTTGAGAAATATTTCTTATTATACGCCATGTTTTGATTGGTGTGGTGTATCTACTACCACTTTAATATTTTTCATCATGGTTAAATAATTATTAATGGTTTTAAATGTTACATTTTAAATCATATCCTTCCTGGCATTTTGACTCCAAATTTTACAAAATTGTAATGGGTTATTTTCTTAAATTTAACTTCTCGAGACATATTTATTATAGTGCACCATAACCTATTGAATAAGGTGTGATTACTACCTAAAAATTAATTTTACTATATAAATAAAATTTATCAATTTCAAAGATCCATGTCATATTCTTTCTTTAAATGACCTTCAATTCAAAAGATACAATTGTTAGAAGGGTTTTTGACAAAAAATATACTCAAACAATAAGGTTTTCGATTGCCAATATTATTTTTAAATCATGATTATTTCTAAATGATAATCCATTAGGGGAATTCATATACATTTATCTATAAAAAACATTTCATTTAATTATCCTCTAGTAATTATTTTTGTTTTACTTCTCTTCTCACAATTTCATTTTTCCAATGGCTCGTGTTATTTACTAGTTATAAGAAACCAACCCTACAGTATGTATTGAATAAGGAATATACCTTTTTTATCACCATATTCATTGAATTATATTAATAATTTCTTAATATATTCTTAAATAATTGATTTAAGGATATTTTATAATAATTTTCTTGATTTATATGTTTTAAATATATTTTTAATGTTTTCCATATGGGTATTTTATAAAATATGAAATGAATCAATTTTAATGATTTATGTGTCAATGAATATTTATGTAACATTTTTTATTTTATATGAATATTTCACTCAATTTTTTCATGTTTTATACAATAAATTTTTTTAATATAGTTTTATAAAATATTTGTTTTAAAATTATTTCAATAAATCAAGGATTTTTTTTCAAAATTCATTTTTCTAAAGTTCCTTAAAATATTGTTTTCTTAACTAAGTAGTTTTTCATTTATATATATATATTACCCTTGATCGAGGATATTAATCAAATGATATAAAACAGATTATTTCTTTAAATGGCCTTTGTAATGTACTTTTATATGAATGATTTGATCTATCACTACTTTTCTCTTTCCTAACAATTCATTATGTGTTTGAATAACTTTTCTTCCAATGACATTAATTTTTGATCACTCAATATTTCCTTCCTTTAATTGAAGGTTTGTCACCTATATTACATACATCGATTGATTTAATAAATTTTTGACTTCATTGTATAGATTTTATCTTTATGGTGTAAGTATGATATTCTTTATCTTGATTGAAATGTATTTACCTAAAAATTCCTTAATATCACTGGATAAACATTTATTTTCCATGGGTATATCATATTTATTATTTCTTAATATGATTACATTTGAAAAGAATTGTAAAATCATTTTATCCATTAGTTCCTTCTAGGTAATGAATGAAAACCATTTAATTCTATGGTTTTTTTAGTTCATATTGAATAAAACATATTTCCCATCCATGGATTATTTATGATATTCTTAATGATTGATTACTTATGGAACATTTACATATAAATTAATGATATGGGTTCTATTTTACCCACAAGTGATTTGGTTAAAAGTTTACATCTCATGAGAAAATTATTCAGGAGTAAATTTTATTTTTTCATAAGCATTTGAAAAAATGGTATCAATCATGAAAGTAATGTTCCATATACTAATTTTTATGACAGATTTTAAAGATGATTTTCATTTTTATCTTACTCTATAATTTTTTGGATCATGAATGTAATATTCTCAATGATGATGTGTGTGCCATAGTTTTATTCTTAGTCTTATGATTGCGTTTTGATCTCAAGGATCATGTTTATTGACTTATGTTTCCACTCTATTTTTATTAATAAAATATGTAATTCCATGAATTAAGATATGTTTTAAGATCTAATTTTTTATTGGTATGAATTTATTATGTATGTTGATTATACCCAAATGCTCACATTATTCTCTCTTATTTTCATTGATTGTTATCACTTATATTTACCCTTACAGATCATTTTAACTCTCCCATTCATATGTTTCCACTTCCTTAGGTTATAAAGGAAATTAATATGTAAGATGTGTCAAGAGTATTAACTTATATAGAGGTTTTATAAGATATTTAAAGACATTTTATGGATTAATTAGTTTCTTATATAATGGTAAATATTATATTTAATACAAAGAACATGAAATATATTAGTTAAAAAAAAATTATAACTATCTGAAACTCTAAACCTAATAAGGTCCATAGATTGAAATTGGTGCATTATGTATGAAATATATTTGAATTACGTATTTTTATCAAATACAATGTGTACAAAATTATCATCAAATCTAGGATTTTGGGACTCAGCACCTGAATAAAATTTTGAAGCATATATTCACTCAAAAATGATCAAAATTATAAAAAGGATTCGATATAAATATCAATGAATTTGAAAATGAAATAAACTACCACCCAAAATAGATAAACAAATTGGTCAATTCATTGGGCACAAAGGAATGTAGAGTTCTATCCATGATGGGGATTTACAAGGATCATATATTATTGGATTAATAAATTTTGACATAAAAATTATGAAGTAAAGGTAATAATCATTCCTTTTCCAAATAATTTCTGAACCATCATTACTATTAAATACCAAGATTTATTAATAAGTTGAAAATGGTTTATAAAAAATATCCAACCCATGAAAGATAAGACATTTATAGACTTCATCTATGAATATGATGGGTTCAAGATTGGAAATAGACAATATATACCATTAGTACCATAGATAGAGAGGGAATTACTATATGAATAACATAAATCAATAATCTCTATACACCTTATAGTACCAAGATGTATAAGGATCTAAAAGATAACTTCTAGTGGGAAAAAATAAGGCATGAAATTACTGAATATGTGTCAATATGTATGATATACCAATAAGTAAAGGATTAGAGACAACTTATAAAGGGTATCGTGTTACCTCTCCAATACAAATGTGTATGTGGGAAAATATCTAAATGGGAATTTGTTACTAGTCTTCCAAATAAATTTAAGAAGAATAGTGTTATATGGGTCATGGTGGATAGACTTACCAAGTTTATACAAATCCTTCAAATAAAGGAGGATTTACCCCTTGAATGTCTTACATTTCCCAATATCAATGAAGTTATAATACATCATTGTGAACCTTAATCAATTGTATTTCTTCATGAACCTTATTTCAAATAAACATTTTGTAGATGTTTTCAAAAGTATTTGTACACGAAGATAAATTTGAGCACCAACTATCATCCTAAAATTGATGGGAAGGAAAATGGGACTATAAAAACCTTAAAGGATATGATGAGGTCATACTAAATTGAATTAAATAGAACATGGGACCAATACCTACCTCTAGTGGAATTTATATAAAATAATAGATTCTATTCTCACATTCTAATGTCACAGAATAGGTTCTTGTATGGAAAACATATATCATAATATAAATTATTGGAATGATATTATAGAATAGAGGGTAGTTAGTCTATAACTCCATGCAGAAACAACTAAAAATTTGAGAGTAATATAAAATCAGATCAATAATGCTCAGAGAAGAGAAAAAAAATCTATACAGATAATTGAAGTAAATAATTGGAATATTAGTTAGAAGATTATTTATTCTTGAAATTATCACTATAGAATATAGTTATAAGGTTTAGTAAGAAAGTTAATTTATTTTTGAGGTTCATTGGCCTTTTTATATTTTTTAGATAATTGGATTTTTTTTCTTATAATTTATTTATAACTAAAATATCTAAAGTGAAAGGTGTATTCTATCATTTTATGCTAAGGAAGTACATGCCAAACCATTTTCATATACTCCCCAATAATTAAATAGATTCGGAATATGGTATGTCATATAATAAAGATAACATCCATATTCTTGACACAAGATAAAAAGTGTTATGGAATCATAAAACACAATTTGTGAATGTTCTTTAGAGGAATAAAAAGTTATAATAATGGACATAGGACACTGAGAAGTAATAAAGATTCATTACCCTTATATTTCATGCATTGGTGTACACCCCAAATTTATAGGATGAAATTATTTAATGTGGGAGAATGTAATACTTGATATTGTACTATATAAAATAAACGTTTCATTAAAAATATTAGTGCATAATTCAAATTATATTATTTCATCATAATAGTACAACACATTATAATATAATAAAAATCTATGAAATTATGATAAAAATAAACATTAAAAATAGTGAAATAAAATAATTTTTTAATAATATAACTAATCATTGATAATATATATATAGATCTATGAATAATAATATAATTACAAACATGTGTATTAGAATAAAAATGAGAAGGTATTTCGGATTTTAGGCACCAAATGCATGATTTTGAAATGAACAAGTGTTTTTATTTAATAAATAAATTTCACATATATAGATTATTATTTTATTAAATGTTACATTAGATTTATAATTATAATATTTAAATTACCCAATGGTGATGTTTTTATAATTTTTAATGAAATTAATTTTTAGTGTTAAAATATGGTTTGATTATACAATAAGTATTACGACGTCAAAATGACTCAAAAATTATGTAATGAGTAATATAATGGATTTCTAAAAAATTAAATTTATCAATTAAAATAATGTATTTTAGTGTAATAAAATTAATTTTTAAAATGTATAAAGAATCTTCCAAACCCGTAAGTATATCAAAAGGTTTTAAATACAATTATTTCTAAATAATAATTTTTTGAAATGTTAAGTAATACATTTTAAGGTATTTTTATTCTAAAAAATTATAAAAATCATGACTTAAATGTCAAATACCATGGGATAAAATTATGGGAAATCCAGGGATTTTATTTAATTAGTTAACCTATCATCCAAAGATCCTTCTTTAAAATTAAAAAAAATATACCCCAAATTATTATAAATATCCCCACATTTCTCTTCACTCTAAATTTATTAAGCATGGATCTCCTACCATTTTATCTCTAAAGAGTATGTCCAATGAGTTTCTATGATTCAAGAAATATCTTCTTGATCCTTAAAAATCTACCTTTCAAGGTATGGGTTCTCAATCCTCCTGTTTTCTTTTTCAATTTCAATCCTTCTATTATAATTTAATTTAATTTATCCCTTATTTTTACATACTTATAATTGTATGTAATTATCATCCATTTAATATATTTTTAATGATTTGTGTCTTATCCCCTCTCATTATATTATTTTCCTAAGTAGTTATTATGAAAATATAAAGTTTATAATCCCTAATTATCCTTTATTTGTGTAATCGTCTCTCATTAACTTTTATTAAAATGTGAAATTTTATTATGATTCACTGTTATTAATTCCCTATCATATTATCAATGAGATATAATCATTACCTCTCATTTTACTACCATCATAAGCCCATATAATTCCTAAAACATAGTCTAACCCTAATTGATACATATAAAAGATTTGAAAATTTTAATAATGTAAAGTGATTGTTATTTCATAGAAATGTCTTACCAATATAGATATTAGAAATGGATGAAATATATTTCTCATATCCACCTAGGCAAAATAACCCTGAATGCGTTTCATTGACTATTAACTCAATCTTCACTCAATAGAAAAAAATGGTTCAAGTAGACCACCTAGTTTGATATTATCGAGGGAAACATTGGATGGTTCACAATCTATTTATGAATTTTAATATCCCAACCCCAACCCATTATCTTGGTAAGGACTGAAATAACACTAAAATTAGGTACATCCCCCAGACACAAAATGCTATAAAATTACAAGCGTATACAATTTCATTATGGGATGAACTTCCCTTTTATAAAACACAAGCTATAGAAGACTAAACCAAAGAAAATACAATACGATACATAAAAAAACAAGACCAAACTCCAATACTTAAATGATCAATAAATAGTGATAAGAGCCACAATAGATAATAAATTCTCCCCAGCAAGACTGTATGACTACTAAGTCAAAAGGAACAAAAAATTTCCCATATAAAACTTTTCCATGCTCCAAATAAACACTACTTCCATGATCCATGATTCATCACCAAATATTTCAGCCCTCATAATACACTCTCCTAGAAAGGTAAGAGATATCCCCTTATCAACAAATTGTTGAACGGACACTCCATTCGTGCCAAGATGCATGTGCGATAGGTTTGGTATATATACCAAGTCATAAAAATATCAATGTTTTCCCACACACGCCACTTAAACAAGAAAAGGTTAACTCAAATTTATTTAAAATAAGTGAGAACCATATTAAAAATAATAATCTAAATAAAACCATATGAATAACTAACACCAAAAATACACTTTTCATTCTTCACCTATAATTTTCACCATGTAACACATGCCATTACTCACATGACCATTCCATAATTTCCAAAACTCATGGGTTTCATTCCCCAATAATGTTTAAGAATCTTAATGAACCAAAATCCAGAGAAAACTCCAATTCCCACAAACACAAACCATTACTTGTTAGAGTAACCTAGTGTTACCTTGTTTCAGCATGAAATCCAAGTCTAAATCAAAAAGACCCCTTCCTAATGCGACTTAATTTTAGCCTTAATGGCCCGAAGGCCCTTTTTATTGATTTTTGATAACCCCATTTCAATGGAAGAGGGGGAACTCTTACAAGGCCCGTAGGATTAGAGATTACATGAATCGTAGGTCTTAATGAAATATATAAAGTATAAATACATGGTACTGCTCCTCCCCAACTTCTTCATCATGATGCCATCTCTCAACCTCTGAATGTCTTGTTTGGATAGGCTTCCTATGCTTGAATAGGCTAGTACTGATGGTACTTACATACCCTCACTTTCTAAAAAATCCAATTTCCTTCTGCTCTAATGAATGTGTTTTCTTTGAATCCCCATCTGTATTTTTCTCTTTGTATATTTTTTCTAGTCATTAAGCACAATTTCAAGTAGCCCAAAGGCCTTCAGGTGGCCCGAAAGCCTTATTGGCCCGAATACATTGGGTGGCCTGAAGGCCTTAAAGGACCTGAGGCCCAAACTGGAGGCATAAATGCCCAAATGGATAAATATTTTTTACTACTATAGTACCGAATAGTTCCTACTATAGTATTGTATAGTACCTATTATAGTACTGCTACAGTAAACCATATATTATGTCTCTTCTCAGTTTTGAACTCTGGTCTCTTAGATGCACTTGTTGAGTCTTCACCAACTAGGTTGAGGCTCATGTGCATGTGCCTTATTTTTATAATAGTAGGAATATATAAACCCTCAAGTCCCCATTAAATACAATATCAATTCACACAAATCCATTATCAAAACCATTTATATACTCCACAATCCTTTCTATGAAAACCAAATCTTGCATTGTAATACTACCTATAGAATTAATTTGGAAACATCATAACAAAATCAGTAACTATAAGTACCAAATGACATAATGTTTTAGATAGAAATACAGTGATAGTAAATCCATCTACCTCAAATATGGTCATTGATATAGAATATAACACCACAATACAAAGATCGAACCTTGGAAAATTTCATTGATATCTATAATACAAAACATCCATAATCTATAAAATGATAAAAGAGATAAAGAAATATACATAACACCCAAGGGATATCTATTGACAAAGATACCATCTGAGGATATGTAGAATTATGGTTTTGGTGATGTAATAAGGTCAATTATCAAAAAATTTAAAGATCTAAAATATCATACATGGTTACCCATTCATGGAAAAAACTGTTCTCCCATTTTTTGTGGTCATTTAAAAATCAAGGAGACCAAAAAAATGTTGCGGTGGTTTCAACCATGGACAAGGTTCCCTTAACCATGACCCACCCCATTAAATATGCATCAGGATGTAGGAGGATTCCCTTGGCTTTATTAATCCTAACGTGGTTGGGACCATGGGGTGCTGTTGTAATGACCAAAAAAATCAATGGAAATTACCTTTTTATAATTATACATTATAGTATAAATAACATTAACAACACAATAAAAATTAATTAAATGAAAAAATAATGAAATAAGATGTATTTATAGAAGTTTAGAAACATATACTGAAGGAATTATAACCTTCCCTTTAGTATCTTCAGCCCCAACCTATTAATAACCTATCCTTTAGAATAGTAATATGTCCTTTTTGAATAGTAAATTGGCCAATAGAATAGTAACCTCTCCCATTAAAGTATAAAAAATTATTCATCCTATAATTGAAATTATTATATAATTATATCATAGTATATGTAAATAAATGTTTTAAAAATTAGTAATTATGTGATTGTATTTTTGTAGGTTATAAATATTTAATTACTATTTTATTATTAATATAATTATTTAAAAAAAATGTATTACCATAAGTTCTATACATAATTTCATAATTTTTTATCTTATATTGATAATATAATTTAATGATACCTTATTTATTTTTTAAAATTGTTAAAAATCGGTTATATTTTTTAAATTGTAATTTTCCAAGGAAATGATGATTTTAATTAAAAATTAAATTTCTCATATTTATAAAATTATTTTTATTAAATGGAGTTCATTTTTTAATTCTACACGTTGAAAAATGGTTAGTGTGAATTTTTGAGTTTCTCTAAAATAGTTGAATTTTATTAAATAGTAAAATATGGTAATTTATTGTATATATACATGATAAGTTAAATACACTATTCCTTGAGTCATCACTGATGTTAGAACCATAATATCATACTTAATTGCATTATTTTATTATATATGGTGATAGTAATTAAACTATTCATAGTATTGATCATAAAACAATAATCCAATGAATTAAATAATGAGAAAACACCCATCTCCACCCCTGCAAATACCACCCCTCACCACCTCTTCGCCACAAACCTCTCAAGCTTGGAACCATGTCCAAACTCTATTCAAATATCTTTGAAAACCTCTCCCCCAAATCTAGGGTATCTTGGTCTCATTAAAATATTAGAACCTTTAACCAATGGAGGTTTTCAAGAAGGGAAATTCAAGAGGTAAATTCCTTATTCATTTTCATTTCTTTTATTTTTAAGTTCATTTCTTTTCAAATTCTCTACTCACCTCCCCTCATTCAAATGGAAGGAAAACTCGAATAGCATACATATACTTGAATTTTATTATACTAATGGAATAATCCATCATCTAACACCTTACTAAGAAAATTAATGGTCACCCAATGTTGTAAATTTATTTTCATTGGTAGAATAGATTTTCATTGTGGATATAGTGAATTTGAAGCATTTTTATTTAAATTATTTCATTTTTTTTGTTAAGATGTATGAAATATATCTAATTTTGCAAAAACTAGACTGGTAATAGTTCTGGTTATGTAACAATTGTGGTGTATTTGTTCAGTTGTTTTTATAAAAATAAATATGCACAACATTTATATGAGGTGAACATAGAAGTGCATGTTCGGATCCTTACAGTTGGTGTATATGAGACAATAAGGTTTACTTATGAATTTTCTATTCCTATCTGTTTTGAAAATCACAAACACTCTATCTTAAAAACACTTATATTTTCCCTAAGAATTATCTTAATGAGGAAAAATTTCATTCTCTAAGAAAATGTCGTCCTTAACTAGGTTTTCATTGTTTATTTTATTGTATCTCTAAATATAACACATTTTAGTCCTAAGTATAAAAATAGTTTTCACATCTAAAACCTTGGAATAGTATAAATCCTTATTTATAGAGTATTCTGTTTTTTGAATCCACATTTTCTGAAATTCAAACTCTGAATTATCTGAAATTCAGACTCTAAATTATCTAAAATTTAGAATCCAAATTCTCTGAAATTAGGACTCTAAATTCTCTAAAATTCAGAAATTGAATTCTCAAAAATTCAGATTCAAAATTCTTTGATATTCAGACTCTGAATTCTCTAAAATTCAAGCTCTGAATTCCTCATTATTCAGACTCCAAATTCCTTATAATTTAGACATTGAATTATTTAGAATTATGACTATGAATTCTTTATAATTCAGACTCCAAATTTCTTAGAATTCAGAATCTCAATTTATTATAATTCAGACACATAATTCCTCAGAATTTAGAATTTGAATTCCTTAGCATTCAGACACTGAATTCTTCAAAATTCAGATTCTGAATTCATTGGAATTCAAACTCCAAAATCTACATAATTCAGCTTCCAAATTCCTTGAAAATAGAATATGAAAATCCATGATTTATAGTCTACGAATGTGTATTTGGTTAGACTCCAAACTTTATTTTTTTCTTAGACTCAGAAAATTAGATTTGGTTAAGAAAACATATTTTTATTACACTTTTTATAGTTATGAAAAGATATCATACAATCTGTTTCTAACTAACCATTCTTTGAGTGACAATTGTATAGGTCCCTCCGATATTCAAGGAAAAATATGATCATTGGAGGAGAAAGTCTACCATTGGAGAAGTTCCTGTAAATAAGATCTCATTTGAATGAACTCAATACCTGTTGATTTCTCTAGAGATTACTTGTTGCAGAAGTGATTTCTAGAGAGTGCAACTATCATGCCTTGTGCATACAGAACATCTTGTTTAGATTTCTTTATGTGACTCTGATTGTTTTTGTGTATAATAGAGGACTTTTGGGGATAGGATGATAGAGTTACCAACTACCTTAATGTTCAAGGACTTCTAGGGATAGGAAGATAGATGTGCGGACTACCTTAAATTTCGAGGGATTTTGGGGATAGCAAGACAAATTCTGATATTCCTATTGAGGTCTTAACCTTATGTAGGTAAGATATACATTCTTGAAAGTATAAATCAAGGGACCTTTATCCAAGGGTGTTGGATGCCCTTCTCTTTGGGTCAAAATATTTCATACTTTTTACTTGTTTTGTTTCATGTTTATTTCCACTATATTTTGAAAATGGAAGAAATTATAAACTTCTAATAATTTCTTGTTATTTTTTATACTCTGATAAGTAAGATTATATATTCCTTAATTTATAATCTATTCATTGTAAGAATTCCTTAAGTTTCATTTCTGAAACCATATTTCCTAAATCTAGAAAGTTTGTAAAACTAAAACAGGTCTTGCAAATTTACCTTGTTTAACATTGTTAAACAGAGTTTTTCCTTAAGGTTAAAACAAAATTTTTTAAACTTACAATTCAAACCTCTCTTGTAATTGAGATTCTATATCATTTTTTCAATCCTATAATGGGTATCAAATTTTTTATCTAAAATACTTATTTTCCCAAATAATTTTTCTTGCTCATGTTTTCACTGTTCTTAATTTTTCCTTGCTTAGGAATTTTTATCATTGTTTGCAACCTTTTAATATTAGCATTTTTTTGGAAATATATTTTCTTTTCGAATAGTAGGAATGAATATTGGTTTGGTTGACAATATAAATCCTTCTAGATCACCTATATTTAATGGGAATGATTAAGAGTACATGATATATTGTATGAAGACTTTTATTATTGGTACTAGAGTGGAAAAATTTGTTATGCTTACTGGAGATTACAAGATTCCTAATAAGAAAGTCAGAAACTTCACCAATCAAGAAAAGAAAAAATTTCAACTAAACTACATGGTATGAAATTATTTTTTATGCTCTATGACCCAGAATATATATAGTCATTTTTCTTCTTATGAATCTGCTAACTATATCAAGAATAAATTAGAGGTTACTCATTTTGGTACATCCAAAGTAATAGAAAATAGAAGTGAAATTCTTAGAGTAGAAGATCATGGATTTCTACTTACCTATGGAGATCCAGTTTGAAAATTTCAATAAAGGTTTATGAAAATATTTAATAGTTTACAATCGATGGGTGAGAATGTTCTAGATGATGAAGCACTTGTGGAAAAGATTATAAATACCATGCATAATGAGTGGGAATCTAAGAGAACAACTATTGATGATAATTGAAATGTATCTCAAATTACTCTTGATGAGATTTTGAGAACTCTTCTTCAAAATGAGACAAGAATGAAAAGATATTATGATATGAATAAGAAGAAAAATGGTAATGGAATTATAGCCTTTACTATTACTAAATCCAAGACTCCTGAAAGGGTTACAAGATCCAAGTCTAAGAAATTCACTATTCTATCTGAATCTAAATAAATTGAACATTATGAGAATGAGATAGCTAATCTTTATTGATGGATGAACAAGATATTTGGAAGGAAATAATTTCAGTTTATATATAAGATGAAATAATGACAAGACATGAAATATTCTGAAGATACTTTCTATGAATGAAAAAGAGCATGGAATATCAGAATGAATTTTCCTATTCTTATGAAAAAGTATAGAAAGGAAAAGCATTCTGAGAGGAATATAAATAAGTACTACAAGGATAAAGATAAGAATGTTTTGAAATCCAATGACACCTAGAGTGCCAATGGTGGAGACTCTTCTCATTATTCCTCAGAGTGTGAATCTTCAAGTCAAAAGAATCTTGGTCAACTAGCTAGACTACCCAATGAAAATCATTGTCTAATGGAAAAGGTACACAATAATAAATCTATTACCAATGTATCGTTGAATGAAAATTATACATATGATAATTACTATAAGTCTTCAAATGAATAATATTCTTTTAATGAAGATAATACATTACCTTATTATGAAGAAGTGTATAGGTTTTCAAATATTCTTGAGAATAAATATTCCAAACTCAAGAAAAATCTTGATAATGAAGATTCTAGAATTTCTATTCTTACTAAAGAATTATTACATCCTCCTAAAGATCATGATAAGAAAATTTTTGATTTGGAATGTATTTCCAAAAACCTTAAGGGAGATAATTCTGAGAAGGATAAACATTCTAAGGATCTTGAAAATGTAATTTCTATGAAAAATATTTTAGAGACTATCTCTAGTTCAAAAACTAATGTTTTTTAGGATAAATTTTTTTTTATAAAACTATAGTTCGATATATTCTCCTTCAATAAGTGTTTTCCAAACATTACCTTTGGTAAGGAAAACTTTGACAAGATGTATTCCCAGATTAAACCTCTAAGAAAAAGTTCTGTGTTTGTTTATACTCATTCTAAACCAGTTTTTAGTAAAAACTATTTTTTCCTCAAAGTTCTTCATTATAAACGAAATGTCATTGTGGTGGACATTGGGTGAAAAAATTTCTTTAAATAAATAACAGTCTTTGGGTTTTCCTAAAGAATATTTTTCTATGAAAATGTGGATTCCTAAAATCTTGGATTTTAAAATTTTTGGATCCAAGAAAGATTAGGTTTCTAAATTTAAACACTATTTTTCTTAGTGGGAATACATTTTCTTAATAAGTAAATTTTCATAGTCAAAATTTCCTTAATGAAAATTTAAATAATCAAAATTTTCATTGTCAAATTCATTGATAGTCAAAAAATCTGAATTTCAAAAAAATTCCTTACTTAAGAAAATTTTATAGAATCTAAAGTTATTCAAGAAGAATTTTCCTTATTAGTAATAATTTTCTTAGAATTCTAGATGGTATGTTTCCTTTTTTAATTTTTCATAATCATTTTTTTGTTGTTAATTTCATTGGCTTAAAAAATTTCCATATTCACTTTTCCTAAAATCTGAATGTTTATACTAAAACCTCAAAAGATCAGAACATGCCAATGTCCTTCTTCAACTATCATCTCAACTTTCAGATTTGATCCATAGTTTTTACACCATTGTATCTTTTTGAGATGATGAACCGTCACCTCAAACACCTTTAGAAAATCCCCCTGATAGTTTTTCCACATCGATTTTTAAGCATTGGCATCCTGAAGCTCTGATCCTCTTCTTAAGGCATGTGCTAACTTTCCACGTTTTCTCAATTCTAAATGTCTTTGATAGCCTCTCCTCAGAAAAAAAAATGTAATAAGTCAAGGAAATATATTAATGCTAGATCTTCAGAGAACGGTTAGTTGATCTGAAGTTCTCTCCCAAATATGATAATCTTATATCAAAGAACATCGATCTGAATAGATGGTAGAGTTTGTGTATATCCAAACTGAAGGCACTGGATCTAGTTTATCCATAAATATTGGTAGATTTTTATGAGTCAATAATATTTTTCATTGAAGGTGGGAGAGATAATTTTTCCTTTAAAAGTTATGGGAAAACCTATTCCCTTTCCAATAGTATGGCATCCAACTTACTTTGAATTCCTTATAAGGGAGAAGCTGAGTTCTGTACTCACAAGCTTCTAGATGTTTCAAGATCTTTTGATAAGGAAAAGGCCATAGAATGTGTAACACCCCAAGATTTTATGAAAAATATTCTTTTAATTTCATTAATGTCTTGTGTTGTATTCTACACCAAGATTACCTTGCGTTATACGCAACACTATTCTTGGATCGTGTTACACACAATTTTGAAAATAGTTATTCTACTCAACATTGAGTATATATATATATATTCAATGTATAAATGAAATATGGTTGGATTCTATTATACGAAACAACGAAGGATTCTTGCACAACACGCAACCCTGACTTGGCTTGCATTACACGCAATCGCAACCTTCCTCGATAGCGTGTGTTGTACGCAATACCGGGATTTACTAAACAACAATATATTATTATAATATTATTATGAATAGAATATATGAATAGTATTAACTAAAGTTTGAATTTTATAACATTATTATTCATCTTACACATTTTTTAGAACATGTTATAAGAACAAAATAAATTTTTCGGGTAAAATAAGTTTTTTTCAAAAAAATGCAGTTTTCCCACCTTTTAATGGCGCACCCACATTAAATCTAGTTTCTGACATGTTTATAAGTTTAATTTGACAAAATAAAATTATTCTTTTGAATCAGGATATAAAAATTGACATTAGATAAAGTTTTGATATTTTTCCGATAACTTTCATATTTTAATGAATAGTTAAAACACGCTATATTTTAATTAAAAACAAATTTTTTCATCGTAATATCTTATGTAGTTAAATTATAATATTGATTGGTTTTAATGTATAAATAGAATATATTTTTACCATTTAATATAATTTATGTCATTATCATTGATTTTACCTTAAATTCGTAGGTTAAATCAATTCAATCTTTTGCAATGTTTTAAAGTAAAACCTGTTTTCTCTCGACAACAGGATTAATATTAATTTAATTTCTGAAACTTTTGTGTATTGAATTTGGAAAAATGGATTCCATATTTGGAATCATTGGATCCAAATTATGTTAATAAGCTTCTTTTTATTTTTTGGAATTATGAATAGTAACTACGGTAAATTTTATTTACCATTGTTAAAGGTAAATCGGGTAATTAAGGGTAAATATAATATTTTAAAATTACCCTAAAAAATGTCAAAATCATATTGGATGAATAAAAGTCGACCCATATCACCTAAGGTTCGGATTAGATTCATTTAATTAAAGTTTATCAATGAAAATAATTCAATTATTATTAAAACCAAAGAATGTGACAACATGTCACTTTCTTAAATCTTATAAGTATAATAATTTTAATCTAGTGATAAACTTCATGAAACTTCGAACATTAATATTCTACAGAAATATAATACAATTATCTACTTCATAAGAATTTATTTAGAATTTTTAGGGATTAAATAATTATCATTTATTATGACACAAAGATGATGCAGTAATTGTCTTATTAATGAAATATTGACATAATTGATGTTATAAATGCCCAAATAATTGTAATTTGAGACTTTTTATGACTTAAACTAGTTTTATAGGTTAATATTACATGTTATTGTTGATTTAAGTAACTTATTTGTAACTTATAATTCTGTAATGAATTTCATAAAAATCATGTACCAAATAGTGTCAAAATTGACATAAATTAGTTTTTAAAACAAATATTATATTATTAATTGTTATTTTATTCCTAAAAATATAAGGGTCGACCAAATGACTTAGATAAGATTATATATATTAATAATAAACAACTTGGGGTTCGTTTGGCTTGATATAGTAAGTTTATTAACTATATAGTGTAAGAAAACAAAAAGATACGGTCAAAGATAAATTATTTAACTTAGAGTTAAATATAATTGATAAGGTTAAATTAATAACCTAAACTTGTATAAATCAAATTGGATTAGAGGATTTCGACCCATCCCCACTTTAGATTCGAAATAAGACCCTTTGGAACCATTATAAACCGAATTTGACCTTAATATAAAATAATATTTTGAGATTTTTCTAAGGTGCCCCTCTCCTCCCTTATAAAAGGGCACCTCCTCCACCTCTGCCTCACACAACATTGACCCTTCAATATCGGCCAAACCCTACCTAATTCTCTTCTCCACTTACCTAGAAACATCCTAGAGGTTCTGTTCTTCTTCAAAGACCCATTTTAGTGCCCTAAAAGGAGGTCTCAAAGAAGCACTTCAAAGAAGAAGTAATGTCCGTTACCGATTCTTTCATCTTTATTTCTTCTTCCACTTATTCTTCTTAGGTTGTTTCATTATGAAGTAATAACATCAGTATCACTCATATACTTATTTGTTATTATAAGTATGAAACAACCCTATTTCACCATCTATCCATCGTACGGAAAAAGAAATCAACGCACGTGCGTACGTACGGAATACCGTCTCCACGCCGTGGTGTAATCTATTTTCTACCACCACCTTACATGGATGGGTATAATGGTGTAAATAATTACTATACATAGTTATTATAACATCATATTGATTCTGATATATTGTATCATCCACTCCAATTCAATTCAATAATTATGGAAATGATATCATTGCTCGTGCGTACGTACGGACTACCGTCTCCACGATGCGATGAGATTCATTCTCCATGTTAACCATTTAAGAATGATTATAAAGTATATATAAGAAATAATAATGAAATATATGACATTAGAAAGCTACTGGACTTATGTGTAAATATATGTATGTCATCTACTTAATTCCACTCAATTCAATAACGAAAAGAAAACAGCGTTCATGCGTACGTACGGCCTACCGTCTCCATGAACGGTGTATTTCTTTCCATTTATCGATCCATTATATATATGTATATTCTGAATATATATTATATATAAATCATCTTTTATATTATATAATTAAGTAATAATGATCTAAGTAATCATATGAAAAATTAAAAGTTAAAACACGAATGACAGATGAGACGATTTTACCCAAAACGCTACTTTAACATGAATATATTTTTACCATTTAATATAATTTATGTCATTATTATTGATTTTACCTAGAATTCGTAGGTTAAATCAATTCAATCGTTTGCACTGTTTTAAAGAAAAACTCGTTTTCTTTCGACAACGGGATTAATTTTAATTTAATTTTTGAAAATATTGTGTATTGAATTTGGAAAAATGGATTCCATATTTGGAATTAGTGGATCCAAATTATGTAAATAAGCTAATTTTTATTTTTTGGAATTATGAATAGTAACTACGGTAAATTTTATTTACCATAGTGAAAGATAAATCGGGTAATTAAGGGTAAATATAATATTTTAAAATTACCCTAAAAAATGTCAAAATCCTATTGGATGAATAAAAGTCGACCCATATCACCTAAGGGTCGGATTAGATTCATTTAATTAAATTTTTTCAATGAAAATAATTTAATTATTATTAAAACCAAAGAATGTGACAACATGTCACTTTCATAAATCTTATAAGTATAACAATTTTAATCTAGTTATAAACTTCATGAAAATTCAAACATGAATATTCTCCAGAAATCTAATACAATTATCTACATCATAAGTATTTATTTAGAATTTTTAAGGATTAAATAATTATCATTTATTATGACACAAAGATGATGTAGTAATTGTCTTATTAATGAAATATTGACATAATTGATGTTATAAATGCCCAAATAAATGTAATTTGAGACTTTTCATGACTTACACTAATTTTATACGTTAATATGACATTTTGTTGTTGATTTAAGTAACTTAGTTCGAACTTATCATTCTGTTATGAATTTCATAAAAATCATGTACCAAATAGTTTCAAAATTGACATAAATTAGTTTTTAAAACAAATATTATATTATTAATTGTTATTTTATTCCTAAAAATTTAATGTTAGGCCAAATGACATAGATAAGATTATATATATTAATAATAAATAACTTGGGGTTCTTTTTTCTTGATATAGTTTGTTTATTAACCATATAGTGTAAGAAAACAAAAAGACACGGTAAAAGTTAAATTATTTAACGTAGAGTTAAATATAATTGATAAGGTTCAAATAATAACCTAAACTAGTCTAAATCCTATTGGCTGAGAGGATTGCGACCCATCCCCACTTTAGCTTCTAAATAAGACCCTTTGGAACCATTATAAACCGAATTTTACCTCAATATAAAATAATATTTTGAGATTTTCCTAAGGTGTCCCTCTCCTCCCTTATAAAAGGGCACCTCCTCCCCCTCTTCCTCACACAACTTTGAGCCTTCCAGCTCAGCCGAACCCTGAAAAATTCTCTTCTCCACTTCCCTAGAAACATCCTAGAGGTTCTGGTCTTCTTCAAAGACCCATTTTAGTGCCCTAAAAGGAGGTCTCAAAGAAGCACTTCAAAGAAGAGGTAATGTATGTTACCGATTTTTTCATCTTTATTTCTTCTTCCACTTATTCTTGTAAAGTTTTTTCATTATGAAGTAATAAAATCAGTATCACTCATATACTGATATGTTATTATAAGTATTAAACAACTCTATTTCACCATCGATCCATCCTACGGAAAAAGAAATCACCGCGCGTGCGTACGTACGGAATACCGTCTCCATGCCGTGGTGTAATCTATTTTCCACCACCACCTTACATGGATGGGTGTAATGGTGTAAAGAATAAATATACATAGTTATTATAACTTCATATTGATTCTGATATATTGTATCATCCACTCCAATTCAATTCAATAATTTTGGAAATGATATCATCGCTCGTGCGTACGTACGGACTACCATCTCCACGACGCGATGAGATTCATTCTCCTTGTTAACCATTTAAGAATGATTATAAAGTATATATAAGCAATAATAATGAAATATATGAAATTATAAAGCTACTGGACTTATGTGTATATATATGTATGTCATCTACTTAATTCCACTCAATTCAATAACGAAAAGAAAACAGCGTTCATGCGTACGTACGGCCTACCGTCTCCATGAACGGTGTATTTCTTTCCATTTATCGATCCATTATATATATGTATATTCTGAATATATATTATATATAAATCATGTTTTATATTCTATAATTAATTAATAATGATCTAAGTAATCATATGAATAATTACAAGTTAAAACACGAACGACAAATGAGACGATTTTACCCAAAATGCTACTTTAACATGAATTTACAAAATAACGGGTAATATAAAGTCATAAGCGAACCATATATGATATAATAACAATGAATATGATTCTGTAATAAGTCAATGACATTATTTAAATCATTATACAGGAGGTTCGGACACTTACGAAGCAAATCGGATCTAAGGTAAGGGAAATATCACAATCTCATTTTTATCTGAGATTGTTTATACTTTAGTATTTACTAGGGTGTATTTTATCATCCACATCCATGTTTCCTCAATATGTAATATTATTTCCATTCACCTACAATTTTTTAAATCCTATTTTACCCTTCGGTGAGTTTTTAGTAAAAGATATGAAAGGAATCTTTTGTCGTTTTTCGTACGAGGTAATTTTTTGACTTTTCCGACAAAAGTACGAGAAGAATGTTTTTTTAACTTATATGGCATGAATGTATTTTTAAAACATTATTTCCAAGAAGTTTCATTTACAAGTTCTCAAGTTTATTTTTAATCAACTTCTTTTAGTTTAAAATTGTATGACATCTTAAGAAATGAAAAATGTTTTTGAAGTAGAAAGGATGTTTTCCTCAAGAATTGAGTTCAAGTGTTTTATCAAAATTATTTTCCATCTAAGATAATAAAGGGTTCTATTTCTATCCCTATTATTACATTTATTTGATTATGTTTTGATGGAATTATATTTATGAATTCCTTTATCTTATATTAATTGTTTTATGATGTTACGATGTTTAAGAATCCCATTTTTATTACATGGGTTATGCAATGATGTATGATTTATGATTTTGTGGCACACATAAGAATGGTATCATTATGAGATGGGTGGGACCTATATCTCCATACAATGCATTGGGTACAGATTTTATATCTCATGAGATAGACATGGATGGAATGGTAGGTTATACCGGTTCAGTGAAACAGGACTGAAATGACGGTGACTCGGTTCAGAAAGAGACTTTGTCCACTAAGATAGTCTTGGAAATGAGTCTTGACTAATAAGAAATGATTCTCTATGATTATGTGTGTATGCCACAAATTTTAATGTTTTATGTTATGATTATTGTGATTACATTTCACTTCCATGAGTTATCCCAGGTTATGAAATTATGATCTCTTTTACAGGTTAAGATTTCGAAAAGTTATGTGCTTATGTATATGATGTGATTGATATTTCTTTTGTTTACCCTTAATGCGCATTTGAGCTCACCCTTTTATGTTTTCTTTTCCCCAGGATATAAAGAAAGGTTTTAGGTATAATAAAAAGGAAGATCTTTATGGTAGATGTTGAAGATCTTTCACCAGGATTAGAGGATTATATTCCGAGTTTCCAAAGACACTAAACTATTACAATCCTTGTGTGTGTGTTTTTGTTATGTACTAAGTATTCCGCAAATGTAATGTAATATCAATGTACGTCAGGCTTCAGGTCTCTACAGTTGGTATTAGAGGAAAGGTTTAGTCAACCATTGGAGACTAGGATGCGAGAACATTAGTGAGATCCTTAGAGATATTTCTAAGGTATGTCTAGGGATGTCCCTAAGGATAAGTATAAGTATAGGATATAGTACTAGAACTATGGTAACGATACTAGATTAAACCAAAGATGTTAGATATTGAGGTTACTCCCCCTTTATTATGATTTTTTTTCCTCTCACACTATTCTTTTTGGGTTTTAGAAAATGGCTGGAAACAAGGTGATTCACGATAATGGAGGATATGATGGACAATGGAATGATATTCTTCATGAGAAACCAAATGAAATGGAATTTGGAAGTCCAAACATCATTATTATGCCGAATCAGAAATCTCATAATATGATCAATAAAGTAAAATTTGGTAAGTTTCTTGACTCGGCTAATAAGAGAAAGAAGGAGTTTCATGATGATCATAGAGGAAAGAAAGTTCAATTTCCCATATGAAAATCATGTGGGAAGAGGCATTAAGGAGAATGTTTGAATGAAACTGGAAGATGCTTTGGGTGGTGAAAAGAAGGACACAAAGCCAGTAAGTGCAAAGGAAAAGGTTCAGTTAACACCAGGGATGAGGATAATGGTATTGCTACGACATCAACAACGGTTAAATGTTTTAAATGTGGAATGTACGGGCATTATGGAAACCAATGCCCTAAGGTAAAGTCTCATGAAGAGAATCAGTATGGTCGTATGGGTAGTATTTATGTTGATGATGATGAAGAGACTACAAACGATATGTGAGATGAAAGAATTGTTGATGCTCGGTCAATGGTTTAAGAATGTAGTGGAATGATTACATGTTTATCATGTGTAATGTTGTATAAGTAATCTCATGGTACTATCGAATAAAGAGACATATAAGGATTATTACACTGTTGTCTTTCCTTGAGTTTTGAAAGTGTATGATTAATGGTACCACTATCCATGAAAGGTTATTCAGATATTTTTGGAATATAGATGATATGTGCATAATGAAGGGATAAGGAGAAAATTAAATGGTTGATAGTATTCATGAGCTCATGACTGATATAAGGACTAAGTGATATCATGGTTTTAGTATATAGAATTTTGAGGATTTTGGTATGTGGAAAGTGTAAACTTTTAACAACATTCATGTTTTCACTAAGGTTCAATGGGTATTCAAGAGAATACATGATTAAGGCCTTTGAATGTTTGGAATGTGACCAACAAGACATATCTTATGATATATGGGGATCAACGATGGTATTAAATCTCTGGTAATCGTTTTCACTATATTATGAGAGTAGACTGTGGTATTATGGATAAGCCAAAAGATTGGAATGGATTATGTTGGACATAAGTTAGTATTGCTTAACGATAGATTATTTTTCGATATTATTTCTGGGATGTTATAGTAATACAGTTTTAGAAAAAGGACAACCTGCAGGACGGGTGACAGCCCATTGTGTTGGACAAGTCTTTGGGAATCGAACCCACAACCGATGTGCGACTGGCCTTTATCGCCTACCACTGTCCTACAGGAAGTCCCTGTTTAGTAGAAACAAGTTTTATTATATTAATCAGTGTGATATATGAAGTATAAGTCCATTTTAGGAACCATATATCATTAATCTCACTATAGATGGACTTATGTATTTTTTGATAACTTTTCTAACCTTTTGTTTGAGACAGATGGAATGACCCATCATTCAATCACATGATCTTCTAACACATCACGAATGACAAATTCAACTTCATTTCATTAAGAGATGAAGTGGAAATTGTCCAAAGAACGACCAACGGTGATACTATAACAAAATCGCGAAAGTATTTCTTCTAATTCCAATTTCATCCACTTTAGGGAAATGATCATGAAAACCAAAAATGTTGTCCTAGTTCCCTTATATCCGATTAATCTTATGGTACCTTAGATCATCACAAATAAATATCTTTGTGATTGTTGGATTTTCCATAGCCATGTTCTCTACCACTCTCCATTAGAACTTTATTGTTAGATTTTTCTTCCATATCCATATTTTCACCTATGTTCTCTTATGTGGAAACCTAGTGATGAGTTAATTTGGGTAACTGTTACATTTCATACTTTAGTTTTTAAAGCCATGTTTTGGTATTCCTTTTTACGATGTGGGTTTCAATTAAACAAACTTTCAAGTAGTAAACCATTTATAACCTCGACGAATTTCGAGGGCGAAATTCATTTTAAGGGGGGTAGAATGTAACACCCCAAGATTTTATGAATAATATTCTTTTAATTTCATTAATTTATTTTGTTGTATGCTACACCAAGATTACCTTGCGCTATACACAACACTGTATTAGCTTGCAGTATACGCAACAGTATTCTTGGATCGTGTTACACACAATTTTGACAATAGTTATTCTACGCAACATTGAGTATATATATATATATATATATATTAAATGTATAAATGAAATATGGTTGGATTATATTATGCGAAACAACGAAGGATTCTTGCACAACACGAAACCCTGACTTGGCTTGCATTACACGCAATCGCAACCTTCCTCGATAGCGTGTGTTCTACGCCATACCGTGTTTTACTAAACAACGATATATTATTATAATATTATTATGAACTAGACGTTATGAATAGTATTAACTAAATTTTGAATTTTATAACATTATTATTCATCTTACACATTTTCTAGAACATTTTATAAGAACAAAATAAATTTTTCGGG
This sequence comes from Viscum album, assembly GCA_963277665.1. Lineage (NCBI taxonomy): Eukaryota > Viridiplantae > Streptophyta > Magnoliopsida > Santalales > Viscaceae > Viscum > Viscum album. The sequence continues at coordinate 1,059,250,430 of OY728163.1, read as the reverse complement.
TAAAATAAGTATTTTTCAAAAAAAAATGCAGTTTTGCCGCCTTTTGATGGCGCACCCGCTTTAAATATAGTTTTTAACTTGTTTATAATTTTAATTTGACAAAATAAAATTCTTCTTTTCATTCAGGATATAAAAATTTACATTAGATACATTTTTTATATTTTTTCGATAACTTTCATATTTTAATGAATAGTAAAAACACGCGATATTTTAATTAAAAACAACTTTTTTCATCGTAATATCTTATGTGGTTAAATTATAATATTGAATGGTTTTTAAGTATAAATAGAATATATTTTTACCATTTAATATAATTTATGTCATTTGTATTGATTTTACCTGGAATTTGTAGGTTAAATCAATTCAATCGTTTGCAATGTTTTAAAGAAAAACTTGTTTTCTTTCGACAACGGGATTAATTTTAATTTAATTTCTGAAACTATTGTGCATTTAATTTGGAAAAATGGATTCCATATTTGGAATTAGTGGATCCAAATTATGTTAATAAGCTACTTTTTATTTTTTGGAATTATGAATAGTAACTACGGTAAATTTTATTTACCATAGTTAAAGATAAATCGGGTAATTAAGGGTAAATATAATATTTTAAAATTACCCTAACAAATGTCAAAATTATATTGGATGAATAAAAGTCGACCCATATCACCTAAGGGTCGGATTAGATTCATTTAATTAAATTTTTTCAATGAAAATAATTTAATTATTATTAAAACCAAAGAATGTGACAACATGTCACTTTCTTAAATCTTATAAGTATAATAATTTTAATATAGTGATAAACTTCATGAAACTTCGAACATGAATATTCTCCAGAAATATATTACAATTATCTACATTATAAGTATTTATTTATAATTTTTAAGGATTAAATAATTATCATTTATTATGACACAAAGATGATGTAGTAATTGTCTTATTAATGAAATATTGACATAATTGATGTTATAAATGCCCAAATAAATGTAATTTGAGACTTTTCATGACTTACACTAATTTTATAAGTTAATATGACATTTTGTTGTTGATTTAAGTAACTTAGTTCGAACTTATCATTCTGTTATGAATTTCATAAAAATCATGTACCAAATAGTCTCAAAATTGACATAAATTAGTTTTTAAAACAAATATTATATTATTAATTGTTATTTTATTCCTAAAAATTTATGTTTTGGCCAAAGGACATAGATAAGATTATATATATTAATAATAAACAACTTGGGGTTCTTTTTTCTTGATATAGTAAGTTTATTAACCATATAGTGTAAGAAAACAAAAAGACACGGTAAAAGTTAAATTATTTAACGTAGAGTTAAATATAATTGATAAGGTTAAAATAATAACCTAAACTTGTCTAAATCCTATTGGATGAGAGGCTTTCGACCCATCCCCACTTTATATTCGAAATAAGACCCTTTGGAACCATTATAAACCGAATTTTACCTCAATATAAAATAATATTTTGAGATTTTCCTAAGGTGTCCCTCTCCTCCCTTATAAAAGGGCACCTCCTCCCCATCTTCCTCACACAACTTTGAGCCTTCAAGCTCAGCCAAACCCTGAAAAATTATCTTCTCCACTTCCCTAGAAACATCCTAGAGGTTCTGGTCTTCTTCAAAGACCCATTTTAGTGCCCTAAAAGGAGGTCTCAAAGAAGCACTTCAAAGAAGAGGTAATGTATGTTACCGATTCTTTCATCTTTATTTCTTCTTCTGCTTATTCTTGTAAAGTTTTTTCATTATTAAGTAATAAAATTAGTATCAATCATATACTGATATGTTATTATAAGTATGAAACAACCCTATTTCACCATCTATCCATCCTACAGAAAAAGAAATCACCGCGCGTGCGTACGTACGGAATACCGTCTCCACGTCGTGGTGTAATCTATTTTACACCACCACCTTACATGGATGGGTATAATGGTGTAAAGAATAACTTTACATAGTTATTAGAACATCATATTGATTCTGATATATTTTATCATCCACTCCAATTCAATTCAATAATTTTGGAAATGATATCATCGCTCGTGCGTACGTACGGACTACCATCTCCACGACGCGATGAGATTCATTCTCCATGTTAACCATTTAAGAATGATTATAAAGTATATATAAGCAATAATAATGAAATATATTACATTATAAAGCTACTTGACTTATGTTTATATATATGTATGTCATCTACTTAATTCCACTCAATTCAATAACGAAAAGAAAACAGCGTTCATGTGTACGTACGGCCTACCGTCTCCATGAACGGTGTATTTCTTTCCATTTATCGATCCATTATATATATGTATATTCTGAATATATATTATATATAAATCATGTTTTATATTATATAATTAATTAATAATTATCTAAGTAATCATATGAATAATTACAAGTTAAAACACGAACGACAAATGAGACGATTTTACCCAAAATGCTACTTTAACATGAATTTACAAAAGAACGGGTAATATAAAGTCATAAGTGAACCATATATGATATAATAACAATGAATAGGATTCTGTAATAAGTCAATGACATTATTTAAATCATTATATAGGAGGTTCGGACACTTACGAAGAAAATCGGACCTAAGGTAAGGGAAATATCACAATCTCATTTTTATCTGAGATTGTTTTTCTTTAGTATTTACTGGGGTGTATTTTATCATCCACATCCATCTTTCCTAAATATTTAATATTATTTCCATTCAGCTACAATTGTTTAAATCCTATTTTACCCTTCGGTGAGTTTTTAGTAAAAGATATGAAAGGAATCTTTTGTCGTTTTTCGTACGAGGTAATTTTCTGACTTTTCCGACAAAAGTACGAGAAGAATGTTTTTTTTAACTTATACGGCATGAATGGATTTTTAAAACATTATTTCCAAGAAGATTCCATTACAAGTTTTAAAGTTTATTTTTAATCAACTTCTTTTAGTTTAAAATTGTATGACATCTTATGAAAGGAAAAATGTTTTTGAAGTAGAAAGGATATTTTCCTCAAGAATGGAGTTCAAGTGTTTTATCAAAATTATTTTCCATCTAAGATAATAAAGGGTTCTGTTTATATCCCTATTATTATATTTATATGATTATGTTGTGATGGAATTATATTTATGAATTCCTTTATCTTATATGAATTGTTTTATGATTTCACGATGTTTAAGAATCCCATTTTTATTACATGGGTTATGCAATGATGTATGATTTATGATTTTGTGGAACACATAAGAATGGTATCATTATGAGATGGGTGGGACCTATATATCCCTCCAATGCATTGGGTAAAGATTTTATATCTCATGAGATAGACATGGCTGGAATGGTAGGTTATACCGGTTCAATGAAACAGGACTGAAACGAGGGTGACTCGGTTCAGAAAGGGCCTTTGTCCACTAAGATAGTCTTGGCAATGAGTCTTGACTAATAAGAAATGATTCTCTTTGATTATGTCTGTATGCCACAAAGTTTAATGTTTAAAGTTATGATTATTGTGATTAAATTTCACTGCCATGAGTTATCCTAGGTTATGAAATTGTGATCTCTTTTACGGGTTAAGATTTCCAAAAGTTATGTGCTTATGTATATGATGTGATTGATATTTATTTTGTTTACCCTTACTGAGCATTTGAGCTCACCCTTTTATGTTTTATTTTCCCCAGGATATAAAGAACGGTTTTAGGTATTATTAAAAAGAAGATCTTTATGGGAGATATTGAAGATCTTTCACCAGGATTAGAGGATTATATTCTAAGTTTCCAAAGACACTAAACTATTACGATCCTTGTGTGTGTGTTTTTGTTATGTACTAAGTATTTCACAAATGTAATGTAATGTCAATGTACGTCAGGCTTCGGGCCTCTACAGAATGCCTTAGTCTATCTCCAGTGAAGACTGTGAAGATTAATCATCTTTCTACAAATTTTCGGATCTTAGAGTTATGGGTCTAGGGATTTCTCATTTCGAGAAAAGGTTATAAGGATACCCTGAAGAAGTGTGATATTTATGGTCTGTACTTTTTGGTGAATCATAGAAATATTAATTAGGTTAATTAGGTCTTACATACAATCATGAATATCAATAATGGGACTCTCAAATCTCAAATAATCATACACCTAGTTCTTATCTCCAAGATTATAGTTCTTTTTCTAAATTCTTTCAAAATCTCCTATAGTTCTAATCCAAGAAATTTCTTGGTCATGTTGCTTAGTTAAGACATCCTTATAAAGATGAAGGTTGGATTCATTAGTGAATCCAGAGATTTTTATGTTTTATATGAAGCTGAAATAGAATCCCTATCAAATAAACTATTAGTGGCGGAGACTTCTAAGAAAGGTGGTAAGAAGATGAAGGTGAAGGAATCGAAAAAGAAAGAAAAATCTTCTACTGTTAATGAAACTAAATTAGAACCAACTTATCCAAATAAGAAAAAGACTTTTCTAGATGAAGTTCTTTATAAGTGGAGAGAATACAAGAAGAATAGTAAGGAAGGGGAGACTAGTTTTGGCTTGGACCCTATTGAGGAAAAAGATTTAATGTTGAAGGCTACTAAGGATTTTGAGAAGCAAGAAAAAGAAAATAAGATAAAGAGGAAAATATCTGAAGCCAAAATTGTTCAATATTTTCTCAAGGCTTCTGAAAAATATTTTAACAAGTCTAGGTTCTAGAATCTTTTTGGTAATAATCACTTCTAATGACTTTGGGAAAGAAGATATTGATTCTAAAACCAGAAGTAGAAGAAGAAATATTTCAGGTAGAAGAAGTCGAAGAACAAGAAGAAGAAGGAAGTGGCGATATAGATGACATGATAAGACAAGTGTAAGAATATCATGAGAAGTAGAGTACATCAGAAAAGTTTTCAATCCGGACTTCTAAAGCTGAATCAACTAAAATTATTTCATAAGGTAAAGAGGAGAAGGAGAAGGAAGAAGTAAATAAACCATATGATGATGAAATCAAAAACCACAAATTTATTCATCAAGAGAATCTATTGGTAGATACTAAAAAAGAAAATATTGAGTAAGATAAGATAGTTTATCTATAAGATAGTGAACTTTAATCACCAAAAGTATCAAAGCTCATTCTGAAAGAAGATAAGGGAAAACATGTGTTGGTTGATAAACCTAGAAAATCCATAGTGAAAAAGATGGATGTTGGTGGTTTGTCAAATAGAAAAGAAGAAGAGATAGAAAAAGAAAACTGACCAACCAATCGGATTCGGAATCATCCTTTCTTAGACATGAGTTTGTAGTCCAATCTTTGAAAATTATGGTTGATACCATTCACTTGTTTCTAAGAATATACTAAAGGATCCATATGCATCAGCACTCATTTAATCAGAAATTGGATTCAGTTACCATGCTTATGGAAAAGTTTATTAGCCTTGAAGCCAATTTCAAAGCCTTATTCATTGTATATAAAGACCACCGATGATCATGCAAGGAAATCACACAGTGGCAAAAGAAAATAATCCAAGAGATGAGAATCCTTAATGATTTTAATGAAAGTGTAAAGGATGATATTGACACTGAAGATGTAAAGTTGAGAGACCTTACAAAAATTTTGATGAAAATCTAAGTCTATAATAGAAAAATCAGATGTAGGAAGTTAAGGATTTGAATGGAAAGCGTATTTCATTGGCTTTGAATTGAAAAAGGTAAAGAGATCTTGGAATTGAGTTCGAAGAAAAACTCAATGAGAAAAAAGATCTTTTGAAAGCTCAAGTAGAAATTCTTAATTCCCGAGAAAAAAATATCAAAACCTTGGAGAAGAAAAATGAAGATTAGGATCAGCTACTCAATAATGTTGCAGATGATTACAAGGAGGTTAATAAGATGAAAAATATTGTGAAAAAGATAATACCGAAGGATAAAGAAGGATAATTTTTTTCCCAATCTGATATTTTTTTTTATTTTCTTCATTGTGAAAATCCTTTCAATCATAATGAAACTTTGGTTGTTATTCATATATTTTGTTGTATAGTACTATTATTTTAGGTACCATTTCATTTCCATTCCCTTTATTCCATTTTGGAAATCACAAAGTGGGAGAAAGAAATGATAAAAATAATACTATGTAAAGAACATAATTCCATAAGTTAGGTGAAGTCAATCTAAGGAAGATTTTTATCAAAGAATATATTTTTATACAAGAAAAAGAAAATATCATTAAGGAAGTAAAGAATACAATTCTTATGGATTTCAAAACCTAGGGGGGGTTATTCTTATTCACCATAATCCATTAGTAAAAGGAGATAAGTTTTTATTTTATGTTCATAAAGAAAATTTCTAAGTCCTTATATTCTTTTTTGTAAGGTTGTTAATGATTTCTAAAAATGGGGATATTGTTGAGTTATTAAGGTTTCCTTATAAATTTTCTATTCCTCTATGTTTTGAAAATCACAAACACTCTGTCTTAAGAAAAAATATATTTTCCCTAATAATTTTCTTAATGAGAAAAATTTTCATTCTTTAAGAAAATTTTATCCTTAACTATGTTTTCATTATTCATTTTATTGTCTCCATAAATCTAAATAATTTTATTCCTAAGTCTAAAAATTGGTTTCACATCTAAAACCTCAGAATCCTATAAATCCTTAGTTATAGAGTATTTTATTTTTAGGATCCAAATTATCAGAAATTAACACATAGAATTCTAAGAAATTCAGACTCCGAATTCTCTGAAATTCATACTCCGAATTCTCTAAAATTTAGACTCCAAATTCTCTGAAATTCAGACTCCGAATTCTCTAAAATTAAGAATCCTAATTCTATGAGATTTATACTACAAATTCATCATAATTCCCACTCCATATTCCTTGGAATTCAGACTCTGAATTCTTCAGAATTCGGACTCCCGATTTATTTTAATTCAGACTCGAATTCCTTAGAATTCAAACAACAAATTCCTCATAATTAAGACTCTAAATTCTTTATAAATCAGACTCCTAGTACCATAGAATTCAAACACAAAATTCTTTAGAATTAAGATTCTAAATTCATTAGAATTCAGACTCTAAAATCTATAGAATTAATGTTCCAAATTCTTTGAAAAAAAGAATATTAATATCCATGAGTTATTATCTCCGAATGTTTATTTGGTTAGACTCTGAACATTATTTTTTTCTTATACTCTGAAAATTATATTTGGTTAAGCTACCTTATTTTTATTTCACATGTTATAGTTATGAAATGATGTCATATAATCTGTTTCTAACTAATCGTTGTATGTGTGACACTTGTATAGTTCCCTCTGAGATTCAAGGAAAAATATGAACATTGGAGGAGGGAGCCGACTGTTGGAGAAGTTCCTATAAATAGGATCTCATTTGAATAAGCTCAATACCTATTGATCACTCTAGAGATTTCATGATGCTGAAGTGACTTCTAGAGAGATAGACTCTCATGCCTTGTACGAACTAAACATCTTGTCTAGAATGCTTCATCTGACTCTGATTGTTGTTGTGTACAATCGAGGACTTTCGGGGATAGGAAGACCTATGTACAGACTACCTAAATGCTCAAGGAATTCTGTGGATAGGAAGACAGAGGTGTCGACTACCTTAAAGTTTGAGGTATTTCAGGGATAGCAAGACAGATTCTTATATACCAATTGATTTCTTACCCTATTTTGGGTAAGACATACTTTCTTTAAAGTATAAATCATAGAACCTTTATCCAAGGTTCTTGGATACGCTTCTCTTTGGGTTAATATATTTCATACTTGTTTCTTGATTTTTTTCAAGTTTATTTCTGTTGTATTATGATAAAGGAAAAAGTATAAACATCTTATACTTTATTGTTCTTTTTTATACTTTGATAAGTGAGATTATATATGGTTTAAGGTAGAATATTTTCCTTTTAAACTTTCCTTAAGTTTCGTTTCTAAAACCATATTTCCGGAATCTAGAATTTCTATAAAACTAAAAGAGGTCTTGTGAATTTACCTTGCTTAACTTTGTTAAACATCTTTTTTCTTTAAGGTTAAAAATAAATGTTTTTAAACTTACAATTCCCCCAACCCCCTCTTGTAATTTAGAATATACATCATTATTTTGTTCTTACAGGTATGAGAGATAAAGTTTAGTTATTTTTTATGATTAGGACTAGAAAACTCTTGGTAAATCCATAGCTAAAATAATATGTATAAGAAAACATCTCTAAATTTTGGTTATTATATATTATGTGATTTATCAAAGAAAATACATCCTTGTATGGATACTGCAAGTGGATGTGGTTCTGGCACAGATGTACCTAGTAGTAACGACTCCGATAACATGTTTCATGCCTTACTTGGGGTAACCTAGTTCATGAAAATGTGCCTTAATGCACAATTAGTTTGAAAATCCTAGGGGATATTTTGTGGTAAATTTATAATCTATTTATGAACCATTATAAAGGGAACAAAAAAATCCTATAAGAAAATGTGTTATGAAATAGATCATGGATAACTTAGATTGAAATAGAGGGAATCAAAAGTTATGATATACTTTTCATTTAAAATATTATCTTTCTATGTTCAATGTTTTCTTCTTACACACATATTAGATAATTACTCAAGAACCCTAATTGTACTTTCCTTTTTATAGTTAATGAATGGAAATCGAAAAACTCTTGCTAATAATCAATGTGATAGGCAATGTGGTTATTTCCCTAATGATATACCAAATATCATGGGAATAGGTTCTCAAAACATTATGATTGTCGATGCTTAGCTGGATCATGTAATGAATAATAACTTGAATTTTAAGGGACACCCTCATTCTCTAAATAAAGAGAAAGTTATCGTTGAATCCTTCATTTGTAAAATTCCTCCCATGTTTTGTTAATCTTCTAATCCCCACCTTTGTAGAATAATCAATTAACTCCATTGAGATAATTTTCTCTCTACTCTAGTTCTTAGAAGAAGAGAAAGTTGTGTTGAATGTTCATCATTTTGATGGGGAAGATGATCTATGCTAGATAATGATCTTGAAAACAAAGTCCAAGGAGTAAATTGATTCCATGTAATGGGATGATTTCAAGAAAATATTTTTCAATAAATATTTTCCCTAAACCCTCCATCTCAAGATGGAAACAAAATTCCTCAGACTGAAGCTGAGGGAAGATTATTCTATTATAGTGTATGAAGAAAACTTCAAAAGTCATTTAAGATACAGCACCAAATTTTTCATTTAACACAGAAATCAAGGAGAATCATTTATTTAGAAAACTAAATGTGAGTCTACGAAAAGCATAGTTGATTCAAGACATTGACATCTATGAGGAGATTTTTTATTGTTACCTTAAGGTTGAAATGGATATTAGAGAATCTCAGTGGTCTCATGGGCCTAGGAAAAAAAGTAAAATAGAGTTTAATGTGCATGATAAACCCCATTAGGGAAAAAAGACCCTATATATCTCTTGTGTCTAACGTGTGGGAATAAGCATCAGAAACTACTTAAATGGAACCAAAATATTCATAAAATGTGGAAGATAAGGTCATATGGCTAATAACTAGTGAATGGATATAAATAATCCCACTAATTTAGAATAGGAAAGGAAGGTGCAGATCAACACTCTTCCTATAGGGTAGTGTTTCAACTGCAAGGAACATAGGCATTATCCAACCCATTTCCCGAAGCCAAGTTTTATTGGAGGAAATCAACAACAACATCATCCAAGGTATCAAGGAATAGAATATTATATTACTACTACTGATGTGGAGCCTAATAACAATGTGGTGATAGGTACAATTATTATTCATTCAAGAATAGTGAATGCACTATTTGATTTTGGTTATATTCATTATATAATATCTTTCAAGGTTAGAAGAACAATTCAAAAACCACCATAAAATTTGGAGGTTTATTAATCTGTGAGAACAAAAAATAGAGAAATTACTACATCAAATGTTTATAACTCCTCCCTAGTTAGTGTCTACAGACTAAACCACCCATATAATCTTTGTATACTCTTTTTGTTATAGTTTGATTCTATTTTGGGAATGGATTTTCTATCTTTATTCAAATCCAATGTTGAACATCAAGAAATGGAGATCACACTTCACTTCTTGAAGCATCCTCAAATTATTTACAAGTGTAAGGAGGAAGATGAATCTATTTTAAAATAATTATCTTAAGTGTGGATATTATTGCCTTATGAGAAAGCATATTTAGCTCAAATGATTAATACAAAGTAAATAATCCTTCTCGAATACATGCCCATCGTAAGGGATTACATAGATGTAGTCACTAAAGAGTTACCTGGCCTTCCTCCTAATCAAGAGTTTGAGTTCTAAATTGAACTTATTCCTGGATCTTTTCTTATATCAAAGATACTTTATAGAATGGCCATTGTTGAGCTTGAATTACTGAAGAATCATTTAATGTATAATACGGACAAGGGTTTTATAAGCCCAAGTGCATCACCACCGGGTACACCATCCCTCTTTGTTATGAAAAAGTATGGATTAATGCACCTCTACATTCATTATCGTGAGCTTAATAAAATCACAATAATGAAAAAGTACCCCTGCAAAATATAGATGACTTGTTTGATTATCTATGTGGGGCTAGTTATTTATCTAAGGGGGACCTTGGGTGAGGATATCACTAATTAGAGGTCAGGAAGGAAGATATTTCCAAGACATCCTTTTGAATAATATATGGAAACTATGATTTCATAGTGATTAATTTTAGACTCACTAATGGTCCAACAAATTTCATTGTCCTGATAAATAGATTCTTTAGGTATTGTGTTGAAAAATTTGTGGTAGTCTTTATCAATGACATTCTGATATACTCCAAGACTAAGGAGGAAAGTAAGGGGAATTTGAATAATTTTCTTATAACTTTGTGAAGGAAGAAACTATTTGAAATGTATAGTAAATGTGAGTTCTGGATGGAATATGAATCATTATTGGGGTATGTGATCTCTAAAAAAGGGATATATATGGACCCTTCAATGAAAACTGCAATCGATGAGTAGCACAGACCAATAGTTATAATGGAGATCCATAGATTCCTTGGGCTAGATGGGTATTACTAATAATTTATGAAGAACATATCACAATTTTTGAACCCACTAACCAAGATGACTCGGAAGGGAGACAAGTTTGTATCGCCCAGTGAATGTGAATACTACTTTAAAGAGTTTAAAAAGAAACATATCACTGTACCAGTTCTCACACTACCAACATGTAGGGAACTATTTGTGTTGTACAATGATGGATCAAGGAAGGGATCAGACTGTGTGATGATGAAAATTTATAAATTGATGGTTTATTCCTTAAGGCAGTTAAAACTTCATGAGAAAAACTATCCTACGATTGATCTGGAGTTGGAAATTGTGATCTTTATATTGAAAATATATTTGAATTATCTCTATGGGGAGAAGTTTGAGATATGTACCAATCAGAAGAGTCTCAAATATATATATTCAAGCATAAAGAGCTTAATATTTTCCAATAAATATGGTTATATATCATCAAGGATTATGACTACTCAATCAACTACTATCCTGGTAAGGAAAATAAGGTACCAAAATATCTACGTAGAAAGGATCGTGCATCTTTATCAATAATTAGAATTGAGATCGATCCAATCTTCTTAGACCTACAAAGTATATACATGGGACTTGTTAAGTAAGGAGTATCATCAATCCTTTCTCAAATGATTCATCATTCATCCCTTGTTGAGAAAATAAAGGATTCTCAAAAAAATGATGTGGAAATCCTTAATAAGGTGGAAGATATGAGAAAGGGTAAATCCTCAGAGTTTAATATTGATGATAAAGGAGTTATAAGATTTGGGACTTGACTATGTGTACCTTTTGATATAGAGATAAGGAAGTAGATTTTGAATGATTCAAATAGATCAACCTTCTCTATGCACTTAGGGAGCACAAGGATGTATCGAGATCTCTAAGAGAATTATTGGTGGGACAATATGAAAAAGGGGAATACAGAGTATAAAAAAATGTGCCTGGTATTACAGCAGTGAAATTTCAAAAGAAATAGTCTAAGGGGGTGATGCAACTGGTACCCATTCTAACATAGAAGTGGTAGAAAATTACCATGGAATTTATCCATGGACATCCAAATAAAAAATGGTATATGAGTGTTTAGGGATCATCTTATAAAGAAATGTCTCTATATTGAAATTCTAGATCGTTTCTAATAGGATAAAGTGGCCGAGATATGTATGAGAGAAGTGGTAAGGATTCATGGAGTGTCACTATTGATTGTATCTAATCAGGATCTGATATTCACCACATTGTTCTGGAAAAGACTCTAATATTTTATATGTACTGAGAGGAACTTCAATACGATCTATCATCCTCAATGTGATGGAAAATCTGAAATGACTATTCAAACACTAGAAGAAATGTTGAGAGCATGTTATATGGACTTCAGTGGAGGATATGACCAACATTTTCCACTGGTCGAATTATTTTAGAATAGTAGTTTCCTCTCAAGCATCCAAAAGGCTCTATATGAATCAATTTATGAGAAAATTTGTAGAAAACCATCATTCATGGATGACGTTGGTAAATGTAAGTTTCTAGGACTTGAAATGGTAGAAGAAATTGTGGAGAAGGTAAAACCATTCAGCATCACATCAAATCATCCAAAATTTAACAAAAGAGATATGCATACAGTCATTAATGAGACCTTGAGTTTAAGTTCAGATACATGGTATTCCTATGAAAATATACATGGGAGAGGATCATGAGATTTTTAAAGAAAAGAAAGTTAAGTCCCAGGTACATCAACCACTTTGAAATCATTGATCGTGTTGGATTCATAGCCTATCGACTATCACTTCCACCTATAATGTCTCAAGTACATGATGTTTTCTACATATCCCTCTTAAGTAAATACATACATAATCCTTAACAAGTATTGAATTCATAGGTGGTACAGTTGTAAAATGATCTCTCATTTGAGGAGTATCCATTTAAGATCTTGGATCATAGAGATAATGTTCTACACAATAAGGATACTCACCTGGTCAAAGTACTATGGTGGAACCATAAGTACAAAGAGGAAACGTGAGAACTTAAGTAAGCGATGAAGGAGAAGTACCCACACCTATTTCCAACACAGAGTGTAAAAAAATTAGGGTGACATTTCATAAATGCGGATGAATGTAACAAAACTAATTTTTTATCAGTGGAAATTCCCTTCTTATAATTATATCATATATTATAAATCACATTAAGAACACAATAAAAACTTAACAAATAATGAAATAATGAAATAAGAGGTATTTCTAAAAGTTAAGAAACATATATTGAAGGAATAATAACTTGACCTTTGGAATAGTAATATGATTCTTATGAATAGTAATCAGCCAATAGAATAGTAACCTCACCCATGAAAGTAAAAATAAAATTTATGAATCCTATAAATGAAAGTATCATATAATTATATCATAGTATATGTAAATAAAATTTTAAAAAATTATTAATTAAGTGTTGGTATTTTTTAAAGTTATAAATATTTAATTGCAATTTTAAAATTATTATAATGATTTAAAAGAAATTTTATTTCCATAAAATTTATTCATTAATTAATATTTTGTAATCCTATGATTATAATATAATTTTATGAGACATTATTTAAATTTTCAAAGTGTTACAGAATTAGTTGTAATTTTAAAATTAGAATTTTCCAAGTAAATAATGATTTTAATTAAAAATTAAAATTCTGATATTTATAAAATTATTTTCATCAAATGAATTTAAATTTTTAATTCTACATGTCTAGTAATGGTTACGGAAATTTTTTTGGATTTTTCTAAAATAATTGAATTTTTTGAGTAGTAAAATACATAAATTTAGGCTATATATAAATTATAAGTTAAATACACTATTCCTTGAGTCATCAGTGATGTAAGAAACATAATCTCAAACTTCCCAACATTATTTTATTATATTTTGTGATAATTCTCAAACAATTCATAGTATTGGGCAAAAATAAAAAAACTAATGAATTAATTAATGAGAAAAAACCCCTCTCCTCCCCTATAAATACCACCCCTCACCACCTCTTCTTCTTGCACCTTTAAAGATATGGTACTTGTCCAAATTCTAATAAAATCACTTCCCAAACCTCTTCCTGGCATCCAGGGGCTTTTGGCCTCCTTAAATGACACAATCCTTTTCCAAAAGAAGGTTTTCAAGGAAGAAAAATTCAAAAGGTAAATTCCCAATTCCTTTTCTTTTATTTTCATTTCAAGTTCTTTTAGTTTCTTATTATCTCATCACATACCATCATAAAAATTTAATGAGAACTCTAATACCTTATATATACTAAAATTTTATTATGTTAATGTATTTATCCCTCATCAAACCCCTTACATGGAAAATTACTGCACATGATATGTTTTAAATTTATTTTCACAGGTTCAGTAGATTTTCTTTGTGGAAGAAGTACATGCAAAGTATTTTTGTATAAATTATTTTATTATTTTTGCTAAGTTGTATGACATTTATCAAATTCACCAAAACCTAGACTAGTAAAAGTTCATGTTATGTAATAAATGTTGGGTATTTGTTTAGTTTTTTTTTAATAAATATACCCATAATTTATATGAACTGAACCCAGAAGAGTGGGTTCAGGTCATTATAGGTGTATCCTCCCTTTCCATTTCCACTACACCTAAAAATGGTATACTATACCTCATCATGGATATGACTCCCAGCACTATAGCATATTATTCTTCATATTTCCCACTAGTGGACTCTTTAATCACAATTCCATGTACAATTCCCATCACCATAGAATTTTACACCTTTTAGATCATAACATAAAACTATAAATACACCACACACATTAGATCACCCTATACCATAGTGTGGGGACACTATATAGAAATAATACTCACCCATGATGAGAGATTCAATCCCAACCTTTGTACATATGGCTCACAATTCAAATAACAACAGAATTCATTGGACTATATCCTACACCACGACCAATGTCATGTTGTGGGGAATCCTATATAGTCAAAATAAAACTGTTTCCAACTAATCACCCATCCAAACATCCTAAGATCAAAAAAACCCATCCCATAACTTAAAATAAACAATAAGATAAAGTAATACCAAAATAAATCGATGTAACATTTTCTTCAACATTAAGATTTGTTTCATAAAAAGATGGAGGTTAGTAGTGTTTAGGAAAAATCTTGAGCTAGTAATATAGCATAAAATTGTCTCATTCCCAAGGAACCTCTATGATCCAGCCATGCTTCTATAATATATATACCAAGTTAATTCATATACCTCACAAAAAAACATCTCTTTCTTATATAATTATTCGATGTTAACCCAACAGAGCATTTGAATTGATATAAACAATATTCCAAACACTAACACAATAGAGTCTTTCTCATACTTCTAAAGTCGATATATGTGTAACAATCATGAATTTCCAAATGAGGAGGATAGTTATTTAAAATGAGAAATGAATTCAATGTTCTTGACAATCTCAACGTTCCCCATGCACCAAGGTTTTAACTACCTTTTATTACCCATACAACAACTCCATAATCATGGAAATACCTACAAGAACATATGATGCCTCACTACCAATAAAGATTGAATACTAAAATTATCCAAATAACATTACAAACTATTCAAGTCCATAGCCATGATACTTTACACTTATCAATATCTTCATTAATTTCTCACAAAAGACTTATTCAATGGAAAAAAAATTAAAACTACACATGAAAAATGGGTTTCGGAACCAAGGAGAGTATAAAGATCCAAAAAGAACCATATGAATCATTTTAGGGTAACTAGATAAAAAATATATAATAATGGTAAATAGACCACTAATGAACTAACAAAGTTCATTATGATAGCACTTCAAACCAACTCCTAGAATTATGATCACTAATACTTATCATTAGATAGAAAAAGGTATGATAAACTCATGGTTATGCTAGTTCACAATAGTTAATGAAATTATCACCCTACCCATGATAAAACTAGGGTCTCTACCAAAGATGATGGAAATCAACACTCTATTAAATCTCAAGTCTTTATGGTCGTACGTCACTAACAGATATCTAAAACATTTATCCACCAAATTGTAAAAAAACTATTTTAACCCATTCAGTTGATCAACTAACACCCTAGTGAAAGTTTTATTTAGAAATATATTTTGAAAAAAGGTATAAAAGCCTAAGAAAATTCCCTCCCATTTCACTAAAGGTATAAGTAGTTGTCGCAACATACCCACTGGACATTTGTTTCAACCTTAATTACCTATATACCTTCCCAATATTTGTATGTATTGTTCACTAAATTATAGTTTTGGATTAACATTCCTATCATAAGAAGGATCTATAATTAGATCCAAAAATACAATAGAGAATTCTCATTATCAACCCACCCCTTGATGGAACCCCACCATTATGATTTAACATATCGGTAAGGTTATCCCAATATAACCATTGAATATCTTATGACTTGGTCTCCAAATCCTGTAATGACCAACATAACTTCCCTTACCCAATTCTTTCTCTCATGACCAAGATGAGTCACTATGTGACCTTAAGTGTACCTCCATTTATTCCATAGGCAACCCAATAGAATCAAGGGTTTAAGGAATAAATTATAGAGACTATAACATCTAGTATAGATTTTGAATAATAGTTTAAATAACATAAAAAATAATAAAATCAACCCATTAGATAATAATAATAAACTAAATATATATATATATATATAAACTATCAATGTATTACAGAATGTCAAGTAAATGTCATGTTGAATGTCAAAAAAGATTAGAATATATAAGATATACTCCATGTATATAATTAAAATTTCTTATCTTGAAACCCTTTCCTAGCCCCATGTATAATCTCTAATCCCATCTAGAAAGAAAAAAAATCAAACACAGGGCCCCTTTCATATGTCTATACTTACATCCATGAAGTCTCCTCAGGTACCAAACAATGCCTGAACTGGGTGTGAGAAAAACTCATTATGCTGACACCCATAGTGTCTAAAAATGTCAAATCTAAATAACTAATACATCCAACCATATTAAACATAGCAGAATTAATTCAAATATGAATAAAAAACATCAAATAACATGACATCTCTCGATCTCTAGTTTGAGACTCAGGGTATTCCAAACTTTCTTTGGACTGATGTTGGGTATCTTCATCCATTAACAGATTCTACAACCTATTATGAATCATTCAAAGAAATTACCAAGTAACTAATACAAATAACCATTGGTTGATTTTCCTACATAGTATGGATCACCTGTATGATGTTTCAAAGAACCAAACCTCTCACCCTTAAGCATCAATACTTGACTCTATGAATTCTCATACAAGATCCTCTTACATGTTACCATGGAACATTACCCATGCCCGGGTAGAGGTATCTAATACATCTATTAATAGAATCTATGTGAATTCCGAAGATAGAGTTACTAATGTGTTCCCATAGTGAATTATCCATTCTTATAGAAATATATAAATAGACCCAGTTTGAATTCTGATGCTAGGGCCATTTACATATTTCAATGGTTCAATACCATACCATGGGTGATTCATTCATTTCATAAACCAATGGAACCAAATCCAATAATTCCAATTAATCAAACATTCCAAACATGTTACATAATCTATACTGGTAAATTGTCCAACTTAAAAATTATCAATCCATTTAATACATTCTTCCAAGTTACCAAATTACAAATAAATGCAAAAATTAGACTAAACATGTCAACTAATCCCATTACTATCCACATGTTGTTATATTAACCTCCAATAATTTTATCATTTCAAATACAACTACTTTACAATTAAACACTTTTAATCCAATTAATTCATTATCAATCCAATTGACCAAATTCATTTTCTAACCTGATTCACATTGTTAATCTAATAAAATAACAATTAATAAAATTAAAAAATAGATCTAGGTTTATATGTTCCTTGTTCCATCCTAAGTAAAGGGTTATAACACCTCTAGGGTGGTCTCATGTAACGTCTCGGTTCTGGGTTCTGCCCAAAGGTGCCCCATACCTGGTTGGTCACATGACTTCAAGCGCATTTCCCCAAATGCCAGAGGCTTCCAACTAGCAATGAGAGCCAAGGTATGATAATGGGGAAACTATATTCTCATTGGAAAAGTATACATAGAGGAATAAAAAATAGTAAACAGTAGCAGAAGTAGTAATACCATACAATAGAAGTAAACACCTGAAGACGGGTATTATAAAACAACTACATCACATATATAAATAAATGATGCATGTCACATATATCTAGGAAAGAATCCAAACAAGTCACAATGCTGGAAATACAAAACTGAAACCAAAGTATAGAAAAATAGTAAACTCCACTAGCATTGCAAGCCTCATCATGGTCACATGGTCTCCAATTCCAACAAAAATCATGTACCTGATGAAGAATGAAAGTTTCCATTATCTATAACTACAACCATATAATCTATTTGGGTTCAAAAGCATGACCCAAATTGGGTGTGAGACGAATACCAGTAGGCAACCACCGAAAGATCTGTGCGTAACTGTTAGTGAATATATATAGGAGGTGATAAGAAAAAATGAAGTAATAAACTAGGAATTACTCAAAAGTAAACAATCCTATAGTTTTCAATTTAATTCATTTACATTAATTCATTATTCAATCTATTGAATAATGAAATCTTGAGATCTAGCATAAGCTCTGAATCCCCTGTGTAATAGAAAAATAGATGTCTCAAAAGACCATCTAACATAAAAGTAAGACTGATTCCAAGCTTATTCTTTGGCCTGGTAGTCTCATCACATTCATCAAACATTCAAAATAAACCCTCTGAGAATGTTCTCATAGCATAACCCCTCTTGTTTAACACATCAACAATTCAATAAAAAGTGACCCTCTAGGAAATCACACACAGTCTAACCCCTTTGGTCCCAATTAGAACTAATCATTTTCAAATGACCACCTAGGTAGCTCTCACATTCAATACCCCATTTGGTCTTTATATTAACAATAAAATATAATGACCTCATAGAAGCTCTCATAGTCAATTCCCTATAGTCCAAAATTCTTGTAATAATGACCCTCTGGGTATCTCTCACAATCTAACCCCTATGGTCTATAACCACCAGGAAAC
Organism: Viscum album; assembly: GCA_963277665.1. Taxonomy (NCBI): domain Eukaryota; kingdom Viridiplantae; phylum Streptophyta; class Magnoliopsida; order Santalales; family Viscaceae; genus Viscum; species Viscum album. The sequence continues at coordinate 1,059,231,282 of OY728163.1, read as the reverse complement.
TGTAACATACAATACCTCTAGGTTAACATGACAACAAATTATACATAAATTACCCTACATCAGGAAGCTCTCACAGTAAAATTTCCCTTGGTCATACTTTAACAATGTGAATCACATGTATCTCAAATAAATATTAACTCCATCCTAACAACACAAGACATGGAAAAAAATCAATCCTAATAGGAATTCTAGATCAAATGTCCATAATCAAACAAACATGGGAAACACACCCATAATCAAGGTATTAAACCTTACTCTTAATAAATAATCCTTTCTCAATCTGAAAAACCATAGCAGGTATTAAGCAGGGTCAAATTCCAAAACACGCAATACCCCAAACATGGGTATTCGGAACATTAAGCATATATAAACCAAACACAATCAAATAAATGAACAAACCAGCTACCTTGATGTTGTATGATGAACACTCATGATCCTATGCCCTTGGTTCAGCCTGGAATGATGTATATCTCCAAAAATGATAAAATCGTTCATCCTTGGATAACTCAATAGAGATGTGAAATCAAGAAGAGAGGATATGGAGGAATAAAGAACTTACCAATGGGAATCTAATGAACCTGGCAGCATCTCAATCAAAGCTCGAATAGAGGAACCGGAGGAGGTCGATGTTCTTAGTCATACATCACTCTGTTGTATGAAACATATGGAGAAGAAGATATTTCTGGAGTCTAACACGACCCCACTCTGATTAATAAAATAAAAAGAAATGTACATGGTGTGTTCATTTAATGTACATGATCTATACTAGCCTCTACCGGCCCCTACATTAAGCAATATGCTAGGTCACCCACACAGCCATGTACTCAGCCGTTACATGGATAGTACACTTCTACATGCAAAAACCGGGTACACATTGTGTACTCAAAAGTACACTATGTGGATATGGAAAATTTCCACTTTCTTCCTTTTCCTAAAAAACAACAAAAAATAAAGGTCCATACCTGAAATGAAGATTTAGGTTCATACAGCTCAATTACTTATCAGAATGATAATGAACATAATAGGATCCACATGATTCATAAGAATAAAAAATTAAATAATTTGAATTTAGTGAGGTTGAAAGCACAGAATTTTGGTGTTATAACATAAGTAGCATACATTAGAGAAACAAGACTAGCTTTAGGGAGTTTTTTAGACCAAAAACCTCTAGATACAAAGTAGAAGGAAACCAAGGTCAAAAATATGATTTATTTTTAATACCATGATCCTATATGTGTAGTGAATGACACATCCCATCAAGGATGGAAGAAGTGGATCCAAGAATAAGACAAGTAGAATTCACAAATTCCAATAATAACTAATAATTTCATGTTTTTTTATTTAATAACGGATCAAGTGATGAGGGAAAAACATTAGAGAAGTCAAAAAACGATTTGGATAACCTTATTGTTTGTAAAATCCCATGTTAGGGTAGAAATAGGGAGTCAATTATTCTTAAAAATGGGTTTCGAGCAGAAAAACTATGATTTAATCGCTCATTAATTCAGCTTAGCCTAATACTTCCAGATAGCTAGTGTTGTCTTGCAGTGAACCTTTACAACTAGAGAACATTTTAGATGGATAGTGGGGATCCACTGACTAGCACACAGATCTTTAATAGGTGACCCAATCTTCCCAATCCCACTAGCTAGCTAGTAGACTACACCAGCTAGCTGATGGCACTGTAGCTTCTCCCAAGAAAGATGAAACTACTAGAATCCCACTATATCAGATTCTCATAGTCATAGACACCTATGAATTCAATTTTCACACTAGTAAAAATTCTTAAACATAGAACTTAAAGTTGTTATGCCAAAATATAATGATAACACACTAGGGTAAAATATAGGATCCTATAGCCTCCCTACTATATAACAGCTCATCCCAAGTTTTTTATCTCTTTCATCATCACAACGTAATAGTGAACAACATAGTCCACTATACCCACAAAACAAACTCCCTCTACCAAATATCCTCTTATACATTCCCATGCTTCCATTGTACTAACATTAGTGGAATAGTCTTTCCTTAGATATTCTTCTCACTATAGTCCATGATATGGATCAAATGATCCTCGAAGAAAACATTAGCATCCATATAAACATCATCAACATATATCAGGTGCAGAGGGACAAGGTGATATCTTTGAACATGTGACAAATGAAGCATGTCATTCTTGGAACTATATTTTTTGGAAGGATCAATTGGTATGTCACTGGACCAACCCACTTCACTATCTCAAATGGATAGACGAACCATGGTGCGAGCTTCTCTTATTTCTTGATTCAACATTTCCTCATCATAGGAGAAACTCGAAGATAAAATTGGTGACTGGAGTCAAAATATTTATGTTATCTTTGTTGTCCATCAGACAATTTTTGTTTCTCCAAATTGTCCTCATCCATATTCTAATAAATTAAACCAACTCATATGTCTCCTAAAAAATACTAGGTTCAATGTGAGTGGAATTTCCTACCTCCACCCAGTACAGAGATAGATGACACAACATTCCAAATAAATCCTTGAATATAGCCTTTAGAATGATTCCTAGAAGTTATTATTATAAGAAAACAAAATTATTGCTAGATGATTTTTCTAAGAAACAACAATTTAAACAAACACATTCTCATAACACGTCCTCACGAATATAATTCATTCATTCAGATTGTTCATCAATTTGAGGATGATAGGATATGCTCAAAAGAACCTATGAACATAGTCCTTTATGAATTCTATACCAAAACCATGACCTAAAATTTGGATCTTGGTCATAAATTAAACTCCTTGTAAAACTATGAAATTGAACCATCTCTCATACATAGATACTACCCAGATCATTGACAGTAAAGATCTCACGAATAAGTAAGAAGTGGGATACATTTATTAGTCGATATATGATCACCCATAGTGCATTATTTTTCTAGGGTGTCCTAGATAAACCATTCATGAATTATATGGTCATATCATCCCACTTTCATTTTGAAATTTGCAAAGGTTTTAGTAACTTAAGGGGCCTATGGTGGTCATCCTTCATATATTGATAAGAGAAACATCATGTTACGAAATTTTCTATCTCTTTATTCATCCCTATCCACCTCTACTTCCTATATAGATCAAGATACAACATCATCAATAAAGGTTTTACCATAAATTTAGAAGCATTAAATTCCCTCATCATCTCCTCATAGAATCCCATATGAACCCAAACACGGCCATGGATGTGAAGAACCTCATCGCTGACAAGAGACAAACCTGATGGTGGCTCTCCACCATATATGTTTCCTCTCTGAGCTAAGACCTCCAGATCAAATAAATTACCTCACTTAATCTAATCTATATTCAAGTAAAAATTATTTGTTAAATTTATACTCACACATACTTGTGAATCATGAAAATCAAGATGCATAACTTCAAAGAGTTCCATCAATCATCACTCATCCAATGATTCACACACTACCTCTACCTTTGCATTCATACTCAAGGTGTCAGGAAAAATGCATTCCTTACCTAGAGTGTATTTCAATTAAAAGTAAAAAGACTATAGTTACTTAAGCCATATCCTTTGAAAAAGGTTTATGCCCCACTGTGAAAATATTTATTTTAGGATTTTGTTGTCAATGTACATCATAAACCTCCCACCTATGTAATAATACTCCTAGTATCTCATGGTTTGTTCCACTATATCCAACTTTTGATCATTAGTGGAGTAATTATGATCATGTAGACTCAAATATCTTGATACTTGAGTATTAAATAAATAATACTACATTATAACTACTTCATGCCTAACTTTTGATGTATCACAATATATGGTATAATCCTTACCAGACTCAGGTAAAGTGAGGATCGGTTATGAGTCCAACATACCCTTCCATTCTTATAAATCATCATTTAAAGGAACAAATAAAAATAACTTTTCCCCTTTATTGGTTGGAGTAGATATAAGTGCTTTCATATTGGATAATTATTAGATAAAACATAGATAGTATCCTTCTTGGACTAGAAATTTCCAAATCTTGAAAGCATTATTAAGTCATTCCCAAGATACCATGGTTGAAACATTATCTAGTTCCACTAATACCCTATACTCTAAGATAATGTGACCCAATTAGTTCCCATTTTCAATACATAAGAGACATTTATATATATTGGAATATAGTATATTCTCTCTTAGTATACTCAAGGTTATGTAAATATTTTTGGAATGATTTTCTGTAGACTACGCGTACACAAAGATGTCATTGATGAAAACCACTTAAAATTATCCATAAATATATAGAATATCTAATTCATAAATTCCATGATTATCATTAGTGGGATCAAAAAACCAAATTGCATCACTAAAAACTCATACAATCCATAATTTCACCACAAAGCAGTCTATGGTATATTACATTTTCTCACCCACAAATGATGGTACCTTTATCTCAAGTCAACCATAGAGAAAAGTTTGGCACCTATCCACTAATTTAAGATATCATTGATTCATGGAAGGGTATACCAGTTATTGACCTTCATCTAGTTCATTATTTGATAATCCACACATAAGTACAATGCCATGTCTTACTTCTTGGAAAATTGCATAGAAAAACACCATGGTAATGTACAAGGTTGTATAAATCCCATAGATTATATATCTTCATATGGAACATTAAACTCTCAAATATCTTTTAGTCCAATAAAATAAGGTTGAATAGAAATAGTTTGAACTTCTGAAACCAAATAGATAGTGAACTCAATCTACTACTTGGGGGGTATGGTAGTGAATTCTATAGAAAATACTTCCTAACTGTGGTCCACTATTTGAGGAATGATACTCTACTGAATCCCACCATCATCCATAACAATCCTTGATACCTTTCCCATGAGAAAATCCAGTATACAATAAATTTGAACTATAAGACCAGCCTAACGATCCCATTTTCATTGATGGATACAGCTTCCCATTCTGAAGATAGAAAGTCACCCTCCTCTGATAACAGTTGATATGATCCTAGTTTATAACTAGCCAATATATACCAAGAATCAAATCAAATATATCTATTTCTATCCCAAACATCTTCTAGGGGAAATAATAGTCACCAATTTAAATAGATTACTAATTAGAGAACCAAATATCCTCTAATAACAACCCCAATGGTGTGTTAATGGCCATATCCCCATCCAAGCTACCTACTGCTAATCTTAATCCATTTTTAAATTGAGAAGATATGAAATAATGTGATGCTCCCATATAATAAATAATCAATAAATGGTAGATTACATATGAATCATACCTCTGGTGGTGGGAGGTCCTATATCAAAAGGAATAGGAATAGTTTCAATGGAATTTATCTAATTCACCCATATACCCTTGGTTCTAGTCGAATCCCTTGAGTTACTCCCTCTCGATAATACTTTCACTCTTGCATTAGGGTACTGTGTCTCTTACCATGGCCCAAGTTGTGGTGGAACTCTATCAAATGATCTACTTTGGTGTAACTGAGTGCTTCCAATATTATAGGGTTTCCTCTAATCCTACTCCACCATTCTGCTATAGATTTATCCTACAATTCCATTACATATCGCCAATTATACATTAAGTATGACACTCTATAGAAATGATAGAACATTAGAAGAAATTTTTTCCAACCTTTACACACTAAAATGACTACCCTTATTCGTGATCATGAGATGGATTTATACTCCACTTTTTTCTCTTCCCACCATTACCTTGGTGGTAACAGTTGTATTCATGCTTCTTAGTTCCTCATGAAGAGATCCTCGATTTCCCAGTGGAGAATTCATGTGCACAACTCAATTCCTCTCTCAATTTTCCTTTCATGATGATAGAATGATTCATCATGTCAAAGAAATTTCATAATAAAAATTCATTCACCTATGACTTGATCTAATAATGAACCACATTCTGGAAGAGTTATTATCAGGCTATCTCATCTACTACCAATGATATAGTAAAATGTTCCAAGTAGATAAAACGTTCATCATAGCCCATCATTGAAATGATCCCCTATTTTGGGTGCTTGAACTCTAGATATCTCTTATCCTTCAGTGTCTCTGGATAGAAGTGACTCTATAAATTCTCCCTGAAGTCCTTCTAGTTATATCCTATTAATTTTTTTTTTATCTATAATATACCACTAGATATTGGTTTTTCACCATGCCATATAAATATAATTCTTCAGCAACCTATCCATGGTTGTCTCAGGGTTCTTGAAGATCATTGGTATAAACTCAATCCAGAACGCATCTACCTGAGTACCACCCTCCCTAGTAAACATGGGTTTATTTTATAGTTAGAACTCTTTGGTCAAGCTAGACATCAATGGAATGGTGTGATTAGTTTCCATCTCAATGGATCATAGGACCCATGGGAAACTATCACTATGTTGATCTTCAATTAGGTTCCAAAAATCCACATGAGGTTCCAACTCATCTGCATGAGGGATGTGTTGGTTTCTACTCTCCTTATTCTAATCCCAAAGACATCACAGCAGATATTTCTCTAAAATCTTCAACAAACTCTTTAGATCATATCATACGCCACAATATTAATAATATAAGAACATTATGGAAATGAATAACCTCAAAAATATTGTTACTCCAAACTGTGCTTAACAAGTGAATTGGAATGTCATAACTATTTCATTTATTTCTTTTTATTAAACACAACAAGGGAATAATGTTCTTAAAAAAATATTGGGAAATATATCATATATAATAAATATATAACAAGCATGAACAATGAAGTTAAACATATTTCCATACATGAAGAACATGATTAATTCAAATTCACATTATTTCATACCATACCATGAATAAAAACTCATAAAATAGTAACATCATGCACCAAGTGTATCACCCAAGGAGAAATAACATCACAACCACAACAAGTGAACATCAACAATAGTAATCCCACCCATGGTAAATATAACAAACCATAATTTTCATACATAGATATTACTTATAAGTAGAGGAATATTCATTACATAACATGATAAAACCATGCCATAAATATATGTGTTTAGTGTCTTTGGAAACTTTGAGACATAAATAACTGGTTCATAAAATATCTACATTATCTCCCGCTTATTCCTTCATAACTAGAACCTTTATTAATATATCATATTAAATTTATTTATACATATCATATGGAAAAGAAACATAATAAAATGGTGATCTAAAATGTTCTATAAGGATAATAAAGGGATATATCAATCATAATATAAGAATAATGGTATAAAAACATGAACCTAACATTTGACAATTATACCATGTATATCAAAGATCATAATATTGATTCATGGGATAAATTACATAAGTTAAAAATTAATGGATCATAAAACCACATGATCCATGAGATAATAACTTTGGAATAATACATGGAATTTTGTATGAAAATAATCATATAGATTCATTCTCTTAATATACATGTCTTATTGGAAAACCCTATAAGTTCACTAAATGGGTGACTAAACATCATGGGAAAGACACAACACCATCCCCAATGGAATTCCTTTCATCCTAGTGGAATATTTTTATTCCACAAAACATAATAGAAGTCAATATTCCCTCTTAATATTATCATAGAAGACAAATTCTGTTACTGAACTATGATCACTCCCCATTCTAGTCCTATCATACTTATCTGAGTTTAATTCCCATTTTAATATTGAATTACTTAATCGAGTAAATTTATTATTTCATTAATGTATTACTAAAACTAAATCACTTACCATTTTATAATTGTACATATCATGAGAAATAAATCATTATCCAATGCATTTGTGGGGGATATAGGTCACACCTGTTGTTGGTTATTTCGTAAACACCAACCATAATTATAAAATAACCACCATCCTTGGTTATATCCTAACCACCATACTTGGTTATAATGTAACCACCATCACATAATGAAAACCATAAATATGTGTTACATAAGAAAAAAAGTCATTAATCATATCATAACCCATGTAAATAAATGAGTTTCATAAACATCTCATCACAACATAACTCATGGAAAAGAATCAGGTTTCATAAACATCATGACATCAAAAATAGAAACCAACCATAAAAATAATAATGATAGTATCCTTAAATAATTTACCCATTAAATCATAAGTAACATCACATAATGTTATCTTATATGGAAAATAATTTTGAAATATCACTTGGAATTATTCATGAAAAATAACATTCTAATTTTCAAATCCTTCTTTTTTATAGAGTCTCGCAATTATAAAAGAAATAATTTTCATGGAAAATAATATTGTAATCTTGTAAAGTAAATATCAAATAATTATGGATTCATGATTTTGGGAAATAATAGTCATGTTTTATAAGTTTAAAAAACATTTCTTTTCGTATTTTTGTTGGGACAGTTACAAAAACTCTAATTAAAAAAACATCAAAAATAATTATTTCAAAGTATTTTTTAAAAATTCAAACATGAGTAAAAATAACATTAAAAATAATAAAAGAATATTAAAAACATTTTTGGAAAAAATTTTTAAAAATATATGCATTGAATAAAAATTTGGTTTGAAGTGAAACATTAAAACAAATTAATGAAAGTCCCTTATAAATATCCTATCATTTATGTGAGAATTAATCGAATGAATCGATTGTGTGTATCAGCTATAGATTAATATAAAAAAAGTTCAAATAAAACCTAAGATATAAAAATGTAATCCCAGACATAATATTAAAATGTAATAATCAATTAATTAAAATTATAACTCAATGAATGGAAATTGAGTTATGAAATCCTTTACCATGTTGTAATCAGTCGAATCGTATGACACATAAAAGTAATAATTATCAAATGAAACATTGAATAAAATTAAGATAATGAGATTCATAATTTTATATATAAGAGGTAATTATATACAACACACATAAGAAATAAGTAGTGAATTGGTCATATTTCTCACTAAAGTAAAATTTAGATGAGAAACCCTTACCTTATGATTCCCTTTAGTTTTTCATACTTTAACCTCATATTGAATATAACCTCTTTGAAGAACCACTTAAGGATATTGGAGTTGGTCTTTGGGTAATACCAGTAGCACTTGGACATGGATCAAGTAGGGTGGAGAGGATTTGTTAGGGATTTTAAAATCTTCAGGGCTATTATGGTGAAAGGGTGTGGTGAGGATTGGTATTTATACTTGAGGAGGAGGGGTGGTTACCTGATTAAATAATGATTCTTTTATATTTAAATCCAACCACATTTGAGTGGAACTAATTCCATAGAATTTGGATGATAATTAATGTTTTGAAGGATTTTTAAGGTATGGAAACACATTAACCACCCATTTAATACTCTAGTTTTTATGTATTTTAAGCTTTTATTTTCATCTTTAACCTGATACATTATTTTACCTATACTATGGAAAACATTTTTTTACAAATGTAACATTTTTATACATAAAAATGAAAAATGAAATTATAACCTAATTTTAACCTCCTAATTCTAAATATGGAATCTATTTTTAAAAATTCAAATTATGTAATTTCAAAAGTTATATTTAAAATTAAATCATCAAAACACAATGAAAAAAATGTGTTTTGGAAAAATGTATTTTTAATCCCAATAATTGTACTTATACCAACATAAGGTACAAATATTGATTAAATTTACTTAATTATATTATATTTAAATAAAAATTACATATTCTAGTTTGGGATTAATTTAAAATCATAAAATGACATTCAAATATAAATAAAATGAGGAGTTTTTAAAAATCTCTATTTTTAGTATACACTAAAAAATTAAACTTTTCATAAAATTATCAAAACTTTGTCCAAAGATAATTTTGACACGATAAATCTAAAAAATTTATTTTAATAAATAAATTTACTAAAAGTTTTTAAAAAATAAATATATTTATTTTCTTATATAAAGTAGTAAAAATCACTCTTTTAGAGAAGATTTACATGAAGTAAAAAAAATTAAATTACTAAAAATTCTGTGTGTGTTCAAAAAGAATTAATTATCAAATTTAAAATTACTTAGAAAATTATATATTTCATAATGTGCTTAATACTATTTATTCCCTTCAATTTAATGGCTAGGTTATAAAGGTATTGTTAAAATAATAGTATTTTGGTTTTTCTTTAGGCTTTGTGTTCTATGAAAAGTAATCTATCGAACAAATTACATTTATTTAAAAAATACATGTGTAAAATTATGGGTGTTGTAGGAAATAGGGGTTTTCCCCTCACATATGTTTGCTAATCCCCAGAAAATTCTCATTACAAGCCCCTAACACATCCTAATCTTCAGTCTATATTTCTAAATTTATGATGCAATAGTGTAAAACATAGCCTCTAATACCACTTTGTAATTTCATCATCTTAGTTCTTTTTTATATGATCAAGAAGAGTAACCAAATCCAAAAAATCATGCTTCACAATATGCCAGAGGCTTCTGAATGGTAGTGAGGGTGTAATAAATATAGTGGAGAGACTATACACTCTGGTATAGAGTTATAATAACAACAAAAATAATAAAAACACAACAACAAAATCAACCAAGTAAATAATAATACCAAGATAAATTTATCCAAATATATAAATAAACCATTCCCTTTGATATGGAATTTAAACTAATCATATTTCTGAAATTCACACAAGAGAAACTATAAAAATTCAGACACCATGTAAAGACCCCAAAAATATATACTTCAAATCCCCGATCCCAAACCCCATGTATGGTACCAAATCCAAGCTCAAGTCATATCTAATAAGAAACAAATAAATAATAGGTCACATTTCCCTTTCCTATAACTCTATTCATGAAGTCTTCATGGGTACCAAATGGTGCCTGAATAGGGTATGGGTAAAACTCAGTAGGATAACACCCATGGTGTCTAAACATATTCAGCCTGAAGAAATAGTTCACAAAACTGTATGATACATAGGAGCCATATTTTATAAATAAATTTAGTATATAAAATAACATTCCAATCCTTGAGCTTCGGGTTGAAAACTAGGTCATACAAACCTTGTTCGTCCTGATGATAGATATCTCTATCTATTGGAGGATTTTCCTACCTAGGAATTATTTTTCAAACCACGTATCAAGTAAAAAGTATGAATTATCATTGCTGTATTATTCTAGCAAGGATGAATTTACCATACCATGTGTCAATGAACTAAACAGCCCCCCCCCCCCATCGAGTATCAATATTATAATTTATGTTAATTCCCATGCTAAATTCACTTATCTATCCCCAAAGACCATTAACCATACTAAGGAAGAAGTATACTATCTATATGTCAGTGGACTCTAGTTTTATCTTCTGTGTTCATGTTCTGGTTTATTCCTTATGCTTGTTCCCTAAAAATAAAAAACATTACTTTTCTTTGATAGTTAATCTTAGATAATGTTTGATCTAGAATTTATTTAGTAAACTGATTTCAAAAGTTAAAGTAACTTCATAAATTGATTTAACAGATAGTTAATAAATCTTTGAGGAATCTTTGAAACTCTCAAATCTTTTACAAGTCTGCTACATCGATTAACTAGCCTATTTGATTTCAAATTGGGGGACATTCAAATAAATAATTTTTAACAAAATTTTTTATAAGAACTCAATTAACCCCCCCTGAGTTTCCTACTCTGACCATCAATATTTATTTGAGGTTTATTTTTAAATCATCTTAAATCATTTCAACTGTGATTTTAGTTGTGTTTTCAATATCTTTAAATTTAGGTCAGTTCAAAAAATTTATCTCTTTAAAAACCCATTATTTATTATTTGTTATGGATAATATATTGGAAGGTTTTGCTACCAACATACCTCCATTTTTCAGTGTAACTAAATATGTCCAGTGTAAAATTAAGAAGAAAATGAATTTAGAAAGTATGGGCTTTGAAATTTGGTCTTCCATTATAGATGAATATAATATTCCTGCTACTTTACAAAATACATGGGGTGAACCAAATAATACTTCTTATAATAATAACTACAAAGTTATGAATAACTAATATAATTCCTTAAAACATGAATAATTCGATAGGATTTCTTTATGTAAAACTACTTATGAAATTTTGGATACTCTAGCTGTTTCACATTAAGGAACCCAAAATGTTAAAGAGTTGAGACTTAACACATATACTATTAAATATTATAACATTGTGATAAAGCCTAATGAACCTATTTTTGATATTTATATCAGGTTAAATGAAATTTTAAATAATAAGATCTCTCTAGGAAAGAAAGTTACTGTTAAGGAACAAATCATGCGAATTCTCATATGTATACCAGATAGATGGAGGGAAACTTCAGTATCAATTAGAGAATCTTGTGATATCAGTATGTTACCAGTTAAGGAGATGATTGAATATATTATGATGTAGAAATAATAACTAAGGTTTCAAAAAGAAGAAATTGATGGGACAAAGAGAAAGACTATGGATTTAAAAACCACTACTTCCAAAAATAAGGAAAAGGAAATGGTACAAAATCATTCTAATTTTTCATGTAATAATGATTCACCATATGAAATTGATGAAGAAATTTCTCAACTCTCCATAAGTTATAAAAAATTCTATATAAAGAAGAATTTTTTTTCGGAATCCTAGCTACAAATGAAAAATATGACAATAAGGGAAACTGGATAAACGACTGAAGGAAGAATGAAAATACAAATGAGATATTCTTCTATGAATATAAGAAAAGAGGACTTGTAAAGGCTAACTTTCCTAAATGGAAAAATAAGAAGAAATATGAGTACAAAGATAAAAGATACAAGAAGGAAATGGAGGCCACCTAGAGTTATTATAAGGATATCTCTAGTGAGACAGAACCATCACATGATGAGAAAGGTGACAAGGCAAGCATGTGTTTTATGAAAAACATGTGTGAGGTAACATTAGAATCTCCTACACATAATTATTACTATTCTAGAGATGAATATAATTCTAAGAATATGTCTAACGAAGAATTGTTTTAATACTCCAACATTCTTGAAGATACATGTAATTTTTTAAAAGTCAAATACAAAATTTTAAACAAACAACATTCTCTCACCTCTATTTTCAAATCTTAACTTCTTGTGGAAAAAGAGAATAATGCTCAATTGATTAAAGAAAACACTGAACATAAACTGTATAATGATCAATTAAAAACATACATATAAAATATTTCCAATGGGATTAATACCATTACAAAAAATCATGGAAAAAAAATTTCAAAAAAATACACTACTGGTATATGTTACCAACTAGGGAAAATGAATCCATTCCAAAACAATTTTGTATCAAAATCGGAAAAATTTGTTTTCATGCATAGATTTGAAATGATTTCTACAAGTTCTAGTAGTGGACAGTCAGTTATTATCTCTAGTTTTTCAAGACCTAATAGAGTTTAATTTTTTCCATACACTAAAAACTATTTATAGGAACCCCATGAAACAAATGTGGGTTCTAAAAGCATTAATTAATAATATTACTGGACCCAAGAATGTCTGGTTACCAATGTCTCATCTTGGTTAAATTACTTTTGTAGGTAATCTTCTTGAAGAGAACTAGTAGAAATATATGGTACTTGGATAGTGGATTTTAAAGACACGTGATAGGAGATTATTCATGCTTCAATAATCTGATACAGATTGATTGTGGTCATGTCACCTTTAGTGACAATGAAAAATGAAAAATAATAGGCCTTAGTGAAATTGGTAACTCTAATTCAATTTTCATTTCCAATGTTATTTCTAATGAAGGAATAAAGTATAATATTCTTAGAATTTATCAGTTATGTGATGATGGTTTGAATGGTAAATTTTAAAATGATTCATGTAATGTTCTTGATTATAAAAATGATTTATTTTTTTACTAATTTTAGAATTGGAAATATTTATACAGTTCATTTAGATTCCTTAGCTTCTCAAAATGTTTCTTACTTAAGTACCTTTCACAAAGAGTCTTGGCTTTGGAATAGATGATTAGTACATTTCAATATTCACTCACTTGGGAAACATAAAAGGAAAGAGTTATTCAAGGATCTACCCAAACTAGAATTTCCAAATGAAAAGGTTTGTAATCCTTGTCAAAAATGTAAACAAAAAAATATCCTTCAAACCAAGGAAATAAGTTTCAACTTCTCAACTGATTATGTTGGTTCACATGGATTTTTTAGACCATCTATAATTTCAAGTGTTAATTGGAAGAACTATGTTTATTTTCTAGTATATGACTACTCTAGATATACTTGAACATTATTGTTTTCTCAAAAACATGAAGTGTTCTCTAATTTCACTAACTATGCTAGATGCGTAGAAAACCTAAGAAATATTAGGATTAAAACCATAAGGAGTGACCATGACCGTGAGTTTAAAAATCATGATTTTGAATCTTTTTTCTCACAAAATTTCTATAGTCATATATTATCTAATCTAAGGACACCCCAATAGAATTGAGTTGTAGAAAGAAGAAATAGAAACTTACAATAAATAGCTCAAACTATCCTTAATTAATATGATTTACTTATTTACTTTTGGTCTAAAGCTATTAATACAACTTTTTATTTAATTAATAGAGTCTTGATTAGACCTATCCTTAAGAAAACCCATTATGAGTTGTGGAAAAATAGAAAACCCAATGTTAATTACTTTAAAGTATTTAGATAAAAATTTAATATTATTAATACTAATGATAATCTTGATAAATTTTCTTCCCAAAGTGATGAAGGAATATTTTTCAATTATTCAACCTCTAGAAACTCCTATAGATTCTTTAATAAATGAACCATGTGTGTGGAAGAATCTGTGCACATACAATTTAATGAAACAGATCCACATAAATGCAAGAAAACCCTAAAAACCTTGAGTATGATATGTCTAATCTAAACATAACTACCAAATATTCTGATCCTGCTGTTAAGAAACCTATTAAATCATCCAATTCTTGAAATTAACAAGTCTCTTGTCATGATGAACCCAAACCTATTGAAGAAAATGATATTACCAGCCCTTTTTTTCTAGACCTACAAGAACACTTAAGAATCATCCTTTATATGGTGTAGTTAGAGACTTAGACAAAGGAACTCAAACTATAGATTCTATTAGAATCTAAGATGAACATCAAGCCTTTTTGTCACAGCTTGAACCTAAAAACATCAATGATTCAATCAAAGATGAATTTTGGGTAATTTCTATGCAAGAAGAATTGAATTAGTTCTAATTAAAAGAAGTTTGGAAACTAGTGGATAGACCTAAAGACACCATTACTATAGGCACTAAGTGAGTGTTTAGAAATAAATTCAATGAAGCTGTTACTTTTTTAAGAAATAAATCTAGGTTGTTTGCATAAAGATATAGTCAAGAAAATGCATTGACTATGATGAAACATTTTCACCAATTTCTATACTTAAAGACATTAGAATCCTCCTATAATATACATCACATCTGAATTTCAAACTATATCAAATTGCTGTCATGAGTGAATTTATAAATTTTTATATAGTTGAGAATGTTTTTTGTTAAGCTACAACTTGTTTTAAAAACCGTCATTTTCCAAATTGTGTTTTTAAATTAACAAAATTCTTGTATGGTTTAAAACAAGCTCCAAGAGCTTGGTATGTTAGGCTCGTCACTTATCATATTTCCAAAGTTTTTACAATGTTTATAGCTAATCCTACCCTCTTTATAAAAAAAATATATAAATATGTTTTAGTTGTTAAAATCTATGTTTATGATATTATTTTTAGATCTTAAAAAATTCTTTAAGTATTGATTTTTAGAAATGATGTAAAATGAGTTAAAAATGAGGTTAATGGGTAAACTAAAATTCTATCTTGGATTTCAAATCTATCAAAAAAATATGGTATTATTTTAAATCAGATAAAATATACTAAATATCGTCTTAAACATTTTGGTTTGGATATCATTAAAAGTAGTGATATTTTTATGAGTACCACATGAAAGTCGGACCTTGATGAAAATGGGGAATTAGTTTATCAAACCAATTATAGAGGAATGATTAAAAGTATACTCTACTTGACTACTAGTCGGTCAGATATTATGTTTAGTGTATATATGTGTGCTCATTTTCAAAAAAAAATCCAAAAGAGTCACATATTATTATTGTTAAAATAATTTTCAAATACCTCAAACATACTACCAACGTAGGACTATTCTATATTAGGGAACAATAATTTAACATAGATTTTTATTCTGATTTTTATTTTGGTGGTTGTTATTTAGATAGAAAACGAACCTCTGTAACTTGTAACTTTTTGGGAAATTCACTAGTATCAATATCTAATAAAAAAGAAAAATTCTTTTGCATTATCTTCTTTTGATGTTGAATACATAGATTTTGGTAGTTGTTATGCACAAATTTTGTAGATGAAACACATTTTGATAGACTGTGGATAAAAAATTTGACATGTCCCTATCAACTATGATAACACAAGTGCTATTAATATCTCTAAGAATCCATTTTCTCATTTAGTAACAAATCATATTGATGTAAGGCATCAATTTTGTAGAGATAATTTTCAAAAATTTGATATTACTTTAGAATTCATTTTCACAAAACATCAGCTTGTTGATATTTTTACTAATCCATTAAATTATGAAAGAATAAGATACATCATATATGAATTGGGAATGATCAACCTTGAGTGACATATTTTCCAATTAATGAGTCTAATATTTATTTTTAATATATATAATATTCATGTCCTTCATTATTCATAAACACCATTTTTAATGCATTTTACACTTCGGACATCATTTCACATTATGATTATAATTCTTTGTTAAAGTGCACTATTACATGGTACATATTTCAACACCTCCTACAACAAAAAATGTTCTTGATTATATTTTCATATTTTATTTTCAGGTCTCCCATGCTATAAGTAACAATTCATTATTTTTTAAAACATGAAGATTCACATTATAATACCACCAAAATTGGCCTTGAACCAACTACACTCTAGTAAAAGTAAACTAGAAAAAATCCCAATAAAGAGACTGTAACGACCACTATCCAAGCCCAAAAATTCTGAAAATTTAACAGAAGATATAGGATTTCAAGAGTAACATTTCATCAAATAGTTACAAGAGAAAATTCGGAGTGTTAAAGATAGTTTCATGTAGCCCGAGTTGGAGATAAAATTATGGGCCAGATTCTACAACCCAGAAAAACATCCCACCAATTTACACATATCTCGCAAACCAACTATAAATGTATTCTGAAATTTTATATACACTTGGGGGACATCCGTATATTCATTTTTTTCTACTTTTTCCCACCTAAATTTGTCCATCTATAAGATCATTTATGCACCTCTTTTTAGTGAATGTATGTTGGATCAGATTGATTTTCAAGGGTAGAAAAGTCCACTCTCCCTTAAATTTCCACCCACCTAGGCCCACCAGCATTAATTGAGGTGACTTCCACTATTGTAGGATCTACCCAAGGCTTTGAAAATTCATATTTAAGGTATTTTTTTTGAAGTATTATATCATCTTGGGTGCTTTCTTTCATTAAATGTTATGCTGTAATTTTTTTGTCTTTAGTTTGTCTTTCACATGAATGTTGTTCTAATTCATCTTAGTTTCTTAATATAATTTCCTTTCATCCTATTATTAAATTATTATATATATCCTATTGATACAATTTTTTCAATGTGTGAATTTATTCACACCAATCCATGTGAAATTATTCACACAATGGTGGAGTGATCATTTTCTTTTTATTGTTTTTTCTTTACTTCTTCAATTCTCTCCCATGAGTCTACTTCCCACTTCAATTTAAACCACAAAATACAAAGAGGGCTAACACTCTCATGGGTTGATCCAATGGAGTACAAAGGGACTGTATTGGATATTATTTATCACTCTATTAATTTCTAAACAATTATTATAATTGATAGTTTCATTTGATGATTTTAAAACTTCTTCATCCTTAATGAATTTTATGGCTGCACACCTAAAGTGCTAATATGAACCTTTACCTTGGAGTGCTCAAAACTTTTATCCTCCAAGTTTATAGGTGATTAGTATTTTGGTGTTTAGGTATTAAACTAGTAAGTGATGATGTTGTTTGATCTTATTAAATGAACCCATCTCAAATATACGAATTTAAAATAGTTGAAAAGGGAATGAATCAAATCCACCCCAAGTGATGACATATGATAAACTCATTATTTTAAGTTGAATTCACTTATGTATATTAGCGTTCACTTAAATCCATCTAAAATCAACCCAATTTGGCCACTTTATATCCTAAAACAATCCATAGAATGTACATGTTTGAAGGTTACTTCTTAGGTCTCTGAGGATTCGACAACCCAAGATAAACTACAAGCGACCGCTTAACCATAAAAACATGGGTAAATTTGGGCGATACCATTGATTATTTATTATCTCATAGTTTACTGTTTCACCATTTATAATCTCATAGTTTATTGTCTCACCAATTATTGTATCACTAATTATTTTCTCATTGATTAGAGTCACAGAATTGTGATTCCACCATAACTGCACACTCTGGTCTCATCATTATGACTCATATTTCTATATTTAGTAATATTTTCCCAATTCAATGTTTTAGTTATGTTTTTTCACTTATCTATTAAAATTTATTTTTATTTTCAAAAATTTTATTCCTTAAATAATAAAAACACATCACTCCAATTCTCTCTTCACTCTTGCTCTCCACTCCCGAAACCAAAACCCTTCTCTCTTGAACTCCTTCCCCTCGTTAAAACCCTCTCTAAATTTTGGAAATTCCAAGGATGAAGCATCCATCATCCTCGAATACATGGAAGAACAATTCATCAAATAAATTAAAACAATCTCAAATCATAAATCCTAATAAAATGAGGAACCCTGGTCTTCCAAATCGTGTAGTTGTGCCTGAAAAGGAAGTATGTGAAAAATGTATTTTCTTGATTAAGTAACTTTTTATCAGAGTTTTGGAAGAATGGGGATGGATGGATTGGTTTAAAAATTAAAAGAGACCCATTTATCTGAAGCTTGTTACAATATTTTATCAGTATATCTAGTTTGTATTCAATAAAAGGATGAATTTATGGTTAGAAGATAGTTAAATGGAAAAAGGAATTATTTTTCATCAAGGTTGTGGGATGAATTTATATGAGTACCTCATGAAGTTATCTTCAATGATCATAAAAGAAATCCTCCTCCTCCAAGTGAAATATTTATTCTAGAAGAGGCTTTGGGTGATTTCACTAGAGATGGAAAAAGGGGAAGGCCTATAGCTACTAAACTAGATGGAGTGACTAGATTGTTGTTCAAATTTTTTCAACACCTAGTGTGTACAAGGAAATGAGACTTAGATACTATAAAATATTAAGATATATTCTTATTGCATCTCTTTAATAATGGTAAGAAGATAAATCTATGCAAGTACGTTGTACTTTACATATGTGATATGATCAGGACAACATCAACTTCATACTCTTTATTCTATTCAAGATTCATTTCTTATATTATTGAAGACAATGGTGTTGTAGATAATAATGAAGAAGTTTCTGAGGATTATGAGATTTTTCTATGTAAGGATATATACAGGAGAATGAAAATTTGTTTTAATACATGGAAGAAGTTGTGGGTTAAATACAATGAATGGTTGTTTCTGGATTTCAATCATGTTGAAAACCCTTCAAGACCTAAGGGTATCACTGATCCTGGTTTGTAACTAGATGAGTTTGTAGAATATTTAGATGAAGGAATGTAAGTTAATGTTCTTAGAGCTGAAGCTGAAGTTGTTTCTGAAGGTAGTGATCTTGATGTTTCCAAAAATACTGAAGAGTCTCCTCATGCATCTCATGAACCATCTCTGGATATTCCCTATAGATATTGTTTTCTCTCTAAAGGTGGTAAAGGTGAAAGTGAAGATATAAAGACAATTATTGATATGTTGATAAAGTTGTATCAACCGTGGAAGAACATATTACAAATAAATAATTGTTAGAAGAAGAATCTAAAGAAATTGAAGTCATTTTACCTACTAAAGTATGAATGGAACAATCTTTTCAGTTAGAAAGAAGAGTTGATGAGACTAAGAGGTATCATTAGATCATAAAATATGTGGAAATAGTTCACATGATGGAATCATTTAATTATACAAGGGAAGAATCAGTTTATGGGGAGCAGAAACCAAGTTTGGAAAGGATTAATGTACAGAATCTTATTGACTCAAGTTCAATGGATACATGGTATAGGTTTCCCAGCTACTTTGATGATTATTATTATTATAATCCATTAGTAAAAGAAATGGACCTTTCAAATGAGTTTCTACTCAACCCAATCATAGCTAAGGAATTGATATCTTCTCACGATTCAGAACCTGTCTCTTTTCTAAACTTACTCAAGAAACCCCCAGTTATGTAATCCATGATGATTTGAATGTTTTTGGAGAAAATGTCTTGTCTAGATTAGAAAATCTCATGATGTCGTAGCCATATCTTATGACTAAACTTAGGGAAAGAGATGATGAAATAATTCTACAGATGTTACTATGGTATACTCTACCTAAGATGCTTCATGAGATTCTAAAATCCAGGCTTGAAAACAAATAGTAAAGTGATGAGGTGAAATATTTAAACACATTGTTTGAAGAAATAAATCTGAATATCCAAGATTCTCCTTCCCCAACATAGGTTGTTAGTATGAGAAAAATTATTATTCCATGATTTAAAAAAGGTTTATATATAATATTCAACTTATTTTTATTTCAGTGGTTGAAGAAATTGTCAAGAAAAACACCAAGATTGAAAATTAAATGTGAATACTTGTGGATAAAACTAATCATCTGAAAGATGATTATAAAGGATATTTATAAAATGATATTAAAAGGCTTAATTATCTCTCTCCATTTTATCAGGCTTCATCTACCTCTACTCATCCATCCCAGCCTTTGGATAGTGAAATGATCAAATCAGTAATTCGAGAAGTGATTTAGTCTTTGAAGAGTTTAACCGACCAAGAGAGTCTCTCAAAAATTGTGAAGAATAGTGGTCATGTACATGACATGTTAAGGATTTATTCCAAGGAAGGTTAAACTAAAGAAGAATAAAAATATAAAAAAGTGTATTACTACATTAAGAAGATCAATTCTGAGCATGAGTTGACAATTCATTTCCAATATTTAGTATATAATTTTAAGCTGCCTCTATTGACTCAAGATTTCAAGGACCAAGTTCATAAGTTAATGTAATTTACACCTACTCTTTAGATGTTTATAGAAAATAAGGATGATTTTGAGAAGGATATGGAGTATGGTGGTGAAATAATCAAGGATTTCACCAATCTATTGAATCCTTATTTTCATGTTCAAAGCACAACCAAACTTTCTCCAGAACCTGATCCTCTATGACCTGGACTACTTTCTTCTACCACTCCTTCTACCTCTACATCATTTTCTCTAGTTACTATGACCCATGCTCAGGTTCCGAGCTAGATAAAAAATTTCATAAATAATAAACCCTTACCTCATTCTTCATCACAACCAAGCCTTTCACCCTCTATTTTTGAATGGTTGCCTCTCCCTTCTCTCTCTCTCTCTTGGATATGTATCTTCCCCAACTTCCACTTTTGGACCTACTACCTCTACTCCTAATATCTCTAAAACTGATAAAGGGAAGGCTGTAGAATCTAAGGAGAAGGGAAGGATGATTTTCTATATGGATATGATGTATTTTATTTTTGGGATTGTATTATACTACGTTAGTATATTCAATGAAATGTTCTATCTCTTTTATCCACTTGTTGATTTCATTTCAGGTTTGTTTTTTTAGTTACATTCATTTTAAAAATCCCAAGGGGGGAGAAGAACTAGAATTTATTCTCTTTTTACATATATTCTCTAATACAATAATGTACTACATTTTTTATGTCTTAACCTCATACAATCTGTTTGATATGTTAAGCACACTGTTTATTCATTTTTGAAGGGTATTTCTTGTAAATTCCTCCATTTTTGATCATCAAAAAGGGGGATATTTTTGGAATCCTGTTGTTTTAATGACCACAAATCATGTTTAAGTCTTGTAAAACATTTTTAACTCTTGTAAATCATGTTTAAATCTTGTAAATCATGTTTAACTCTTGTAAATAATGTTTAATATTGTATTATAATAGTTTATTATAATCATGTTTAATCATTATCCATTCTATGAGTATTACTTCTTAAGACATATTTTAGATATTTGACAAAGTATTTGTCACCGTTAAGGTTATCTCATAGTCACCATTACTATGAAAAAATGGTCTCACTGTTTAGTCTGAAAATCGATAAATTATGAGACATTTTTTTTATGACACAGTTGTATCATCCTACTAGTTGTATAATTCATCAAAGACTAGACACTATGTCTGTGACACCGTTGTATCATGTTACCAGTTCTCGAATTTACAAAGGACTAGACTCCATATCAATGGAACTGTTTCCTGGTACATCGTTTCTCACAAAGGACCTAACAAACATTGGTGAAACTCTGTTGTATCAGCTAAATGATTCAAATTTTTTGAAAAGTATGAGACAACAGTCTGGATGCACATCTTATAAGAAAAGGATGAGTCACCCCTGACTATGGAACCTCTCCTAACTCACTTTTCTTATGGAACTATTCTTATGTAACCATTTACTGTTAAATCATTCCATACTTATCCATATCAACCTTATTTCAATTAAATTAAAAATTATTTCCAACATCCATATTTAATCTATTTAATTATGCTGATATTATTAATGATAATTTGTATGCATGTTAGTAGACAATAAAATGCATGAGACGTGCAAGTCATGTTTCTTGTTTTCCATTAAAAAAACACCAAAGGATTATTATATTATTATGATCGATCATAAGATGAACCATAAAGAGCAAGTGACATACACCTTACCACTTAGAAGAGCTACGATAATCCATATTGCTTATTGAGTAAAAAATGAGAACTCATTGTGAACCATCTTGAGAACATCCTTGCAGAAGAAGCAACTAAAATAAGAATAGCTATGAAGAACATATCACTGAACTAGAAACCAGAACAAAAAACTCACAACACTATGTTTCTGAGTCTACTTCAAAAAGAGGACCCAAGTTTCAAATCTTATCCATTAAAAGAGTCTAGAACTGTATAGAACAATACTTAGAGCATTTATAATACCTTATTATTATATTTTTCTCTATTGTGTACTATTTTATTATTCCTTTGAGTAGTGTGGGTATCTTTATTAAAAACCCACACTGTCTCTTGTGCTAAACTGGAGGATACAAGATATCCTCTTACTAATACTCTCTTACATTATTTTACTTCAACGTATAAATGTGGAAGAGGAATCTATTTGACTTGGTTATATTTTTTCCCACAAAATAAACTATGGTAGAGTTCTAATTAACCTGGATAGCTTGTATGATGTTGTAAACCCCGATCCGATGTGTGGATCAATGTTTTTTATATATATATATCTCTTGGTGGTAGTTGATTACCAAGTGGAGAGGGCTAAGTCTCTACTTGAGACTAAACCTATTTTTTTATTCCTTGTGTTCTAGTTTTGTTTTCTTTCTTATTCTTGTATACTCAAAACTAAAAACATTACTTTCCTTTGATAGTTACTCTTAGATTGTGTTTGTTCTATAATTTTTTTAGTTGACTGATTTCAAAAGTTGATGTAAGTTCATAAATTGCATTAACTGATAATTAATCAATCTTTGAAGAATCTTTCAAACTCTAAAATATTTTACAAATTTGAAACTTCAGTTAATTGGACAATTTAATTTAAAATTGGTGGACTTTAAAATAAATATTTATTAACAGAAATTTTTATAGGATCTCAATGACCCCTATTATGTAACGCCCCGACCCCAGTTACCCAGAGTCGGTGCATTATTACATAACATTGGCATGATCACAAGAAAGATCAAATCTCGAAAGACCGATTGGTTTAGTAGCCTTGGAAACACTAGATATATTCATAGGTTTTACATTACATCATAAAATGAAAAACTACTACAACAACATAATGTTTCCACAATCCACACTATAATCCCCTCATAATATCCCTGCAGGTCATTCATAACTTACATCTTCACATCCTGGGAAAAGTAAAACATAGAAAAGGGGTGAGCTCAAATGCCCAGTAAGGATAACAATATAGAGGAACATTCAAAAATAAGCATAAACATTTAAGGCAATGAATTACTAAAACAAAAGACTTTTAAACTTGAACATCAACATAGTATGGCAAAAGTAAAATGAAAAAAAATGCCATTTACTTGTTCACATGGATATTCTACTAATCGAATAATCACATGCAAAATCAATAACCACTTTCATAATGTTGGAATGCATAATGCCAGACTATCATAACCACATAGCCAAGGCCTCGTGCCAAGACTACAAATAAGATTTTGTCAAGGCCTTGTGCCAAGACACTAGTTTGTCTCATGAGATCTACCGATGCATCGAGGAGCTATAGTGGGCTCCACCCGTCACTTATTAAGTCCAATTCATTCCCATATGAAAAGGTTTAAATATAACATAAACATTCGTATTAAAACTAGCATACGAAATGTCAATACTTTCACCATAAACTATGAATGGTATAAAAATAGCACATCTACAGTCAAACATATCACAAAACCTTCAATACAATATAGAAGTTTTGTATCATAATAAATCAACTTCAAATAATCTTAAAATCCATCAAAGGATGTTGACATAGATGAAATCAAAATTCTTTTTAAAGAAATATCTCCTTTTATTTTGAAATCATTTAAGATCCATATAAAATAAAACATTTTCTTTAAAAATAATCTTATAAGCTTGTAAGGAAAGATTTGAAGATTTTATAACGTCGTAAAATAACTGCACCCGCCGTATAAGTTAAAAAAAACATTCTTACCTCAATTCTGTCGAAAAGGTTAAAAAGGACCTTGTTTTGAAAATGACGGAAAGATTCCTTTATAAACCTCTTATAAAAAGTCAAACAAGGGTATAAATGACTTTAACCCATATTCTTGTAAATAGTAAAAATGTTTTTGAAATACATTTTTAAGAAACATGGATGTGGATGATAAAGAGATCCCAGTAGATTATTACGTATAAACAACCTTGGATAATGAAGAGGTTGTAAAGTAAACCCTTACCTTGTACTTTTCCTTGGTTGGGGTAGGTTAACCTCCTGTATAATGGTGAAATAGTTGTTATTAAATTATACAAGAATCATATATATTAATATGATATCATATATGATCTTTTAACATTTATTTGTTAATAATATCTTAGAATTATCGTCGTTTCGGGAGTTAACTTACTCATTTTCTTTTATATGTTTTGTTACATAAGCCATGGTTGTTGTATCTTATTCATATCCAGAATGATATCCAGTCCTTAAACATCATTTTTAAATCATCAAATGATAATTATACTTGAATGGATACGATGGAGAATGAATCTCATCGCGTTCGTGGAGACGGTAGTCCGTACGTACGCACGAGCGACAATATCATTCTTTTGATATTAAAATAATATATAAATGGATGGTATATCATATATACAGAATCATTAACATGTTATATTTATTATTTACATGAGTTTCACATCATTATTATACCCATCCAAATAATATTATATTGAATAACAATTACACCATGACGTGGAGACGGTAAGTCGTACGTACGCACGTATGGTGACATGTTATTCAAAGGGTGGATAGAATACTGAATATGGTTGTACCATATTTATAATAAAATCACAGTATATGTGAGATATTGGAGTTATTATTTTAGAATGGTAAGAACAAAGGAAGAAGAAGTGGAAGAAGAAATGAACTTGGAGAAGGGTGGTGAAATCATTACCTCTTCTTCGGGTTCTTCCTTTTGATTTGATCAAAAGGGCTCCTTAGGTTGGCTTTCTGATCAAACTAAGGCCTCTAGGTTGTAGTGAGGGACGTTGGGAGAGTATTTGGGCAGATTTTGGCCGAACCAAAAGGCTTTTAAGGTGTGAAGAAATGAGAAGGAGGAGTGCCCTTTTATAAGAGGGGTGAGGGGCACCTTTGGAAAAGCTAGAAATATTAATTTATAATAAATTCATATTCGGTTTCTAATGGCTCAAAAGTTGATTATTCAAAGCTTAAGGTGGGGATAGGTCGAAAACCACTCAACCAATAGAATTTAGACAGGTTTGGGTACTTATATTAACCTTATTATTAAGTATTAACTCTAAGTTAATTAGTTTCACTTTTACAATGTCTCTTTGTATTTTTATATAATATGGTTAATAAACATACTATATACATCCAAACGACCCCCAAGTGGTACATTAATGATGAACCTATCATGATATAAGTCTCTTGGCCGAACCTTAGATTTTTAGGAATTTAATATCAATTAATAATATAATATTTGTTTTAAGAACTCTTTTATGTCAATTTTGACACTATTCAATAGTTTATTTTTTTGAAACTCATAACAGATTGATTACTTCGAACAAAGTCAATAAAATCAATCCTAATATATCATATTATCCTATAAAATTAGTTTAATTCATTAAAAGTTTCATATTATATTTATTTCGGTATTTATAATATCAATTATTTTAATTTTTCACTATTATAGTAATTACTGCATCATCATTGTGTCATAAATAAAATAAATTATTTAATGTCTAAAAATTATAAATAAAATATAATTATGTAGGAAAGCGTTTTAACTTTCTAATGAATACTTATAATCTAAAATCCAACTTATATAACCCTATGTAACAATTGGTTTGCTAAAAGATATATGCTTGTGTCATTTTTGTATTCATTTTGACTTAATTAAAATAAAGTGTCATTATCACTTACAAGTGGATCCATGGGGTCCCCAAATTGACACAAAGATGCCCATGGTCGACCATGTATCAACCAATAGGGTTAAGACACGTTTTAGGGTAATTTAGTATTATTATAATATTATTTTTTTAACCCTTATTTACCGGATTTACCCTTAACCATGGTAAATAAAATATTTACCGTAGTAATTATTCAAAATGTCTACAAATAAAAGTTACCTATTTACACAATTTGAACATCCTGATTCCAAATATGGAATCCATTTTCTTAAATTCAAAACACAGAAGTGGCAGAAATTAATTTAAAATTAATTCCCGCTGTCAAAACAAAAAGCGTGTTTTTAAGAGATAATAACTATCAAAAGATTGACACTTGTTTATGTTCGGTTTAATTGTAAAATTATGTCCAATGACCAACATTATATTAAATGGTAAAAATATATTCTAAATATACTTTAAAACCACTCAAATTCATAATTTATCACTATTAATTATTTTGATTAAAAAAGTTGTTTTTAATTAAAACTTAGTAATTTTCACTATTCATCAAAATATGAAAGTTATCCGAAATGTACCAAAATTTCACCTTAGGCTAAATTCGATATTCCGAATCCAAAAATGAAGTACATTTTCAAATATAAAATATATAATTTCAAAATTTAGGTATTACTATTCATAACGGCTAGTTTGATTGGTTGTGGCGTGTGTTAAAACTCAAGGTTGCGTACAACACACGCTACTATTTTATTCAAAGGAAAGCGTACCGTGGAAGCTTGGGATGTTTCATTTTAATTTTTTTTTGATGTCCCAATTTATTCAGATAGTTTAAAATATTTTATTTAAAAAGGTTTCACTATTAAAGTTGATAAAAGTGCAATACTGAAAATGAATCTGTTCTTGCATTATGACTAAGAAACTCATAATATGGATTCTAAAATTATAAGGATTATATAAAGTTAAAAATGTAGTTAATGCTATTCATGACCTCTTTTAATGGCTTTTTTTTTTGGTAATTCACGGTGCAATTGAACTCGGTGTTGCGTGTAGTGCAAGTTATTGAATTATTTTGAAGAAATAACACACTATGAAATCTTGGGGTGTTACATTCTCCCCTCCTTCAATAAATTGCATCCTCGCAATTTGAAATTGTTCTTCGAAAATAAAAGGTTGAAAATAGATAATATATTTGTGGGAAAACACACATCGGAAATTGGGTTACTAAAATTTAGTCTTAATATGAGGAAAAGAGAAATGAAAGGGTCACCACCAAATTATGATCTTGATTAGGAGAACATTGGTGGCAATTAGAGACATATAATCGGAGGAAAAACGTAAATATTTATAGGTAGTGATTGAGGTCATCAATCACAAACAAGTGTATAATTGAGGTCCTTAAAATAATCAATCTATGATGATTTGAAGTACCATTGGTTCAACAAAATATAGGGTATTGGGATAACACATTTTTGAGGTTTCAAAATATCTTAGTTGAAATCCCACATCGAAAAATGAATTAACGAGGCCTCTATAAAGAGTCGAAAGTATGAAGATTACCGAAAATAACACATACTAGGGTTCCATGTAGGAAAATATGGATATGGAAGAAAAATCTAACCATCAATTATCTGATGGAGAGTGGTAGAGAACATGGCTATGAAAAGGCCAACAATCCCAAAGCCATAAATTAGTGATGATTTAAGGTACCATCTAGGAAAACATTTTTGTTCTAAGTTGCTTTTCTTAATGTTGAGGAATTTATTTATGAGATTGGCTAAGATCATAAGGAGATATACTTACTTTATAATTAGAGTTTTATCCATTAATAAAATTCTACCACAAACTCATCTTTCACTCTAAAAGATAATAGAATGTAAAAAAAATTCTATTTACACTATTCGTATAGGGTTCCAAAATAAACGAATTTATAATTCATCTACAAGATCTTTTAATAAAAACTACATTATTTAATCCAGGACATCTCGTGGGCCAGTGGTAGGTGATACACCCTTGTCTCCCTTCGGTTGCGGGTTCAAGTCTCGCAGCCTTGCCGGACGCGACGAGTTGCCGCCCGACCTCCGGGTTGTCCTTTTATGGAAATACAAAATAATCCAAACTAGAACTATCCAAAATACTTCTATCCAAACTCACAGTCCAACATTTATAAGTAAGGTAAACATAATGTAGAACCTTTGTACCCTGTAATAGCATATGAATACCTTCATCATGTATTCTTTTAAAACACTGAAACATCCTAAATTACCATAATACTTATTGGTTACATTCATGCTCCCTTATTCCATATAGAATGCTGGATATACTTCATCAATCCAAAAATGTTTTAAACCCCAATAATGATGGAATATACAAATCATTAATCAGCTTCAAGGTAGTCAAGAATATCCAATATAATTTATCCAAATCAATCATGTATTATTCTAAAATCACTACCTCGGTATCAAAACCATATTATGGTTTATCTTTCTCTCAACCATATATTTTCTAAAAATTTATCCTGCTATTGAGTCACATTTCTTTGTTCCACACAATCTCAAGTCCTTAATGAAATAGTACTGCAGTACAATCCTTATATACTCCATAATTATTATAACAAGTACATTGTTGATACAACACTCAATTAACATAATTAACATAAGAACTCTAATCATTCCTCTTCATCTGTGGTAGTATCATAACTTAATTATTATCCAATAGCATCATTTGCAGCATAGTCTGATGACTGGGACATAGGTTCGTGTAGTGTCCAAACTCCTTGCAAATGAAGCATTGTACATTTGAAACCATTTTCTTACCCTTGTAGTCACGTACTTTGTGCCCTTTTCCTCCACACTTATAACAAACTCCCATTCCTTTCAGGCAAGTTCCAGGGTGTTTCTTTCCACAGTGACCACATATGGGAAAATTCTTCTTTTCCCTCTTCCCTTTATCCATCTTTCTCTCTTCTATCCTTTTCTTCTCTTGCTTCCCTTCAAAGCCATAGGACTCAGTAAAATCTTTACTTATCTTATCAACACATGATATTATTTCTTCATATGATGATAATACATGGGAGACTATTTCTCTTATAAATTATAGCTTAAGACCATGAAAGATATGATCCTTACTTCTCTTTGGATCATGTGCATTTCTGGAGTTCTCATTCCTTCTACTGGGCGCCATTTCTAAACAATGGCATAAACTAGATCAGTTTATGAATCAAAATACATAATTCCATACTTATAAAACACCTAACATAAATTGAACAATTTATGGATATAATCCATAATCATAAGAATGTTTTCTTTGAGGAAGTATATACTCATAATCCCTTCAAAATGATTTGTAAAGAAAATGAGAGTTATCCTAAGCATATCCCCCAGGAGTGTCGTAACCAAGAGTGCAGCAAGGCCCGTTGTCGTGCACCAGTTCCCGTTCGAGTCTAGCTCAAAGCGGTGTTTTCGGGTTTTACCCCTAGGTACATCTGTGCCAGAGCCGCCTCTACCTGCTCGTATCCAGACAGGGATGTATTGCTCGGAAAACTCACAAAATCTCTAAAATACCAAAATTCTAGGAAGTTCTTCTATACTAATCCTCAAAGTTCATCTTAGGTCTACGTGCTCTAATCAGAGTTTATCTAAATCTAGCTTCCAAGGTTTTTACTAAACTTCCTCTGATACCAACTGTAACGCCCCGACCCCAGTTACCCAGAGTCGGTGCATTATTACATAACATTGGCATGATCACAAGAAAGATCAAATCTCGAAAGACCGATTGGTTTAGTAGCCTTGGAAACACTAGATATATTCATAGGTTTTACATTACATCATAAAATGAAAAACTACTACAACAACATAATGTTTCCACAATCCACACTATAATCCCCTCATAATATCCCTGCAGGTCATTCATAACTTACATCTTCACATCCTGGGAAAAGTAAAACATAGAAAAGGGGTGAGCTCAAATGCCCAGTAAGGATAACAATATAGAGGAACATTCAAAAATAAGCATAAACATTTAAGGCAATGAATTACTAAAACAAAAGCCTTTTAAACTTGAACTTCAACATAGTATGGCAAAAGTAAAATGAAAAAAAATGCCATTTACTTGTTCACATGGATATTCTACTAATCGAATAATCACATGCAAAATCAATAACCACTTTCATAATGTTGGAATGCATAATGCCAGACTATCATAACCACATAGCCAAGGCCTCGTGCCAAGACTACAAATAAGATTTTGTCAAGGCCTTGTGCCAAGACACTAGTTTGTCTCATGAGACCTACCGATGCATCGAGGAGCTATAGCGGGCTCCACCCGTCACTTATTAAGTCCAATGCATTCCCATATGAAAAGGTTTAAATATAACATAAACATTCGTATTAAAACTAGCATACGAAATGTCAATACTTTCACCATAAACTATGAATGGTATAAAAATAGCACATCCACAGTCAAACATATCACAAAACCTTCAATACAATATAGAAGTTTTGTATCATAATAAATCAACTTCAAATAATCTTAAAATCCATCAAAGGATGTTGACATAGATGAAATCAAAATTCTTTTTAAAGAAATATCTCCTTTTATTTTGAAATCATTTAAGATCCATATAAAATAAAACATTTTCTTTAAAAATAATCTTATAAGCTTGTAAGGAAAGCTTTGAAGATTTTATAACGGCGTAAAATAACCGCACCCGCCGTATAAGTTAAAAAAAACATTCTTACCTCAATTCTGTCGAAAAGGTTAAAAAGGACCTTGTTTTGAAAACGACGGAAAGATTCCTTTATAAACCTCTTATAAAAAGTCAAACAAGGGTATAAATGACTTTAACCCATATTCTTGTAAATAGTAAAAATGTTTTGAAATACATTTTTAAGAAACATGGATGTGGATGATAAAGAGATCCCAGTAGATTATTACGTATAAACAACCTTGGATAATGAAGAGGTTGTAAAGTAAACCCTTACCTTGTACTTTTCCTTGGTTGGGGTAGGTTAAACTCCTGTATAATGGTGAAATAGTTGTTATTAAATTATACAAGAATCATATATATTAATATGATATCATATATAATCTTTTAACATTGATTTGTTAATAATATCTTAGAATTATCGTCGTTTCGGGAGTTAACTTACTCATTTTCTTTTATATGTTTTGTTACATAAGCCATGGTTGTTGTATCTTATTCATATCCAGAATGATATCCAGTCCTTAAACATCATTTTTAAATCATCAAATGATAATTATACTTGAATGGATACGATGGAGAATGAATCTCATCGCGTTCGTGGAGACGGTAGTCCGTACGTACGCACGAGCGACAATATCATTCTTTTGATATTAAAATAATATATAAATGGATGGTATATCATATATACAGAATCATTAACATGTTATATTTATTATTTACATGAGTTACACATCATTATTATACCCATCCAAATAATATTATATTGAATAACAATTACACCACGACGTGGAGACGGTAAGCCGTGCGTACGCATGTATGGTGACATGTTATTCAAAGGGTGGATAGAAAACTGAATATGGTTGTACCATATTTATAATAACATCACGGTATATGTGAGATACTGGAGTTATTATTTTAGAATGGTAAGAACAAAGGAAGAAGAAGTGGAAGAAGAAATGAACTTGGAGAAGGGTGGTGAAATCATTACCTCTTCTTCGGGTTCTTCCTTTTGATTTGATCAAAAGGGCTCTTAGGTTGGCTTTCTGATCAAACTAAGGCCTCTAGGTTGTAGTGAGGGAAGTTGGGAGAGTATTTGGGCAGATTTTGGCCAAACCAAAAGGCTTTGAATGTGTGAAGAAATGAGAAGGAGGAGTGCCCTTTTATAAGAGGGGTGAGGGGCACCTTTGGAAAAGCTAGAAATATTAATTTATAATAAATTCATATTCGGTTTCTAATGGCTCCAAAGTTTATTATTCAAATCTTAAGGTGGGGATAGGTCGAAAACCACTCAACCAATAGAATTTAGACAGGTTTGGGTACTTATATTAACCTTATCTTTAAGTATTAACTCTAAGTTAAATAGTTTCACTTTAACAATGTCTCTTTGTATTTTTATAAAATATGGTTAATAAACTTACTATATACATCCAAACGACCCCCAAGTGGTACATTAATGATGAACCTATCGTGATATAAGTCTCTTGGACGAACCTTAGATTTTCAGGAATTTAATATCAATTAATAATATAATATTTGTTTTAAGAACTCTTTTATGTCAATTTTGACACTATTCAATAGTTGATTTTTTTGAAACTCATAACAGATTGATTACTTCGAAAAACGTCAATAAAATCAATCCTAATATATCATATTATCCTATAAAATTAGTTTAATTCATTAAAAGTTTCATATTATATTTATTTCGGTATTTATAATATCAATTATTTTAATTTTTCACTATTATAGTAATTACTACATCATCATTGTGTCATAAATAAAATAAATTATTTAATGTCTAAAAATTATAAATAAACTATCTTTATGTAGGAAATCTTTTTAACATTCTAATGAATATTTATAATCTAAAATCCAACTTATATAACCCTATGTAACAATTGTGTTTCTAAAAGATATATGCTTGTGTCATTTTTGTATTCATTTTGACTTAATTAAAATAAAGTGTCATTATCACTTACAAGTGGATCCATGGGGTCCCCAAATTGACACAAAGATGCACATGGTCGACCATGTATCAACCAATATGGTTAAGACACATTTTAGGGTAATTCAGTATTATTATAATATTATTTTTTTAACCCTTTTTTACCGGATTTACCCTTAACCATGGTAAATAAAATATTTACCGCAGTAATTATTCAAAATGTCTACAAATAAAAGTTACCTATTTACACAATTTGAACATCCTGATTCCAAATATGGAATCCATTTTCTTAAATTCAAAACACAGAAGTGGCAGAAATTAATTTAAAATTAATTCCCGCTGTCAAAACAAAAAGCGTGTTTTTAAGAGATAATAACTATCAAAAGATTGACACTTGTTTATGTTCGGTTTAATAGTAAAATTATGTCCAATGACCAACATTATATTAAATGGTAAAAATATATTCTAAATATACTTTAAAACCACTCAAATTCATAATTTATCACTATTAATTATTTTGATTAAAAAAGTTGTTTTTAATTAAAACTTAGTAATTTTCACTATTCATCAAAATATGAAAGTTATCCGAAATGTACCAAAATTTCACCTTAGGCTAAATTCGATATTCCGAATCCAAAAATGAAGTCCATTTTCAAATATAAAATATATAATTTCAAAATTTAGGTATTACTATTCATAACGGCTAGTTTGATTGGTTGTGGCGTGTGTTAAAACTCAAGGTTGCGTACAACACACGCTACTATTTTATTCAAAGGAAAGCGTACCGTGGAAGCTTGGGATGTTTCATTTTAAATTTTTTTTGATGTCCCGATTTATTCAGATAGTTTAAAATATTTTATTTAAAAAGGTTTCGCTATTAAAGTTGATAAAAGTGCAATACTGAAAATGAATCTGTTCTTGCATTATGACTAAGAAACTCATAATATGGATTCTAAAATTATAAGGATTATATAAAGTTAAAAATGTAGTTAATGCTATTCATGACCTCTTTTAATGGCTTTTTTTATGGTAATTCATGGTGCAATTGAACTCGGTGTTGCGTGTAGTGCAAGTTATTGAATTATTTTGAAGAAATAACACACTATGAAATCTTGGGGTGTTACATATTAAGTGTCTTACACCAACCAACAATGATGTTGATGTAATTATGGTTAATTGGGATAAAGTGTTGTTACATTTTTTGAACATATTTTTTATTATATAGATAAATATGGGATTGAAAATTGATTTGGTAACTAAGTGATTAATGTTATTTTTAAAGAAGATAATTTTTTAAGAACATTATATGATTAAGGTAAATATATTTTTATAGTAATTATTTATTTAATTTATTGAAGCATATATAATTTTATTGTGGCATTATTATGATTTGAGTTATTTAGGGAAAAATTTTAGAATATCTTGGAGATTATATGATTTGGCCCTAAACTTTTTTGGTATGTGACTTTATGAGTGATTGATATTTCTTAGAGATAAATTTAGGTTTTTCTTGGAATAATATGTGATCAAATATTTTTTATATTTGTGTTTAAATTTTTGTCTCACATATTTTAAAGATTTATAAGATTTAAATTGAATTTTTGGTGTTTTTTATGTCTTTTAGGTTTAGGTATGGAGGTTATTCATATTTGATATTATCTTAACCTTTACTAAATATTTTGTTTTTGAATAATAGATAAAAACATAATAAATATCTTATCAACATTTTATGGGTCTTTTGATCTATTGAAAACCAATTTAGGTACTTTAGACATGAGAAATTCTTCATAGCAATAAGTCATGTAGAATATGAGATAATTTATAGGTGAAAACTACTCAAAACAAAACAGAAGTATGAAATTTATGAAATAAACCAAGCATGTAAATTTTCTCATATTCTCTATATCAATGGTAAAATAATTCCTCAACTCAAGTAAGAGTAGGATAAATTTTTTGAGTAATATATGGAAGATAAGACTCAGGTATTAAGGTTCACTTTTTGATATTCATTCACAAGTAAAAATATCACAATGGAAAATGTATGATTTAATATATATTCTGGAACTGATAATTTTCACAGTCCTTGAATTCACATTAATTTTATTTTAAAAAGGAAATTTTATATGTGTGTGTTATAAGTTATTTAATTCCACTTATGAATATTTATCTTCAAATCCTTGGAATTGATTTTGAAATTTTTTTGAAACATATTTATCATACATGAGATAAAATTAATAAGATGTAATTTATTTACTGGGGTATAATACAAAACCCTAAGATTTTAGAGGGTATATTACACTAAATGAACACTATGTTCCATATTATATACCACATGAAACACTAAGACTAAATGAACATCAAAATTATTATTTAAATACCATTGTTATAATATAGGGGTTGTATTGGTAGGTATGAATAGGAAAAACTAAATTATAGAATAAATTTATAAAAGGATTCAAAATAAAAATTCAATGATTAATTAAATGTAAAAATGTACTACTTTATAAATGATATTAATTAAATCATATAAGGTTATAAACTTTTAAAGTTAAAGGGGACATTTTTCTATAAAATCATGTTTTCTTGGTATTTTATATTTTTCTTTTAAATTTAAATTTATGTTTTTAGGGTGTTAAATTTATTGACATTTATTATATAGTTATTCTAATTAATATTCATTCATATATTCATTATAAATTTTTAATAAATAAAGATAAAATCATTTCATTGTAAAAAAGATATTTTCCATAAAATTTCTTTTTAACATGTAATATATATTTATATTAATTAATTACAACTAATAAATTATTAGTATGAAATTTATTTATGATATATTCTGTTAACTAAACAAAATATCATCAGTTTTATTTTATTGGGAATCGAATGTGGAGAAAAAAAATTTATTTTATGATAATTCATGTTTTTCTAAAAAGGTTTTTTATATTTTTTTTCATCGATGTTAGAATTATTTATATCAATTTTAGAAATTATATTTGACAAAACGAACTTTATTTTTTATATCATCATATCAAAATTATCATAGGTTTTTCTTTTTTTAATGTTTCTTTAAAAACTAATTTTTGGGTGAATATGTACAATACCTATTTTTATAAAAAAGGGAAATATTTAACTTTATCATTTTTTAAGTATCATTTTTCAGCTTTGAATAAAAATGATCTAGATTGTGTAATGAACAAAACTTTTATTAATAAAAATTACTCTTAATCTAATTAAATGTCTTATTAGGTAAAATGGTTATATAAAACACATGTAATTCCTTGGTTTTAAGTTTTTGGATTTTAAAATACCGATAAAAATTGTTACCATTTCCAATAAACTCGTTGAACAGTGATCACATGATTAGTATAATTATTGGCCTTTAACAAATCCAGTTTACTCAGACAAAGGAAGTGGTGGTCTTATCCAGTAGAATTACTCCATATGAAGCCCAGTTTTTGGAGATCAGAAAAGTTGTAGCATCACTGGTCTTTTCACTTGACCAAGCCCAAGATGAGGTTCAATGTCATCATATTGAATGGAACCGTTTATGGGAGAAGTGGAAGTTAATAGAGATTACCATCTGAGCAATGTTATCTAAGCCACCCCGAAGAGTCAATTACCATTGCATACCTTACCCTTAGGTATTATGTGTGTGTTATAAGGGGTTATGTAATAAGACTCAATCATTATTAATATGTGAATCATTTTTTTATAAAGAATACAAATTCATTTTATTAGTTTTACTTTGTAAATTGTTTTTAAAGCACTAATAGTATTTTTAGTTTGTATTTAAATTGAATTAAAAATCTATTATGATGAATTAATAGATTTTTTAATTAAATAATATATTATTAAAATATTATTAATACTTTAATTCTTATTAAATATAAATTATTGTATAATTTTTAGAAATACAATTTTAATTTTTATTAAGGTTTGAAAACTATTTTCGTCAAAACCCATGAATTTTCAATAAATGTTTATTTTTATTTTAAAATCTAAAATTGTCATATTTCGAAAATTATTTAGATAAAACGAATATCATTTTTGGATTCAAGATGTCAAAATTATCAAATGGTAAATTTTTTATAATTTTATAAGAGAACTGATTTTGTGGTTAATGATTAAATAAAATTTAAATATATAATGTGTTTTATGACATCATAATGACATAATAGTGATGTAATAAAATACTAAAAAGGTTTTTTTGGCAAAAATATGTTTTATACTTAAAATAATGTGATTTTATATTTGTTTTATAAATTTTACATTGCCTTAGTGGACCCTCAAATACTTATAAACTATTTTAACATTTTAACATGATTTCATTGAGGTTGTGAATCTACTCCACATAAAGAAGCCTAATTTTTTTATTATGTTCAAAAAATTTCCTTATAGAATATTTTTTTCCACTCCACTTTGGCAGAAACCATGGTCAAAAACGATGGGATGGTTTGGAGTTTTGATTAGTTTAATGTATAGTGTCCAAAACATAAATAATAAAGAACTCCCTCTTCTTTCCTATATAAACCCACTCAATCTCTCATTCCTACTCACAAAAAAACTCTGAAGCTCAACCAACCTCTGTCATCATCTCTCTAGAATCCTCACATGACACCTTTATCTCCCATTAATCCTCTCTTAAGCCTCTCCCAAGCCTTTGGGATCACCCCTCTAAGTACGGGATTTCTTCCTTTCTAATTTTGTTCAAATTTATTTATGTTGTTATACCCTTTTATTTTCAATTAAAAATATTAGGGTATGATTTATCATCTCCCCCATACTTATCTCCTTAGTTTTTAATGATGATATACCTTTTTCTCTCTCATTAATTCTTCTCATGCGCACATGTTACCATGTAGAAATTTTGTAAGGAATTTATCTCTTCTTGTTTACATTCAATCAATCCTTTTATATTATGCACCTAAATTCCATTACTTATATTGGTATATTATATTAAATTACCCCTTACTGTCCATTATATGTATAAATTATGAGATACCCATTTCTCTCTCATCAACCCATTTTACAGTTTCTATTTGACGATGTTATTCTCCCAAAGTTACAACAAAATTTCCTATGCCAAAATCATCATGTAAGTGAATACCTTACCAATTTCTCTATGAAGGGCATTCACCTCTATTCACATAAAATTGTTTATTGAGGACTTGAAATTTATGTATTCCACTTCTCTTATTCATGTAACAAATTATGATGTTTAATGAATCCACTTTGTATGATCCATGTGGCACACTTATGAATGAAATGAAATGTTTATAAAAGGTTCACCCTGATAGCGCTCCAATGTATTGGGTATAGATTATCATCTTGATATGTCAATTGAAATGAGGGTTTACTCATTGTAATTCAAGATAAATAAGGGTTTACTCATGCTAATTCAAGGGAAATGAGGGTTTACTAATGCTCTATGTTCAATGAACCTTGGTTCATGAAAATATCATGTTAAATGTTGTTGCCACATTTCCATGTTATGATAAGCATGCTATATCAAGCATTTGTGTTCATGTTTCTCTTGTGCTCCATTGATATTCCTATTTCCAAACATGTACTGTATTTTTCATTTAATTTCTTTTTTACTCCTTTACTTGTCTTTATATATCATCTTTTTCCTATGCAAGTCCTCAAGTTATCCCATGAAATTCTAAGTACGAAGCAATGTTCTGGTCATGTAAAAGAAGTTTTCAATAAAGATGTTGTTTTTTATGTCTTAACTTTTCATGTAATGATATTAATTTCCCAAGATACTATACCTCTTGATCCTTAGAGTTGTATTAATTGAACTTTTATGTAATGAATTATGTTTAAGTGTGTAATAAAGAGTAGGTATTTTATAGATAGGCTTGGGTCAAGAATGACATAGCCCAGTACTCCCCATATAGAGGCGATCTCCTCGGGACTCCTTCTCTACACCGTGTGGTGGTAAGATTAATCACCCCCCACACACACACACTTGTTTTCTTCAATCATCCGCACTAGTTTGGGAATCATATGTGGGGGATTCAGGTATGCTTCATTCAAAATTTCTTTATAGATGCCTTGGATAACTCCCACTTCTTTCTTGATTGATCGCTAATCACCACCAAACTTGTCCTTCTACCCTCATTGCATAAAATCTTCCTGGGATTCCTCATCTATGATATCTTAGTAGTCATGGAGGAGATTCCATCTATGACACTATTTGGTGGGGGTGTGTGGAATCCTACTCTACAGATCTGGTTTTGTTCCAAATATGGGTGATTTTTCCAACTATCGACATGAACTTCAGAGAGGGGTTCATTGAAGGGTCCTCACTAGCAGGGATTTGTTCTTGTGTCAGGGTGAGATTTTTTTACTATAATCGCATGAGGTGTTCGGATCATTTGGGTTGGTGATTGTGGTTCATGCAATAATTTTGGTTTGTAGTTATATAGGGAGTGTCATTAAACATCATTGAATATGAGGAGGTTATCATACACTGATGCTTTTTTTACAAATTCATGAGGATTCTACTTTTCACAGTGGTTCCCTAGAGGCCTTTGGGTGTCGCTAGTTGTAGATATGTCTTATGTAATACATGATTTTATTTCTATTTGGTTTGACAAATATTTGTTTATTGGGTTGTAGATGTCATTGCATAAACCATATCTTGTATCGTCATATTTTTCAAAAAGTAAAGCACGTAGAAGGTTTCATCTATTAGGTTGTCTCAAAAGTGGGTTGGGTTTTTCGCACCCATCATTCATCCATGTATCCTGTTATTTTAATTGATGGATTGGAACCCTTCAATTGATTATTTTCAAAGTGTTTTTAATATTATTTTTTAGAGAATCAAGTTGATATCCTAGAGAGTTCCTCACAAGCATATTCTGGTGGTCATCTCAAAAGTCAGATAGGTATTTTGATACCTATCATTCATTCATCCCCACACATGTTAGTGTGGGATTGATGGGTACTATTCTATGTTGTTTGGGACTATCACAGTGCAACTTCTTGGTAGGGGAGGAAATACAGCATCATCAACTGATTTCATAGGTTCATTATCTGGTAGGTGGTGAAGAGACTTTTATAAGTACTTTTCATGATGTATTCATTCTATTGTAATCTTGATACCATGTTAGGGCCTTAAGTGTCACGACCCGCCTTCACCAAAAAGATGGAAGGGTTAGCAGATTGCCAGGCCCTTAATTCTTTAAGTTGAAGGAGAGATAATGACCCCCGAGACCCGCCTTCAATAGATCCCGGAGTGGCAACTAGCACCAAGGGTATAGAAATTTCTCACAAATGGAAGGAATTACCCCTTTTTGTTTTATAAGATCATGATATAAGATTATGAAACTCATCAACCCCAAGGTGAAATAAATGTAAAGCCAAAAGTAAACCATTCCCACATGCATGTTCCAAAAGTAAATCCACAAAGTACAAAAGGTGACTACAAAGGTAAGTACCAAAGAAGAAAAGCAACAAATGCAACTACCCCAAAGGTTCGAGCTAGTATGGTCCCATGGGATCCCCAAATTCCTCCTGGAAACCTTAAATCAGTTTTATATATGTAGGGTGAGCATACAAGTACACTCAGTAGGGAAAACCAAAGACTCTCGTGCACAAGTGGGGGAACGTGCTAAAGTCCCGTGAGAAAGGAGTAAACCAAATACCTATCAAGGTAAAATATACACCCAAGCCTCACCAGGGAACACTCCCCAAATAATGCAAGTCCAATAATATATATAATAGGAGCACATCAATGTTTGGGTACCCCGCGCCACTTTCCCACTGGTTATTGAGACATCCTACGCATCGGACCAATCCTGCCATTCTCACCACAGTCCCACTGCCACACCCACCCGCACACACCTGGGCCACAACCACACGCAGTCCCACTGCCACACCCACCCGCACACACCTAGGCCACAACTGTCACACATAACCATGCCTACAAACACTTAGGATAGAACAACCACCGCGCCCGAAGACACCTGGGCTAGAAAAATCCACTGCCATGCCCGAAGACACCCGGGCCTCATCCCGAAGACACTTGGGAAACCACTTTCCGTACACACCTGTCCATCCACCACACTACCCCTCCCGAAGGTTCTTGGGCTTATAATGGACCTCAGGCCATCACAGCCTGCCCGAAGATACTTGGGCTATTCAGGAAAGGGAGCAGAAAAGGAGCTAATAACCATCCACCAAGAATAGTGTTGGGAAAAACCCCATCCCCCATGAAATGGGGGTGTTCATCACTAAGTGCTCAACTTGGGTGGGGCGCGAATAAGAAACAAAAAACTACATGTATAGATATAGGTAACAAGCACTCACCCAAAATCTAGGTTTTTCTAACCAGCCTACAGAACACAACACCACTATATCCATGTCAAATGTCATGACTCTCGCCAAAAAACCCATTTGTCCC
This sequence comes from Viscum album, assembly GCA_963277665.1. NCBI lineage: Eukaryota > Viridiplantae > Streptophyta > Magnoliopsida > Santalales > Viscaceae > Viscum > Viscum album. The sequence goes on along the minus strand of OY728163.1, from coordinate 1,059,189,408 downwards.
ATTATTGTTTCATGTTCAGTAATAATGTTCAAGTTTAATCACTACTGGGCAACTAGTAGGCATAGGCATAAGTCCAGGAAAGTAAATAGTCAAACATCAATTTAAACATTCTCTTGTAATGTTACAACAACAAGGAAAAAGTGAGATCTCCATAGTACTGGAACCAAAGACAACCCGGGACACTACCCTGTGTCCCCTCCCAAAGGATTTTTCATCAACAGAGGATCCCACCCGAGTTTGTGATATAAAAAAGTACTCACCCGGTCATAAAACTCACAACCACCGAATCCATACCAGTAGGGGATCCCATCCCCAATTTCACACAACCACCGAGGGTATAAAGATAGGGGATCAAATCCCCTCCCACGTCTCCAGCAATCGGCCCGAAAGGAAAACAACCAACTACCACAACCAACACAAGTCAGGGCCTTGCCGGTATTTTCAGATTAAAATGACTTAACACACTCTATGATTTCAATTTTTATGTGTTTTAACCGGGGGTTATCATAGAAGGATTGATCCTGGTGCCTCAATTTATTTGGCCAGATATACGTGATTAACCAATTAATTTTCACAGTAGGATTTTACAACCACAACAATCCATTTAAGACATCAGCAGGGGTTCATTAGTGCACAGGAAACGACAACCAATAGCCTCGATTTTCAGAATGTGCAAGCAAGCACAACTCAGAAAGAGGATTTTAATATAACAACATCGACGATCACAGCCCCCCTTCATTCTTTACAGGATTCGTTCATTATCTTAAATTAGGTCTGGTTTATCCAATTCTACAGAATCAAAAGTCATGCCCACCCCGCATGATACACAAAAGAGAGAGACAAGGGAGAAATTCCCTACTTGTTGATAGATGATCGATGTTTAGGCCAGGTGAATAATTTTTACGGATAACGATGCGGCGTGCCGAATGAACCAGAAGCTATTTTTGAAAAGCCATGATCGAGAAAGGAGAAACCACTGCTAACCCTTAGTTTATAAGAGTCGGGAACGTTTGGGGAGAAAACGTGAAACAACGTAAGGCGCGGGGGTCGTGGGTTGACCACGCGGCTCCACTCGTCATTAAAGGGGGTCGGGTGGTTTAAACTGGCTCATGAATTGATTAAGTATTTAATTAAAACTCTTATGCACGTTACGGGTCTTTAAAACATGCTTAAACGGGTCAGAATAGTGTTTAAAACCCCATTTGCGCAAAAAGGAGTGCTACTGGAAACAACTCGACAAGGCCGGGTGACGCCGATCGGTCTCACTGATCGGTCGCGCCGATCGGTCTCACCGAGACGCCACCGCTTTTTAACCCAAATTTTGGCAAAGGGAAGGACCAAGAGAGACTGTGTCATCACACGAGATACTTCTCAAACTATTCTTGTCCTCGAGAATTTAAACAAACCAGAAGGAAAGGGTGGGTCCGAACAACCACCCCGAAAGATACCTCTCAAGAGTGAACCTCTCTGTTAACTAAGAACACCTTCTTGTCACGAACCAAGCAACATACCATGCCAAACTACCCGGGCATGTGGGTTGGGGAGTCTCCTCCCCCATGTCAAGATATTATCCTCTTTGGGTGGCACTAACTCGCCCGCACGGGTTTAATCGCATCCACCTTAATGCATCTTGTTTAGGGGTCGGGTTCTCTCCTTCCCCATAGCCGGGGCTTTTCACACACAAACAGAGCAAAGAAAACCAATACATTTCATAGCCAAAAGACAAAATGTTCTACCACAACAGGTACAACAAGGAACAAAACTCAAAACAACTCTGGGTACTGGGTACACATATGTGCTTCCCTCTCCCACGTACTCTCCTCAAGCCCACCATGTCTCCACAACACACGAACCAAGGGGATGGTTCGCCCACGAAGCACCTTCTCCTTGCGATCCTCGATCATCACTGGTCTCTCCACAAAGGTCATGTCGTCCTCGATGTCCAGATCACCCCAATCAAGGACGTGTGAATCCTCATGCAGATACCGACGGATCTGGGACACATGAAATACATCATGTATCCTTAGTAGCGGTGGTGGTAACGCTAGCTGATAAGCCACTTCGCCGACCCGCCGCAACACTTCGAAGGGTCCGATGAATCTGGGAGAAAGCTTACTCCCCTTGCCAAACCTCTGTTGCCCACGCCGATGGGAGACCTTTAAGAACACGTGGTCCCCAACCTCAAACTCCAAGGGCCTCCTCCTGGTATCAGCATACGATTTCTGTCGGTCCTAGGCCACCTTCATCCTTTCCCATATGAGTTGAACCTTATCTTTCGTGTTTTGCACCACCTACGGGCCAAGGATGCCTGCCTCTCCTACTTCGGTCAAACATACAGGTGAACGGCATGGCCTCCCGTACAAAGCTTCAAACAGGGCCATTCCGATGGTAGTGTGGTAGCTATTATTATATGAAAACACTACCAGAGGCAAGTATCGCACCCATGATTCTCCTGAGTCCATAACACATACCCGTAGCATATCCTCCAGGTTCTGGATGGTGCGCTCTGTTTGTCCATATGTCTGGGGATGGAAAGCAGTGCTAAAGCGTAACTGGGTGCCAAATGCATGCTGCAATCCTCTCCAGACTTGTGAGGTAAACTGTGCATCCCTATCCGAGACTATAGACCGAAGAAATCCATGCAATCGCACCACCTCATCCACATACTTTCGTGCCAAAGAATCCACAGTACCCGACTCCCTGATTGCCAGAAATGGAGCCGATTTCATCAACATGTCCACTACCACCTAGATGGTGTCGTACCCTCCCTGGACCTTGGGTAGCCCCGTGACGAAATACATCGAGATGTCATCCCACTTCCACTCAGGGACATCTACAGGCCGTAGTATGCCGCCTGGAACTCAGTGTTCAGCCTTCACTTTCTGACACACTAGGCACTTGGCCACAAACTTTTCCACAACTCTCTTAACTCCGGGCCACCAAAATTGCCTCTTCAAACCCTGGTACATCTTGGAAACTCCTGGGTGTACCGCCAGGGGTGAGTTGTGGAACTCACTCAGAACCTCGTCGCGCATCGCCTACGGGACAAACAACCTTTTCTGGAAAAGCATCTGGTTCTGACCATCCTTTGTCCATCCTTCCAGAGCATTGCCCTAGTCAACTCGGTCACACATCACTTCATACTCTAGGTCTCCCCACTGAGACTCCTCCACTTGCTGAAACAGGGGTGACTGCACTGTCATCTGATATAGGGAGCCTCTTCCACTATTCATCTTCACATCCAGGTGTAAGGCAGCCAACTCCTCCATTGCCTTCGAGGCATCCGCCGACTCTCGGACCGCATCCTTCTACGTCCTCCTTCTCAAGGCATTGACCACCACATTTCCCTTTCCCTCAGTATAAGAGATCTCAAAGTCGTAATCCAGGAGGAACTACACACATCTCCACTATCGCAAGTTTAAGTCCCGCTGGGAGAAGATATACCTCAAGATTTTTTGATCTGTGAAGACCACAAAGCATTCCCCGATGAGGTAGTGCCGCCATAACTTTAGCACAAAAACGACCACTGCAAGATCCAAGTCATGGGTGGCGTAATTATGCTCATGGGAACGTAGCTTCCTGAACCCATAAGAGATCACCCATTGTCGTTGCATCAACACACATCCCAGGCCCTATCCTGAAGCATCACAGAACACCTCATAAGCCGCCCCTTCTTCTGGTAATCTCAGCACTGGGGCACTGACCAACTTCTCCTTCAGATAGCTGAAGGCTGACTGGCACCGCTCACTCCATACGAAAGCCTGGTCGTTCTTGGTCAGAGTCGTCAAAGGGGTTGCTCCACGGGAGAAGTTAGGTATGAATCTCCGGTAGTAACCTGCCATCCTGAGGAAACTTCGGACTTCTGCCACATTCTTGGGTGCTGCCCAAGAAACAACTACCTCATCCTTTGATGGGTCGACCACTACCCCCTGCTCAGACACTACGTGCCCGAGGAAGTGCACTTCTCGTGTCCAAAACTTGCATTTTGACAACTTCCCATAGAGCTGGTGTTGTCAAAGGACCTCCAAAATTGTCCCCAGGTGCTCGGCATGGTCCTCTTCTGACCTCGAAAAGATCAGGATATCGTCGATGAACACAACCACGAACCGATCCATGTATTCCCGAAAGATGGAGTTTATAAGCCCCATGAACACAGCCGAGGCATTCATAACACCGAAGGGCATGACTACGAACACGAAGTGCCCATACCTGCACCTGAACATTGTCTTCGGGATGTCGCTCTCTTTCACCCTCAGTTGGTGGTACCCAGACCGTAGTTTGATCTTCGAGAACCATCCTTCCCCTTTCAGCTGGTCGAAAAGATCACCTATTCTCGGAAGAGGGTAGCGATTTTTGATCGTTACCTGATTCAGCCTCCTGTAGTCTATGCACAATCTAAGGCCACCATCTGCCTTCTTTCTGAACAGGAATAGAGTGCCCCACGGTGATGCGCTCGGACGAACATAACCCCTCTTCATCAGATCGTCAATCTGTATCCGCAACTCCTGTAGCTCGGAAGGTTCCATCCGGTAAGGAGCCATCGAGATTGGACGAGCGTCGGGCTGCAGGTCTATCTCGAACTCGATATCAGGTCGAGCGGGTAGAGTCATTACCTCCTCAGGAAACATTTCCATAAACTCACGGACGATCTATGGCACTTCCACCATTTCAGCATCCACTGATTACACTGTCAGCTCGGTCAACAAGGAGAGGAGACGTTCCTCTCTCCTATTCCCTTCGGACTGCTCCGCTCGTCGGTGAAGGTAACACGCCAGCCGTCCAAGTCTGGGAACACCACCCTTATTCAGAAACAGTCAATGATGGAACACACATAAAATAGACAGTCGATGCCTAGGATGACATTGTATGGCTGAATCTATAGCAGAAGAAGATCCCTAACCGACTGATGTGGCCCTATCATCAGTCTATATCCCCTACAAACGAACAACAAGTCGGCCTGACCTCCGACTGGTGTGCTCAACACCAGGCGCACTGGAATTCTCTCGGCATCTAGACCTAAGGCACGGGCTAGACTGGGTGCAACAAATGAGTGTAAAGCTCCGGTATCGAACAAAGCATGAGAAAGACTGCTAAAAAGACTGATCGTACCTCGAACAACCTCTGGCCCTGCTGGAACTACTGCCTCTGCGGCTTGTAACTTTCCACGCCCAGCTCCCCTGCCCCTCGGCTGTCGGACACCTCCCCGACCACGCCCTGGTCGAGGTCCCTGTGGAGTGCCCTGAGTTCGGCCTCCTCCTCCTACGTCTGCCCTCGGAGGAGCGGGACCTCGCTGTCCCTGCTGCTGCTGGTGGAAGGGTCTAGCTGGAAGCTGCTACTGGGGCAGGTGCTGGGGATGACTGCCACTGCTGTACTGCACCCGGTCGGGGCACTGACTCCGGAGATGTCCAGGGCTCCCACAGATGAAGCACCGCTGTCCCGGGCCTGAAAAAAGGGCGAGGGCCTGGGGATCGAAACTGAAACTGCTGCGGTCTACTCCCTGCGGGTCGGAACCTGGAGGGTCCTGACGATGGAGGCCTAGTGCTGACGGCCTTCCACTTCAATGGTCCCAGATGGATCCCCTCTCGTGACACTCCTCCTAGAGCATGCATCCTCTCCACCACTTCGGCCTTCTTCTGGACCTCCAAGTACGTCGGAAGGGTAAAGGGGGTAACAACATACTGAAGGGAGGGTCAGAGAACCTCCTCCAAATGTCTTGCCTGAGACTCCTCGTCGGGAAAGAGGTCCGGAGAAAAACGTAGGAGGTCCTTGAACTTGATCCCTAGCTCCCTCACGGACATACTCCCCTGCTGGAGGGAGAGTAGTTCCTGCCTCTTTTCTTCCTTCATCTTCGAGGAGATGAATTCCGCCCAGAACTCCCTCTTGAAATCCGCCCAAGCCACCTCAGACTCTCTCCTCTCCCCCAGGTAAATCATCCACCACTGACGTGCCACTCCCCGCATCTAGCTAACGGCCAGAGGAACCCAGTACTCGGTCGGGGCACGAATCAAGCCGAAGGCTATAACTAGCTCCTCTAGCCAGCCTTTCGTCATCATATCGGAGGTGCTTCCCCCATAATTCTCGAGGGCCTGTCGCTGGAAAGACTGAAGAGTCTTCTGCCACTGGTCGCCCTCTTCCTCTCGTTCAACTCTATGTCGATCGGCCAAAGTAGTCTCCGGGGCCTCGATCGCCTGTACCACACGTGGTCGCCTTCCAGGTGCCATAGCTGTAAGGTAAACAAGGAATGCCTAAGCCCAAGTAGTGCAAAATAACATTCTTAAAACTTCATAAAATTTTAAATTTATTCTTAATTCCCAAGACATCCCAGAAACACTAGAACACAAGTCATTATGATGCATGTACCTTTCCTAGGGTCTCTACCATGCAATCAGTGTCATCTCACTTGGTCGTTCGGTAGGTCCAGAGTCCTTGCATCGGATCACAGGGGGGCCCTAAAATCCCGTGTCCTAGCCATTCTTCCACGGCCTAATTCACGCGCCAAGGTCACCCAACATTGTTTCCTTACCATCCCATGCAATCCTCACTGTGCCTTACTCCAGACTCCATCCTCCCTCTCAACCTCGTCATTGATACCATTCTGTCACAACCCGCCTTCGCCAAAAGGAGGGAAGGGTTAGCAGATTTCCAGGCCCTTCCTTCTTTAAGTTGAAGGAGAGATAATGACCCCCGAGACCCGCCTTCAATAGATCTCGGAGTGGCGACCAGCACCAAGGGTATAGAAATTTCTCACAAATGGAAGGAATTACCCCTTTTTGTTTTATAAGATCAGGAGATAAGATTATGAAACTCATCAACACCAAGGTGAATGAAAAGTAAAGCCAAATGTAAACCAGTCCCACATGCATGTTCCAAAAGTAAAGCCACAAAGTACAAAAGGTGACTACAAAGGTAAGTACCAAATAAGAAAAGAAACAACTGCAACTGCCCCAAAGGTCCGAGCTAGTATGGTCCTGCGTGATCCCCGAAGTCCTCCTGGAAACCTGAAAGTAGTTTTATATACGTAGGGTGAGCATACAAGTACACTCAGTAGGATAAACCCAAGACTCTCGTGCACAAGTGGGGGAACGTGCTAAAGTCCCGTGAGAAAGGAGTAAACCAAATTCCTATCAAGGTAAAATATCCACCCAAGCCTCACCAGGGCACACTCCCCAAATAACGCAAGTCAAGTAATATATATAATAAAAGGACATAGATGTTTGGGTACCCCGCGCCACTTTCCCACTGGTTATTGAGACATCCTACGCATCGGACCAATCCCTCCATTCTCACCGCAGTCCCACTGCCACACCCACCCGCACACTCCCGGGCCACAACCACACGCAGTCCAACTACCACACCCGCCCGCACACACCTGGGCCACAACTGTCACACGTAACCATGCCTGCAAACACCTAGGCCAGAACAACCACCACCACGCCCAAAAACACTTGGGCTAGAAAAATCCACTTCCACGCCCGAAGACACCTGGGCCTCATCCCAAAGACACTGGGGAAACCACCTTCCGCACACACCTGGCCAACCACCACACTACCCCGCCCGAAGGTTCTTGGGCTAATAATGGACCTCATGCCATCAAAGCCTACCCGAACATACTTGGGCTATCCGGGAAAGGGAGCAGAAAAGGAGCTAATAACCATCCGCCAAGAATAGTGTTGGGAAAAACACCCCCCCCCCCCATGAAATGGGGGTGTTTGGCACTAAGTGCTCAACTTGGGTGGGGCGCGAATAAGAAACACAAAACTACAAGTATAGATATAGGTAACAAGCACTCACCCAAAGTCTAGGTTTTTCTAACCAGCCTACAGAACACAACACCACTACATCCTAGTCACAAGTCACGACTCTCGCCAAAAAACCCATTTTTCCCATTCTTGTTTCATGTTCAGTAATAATGTCCAAGTTTAAGCACTATTGGGCAACTAGTAGGCATAGGCATAAGTCCAGGAAAGTAAACAGTCAAACATTAATTTAAAAATTCTCTTGTAATGTTACAACAACAAAAAAAAAGTGAGATCTTCGTAGTACTGGAACCAAAGACAACCCGGGACACTTCCCTGTGTCCCCTCCCAAAATATTTTTCATCAACAGAGGATCCCACCTGAGTTTGTGATATAAAAAATTACCCACCCGGTCTTAAAACTCACAACCACTGAATCCATACCAGCAGGGGATCCCATCCCCAATTTCACACAACCACCGAGGGTATAAAGAAAGGGGATCCCATCCCCTCCCACGTCTCCATCAATCGGCCCGAAAGAAAAAAACCAACTACCACCACCAACACAAGTTAGGGCCATGCCGGTATTTTCAGATTAAAACGACTTAACACACTCCATGATTTTAATTTTCGTGTGTTTTAACCAGGGGTTATCACAAAAGGATTGATCCTGGTGCCTCAATTTATTTGGCCAGATATACGTGATTAACCAATTACTTTTCACAGTAGGAGTTTACAACCACAACAAGCCATTTAAGACATCAGCAGGGGTTCATTAGTGCACAGGCAACAACCACCAACAGCCTCGATTTTCAGAATGCGCAAGCTAGCACAACTCAGAAAGATGATTTTAATATAACAACATCGACGATCACATCCCCCCTTCAATCTTTACAGGATTCGTTCATTATCTTAAATTAGGTCTCGTTTATCCAATTCTACAGAATCAAAAGGCACACCCACCCCGCATGATACACAAAAGAGAGAGACAAAGGAGAAATTCCCTACTTGTCGATAGATGATCGACGTTTAGGCCGGGCACGGAACTTTTACGGATAATGATGCGGGGCGCCCGATGCACCAGAAGCTGTTTGTGAAAAGTCACGATCGAGAAAGGAGAAACCACTGTTAACCCTTAGTTTATAAGAGCCGGGGACGGTTGGGGTGAAAAAGAGAAACCACGTAAGGCACGGGGGTCGTGGGTTGACCACGCGGATCCACTCGTCATTAAAGGGGGTAGGGTGGTTTAAACTGACTCGTGAATTGATTAAGTATTTAATTAAAACTCTTATGCGCGTTATGGGTCTTTAAAACACGTTTAAACGAGTCAGAGTAGGGTTTAAAACCCCATTTGCGCAAAAAGGAGCGCTACTGGAAACAACTCGACAAGGCCGGGTGACGCCGATCGGTCTCACCGAGACGCCACCCCTTTAGAACCCTGATTTTGGCAAAGGGAAGGACCAAGAGAGTCTGGGTCATCACATTAAGGTTATGTTTATTTTAGGAATAAATGACTCTTGGCCAATTTTTCATGTAATGGGTTCCCTATTTAGAAATTTTTCAAAATAGGTTCTTTTTTTTTATGTTCAATAAATGGGTATTGACCCTAAACCTATTAAAAGATAATAATAATCCAATTAATTCCATAGTAATCATCATTGTACTTTATTTGGGTATAAATTCATTTTTTTTTTGTCTTCAAAATTCATATTTAAATTAAATTGTTATTCACTTCATTTTTTCATTGTTTTATTAAAACTTTATTTATGTATGTTTTAAAAATTGAATCTGGGAAATTAAATTCATATTTTTAATTAAGAGTTTCAATTTTATTAATGAGTACAATTTCATATTTCTCATAATGAATATTAATCATGGTAAATTTTTACCACCACGTTAAAGGGTAGAAAGGGTTAATTAATGGAATAACTAAGTTATAAGTTCAAAAAATATTATTTTAATTCTTATTTCATTATATTATTTAGACCATTATAATAGTTTCTTCAAAATTTCATTGATTAATGCCACTTAAAATGATAAATATATTTATAATATTTAAAATATGAAAACATTCAAAAGAGTGTCACGCCCTCACTTTATAAAATCAAACATCGTCTCATCCCTCATTCCCAAATAATGAGAACTATTTAATATTAATCCCTACAAAAATACCTTCCAAAATATCATCTACATATCTTATTTGTTATGGTATCTCCAAAACACCAACCTAGATGGCTTAAGGTGTAATCCAAAAGAGGTTTTCCAAAGAAAAGTTATAAATCTTAACTGAGTTCTTTCATGTTAATAAATTCCTCTAACTCCTTCAAATCTAACATAACGATAATAATATAATAATATAAGAATCTCCAATATAGTAAAATATTATTATGTTTATGGTACGATCCTTTTTCATCTTCTTTTCCAACATATGAGAGATGAAAAAACCTCTTATGTGTAGGTGGGGACTATGAACTCCATAAAGAGATGTATTTTCTTCTATCACCACCTCACACGACAAGTTATAAAGATGGAATAAATGAATATATAAAACGTTTATGATATTATTATTATTATATAAAGATAATTTATTACTTACCTTCTTACCCTTTCCATCCATAGGAAAATGATAATGTCTCTCATGTATATGTGTGGGCTACCACATTCATGAAGTGATGTGATTATTTTTTCATTTAAATATTACATGGTTGGAAATAAGGATGAAATAATTAAAAAATATGAAAAGAATAAAATAGTTATGATTCAAGAAAATTAAAATATCATGTACTCTATTTCCTTTCAACACATTATAAAAATTAAAATGTCGTTCATGCGTACGTACAAACTATGTATCCATTAAATGATGTGATTAATTTTTCATATATACCTTACATGGATGACTATAAAAGTATTCTGAATATTTAATCATCATAATTATAACAATATTAAGGTTTTATAGATAATATAACTATGAATCCTTTTACCAAGTTCAATGCATCGATATTTTTTTCAGGTTATAAACCAAAAAAAAACACAAAACATCCACTGTGAATTTAAATGGTTGAATAAAACTATAAGTCATGGTAATAAATGAAATAAAAAATATAATAATAAAGTAATGAACCAAAAAAATGTTCTTAAATAGGAGTAAAATTAATAAAAAAAATTATTTAGGAAAGTAAAAGACATATGTGAATATTAATGAGACAAAGTAAGGGATTTCTCTTCAATATATAATTTCAAATGTTTTAAACTTGTTTTCCTCCATATCCATGTTCATAAAATTAATTTTTGGATGTTTTATCAATAATTAAATGTTTTATAAATTTATTTTATAACACTTTTTAATTTCCTTTCATATGATTATAAGGAATATTTTCAACCCTTTACTATATGGGACACTTTTGACTCTTTTTTACAAAAGTTGAAAATAATGTTTGTTTACCATTTATCGAATGATAGTGGTTTCCAGAAATTATAGTAATTATTAATTATCCATATTACACTATAATATTTTATAGTTTTTAGAGGAAAACATTATTTGTTTTTCTTTAGTGATTTTTTTTTAATATTTCTCAAATAAAAATGATTTTTAACCTTATTATTATGTAAATACCAAAAGTGTGTTTGAATATGTATTAAATAGAATATTGTATGATATTTTATGATGTAAATGAAACATTTTTTTTGTTTTTCTAAACATATAGTTCTTAAAGAATTTATATGATAATAGTTGAGCCTAATATATCTCTCTAATTCATTGAGTAAAATGATGGAGTTAACATGAATTAAGTTACACCTAAGGGGTATATTATAATTAACCATAAAGGTTTTTCAATTTTAAGGGTTATTTTAAAGAAAATTTTCCTAGTTACCTATATGAGTTTTTTAATCTTTCAAATGGATTTTTTGGGAAATAATTTGATTTCAAAAGGAAAATAATATTTTATTTTTAAAATAAATGTTTAGGATCCCATAAAGTTTAATTTTTTCATGAGTTTTTATGTTTTCCAATGTAACATTCATGATTATGATTTTGAATTTATTATTTCATAAAAATTGTCTTTATAGTTTTACATTGAAGTCAATTTCATGAGTAAGTAATTATAAATTTGAGATCAACATTTATTATGTAAATAAGAAAATTTTCTTACAAGTTTTAATGAATTGTAAAAATGAATAATGAGTTTCTATTATTTTTATATCCCTTACTGAGCTTTGTTTTTTTAAATACAAGATTTTAAATATCTTTCAAAATTATTAGGTATGTTTATGGATTACATAAAGTTCAGTGTTTTCACATCCTAAAAGAAAAAAAATGTTTCATGAATAGAATAGTAGTGTAAACATAAGAACCTATTTTGTGGGATAATTTTATATCGAAATATCTATTATATTATTTAATGGTTTTACTAATTCTATAAAACCCTAAACCTAAATTATACTTGAGATTTAATATTGTGAAATCCTTAATATTAAACTTATAATTATAAATTTTTAAAGGAAAGGCTCTTTAAACCCCACTCCTCAGAACATATAACTATATTACCAAGCCTAAGGAGTGAGTTATAAATAGAATGTATAAATTCATAGTATCCCCTTTCATAGACCTATATCTTAATTACACTATTCTATAGATAATGGGGTATACTTATCATCACTTGATGTAATTCAGGTATTGGTAGATTATTATAAAGGTTGGATTCATACAATAAATTGGTCTTTGGGTTTTAATAGGTAGGTTTCAATAAGAGAATTATGACATTACTATAACGACCCATACATTACATACATTGTTATTACATCAGAATTTAAGCATACTTATTACCACATTTAACAAAACCATGATAAGACCTTATAGGTATATTGTCTTTAGAAACTAGGAAACATAAACAGCTGATTCATAAATCATCTACATTGTCTCTTATTTATTTAATCATATCTAGAGTCCCTTTTAGCATATCCTACTTAATACCCATCTTCCTGGCCTGTGGAAATGAAACAAATACAAAGGTTAAGCTCAAATGATCAGTAAGGGAAAACAAAGGAAATATCAATCATATCATATTCATAAGAACATAACATTTTGAAAATCTTATCCTGCAAAAGAGATCATAATATCATGACATGGGATAAATCATAGTAGTGAAATGTAATCCCAATATTCATAACATAACACATGAAACATTTTGTAATATACACATAATCATATAAAATCATTTCATATTAGTCAAGACTCATTTCCAAGATCATCATAGAGGACAAAGTCCACTACTAAACCGAGTTCACTCCTCGTTCCAGTCTTGTATCACAGGACCAGATCTACTTTCCACTCCAACCATATATATCTCATGAGATATAAATATTTACCCAATGCATTAGAGGGAAGTATTGTTCCCACCCATATCATAATGAAACCATTCTTATGTGTGCCACAAAATCATAAATCATACATCATAGCAAAACCCATTTAATAAAAATAGGATTCTTAAACATCATGCCATCATAACATAATTCATATAAGATAAAAATACTTCATAAAAATAATTACATAATAGCAAAATAAAATCAATGTAATAATAGGTATAGAAATAGAACCCTATATTATCGTAGATGGAAAATAATTTCGATAAAACACATGAACTCCATTCCTGAGAAAAATATCCTATCTACTTCAAAAACATTTCACCTTTCTCAAAATGTCATAGAATATTAAAGTAAAAGAATTTAATTGAAAATAAATTTGAAAACATTAAAATTAAGCTTCATGGAAATAATGTTCTTTGAAATCATAAAAATAATTTCATGTCGTATAAGTTAAAAAACGTTTTTCTAGTACTTTGGTCGGAAACATCAAAAAGTATCTCATACTGAAAACGAAAAAATATTCCTTTCATAACTTTTACTAAAAATTCACCAATAGGTAAAATTTTATTTAAACAATTTTAGGAGGATAGAAATAATATTTCATATTGAGGAAAAATTTATGTGGATAATAAATATTCCCCAGTAAATTCTGATGTATAAACAATCCCGGATAAAAATGAGATTGCGAGATTTTCTATTACCTTAGGTCCGATATGCTCTGTACGTATCTGAACCTTCTGTATAATGATTTAAATAATTTATTTTACTTATTAAATAATCATATACATTGTTATGATATCATATATGGTCATATATTCTTATTTATTTATTAGTAATATTTCATTGCTACTTGTTATTCGGGTGTTCATTACTTTATGTCCTTATGCGTGTTTTGTCGAATAAATTCTTATTCCTCTTTTTAGTTTATAGCTACATAATTTGTAGAATGATATTATTATAATATATATCAGATTTATTCATTAAATTTGTTTATATAATCCTGGTTTAATGAAGATCATGTAGAACGAATCTCATCGCATTGTGGAGACGGTAATCCCAATGTAGCACGATTAACAATATCGTTCCCATAATTATTGAATGGTATTAGAGTTGATGATAGAATATCTCAGAATTATTATCATGTTATAATAATCATATATAGTTATTCTTTACACCATTATACCCATCCATGTAAGGTGGTGGTGCAAAATAGATTACACCATGGCGTGGAGACGGTATTTTGTACGTACGCACGCGCTGTGATTTCGTTTTCCATAGGATGGATAGAAGGTGAAATAGGTTAATTTAATATTTATAAAAAAATATCAGTATATTAGTGATACTGTGGTTATTACTTTATAATGAAGCAAATAAATAAGATTAATTAGAAGAAGAAATAAATTTGAAAGAATCGGAAAAGGATATTACCTCTTCTTCAACGCGCCTCTTCTAAACCTCCTCTTAGGGCACTAAAGTTGGTCTATGAAGAAGACCAAGACCTCTAGTATATTTTTAGGGAAGTGGAGAAGATAAATTTTCATAAGTTGGTCAAGCATGAATGCTAAAAATGGTGTGAGGAGGAGAGGGAGGAGGTGGCTTTTTATAAGAGAGGTGAGGGGCACTTTTGGAAACCTATAAAATATTAATTTATAATAAACTCAAACCCCACATAAAAACCTCCAAAAATGAATCATATATGAAGAATATATGAAATATGGTTGTAATATCATCAATAAATAAGATTTATACATGTAGGTAATTTATTTTAAACCTTATCAACTTGATTTATCCTTATTTAATCTATTTAATTTTATTTTTCACTACCACAAAAATAGTTTTTACCGGCGCCAAACATTATAAACGCTAACGAAAAAGTGCTGATAAAGGGGGGTACCTTTATCAGAGCTAAAAAACACTGATAAATGAACCCCTTTATCAGCGGTTTTTTTAGTGCTATTAAAGGGACCCCCTTTATCAGCGCTTTTTTTAGTAGCGCTGATAAAGGGTTGACTACAAAAAATAAATTAGTTAAAAATAATATATTAATATATAAATATAGTTAAATTGATATAAATATAATATATAATTTTTAAATATATTTTAGATAAGTATAAATATACATTTACACTTAATATACTTAATATATAAGATATTTAGTGAAAATGGATTGTAAGAAAATTTAAAAAATATTTTTAATTAATAATTTTCTAATTATTATGGACTCATAGTCATTTAATAACAATTTAAAGACTACAAAAATAAAAAAAATAATGAAAGATCCAAAATATGTTGAAAACGCAACCCAAAATTCAAACGGCCATAACTTTTGATCTGGGTGTTTGTTTGAGCTCTACCACATATCAGATCAAAGCATGCGACGACCTCTACATTCTAGTAAACTAGGAAAATCCTTTGTCACATTTTTCAAGTCCAAAAAAGGCCTATAAGGCCTCCAAAGCTGAGTTTTAGTCGGGATACCACAATTTTTTAACATTTTGTGGATTTTCAGCCTCGTTTAAGGGGGCATTATTGGATTTTTTTGGTGGGGACTGAATTAATTCCAAGGTATTACATTCATATTGATATTATATCTTTGAAATTTTATCGTTTTTTAAAATTCAATGCTATTTATTGTCAAATATATAACAATATATACATATTTTTTATATATTTACACATAAAAATTTAATTATAAATATAAATAATAAAATATATTTACATATAAAATTTATCATCTCTATCTAAAAATTAACTAATATCCATTTTATTTAAAATACTAATATATGAATATTTATATAACTATATATTAATCAAACTATATATATTAATATAACTATATATATATATTAGTATAATTATTTATATATATTAATATAACTGTAAATATATATATATTAATATAACTATATATATTAATATAACTATATTTATTAATATAAATATATATTACTATAAAAATAAATATAACTAAATATATATATAAATAAATAGAAATATCATAAATAAGAGAACAAATCAATATAGGGGAGTGGCAAAGGCTTCTGGTGTGCAGGGGGGAGGTCTCGAGATCAAATCCGGGTAGAGGCAGGGGCGCGCGCGCATGGTTGAATTTAAGAGTCTAGCGCTGATAAAGTTTGTTTATAGTGATGATAAAGGGTGTAGGGGGTGTGTGTGGGCACTATAGTGTGCGGGAAAGTGCTGATAAAGGGGTGATCAATCGCTGTAAAAATCACCCCGAGATTGCCAGGATTTTTTGAAAAAAATTTAATTTTTTTAAAATTTTATCAGCCCTAAAAAAAGCCCTGATAAAAGGGTTCTTTTGACAGCGCTAAAAATAAATTGCTGATAAAGGAACCTTTTATCAGCGCTTCTTTTAGGCACTAATAAAAGACCCCTTTTATCAGCACTTTTTTTAGCACTAATAATTGTGGTCTTTATCAGCACTTTTCAGAGCGATGATAAAGGGGACCCCACTTTATATTCTCCTGCTTTATCAATGCTTTTCTAGCATTGATAAAGACCATTTTAGCACTTATTAAAGGGGTATTTGTAGTAGTGTGTGGTAATAATATTCTAAATTTTAAATTGTTATAAATAATTAATTACGTGTTGTGAATTGTCCATAATTGGATACTTTATGACATTGTAGACCATATAAATTTAAATTTGTAATTTTTAAATATTTTTGTGACTTTTAATCAATTTTATAATATGTTATTTTTATAAAATAACAATAGTTTCAATTTTGAAAGTATTCATTTATTTGAATTTAAATAAAATCCAACAAGAGGATATATTCAAACCAAAATATTTAATAAATTCATAACATTTCATATTTATCTATAAGTTTTTTGGATAACATTAATTAGTTCATATAATATTTATTTTAATATTTTTAAAACCATTTATTTGATATTTCAAACAAAAAATAATAATTTCTACATCATTATTGTGTCATCATTAATGATAATTATTTAATACTTAAAAACTATAAATAAATTCTTTATGATATATTTAATTTTATTATCTTTATGGAGACTATTTATATTTGAATTTTTATGAGTTTTATCACTAAATTAAAATTATTACACTTATAAGATATAAGAGAGTGACATGTTGTCACTTTCTATAGTTTTAATAATAATTATATCATTTTCATGTTCAAAAGTCTATGAAATGAATCCATTCCAACCCTTAAGTGATATGGGTCGACTTTTATACATCTAATATAATTTTGGAAGGTGTTAGGGTAGTTTTATAATCTTATTTTTACCCTTAATTACCTGATTAACCTTTCACTATAGTAAATAAAAATTATCATGGTTACTATTCATAATATCGAAAAAATAAAAGTAACCTATTAACATAATTTTAACCCACTGAATACAAATATGGAATCCATTTTTCAAAATTCAAAATACAGAAGTTTGGGTAATTAATTTAAATTAATCTTGTTGTTAAGAAAACGAGTTTTTAAAAGTTAAAACATTTTCAAAGATTGAAATGTTTTTACCTATGAATTCAATTTAAAATTAATGATAATGACATACATTATATTAAATGGTAAAAATATATTCTATTTTTACTTTAAAACCATTGAGTTTTATCATTTAACCATATAAATTATACTGATGAAAAAAAGTTGTTTTTAAGAAAAACTAGTACTCCACCCATGTATTCGCACGACAATATAAAGAAATTTTTAAATTCAATAAGATAATAACATGTTTCAAACATAATAATTCATATTAATATTGTTAATATTTAAAATACAAATGAGTGGAATATTATAATGAAATAGAAGTTACAGAAATGATGGGAGTGATGGGAGTGGGAAATAAATCCATAGAGAAGAATAGTAGCCTAATGGTAGCTTAAAGAAAGAGCCATGAGGCATTTGAACAATTAGAATAATCATAAATATCAAATATGATCCTTACAATAAATGACCTATAGAGGAGGAAAAAAATTATAAGTCTCAGCTATAATAGGTTGTGGAAGAACCCAAATGCAGAATCTCTTTAAACTTTAGAAAAATATTGGATTCTAGAGGTCATTTAAACACATCTCTTCCTCCAATAGAATCCTCAATTTCTCAATCAATGCAAACTAGAATGAATTATAATTCATTTGAATAGTTTTAATAAATTTCAATGTACAAATCACCTCCCTCTTCACTAAAATAGTGATTGTGTTGAAAGATTTTGGTCATAGATTTAATCATGTACCTTTGGAGGGGACCTTGTTTCTTGGATTTGGGGTAGTATTTCATGAGTATTGAACATTTACCTCATGATGCATGTTTTTTCAACCATAGTAATTATCAAGCATTATGATTCCCCTCTTGAAGATAACTGTAATGCTGTCCAAACTATACTGATACCAAGAAAGGATTTGTAGGTTATAAAAATCAGTCATAGGATCTTACACTCAAGGAAAGTCAATTTGAAACAATTAATTCAATCAAAACCTATTATGGAAGCCTTTCAGCAAAAACTACGTACTTTTGGAGGGGACCTTCTTTCTTCGATTCATGGAAGTATTTCCTAAGTATAGAACAACTCCCTCATGATGCATGTTGTTGATCCAATCATTGTCACGATCAAGTATTGTGAATCCCCTCCTGAAGATAACTCCAATTATATCAAAACAATAAGGAAACCAAGAAAGGAGTTGTGAGTGAAAAAAATCAATCCCAATATATTACTCTCAAGAATAGTAAATTGGAAACAATTAATTTAATCAAAACTTTTTATCGAACCCTTTCAGAAAAAACTATGTACCTTTGGAGGGGACCTTGTTTCTTGGATTCATGGTAGTATTTCCTGAGTACAGAACATCTCCCTCGTGGTGCATGTTGTTGATCCAACCATAGCCAGGACCACGCTCTATGAGTCCCCTCCTAAGGATAACTCCAACGCTATCCAAATTATAATGATAACCTAAAAGGAGTTGTGGGTGAAAAAAATCAATCCCAAGATCTTACTCCCAAGGATAGTAAATTGGAAACAATTAACTCAATAAAAACCTCTTATGGAACCCTTTTAAGAAAAACTATGTACCTATGGAGGGGACATTGTCTCTTAGATTCATTGTATTATTTCTCGAGTATAGAACATGTCCCTAATGGTGCATGTTGTTGATCCAACCATAGTCTTGATCAAGAATTGTGATTCCCCTTCTAAAGATAACTCCAATGTTGTCCAAATAATAAGGAAACTAAGAAAGGAATTGTGGGTGAAAAAAGGCAATCCCGTAATATTTTATCAAGAACTATGTACCATTGTAGGGGACCTTTTTTCTTGGATTCATGGTAGTATATAGCGAGTATAGAACATCTCCCTCACGATGCATTTTGTTGTTCCAACAATAGTCACGATCAAGCATTGTGAGTCCCCTCTCGAAGGTAAATCCAATGCTGTCCCAACAATAATGAAACCAAGAAAGTGGTTGTTGGTGAAAAAAATCAATCCCATGATCTTACACACAAGAACAGTCAATTGGAAACAATTAATTCAATCAAAACCTGTTATAGAACCCTTTTAGCAAAAAATATGTACCATTGGAGGGGAATATCTCCATCATGGTTCATGTTGTTGATCCAACCATAGTCATGATCAAGCATTGTGAATCCCCTCCTGAAGATAACTCTAATGCTTTCCAAATTATAATTAAACCAAAAAAGGTGTTGTGGGTGAAAAAAATCAATCCCATGATATTACTCCCATGTATAGTCAATTAGAAACAATTAATTCAATAAAAACCTATTATGGATAATTCAATCAAAACCTGTTATGGAACCCTTTCATCAAAAACTATGTACCTTTGGGGGGGACCTTGATCCTTTGATTCATGGAAGTATTTGTCGAGTATAGAACATCTCCGTCATGGTGCATGTTGTTGATCCAACCATAGTCACGATCAAGCATTGTGATCCCCTCAAGAATATAACTCCAATTATATCCAAACAATAATGAAATCAAGAAAGGATTTAAGGGTGAAAAAAATCAATCCCATGATCTTACTCCCAAGGATAGTAAATTGGAAACAATTAATTCAATCAAAACCTTTTATGGAACCCTTTCTGGAAAAAATGTTCTTTTGGAGGGGACCTTGTTTCTTGGATTCATGGTCATATTTCCCGAGTACAGAACATCACCCTCATGGTGCATGTTGTTGATCCAACCATAGTCATGATCAAGCATAGTGATTCCCCTCTTAAAGATAACTCCGTTGTTGTCAAAATAATAAGGATAACCAAGAAAGGAGTTGTGGGTGAAAAAAATCAATCCCATGATCTTACACCAAAGGACAGTAGCTTGGAAACAATTATTTCAATCAAAACCTCGTATAAAACCCTTTCTATAAAAACTATTTGATCCCTTAATGATTATTCAAAGTTGCAGAGAAAAGAAAATTTCATCTGACAACAGTTTTGGAGCTTTTAGTAATTGGGTATTACATTTACTAAAATAAATCCAAATATAAACTATATAATAAAACATTACTATATAAATACATATATAAAATTACCCTACAAGTCACTTATTCTGAGGAAGTAATGATAATTAGATGTACTAAACACATAGCCACTAATAACCATTTCAACTATTTCATGGGCCACAATAACCTGCAACAATTACTTTAATTCCCTCTAAAAACATATTCATTTAAATCATTATGACATTAGAAGACAAATAAAAAAATCTATCAGCACAATAACATATGTAAGGCCATTTATTATAATAGAACATCAACATATAATACATGATCCAATTGTCCAAAAAAACTGAGTTAAATAAAATAGAATAAAATAATATAATCCTCCAAAAAATGTCCATTCATATTTAGTTGGTGTAATATAATTATCCACTGCTCGAATACATGATCTGCTGGTCTAAAATACATTATCCATAGCTCTAAAATACTCGATCCACTGCTCTAAAAAATTATCCATTTATCAAATAAAACACATGATTTAGTACTCAAAAAAATGGATGAACCACTGCCCAAACAGGATGCATGATCCACTGCCAAAACAAAATGCATGATCCACTGGTCAAATAAAAAACTTTTCCAAATGCTATAAAAATGATCATGTACTAAAATAAAATACATGATCCAATCCACTGCTCATAGAAAATACAATATCCACCTCTTTAAAAATTTATCCACTACTTTAATACATGTCAAGTTATATTTTGTAGAAGTAAAATTATCTAATAACTCATATAAAATAAAATTGATCCATCACCCTAATATATGTCAAGTAATTTTTTTCAAAATAAAAGAACTAAGATGAAGGAATAATGCAAGAAAGTATTCATTTTATTGGAAAAAATAATGGAAATGAAAAACTGTTATGAAAATATATATATTAAAATTTAATTGAAGAGATAAAATAACTAAATCTCTGATGAATTTTTTTTCTCATTGTATATAATGAAGAATGATGATAATAAAATATAGAGCATAATAAAATATTTTTTCATAAATCATTGAAGGTGTTGTGAAAATTAAATATACCCTTATATCCACTGAAAAATAAATGAATCCTTCAATTAATATACATTTAACCTAAAGGTGACATCAATCCATTAAAAACCATTTAGGACAGAGATTTGAAGGTGTTGCTAATAGACCATGAGACTGTAATGGATCTAGGAGGATAAGTAAAGAGAAACATGATGTTGTCTTTGACCAATAATGAAAGGAACACATTAAAGTTATAAGAGTCACAGCCATGGACATTCAATACA
The DNA here is from genome assembly GCA_963277665.1 of Viscum album. Lineage (NCBI taxonomy): Eukaryota > Viridiplantae > Streptophyta > Magnoliopsida > Santalales > Viscaceae > Viscum > Viscum album. The sequence continues at coordinate 1,059,167,550 of OY728163.1, read as the reverse complement.
AATAATTAAATCAAGAAGAAACAGTAAAAGCATGAAAATCTCAAACCAAACATGAAAATCATGAAACATGAAAAGCATGATTATATCTAGAAAAGATTAAACAAATAATCAGGTAGACTGGATGAACTTACATACAAAGTAGTCTCAGATTACCAGGTACTGACGTTAACTAAACCATCACCTTCAAATTAAGGAACATGTTCTTTGATGCGAACCCATCTCCTGAAGAAAAAAAGAATAAAAAACAACTATGAAATTACATATCAAAACATAATGGAGAGAGGTCGATGCAAGCGGGGTCCTTTGAGAGAACACGAACCAAGCTTCATTTGAAGTGGAAGACCTTGAATCACAGAACACTATTTAAGCTATCAGTTTCAACTAAGATAGATTAATATTCTTTAATAAATTATTTCTGATCACAGAAGATGGGATCTGGACATCGCCATTATAGTCTTGATGATGATGTCCAACCGGAAACCTAGCATGAAGATGAAATCCCACCTGTTCATTTTCACAACACTATAAAACAATTCTAATTTTCAATAATAGAATACTATTTTTTATACATAATTATTCATATTAGTATTAGTAATATTTAAAACACAAATGAATGGTAAATTATAATGGAATAGTAGGAGCGAAATTGGTGGGAGTGGGAAGTCAATCCATATTAGAAGAATAATTGTAATTTAACATATAATATATAAGTTTCACAACATATTGGGAGTGAAACATAACATTTCCAGTCTATTTTTAAAATTTAACTCAATTTGCGAGCTATATCTAATTGAGTTATGGACACTAATGACTTGTTTTACTTAAAATAGGCATAGGGAAATTTAATTTCAAATCACCATAATAATAGTAGGGATAAATATTTAAGGATTTTATCAATGCATAGATTACCTTATCATTCATAACTTTGATCGGTTTAGGATTAATCTTAATCAGGGCTCTGATCAGTGCAATTTTAGAGAAATCATTCAATAGTTACATCATTCTCCCTCAACCGCTTTGATGATTTGAGATCTATAAAACTCAAAATCAACAGTCATATAGAATTATTTATTTGAAATAAAACCTTTTAGAGTAATCATTCCATAAAATAATAGTTTAAACAAAGCTAAATTGAACTCGATCTGTGATCTGCATCTAATTGAGATATGGAAACTAATGACTTTTTTTACTCAAAATAGGAATAGGTAAATTTAATTTCAAATCACCATAATAACAGTAGAGATAAATATTCAAGGCTCTGAACAATGCAGATATTACCTTATCATTCAGAACTCTAACCGGTGTAGGATTAATCTTAATTAGGGATCTGATCAATGCAATTTTACTGATATCATTCAATAGTTAAATCATTCTCCCTCGACCACATTGATGATTTGAGATCAATAAAACTCAAAATCAACAGTCATATAGAATTATGGATTTGAAATAAAGCCATATAGAGTATTAATTCCATAAAATAATAGTTAAAACAATGCTAAACCATGTGAACAAGATTAAAAAATGAAAAGTGAAATATGTGCTAAAGGAAATATAATGAAGGGTGAACTGAAATTGCGAGCCCGATGTGGTTATGACACTGTACATGTTGGGTTACCATAATAGAAAACGAAAGGGGGGCACGAGTAGGTTGATGAGGCGAAGGAGCCGAAGGATCCATAGGCAGACCTGCTAGATGTAGACAAGTTGTAGACGAAGCATCTGGATGTGGTGGTTCCTTAGAGGCAGACCAGATGGAGGCGGACCAGTCGTAGGCAGAGCAGCCGAATGTATAGGTTCTGTGGGTAGAGGTGAAGCAACAGGATGTGGATAATGTGGTTTTATGTAGGAACCCTAGGTATTTCGGAGTACTCGTAGATGGAGGAAATGATGGATGAGTTTCAGGTTGTGTGGAAGTCATCGGCGGAGGAGCCCAAGGTGGAGCACGCGTCGGTGGAGGTGCGGCTGGAGAGGAGATCTCAGAAGGGGAGCGAGAGAGGGGGGTCTCGGATGGCAGCGAGAACCCTAGGTGAAATAAGGAAGAGCCAAGGATGCACAGGAGAAACAAAAACACAGATGATGGATGCCCAATAATGGATGGAGGATTATAGGTTATTATGTGATGTGGCTATATAATATGGTGACACACTAGTTGGAAGAAGACAGCTTTAGTACAGATAATAGATTTAGCGTATTTATACTATTTATCAAAACATGAAAGTTATCAGAAAAGTATCAAGAATTTATCCAATATAAATTTTTATATCCAAATTCAAAAGAAGTAGTTTATTTTGTAAAATTTAACATAAAAACATGTCAAACATTATATTTAAAATGGGTATGTCATCAAAAGGAGGTAAAATTGCATTTTTGAAAAAATACTTCTTTTATTGAAAATTGATTTTGTTTTCATATCTCATTATAGAAAATGTGTAATATGAATTATAATTTCATAAAATTAAAAATTCGGTTAATACTATTCATAACAGCTAGTTTATAATATTATAATATCATTGTTTAGTGAAACTCGGTATTGTGTACAATGAAAGCTATCGAGAAAGGTTGGTATTGCGTGTAATGCAAGCCATGCCAATGTTGTGTGTAGTGAAATATTCCTTTGGTGTTGCGTATAACATAATACGTAAATATATATATATATATATATATATATATATATATCTCATAAAATCTCAGGGTATTACATTCTATCCCCCTTAAAATAAATTTTTACTTCGAAATTCGTCACTTCGTAACAAACAGATGAGGATACCTCTCCCTCATCATATCCTCAAGTACCCATGTAGCTTCTTCTAAGGTTCCTACATAAATAATTTACCAATTGAGTGGTATTGTTTCATAGAAATTTTTCTCTACGATCCAGAATCCCTATCGGTTGTTCTTCATAAAAAAGATCTTGCTCCAACGGTACAACTTATGAGCTTAGTACATGTGAAGGATCAGGTATTTACTTTCTCCGGAGAGATATATAGAACACATCATGAACTTGAGAGTGATTTGGTGGATGTGCCAATCGGTAAGCTACCTTCCCAACATGATCCAGCATTTCAAAAGGACTGATACACCTAGGGATTAGCTTGCCCTTATTTCCAAATCTCATTACTCTCTTCTAAGGAGATATTCATAAGAACACTTTATCACCCACTTAAAACTCTAGGTCTTTTCTTCGGTTGTCGGTATAACGTTTTTGTCGACTCTGAGCTTCTCTTATGTGTTGTTGAATAGATCTGACATTTTCTGCCATCTCATCAACAAGATCACGTCCTAATAGATTTATTTCCCCAACTTCATCCCAGAAATATAGAGTTTTTCATTTCTTTCAATAGAGAAATTCATAAGGAGCCATCTGAATACTAGAGTGAAAGATATTATTATAAGAAAATTACAGAAAAGGCAGGTGTTGATACCAACCACCTTTTAAATCCATAGAGCAAGCTCTCAACATGTCTTCCAAAGTTTGAATTATCCTCTCAGACTAACCATCTGTCTGAGGATGATAGGCAGTGCTGAAACTCAACTCTGTAACTAGAGCATGCTGAAGACTTCACCAAAACTTTTAGGTAAACCTCAGATCCCGATCAGATATAATGGAAAGTGGTACTCCATGAAATCTTAAGACTTATTTTACATATATACTAGAAAGATGATCAATAGAGAAATCCTCTCTAATAGAAATTAAGTTTGCCGACTTAGTATTACGATCAACTATAACCCAGATAGCATTACTCATTTTGGATGTTTTGGGAAGTCCGATGACAATGTCTATAGTGATGTTTTCCCATTTCTATTCTGATATGGGTAGTGGTTGTAACATCCCTTTATACTTCTGTCTCTCAGCTTTAACTTGCTAACAGACCAAGCATAGAGAGACTTATTCGGCGATATCTCATTTCATTTCATACCATCAAAAGTACTCTTTTAGGTCCTTGTACATCTTTGTACTTCTAGGATGAATAGAGAATGAATAACAATGAGCCTCATCCAGCAGCTCCTTCTTTAATTCTGGTATGGTAAAAATATTGACACGGTTCCTGAACCTTATTATCCCATCAAAATAAAGGTTGAATTCAGGAACATTTCTCACCTTCTTTTGAAGCCCAACATCCTCCTTCTGCGCCTCTTTAATCTTTACATGTATAGATGGTTGAACATTCATTTGAGAAAGATAATACATCTCCCCTTTCATTAAAATTCCAAGACACATCCTTTTTAAATCCTTAAATATTGGATCCTTTGTGATCTTCATCATGGATAAGCTAGCTTGGTCTTGTCGACTTAATGTGTCTGCCACCTTGTTTGCTTTCCCATGGTGGTAATGAATTGAGAAGTTGTAATCCTTAATCATCTCCAACAATATTCTTTGGCGCATATTCATCTCCTTTTGGGAGAAAATATACATTAAACTTTTATGATGAGTATAAATATCACACCTTTCACCATAAAGATAATTCCTCCAAATCTTTAATAGAAAGATTACCGCAGCTAACTCCAAATCATAAGTTGGGTAATTTTTCTCAAGGATTTTAAACTATTGTGTGGAATAAGCTATAACCATATCATTTTTCTTGCGAACACACCCCAGCCCCTTCTTGGATGCCTCACTATAGATCACAAACATTTCTCCACTACAAGGCAGTGTGAGCATAGGTGCACTGGCTAACCTTCTTTTTAGCTCTTTGAAATTCTCATCACATTCCTCCGATCAAACAAACTTAACTCTTTTCCTAGTCAATTTCGTGAGTGGGTTAGATAATATTGAAAAATCATTCACAAAACATCGATAATACCCACCTCAACCAAGAAAACTTTGGATCTTAGTTACTGTTGTTGGACTCGACCATCTTTCGATAACCACTGTTTTTGCAGGATCCACAGATATCCCCTATCTTGAGATTATGTGACCCAAAAATGAAAAAAAATTTAATCCAAAATTAACACTTGGTAAATTTTTCATAAAGATCCTCCTTTCTCAGGGACTTCAATGTAATTCAAAAGTGATCTTCACGTTCTTCTTTTCTCTTTGAATTGACAAGAATATCGTCTATAAAGACTACCAAAACTGATCAAGATAGTCTTTAAAGACTCTATTAATTAGATCCATAAAGATAGCAGGGGAATTAGTAAGACCAGATGGCATCACTATAAACTCATAGTTTCATACCTTGTACAGAAATTAGTCTTTGGTATATCCTCTTTTTTGACCCTTAATTGATGATACCCTAAATGAAGATCAATCTTGTAAAAGTATTGAGCTCCGCATAGTTGGTCAAATAAGTCATCAATGTCTGGGAGAGGATATTTGTTCTTGATAGTGATCTTGTTATGTTCTCTATAATCAATGCAGAGTCTCATTGATCCATCTTTCTTCTTAACAAACAAAACAGGTTCTCCCCAAGGTGATGCACTAGGGCATATGAATCCCTTACCAAGATTCTCTTAGAGTTTCTTCTTCAATTATTGCAACTCATTTGGGACCATTCTATAAGGTTTCTATGAAATGGGCATAGCACCTGGTATGACTTCTATAGAAAACTAAACTTCACGATTTGGTGGAAGAACTATAAATTCCTCTAGAAAGACATCATAAAACTCTCGTACAATGGGGATATTCTTAATCGTGAATTTATCTCCAACCATTTCAGATAAATAACCTTCATTTATTAGAATCAAGAACCATAAGATGGAAGAAATTTCCATTGGAAGGTTATATTCATCCTTGCATCGATAGATAATCATAGATTGATTTGTAATATGAAATGTGAATTACCTTATTTGGAAATTAATATGAGATCCATATAATGAATTTCAATCCATGACAAGTATCACATCAAATTTCAATATAGGAAGTATCATAATATTTATAGGAACCACTTTCCTACAAACTTCAATTGGAGAAGAATTGTAAACTTTTGATGTGATTGTTGTGCCATTAGGATTTGTCACAACTAACTCAACAGCTAATTGTTGGGGTAGTATGGTGATAACCTTATAAAATTCTTCAGAAATAAAAGAGTTGGTTGATCAAGAATCAAATAAAACATTTTCTACTTTAGAGTGGTTGGTAAGTGTACCTTTCACCACTTCGTTATCGTACTCCACATCACTGATAGAAATTGAATGTGACATTCCTTTGTGTTTGGCCTTAAGAGTTTGTTGACATCGATCATCATCAACAACCCTTTAATTAGGGAATTGATTGGAATAATACCCCATTTCCTTTCACATGTAACATTGAAGTGTAGGAGGTGTATTCTTTGTAGCCTTTTGTTTATTTTCACCACTAGACATATTTTTCCCATCACTACGGCATTCAATTGTCTGATGACCTTCTTTTCCACACTTATAACATTTACTTGTCCCTTTAAGACAATTCCCTCCATGTTTCTTTCCACACATTGAGAATAAGGGAAAACTTATCTTATGTTTAGTGTGGCCTTTAGATTTTCCTTTGAATTCCATTTTCCTCTTCTTATCCAAACCATATGAGTTATTGGTTACTCTAATCTCCATCTTAACCTTGAGAGCACATCGGACAATTTCCTCATAGATATTGAAGTCCCTTATTTCTAATGCCCTTCGGTGACTTGGTTTTAAGCCACTAAAGAATCGATCTATCTTACTCTCAGGTTGGATAATAATCCCAGAAGCGTACCTAGCAAGCCTTGTAAAATATGCTTCGTAGCTACCAACAGATTCAACATCCTTTTGCTTAAGTTCAAGAAACTCCTTCTCTATCTTTTTTCGTAGAATACGAAGGAAGTACTTATTGAAAAATATGTTCTTGAACAAGTCTCATTCCATGAACTCAATTTCATCCCTTTTCCTTGTATTCTTGACAAGATTCCACCATTGATCAGCTTCACCTTCAAAATGATATACTGCTAAGATGACTTTATCATGTTCAGAATGGTGAAGGACTAAAAAATCTTTTCAGTGGTACTGATCCATTGTTCATCCACTAATGGATCCGAAGAACCACTGAATGAAGGTGGATGCTTCCTCAAAAAGTATTCAACAGAATGTTTCTCCCTCCTTTGCTCGTTTGGAAGTCCTTCATGATTCATAGCTTGAGATAGTTATGTGAGCAAGGCTACAAGATTTTTCATTCCATCTCCCATATCATTTGGCTGCTCAGGGGGACAATCATTGCATTGCCTATCGCATTTAGCATAAACACGGTTCCTATGGGTTCCAGCCATTGACTAAAACCAAGGAGCATAGTGTGAGAAACACTAATTACAACAGGAAAATAACATAATCATAAATAAAATTTCACACTTTAGTTCTTATCATAGGTTATTCATGGCCATTTCTAAAACACTAATATTGTATTCTATGCTTAGAAATATTGTTAGGGTTCTTGCTAAGTATTTCATAACCTAGTTTCTAATGGTTGACTATACCTTTCCTCTGATACCAACTATAATGACCCATACTTTACATACATTGTTATTACATCAGAATTAAATCATACTTATTACAACGTATAACAAAACCATGATAGGACCATATAGGTATAGTGTCTTTAGAAATTGAGAAACATAAATAACTGATTCATAAATAATTTACATTGTCTCCCATTTATTCCATCATATATAGAGTCCCTTTTGGCATATCCTACTTTATACCCTTCTTCCTGGCCTGGGGAAAATAAAACATACAAAGGGTGAGCTCAAATTCTTAGTAAGGGCAAACAAAAGAAATATCAATCATATCATATTCATAAGAACATAACATTTTGAAAATATTATCCTGCAAAAGAGATCATAATATCATGACATGGGATAAATCATAGTAGTGAAATGTAATACCAATATTCATAAAATAAGACATGATACTTTGTTTCATAAACATATTTTCATAGAAAATCATTTCATATTAGTCAAGACTCATTTCCAAGACCATTATAGAAGACAACGTCCATTACTGAACTGAGTTCACTCCTCATTTTAGTCCGGTATCACTGAACCGGATTAACTTGTCATTCCAGCCATATCTATATCATGAGATAAAAATATTTACCCAATGAATTGGAGGGCTATATTGGTCCCACCCATCTCATAATGAAACCATTCTTATGTGTGCCACAAAATCATAAATTATACATCATAGCATAACCCATGTAATAAATATAGGATTATTAAACATCATGACATCATACATAATTATTATAAGATAAAAGGACATCATAAAAATAATTCCACAATAACATAATAAAATCAATTTAATAATAGGGATAGAAACATAACCCTATATTATCTTAGATGTAAAATAATTTTGATAAAACACATGAACCCTATTCTTGAGGAAAATGTCCTTTCTACTTCAAAAACATTTTTCCATTCTCAACATGACATTAAATTTTAAACTAAAAGAATTAAATTGAAAATAAACTTGAAAAAATATAAAGGAAGACTCATGGAAATAATTTTCTATGAAATCATAAAAATCCTTTCATGTCGTATAAGTTAAAAAACATTCTTCTCGTACTTTGGCCGAAAAGGTCAAAAAGTATCTCCTACTGAAAATGACAAAATATTCCTTTAATAAATTTTATTAAAAATTAACCAATAGGTAAAATTGGATTTAAACAATTTTAGGAGGCTAGAAATAATATTACATATCGAGGAAACATGGATATGGATAATAAATATTCCCCCTTAAATTCTAAAGTATAAACAATCTTGTCTAAAAATGAGATTGCGAGATTTTCCATTAGCTTAGGTATGATATGCTCTGTACATATCCAAACCTCCTATATAATGATTTAATTAATGTAATTGAATTATTAAAAAATCATATAAATTGTTATGATATCATATATGGTCATATTTTTATCTCTTTATTAGTAATATTTCATTACTACTTGTTATTCGAGTGTTCATTGCTTTATGTTCTTATGCGTGTTTTGTCGAATAAATTCTTATTCCTCTTTCTAGTTTATAGCTACATAATTTATAGAATGATATTAGTATAATATATATCTTATTTATTCATTAAATGTGTTTATATAATCCTGGTTTAATGAAGATCATGTATAATGAATCACATCGCACCGTGGAGACGGTAAGCCGTACGTACCCACAAGCGACGATATCGTTCCAATAATTTTTGAATGGTATTGGAGTGGAAGATAGAATATCTCATAATTAGTATCCTTTTATAATAATAATATATAGTTATTATTTACACCATTATACCCATCCATGTAAGGTGGTGGTGGAAAACAGATTACACCACGGCGTGGAGACGGTATTTCGTATGTACGCACGCGCGGTGATTTCGTTTTTCGTAGGATGGATAGAAGGTTAAATAGGGTTGTTACATATTTATAATAACATATAATTATATGCGTTATACTGATGTTATTACTTTATAATGAAACAAATAAAGAAGAGGAAGTATAAGAAGAAATAAATTTGAAATAATCGGAAAAGGATATTACCTCTTCTTCGACGCGCCTCTTCTAGACCTCCTCTTAGGGAACTAAAGTTAGTCTATGAAGAAGGCCAGGACCTATATTATGTTTATAGGGAATTGGAGAAGATAAATATTCCAGGGCTGGCCGAGCTTGAAGGCTCAAAATTTTGTGAGGAGGAGAGGGAGGAGGTGCCTTTTTATAAGAGAGGAGAGGGGCACTTTTGGTAACCTCAAAAATATTAATTTATAATAAACTCAAAACCCAACTAAAAACCACCAAAAATGACTCAAATCAAAAATTTAGATGAGATATTCTTGTAATATCATAAAACAATAATATATAGACATGTTGGTATTTTATTTTAAACCTTATCAACTTGATTTATCCTTATTTAATCTATTTAATTTTATGTGTGGTAATAATATTCTAAATTTTAAATTGTTATAAATAATTACATAGGTGTTATAAATTTTACATAATTGGATACTTTATAAAATTTTAGACCATATAAATTTCAATTTTTAATTTTTAAATATTTTTGTCATTTTTAAACAATTTTATAATATGTTATTTTTATAAAATAACAACAGTGTCAATTTTGACATGATTCGTTTATTTGAATTTAAATAAAATCCACACCGAGGATGTATTCAAACAGAAATATTTAATAGATTCCTAACATGTCATATTTATCTATAAAATTTTTTCAGAACATTAAATAGTTAATATAATTTTTATTTTAATATTTGTAAAACCATTTATTTCATATTTCAATCAATCAAATAATTTCTACATCACTATTGTGTCATCATTAATTATAATTATATAATACCTAAAAATTCAAAATAAATTCTCATGATGTAGATAATTTAATTATATTTTTTCATACTATTTATATTTTATGTTTTATGTGTTTTATCACTAAATTAAAATTATTACACTTATAATATCTAAGAGAGTGACATGTTGTCACTTTCATTGGTTTTAAACATAATTATATCATTTTCATGGTCAAAAGTTAATGAAATGAATCCATTATGAATATTAAGTGATATGGGTCGACTTTCATTCATCCAATAGAATTTTGGCATGTGTTAGGGTAATTTTATAATCTTATTTTTACCCTTAATTACCCGATTTACCTTTAACTATAGTAAATAAAAATTATCGTAGTTACTATTCATAATATAAAAAAAATAAAAGTAACCTCATAACATAATTTTTACCCATTTGAACCATATATGGAATCCATTTTTAAAAATTCAAAACACAGAATTTTCAGTAATTAATTTAAAATTAATCTCATTGTTAAGAAAACGGGTTTTTAAAACTTAAAACATTGTCCAAGATTGAAATGTTTTTACCTATTAATTCAATGTAAAATTAATGGTAATGACATAAATTATATTAAATAGTAAAAATATTTTCTATTTATACTTTAAGAACATTAAAATTTATCATTTAACCATATAAATTATCATGATGAAAAATGTTTTTTTAAGAAATATTTAGCGTATTTTTACTATTCATCAAAATATGAAAGTTATCAGAAAAGTATCAAAAATTTCTCCAAAGTAAATTTTTATATCCGAATTCAAAATAAGAAGTTTATTTTTTAAAATTGAACTTATAAACATGTCAAAAATTATATTTAAAATGGGTGTGCCTTCAAAAGGCGGTAAAATTTCATTTTTGAAAAAAAACTTCTTTTATCGAAAATTGATTTTATTTTCATATTTCATTCTAGAAAATGTGTAAGATGAATTATAATGTAATAAAAATCAGAATTTGGTTAATAATATTCATAAAATCTAGTTCATAATATATTAATATCATTGTTTATTGAAACTCGGTATTGCGTACAACGCAAGCTATCGAGGAAGGTAGCTCTTTCGTGTAATGCAATCCAAGCTAGTGTTGTGTGTAGTGGAATTTTAATTTGTGGTTGAATATAACACAAGACATAAAAAAAGATATATATATATTTCTCATAAAATCTCAGGGTGTTACAATTACAAAAAAAATTAAAATGGATACAATCGAAGATAATGATAATAATTTTCATCATTAAATTAAATGATATTACAAAAAATGATTTTATGTTTAACGTGTCAACATATACATAACCAAAACATATTAAGAACATTAATTTAAAAAGATAAATTATCTTGGAACTCTAGTGCCTCAAGGTATCAAAACAATTCCCACACTAATAACACCAATATCAAATACCAAGGGATAAATATGAACTTCTTTAAATATGTAACTTCTTATTGATAAACAAACATGATTTACAACTTTCTATAACCAGGAAAACATGCTTCTTATACTATTTCCATAATTTAATTCATGTCAAACACCAATGGGGAATAATAGAATGATAATCCCAACAATTTATATAGAATATTAGTAAAATAAAGGAACATGGATCCCTTACCTAAGGTTCCATATAGAAAAATAAAAAGTGTTTGAGGTATGGTTATAGCCTAGAACAAATGTGGATCTTCACTGAACTCTCCTATAACCCAAATAATGTATCTTGTGTCACACAAGCATGATTCTCAAAATAATGAATTTTAATTAGGTAAATAACACGCTAGTTTAGATAAATATATTGGGATCCTTTTATATATTTAGTAAAAGGAATCCAAAACCCACATTAAATTCATTATAAATAACATTTAAATCTAAAAATAAATTAAATTTTAAAAATATAACCATTTTTATACTCCTAAATATTTGGAAGTCAAATTTTTAATTTATTTCTTTTATTTTTAATCGTATTCACCCTTAAATAACAAAAAAGGAATCGTATAATCGAATCTTGGTGAAATATGAAATTTATACTTATAAAAGTTTAACCATTACATAGAAGGTGAGTTCTAAATAAGGGTAACTTTACCTCACCCTTAAGAAATGTAAGAGGTTCCTTGTATAATGGTAGTTTACATTACCATTAACTAAGCCAAGGGAAGCCAACTAAACTTCACATAGGTCTAGTTTTACAATTACATGAACAAAACCTCAGTAGTGTTAAACCAATTAAAATTTATGCAGGTTTGGAAAACCTATTTACCTTCATATGATAACAATATAACCCTAATGTGAATTTATAATTTTCATTGTACCATGATGAGGTAATTCAACTCGCACACATGCAATTCTTAGAAGACCAATACGCGAGCTCTAATCATCTTCTCACATATATCTTCATGTAGTTGGTGATATTAACCATATAAAATGAATGAAAATATCATTATTTAAAAGGCTATGACACATCTAGCCTAGATGTAAGGACCTTCATGTAAACCAACTACTAACCCACAGACAATGGATTACCCTCACATACAATTGTGATTATCTTTACACAATGAAATTTTTGAATAAAATGAAATGAAATTTTCTCTTTTAAAAATCAAGATTAATTTACATAATTATAAATCTAATAAACACAATAATTTTAATTCACTTAAAAACATCAAATAATTTTTTAATTTCCAAAAATAACTTTTAAATATTTAAAAATACTTTTAATAAATTTTTAAATAATATTTTTAAATAATAAATAATAAATAAAACCTCACTACACCTAGAGATAACTAATAAAATCCCTTGGTCATTCCAACACCCATGAATGGTCATCAAAGATGGATTAGAAAAAATATAGTCCATCAAATTATATACCACTCAATCAATTCTCATCCTTGATAATTTAAAAAACAACTCAAGAAAAGAAAGAAGTTTCTTGAATAATAAAATAAGAAAATAAACCATCACATGAAATTTAACTCATAGGTCAATCTTATATGAGTTCCAAAAGACTAAAAATAGGAAAAAAACATAATAGACATGGGATTATTTCTCTCAAATGGGACTGACACACTATAAAATACAACCGAAAATGAAATGCCTTCTTCCAAAACAAACTTAATTACTCTCCAAAGATGGAGATGTAGTCTAGACCTCAAGGTGATTATACTGGTGATTCCCACACTAAATTATAATGTGAAAAATATAAACCCACTTGATATGGGACACGTAGATATATTTAAACACAATTCACAAAGTCATCAACAAACTCTGTAGGTTCACCTCACTCATTTTCTCCCCAAAACCTAAGATTCAAAGATTAATAAATTCACATCAACCCTTCCTAAAATAAGGGATGTGTCTATTCTAAAAACTATCCTAAGGAATTTTTTCTATATATGACCTCTAATTTATCACTCGAAACTTCCCAAGATTTCAAATGAAGGGGAACAATAGATCATTGAATCTCTGGGCCACAAGGCGAGCTGAAAATGATGTGCTCTATCCATTACACTGGCTAAGAAATGTGAATACTGACCAATCAATTCTATATAAGGTTTTCAAAATCCACACCCACTATCCCAACCCAATTGTATCTCCGGAATATTATTCATACAAATTATAATCTTCATATGAGAGATAAAATCATTCTTGAATATTTCAAGAAATTCAACCCAATGCATCCCATTATGGTCGCCTTTCATCATCTTCCAACATCTTCAATTCACCTTTAAAAAATTCTAACCTATAGTGTGAACCAAAACCTATATTACCTCCTCACTAGATCAAAGTCTACCTCAACCTCTTTTATCCATTGTGTATCCTGATAACTGGAAGTTATATCGAATAACTTTAGTACTTCCAGCCACTAAAAATTAAGCAAGGCCTCATCTGAATAATTCTATATATTTTTTCCTCATACAAAATAATGATGATTTTTTAAAGGAATATATTTATTCAACATAGAACACCATGATTAGCACCTATCACATAAATCCCAAAATTATTACAAGGGATATCATATCAATTTGAAAAATCATAATCATTATCCATATATCCACTTGAGAAAAATACCCATAATTATATTATTGTTCCTCGTCATAAGTATGGAATATAATCAATCCCAATTTATCTTCTATACAAACATTTTGGTGTCATCTCCAACAATGTTTCATACATCTATATCATACCTCCAACACAACATTCACCACATATCAACAATATTATAAAAATTAATTCAGGTAATATCTAACCAAATAGAAATAAATAAATTTATAATCATCCCAACATGTTTTATAAAGGAAACACATCGTTAACATAAAACCAAAAAATACAAGGATTGGAATCCCAATGTACATAATTAAACCATTATTAAAACTATAACCCACCAGGAATATTCATATTTATATCTATAAGGTAAATCATATTATAGACACCACATAACTACTAATAAAAACTTTTTGTGCTTCATTATCCTTTAGTATAATTATAATTGGTCGATTACATCTTCCACCATAGAATACAGTGTAAGGCAGAAAATCACCGGAAACAGGTTGGATTGGGGATGATCTAGTGACTTACCCCTTGCCCCCCCCCACCATTCCCTTACCACCCCACCTATAACATCATCAATTTTAAATTATAATGAAAATCATTTTTGTTAATAGATTACATTTATTTTTGTGTGGAAATTTTATTTTTCAATATATGTGTTTATAATGGATTTATGAAAGGGTAAAAGCCTTGTTGAAAATTTTGAGTATTTTATGAGATGTTTTTGGAGTTAGTTGTTGTGTTATTATATGATTATAAGGCATGTAGAGCCTTGACATTAGTAGAAGGAAAATATTAAATATATTTTATTTTTGTGTGTATGGTTTTTTCCAAAAAAAAAAAGAAATATTTCCCAACTGTTATCCTGTGTGAGAAATTCTAGACCACAGTTAGATCTGGGATACATGTTTTACCCTAGAAGTGACATAATATTTTTGAAATTTGGATATTTGATAGCATCTCCTATAAGGATAACTTATTAAATATTTTTTATTATTTTTCTAAACATAATTTAATATCTTTGAGATGGTGAATCACATGATAAATCTTAGACTATCGTTAAGTATAGAATAGAGGGTTTTACCCAAGGCGTAATATTTCTTTTATACACATCATAATTTTACTCACACCTCACATAATTCTACTAATAATTTGTATATAAATAATTTTTTGGGTAGCTAAAAATAAAAATAATAATTGTTTTTATTATTATTTTTGTCGAAGAAAAAAATGGAAATATATATTCATAATTAATGATGGTGTTATGGTGGAAATAATGAATGGTAAAACTAATATTGATGATATTATTGTTATTTGTAAATAAATTTTGTTATGTTATTAATAAATAATTATTAATATATTATCAGTTTTTAATGAAGGTTGGTGTTGAAATATTTATGATCAAAATGATGGTAGTATTTTAATAATAGTAATAATATATTATTCTTATTATTATTATCAAATAGGGAAACTAATTTTTGTTGTGTATATATATATATTGTGTTTATGGAATAAATATATATTTATATACATACATGTTCAGGTGTATATATTTATATATAGGTGTGTTTATATATATAATGTATATATATATATATGGGTTAACTATTTATATATATATATATATGTGGTTGTATATATGTATATACATAAATATATGTATATATAACGATGTGTATAAATATATGATGAATTTTAATATATATTTAATGAAATAAATGGATTCAAGTGGGTAATAAAATAAATAATAATGGGGGTCATGGGGGTGTTGCACATTGAGAAATGAGAAGTTTACTTTGAGTCCATGTGTAACTCATGGATGAAGAGGAAAAATCCTTAATTATTGATAAAAAAATTTAATTAAATAAATAAAAAAAAGGATAAAAAATAGGGTATATTTTCATAGTTTATAGGTGCATATGAGATTTCTCCTCCCCACCTCATGTCACCTCTCTCCTCTCTCTCTATCTATTATATTCTTATTATTTTATATTTATTATTTCTAAAAACTTAAATACTCAATATCTTCTCTAATATTGATCAAATTGATGCATTATTGGTGTCATTAGGTTCGTCTTGATGAGAAAACTTTTAATACTATGTTTTTTTCGATGTAAAAAAGGATTTGGTGGTCTAATTAAGTTCATATGTCAACCCTTTTCATCTTTTTTCATGGAACATAAGGTAGGAATATCTTGAATTTTCCACATATTTTATTATAGAGAGTTGGCACGGTTTATTGGCATGTTTGTGTAGCCTATGAGACCTATGTTTGATTCTTGATCACATTAATTGTGTGTTTGTAGCCTTTGATTTGTTCTTGTGTTTCTTGAATATTCATTGTGATTATTATGTTTGAAACCTGATTTTATATTGATTTTTTCCTTTTCATTATGTATTTTATATGTGGTATTTTGTTTTACTGTAGTAGATCATACAAGTTTGGCCCACTTGGTCACATGTGAGATGTGGCACGTATAAGATAACATGTGAGATTTGAAACAAGATTGATAATATCTTCTAAGGGGGATGTGTTAGACCTGCATCACCATGTACTTACTCTATTCCAGTGAATGGGATATGTCACAG
This sequence comes from Viscum album, assembly GCA_963277665.1. Taxonomy (NCBI): domain Eukaryota; kingdom Viridiplantae; phylum Streptophyta; class Magnoliopsida; order Santalales; family Viscaceae; genus Viscum; species Viscum album. The sequence continues at coordinate 1,059,150,662 of OY728163.1, read as the reverse complement.
GTTCTGTGCTATCCATACAGGAGGGATGTTCTAGACTTGGGTCATTATGTGAGATTTGACACATGATTGGGTTATCCAATTGAGAAAGATGCGACAGACTTGGATCAACATGTACTTGGACTATCCTTGTCGGTGGAATTTGTCATTTTCTTACATCTATCGATTCAAGGAAGATGTGTCTGATTGGTTATCAATATTTTATCTGTTATCATTCCAAATTAGTTATGTTTCTCCTATCATGGTTCTAAAGTTGGTAGATTCGTTCCCTGAGGACCTGGCATGTTCTTTTCACTTCTCTGATATATTATTTTGATATATGTACCCTGTTTATGTTCATGTAATACACTTTTATATTTTATGTATTAATTTTATGGGTTGGTGGTGGTGTCCAACTGATTCTTTTACTCACACCATACTCTATAATTTTAGTGCACTTATAGATTTCATGCATAAGGATCTGGAAAAGGGAAAGGGCCCTGTGGTGAATAGTTGAGCTGACAAAATCAGAAGATGCTGATGATGCAGAATATAGTTTGAACAGGATGTAAAAAACTTTTTTTCTTAGTTAGTTGGCTCACCACATACCTTGGATCTATGTTTACTTAGGTTATTGTGTCATTTATATCATCTTAAGCTTCCATATGTATTACTCTGATTATTGATTCTTAATTATATATTGATTTTATTATTTATCAGACCCATGATAAGATATGGAGGGTATAGTATTCTCACTACTGAATTTAGGCACTCGGCTCAATTAGAAATCCTCTTGCATATAGAAAGATGCACATAAGGTTGTGTGGCAGTCTATATCAGACCTGCTGGTTCAGGTCGAGGTGTTAAAAAATAGAATCAATGGAACATGCTTTACACTAACATTTTTTATCCTTGCCTTAGTTTGGGATAGGTTATACTGGATTTAGGATGGATGGTAACCAGGAAATGTAACTATGGAAGTATTTCCTGAGTACAAAACATCTCCCTCGTGGTGCATGTTGTTGATCCAACCATAGTCAGGACCACGCTCTATGAGTCCCCTCCTAAGGATAACTCCAACGCTATCCAAATTATAATGATAACATGAAAGGATTTGTGGGTGAAAAAAATCAATCCCAAGATCTTACTCCCAAGGATAGTAAATTGGAAACAATTACCTCAATAAAAACCTCTTATGGAACCCTTTTAAGAAAAACTATGTACCTATGGAGGGGACATTGTCTCTTAGATTCATTATATTATTTCTCGAGTATAGAACATGTCCCTAATGGTGCATGTTGTTGATCCAACCATAGTCTTGATCAAGAATTGTGATTCCCCTTCTAAAGATAACTCCAATGCTGTCCAAATAATAAGGAAACTAAGAAAGGAATTGTGGGTGAAAAAAATCAATCCCGCAATATTTTATCAAGAACTATGTACCTTTGTAGGGGACCTTTTTTCTTGGATTCATGGTAGTATATAGCGAGTATAGAACATCTCCCTCACGATGAATTTTGTTGATCCAACAATAGTCACGATCAAGCATTGTGAGTCCCCTCTCGAAGGTAAATCCAATACTGTCCAAACAATAATGAAACCAAGAAAGTGGTTGTTGGTGAAAAAAAATCAATCCCATGATCTTAGACACAAGAACAGTCAATTGGAAACAATTAATTCAATCAAAACCTGTTATAGAACCCTTTCAGCAAAAAATATGTACCATTGGAGGGGAATATCTCCATCATGGTTCATGTTGTTGATCCAACCATAGTCATGATCAAGCATTGTGAATCCCCTCCTGAAGATAACTCTAATGCTTTCCAAATTATAATTAAACCAAAAAAGGTTTTGTGGGTGAAAAAAATCAATCCCGTGATATTACTCCCATGTATAGTCAGTTAGAAACAATTAATTCAATAAAAACCTATTATGGATAATTCAATCAAAACCTGTTATGGAACCCTTTCATCAAAAACTATGTACCTTTGGGGGGGACCTTGATCCTTTGATTCATGGAAGTATTTGTCGAGTATAGAACATCTCAGTCATGGTGCATGTTGTTGATCCAACCATAGTCACGATCAAGCATTGTGATCCCCTCAAGAAGATAACTCCAATTATATCCAAACAATAATGAAATCAAGAAAGGATTTATGGGTGAAAAAAATCAATCCCATGATCTTACTCCCAAGGATAGTAAATTGGAAACAATTAATTCAATCAAAACCTTTTATGGAACCCTTTCTGGGAAAAATGTTCTTTTAGAGGGGACCTTGTTTCTTGGATTCATGGTCATATTTCCCGAGTACAGAACATCACCCTCATGGTGCATGTTGTTGATCCAACCATAGTCATGATCAAGCATAGTGATTCCCCTCTTAAAGATAACTCCATTGTTGTCAAAATAATAAGGATAACCAAGAAAGAAGTTGTGGGTGAAAAAAATCAATCCCATGATCTTACACCAAAGTACAGTAGCTTGGAAACAATTATTTCAATCAAAACCTAGTATAAAACCCTTTCTATAAAAACTATTTGATCCCTTAATGATTATTCAAAGTTTCAGAGAAAAGAAAATTTCATCTGACAACAGTTTTGGAGCTTTTAGTAATTGGGTATTACATCTACTAAAATAAATCCAAATATAAACTATATAATAAAACATTACTATATAAATACATATATAAAATTACCCTACAAGTCGCTCATTCTAAGGAATTAATGATAATTAGATGTACTAAACACATATCCACTAATAACCATTCCAACTATTTCATGGGCCACAATAACCTGCAACAATTACTTTAATTCCCTCTAAAAACATATTCATTTTAATCATTATGACATTAGAAGACAAATAAAAAAAATCTATCAGGACAATAACATATGTAAGGCCATTTATTATAATAGAACATCAACATGTAATACATGATCCAGTTGTCCAAAAAAACTGAGTTAAATAAAATAGAATAAAATAATATAATCCTCCAAAAAATGTCCATTCATATTTAGTTGGTGTAATATAATTATCCACTGCTCGAATACATGATCTGCTGGTCTAAAATACATTATCCATAGCTCTAAAATACTCGATCCACTGTTCTAAAAAATTATCCATTTATCAAATAAAACACATGATTTAGTACTCAAAAAAATGGATGAACCACTGCCCAAACAGGATGCATGATCCACTGCCAAAACAAAATGCATGATCCACTGGTCAAATAAAAAACTTTTCCAAATGCTATAAAAATGATCATGTACTAAAATAAAATACATGATCCAATCCGCTGCTCATAGAAAATACAATATCCACCTCTTTAAAATTTTAGCCACTGCTTTAATACATGTCAAGTTAGATTTTGTAGAAGTAAAAGTATCTAATAACTCATATAAAATAAAATTGATCCATCACCCTAATATATGTCAAGTAATTTTTTTTCAAAATAAAAGAACTAAGATGAAGGAATAATGTAAGACAGTATTCATTTTATTAGAAAAAATAATGGAAATGAAAAACTGTTATGAAAATATATATATTAAAATTTAATTGAAGAGATAAAATAACTAAATCTCTGATGAATTTTTTTTCTCATTGTATATAATGAAGAATGATGATAATAAAATATAGAGCATAATAAAATATTTTTTCATAAATCATTGAAGGTGTTGTGAAAATTAAATATACCCTTATATCCACTGAAAAATAAATGAATCCTTCAATTAATATACATTTAACCTAAAGGTGACATCAATCCATTAAAAACCATTCAGGACAGAGATTTGAAGGAGTTGCTAATAGACCATGAGACTGTAATGGATCTAGGAGGATAAGTAAATAGAAACATGATGTTGTCTTTGACCAATAATGAAAAGAACAAATTAAAGTTATAAGAGTCACAACCATGAGTTCATAGCCATGGCCATCCAATACAAATAATTAAATCAAGAAGAAACAGTAAAAGCATGAAAATCTCAAACCAAACATGAAAATCATGAAACATGAAAAGCATGATTATATCTAGAAAAGATTAAACAAATAATCAGGTAGACTGGATGATCTTACATACAAAGTAGTCTCGGATTACCAGGTACTGACGTTAACTGAACCATCACCTTCCAATTAAGGAACATGTTCTTTGATGTGAACCCATCTCCTGAAGAACAAAATAATAAAAAACAACTATGAAATTACATATCAAAACATAATGGATAGAGGTCGATGAAAGCGGGGTCTTTTGAGAGAACACGAACCAAGCTTCATTTGAAGTGGAAGACCTTGAATCACAAAACACTATTTAAGCTATCAGTTTCAAATATGATAGATTAATATTCTTTAATAAATTATTTCTGATCACAAAAGATGGGATCTGGACATCGTCATTATAGTCTTGATGATGATGTCCAACCGGAAACCTAGCATGAAGATGAAATCCCACCTGTTCATTTGCACAACACTATAAAACAATTCTAATTTTCAATAATAGAATACTATTTTTTATACATAATTATTCCTATTAGTATTAGTAATATTTAAAACACAAATGAATGGTAAATTATAATGGAATCATAGGAGCGAAATTGGTGGGAGTGGGAAGTCAATCCATATTAGGAGAAGAATTGTAATTTAATATATAAAATATAAGTTTAACAACATATTGGGAGTGAAACATAACATTTCCAGTCTAGTTTTAAAATTTAACTCGATTTGCGAGCTATATCTAATTGAGTTATGGACACTAATGACTTGTTTTACTTGAAATAGGCATAGGGAAATTTAATTTCAAATCACCATAATAATAGTAGGGATGAATATTTAAGGATTTGATCAATGCAGAGATTACCTTATCATTCATAACTTTGATTGGTTTAGGATTAATCTTAATCAGGGCTCTGATCAGTGCAATTTTACAGAAATCATTCAATAGTTACATCATTCTCTCTCGACCGCTTTGATGATTTGAGATCTATAAAACTCAAAATCAACAGTCATATAGAATTATGTATTTGAAATAAAACCTTTTAGAGTAATCATTCCATAAAATAATAGTTTAAACAATGCTAAATTGAACTCGATCTGTGATCTGCATCTAATTGAGATATGGAAACTAATGACTTTTTTTACTCAAAATAGGCATAGGTAAATTTAATTTCAAATCACCATAATAACAGCATAGATAAATATTCAAGGCTCTGAACAATGCAGAGATTACCTTATCATTCAGAACTCTGGTCGGTGTAGGATTAATCTTAATTAGGGCTCTGATCAATGCAATTTTACTGATATCATTCAATAGTTAAATCATTCTCCCTCGACCACATTGATGATTTGAGATCAATAAAACTAAAAATCAACAGTCATATAGAATTATGGATTTGAAATAAAGCCTTATAGAGTAATAATTCCATAAAATAATAGTTAAAACAATGCTAAACCGTGTGAACAAGATTAAAAAATGAAAAGTGAAATATGTGCTAAAGGAAATATACTGAAGGGTGAACTGAAATTGCGAGCCCGATGTGGTTATGACACTGTAAATGTTGGGTTACGGTAAGAGTAGACGAAGGGGGGAACGAGTAGGTTGTTGAGGCGAAGGAGCCAAAGGATCCATAGGCAGACCTGCTAGATGTAGACAAGTTGTAGACGAAGCATCCGGATGTGGTGGTTCCTTAGAGGCAGACCAGATGGAGGCGGACCAGTCGTAGGAAGAGCAGCCGAATGTATAGGTTCTGTGGGTAGAGGTGAAGCAACAGGATGTGGACAATGTGGTTTTATGTAGGAACCCTAGGTATTTCGGAGTACTCATAGATGGAGGAAATGATGGATGAGTTTCAGTTTGTGTGGAAGTCATCGACGGAGGAGCCCAAGGTAGAGCACACGTCGGTGGAGGTGCGGCTGGAGAGGAGATCTCAGAAGGGGAGCGAGAGAGGGGGGTCTCGGATGGCAGCGAGAACCCTAGGTGAAATAAGGAAGAGCCAAGGATGCACAGGAGAAACAAAAACACAGATGATGGATGCCCAATAATGGATGGAGGATTATAGGTTATTAGGTGATGTGGCTGCATAATATGGTGACACACCATTTGGAAGAAGACAGCTTTAGTACAGATAATAGATTTAGCGTATTTATACTATTTATCAAAACATGAAAGTTATCAGAAAAGTATCATGAATTTATCCAATGTAAATTTTTATATCCAAATTCAAAAGAAGTAGTTTATTTTGTAAAATTTAACATAAAAACATGTCAAACATTATATTTAAAATGGGTATGTCATCAAAAGGAGGTAAAATTTCATTTTTGAAAAAATACTTCTTTTATTGAAAATTGATTTTGTTTTCATATATCATTATAGAAAATGTGTAAGATGAATTATAATTTCATAAAATTAAAAATTCGGTTAATACTATTCATAACAGCTAGTTTATAATATTATAATATTATTGTTTAGTGAAACTCAGTATTGCATACAATGAAAGCTATCGAGAAAGGTTGTTATTGCGTGTAATGCAAGCCAAGCCAATGTTGTGTGTAGTGAAATATTCCTTTGGTGTTGCTTATAACATAATACGTAAATATATATATATATATATCTCATAAAATCTCAGGGTGTTACATTCTATCCCCCTTAAAATAAATGTTTCCTTCGAAATTCGTCACTTCGTAACAAAAAGATGAGGATACCTCTCCCTCGTCATATCCTCAAGTACCCATGTAGCTTCTTCTAAGGTTCCTACATAAATAATTTACCAATTGAGTGGTATTGTTTCATAGAAATTTTTCTCTACGATCCAGAATCCCTATCGGTTGTTCTTCATAAAAAAGATCTTGCTCCAACGGTACAACTTATGAGCTTAGTACATGTGAAGGATCAGGTATTTACTTTCTCAGGAGAGATATATAGAACACATCATGAACTTGATAGTGATTTGGTGGATGTGCCAATCGGTAAGCTACCTTCCCAACATGATCCAGTATTTCAAAAGGACTGATACACCTAGGGATTAGCTTGCCCTTATTTCCAAATCTCATTACTCTCTCCTAAGTAGATATTCATAAGAACACTTTATCACCCACTTAAAACTCTAGGTATTTTCTTCGGTTGTCGGTATAACTTTTTTGTCGACTCTGAGCTTCTCTTATGTGTTGTTGAATAGATCTGAAATTTTCTGCCATCTCATCAACAAGATCAGGTCCTAATAGATTTATTTCCCCAACTTCATCCCAGAAATATAGAGTTTTTCATTTCTTTCAATAGAGAAATTCATAAGGAGCCATCTGAATACTAGAGTAAAAGATATTATTATAAGAAAATTACAGAAAAGGCAGGTGTTGATCCCAACCACCTTTGAAATCCATAGAGCAAGCTCTCAACATGTCTTCCAAAGTTTGAATTATCCTCTAAGACTGACCGTCTGTCTGAGGATGATAGGCAGTGCTGAAACTCAACTCTGTATATAGAGCATGCTGAAGACTTCACCAAAACTTTGAGGTAAACCTCAGATCCCGATCAGATATAATGGAAAGTGGTACTCCATGCAATATTAAGACTTATTTTACATATATACTAGAAAGATGATCAAGAGAGAAATCCTCTCTAATAGAAATGAAGTGTGATGACTTAGTATTACGATCAACAATAACCCAGATAGCATTACAGATTTTGGATGTTTTGGGAAGTCCGATGACAATGTCTATAGTGATGTTTTCCCATTTCTATTCGGATATGGGTAGTGGTTGTAACATCCCTTTATAATTCTGTCTCTCAGCTTTAACTTTCTAACAGACCAAGCATAGAGAGACTTATTCGGCGATATCTCATTTCATTTCATCCCATCAAAAGTACTCTTTTAGGTCCTTGTACATCTTTGTACTTCTAGGATGAATAGAGAATGAATAACTATGAGCCTCATCCAGCAGCTCCTTCTTTAATTCTGGTATGGTAAAAATATTGACACGGTTCCTGAACCTTATTATCCCATCATAATCAAGGTTGAATTCAGGAACATTTCTCACCTTCTTTTGAAGCCCAACATCCTCCTTCTGCACCTCTTTAATCTTTACATGTCTATATGGTTGAATATTCATTTGAGAAAGATAATACATCTCCCCTTTCATTAAAATTCCAAGATCCATCCTTTTTAAATCCTTAAATATTGGATCCTTTGTGATCTTCATCATGGATAATCTAGCATGGTCTTGTCGACTTAATGTGTCTGCCACCTTGTTTGCTTTCCCATGGTGGTAATGAATTGAGAAGTTGTAATCCTTAAGCAGCTCCAACAATATTCTTTGGAGCATATTCATCTCCTTTTGGGATAAAATATACATTAAACTTTTATGATCAGTATAAATATCACACCTTTCACCATAAAGATAATTCCTCCAAATCTTTAATAGAATGATTACCACAGCTAACTCCAAATCATAAGTTGGGTAATTTTTCTCAAGGATTTTCAACTATTGTGTGGAATAAGCTATAACCATATCATTTTTCTTGCGAACACACCCCAGCACCTTCTTGGATGCCTCACTATAGATCACAAACATTTCTCCACTACAAGGCAGTGTGAGCATAGGTGCACTGGCTAACCTTCTTTTTAGCTCTTTGAAATTCTCATCACATTCCTCCGATCAAACAAAATTAACTCTTTTCCTAGTCAATTTCGTGAGTGGGTTAGATAATATTGAAAAATCATTCACAATACATCGATAATACCCTGCTCAACCAAGAAAACTTTGGATCTTAGTTACTGTTGTTGGTCTCGACCATCTTTCGATAACCTCTGTTTTTGCAGGATCCACAGATATCCCCTCTCTTGAAATTATGTGACCCAAAAATGAAAAAATTTTAATCCAAAATTAACACTTGGTAAATTTTTCATAAAGATCCACCATTCTCAGGGACTTCAATGTAATTCATAAGTGATCTTCACGTTCTTCTTTTCTCTTTGAATAGACAAGAATATCGTCTATAAAGACTACCAAAACTGATCAAGATATCTTTAAAGACTCTATTCATTAGATCCATGAAGATAGAAGGGGAATTAGTAAGACCAGATGGCATCACTATAAACTCATAGTTTCATACCTTGTACGGAAAGTAGTCTTTGGTATATCCTCTTTTTGGACCCTTAATTGATGATACCCTAAATGAAGATCAATCTTGTAAAAGTATTGAGCTCCGCATAGTTGGTCAAATAAGTCATCAATGTCTGGGAGAGGATATTTGTTCTTGATAGTGATCTTGTTATGTTCTCTAAAATCAATGCAGAGTCTCATTGATCCAGCTTTCTTCTTAACAAACAAAATAGGTTCTCCCCAAGGTGATGCACTAGGGAATATGAATCCCTTACCAAGATTCTCTTAGAGTTTCTTCTTCAATTATTGCAACTCAATTGTGACCATTCTATAAGGTTTCTATGAAATGGGCATAGAACCTGGTATGACTTCTATAGAAAACTAAACTTCACGATTTGGTGGAAGAACTATAAATTCCTCTAGAAAGACATCATCAAACTCTCATACAATGTGGATATTCTTAATCGTGAATTTATCTCCAACCATTTGAGATAAATAACCTTCATTTATTAGAATCAAGACCCATAAGATGGAAGAAATTTACATTAGAAGGTTATATTCATCCTTGTATCGATAGATAATCATAGATTGATTTGTAATATGAAATGTGAATTATCTAATTTGGCAATTGATATGAGATCCATATAATGAATTTCAATCCATGACAAGAATCACATCAAATTTCACTATAGGAAGTATCACAATATTTACAGGAAGCACTTTCCTACAAACTTCAATTGGAGAAGAATTGTAAACTTTTGATGTGATTATTGTGCCATTAGGAGTTGTCACAACTAACTCAACAGCTAATTGTTGGGGTAGTATGGTGATAACCTTATAGAATTCTTCAGAAATAAAAGAGTTGGTTGATCCAGAATCAAATAAAACATTTTCTACTTTAGAGTGGATGGTAAGTGTACCTTTCACCACTTCGTTATCGTACTCCACATCAGTGATAGAAATTGAATGTGACATTCCTTTGTGTTTGGCCTTAAGAGTTTGTTGACATCGATCATCATCAACAACCCTTTAATTAGGGAATTGATTGGAATAATACCCCATTTCCTTTCACATGTAACATTGAAGTGTAGGAGGTGTATTCTGTGTAGCCTTTTGTTTATTTTCACCACTAGACATATTTTTCCCATCACTACGGCATTCAATTTCCTGATGACCTTCTTTTCCACACTTATAACATTTACTTGTCCCTTTAAGACAATTCCCTCCATGTTTCTTTCCACACATTGAGAATAAGGGAAGACTTATCTTATTTTTAGTGTGGCCTTTAGATTTTCCTTTGAATTCCATTTTCCTCTTCTTATCCAAACCATATGAGTTATTGGTTACTCCAATCTCCATCTTAACCTTGAGAGCATATCGGACAATTTCCTCATTGATATTGAAGTCCCTTATTTCTAATTCCCTTCGGTGACTTGGTTTTATGCCACTAAAGAATCGATTTATCTTACTCTCAGGTTGGATAATAATCCCAGAAGCGTACCTAGCAAGCCTTGTAAAATATGCTTCGTAGCTACCAACAGATTCAACATCCTTTTGCTTCAGTTCAAGAAACTCCTTCTCTATCTTTGTTCGAAGAATACGAAGGAAGTACTTATTGAAAAATATGTTCTTGAACAAGTCTCATTCCCTGAACTCAATTTCATCCCTTCTCCTTGTATTCTTGACAAGATTCCACCATTGATCAGCTTCACCTTCAAAATGATATACTGCTAAGATGACTTTATCATGTTCAGAATGGTGAAGGACTAAAAAAATCTTTTCAGTGGTACTGATCCATTGTTCATCCACTAATGGATCCGAAGAACCGCTGAATGAAGGTGGATGCTTCCTCATGAAGTATTCAACAGAATCTTTCTCCCTCCTTTGCTCGTTTGGAAGTCCTTCATGATTCATATCTTGAGATATTTATGGGAGCAAGGCTACAAGATTTTTCATTCCATCTCCCATATCATTTGGCTGCTCAGGGAGACAATCATTGCATTGCCTATTGCATTTAGCATAAACACGGTTCCTTCGGGATCCATCCATTGACTAAAACCATGGAGCATAGTTTGAGCAACACTAATTACAACAGGAAAATAACATAATCAGAAATAAAATTTCACACTTTAGTTCTTATCATAGGTTATTCATGGCCATTTCTAAAACACTAATATTGTATTCTATGCTTAGAAATATTGTTAGGGTTCTTGCTAAGGATTTCACAACCTAGTTTCTAATGGTTGACTATACCTTTCCTCTGATACCAACTATAATGACTCATACTTTACATACATTGTTATTACTTCAGAATTAAAGAATACTTATTACAACGTATAACAAAACCATGATAGGACCATATAGTTATAGTGTCTTTAGAAATTGAGAAACATAAATAACTGATTCATAAATCATTTACATTGTCTCCCATTTATTTCATCATATATAGAGTCCCTTTTGGCATATCCTACTTAATACCCTTCTTCCTGGCCTGGGGAAAAGAAAACATACAAAGGGTGAGCTAAAATTCTTAGTAAGGGCAAACAAAAGAAATATCAATCATATCATATTCATAAGAACATAACATTTTGAAAATATTATCCTGCAAAAGAGATCATAATATCATGACATGGGATAAATCATAGTAGTGAAATGTAATACCAATATTCATAAAATAAGACATGATACTTTGTTTCATACACATATTTTCATAGAAAATCATTTCATATTAGTCAAGACTCATTTCCAAGACCATTATAGCAGACAACGTCCATTACTAAACCGAGTTCCCTCCTCATTTTAGTCCTGTATCACTGAACCGGATTAACTTGTCGTTCCAGCCATATCTATATCATGAGATAAAAATCTTTACCCAATGAATTGGAGGGCTATATAGGTCCCACCCATCTCATAATGAAACCATTCTTATGTGTGCCACAAAATCATAAATTATACATCATAGCATAACCCATGTAATAAATATAGGATTCTTAAACATCATGACATCATACATAATTCTTATAAGATAAAAGGACTTCATAAAAATAATTACACAATAACATAATCAAATCAATTTAATAATAGGGATAGAAACATAACCCTATATTATCATAGATGTAAAATAATTTTGATAAAACACATGAACCCTATTCTTGAGGAAAATGTCCTTTCTACTTAAAAAACATTTTTCCATTCTCAACATGACATTAAATTTTAAACTAAAAGAAGTAAATTGAAAATAAACTTGAAAAAATATAAAGGATGATTCATGGAAATAATTTTCTATGAAATCATAAAAATCCTTTCATGCCGTATAAGTTAAAAAACATTCTTCTCGTACTTTGGCCGAAAAGGTCAAAAAGTATTTCCTACTGAAAACGACAAAATATTCTTTTAATAAATTTTATTAAAAATTAACCAATAGATAAAATTGGATTTAAACAATTTTATGAGGCTTGAAAAAATATTATATATCGAGGAAACATGGATATGGATAATAAATATTCCCCCTTAAATTCTAAAGTATAAACAATCTCGTCTAAAAATGAGATTGCGAGATTTTCCATTAGCTTAGGTATGATATGCTCTGTACATATCCAAACCTCCTATATAATGATTTAATTAATGTCATTGAATTATTACAAAATCATATAAATTTTTATGATATCATATATGGTCATATTTTTATCTCTTTATTAGTAATATTTCATTACTACTTGTTATTCGAGTGTTCATTGCTTTATGTTCTTATGCGTGTTTTGTCGAATAAATTCTTATTCCTCTTTCAAGCTTATAGCTACATAATTTATAGAATGATATTAGTATAATATATATCTTATTTATTCATTAAATTTGTTTATATAATCCTGGTTTAATGAAGATCATGTATAATGAATCACATCGCACCGTGGAGACGGTAAGCCGTACGTACCCACAAGCGACGATATCGTTCCAATAATTTTTGAATGGTATTGGAGTGGAAGATAGAATATCTCATAATTAGTATCCTTTTATAATAATAATATATAGTTATTATTTACACCATTATACCCATCCATGTAAGGTGGTGGTGGAAAACAGATTACACCACGGTGTGGAGACGGTATTTCGTATGTACGCACGCGCAGTGATTTCGTTTTTCGTAGGATGGATAAAAGGTTAAATAGGGTTGAAACATATTTATAATAACATATAATTATATGTGTTATACTGATGTTATTACTTTATAATGAAACAAATAAAGAAGAAGAAGTAAAAGAAGAAATAAATTTGAAATAATCGAAAAAGGATATTACCTCTTCTTCGACGCGCCTCTTCTATACCTCCTCTTAGGGTACTAAAGTTGGTCTATGAAGAAGACCAGGACCTATAATATGTTTATAGGGAATTGGAGAAGATAAATTTTCCAGGGCTGGCCGAGCTTGAAGGCTCAAAATTTTGTGAGGAGGAGAGGGAGGAGGTGCCTTTTTATAAGAGAGGAGAGGGGCACTTTTGGTAACCTCAAAAATATTAATTTATAATAAACTCAAAACCCAACTAAAAACCACCAAAAATGACTCAAATCAAAAATTTAGATGAGATATGGTTGTAATATCAACAAACAATAATATTTAGACATGTTGGTATTTTATTTTAAACCTTATCAACTTGATTTATCCTTATTTAATCTATTTAATTTTATGTGTGGTAATAATATTCTAAATTTTAAATTGTTATAAATAATTACATAGGTGTTGTAAATTTTACATAATTGGATACTTTAGAAAAATTTTAGACCATATAAATTTCAATTTATAATTTTTAAATATTTCTGTCATTTTTAAACAATTTTATAATATATTATTTTTATAAAATAACAACAGTGTCAATTTTGACGTGATTCGTTTATTTGAATTTAAATAAAATCCACACCGAGGATGTATTCAAACAGAAATATTTAACAGATTCATAAAATGTCATATTTATCTATAAAATTTTTTCAGAACATTAAATAGTTAATATAATTTTTATTTTAATATTTGTAAAACCATTTATTTCATATTTCAATCAATCAAATAATTTCTACATCACTATTGTGTCATCATTAATGATAATTATATAATACCTAAAAATTCAAAATAAATTCTCATGATGTAGATAATTTAATTATATTTTTTCATACTATTTATATTTTATGTTTTATGAGTTTTATCACTAAATTAAAATTATTACACTTATAATATCTAAGAGAGTGACATGTTGTCACTTTCATTGGTTTTAAAAATAATTATATCATTTTCATGGTCAAAAGTTAATGAAATGAATCCATTATGAAGATTAAGTGATATGGGTCGACTTTCATTCATCCAATAGAATTTTGGCATGTGTTAGGGTAATTTTATAATCTTATTTTTACCCTTAATTACCCGATTTACCTTTAACTATAGTAAATAAAAATTATCGTAGTTACTATTCATAATATCAAAAAAATAAAAGTAACCTCATAACATAATTTTTACCCATTTGAACCATATATGGAATCCATTTTTCAAAATTCAAAACACAGTATTTTCAGTAATTAATTTAAAATTAATCTCATTGTTAAGAAAACGGGTTCTTAAAACTTAAAACATTGTCCAAGATTGAAATGTTTTTACCTATGAATTCAATGTAAAATTAATGGTAATGACATAAATTATATTAAATAGTAAAAATATTTTCTATTTATACTTTAAGAACATTAAAATTTATCATTTAACCATATAAATTATCATGATGAAAAATGTTTTTTTTAAGAAAAATTTAGCATATTTTTACTATTCATCAAAATATGAAATTTATCAGAAAAGTATCAAAAATTTATCCAATGTAAATTTTTATATCCTAATTCAAAAGAAGAAGTTTATTTTCTAAAATTGAACTTATAAACATGTCAAAAATTATATTTAAAATGGGTGTGCCATCAAAAGGCGGTAAAATTTCATTTTTGAAAAAAAACTACTTTTATCGAAAATTGATTTTATTTTCATATCTCATTCTATAAAATGTGTAAGATGAATTATAATGTAATAAAAATCAGAATTTGGTTAATAATATTCATAAAATCTAGTTCATAATATATTAATATAATTGTTTATTGAAACTCGATATTGCGTACAACGCAAGCTATCGAGGAAGGTAGCTCTTGCGTGTAATGCAATCCAAGCTAGTTTTGTGTGTAGTGGAATATTAATTTGGGGTTGAATATAACACAAGACATAAAAAAAGATATATATATATTTCTCAAAAAATCTCAGGGTGTTACAATTACAAAAAAAAATTAAAATGGATACAATCGAAGATAATGATAATAATTTTCATCATTAAATTAAATGATATTACAAAAAATTATTTTATGTTTAACGTGTCAACATATACATAACCAAAACATATTAAGAACATTAATTTAAGAAGATAAATTATCTTGGAACTCCAGTGCCTCAAGGTATCAAAACAATTCCCTCACCAATAACACCAATATCAAATACCAAGGGATAAATATGAACTTCTTTAAATATGTAACTTCTTATTGATAAACAAACATGATTTACAACTTTATATTACCAGGAAAACATGCTTCTTATACTATTTCCATAATTTAATTCATGTCAAACACCAATGGGGAATAATAGAATGATAATCCCAACAATTTATATAGAATAGTAGTAAAATTAAGGAACATGGATCCCTTACCTAAGGTTCCATATAGAAAAATAAAAAGTGTTTGAGGTATGGTTATAGCCTAGAACAAATGTGGATCTTCACTGAACTCTCCTATAACCCAAATAATGTATCTTGTGCCACACAAGCATGATTCTAAAAATAATGAATTTTAATTAGGTAAATAACACGCTAATTTAGATAAATAGATTGGGATCCTTTTATATATTTAGTAAAAGGAATCCAAAACCCACATTAAATTCATTATAAATACATTTAAATCTAACAATAAATTAAATTTTAAAAATATAACCATTTTTATACTCCTAAATATTTGGAAGTCAAATTTTTAATTTATTTCTTTTATTTTTAATCGTATTCACCCTTAAATAACAAAAAAGGAATCGTATAATCGAATCTTGGTGAAATATGAAATTTATACTTATAAAAGTTTAACCATTACATAGAAGGTGAGTTCTAAATAAGGGTAACTTTACCTCACCCTTAAGAAATGTAAGAGGTTCCTTGTATAATGGTAGTTTACATTACCATTAACTAAGCCAAGGGAAGCCAACTAAACTTTACATAGGTCTGGTTTTACAATTACATGAACAAAACCTCAGTAGTGTTAAACCAATTAAAATTTATGCAAGTTTAGAAAACCTATTTACCTTCATATGATAACAATATAACCCTAATGTGAATTTATAATGTTCATTGTACCATGATGAGGTAATTCAACTCGCTCACATGCAATTATTAGAAGACAAATACGCGAGCTCTAATCATCTTCTCACATATATATTCATGTAGTTGGTGATATTAACCATATAAAATGAATGAAAATATCATTATTTAAAAGGCTATGACACATCTAGCCTAGATGTAAGGACCTTCATGTAAACCAACTACTAACCCACAGACAATGGATTACCCTCACATACAATTGTGATTATCTTTACACAATGAAATTTTTGAATAAAATGAAATGAAATTTTCTCTTTTAAAAATCAAGATTAATTTACATAATTATAAATCTAATAAACACAATAATTTTAATTCACTTAAAAACAGCAAATAATTTTTTAATTTCCAAAAATAAATTTTAAATATTTAAAAATACTTTTAATAAATTTTTAAATAATATTTTTAAATAATAAATAATAAATAAAACCTCACTACACCTAGAGATAACTAATAAAATCCCTTGTTCATTCCAACACCCATGAATGGTCATCAAAGATGGATTAGAAAAAATATAGTCCATCAAATTATATACCACTCAATCAATTCTCATCCTTGATAATTTAAAACACAACTCAAGAAAAGAAAGAAGTTTCTTGAATAATAAAATAATAAAATCAACCATCACATGAAATTTAACTCATAGGTCAATCTTATATGAGTTCCAACAGACTAAAAATAGGAAAAAAACATAATAGACATGGGATTATTTCTCTCAAATGGGACTGACACACTATAAAATACTACTGAAAATGAAATGCCTTCTTCCAAAACAAACTTAATTACTCACCAAAGATGGAGATGTAGTCTAGACCTCAAGGTGATTATACTGGTGATTCCCACACTAAATTATAAGGTGAAAAATATAAACCCACTTGACATGGGACACGTAGATATATTTAAACACAAGTCACAAAGTCATCAACAATCTCTATAGGTTCACCTCACTCATTTTCTCCCCAAAACCTATGATTCAAAGATTAATAAATTCACCTCAACCCTTTCTAAAATAAGGGATGTGTCTATTCTAAAAACTATCCTAAGGAATTTTTTCTATATATGACCTCTAATTTATCACTCAACAATTCCCAAGATTTCAAATGAAGGGGAATAATAGATCATTGAATCTCTGGGCCACAAGGCGAGCTGAAAATGATGTGCTCTATCCATTACACTGGCTAAGAAATGTGAATACTGACCAATCAATTCTATATAAGGTTTTCAAAATCCACACCCACTATCCCAACCCAATTGTATCTCCTGAATATTATTCATACAAATTATAATATTTGTATGAGAGATAAAATCATTCTTGAATATTTCAAGAAATTCAACCCAATGCATCCCATTATGGTCGCCTTTCATCATCTTCCAACATCTTCAATTCACCTTTAAAAAAGTATAACCTATAGTGTGAACCAAAACCTATATTACGTCCTCACTAGATCAAAGTCTACATCAACCTCTTTTATCCATTGTGTAGCCTGATAACTGGATGTTATATCTAATAACTTTAGTACTTCCAGCCACTAAAAATTAAGCAAGGCCTCATCTGAATAATTCTATATATTTTTTCTTCATACAAAATAATGATGATTTTTTAAAGGAATATATTTATTCAACATAGAACACCAAGATTAGTACCTATCACATAAATCCCAAAATTATTACAAGGGATGTCATATCAATTTGAAAAATTATAATCATTATCCATATATCCACTTGAGAAAAATACCCATAATTATATTACTGTTCCTCGTCATAAGTATGGAATATAATCAATCCCAATTTATCTTCTATACAAACATTTCGGTGTCATCTCCAACAATGTTTCATACATCTATATCATACCTCCAACACAACATTCACCACATATCAACAATATTATAAAAATTAATTCAGGTAATATCTAACCAAATAGAAATAAATAAATTTATAATCATCCCAACATGTTTTATAAAGGAAACACATCGTTAACATAAAACCAAAAAATACAAGGATTGCAATCCCAATGTACATAATTAAACCATTATTAAAACTATAACCCACCATGAATACTCATATTTATATCTAGAAGGTAAATCATAATATAGGCACCACATAACTACTAATAAAAACTTTTTGTTCTTCATTATCCTTTAGTATAATTATAATTGGTCGATTACATCTTCCACCATAGAATATAGTGTAAGGGAGAAAATCACCGAAAACGGGTTGGATTGGGGATGATCTAGTGACTTACCCCTTGCCCCCCCCCCACCATTCCCTTACCACCCCACCTATAACATCATCAATTTTAAATTATAATGAAAATCATTTTTGTTAATAGATTACAATTATTTTTGTGTGGAAATTTTATTTTTCAATATATGTGTTTATAATGGATTTATGAAAAGGTAAAAGCCTTGTTGACAATTTTGAGTATTTTATGAGATGTTTTTGGAGTTAGGTGTTATGTTATCATATGATTCTAAGTCATGTAGATCCTTGACATTGGTAGAAGGAAAATATTAAATATATTTTATTTTTGTGTGCATGGTTTTTTCCAAAAAAAAGATATATTTCCCAACTGTTATCCTATGTGAGAAATTCTAGACCACAGTTAGATCTGGGATACATGTTTTACCCTAGACGTGACATAATATTTTTGAAAGTTGGATATTTGATAGCATCTCCTATAAGGATAACTTATTAAATATTTTTTATTATTTTTCTAAACATAATTTAATATCTTTGAGATGGTGAATCACATGATAAATCTTAGACTATCGTTAAGTCTAGAATGGAGGGTTTTACCCAAGGCGTAATATAACTTTTATACACATCATAATTTTACTCACACCTCACATAATTCTACTAATAATTTGTATATAAATATTTTTTGGGTAGCTAAAAATAATAATAATAATTGTTTTTATTATTATTTTTGTCGAAGAAAAAAATGGAAATATATATTCCTAATTAATGATGGTGTTATGGTGGAAATAATGAATGGGAAAACTAATATTGATGATATTATTATTATTTGTAAATAAATTTTGTTATGTTATTAATAAATAATTATTAATATATTATCAGTTTTTAATGAAGGTTGGTGTTGAAATATTTATGATCAAAATGATGGTAGTATTTTAATAATAGTAATAATATATTATTGTTATTGTTATTATCAAATAGGGAAACTAATTTTTGTTGTGTATATATATTGTGTTTATGGAATAAATATATATTTATATACATACATGTTCAGGTGTATATATTTATATATAGGTGTGTTTATATATATAATGTATATATATATATATATGGGTAAAATATTTATATATATACATATGTGGTTGTATATATGTATATACATAAATATATGTATATATAACGATGTGTATATATATATGATGAATTTTAATATATATTTAATGAAATAAATGGATTTAAGTGGGTAATAAAATAAATAATAATGGGGGTCATGGGGGTGTTGCACATTGAGCAATGAGAAGTTTACTATGAGTCCATGTGTAACTCAGGGATGAAGAGGAAAAATCCTTAATTATTGATAAAAAATTTAATTAAATAAATAAAAAAAAGGTTAAAAAATAGGGTATATTTTCATAGTTTATAGGTGCATGTGAGATTTCTCCTCCCCACCTCATGTCACCTCTCTCCTCTCTCTCTATCTATTATATTCTTATTATTTTATATTTATTATTTCTAAAAACATAAATACTCAATATCTTCTCTAATATTGATCAAATCGATGCATTATTGGTGTCATTAGGTTCGTCTTGATGAGAAAACTTTTAATACTATGTTTTTTCGATGTAAAAAAGGATTTGGTGGTCTAATTAAGTTCATATGTCAACCCTTTTCATCTTTTTTCATGGAACATAAGGTAGGAATATCTTGAATTTTCCACATATTTTATTATGGATAGTTGGCACGGTTTATTGGCATGTGTGTGTAGCCTATGAGACCTATGTTTGATTCTTGATCACATTAATTGTGTGTTTGTAGCCTTTGATTTATTCTTGTGTTTCTTGAATATTCATTGTGATTATTATGTTTGAAACCTGATTTTATATTGATTTTTTCCTTTTCATTATGTATTTTATATGTGGTATTTTGGTCTACTGTACTAGATCATACAGGTTTGGCCCACTTGGTCACATGTGAGATGTGGCACGAATAAGATAACATGTGAGATTTGAAACAAGCTTGATAATATCTTCTAAGGGGGATGTGTTAGACCTGCATCACCATGTACTTACTCTATTCCAGTGAATGGGATATGTCACGGGTTCTGTGCTATCCATACAGGAGGGATGTTCTAGACTTGGGTCATTATGTGAGATTTTACACATGTTTGGGTTATCCAATTGAGAAAGATGTGCCAGACTTGGATCAACATGTACTTGGACTATCCTTGTCGGTGGAATGTATCACTTTCTTACATCTATCGATTCAAGGAAGATGTGTCTGATTGGTTATCAATATTTTATCTATTATCATTCCAAATTAGTTATGTTTCTCCTATCATGGTTCTAAAGTTGGTAGATTCGTTCCCTGAGGACCTGGCATGTTCTTGGCACTTCTCTGATATATTATTTTGATATATGTACCCTGTTTATGTTCATGTAATACACTTTTATATTTTATGCATTAATTTTATGGGTTGGTGGTGGTGTCCAACTGATTCTTTTACTCACACCATACTCTATAATTTTAGTGAACTTATAGATTTCATGCATAAGGATCCGGAAAAGGGAAAGGGCCCTGTGGTGAATAGTTGAGCTGACAAAATCGGAAGATGCTGATGCTGCAGAATAGAGTTTGAACAGGATGTAAAAAACTTTTTTTCTTAGTTAGTTGGCTCACCTCATACCTTGGATCTATGTTTACTTAGGTTATTGTGTCATTTATATCATCTTAATCTTCCATATGTATTACTCTGATTATTGATTTTTAATTATATATTGATTTTATTATTTATCAAACCCATGATAAGATATGGAGGGTATAGTATTCTCACTACTGAATTTAGGCACTTGGATCAATTAGAAATCCTCTTGCATATAGAAAGATGCACATGAGGTTGTGTGGCAGTCTATATCAGACCTGCGGGTTCAGGTCGAGGTGTTAAAAAATAGAATCAATGGAACATGCTTTACACTAACATTTTTTATCCTTGCCTTAGGTTGGGATAGGTTATACTGGATTTAGGATGGATGGGAACCAGGAAATGTAACTATGGAAGTGTTTAATCATCACTGCATTGTGATCCTCTTAGTTACTATTATGTGTAAATTTATGTTTTTACTATTTGATGTTACTGATGATTAAATCAAACTTGTGTGAATCACATGATGTTTATATAGTTATTTATGGGATTTGGTGTGAATCCATGCATCATGTTAGGCATGTAGGTTCACATGCCTTATATACTCATTTCTTGCATTAGATAGAGCTTAATTAATTATATTCTTATTGAAATTATGATATTTCCTTGATTCCATATTTTTAGAATTCTTTTATTTGGGAATTATTTATTCTATTTTTCAGTGTATATATGTGGCGCTGACTACTATTGACTTAATACTTTAATAGGTGTAAGGTGTTTTGTGTCTTCCATTCAATGATCTCAATGAAATTATATTGCGATGATTTTAAACGACTATGGTGGAATTAAAAATGTTTTAAATAAAAATTATACAATTAAAAATGTTCTAATATTAATATGGAAACTCCTATGGTGGGGATTAGTGGTTCCATTATCTGAAATGATCCTCATGGATGAGACAAATAATGATGGGGAGAAATGTAACATCCTCAATTTTAAATGATAATTAAATCTGATTTTATTAAAAAAATAACAATTATTTTTACGTGAAAATTTAATTTTTCAATACTCCTGTTTATTATAGTTTTATAAATGGTTAAAATGCATTTTGATACTTTTCGAATGTTATATGGAATATTTTTTGAATTTAGGAATCAATTTAGTGTGGGTTTCCGAGGACCTTATATCCTTGATGTTGATATAACAAAAATATTAAATATATTTTATTTACATATGGATGATTTTCTAAAAAATAAAATATCTTTCAAATGTTCTTTTGCATGAAAAAAATGAGACCACTGTTAGGTCCAGTATATAAGGTTTCAGAAAGGAGTGAAATAAGATTTGTGTGCATTTGGAATTTTAAAACATCACAAATTAGGATTAGTTATTTAATATTTTTTATATTTTTCCCCAAAAAAATGAATATTTTCAAAATGGTGTGTAACATGAGAAATCTCATACTAAAGTTATGTCTAGGGTGGGGGTTTTACCTAAGGCACAATATATTTTTATGTGTTTTATACATTTAGTTACCTCCAACATATGGGTAATAAAAATTGTTATATAAATATTTTGTAGGGAAACTAGAAATAATAAAAAAATTATTATTACTATTATTATTCATTCTATCGAAGACAAAAATAGAGATATATTTTCATAATTAATGTTGGTGTTGTGGTTGCAATAATAAGTTACCAAATTAATAATGATGATATTATTATTTGTTATAATTAAATGTTGTTATTAGATTAATAAATGTTTATTAATCAATTTTCTATTTTTAGTAAAAGTTGATGTTGAAATATTTATACTAGAAATGGTGATGGTGTTTTATAATAATAATAATAATATATTTATATTATTATTATTAAATAGGGAAAATTATTTTCACTGTATATATATAATGTATATATGGAAATATATATATATATATATATATACATGTGTGGGTATATATATTTATATACCGGTGTGTGTGTGTGTGTCAGTATTTTGTGTATATATATGGGTTAAATATTTATATATATACATGTGTGTTTGTGTCTGTGTGTGTATAATGATATATATATATATATATATATATATTGCTGTATATATATATAATAATTAATTTTAATATATATTTAATGAATAATAAATGGTAATATTTGGAATGATAAAATAAATAATAATGGGGGACATGGGGATGCTACCCATGGAGCATGGAGGAGTTTATTTTGGGTCCACATGTATCCAATAGAGGAAGAAGAAAAATACTCAATGTTTTACAAAAAAAATAATGAAATAAATAATAAATGGTTACTAAATAGGGGGGATTTGGGGTGGCAGTAGGCACATAGGATATTTCTCCTCCCCACTCCATGTCACTTATCTCCTCTCTCTCCCTCCCTTAATTTTTCTCTTTTTATTTTATTTTTATTATTTATCCAAACTTCAATACTTGATATCTTCTCTGATATTGATCTTATTGATAGATTATTGGTGCCATTAGATTCTTCTCTTTATGTATAATTTTAATCCTCATTTTTTTCAAAGGAAGAAATGGCTTGGTTGTCTAATTGAGCATGAACGTCAACCCTTGTCATCTTTTTTCATTGCACATAAGGTTGGAAGCTGTTGAATTTTGCACATATTTTATTATGGTTAGTTGGAATGATTTCTTAGAACACAAGTGTAACCCGTGAGACCTATGTTTGACGATTTATCACATAAGATGTGTTTTTTGTGGCCTTGGACATGTGCTTTTGTTTCTTCCATATGGATTTTGATGATTATGTTTACAACTTGACTTGACATGATATTTATCAATATTTTTTATTATTTATCCTACATGTTTTAATTATATCTATTGTAGTTGATCATGTAGGTTTGGTTTGTCTCATGTGAGACACGACACTTGTTGGATGACATGTGAGATTTGACAAATGCTTGAGACTATCTTCCGAGATGGATGTGTCAGATTTGTGTTAGAATGTACTAAGACTATTCTAGTTCGTGTAATGTGAAAAATTCTTGGGGATATCATTAAAATAGGGATGTTATATACTTGAGTCGGTATGTGATATTTGATCTATGGTTGGGCTATCCACTCTAGATGAATGTTCCCGACTTAGGTTGGAATACATTTGAATGTTTGTAGTTAATGAATGTGTCACGTTCTTGGGTCTATCAACTCAATGAGGATGTGTATGGATGGTTACATATGATCTATATACAATAGTGTCGAAGCAGGTATGTTCATCTTGACATGTTTCTGAAGTGGGTAGAGTCGGGCCCCATGTACCGAGTATGTTCCTGGTACATGTGTGATACATTGTTTTTATATATGTATCCTATTTATATTCATGGAATACACTTTTATATTCTATAAACTTATTTTAAAGGTTTTTGGTAGTGTCCTAATGATTCTTTTACTCACACCCCACCCAATAATTTTAGTGTACATGTAGATTTCATGCTTAGGGATCCATTGAAGGGAAAGGGCTCTATTGATGATGGTTGAGTAGGTGGAACAACAGAATTTTGGTGAAGCTGGATATAGTTTGAGTGGGACATCATATGTTGTTTCTTTATTTCACTAGCTTAGTTCGTACCTTGAATCCATGTTTAGTCTGGTTATAGTATCATGTATGTCATCTTCATTTTCTGCATGTATTACTCTGATGATTAATTTTTATTTATATATTTATGTAATTATTTTTTTGTCCCATGAAATGATATAGAGGGTATAGTCTCCCAATTAAAAGATTTAGACCATCACTTTTAGTCGGAAGCCACATACATATGGGGAGGCATGCATGAGGTCATGTGCCACTCCGTCTTAGACCAAGCAGTTTGGGTCTGGGTGTTACACCCACATCAATTTTGGGGCCCTACTATAGAATTATAATATTATTTAGAAACTCATTGTATATTTACATCATTATTTGATTCCATGGTTATATAAACATGCTACGAAAAAATTATTTAAGTGGGGTATAATCCAAAACATTTTTTTGATACTTTCATTTTAAAAACCTTTAAACAAATCAATAATTAACAAGGGAATTTTTTTTCTTCGTGAAACAATTTTCCAAAAACTTTAAAGAAAATAACATTTTTAATTCTGATAATGAATTTTAAATTTAAAAGAATAATAGATATAGCTGTATTTAACTCATAAAATGTATTTAAAATTTTATTAACATGTTTTATTCTTTATGTTACAAAAAAACATGGCATGATTAAATGGGAAATTCCTAGAAAAGAATAATCATAGAAAAACTATCTCTCGATCACAATTCATCATTAGTGAAAACACATTAGCATGCTAACTCTATGATATATTTAATTTCTATCATAAACATGTAGGTTTATCAAGCATGAAATATTAAGGTAAAATTAGACATGACATGCTAGAAAAAGAAACTATCAACTATCATGAACAAGATAATAAAACAGAATATAACATGATTACAAGGGTTGGAGAACATCTGCATATATCACTAATACATAAACCAACAAAAACTATCATAAATGAATATCATTGTCATATAATTAAATCTATTAGAACTATTATTTCTCCCTTTATAAATTTCTACACTGAAATCAATTCATTTCAACTCAAACTTGTCTAGTAAACCAACAAGGTCCTTACATAGGATCATAGGGGGCATGTATAATATTTTTCTCGTATCTCTCCTATTCCTAAATAACATGATAGGTTTAGATATCATTGTCACCCTAAAAATCCCATTCATCCTCTCTAATTCCTAAATTCAAGCTTCATCATATCTCTCAACCATTATCACTAATATAATTTTTTCATGACCTCCCCCCATCCCCTCCATTAGTACCCCTCCAAGGCTAGTAGTGAATATGGGGATGACCTCATAAGCATTCATCCAATAGGATCTAAGTTGGGGACTAGAATATAGTGTATCTTCCATGCATATGGGACATAATACCCTAAATAAATCCAAAAAGAGTGATAGGATACACCAATAAAATTATTATATAAATAAATGGATTGGTCAGTAGATTAAATCATATCTATGCTTATATGAAGTATAATTAAATATGAACAAGGAAATGCATAATAAAGATCCTAAGATCCACTTTAGATCTTATTCCCCACCTAACCTTATAGAATAATAGTGCTCCCATTATCCCTTGAACTATCATACAAATAAGATCATGAAAAATTGTAGAGGGGTGATCACTTCAGAGTACTTGGAAGGGTCATATTTCAAATAAAAACATTATTAAGTGAAATCAATGTACTGAGTAAGATATGTGTAGAAACACTAAGTTAGAAAAAGGTGGAAAGAGAATAATTTTAAGCAACCATAGCCAAAAATAATCACAATCACCACTTTTTTAACATCACTTTTATCCACCGAATAATTGTTATTTCCAATATCATGAACAATATAGAAAACCCATACCATTGAAATTAATATAGATAACCGAAATCTCAAATTAATATAATTTTTCTACCTTCCCTATAACCAGAATGTTTCCATCATAACATAATAATAAAAAATTAATGGAAATGAAATTATAAAACATATTAAGAAATTGGGGCCTTGAGAATATATTTATAGTGATAAAAACTATCAAATTAAGGTATTTACAACTCAAAATAGTGGATAGAAGATAGAAATACCCCACATTTAATGATTAGGATGTTGGGAATAGAATGATATCCTAATAATATCATATTTCTTTCAATTACACCATGAAACTCTAGCAGATTATCACAACCACTTTCATCTACCCATGAGAAACTGGAATCCAACCCTTCAAAGTCCATCACCAAATATCATCATGTCACATAATCCAAAAAGTACATCATATAAAATATATTATAATAAAATCAATATAAATATACTAAATTATTATTTAATAAATGTTATGTATAGAGAGAATGTAGGGAAAAACATTGTCACACAATAAGGATGTTTCATAACCAAATGGTAATTTTCTATTAATGAAACATCCCAAACCCATGTTCCACTCAATGGAGCTTTTATCCTGGTTTTCCACATGGCCTCAATCACATCTTCCCAAACTCCAAAGCTTCAGACTAGCAGTGAGTGCCTAGTGTGTGTCTGTAGGGAGACTATAACCTCATTACCATAGTTTAGCATAGTGGATAAATATGATGACCTATAAATTTTGGAAGAAATATAAGTAAATATATGACACAACACATATCATGCACAATATCACTAGACAAATAACCTGATGTAGAGGAAGTAGATATAAATAATAAACAACAGAAAAATGGATAATAGTACTCGAAGCTTAAAACTCAATAATATAAAAAAGATTATGATATTGTTTGATAGGTCTTTCAAAAATAAGAAAACATAGATTCAAGCATTTAGGCTATACATGTTATATAAAAGTAGAAAAAGGAAGAAAAAAATTATACATAATCCCAAGCTCTAGCTCGGTCATCTGCTGATAAGCTTAGTCATAATGCAAGAAAGCAATATCAGGAGTCCAAAGAAGGACAGTTCCCCTTATCAACATCTATATCCATGTAGTATTCCTGGGAACCAATGGAATCTCATATAGGTTGTGAGATAAAAATTAAGAATGTCACCACTAATGGTTTCTATAAAATCAAGTCTATGTAACATAAACTGAAATAGTGTACAGGGATACCTATATAAAAGTAAAGCAGTACAGAAATGTAAATACACAGTACCTGCTTCAGCCTCAACTATTGTCAGAACATCGAACCATTTAATTCATTAATTATGTTCCATTTTATATAGTAATTCATGTGAGGTATAACCATCACTTACATCATAACATGATAATGATAATAAAGGATCCAAGGTATAATGAGTAACCCGTCATGATAATAATAATGGAAGGGGATCCAAGGTAATAACAAAGGAATCCTTAACCTCAAGGGTTGAGTCAACTAAGAAATAATATGTAGCCTAGATAGAGGGTGTATGCATCTAATCCAAGGGGTATCACCCAATTAATTCCACCATAATATGATCTAATTGGTCCAAAGAAATAATCAAAGATAAAACGGGATAAGCAATGACAATACCCAATAGGTGTATCCATGATGTCTCATCTCTATAGATGTCACGCTAGATCCATGGAGTGTTTACAAGGAATACTATTATCTATATGATTATGTATTGATAA
This sequence comes from Viscum album, assembly GCA_963277665.1. NCBI lineage: Eukaryota > Viridiplantae > Streptophyta > Magnoliopsida > Santalales > Viscaceae > Viscum > Viscum album. The sequence continues at coordinate 1,059,122,184 of OY728163.1, read as the reverse complement.
TAAAGTGTCATACTGAGCACCCACTAGTATACAAGGATCACATTCCATGTGGGAATCATCCTTGCCAACCAGTATCCTTGAATCAGAATGAAGTCCATGAGTGCTCAAGGAAATACCTTGAGAATCCAAGGCTAGATGGAGTCTAAAAACATATATAAATATGTCAAGGTTCATATGAAATAGGCATATTATACAAGATTCACTAAGTAGTTAAGGCCATGAAATAGCCATTCCATTTAATAATTCAAAGGGTGTCACTCCATTCCTTCCATTAGTGTTTCAATCCATTTCAAGGACATGAAACAATTTAGTTATTTAATAACTTAATAATTAGTTTGGTTCACCCCTCTACCTTATATTAACATGGAATGGCATGTTACATGCATACAACCATGTCATTATTTTATAAATATCTATAACGAGTGATATCTATATGTATACTTGTCATTAAGCATTTAAAGGTATATATAATTAACTAGAAAACTTTACTTAGAACTATCTGGTGAAATTATCATTTTCAAGGATAACCATTACAATTCATTGATTTAATTAAACACTTAAATTTATCAAGGTCAAGTCAAGGCATACCTGAACATTGGCAGATATAATCACAAATAACCACTAAAGTCAAAATTAAGGAAAAAATCCAACTTTAGGTGGTCGATGTTGAGTTTATAACCTCCAACGATAGATAAAATATATGAAAAGGGTCTTATAATATGATTCTAATGAATATTAGAAAGGTGCATGAATTTAATATTCCCCTTCTGATGAAACTGGTGTGCACACACTATAGTAATTTATAAAATGGGGAAACTTAAGGGATGAGTTATAAACCACTAACCTTAAGATCGTATGACTCTACACATTCAGTATCAGCCTTCAACCTTTCCTAGATCATAAGAGATATGAACACTGGACTGAAACCCTAAAAATATGGCATATGAGCCTTCATCTAAATATCATCATCTAGGGGAACAAAACTACGAATGACTAAAATAGAATTTTGTACTTACTGATGTGCATCCAACATGATGAATGGGGATTCAATCAAAATTCAAATGGACAAACCGAATCAAAACCAATTGAAGTAGTACTGAAAGCTTCAAAATGGGAGAGGATATTCTATGATTTCCACTAAAAATACACAAAGAAAAAAAGTGTAAAATATTATATCATTAAGGGTATTTTCATAAATTCACAAAAATAACAGATGGATGCAGTTTGGTCACACAGTTGGCCAAAAAATTCACCACCCATGAGATAAAACTCTACTAAAAACTATAGGACATCCATACATACATGTATTACCTAACATATGGTTTGTGAAAAAATTTATCCCTACTTAAACCCATTACCCACCCCCCACGTGGTTAGTATATACAATATAGGTTGGTTCATGTGGTTTTTATTAACCTTGCGATGAATTGTTTTTCTCCACCTTCTCGAGTTCTTAGATCTGAAAATTCCCCGTTAACCCCCAAAACCTTTATAAACTCATTAGGCATCTATATTAGGTCCCAAAAAAATAATTATACCAAATATAAAAGGATCTATAGCTAAGATAAAAACATGTTTTCTTATAGTCTTCCCCCTTAAAGGAACTCGTCCACGAGTTCACCATCCCATGGCAGAAAAACTTCATCTGAGAACAACTTTGGCCACTGGGAATGTACATCCTCCTACTAGTCCAAATTATCACCATATGAATGTTTGTGATTCCATAGCTCCTATACTAAAGGGATAGACCAACCTTAGAGATACATCAAGATCCAGTCAGTTATACATATAGGATACTCCTCAAATGATGAATTTCTATCTAACTCAACTTCCTCAAGATCAAAAGTATGAGATGAAACGTCATGATATTGTAAAATCTATGAAATGTGGAATACATCATGCATGGAATATCACCTATGAGGTAGTAACTACTGATAGTCTATAGGTCAACTCTTTCAAGGAAATTTTCCTACATAACTAGGTGGAAACATACCTTTTATCAATATATTTCTATGCTCAAGCATGTTTGATACCCATAAGAAAATGCACCCCCTAACCTCAAAATATTGTGGTCATTAATGGAGATCAGCCTATGATTTATGTCTAGAATAATAATTATACATATGCTTCATGATCATCTAAACCTGCTCTGAAGTATCATACACAAGATGAGGACCCGGTAGGGCTACCTTTCCTCCTCTAACAAGCATAGGGGTGTATGGTACATCCTACCAAACAAGGCCTTGAAAGGAGACATCTAAAATGTCTAAAAAATATATTATTATAGTAAAACTCAATGATATGCATATAATTCTCCCAAGAACCATTAAATTCATGGATTCATTCTTGGAGTGCATCCTCTAACACTTGTATCACGTGTTCCAATTGGCCATCAATATGAGGTTGAAAGGTTGAGCTCAGAAGCACCAGTGTACTCATAGCTCTTTACCACACCCATTTGAGATGTGATTTGATGTGATTATCCTTATAAAACATGATATTTTGAGGGACCTCATGTTTCCATATGATATTACAAATATACATTCTTCCCATCTCATCGACTGGGAAAGTCTCCCAAATAAGAAAGAAGTGGGATAATATTTCTAGTTAATCAATGACAACCCAAACTATGTCATTAACTCAATAAGACCTCATTAAGATAACTAAAATTGCTATGGAAACATCTTCCCATTTTCAGTCTAGTACTGGAAGTGGTTGTAACAAACAAATAGGTCACTAGTGCTCCACCTTCACTTGCTGATAGGTGGAACACATGGTGATAAAACCTATTATCTGATGTTTCATCCAAAACACCAATACTAGTGTCTCATATCTTGATACATATTGGATATTCCTAGATGAACTAACCACTGATAATCATTGGAATTGTGTATCTATTCGTCTCCCAAACCATTAGGAACACAGACACAACCATTTATATATAAAATGGTGTTCCTTTCTACAGACCAATCCAGAGTCAGGTCATATCCTGAGATACTCTCCTAGAGAATCAAGCCTGCACGATATGGAAATTTTCCTGTCTTTACCATCCAACAGAGTGAAGAGGTAACAATCCAGGTTGCAAGAGAATACTGATCATGATCCCCATGAAACTCTCAATGCATCTCAGAAAAGAGGGCCATGAATTTCCATTCATCACTAGATTACCATATGGCATGTTCCTACGTTTGTTGACACAATGCATCCACTACCAGATTAAATTTTCCAAGTGTATAGGAAATCTAAAAAATAAAAGGATTGAAGATATTTGACCCACATTCACTATATGGGATTTAATTCACACTGTGTAAAGATATATTCAGAATAATTTGATCAGTGTTTCATCACTTCTTCATCTTTTGGGAAACATACCTATGTATTTTTTCATAGAATGACTCATTATTTAATAAATATAGATATTTTGGAATCAAAAATCTGGCGCAAAGGAATATCTCATAAATATATGTTCCTTCATTGGATAATCAACAACAATTCCTTCCCAATAAATGATAATATCTAGTGCATCATCATTCTTTTGGATTTTGTGTGTAAATTATGTCATAATACCCAATCAAAAACCATTTTTCCTTTTTTCTTTTATAGTGAATAGGAAAAATATTTTTGGTTTCTTGTATTAAATTTATATACTGTTGATGGAGGTGTGAATTCATTGGATGATTTTTTTATGAATTGTAGGGAAACTCTCAATCAAGATCGCCCGACAGACAAGGGGTGGATCCTCTTCTCAATTGCATCCTTTTGGATTATATGGAATTCAAATAACTAGTTTTTCATCCAAGGATCATAGTTGTACATATATTATATTCAATCCTTGTTCTGATATTTTTTCAATTATTTTTTTAATATATTAAAATGATTATCTATGCCTCAGGTGTTTCTTTCTCCCACCGCTATTGGAAGCTCATTAGGTGAGGTGTCCTATGGGAAAAGGGGCACATGATTATAGGTTAATTTCAAGCTTTATGTGAAAGGTCTTAAGTTGAATATGGACGACTCTTTCCTATAAGTTATTATGAGAGGAGGTGGTGTTGTTTGTGACTTTCGTGATTTATTCATCCTATATTTCTCATCGTATGTTTGTGAGGGATCTTCATTTGTCACAGAGGCCTTGGATTTACTTTAAAGTCTTAAATTATGTATGGAATGTTCAATTACTATTTCAAAAGAGTAACCTGAATCCTATATTTTTTTTAATTCTTTGAAAGGTTAGTAGGAGTTTCCATGGAAAATTATTCATCACATTAGGTCCTACAACTCCTTACTCCATATGAATTTGAGTGTTTCTCACACATAAGAGGGGAACATGTTGGAAGATTTTTTGGCTACTACAGGTAACATGGATAATGGGATTATGGTTTTTTCAGATATGGTTCTTTTCCTTTTGAATGTGTTATGATTATATGAGGGACATCCTTCAGTCACCACAACTTTTTGCCTTTACGACACTTTTTTTTTATTTATTCTTTTTTTATTTATGTGTTCTTAATAAAATATTTCAATTGTCAGTCATTTCCCATCAGATCATGTCTCTATCAGCAAATGGTGTGGACAAATACTACTAATGAAAGGTCTTGTGTGGGGTAATATCTCTCAGGACTCAATTTCTGAGATCTGTATGAAAGAAATCTGTCCTCATGAATCATCACTACTCCCAGTATGATGCATAATTCATCATAGAGCACTGTATATACTCTTCTAGGATCTATCAAAATTCGAATTGGTTCTAAGAAAGGCCCTTCTTTCAGCACTTAAAAGGATTTCTCACATGCTTCTAACCATAGGTACTTAAAACTCTTCATTGAAATAACATTAACAGCTAAATAAAGGTGTGATAATTATTATATAAAACACATATTATAACCATCAATCACCAAAAAACTTTGTATTTTAAACACTTTCTTGGGATACTCCTAGGAAACAATGATACTCACATTTTCAAGTTTAACTGATATTCCTAAATTTGAAATAATATGACTCAATAAGTGACATTTATCGATCTAGAAGTGGAACTTAGAAATCTTGGAATAAATATGATGTTCTCTCAATGTACTCAGAATGTCCTCAAGGTGCTTAGCATGGTCGCTAAAATTTTCTTAATACACCAAGATGTCATCCATGAAGACTATGAAAGAAGAATGTAGATGGGGGTGGAAAACTCTATTCATCAATTCTATGAAAATAGAAGTAGCATTCATGAGACAAAAAGTCTTATCAACATACTCATATAGACCATAACTCTTACAAAAAGTAGTATGAGGTATTTATGACGGCCTAAGTTGTACCTGATGACAGCCTGATCATATGTCGATCATTGAAAATACCCTAGTTCCTCATATCTGGTCAAAAGGATCATATATTTGAGGTAGTGGATACCAGTTCTTAATCGTAATCCAGTTCAACTGTCTTTAATCCATGCATAGAAAAAGGGACCCATCTTCCTTATTGGAAAAAAGAATGGGTCAACCCCTAAAAGAAGTACTGGGTCGGACAAATCCTTTGTTCTCTAAGTCCTCCACATATCTCTTGAGATATGGGATCTCAGTAACTGACATATTGTCATGAGGAATTGAAACTATATCCTATCCTAGAATGATCTCCAGCATTAACTGTATCTATAAATCCAGAGGTAATCCAGACAAATCATCATGAAATATGTCCATGAAATAATCTATAATAGGATCATAATCAATCCAAGAAAAACTCTTCTCTTCCATATAATGACTAAAAATCTGGGTGCTCACTCCACATATCCCATGATGCTCTAGTCTATCTCAACTATCCTGTACATCACACTCACCCTTATGTAGGTAATTGATTCACTTTGGTGATGTAAATGAAACCCTACGACGATTGTAGTCTAAAAATTCAATATATGAGGCCATCCAATCCATACCAAGAATGACATTGAAGCCAATAATCTTATGAAAAATTAAGTCCCTCTAGAAAGAGTAACTACCAACCTCAAGTGGACAGTCCCTGCATTGGCGTGTAACCTCTGACCACACTCTAAATGGTGTATCTAAGGTCAATACACCATAGTATTACAAAATTTATAGGATGATACTTTATATGATAGATAAAGAGATTAAGTAGTGTGAATTACCTATATCAAGTAAGGTATATACTATAGTGGAGGATACTAAAATAGTCCATCATACTCTAGATGGTGTTGTACTATGATCCTTGAGTATTGTATTTAAAGCATTCAGCTGACCCAATCCATGTCCCTATGTTGTAGCTGGACTACCCTGAGTATGACTGCTCTACTGGTGTTGTTGATCAAAATTATAGCTACCACAACTATGAACTCCTCCTCAGATAGTCATGTTAGTGCTACTACAACTCCCTACCTAATACAGTTTAAAAGACCTTAACCCTAAAGGTGGAGCTGGTACAGATCCTCTTCCACTATAATCGTATGAAAATGTCCAATGGAATCTTTACAGATGCCCCGTACGGCTGCAAGCATAATACTCCATCAGGTCTGAAATGCATTAATGATTTATATTCCCTTATCATTCACACATATAGAATACAATATAGATGACATTGTGGTTACCCTAACCACCACTACACTGACATGTAACCTTGAAGGAGCACTTTCTGTTGTTGGAATGACTACAAGCCTTCCTTGGTATTGGTCCTCTATGTCTTGTACTGTCACCTTCCCTCGTGTTGTACTTGGTGATAAGATATTTATTGATGATATCAGATAAAGTAGGTTGGTTATAAAATTAACCTTAGTACATATGGAATACTGGATCCCATTCTCAAATTTTCTAACATGTGAAATCTCATCAATGGAAAGAATCAATTAAAAGTGTTTCAACACAGTAAAATGCAATGAATAATTCATAAATAATATAGTACCCTTCTTCATATGCATGGACTATATGAATAAGTTAGCTATCATCATCTAAGGAAATAATTTGTCATAGAAATTATTCAAAAAATTATCTTATAAAATGACCTTATGGATACCATCCTAGGTAGTCACATCACACCATCGCATACCCGAATCACGCAGTATATAAGTAGCAAGATTGAACCTATACATTGGAGGAATCTATAGATGATCAATGATAGAAAGAGTGGCCTCCATCCAAGAATCAGTATCCTGAGAACCTTCATCCCCCAAGAATTTTGGAGAATGTTGATGCTATAAATCATGTGTCAGATTAGCCATCATATGTGCGGGTCATGAAAACACTTTCATGAAATTCATCAAATGTAGAAAACTCTCACGAAGCTGAGTTTTAATTACCAAATAGGTATAGTAGGTGACTCCTTAGGTGGAACTATAGGTTGGATCCCTGGTGGATTATGTATCACCACCTTTGGATCATGATCATTTCCATTTTCCATGTGCACGACACGAGGACATCATGGGGGAATGTCAAAACATATTTCAAGTACACGCCTCAAAAAATGATTTGAATAATATAGAATCACAAGAGGAAGAATAACATAATAATAATGGCTCACTAACCAAAGTATAATACCCCATCTACCTACATAAAAGGCTAAGTATTCATAGGTATTATTTTTTAAATTACAGGCGTTCTAGTAGATGATAGTTCAATATCACTTTGCCCCTTCATTTACTAGAAACCATTTATTTTTAAGTTTTTTTCACATTGTGATGTTTTATTTTTATTATAAACTTATATAAAATAATGATTGAAATAAATTTTCCTTCCTAGTGAATTAGGGCCCATACACATTATCACTAAAATAGACACCGATTGATTTTTTAGTTAACCTAGTCTACATTTGATCTCAGATTATAATGAGTTATATATAATGGCTTGACATGGTAAAATGCCCTTTCCAGCCCATGAGGGCCCACACACCTTATGAACTGCAACTAGAAATCACTCAATCATTACTAAGGTATAACAAATGAATAATATAACTATCATATCATTACTCAATAATAACATGAAAAAAAGCATTGCAAACAATGAAATTCACCTATATTACATGGAATATGCAAGGCATGTCAATTCTAGGTGCCTGTGATGAAGCCTGATTGATGTTACTTTCCTTCATCTCTTCAGGCCTAGGAAAAAATTTAAACCAAAATCACAATAATAATAATAACCATAACATATAATGTGAATCACCCAATAGTGAAAGGATATCAACTGTAATCGGAAAAATTATAATTATTATTATTATTATTGGAAACTCAGCATTTACCCTGAACATGGGTTAGATATTCCCAATCACAGCTTATAACGAAGTTTCAAGAATTCCTAATATCATGTCTACTATCTAAAAATAATAAATCAAGAAATGAACTGCTCTAATAAGACATTATGACGTCCCAAACATGGGTTCCAATCAAAGGTTCCCTGAGCCTGGTTGGCCTCATGGCCTAAAGCGCATCCTCCCAAATGTCAGAGGCTTCCGACTAGCAGTGAGGGTCTAGGGTGTGTTTATTGGGAGACTATTCCCTCATTACCATATTAAATCACAATGGATAAATATAATAAGAGGTGAATAGTGGAATTATTATGGAACATCCCAGTTCTGGAATCCACCTAGAGGCACCCCATACCCGGTTGGTCACATGGCCTCAAGCGAATTTCCCCAAACGCCAGAGGCTACCAACTAGCAGTGAGGGCCTTGGGTGTGATAGTGAAGAAACTATGCCCTAATTGGAAGAGTAACACAGTGTAAGTAAAAAAAGTAAAAGTAAAAAAAGCAGGAATAGTCTATAAAAAAGTAAATGGTGGAATACTGGAAATGTTAAAATAGAGCACACATATATATATGAATGATGCATGACACATATGTCAAGTAAAGTAGCCAAATAAATCACAATGCTAGAATATAACAATACTAAACCAGTGTAAAAAAAGAAATAAAGTAAATAACTCCTTAGAATCACAAGCCATAGCTTGGTCCCATGCTCTCCAACTCCACAGCAAATCAGGTATCGGAAGTAGAAGGGTGCTTACCCTTATCTATACCTGTAATAATATAATTTGTTTGCACCCAAAAGCATAGCCCAAACAGGGTGTGAGACTAAATCGCAGTAGGCAACCACCACAAGATCTATGCCTAACATTCCATGAGTATATGGAAGGTAAAGTACAAAAATTAGTAAACAAGGAAGTACGAAGTAATAAAAATCCACAGTTTCAAATATCAAGAAACAACTAATCAAAGTAGATAATCACAAAAGGTATCCCTATAAGAAGTATGCATAGCTAATCCCCTCTGGTTCTGCCTAGAAACATAATAAAATAGATAATACAATAGGTAACCCTCTGGGAAGTACTCATAGCCTATCCCCTCTGGTCCTACCTAAAAAGTACAAGCAACCCTCTGGGCAAGTCTAACCCCTATAGTTCAGTTAAATCATATACTCTCTGTGGAAGAACTCGCCATCAATTCCTCTTACAGTATCGTATTGGTAACTAAAGGTGCTCTAGGGAAGCACTTTTGTCTCATTCCCTCGGTGGCCCATGTCGAGGAACTACATATACTCTAATGAAGTACTCAACATCAATTCCCCCTGCAGTCTCGCATCGTAAGTAAAACAGACACTCAGGAGAAACCCTCAATGTCCATTCTCTTTATGGTCTACTACACAAGGTTCTCACGGATTTGTTTAAGTCAAGAAAGCATAGTAGAATGTATTGGCCAAATTAAACCACAAGAACTGCTTGGCTAGTAGTCTACAATATATCAGCATGTCAGAACAACAGTCACACAATCCTTCAACTAGGCATGGGAAAGTAAATTGCAGCCAAACAGGCAAACTAGACCCAACGGTCAAAAGAGGAAAAACATGCATGGGAAAACACATCCAAAGCGTAGCAATTAAACCTATTAACTTATAGTTAACCTCTACTCAAGCATACAAGAATAGCAGGAAAACAATAGGGCCAAACAGTAAATTCGCAATACCTCGTTCTTGGGTGATGGGAAAAAATGCAGGAGACCTCAGAAGGCTTTGGGTACACAAGAACCTAAATCGTACACTCGGACTGGCCATCTGTCAGGGGTGGTAAGCTGTACTCAAATGTACTTGTGTACCCAAATCCTTCTGAATCCCCTTCCAGACCCGAGAAGTAAAACGTGCATCTTTGTTTGAAATAATGGAGTTTGAAACTCCATGTAATCACACAATCTCACAGATGTACAACCATCCTAGCTCATCAACACTAAACATCTTCCTGATTGGAAAGAAGTGAGAAACCTTTGTGAGTCTGTCAATGAGAACCCTAACTACATCATTCCCTCGAGGAGTCCTCGGTAAACCTGTCACAAAATCCATCGCGACATCATTCCATTTCCACTCAGGAATGGGTAACTGTTGTAAAATCCCAACAGTTCGATAATGCTCCGCCTTCACCTACTGATAGGTTGAACACCTCATGACAGAAACAAGAAACTTCTTTCTTCATACCTGGCCACCAATACTGATGGTGTAGATCACGATACATCTTGGTGACAACAGGATGAACTGCCCAAACTGAGTAATGAAAGTCCCACATCAGCTCCTCGTGTATGTCTACTAGCACACATACGTTCCCCTGGGAACAAAAGATCACATCCTCGCCTATGGTCCATCTAGTAATAGGGTCCTCTCTGGACACACTTTCCCGTAGAACTAGGACTTCGGAATCAGATATCTGCCTCATTCACTCTATCAAGAAGAGTAGAGGTAACAACTACAGAAGAAATAATAGTCTACCCCTGTTTGTCGTGTACCTTCATATGCATCTAAGAGAATAGTTCCATAAGTTTCAAATCACTGTTGGCCTCCTAAACTGTCTATATCCGATTCCTCTCACTCAACGCATCATCCATTTCATTGTCCTTCCCATGCGTATTTGAATGCTCAAAGTCAAAAGGCTGAAGGTACTTAACCCACCTTTGCTGTCTCAAATTCAGATCACGCTGAGTGAAGATGTGCTTGAGACACCTGTGGTCGGTGAAAACCAAAAAATGCTCTCCTAGAAGATAATGTCTCCAACATTATAAGGCATAAAAAACTACAGCCAACTCAAGATTGTGCATCGGGTAATTCCTCCCATGTGACCTAAACTGTTGAGACACATATGCAACGAATCCTTCTCCCTGCATAAGAACTACTCCCAGCCCGATACCTGATGCATCACAGTACACAATATATCTCTTTCCTAGATCTGGAAAGACTAGTATCGGTGTTGTAGTCAACCTCCCTTAAAACTACTAAAAGGATGACTCATAAGAATCTGACCACAAGAACTTTGAACCCTTCTTAGTCTGGCCTATCAGTGGCGTTGCTAAGCATGAAAAGTCTTGAATAAAGTGTATGTAGAATCCAGCCAGACCTAGAAAACTTTTTACCTCAAAAAAATTCTTCGGATACTCCTATGAAACTACTGCTCTCACTTTCTCTTGGTCTACTAACACTCCCATCTCTGGGATATCATGACCCAAGAAGTGAATCTCGTCAATCCAAAAGTGGTATTTTGAGATCTTAGCATATAACTGATGCTCTCTCAGTGTATGAAATGTGATCTCAAGATTTGTGGCATGGTCTTGTCGAGTGTGAGAGTACACCAAGATATAATCCACAAAGACCACCATGAAAGAATCCAAGTATGGATGGAACTCTCGATTCATCAGTGCCATGAAAACTGCAGGTGCGATCATCAGACCGAATAGCATAACCATATACTCGTATAGACCATACCTACTTCAGAAGGCTGTGAGATTTATATCAGATGCTTTAACATGGAACTGGTGATAACCGGACCATGAGTCAATCCTCTAAAACACTCGGGCTCCTCAAAGCTGATTTAAGAGATCATCAATCCTAGGCAAAGGATATCGGTTCTTGACCGTCAACTGGTTCAACTTTCGATAGTCCACAAAAAGTCGGAGGGTACCATCTTCCTTCTTTACAAAAAGGACATGTGAACCCCAAGGAGAAGTACTGGGTGGGATGAAACCCTTTTCCTCCAACTCCTCTAACTACTTCCTGAGCTCTTGGATCTCTCGTGTATCCATCCTATAAGGAGGAATTGACACCATTGCTGCTCATGGAACTTGCTCAATAGAAAATTATACCCCTCGTTCTATAGGAAAACCTGAAAATTCCTCTAAAAAGAAATCCCTGAAACGATCTACCACTGGAGGTAAGTCCAACTGTGAAGTCCCCTAGTCATCCAGATACATACTAGAAATATGGGCTATAACTCCTCCCAACCCATGATGCTCTGGTCCTAATATGATCACCTAAATATCCCACTTTCCCTTATGAAGATCTGAGATTCCCTCTGGTGTTGTAAAACTCACCCTATGGTGATAAGAGTTGATGATTTCCTAGAAGGGAACTAAGCTGTCCATTTTGAGAATGACATCATATCATATCATCTCTAGGACATAGAGGTCGCATAAAAAGTGACACCCACCAACCTCTAGGGGGAACTCCTTGCACTGATGTACACTCTTCGTTCTATTCCCCAATGGAGTGTCTAGTTTCATGATATCAGCAGAACAAAAGACACAGAGACCAAGTCTCTCCACAACAGCAACATATATAAAGCTATGGGAAGCCCCTATATCGAATAGATCTGAAGCAAAAATTGAGACAACTAAGATCGTGCCTCAAACTATATAGGGTCTAGGATCCTACTCATGTTGGGTCTGCTCCACTGCAAAAGTCTGACCACCCTGAGCTGATCCACCCTATTGTTACTGAAAATCAGGTGATTGGCTACCATGGCCACGACCTCCACCTCGGCCCGAACGTCCATAAGAACTCCAGTTCCCAGACTGGTGAGAAACTGGTGGTGCTGCTCCAGAATGAGGAGTCATAGAAGAACCCTGGTCACCAGGTGCTCGTGATAAGATCTGACAAAAGTGCTGAATATGACCCATCTTGCAGCAAGATCGTCACTCCACTGGGTCTCTCAGGAAATGTGGCCTCGTACGCCAGCTCTTTACACACTGTTATCACACCACCTGGCTATTAGAAGAAGTGTATCTCCTCCTTGGATCATGGCACAAGGACTCCCTACGGTGATTTATGGTGTCAGTAGGAGGGATACTAACTCCAGATGTCGAGCCTCCCTAGCTCAAAACTCTAGAATCCCTCATATTGCACTCTGTGATCAGCACCTGATTAATGATAGATGTGATAAAAGTCATCCAGAAGATGTTCACCTATGATCGGATTTCATGCCTTAGACCATCCTCGAACTTCCTTGCTATAAATAACTGATCACCTTCTGAAATATGTGTGAAGGTATTTAGCTCAGTAAAGCTAGAGGAATACTCCGTGATAGAAATAGTACCCTGATCTAGACTCATAAACTCTCGGGCTCAATCGGCCCACAAGGTCTCTAGATAGAAGTAGTCTTATAAGATATGCTGAAACTCATCCCATGCCATAACCTGCTGGCGTCCAGCCTGTGGGATCACATCCCACCATCTCTTGGCGGAGTCCCGAAGCATGTAAGTAGTGATCTTGACTCTCCTCTCTAGGGGTGTCTCCAGATGCTCGAAGATAGATAGCATGGCTTCTAACCATGTATTTTTAGCCTGAGGTCGTCCTTCACTTGTGAAGGTGGGAGGATGCTACTGTTAAAAGACCCACGTCAAATCTACCATTGACGGGGCAAGAGTCAGTGCTCCCTGAAAGATCTGCATAATCCTCATAAAGCCTTCCCTGAACTATGCATCAGCACCTGTGTCTGGTATAACGGCTAGTTCCAAGGCTGGCATAATAGGAGGATCTATAGATATCTCTTGATCATCCATATTTTGTGTCTGATCACTACCCTACAACGGGCATAAAACTGCAGGACATCTCTGCGGCATGACTCTGTATGTTCAAACACACACCTTAGATAAATATTATCAAGGAATAAAAACTAGATGGTATAAGAAGGGAATAGGAGAAAGAAAATTTCATGTTTTGTAGAACATGACTACATGGCACGCACGTTCCCTACACAACTTGTTCCTACAATCCAAAGACATGGGAGTGTACTCTTTACAAAACTGGTGATGTAACACCCCAAACACATGCCATGTTTTCCTAACACACGGTGTGTACTTGAATTCTCTTTCCCTGACCGAGTCCATCTACACGGCTAAACCACACAGTTCTCCTTAGAACAAGACTACACAGTGTGTTTGTGCCAGACACGGTGTGTACCAGATGAGCTTCACCGACCCATATTATTAGTAACATGGCCAGATACACTGATCACACCACAAGGTGTGTTCCAGATGGACACGACATGTTCTGGGAAAGATAGAACCTACCCATGTTGTTAGTTACATGGGCGGACATGAGGTCCACACAACACAGCGTGTATGGATGATACATGGAATGTTCACCCTAGTATTTCCCTATCTCGTGTCTCTTCCCACACGGCCTATGACACGGTTACATACTACACGGCGTGTACATACGGTACACTGCGTGTACTTAAGAAAAACAGTTTCTTCATGAATAGAAGAATACATGGAATGTAGTCAAAAACTAAATGGCGTGTATTCTATGTTTTTTTTTTGGACAGTAAACCTCAGAAACTACTCTAGAGCCCAGAAGGACACTGAAATAAGAATTAAAGTGCCAAATTCTAATCCGTGAGGTCCTATACTCCCATCGAATCAAAGCTTGGCATCTTATACTTGTTATAAACAAGGTAAACAAGGCAATTATCCACCAAGTTTCAGTCCATGGGGGTCCATAACACCTCAGGAACCAAAATTTGGCATTCATTCAAACAAACCTTACACAAATTAAATACCCTATCAAGAAGCAGAGATTCTTTCAAGGCATATATCACAACAGCATGCATATCTAGCAAAACATCTATTACAACAACGTGAAATCACAAATTCACACTATATGTAATGGAAAGAATGAATTACATGTGATTTCTAGAAAGTTTCTATATGATGCATGAGATTTTATACCCTCATATCATCGGGTTGCAATAGGAATAGAACATCAATAACTTCAACAGTAATAGCACAAAACATGTGAGTCACCCAATGGTGAAAATCAAAGCAACTGTAAACTTCAAAACTAGGAAAATTTCAATAAACGAGGTAGATTGAATTTTCCCTATACACAGGTTAGCTACTCTTGGGAATAGCTTATTACCAAGTACATATTCCTTCCTATCCTTGGATAAAGGCTCCAAATAGTTAGTCAAGAGAAAATAATCCATCTGATACCACTTTGTGACATCCCAGTTCCGGAAGCCAGCCATAGGTGCTCCATACCCGGTTGGTCACATGGTCTCAAGCACATTTCCCCGAACACCAAAGGATATTGACTAGAAGTGAGGGCCTTGGGTGTGATAGTTGATAAACTATGCCCTCATTGGCAGAGTAACACAGCAGAAGTAAAACAGATTGCAATAACAGAATAAGGAATAATCCATACAAAAGTAAACAATGGAAGACTGGAAATGTTAGACTGGATCACACATATATATGAATGATGCATGACACGTATGTCTAATAAAGTATGCAATCAAATCACAATGCTGGAATACAACTGTACCAAACCAAAGTACAAAATAATTCAAGTAAATAACTCCTCAGGATCGAAAGGCATAGCTTTGTCCCATGCTCTCCAGCTCCACAGCAAATCAAGTACCTGAAGTAGAAGGGAGCTTTCCCTTATCTATACCTGCAATAATATAATTTTTTTGGGCCCAAAATCATGGCCCAAATAGAGTGTGAGACTAAATCACAGTAGGAAACCACCATAAGATTTGTACCTAATGGTTAGGGAGTATGTGGAAGGTAAAGTACAGAAATTAGTAAACAAGGAAGTACTCAGTAGTAACAATCCACAGTTTCAAATATCAAGCAATAGGTAATCACAGTAGATAATCACAAAAGGTAACCCTCTTGGAAGTACCTGCAGCCTATCCCCTATGGTCCTACCTAGAAACATAATCAAATAGATAACACAATAGGTAACCCTTTGGGAGGTACCCATAGCCAATCCCCTCTGGTCTTGCCTAAAAATTACAAGCAACCCTATTGGCAGTACACTCTGTCTATCCCCTCTGGATCATTTTAAGCATAGACTCTCTGAGGAAACACTCATCATCAACTACTCTTATAGTCTTGTATCAGTAACTAAAGGTGATGTAGGGAATCACTTACGTCTCATTCCCTCTATGGCCCATGTCGAGGAACTACAGACACTCTAAGGAGGCACTCAATGTTAATTCTACATGTGGTCTCGCATCATAAATAAAAAAGACACTCTGGAGAAGCCCTTAATGTACATTCTCCCTACAGTCTATTAAACTAGATTCTCATGAACCTATTTAAATCAAGAAAGCATAGCAGCACATATCATCCAAAGTAAACCTCAAGAACTACTTGGATAGAATTCTACCACATATCAGCATGTCAGAACAACAGTCTCACCATCCTACAACTAGGCATGGGACAGTAAACAGCAGCCTAATAGGCAGACTAGACCCAACATTCAAAATAGGAAAAACATGCATGGTAAAACACATCCAAAGCATATAAATTAATTCTATTCACATACAATTAACCTATACTAAATAATACAAGCATATCAGGCAAACAATAGGGCTAAAACAGTAAATGCTCAATACCCCGTTCATGAGTATTTGGAAAAATTGCATATATAACTCAAAGAATATCAACAGAAAGGCACAGACATCCCACCTCGGTGTTGGGAGATCAATATACTTGAGTCTCAGGGCTTAAATCGCCTTAGAACACTGAAGATCTACAAAAACATCTAAAAGGTTCTACAAAGGATAACTTGATAAATAAGAGTAATCATGAAAAGAAGCTCAAGAAGAAGAGCGAGCTTATCGAGGCGATCCCAACACAATAGACGGTGGTAGAATTGGAGATCAGATGCTCGATCGGGGGATCATAGTAAGATCACGGCCTTACGGGAGCTCTCGACTGAACCAAACCTAGAAGAAGGTGTTTCTGGCGATTATACGCGACCCCGATACATTTAATGAAAAAAAAAAGAAAATACATGGCATGTAATTTGGAAGTACATGGAGTGTACCTGCCATTTCCGTACTCCACTTTAGGTGTCCTCAAGGTCACCCCCCACATGGTCGTCTGCATGGCCGCTACAGGGCCATCATACGGCTACATGTGGTAACTGAGTACATGTTGTGTACTCATAAAGTACACAGCATGTACTTTGATAATTTCCATAAATTCGTCTTTTTCTCAAAAACGACCAGAAAAGGAAAAAGTACCTGAAGAAGAAGATCTGGGTTCTTACATAGTATAATTAAACAGATGGGACAACACATAACAGACATTACAACATTAGACCAATAACCCATCATAGTGGAAGTAGACAAAAATAATAAACAATAGAAACAACGGATAATAGTACTCAAAGCTAACAAATGAATCATATAAAAAATCTTATGATAATGTATGTCATATATCTAAAAATGGGAAAACATGGATACAAGGAAGAAGGTAATACATGCTATAAAAAATTAGAACAAAGAAACCAAAAACTATCTAGCATACCGTGCTCTAACTCGATCATCTACTACCAAGCTCCATCCTAATGCAAGTAAGAAATATCATGTGTACAAAGTAGGATGCTTCTCCTTTTCAACACTTGCATGCCTTTAATATTTCTGGATACCAATAGTGGCCCGGATAGGGTATGAAAAAAATCTCAGTAGGCCACCAGCAACAACATCTATAACACCCAGTCTTTGTAATTTAACTAAAATAGTGTGTAGGAATTCATATATAAAAGTAAAGTATTAAAATAATGTAAATACATAGTACCTTATTCTACTTAATCCGGTTTCTTGACATGTAACCATTTCATTTATTTATTATATTACAATTTATATAGTAAGTCAAATGAGGTATAACCAACACTGACAACATAGACTAATAATAATAATAAATAATCCAAGGTATAACGAGGCATCAATTGTGCTGATAACACTAAAATATGATCCAATGTAATAAACAAGGAATCCTTGACCACATGGGTCAATCCAACTCAGTTGTAATCTGAATCCTAGATAAAGGGGGTCTGCGTGTAATCCAAGGGGTGTCGCCCAAGGAACTCCACTATAATATAATCTAACCAAGTCCAATTAATTAATCCAAGGTAAATTGTGATAAGTGATAACTAGGCCCAATGGGTGTATCCATGGAACCTCATGTCTGTATACATCACGCTAGATCCAAGGAGTGTAACCAAGGAATCCAAATATTTGAATGATAATGGAGGGGTCCTATGGTTCCATTCCGGGCATCCACTAGTAGACAAGGATCAAGATCCAAGGTGGGTATCAACCTTAGAATCCAGTATCCCTAAATTGGAATGGAATCCATGACTGGTTAAGGCATTACCTTGGGAATCCAAGGCAGTCTTGAGTCTAAATACTCCTATAAATATGTCAAGGTCTGTATGAAATAGGCACCTTATACTTGGTTCATTAATTGGTTAATACCACGAATTATTGATTACATTTAATAAGTCCATGTGGGCCACTCTGTACCTTTCGTTAGTGTTATAAGGAATTTCAAGGACATACAGCCACTTAGTTCATTAATTACTTAATCATGAGTTTGGTTCACCAGAATTCCTTCCATTAACATGGAATTTTTCACTACAAGCATCAAACCTGGTCATTCTATTATAAATATCTAGGACAAGTGATATCCATATGTATACTTCTTATTAACCAATTAATGGATCATTAAATTAATTATAACACTTACCTTAGAAGGTTAAAGTGACATTGTCATTTTCATGTATAATCAATATAATTCATTGATTCAATTAAGCACTTTCCTTTATCAAGGTCGAGTCAAGGCACACCCAAATAGTGGTACTGATAATCACAAAGAACCCCTAAAGGCATAATTAAGGGAAACACCCTAATTGGGGTGGTTGAAATGAAGGTCATAACCGCAAATGATGGATTACATATATGAAAAAGGTCTTACAATGAAATTCTAATGACTATAATTAATGAAATTAAATTTAATAGTCCGTGCTTGATGAAATTGACATGCACAGACTACTGTTATTTATAAAATGATGAAACATAGGGGATGATTTATAGAACACCTACCTTAAGCTCATATGAATCCTCATATAGTATCATCATTTAGTTTGTCCTAGATCTAAAGAGATCTGAATAATGAACCATAGACCTTAAAATATGATATATGAGCATGCATCTAAATAGAATCATCAAGGGGAAGAATAATGATGTAGGGATAAAAAGGAACTGAGTACATACAAATTTGCATCCAAAATGATGAACGAGGATCAAATAAGACATTGTATAGAAAAAAATATTGAATAAGGATTTAAATCTTAAAAATGGTAATGGAGAGCCTCTTCTTCCCAATATAAAGATATGAGAAAAAAAGGAGTGAAAAAAATTTCACCATTAAGGATATTTTAAAAAATTCACCCAAAAAAATAGGGGCTCATGGTTTGGCCACACGGCTAAACAAATTGTGTTCTAACCATATGATAAGGATCTGCTAAAAACAGAAGACAATCTCCATGGGCGTTCATCCCCAAGTGCAATTTTTGGGAAATCATGTACCTTTCTTAACCCCAATTTATATCCCTGTATGGTTAGTAGAGATTGTGTGGGTTAGGTTACATGATTTCTATTAATTGTGCAGCCCAGCGTTGTCATCCACTGGTCAGATTTTGGAGCTCTGAACAAGCCATATACACCTTATGAAACCTTTATAAACTCATTAAGAATTCACCTTATATCAAAAATAAATAATTAGAAAAAAAATTAAAAGGATCCATACATGAGATAAATATGTGTTTATTACTATTAACTAATTCTATGTTTTATTAACATGTATTCCTTTTATCATTCATCCATTTTCATCCCCCCCCCCACACACTTGTTACCCATATTCCACTTCCTCATTTTATTTATCTACATAGGCATGCCATATATTTAAATATTAACATATACCATTAATTCAACTGATATTATAATTACTAACTCTTTATGTACTACAAATTAAAGTATTTATAAATTTTGGACAAAAACATTTAATAATTATTTAATTAATCTCAACATCAGCCTCACATATTTAGAGGACTAGGAAAAAAATCCTAACTAAACACCTTACTTTAGAACACCCATTAAAACAATCATGTCAACTTACAACTCCCCATGCCCAATATAATAGTACATGTAAACTCATTTCAAGTATTTATTTTAAACCATTCAATTAATTCACATACTAATTCATATAATGGTGTTACAAAACTAAAACTAACCCAACTAACACCAAATGAACTATACCCATCTTCTTCCTAAACTAGTTTTATGCTTACCTAAAAGGTCACTTACAACTTAACCAACCATATTAAGAATATTATAAATCCTGAATCGTTGGTAATTGATAGAGGATGTTCATATTCCCTACCTCGATTACCTTCTCCTCAGTGGTGTAGGTCAAAGCCACATCATTGTCTCCCCTCCTTAGTCTGTTGTGGCTAAGGAGGGAGGAAGATCCTCCTTTGTGTTTACTTCCTTCTTGTAATCCCTACTTCTCCCCTTTCATAGACCTATCTTCCCTACCTCACTTCCCTTCAATCAAAGTTATCCCTAAGGTTCAATCTTGCTTGAATGGAGTTATCTCCTTTCCGATTTCTTTATTGGAGTTTTTGGAAGCATCATCACACTTGTATATCACTCTTGTGGCCTAGTTTGGGAAGATACATACCTACATATATGCCTTCAACTGGTTCGTGTACTCATCTTGTAATCTTAATGATTGAGATATTGTTGGTCTTTTAGATGAGAAGCATATCTAGATCCATTTTTCGAATGAATATGACCTGATTAACACTTGGGATTCTTCTCTACTATTAATGGAGGGTTTTCATTTTTCCCTCTTCTGGTTGTCTTTTGATTTTCACCAGATGCGAGACTATCCAGCCACTACAGTCTTGATATATCTCCCAAGGGTCCCTTTACCATTCTAGAATCAAGAGATTTTCTGGTTGGTCGGAAACATGGTAGGACACTACCTCTGCACATATTCTCATACAAATGTCATATTCCACAAAGTATTACTGAGGATCTTTGTTGAATCTGATGTATCAAAGGGCCCGCTAGACTATATTACCATTGAGATAGAATGTAAACTCATATGGCATCAGAATGTTTGTTATGAAACCTAGACGAACTATTGTGCTTTATGTGTTCATGTTGGGAATGTGGCATCTATATGTTAGTGTGGGTGTAGTTTCAACCAAGCACATACCTAGAAGGAGGGGTGGTATTTGTGAGGGTAGTTGTGCGGCTCAGTAGATCCATCCTAAGAATAATTTCCTTGATGTCTTGTCACATGATACCATTTCTACCTTTGATATACACTTTATGATCGATGCAACCATGGATTACCATTATGAGGCAAGGAATATGTTGGTCAACCCAAATGTGGTGGACATCTTCAGCCACCTAAAAATGTACTTGGGTATCCCAAAAATGATGCAGAACCATATAGTTTAAGAGGTTCAATAACCTATATTAGTGGACTAAGATCCAGAGATAATATGCATTTGTAAAATCTGGAATGTTTTAGTAGGTGATCCACATGATGGAAAAGAGAATTCTAGTGTGATTTAGCCAACTAAAAATGGAATATAGGAGGGGTCTTTCTAGTATGAGGTAGTTCAGCTAGGACAAGGATCCTTGGGTTTTATGAGGTGAGGTTGTTGGGTTCCTTGGACCCAAAAACATTAATTTCAAAGTCCCCATCCAATTCGGAGGCTACGTAAACTTATTTAAAGGTTTCCTCTAAGGTAGGTATCAAAGGGAATATCTCCCAAAATTGGTTTGATGTTTTGGGAAAGGGAGACTGTCAGGCACCTGAGGAAAGGATTTAAGGGGAGGTAGCTCATGATGAGTATCCCCCTATGTGGCTGGAGCACCATGAAGAGGACAACGACTCTACCTTGCACTACTAGTCAGTAAAGTCTGAGGAAGTACACATTTCAGAGGATTATTTGATATACTCTTCAAATAAATTAAAGACCACCATCGTAGACTCATATTGATTTATTAAACACACCCATAGGATGCGAAAATGATAGGACTATTCTAATTTACCTTGTCCCATCAATTACATGATCTTTAAGAAAAGTTAAATTCCCTATAGCATGTGGGGATAAAAAACTTAAGGGAATGCCTAAAGATCCTGACATGCATGTAGAGTTGGGTACTCACAAGGAGAAAGAAGCTCAAACAAGAGATACATTAGTCATCGATCAGGTGCATATAGAAAAGGATTTTTTTGGGGTTTGATATCCCCCCAAGTTGCAATGAACTGGTGGAGTGTGATGATTGGGAACTTATTGTCATTTTCAATGAATAATACTTAGAGTATGAATTAGAGATCAATGCACATAGGAGGTGTTGGGAACCAATGGAAAGAATAACTTCATGGAGGTGTTTATCCAAACCTGGGACATGGTGGAAAATAATATTCAATACCTCCTCAAAGAGGATCCGGATTCAAAATCCAATAGTCTAAATGGATTCTTTAGAGAGGTAAGGTTTCTAAAAGGATTAAACATAAATTTATAGAGATTTTCATTATATATGATGTGGGTTTATTGTCAACCTTTATACCTCGAAGGTTTCCCACTTTTTCTTAAAAAGTGTTTTCTTTAATAAATAAAATTATTATGGTGGTGGTGGTTCTATGTCCTAACTATACAACCTATGTCATTGGGTATCATTATACAATAAGAAGAAACTCATGGGTTAGTAACCGAACTAAATGGGACTAGTAGCATCACTCACATCCTAAATAACATGTTATAACCATCCATAGAAAACCTATAGCGATTAAGAATAAGGGATAAACCTCTGATCCTAAAATATATCTAAACGTTATTATAGGATAGAAGCTAACCCGAAGACAAAACCTAGAAAATTTCAAAGACATCCAACCACCGTATGACTAAAACCTATAAAGAGATAAGTACCCATCACTCCTTGAATAATTGAACTCTATAAACAATAAATAAAAATAATCTAACAAAATTAAATATAAGTTTTTGGTTTCCTTATCTCTATTTCCTTTACGTAAATTTATTCCAATCTTTTTTTTTGTGATATATAATTAATTCTATATTTTATGCTCACCATTAAGCCTATATTTCACTTTATATTCCAAATTCACATGTCCACTCCATTATTAACTTTTTGATTTTATATTTTAGAAAATTAAATTCAGTTAGATTTGATACAACTACATCAACATCTAAATGGGATATTGAAAACACAAATTACATGGAATAAATAGGATTTAACCAACCTCGGGTTCACCAATAGGTTTCTGATAGAATAAGACTTTTGTTGAAAATAACTAAGATAAGGATAATCATCATAATGACAAGAAAATTAATGTAGTGAGGAAAACATACCAACACCACCCCCCACCACATCCCTCAGACCAATTTCCCACAACACTTGACCTCGGGGAAGAGTTATAAAATAGAATGCATATGATAACATAAAATAACACCTCCCCCAGATCCATTCCTCTATATGAACATGAATAAGTAGAGAGATACTACATATGCCTGATTGGAATATGTAATACTTACTATATTTAGAGGTAATTTATGTGTGGGTATATTATTAAATTTTAGAGTCATATAATAAATTAGCACATGGGTTTTAATAGGCTGGTTTCAACAAGATAATGTTTGGATTACATAAATTCAAGAAAAATGGATAATTATATTCCTCAAACCTGTACTCCTAGATTTGGTTCTAAAAACACTTTACCTAAACACTATATTTGATACAATGTGAGAGGAAACTATATTTATTTTAAATTATTACCATAGTTTAAGCATTAAAAATTTGTAAATCACCACATAATCATTGGAATGAATGTTTTAGTGTCTTCTAGGACTATTTACATGGGAATCTTATTTTACCATAGTTGTGGTAATTACTTTTTTGTAATGTCTTGGTTTTTCCAAGTATTATTTTTAAATATTATATGGAATTATTTCGAGACCAGGTGTAGAGACAACACCTCATTTTGAGG
This sequence comes from Viscum album, assembly GCA_963277665.1. NCBI lineage: Eukaryota > Viridiplantae > Streptophyta > Magnoliopsida > Santalales > Viscaceae > Viscum > Viscum album. The sequence goes on along the minus strand of OY728163.1, from coordinate 1,059,098,064 downwards.
CCTGATGATCCTAGAATGGTGGATTGAAATTTTTTTTTGTTAAGTGAGTCGGCACTTGTGCGTGGTTGTGGTAGTTACCAAACAGATGCCTGGATTAAAAATCTAAGGGAACTGTTGCATCTGGGATGACGAATTTACCTATGAATGGTTCTAACCTCAACCATTACGGGTCGAGGGAAAAAGTTAATTTTGAGACCTTTTTAGTAAAATAAAATAAAATATATTCGTAATGTTTATTTTATATGGAAACATCTGATGTAGTGCAGTGATATGGAAGCTATTTCTTTAATAAATGCCACGTCATAATGACACATGAATGGAAAGATGGACTCATTAATACTGCAACATATTTTTTAAAATGCCAAAACATGTTTCCATTTTTATTGGGATAATCGAACTTCAATCGTTGGTGGAAGATTGAGAGAAAACTCTCGATGAAGAACGATGAAAAATCAAAGCTGTGTAGTGCTATGCCAACAAAGTTGAAGGATCTCAACGATGGCGGAAGCGTGACACCTTCATTAGAAATCGATCCCATTTGAGGTAGGGTTTTGTTATTTAAATTATTTTCCCCATTTTTTGAGTTTAAACGACAAATGTGGATAAACCACGAACAAGTTTATATACAGATTCATACATTCATGTGGGTGGGTTTTTTTGGGATGATTCAAGGAATCGATCAATGTGAAATTGTTGATGTTTGATTCTGCTCCGTTTAATCCTACTAACGGGAGCAAATCAACAATGTAACAAATGATGGTGGAGGTTCGTTCCATGATTTGTTCATTGGATTTCTTCCCCATTTCTTTTCTCTCTTCGTTCTTCACGTTCTTCATGGGGTGACGAACAATGGATCATTGCGCTTTAGTTTTGCGATGAAACAATCCCAAATTTAGGATTCGACACCACAACAACCTTGTGGAGGTGTGATGATGATATAGGATGACGAATCGGACCGGATTGAGAAGGGTCTTTCTTCAAGAATTCTTCACACGGGTGGATCGTTGCATGTTTTCGGAGCCGATCGGAGGTCTGAAAACAATAGAATCAGCTTCGTGGTGTTGGGGCAACAAAATCCTGGGAGTTTCATCGCAATCGGACAGCCGGATCGACAAACGGGACATCACAAGAGGTGCGCCGGTGAGGAGCGTTTATTTTGGAAATTTCCAGAATACACAGTGTGTACATTTGAAGAATACGTCGTGTAGTACTGGCGGCGGCGGCTAGGGTTTCGAGGGTCCGAAAGAAATCACACAGTGTGTAACCATGGTAACACTGCATGTCATACATTCCCTGAAGCTCATCATGTATTTTGGAAAGTACATGGACATGATATGGACTGCACGACCGTGTACTCCATCTCACAGTTAGGAGGGGCTAGTAACACGGGCCACCCTGTGCACTGATTACATGGGTTGGAGTACACGGGTTGGTAACTGTGTACGGGCACATAGCCAGCGTACACAGAGCCAACCCCAGTCACTCAGAAATAGCGTGTACACCTTACTACACATCGTGTACTCACTTTTATACATGGCCAGCCTTACGACATGGGCCATTGTACACGGGCAGTACCTGGGGTCAGACAACACGGCGTGTAACTTTTCTACACGCCGTGTACTTTTTGGAAAATGGCATGGTCCTCTTGTTCAATGTATCTTCAATGTCTTTCATTTGGGTTAGTTCCCCTTTTTCTCAATCCCCTAAAGTTCAAGGATCATTTCCTTCAACAGGAGTATGATCCCTTCAGCGGGACTTTCTGTGATAGAGTTGGCATCCCTCCGAGCGGCCTGGAGCAAGATCCTACATCCATTCCTAGCCCAAGGTAGAGTCAGGCATCGACCTGACCAACTCTACCAGGCTTTGATCCTATAACTAATTGGTGAATCACATAATTGGTGAATCCTGATAAGTCACGGTATCTACCATGGCCCTAGAAGTGATCCTCATCTGTGTATTGTGATATTTCCCACTCAGGAGTGTGTCTCCCATAATGAGTGCTTCTATCTACCATGATCTTCACACTCAAGAGTGTTTCTCCAATAATTAGTGTATCTACCTCTCGTGATGTTTCCTAATGAATATTACTTCTCAGACGGACGTCATCAGAGCTACCAGACTCGTGGAGTGTGTTCTCCCAGAATGAGTACTTCGTGGAATCTTCGAACTGAATCCCTAGCGGGGGTATTCGGTTGTGTGGATTTAATCTAGACTACGAGTCTGGGTTTTCAGTATATCTGGATTGTGATCTCCTATTATATGTTCAGTAGACATATATTGTGTAGAGGTGATGGTGTCTTTCTTTTGTGTGCTTTCTTTGTGTTTTTTGGGGTCCTCTACTGAGAATTGTTATACTCACCCACGCATAGGCTTTTCCTGCATGTGTTGTGTCTTGTGAAAATGAGCATCCTTTTGACAGAGTATAGGATAGACCAGGATAGGACCGAGCTTTTTGAGTTCCCTACAGGCCGAGGCGTTCCTTCAGCTACGAGCAGCAGTCCCAGTACCTCGTTGTGTTTACAGGTTGGACTTTGCAGTTTTCAAACTCTTGTTTTTTTTGGGCTTTAATTCTGGCCCAGTTTACTTTCATTACTTTACCTTCTGTTGTACTCTATTGGTTGGGTTTAGTTTTATGCATGCATTTTTTTCCTTAATGGTTTTTACATTTCATCATTTTTGGGCTTAGAGATGTGTGTGTGTGTACAGGTTCTTAGGCAATGCCTCCCTTGTAGTAATATGCCTACTCAGTTCTAGTCACCATACCTTGGCCTATTGGTGGTGGGCTTGGGGAGTCATGGTGCGGGGCCCACTGGGACGGGTCGTGACAGAGTGGTATCTGAGGTGGTCATTTCTACCATAGGAAAAAGGGTCTGTGAGATTGGTTTTGGCAACAGTGTTCAGTGTTTTGAGCTCGGCTTTCTTGCCAGAGACTCCAGTGTTGGTGCGGCGGCTAATGTATCCATACACCCGGACTCTGATAAGATGCTTTTCGACTCGATACATGAAAACACTGGTTGTGGGAAAATAAAATAATGATACATGCATCATATAGGAATGGGTTGTTTTTTCCATATCCTTTGTGTCAGCTATACAGATATACTCATTGACCATGTTACGTCTTGTTTCTTACAGGATGCCTCTACGATGTTTACCCACTAGGATTCAGCATCTTGATCATGAGGATGACCCCCTCAGTGAAGAGGCATCGATACAGGGACCAGTTCCCCAGGCATTTCCACCAGGTGGTGCACCCGCAATGCCACCACCAGTGGAGAAGCCCGTGGTATCCGCAGTACCGACCGATGAGGAGCGTAGGCTGAGCGCACTCCATGATTTCCAGATACAGATAACCCTTAGGTTTCGAAGCGATCCCGACCCTTAGGTGTCTAAGGACTATCTTGAGGGGGTTACTAGAGTTTTCTGTCTAGTGAGGACAATAGAAGACCAGATAGTGATCTTAGGGGAGAGCCTTCTTCAGTGTTTGGCCGAACGATGGTGGAGTGTGACCACATAGACTCGCGAAGAGGATACTCTTTAATGGATAGAGTTCAAGAGACTCTTTAGGGAGGATTTCTCTCTGCTTACGCTGAGAGTTGTACGCATCAAAAATCTTCTTCATCTTCAGCAGGGCAGTTTGACGGTAGCTGACTTTTCATCAAGGTTCACCAACCTCACCCGGTACTCAATGGATATGGTCAGGGATCATTACTTCAGATCTCGAACCCTAGAGTGGGGTATACGTAGAGACATTCGATCTAGTTTCATGACTCTATACATTCCGAATTATGTTGGAGTGCTCGAGGGTGATTTTGTGATCAAGAGATTTTTGGAGGAGCAGAGACAGATGACGATAGTCAGTAGTATGCAGACAGGTGCAGAGACCTCAGTAGTAGGGAGTCAATGTTGGACGCAGGGATCAGGACATGAGAGATGTCAGAGGAGGACCCAGCATAGGGGATCGATAGCACAGGGCTCTCAGGCTAGATCCAGTCAACCTAGGGAGAAGTGGTGTTATGCATGCGACGGTATGAGACATCTCTCTAGAGATTGTACAACCCATCGAGCTACTGATTGGGAAGCGGTGGATGGACCACCAAGGCAGAGGCAGAGAGTGGAGCAGACAGACCTGCCAGGTGACAGACATGGAAGAGGAGCAGGGAGAGCTATAGGTTGTGGTAGAAGCTTCGATCTACCTCCACCACCACCCCCAGGAGGTCCAAACCATGCTCAGGGAGCCGGGGGATAGGGGCAAGGACATATACATGTGGTCGAGGCGTACGACCCAGGGACTCCAAGGATGATATGAGGTACAATCTATGTCTTCTCTACCATAGCTCCTGTACTTGTAGACATAGGTTCCAGTCATTCCTTTATCACCATATGTCTTGTGTAAAACCTTGAAATTATGGTAGAACCGTTGACTCGATCATTACTATTGGAGACACCTTCAGGAGGAGACTCGACGATCACACACCTTTGCAGACAGTGTGATCTTACCCTTGGAGGTGAGAGTTTTGGTTGGAACCTCTTGGTGGTAGCGTCGAGGCCTTATGAATTCATTCTCAGTATTGATTGGTTATCTCCAGTTCATTCCCAGATTGATTATTTTAGGAAAATAGTGTGGTGTGTCTGCCATGATGGAATGAGGTTTTCCTCTGTTGGAGAAAAGCAGACCCAGGCAGCACAGAATGGGTTCATGCATATAAGGGTGAAGCCGATCACTCATGAGATGGCTAGACTTACCCTAGGAGAAATAGATGTTGTGAGCACTCAGTTCCCAGCAGTAGTGGCAGAGTACAAGGACATCTTTCCCAAAGATGTTCCAGGATTACCTCCCCACTGGGAAATCAACTTCTGCATCGACTTACACCCCAAGATAGCACTGATTCTTTCATCAGCATATTGGATGGCTTCCACAGAGCTTCGCGAGCAGTGGGTGAAGTTGGAGGATTTCCAGAGCAAGGGTTTCATGATACCCAATTTTTCACCCTGGGAGACGCAGTCATGTTTGCAAAGAAGGAAGACGGGAGTCTGAGGCTGTGTGTGGATTACCGGTGCCTGCACCAGGTGACAGCGAAGAATAAGTATCCACAGTCAAGAATCGATGACCTCTTAGATCATCTGAGAGGGGAACAGTGGTTCTCGAAGGTTAACCTTCAATCAGGTTATCACCAGTTGCGAGTACAGGATGAGGATATACCAAATATGAATTTTAGATGCCGCTACAATCACTATGAGTACTTGGTGATGCCTTTTGGCATGAATAACACTCCCACAGTGTTCATGGGACTAATGAACTATATCTTCTAGTCGTACATGGACCAGTTCGTAGTAGTCTTCATCGACGACATCCTTGTGTACTCGGTGTTAGAGGAGGAGCACGCGATACACCTACAGATGGTTCTAGATGTACTTCAGGAGCACCAACTTTATGGGAAGGTCTCAAAGTGCCCATTCTAGATTCAGGATTTCCACTTTCTGGGACATGTCATCTCAGTAGATGGAGTATCTATAGACCCAGATAAGTTGGAGGTTGTGTTAGTGTGGGAGCCACCTCAGAGCCTGACGGAGGTTTGGAACTTCCATGGGTTGGCAGGATATTATCAAAGATTCATTACTAATTTATCCTGAATATCAACACCGATGATGGCCTTGAACAGGAAGGGGAAACCCTTCATGTGGATGAAGAAGTTCCAATAGGCTTTCGAGTAGTTGAGAAAAAGCTTGATGAGTGCCCCAATTTTGAGGTTGCCAGAAGAGGGTGTCAAGTACATTGTTTTTTGCGACACATCAGGGACCATGGTTGGATGTGTCCTAATGAAAAGGAAATTAGTGATTGCTTATGGTTTTCTCCATCTTAGGCCACATGAGAAAAAATATGCGACCCATGATCTCGAGTTGGCTGCGGTAGTCTTCGCATTGAAGATGTGGTGACACTACCTTATGGGCGAGTGGTTCATCATCTACTCTGACCACAAGAGCCTCAAGTATATATTTTCTCACAAAGATCTGAATCTGAGGTAGTGGAATTGGATAGAGATCCTCCAAGACAACTATTTCAAGATCATATATACTCCTGGGAAGGGAAACAATGTGGAGAATGAACTTAGAAAAAGGTTAAGCTCATAGCTGTTGAGTGAGGAGACAGAGCAGTTAGCTACGTTGATGTTATCTGTCATGGGAAGAGAGGATACAGCTTACTTGCAGTCGAGGGTTGTCACCCCTCCACTCTTACAGTGGGTTAGGGAGGCGCAGCTAGGAGATGACGACTGTGTGGATTTACGTGCTCAGTTATCCACAGGACATACTCTTGATGGATATTCACAAGGTGGGGATAATGTACTTATTTTTAGAGGATGCATTGTTGTACCAGTAGCATTGCAGGAGGAGGTCTTGAGTGAGTTTAATACATCCCCCTTGGTGGTACATCCTAGAGTGGAAAAGATGTACTAGGATCATCGATGAAAATTCTAGTGTTCAGGCATGAAGAAGGTAGTAGCAGAGTTCATTTCCCGATGCCTCACATGCCAGCAGGTGAAGGATGAGAACTAGGTTCCAGTGGGATTAGCTCACCCCCTGGAAGTTCCATAGTGGAAGTGGGATGGAATATCGATGGACTTAGTGATAGGCTTACCACGGATTCTCAAGGGGCCTGATTCCATCTGGGTGATCATTGACCAACTTACCAAGTCGGCCCACTTCCTAGCTATCATGGAGCAGAGTTCCGTAGAGAGCTTGGGACACCTCTATGTGGAGGATATAGTTCGGATTCATGGCGTCCCTTAGATGATAGTCTCAGACCGAGATTCCCTATTTAAATTCCAGTTGTGGAAGGTATTACAAGAGGCCTTTGGAACTTAGCTACGCTTGAGCATGACATTTCATACCCAAACAGATGGTCAAACGGAGAAGACCATTCAAGTTCTGGAGGATATGTTTTGGGCCTATATCTTGGACTTTGGTCGTATTTGAGAGGACCACCTACCACTGGTTGAGTTTGTGTACAACAATAGCTACCACTCCACCATTGGTATGGCACCGTTTGAGGCCTTGTATGGAAGACCCTGCAGGTCACCGCTTTGCTGGAACGACCCCGGAAAGTCAGCGCTCTTGGGGCCACAGTTGGTGCGAGCTACCATAGAGAAGGTGAAGATCATCCGGGAACGGATAGATACTACTTAGAGCTAGCATAATTCTTATGATGACATGCGACGGAGACCACTAGAGTTTGAAGAGGGAGACCACATCTTTCTTCGGGACTCACCTTGACGAGGGTCACAAAAATTTGGTCAGGGTGGCAAGCTATCTCTGAGGTTCATCAGACCTTTCCAAATACTATGCAAAGTTGGCTAGTTGGCGTACCACCTAGCTATACCACCATAGTTTCATTGGGTACATGATATCTTGCACGTGTCACAACTGAGGAGGTACGTGCATGACCCATCACACGTCATCGACTGGGGTGAGCTGGACATCGAGGATGCAGTGACCTTTGCTGAGTACCTAGTGGAGATCGAGGATCGGTAGGAGAGGATCCTTCGTGGGTGATTGATTCCCTTGGTGCGTGTTTTTTGGTAGCACGAGAATCTTTAGGAGAGCACGTGGGAGCGGGAGGCTCAGATCCATGCCCAGTACCCACATATTTTCGAGTAGTCTTTATTTTGGCTTTTCAGGGATGCAAAGCCCCAAGGTGGGGAGATTGTAATGTCTCGATTTTTTTCATGTATTATTTCTTAATATTATATGGAATTATTTCGAGACCAGGATCAGAGACGGCACCTCATTCTGAGGCCTGGTGATCCTGGAATGGTGGTTCAAACTTTTTTTTAATTGAGTCGGCACTTGTGCGTGGTTGTGGCATTTTCCAAACGGATGCCCGGATTAAAAATCTGGGGGCACTATCGCCTCCAAGATGATGACTTTACCTATGAATGGGTCTATCCTCGACTAGTGCAGTTCGAGGGAAAAAGTTAATTTTTGGATGTTTTCAGTAAAATAAAATAAAATAAATTCGCAATGTTTATTTTATATGGAATCATCCTCTATAGTGCGGTGATGGATCAGCTATTTATTTAATAAATTCCATGTCATAATGACTTAAGAATGTAAATATGGACTCATTAATACCAAAGTGTATTCTTTTAAATGACAAAACATGTTTCCCTTTTTATTGGGATAATCGAACATCGATCGTTGGAGGAATATTGAGAGAAAACTATCGACGACGAACGACAACGGATCGAAGTTGTGAATCGCTACACCAACAAAGTTGAAGTATCTCGATGACGGTGGCAGTGCGACACCTTCGTCAAAAATCGATCCCGGTTGAGGTAGGAGTTTTTTCTTTAAATTACTTTCCCCATTTTTATTTTAAATGAAGAATGCGGATCAACCACGAAAATGTTGATCTGCGGATTCGTACATTCTTGTGGGAGGGTTTTGTTGGGATGATTCAGGGAATTGATCCATGTGGAATTTTTGTTGTTTTATTTTAATCCATTTAATCCTTATAACAGGAGAAGATCAACGTTGTGACGAACGATGACGGAGGATCGTTCCTTGATTGGTTCATTAGATTTCTTCCCCTTTTATTTTCTTCGTGTGTTCTTCACGTTCTTCATGGGGCGACGAACAACAGATCATTGCACATCCATTTTATGACACAAAAATCCAAAATTGAGGATTCGACACCAAAATGACCTTGTGTATGTGCAACGATGACAACGGACAATTAAGCAGACCATATCAGGAAGGGAAGTTCTTTGAGCATTCTTCGCGCAGGTGGACCGTTGCATGTTTTTTGAGCCGATCGGAGGTCCAAAAACAATAGAATTGGATTTGTGGTGTCAGGGCAACCAAACCCTGTGAGATTCATGGTGATCAGATGGATGGGTCGACAAATAGGACATCACGGGAGGCATGCTAGTGAGGAGCGTCGATTCTGGAAATTTCCAGAATACACTGTGTGTACTTCCGAATAACACGCCGTGTAGTACTGGCGGCGGCTAGGGGTTTGAGGGGGAAAGAGAGGAATCACAGGGTGTGTAACCCTAGTCACAAATAATGTTGTACTTTCCTCGAATCTCAGCGTGTATTTTGGGAAGTACATGCAAAATGGATGGAGTACACAACTGTGTACTCCATCACACGGAAAGGCAAGGCCAGTACCACGGGCCACCCCATGCACCGATTACACGGGTTAAAGTACACGGGTTGATAACTGTGTACAGGAATATGGACAGCGTACATGGTGCCAAACCCAGTCACATGGACATAGTGTGTACACCGTACTAAACACTGTGTACTCACTTTTCTACATGACTAGCATTACAACACGGGCCATTGTACACGGGAAGTACCCGGGGTTAGACAACCCGGCGTGTAACATTTCTACACACCATGTACTTTTTTGGAAAATGGGATGGTCATCTTGTTCGCCGTATCTTAGAAATATTTTGTTTGGGTTAGTGCCCCTTATTCTTGTTCCCCTGAAGGTCAGGCATTGTCTCCTTCTACAGGATCATGATCCCTTCAGCAGGACTTTCAGTGGTAGAGTCAGAATCCCTCCGAGAGGCCCGGAGTGAGATCCTCTATCCATTCCTGACCCTAGGTAGAGTCAGGAATCGACGTGACCAACTCTACCGGGCGTTAATCCTCTACCTAGCTAGTGAATCACCTAGCTCGTAAATCCGGATGAGTCGTGGTATCCGTCATGGCCCTGGCAGTGATCCTCATCTGTGTATCGTGATCTTTCCCACTCAGGAGTGTGTCTACCATAATGAGTGCTTCTATTGATCATGATCTTCCCAGACAAGAGTGTGTCTCCCGTAATGAGTGCATCTACCTCTCGTGATGTTTCCTAACGAATAGTACTTCTCTGACGGATGTCATCAGAGTTACCAGACTTGTGGAGTGTGTTCTCCTAGGATGAGTACTTTGTGTAATCTTTAAACTGTATCCCTAGGAGGGGGTATTCGGTTATGTGACTTGTCTCTAGACTACGGGTCTCGGTTTTGAGTATATCTGGAATGTGATCTCCTATAATATGTTCAGTATACATATATTGTGTAGAGATGATTGTGCCTTTCCTTTGTGTACTTGCTTTGTGTTTTTCAGGGTCCTTTACTGAGTATTGTTATACTCACCCATGCACGGGCTTTGCCCGCACATGTCGTGTCCTGTGCAGATAGGAAGCCTTTTGACAGAGTTCAGGGTGGACCAAGATTGGACCGAGATTTCTGAGTTCCCTGTAGGCCGAGGCATTCCTTCAGCTATGAGCATCAGTCCCAGTCTCTCGTTGTGTTTATAGGTTGGACTTTGCAGTTTTTATACTCTTGTTGTTTTGTGGGCTTGTATTCTGCCCCAATTTACTTTCAATACTTTACCTTCCATAATACTCTATTGGGTGGGTTTATTTGTATGCATGCATTTTGTTCCTTAATGGTTTTTAAATTCCATCATTTGTGGGCTTGGAGATGTGTGCGTGTGTACAGGTTCTTAGAAGATCCCTCCAATGTAGTAATATGCCTACTCAGTGCTAGTCACCAGCCCCTGGCCTATTGGAGGCAGGCTTGGGGAGTCACGGCACGGGCCCCACTAGGATGGGTCATGACATTTATAATCAAACCACACTTGATCCACTTTTAGACATATCTTAGGTTATACTCATATTTATAACCCGAGAAAAAAAAACATAGGAAAGGGGTGAGCTCAAATTCTTAATAAGTAAAAAATTACCAACATTCCATCAAGGGTTATATCATAAACATATTAGAAAACATAGAAAGGGGAGAAATTTATCATTTAAAATAACATGGAACAATAATTGTTATCCATAATCTATGATAGAAGGACATGTAATCTGAAATGAACAAACTTATATCATGGAAGAAGTTTATGGATTCATGAGACATCATACAAGATTAAAGGTTAATAATCTTAGACATATAGAAATATAGATTCCACTGAATCGTAGTATAACAATGAATAATGAAAAAATCATAATCATTGTAAATTTTATCAATAAATCTTTTTTCATCATGTTCAAACATGAACTTTTAAACAATGTTCCCCATGTCTCATTTACACACAAAAACTTATGAAAAATTCATGTTATCTAATTCACAAAATAATATTTTAAAAAAATATTATGGTATCTCATTTACAAAAAATCATGTGACCAAATTTCCTTTCATCTCACCCACACAACAAACATATAAAGAAATCATCCCATGTCACATTTAGAAAACAAATTGAACAATTATTTTGGCATCTTTGTCATGCAGAATTTCATCATCTCATGTGACATGAAACCATAACCAATTAATTGGATAGTAAAATATTACACAACCCATAAAACATCCATACATATTTGTTCCACTTAAAAACAAACATTCATTATATCATAAATAACCCATGTAAAAAGAATGGGTTCCTTAAATATTTCAAAAAAAATAACATAAAATGAACTTAATAAATCCTAGAATATTAAAAATATGATTTTAAAAAACTGAAAACATTTAACATTACTTTAAAAAAACATTATGAATAGAAATATAATAATTTTAAAAACTTTATAATAATGTGTTCCAATAAAATATCTTTGAAATGGAATAAATTTTATCAAAAAAATTAGAGTGGAAGTGTAACACCCCATGTTTTTACAATAAATTTAATAAAATATATGAAACATTAGAACTCTATTAAACAACACTTTATTTTAAGTATATAGTTATAAAATAACTATTAATCACTTTATAATAAGCCTCTATCACATTTTTTGAGGCCAAAAAAGGCCCAGAAGGCCTCCAAAACTGAGTTTTTAGTCAGGATACCCTGATATTTTAACATTTTGTGGATTTTTAGCCTTGTTTAAGGGGTTATTATTGGATTATTTTGGTGGGGACTGAATTTATTCCATGGTATTTTATTCATATTGATATTATTTCTTTGAAATTTTATCGTTTTTTATAATGCACTGCTATTTGTAATCAAATATATAACAATATATACATATTTTTTATATATTCACAAATAAAAATTTAATTATAAATATAAATAACAAAATATATTTACATGTAAAATATATTAGATTTATCTAAATAATCACTAATATCCATTTTATTTAAAATACCAATATATGAATATTTATATAAATATATATTAATCTAACTATATATATTAATATAACTATATATATTAATATAACTATATATATATTAATATAAGTGTAAATAAATATATTAATATAACTATATATATTAAGATAACTATATATATTAATATAAATATATATTACTATACGAATAAATATAACTAAATATGTATACATATAAATAAATAGATATATCATAAATAAGAGAACAAATAAATATAGGGGAGTGGCAAAGGATTAAGGCGCGCAGGGGGGAGGTCTCGAGATCAAATCTGGGTGGAGGCAGGGGGACGCGCGCATGGGTGAATTTAAGGGGCTAGCGCTGATAAAGGTAGGTTATAGCACTGAAAAAGGGTGATGGGGGTGTGTGCGAGCGATGAAGGGTGCGGGAAAGCACTGATAAAGGGGGGATTAAGCGTTGTAAACCCCCCCTAAGATTGCCAGGATTTTTTGAATTTTTTTAATTTTTTTAAACTTTTGTCAGCACTAAAAAAAGCGCTCATAAAAGGGGTCTTTTATCGGTGCTAAAAATAAGGCGCTGATAAAGGACCATTTTATCAACGCTTCGTTTTAGCACTGATAAAAGACCCCTTTTATGAGCGCTTTTTTAGCGCTGATAAAAGGGGGATTTATCAGCGCTTTTCGGAGCACTGATAAAGGGGACCCCCTATCTTTGTCGGATTTATCAGCTCTTTTCTAGAGCTGATAAAAACGGTACTTTTAGTAGTGTGTGGTAATAATATTCTAAATTTTAAATTGTTATAAATAAGTACTTATGTGTTGTGAATTTTCTATAATTGGATACTTTATGACATTGTAGACCATATAAATTTCAATTTATAATTTTTAAATATTTTTGTGATTTTTAAACAATTTTATAATATGTTATTTTTATAAAATAACAATAGTGTCAATTTTGACACTATTTATTTATTTGAATTTAAATAAAATCCACAGAGAGGATATATTCGAACAAAAATATTTAATAAATTCATAACATTTCATATTTATCTAGAAATTTTGTGGAGAACATTAATTAGTTCATATAATATTTATTTTAATATTTTTAAAACCATTTATTTGATATTTCAATCAATAAAATAATTTCTACATCACTATTGTTTCATGATTAATGATAATTATATTATCTCTAAAAATTATAAATAAATTCTCATGATGTAGATAATTTTATTATCTTTCTCGACAATATTTATATTTGATGTTTTATGAGATTTATCACTAAATTAAAATTACTACACTTATAAGATATAAGAGCGTGACATGATTTCACTTTCGTTGGTTTTAATAATAATTATATCATTTTCATGGTCAAAGGAACATGAAATGAATCCATTACGACCTTTAAGTGATATGGGTCTACATTTATTCATCCAATAGAATTTTGGCAGGTGTTAGGGTAATTTTATATTCTTATTTTTACCATTAATTACCCAATTTACCTTTAACTGTAGTAAATAAAAATTATCGTAGTTGCTATTCATAATATATATAAAAATAAAAGTAACCTATTAACATAATTTTGACCCTTTGAATCCAAATATGGAATCCATTTTTCAAAATTCAAAACACAGAAGTTTCAGTAATTAATTTAAAATTATTCCCCTTGTTAAGAAAATTGGTTTTTACAAGTTAAAACATTGTCAAAGATTGAAATGTTTTTACCTATGAATTCAGTGTTAAAATTAATTATAATGACATAAATTATATTAAATGGTAAAAATATAGTCTATTTATACTTTAAAACCATTTAATTTAATCAGTTAACCATATAAATTATCTTGGTGAAAAAAATTGTTTTTAAGAAACATTTAGCGTGTTTTTCCTATTCATGAAAATATGAAATTTATCATAAAAGTATCAAAAATTTATCCAATTTAAATTTTTATATCCTAATTAAAAATAAGAAGTTTATTATGAAAAATTTAACTTATAAACATGTCAAAAATTATATTTAAAATGGTCGCGCCATCAAAAGGCGGTAAAATTGCATTTTTGAAAAAAAAACTTCATTTATCGAAAATTCATTTTTTTCATATATCATTCGAAAAAATGTGTAAGATGAATTATAATGTCATAAAATTAAAAATTTGGTTAAAACTATTCATAAAATCTAGTTCATAATATTATAATATCATTGTTTAGTAAAACTCGGTATTGCGTACAACGCAAGCTATCGAGGAAGGTTGGTCTTGCATTTAACACAGGCCAAGCCAGTGTTGTGTGTAGTGAAATATTAATTTGGTGTTGCATATAACATAAGACATAAAATATATATTTATATTTATATATATTTATATATTTCTCATAAAATATCAGGTTGTTACATTCTACCCCCCTTAAAATTAATTTCACCCTCAAAATTTGTCACTTCATAACAAACAGATGAGCATACCTCTCCCTCATCATATCCTCAAGTACCCATATATCTTATTCTAAAGTTACTACATAAAACTTTTACCAAGAGAGTGGTCTTGTTTCATAGAACCTTTTCTCTACGATCTAGAATCCCTATCAGTTGTTCTTCATAAGAAAGATCTTGCTCCAGCGGTACAACTTCTGAGCTTAGTACATGTGAAGGATCAAGTATGTACTTTCTGAGGAGAGATATATAGAACACATCCTGAACTCGAGAGATATTTGGTGGAAGTTCCAATCGGTAAGCTACCTTCCCAACATGATCCAGTATTTCAAAAGGACCGATATACCTAGGGATTAGGTTTCCCTTCTTTCCAAATCTCATTACTCTCTTCCAAGGAGATATTCATAAGAACACTTTATCACCCACTTCAAACTCTAGGTCTTTTTTTCGGTTGTCGGAATAACTTTTTTGTCGACTCTGAGCTTCTCTTATGTGTTGTTGAATAGATCTGACATTTTCTTCCATCTCATCACTAAGATCAGGTCCTAATATCATTCTTTCCCCAACTTTTATCCTAGCAAGTTGGAGTTCTGCATTTTATTCAATAGAGAGCTTCATAAGGAGCCATATGAATACTGGAGTGAAAGCTATTATTTTAAGAAAATTCCACCAAAGGTAGGTTTTGATCCCAAAAACCTTGGAAATCTATAGATCAAGCTCTCAACATGTCTTCAAAAGTATGAATTGTCCGCTCAGACTGACCGTCTGTCTGAGGATGATAGGCAGTGTTGAAACTCAACTCTGTTTCTAGAGTATGATGAAGACTTCCCCAAAACATTGAGATAAACCTCAGATCTTGATCAGATATAATGGAAATTGGTACTCCATGCAATATTACCACTTCTTTTACATATATCCTGGCAAGATGATAAAGATAGAAATCCTATCTAATAGCAATGAAGTGTGCCGACTTCGTAAGATGCTCAACTATAAACCAGATAACATTATTGCTTTTGGATGTTTTGGGAATTCCAATGACAAAGTCCATAGTGATTGTTTCCCATTTCCATTCCGATATGGGTAATGGTTGTAACATCCCTTTAGAATTATATCTCCCAACTTTAACATTCTGAAAAACCAAGCATTGAGAGACATATTCAGTGATATCTCTTTTCATGTAATCCCACAAAAATTACCCTTTCAGGTCCATGTATATATTTGTACTTCTAGGGTGAATAGAGAATGAAGAACTATGAGCCTCATCCAGATGATCCTTATTTAATTCTTGTATGGTAGGAATACCAAAATGGTTTCGGAACCTTATTATCCCATCACAATCAAGGTTGAATTCAGGAACATTTATCACCTTCTTTTTAAGCCCAACATCCGCCTTCGGCACCTCTTTAATCTTTACTTGTATAGATGGTGGAACATTAATTTGAGAAAGATAATATATCTACCCTTTAATTAAAATTACATGATCCATCCTTTGTAAATCCAAAAATATTGGATACTTTGTGACTTCATTAGAGATAACCTAGTGTGGTCTTGTCGACTTAATACGTCTTCCACCTTGTTTGATTTCACAGTGTGGTAATTAATTGAGCAGTCATATTCCTTAATCAGATCCAACCATATTCTTTGTCACATATTTAGCTCCTTTTGTGTGAAAATATACTTTAAACTTTTATGATCAGTATAAATATCACACCTTTTACAATAAAGATAATGCATCCAAATCTTTAGTGAAAAGATTACCGCAGCTAACTCCAAATCATGAGTTGGGTAATTTTTCACATGGATTTTTAACTGTTGTGAGGCATAAGCTATCACCATATCATTTTTCATGAGAACACACCCCATACCCTTCTTGTATGCCTCACTGTAGATCACAAACATTTCTCCACTTCAAGTTAGTGTGAGTACACGTTCACTAGCTAACATTCTTTTTATCTCTTTGAAATTCTCATCACATTCCTCCGTTCAAACAAACATAACTCCTTTCCAAATAAATTTGGTTACTATGTTAGATAATCTTGAAAAATCTTTTACAAAACGTAAATAATACCTAGATAAACCAAGAAAACTTCATATCTCAGTTACTGTTGTTGGTCTCGACCATCTTTCGATAACCTTTGTTTTTGCAGGATTCATAGATATCCCGTCTCTTGAGATTATGTAACCCAAAAATGAAAATTTTTTAAGCCAAAATTCACACTTGGTAAATTTTTCATAAAGAATATCCTTTCTCAGGGTCTTTAATACAATTCATAAGTGATATTAATGTTCTTACTTGCTCTTTGAATAGAGAAGAATATCATCGATAATGACTACTACAAACTGATCAAGATAGTCTCTAAAGACTCTATTCATTAGATCCATGAAGATAGCAGGGGAATTAGTAAGACAAAATGGCATCACTATGAACTCTTAGTGTCCATACCTTATATGAAAATATGTTTTGTTGTATCCTCCTTTTTGGCCCTTAATGGACGATACCCTAAATGAAGATCAATCTTGGAAAAGTATTGAGCTCTGCATAGTTGGTCGAATAAGTCATCAATGTGTGGGAGAGGATATTTTTTCTTAATATTGATATTTTTAAGTTCTCGATAATCAATGCAGAGTCTCATTGATCCATCTTTCTTCTTAACAAATAGAACATGTGCTCCCCAAGGTGATGCACTAGGGCGTATTAATCCCTTATCAAGATTCTCTTGGAGTTTCTTCTTCAATTCCTGCAACTCAATTGGGGCCATTCTATAAAGTGTCTTTGAAATGGGCATAGAACCCGGTATGAGTTCTATTGAAAACTCAACTTTTCGATTTGGTGGAAGACCTGACAATTAATCTAGAAAGAAATCATCAAACTCCCATAAATGGGAATATTATTAATCGTGAGTTTTATCCAACCATTTGAGATAAATAACTTTAATTTATTGGAATCAAGGACCCTAAGATGGAATAAATTTCCACTGGAAGGTTATATTCATCCTTGCATCGATAGATAATCATAAATTGATCAGGAATATGAAATTTGACTTCACTTATTTGGAAATTGATATGAGATCCATATAAAGAATTCCAATCCATGCTAAGAATCACATCAAATTCCACTATAGGAAGTATCAGAATATTTACAGGAATCACTTTCCCACAAACTTCAATCGGAGAAGAATTGTAAACTTTTCATGTGACTTTTGTGCCATTATGAGTTGTCACAACTAACTCAAAAGCTAATTGTTGGGGTAGTATGGCGATAAACTTAGAAAATTCTTCAGAAATAAAATAGTGGGCGGATTTAAAATCAAATAAAACATTTTCTACTTTAGAGTGGATGGTATGTGTACCTTTCCCCACTTTGTTATCGTACTCCACATCGCCGATAGAAATTGCATGTGACATTCCTTTGTCTTTAGCCTTAAGAGTTTGTTCATGTTGATCATCATCAACAACCCTTGGATTAGTGAATTTATTGGCATAATTCCCCATTTCCTTTCACTTTTAACATTGAAGTGTAGGATGTGCATTCTCTGTATCCTTTTCTTTATTCGAATCACTAGACATATTTTTCCCATCACTGCGGCATTTGATTGCTCGATGACCTTATTTTCCACACTTATAACATTTACTTGTCCCTTTAAGATAATTCCCTCCATGTTTCTTTCCATACTTTGAGCATAAGGGAAAAATTTTCTTCTTTTTAGTGCGGTCTTTAGATTTTCCTTTGAATTCCATTTTCCTCTTCTTATCAAACCCATATGACTGATGGGTTACTCCAATCTCCATCTCAACCTTGAGAGCACATCGAACAATTTCCTCATAGCTATTGAAGTCCCTTATAACTAATGCCCTTCAGAGACTTGGTTTTAAGCGACTAAATAATCAATCAGTCTTAATCTCAGGTTGGATAATAATCCCAAAGCGTACTTTGAAAGCCATGTAAAATTTTCTTCATAGGTACCAACAGATTCATCATCCTTTTCCTTCAGTTCAAGAAACTTCTTCTCCATCTTTGTTCGAAGAATATGAGGGAAGTACTTATTGAAAAATAAGTTCATGAACTTGTCCCATTCCATGGACTCAATTTAATCCCTTTACCTAGTATTCTTGACAAGATTCCACCATTGATCAGCTTCACCTTCCAAACGATATACTGCTAAGATGACTTTATCATGTTCATAACATTGAAGGACTGAAAATATCTTTTTAGTGGTACTGATCCATTGTTCATCCACTAATGGATCAGAAGAACCGCTGAATGAAGGTGGACGCTGCCTCATGAAGGATTCAATAGAATTTTTCTCCCTCCTTTGCTCGTTTGGAAGCCCTGAGTGATTCATAGCTTGAGAAATTTGTGTGAGCACGGCTACAAGATTTTTCATTCCATCTCCCATATCATTTGGTTGCTCAGGGGGGAAAATCATGCATTGCTTGTCGTATTCAGCATAAACATGGTTCCTTCGGGTTCCATCCATTGACTAAAACCAAGAATCATTGTGTGAGCAACACTAATTACAACAGGAAACCCACATAATCTGAAATAAAATTTCACACTTTAGTTATTATCATATGTTATTCATGGACATTTCTAAAACACTAGTATTGTTTTCTATGCTTACACATATCCTTAGGGTTCTTACTAAGGCTTTCACAACCTAGTTTCCAAATAATGACTATACCTTTCCTCTGATACCAACTATAATGAACCATACTTTACATACATTTTTATTACTTTGGAATTTAAGATTACTTATTACAACATATAAAAAACCATGATAGGACCGTATAGGTATAGTGTCTTTAGAAATTGAGAAACATAAACAACTGATTCATAAATCTTTTACATTGTCTCTCGTTTATTTCATCATATATAGAGTTCCTTTTGTATTATCCTACTTAATAACCTTATTCTTGACCTGGGGAAAAGAAAAAATACAAAGGGTGAGCTCAAATGATCATTAAGTGAAAAAAATGGAAATATCAATCATATCATATTCATAAGAACATAACATTTTGAAAATCTTATCCTGCAAAAGAGATCATAATATCATGACATGGGATAAATCATAGTTGTGAAATGTAGTCCCAATATTCATAACATAAGACATGAAACTCTGTTCCATACACACATAATCATAGAAAATAATTTCATATTAGTCAAGACTCATTTCCAATACCTTCATAGCGGACAAAGTCCATTACTGAACCAAGTTCACTTCTCTTTCCAGTCATGTATCACTGAACCAGATTAACTTGTAGTTCCAGCCATATCTATCTCATGAGATATAAATCATTACCCAATACATTGGAGGGAGATATATGTCCCACCCATCTCATAATTAAACCATTATTATGTGTGCCACAAAATCATAAATCATACATCATATCATAACCCATGTAATAAAAATAGGATTCTTAAACATCATGCCATCATAACATAATTCATATAAGATAAAAGGACTTCATAAAAATAATTCCATAATAACATAATCAAAAAAAATTAATAATAGGGATAGAAACATAACCCTATATTATCTTAGATGGAAAATAATTTTGATAAAACACATGAACTCCATTCCTGAGAAAAATATCTTTTCTACTTCAAAAACAATTTTCTTTTCTCAACATGTAATAAAATTTTAAACTAAAAGAAGTTAATTGAAAATAAACATGAAAACATATAAAGTAAGCTTAAGGGGAATAATTTTATATGAAATCATAATAATCCTTTCATGTCGTATAAGATAAAAAAACATTCTTCTTGCACTTTGGCCGGAAAGGTCAAAAAGTATCTCTTACTAAAAAGGACAAAAGATTCCTTTCATATCTTTTACTAAAAATTAACCAATAGGTAAAATTGGATTTAAACAATTGTAGGAGGATATAAATAATATTAAATATTGAGGAAATATGTATTTGGATGATAAATAATCCCCAGAAAATTCTAAAGTATAAACAATCTCGGATAAAAATGAGATTGTGAGAGTTTCCCTTAGCTTAGGTCTGATATGCTCTGTATGTATCTGAAACAATTGTATAATGATTTAAATAATGTAATTGACTTATTATAGAATCATATAAATTTTTAGGATACCATATATGGTCATATTCTTATCTCTTTATTAGTAATATTTCATTGCTACTTGTTATTCGGGTGTTCATTGCTTTATGTTCTTATGTGTGTTTTGTCCAATAAATTCGTATTCCGATTTTTAGGTTATAGCTAAATCATTTATAGAATGATATTAGTATAATATATATCTGATTTATTCATTCTATTTGTTTATATAATCTTTGTTTAATGAATATCATGTAGAACGAATCACATCGCACAGTGGAGATGGTAAGCTGTAAGTACGCACGAGCGACGATATCATTCCAATAATTTTTGAATTGTATTGGAGTGGATGATAGAATATCTTAGAATTAGTATCATGTTATAATAATCATATATTGTTATTCTTTACACCATTGTACCCATCCATATAAGGTGGTGGTGGAAAACAGATTACACCACGGGGTGGAGACGGTATTCAGTACGTACGTATGCACGCGCGGTGATTTCATTTTCCGTAGGTTGGATAGAAGGTGAAATAGGGTTGTTTCATATATATAATGACATGTCATTATATGTGTGATACTTATGTTATAACTTAATAATGAATCAAATAAATAAGAGGAAGTAGAAGAAGAAATAAATTTGAAAGAATAGGTAAAGGATATTATCTCTTCTTCAATGCGCCTCTTCTAAACCTCATCTTAGGGCACTAAATTTTGTCTCTGAAGAAGACAGAGACCTCTAGTATATTTATAGGGTAGTGGAGTGGAGAAATTTTCAGGGGTTGGCCGATATAGAATGCTCAAAATGGTGTGAGGAGGAGAGGGAGGAGGTTCATTTTTATAAGAGAGGAGAGGGGCACTTTTGGAAACCTCTAAAATATTGATTTATAATAAACTCAAACCCCAATTAAAAACCACCAAAAATGACTCAAATACTAAATTTAGATTATATATGGTTTTAATATCATCAAAAAAATAAGATTTAGACATGTTGGTAATTTATTGTAAACCTTATCAACTTGATTTATCCTTATTTAATCTATTTAATTTTATTTGTGGTAATAATATTCTAAATTTTAAATTGTTATAAATAATTACTAATGTGTTTTGAGTTTTCCATAATTTGATACTTTATGAAATTTTAGACCATATAAATTTAAATTTATAATTTATAAATATTTTTTTGATTTTTAAACAATTTTATAATATGTTATTTTTATAAAATAAAAATAGTGTCAATTTTGACACTTTTCTTTTATTTGAATTTAAATAAAATCCACACAGAGGATATATTTGAAAAAATATATTTAATAGATTCATAACATGTCATATGTATCTAGAAAATTTGTGGAGAACATTAAATAGTGCATATAATATTTATTTTAATATTTTTAAAACCATTTATTTAATATTTCAATCAATCAAATAATTTCTACATCACTATTGGGTCATCATTAATGATAATTAATTAATCCATAAAAATTAAAAAAAAATCTCATGATGTAGATAATTATATTATATTTATGGATACTATTTATATTCGTAGTTTTATGAGGTTTATCAGAAAATTAAAATTATTACACTTATAAGATATAAGAGAGTGACATGTTGTCACTTTCATTGGTTTTAATAATAATTATATATAATGATGTATATATATATGATGAATTTTAATATATATTTAATGAAAGAAATGGATTTAAGTGGGGTAATAAAATAAATAATAAATGGGGTCATGGGGTTGTTTCACATTGAGCATGGAGAAGTTTACTTTGAGTCCATGTGTAACTTGTGGAGGAAGCGGAAAAGGCCTTAATTATTGATAAAAAAAATTAATCAAAGCAATAAAAAAGGTTAACAAATAGAGGATATTTTCAGATTTTGTCAGTGCATATGAGACTTCTCCTCCCCACCTCACGTCACCTCTCTCCCCTCTCTCTCTCTATTATTATCTTATTATTTTATATTTATTATTTCTAAAAACATAAATACTCAATATCTTCTCTAATATTGATCATATTGATGCATCATTGGTTTCATTAGGTTCGTCTCAATGAGAAAAATTTTAATACTATGTTTTTTTAGAAGTAAAAAAGGTTTTGGTGGTCTAATTAAGTTCAAATGTCAACCATTTTCATCTTTTTCATGGAACATAAGGTAGGAATATCTTGAATTTACCACATATTTTATTACGTATAGCTGGCATGATTTACTGTCATGTGTGTGTAGCCTATGAGACCTATGTTTGATTCTTGATCACATTAATTGTGTGTTTGTAGCCTTTGATTTGTTCTTGTGTTTCTTTCATCTTCATTGTGATGATTATGTTTGTAACTTGATTTTATATTGATTTATCCTTTTCATTATGTATTTTAGATGTTTTATTACGGTTAACTATATTATATCATTCAGGTTTGGCCCACTTGGTCACATGTGAGATGTGGCACATATAGGATAACATGTGATATTTGAAACAAGCTTGATAATATCTTCAAAGAGGGATGTGTTAGTCTTGCATCACCATGTAATTACTCTATTCCAGTTAGTGGGATATGTCACAGGCTCTGTGATATCCATACAGGAGGGTTGTTCTAGACTTGGGTCATCATGTGAGATTTGACACATGTTTGGGTTATCCAATTGAGAAAGATGTGCCAGAATTGGATCAACATGTACTTGGACTATCCTTGTTGGTGGAATGTGTCACTTTCATACATCTATCGATTCAAGGATGATGTGTCTGATGGGTTATCAATATTTTATCTATTATCATTCCAAATTAGGTATGTTTCTCCTCTCATGGTTCTAAAGTTGGTAGATTTGTTCTCCAAGGACTTGGTATGTTCTTGGTACTTCTATAATATATTATTTTGATATATGTACCCTATTTATGTTCATGTAATACACTTTTATATTTTATGCACTAATTTTATGTGTTATTGGTGGTGTCTAAATAATTCTTTTACTCACACCATACTCTATAATTTTGGTGCAATTCTAGATTTCATGCTTAGGGATCTGGAAAAGGGAAAGGGCCTTGTGGTGAATAGTTGAGCTGACAAAATCAAAAGATACTGATGATTAAAAATAGAGTTCGAGCAGGATGTAAACTACTATTTTTCTTAGTTTGTTGGCTCACCTCGTACCTTGGATCTATGTTTACTCTGGTTATTGTGTCATTTATGTCATCTTAAGCTTCCACATGTATTACTCTGATTATTTATTATTATTTATATATTTTTTTTATTATTTATCAAACCCATGATACGATATAGAGGGTATAGTATTCTCACTGATGAATTTAGGACCTCGCTTCAATTCGAAATCCTCTTGCATATAGAAAGATGCACATGAGGTTATGTGGCAGTCTAGATCAGACAAGGTGGTTCAGGTCGAGGTGTTAAAAAATAGAATCAAAGGAACATGTTTTTCACTAAACTTTTTATCCTTTACATACGTTGGGATATGTTAGACTGGATTTAGGATGGATGGGAATCAGGAAAGGTAACCATGGAAGTGTTTAATCATCACTGCATTGTGAACCTCCAAGTTAACATTAAGTGTAAATTTATGTTTTTACTATTTGATGTTACTGCTGATTAAATTCAAATTGTGTGAAGCATACGATGTTGATATAGTTATTTATGGGATTTGGTGTCCATCTATGCATCATGTTAGGCATGTAGGTTCACATGCCTTATATACTCATTTCTTGCATTAGATAGAGCCTAATTAATTATATTCTTATTGAAATTATGATATTTCCTTAATGACATATTTTTAGAATTATTTTATTTAAGAATTATTTATTCTATTTTTGAGTGTATATATGTTGAGTTGACTAATATGGACTTAATCATTGAATATGTGTATGGTTTTTTGTGTCTTCCATTCAATTATATCTAATGAAATTATATTGCGCTGATTGTAAACGACTATGGTGGAACTAAAAATGTTTTAATTAAAAATTATACAATTAAAAATGTCCTAATATTAATATGGAAACTCCTATGGTGGGGAATAGTGATTCCATTATCTGAAATGCTCCTCATGGATGAGAAAAATTATTATGGGGATAAATGTAACATCATCGGTTTTAAATGATAATTAAATTTGATTTTATTTAAAAAATTGAAGTATTTTTACGTGAAAATTTAATTTTTCAATACTTGTGTTTATTATGGTTTTATGAAAGGTTAAAATACATTTTGACACTTTTGGAATGTTATATGGAATATTTTTTTAATTTAGGAATCAAGTTAGTATGGGTTTCTGAGGACCTTAGATCCTTGACTTTGATATAATAAAAATATTAAATATATTTTATTTACATATGGATGATTTCCAAAAAATAAAATATCATTCAAATGTTCTCCTACATGAAAAAAATGAGACCACCATTAGGTCTAGTATATAAGATTTAATCAAGGAGTGAAATAATATGTTTGTGCATTTGGAATTTGAAAACATCACAAAAGAGGTTTACTTATTTAATATTTTTTATATTTATTCAAAAAAAAGGAATATTTTCTAAATGGTGTGTAGCATGAGAAATCTCAGACTAACGTTATGTCTAGGATGGGGGCTTTACCTAAGGAAGAATATAATTTTTAAGTGTTTCAGAAATTTAGTTACCTCTAACATATGGGTAATAAAAATTGGTATATAAATATTCTGTAGGGAAACTAGAAATGATAAAAAAAATTATTATTATTGTTATTATTATTTGTGTCGAAGACAAAAATAGAGATATATTTTCATAATTAATGTTGGAGTTGTGGTTGAAATAATAAGTTACCAAAGTAATAATTATGATATTATTATTTTTTATAAATAAAATTTTTTATGTGATTAATAAATATTTATTAATAAATTTTCTATTTTTAATAAAAGTTGATATTGATATATTTATACTAGAAATGGTGATAATGATTATAATAATAATAATATATTTATATCATTATTATTAAATAGGTAAAATTGTTTTCACTGTATATATATATAATGTATATATGGAAAAAATATATATGTAAATATATATACATGTGTGGGTATATATATTTATATACAGGTGTGTGTGTGTCAGTCAGTATTATGTGTATATATATGGGTTATATATATATATATACATGTGTGTTTGTGTGTGCGTGTGTTTATAATGATATATATATATATTGTTGTATATATATCTAATAATGAATTTTAATATATATTTAATGAATAATAAATGGTAATGTGTGGAATGATAAAATAAATAATAATGGGGGCCATGGGGATGCTACCCATGGAGCATGGAGGAGTTTATTTTGGGTCCATGTGTATCCAATGGAGGAAGATGAAAAATACTCAATGGTTTACAAAACAAATAATGAAAGAAATAATAAATGGTTTCTAAATAGGGGGATTTGGGGTGGCAATAGGCACATAGGATATTTCTCCTCCCCACCCACGTCACTTATCTCCTCTCTCTCCCTCCCTCAATTGTTCTATTTTTATTTTATTTTTATTATTTATCCAAACATCAATACATGATATCTTCTCTAATATTGATCTTATTGACACATCATTGGTGCCATTAGATTCTTCTCATTATGTATAATTTTAATCCTAATTTTTTTCAACAGAAGAAAGGGTTTGGTTTTCTAATTGAGCACGAATGTCAACCCTTTTCATCTTTTTTCATTGCACATAAGGTTGGAAGCTGTTGAATTTTTCACATATTTTATTATTGTTATTTGGAATTATTTCTTTTAACACATGTGTAACCCGTGAGACCTATGTTTGACGATTTATCACATAAGTTGTGTTTGTGTGTCCTTGGACATGTGCTTCTATTTCTTCCATATGGATTTTGATGATTATGTGTACCACTTGAATTGACTTGATATTGATCTATATTTTTCATTATTTATACTACAAGTTTTATTTCTATCTATTTTAGTTGATCATGTAGGTTTGGTTGGTCTCATGTGAGACATGACACATGTTGGATGACATGTGAGATTTGACACATGTTTGAGACTCTCTTCCGAGAGGGATGTGTCAGATTTGTGTTAGCATGTTCTAGGACTATTCAAGTTGGTGGAATGTGACACATTCTTGGGGGTATCTATAAAATATGTATGTTCTACACTTGGGTTGATATGTGATATTTGATGCATGTTTGGGCTATCCACTCTAGACAAATGTGCCAGACTTGGGTTGGAATACATTTGAATGTTTATAGTTAATGAATGTGTCACGTTATTGGGTCTATCAACTCGAGGAAAATGTGTATCTATGGTTACATATGATCTATCCAGAATAGTGTTGAAGCAGGTATGTTTATCTTGACATATTGTTGAAGTGGGTAGAGTCGGGCCCCAAGAACTGGGTATGAGCTTGGTACATGTGTGATACATTGTTATTATATATGTATCCTATTTATATTCATGGAATACACTTTTATATTTTATTACCTGATTTTAAAGGTTGTTGGTAGTGTCCTAATGAGTCTTGTACACACACCCTACCCAATAATTTTAGTGTAAAAGTATATTTCATGCTTATGGATCCATTGAAGGGAAAGGGCTCTACGGTTGATGGTTGAGTAGGTGGAACAACACGATTTTGATGAAGCTAGATATAGTTTGAGTGGGACATCAGATGTTGTTTCTTTATTTTACTAGCTTAATTCATACCTTGAATCCATGTTTAGTCAGGTTATAGTATCATGTATTTCATCTTCAGTTTCTACATGTATTACTCTAATGATTGATTTTTATTTATATATTTATGTAATTCGTTTTTTGTCCCATGAAATGATACAGAGGGAATAGTCTCCCCATTAAAAGATTTAGACCATCACTTCTAGTCGGAAGCAACTTACATATGGGGAGGCATGCATGAGGTCATGTGGCACTCCATCTTGGACCCAGCGGTTCGAGTCTGGGTGTTACACCAACACCAATTGTGGGGCCCTACTGTAGAATTATAATATTATTTAGAAACTCATTGTATATTTACATTATTATTTGATTCAATGCTTCTATAAACATGCTACGAAAAAATTATTTAATTGGGGTATAATCCAAAACTTTTTTTTGATATTTTCATTTTAAAAAACTATAAACAAATCAATAATTAACAAGGTAATACTGATTTCTTCGTGAAACAATCCTCAAAAAATTTTAAATAAAATAACATTTTTAACTCTTATAATAAATTTTAAATTTAAACAAATAATAGATATAGTTTTATTTAACACCTAACATGGATTTAAAAGTTTATTAACATGTTTTATTCTTTATGTTACAAAAAACTTGGCATGATTAAATGGGAAATTCCTAGAAAATAATAATCATGGGAAACTATCTCTTGATCACAATTCATCATTAGTGAAAACACATTAGCATGATAATTCTACGATATATTTAATTTGTAACATAAACATGTTGGTTTATCAAGCATCAAATCTTAAGGTAAAATTAGACATGATATGCTAGGAAAAGAAACTATCAACTATCATGAACAAGATAATAAAACAGAATATAACATGATTACAAGGGTTGGAGAACATCTGCATATATCACTAATTCATAAACCAACAAAAACTATCATAAATGAATATCCTTGTCCTATAATTCAAGATATTAGAATTATTATTTCTCCCTTTATAAATTTCTACACTGAAATCAATTCATTTCCACTCAAACTTGTCTAGTAAACCAACAAGGTCCTTACATTGGATCATAGGTGGTATGTATAATATTTTTCTAGTAGCTCTCCTCTTCCTAAATAACATGATAGGTTTAGATATCATTGTCACCCTAAAAATCCCATGCATCCTCTCTAATTCCAAAATTCAAGCTTCATCATATCTCTCAACAATTATCACTAATATAATTTTTTCATGACCTCCCCCCCCCCCATCCCCTCCATTAGTACCCCTCCAAGGCTAGTAGTGAATATGGGGATGACCCCATAAGCATACCTCCAATAGGATCCAAGTTGGTGACTAGAATATAGTGTATCTGTCATGCATATGGGACATAATGCCCTAAATTTAAACCCAAAAAGAGTCATAAGATACACCAAAAAAATTATTATATAAATAAATGTATAGGCCAGTAGTTTAAATCCTATATATGGTTATAATAAGTATAATTAAATATAAACAAGTAAATTCATAACAAGGAACCTAAGATCCACTTTAGATCTTATTCCCCACCTCAACTTATATAATAACAGTGCTCCCATTCTCCCTTGAACTATCCTTAAAATAAGATCATGTAACATTGTAGAGGGGAGATCACTTCAGAGTACTTGGAAGGGTAATATTTCAAATAAAAACATTATTAAGTGAAATCAATGTACTGAGTAAGATATGTGTAGAAACACTAAGTTAGAAAAGGGTGGAAAGAGAATATGTTTAATCAACCATATCCAAAAAAATCACAATCACCACTTTTTTATCATCACTTTTATCCACCAAATAATTATTATTTCAAATATCATGAACAATATACAAAACCCATGCCATCAAAATTAATATAGATAACCAAAATCTCGAATTAATATAATTTTTTCCACCTTCCCTATAACTAGAATGTTTCCATCAAAAAATAATAATAATAATTTAATTGAAATGAAATTATAAAACATATTAAGAAATTGAGGCCTTGAGAATATATTTACAGTGATAAAAACTATCAAATTATGGTATTTACAACTCAAAATAGTGGATAGAAGATAGAAATACCCCACATTTAATGATTAGGAAGTTGGAAATAGAATAACATCCTAATAATATCATCATTCTTTCAATTACACCATGAAACTCTAGCAGATTATCACAACCAATTTCTCTACCCATGAAAAACAAACATCCATCCCTTCATATTCCACCACCAAATATCATCATATCACATAATCTCGGCATTGCATCATATAAAATATCTTATAATAAAATCAATATAAATATACTAAATTATTATTTAATAAATTCTAAATATAGATTGAATGTAGGGAAAAACATAGTCACATAATAAGGATGTTTCATAACCAATGGGTAATTTTCCATTAATGCGACTTCCCAAACCCATGTGCCACTAAATGGAGCTTTGATCCTGGTTGTCCAGATGGCCTCAATCCCATCTCCCCAAACTCCAAAGCTTCTGACTAGAAGTGAGTGCCTAGGGTGGGTCTGCAGGGAGACTATACCCTCATTACTAGAGTTTAGCATAGTGGATAAATATAATAACATATAAATTGTGGAAACAATATAAGTAAATATATGACACAATACATATCATGCACTGTATAACTGGACAAATAACCCGATATAGAGGAAGTAGATAGAAATAATAAACAACAAAAAAATGGATAACAGTACTCGAAGCTAAAAACTCAGTCATATAAAAAATATTATGAAATTGTTTGTTAGGTCTTTGAAAAATAGGAAAACATGGATTCAAGGATGTAGGAAATACATGTTATATAAAATTAGAAAAAGGAAGAAAAAAATTATCCATAATCCCAAGCTCTAGCTCGGTCATCTGCTGCCAAGCTCAATTCTAATGCAAGAAAGAAAAATCAAGAGTCCAAAGAAGGACGGTTCACCTTGTCAACATCTATATACATGTAATATTCCTGGGAACCAATGGAATCTCATATAGTTTGTGATATAAAAACTAATAATGTCACCACTAATTGTTTCTATATCATCAAGTCTGTGTAATATAAACTGAAATAGTGTACAGGGTTACATATATAAAAGTAAAGTAGTATAGTAATGTAAATACACAGTACTTGCTTCGGCCTCAACTATTGTCAGAACATAGAACCATTTAATTTATTAATTATGTACCATTTTATATAGTAATTCATGTGAGGTATAACCATCGCTAACATCATATCATGATAATGACAATAAAGGATCCAAGGTATAATGAGTAATCCTTCATGATAATAATAATAGAAGGGGATCTAAGTAATAACAAAGGAATCCTTAACCTCAAGGGTCGAGTCAACTAAGAAATAATATGTAGCCTAGATAGAGGGTGTATGTGTGTAATCAAAGGGGCATCACCCAAGTAATTCCACCATAATATGTTCTAACTTGGTCTGAGGAAATAATCCAAGGTAAAACGGGATAAGAAATGACAATTCCCAATGGGTGTATCCATGATGTCTCATCTCTATAGATGACACGCTACATCCAAGGAGTGTTTACAAGGAATCCTATTATCTATATGATTATGTATTGATCATAAAGTGTCATACCGAACACCCACTAGTAGACGAGGATCGTATTCCAAGTGGGCATCAGCCAACCAGTATCCATGAATCAGAATGAAGTCCATGAGTGCTCAAGGAATTACCTTGAGAATAAAAGGCTGGATCGAGTCTGAAAACTTATCTAAATATTTCAAGGTTCATATGAAATAGGCACCTTATATATGATTCACTAATTATTAAAGGCCATGAAATATCCATTCCATTTAATAAGTTAAAGGGTGTCACTCCATTCCATCCATGATTGTGTCAAGTCATTTAAAGGACATGAAACAATTTAGTTGTTTAATAAATTGATCATTAGTTTGGTTCACCCCACTACCATTTATTAACATGGAAAGGCGTGTTACATGCATGCAACCTAGTCATTATTTTATAAATTTCTACAACGAGTGATATCTATATGTATACTTGTCATTAAGAGTCTAAAGGTACATTTAATTAATTAGAAAACTTTACTTAGAACTATCTGGTGAAATTATCATTTTCAAGGATAACCATTAAAATTCATTTATTTAATTAAACACTTCAATTTATCAAGGTCAAGTCAAGGAACACCTGAGCAGTGAAAATGATAATCAGAAAGAACCACTAAAGTCATAATTATGGAAAAAATCCAACTTTAGTTGGTCGATGTTGAGTTCATAACCTCCAACGATGGATAACATATATAAAAGGGTCTTAGAATATAATTATAATGAATATTATAAAGTTGCATTAATTTAATAGTCCACTTCTGATGAAACTATTGTGCACACACTATAGTAATTTATAAAATGGGGAAACTTAAGGGATGAGTTATAGACCACTTACCTTATGCTTGTATGACTCTACTCATTCAGTATCAGCTTTCAGCTTTTCCTAGATCAGAATAGATATGAATACTGGACCGACACCCTAAAAATATGGCATATAAGCCTTCATCTAAATATCATCATCTAGGGGAATAAAACTATGAATGACTAAAATGGAATTTTGTACGTACTGATGTGCATCCGACATGATGAATGGGGATTGAATCAAACTTCAAATGGACAAAACAGATCAAAACCAATTGAAGTAGTATTGAAAGCTTCAAACTAGGAGAGGAGATTCTATGATGTCCACTAAAAAGATAAAAATAAGAAGAAGTTTAAAATATTATATCATTAAGGGTATTTTCATAAATTCACAAAAACAAAAAATGCATGCAGTTTGGCCACACAGTTGGCCAAACCATGCACCACCCATGAGATAGAACTCTACTAAAAACTATAGGCCATCCATACATACATGTAGTCCCTAACATATGGTTTTGGAAAACAAATTATCCCTACATAAACCCACTATCCAGCCCCGTGTGGTTAGTATATACAATATGGGTTGGTTCATATGGTTTCTACTAACCTTATGATGAATCATTTTTCTCCACAGTCTAGGGTTATTAGATCTGAAAAATCCCCGTAAACCCCCAAAATCTTTATAAACTAATTATTCATCTAGATTATGTCCCAAAAAAATAATTATACCAAATATAAAAGGATTTATATCTTAGATAAAAAACATATTTTCTTACAGTCTTCCCCCTTAAAGGAACTCATCCACGAGTTCACCATCCCATGGTAGAAAAACATCATTTGAGAAAAGATTTTGCCACTGGGCATGTACGTCATCCTGTTAGTCCCAATTATCACCTTATAGATGTTTATGCTTCCATAGATCCTATACTAAAGGGATATTCCAACCTTATAGATCCCTCATGCTCCAGTCGATTATGCATATAGGATACTCCTCAAATGAAGAATTTCTATCTAACTCAACTTCCTCAAGATAAAAAGTATGAGATGAATCGTCATGATATTGGAAAATCTATGAAATGTGTAATACATCATGCATGGAATAGAACCTATGAGGTAGTAACTTCTAATAGGATATAGGTCAACTCTTTCCATGAAATGTTCCTACGTAACTAGGTGACAACATAACTTTTATCTATATCTTTCTATGCTCGAGCCTGTTTGATACCCATAAGAAAACACAATCCCTAACCTCAAAATCTTGTGTTCATTAATGGAGATCATCCTATGATTTATTTATAGACTAATAATTATAAATATGCTTCCTGATTAGCTAAACCTGCTCTGAAGTATCATACACAAGATGAGGACCCGGTAGGGCTACCTCTCCTCCTCTGACAAGCATAGGGGTGTACGGTACGTCCTACTATACAAGGCCTTGAAAGGAGACATCTAAAATGTCTAAAAAACATATTATTATAGTAAAACTCAATTATATGGATATAATTATGCCAATAGGCATTAAATTCATTGATTCATGATTGGAGTGCATCCTTTAACACATGTATCACATGTTCCGACTGGCCATCAGTATGAGGTTGAAAGGTTGAGATCAGAAGCACTAGTGTACTCATAGCTCTTTACCACACCCATTAGATTTGTGATTTAATGTGATTATCATTATATAAAATGATATTTTGAGGGACCTCATGTGTATATATGATATCACAAATACACATTCTTCCCGTCTCATCTAGTAATAAATTCTCCCAAATAAGAAGTAAGTGGGATAATATTTCTAGTTAATCGATGAAAACCCAAGCTATGTCACTTCCTCAAGAAGACCTCATTAATATAACTAAAATGCCTATGGAAACATCTTTCCATTTTCATTATGGTACTAGAACTGGTTGTAACAAACCTATAGGTCACCAGTGCTCCACCTTCACTTACTAATAGGTGGAACACATAGTGATAAAACCTATTATCTGATGTTTCATCCAAAACCACCAATACTAGTGTCTCATATCTTGATACATATTGTATATTCTTAGAAGAAATTACCCCTGAGAATCATTGGAATTGTGTATCTATTCATCTCCCCTACCTTTAGGAACCCAGACACAACCATTTATATCTAAAATGGTGTTCTTGTCTATAGACCAATCCAGAGTCGGGTCATATCCTGAGATACTCTCCTAGAGAATCAAGCCTTCAAGATATGGGAATTTATTTGTCTTTACCATCCAAGGGAGTGAAGAGGTAACAATCAGGGTTGTAAAAGAATGCTGATCATGACCCCCATGAAACTCTGGATGCTTCTCAGAAAAGAGGGCCACGAATTTCTATTCATCACTAGCTTCCGATATGGCATGTTCTTACGTTTGTTAACTCAATTCATCCACTACCGGATTAAATTTTAAAATTTTATAGGAAATATCAAAAATCAATGGATTGATGATATTTGATCCATATTCACTATATTGGATTTAATTCACACTGTATAAAGATATATTCATAAGACTTTGATCAGTGTTTCATCCCTGCTTCATCTTCTGGGAAACTTACCTATGTAGTTTTTCATAGAATGACTCATTATTCAATCAATATAGATATTTTGGGATCTAAAATCTGGTTTAAAGGAATATCTCATAAATATAGCTTCCTAGTTTGGATAATCAACAATAATTCCTTCCCAATGAATGATAATCTTTAGCGCATCAACATTATTTTGGATTTTATGTTTAAATTTTTTCATAATACCCATTCGAAAACCATTTTTCATTTGTTCTTTTATAGTGAATGGGAAAAATATTTTTGGTTTCTTGTATTAACTTTATATACTATTGATGGAAGAGTGAATTTGTTGGATGATTTTTTTATGAAGTGTATGGAAACTCTCAATCAAGATCGCCCAATGGACAAGGGGTGGATCCACTTCTCAATTACATCCTTTTGGATTATATGGAATTAAAATAACCAGTTTTTCATCCAAGGAACATAGTTTACATATAGTATATTCATTCCATGGTCTGGGATTTCTTAAATTATTTTTTTAATAAATTAAAAGACTTATCTTTGCCTCAGGTTTTTCTTTCTCCCACCCATATTGGAAGCTCATCTGGTGAGGTGTATTATGGGAAGAGGGGAACATGATTATGGGTAAAGTGAAAGATTTATGGGAAAGGTATTATGTTGAATATGGATGGATCTTGCCTATAATTTATTATGATAAGAGGTGGTGTTGTTTCTGACTTTCTTGATTTATTCATCCTATATTTCTCATTTTATTTTTGTAAGGGATATTCATTTGCCACAGAGGCCTTGGATTTACTTTAAGGTCTTAAATTATGTATGGAATGTTCAATTTATATTTCAAAAGAGTAACTTGACTCCTATATTTTTTTAATTCTATGAAAGGTTAGTAGGAGTGTCCTTGGAAAATTATTCATCACATTAGGTCCTAAAACTCCTTACTCAATATGAATTTGATTGTTTCTCACACATAAGAGGGGAACATGTTGGAAGATTTTTTGGATACTAAAGGTAACATAGATAATGGGATTATGGTTTTTTCAAGATATGGTTCTCTTCCTTTTTAATGTGTTATAATTTTATGAGGGGAATGCCTCAGTCACCATAAATTTTGGCCTTTAGGACACTTTTATTTCTTTTTATGTTTTCTTTTTTCCTTTATGTATTCTTAATAAAATATTTCAATTGGTAGTCATCACCCATCAGATCATGTCTCCAGCAGCATAAAGCGTGGACAACTGCTACTAATGCAAGGTCTTGTGTGGGGTAATATCTCTCATGAGGCCTCATTTTTTAGATTCTATGAAACAAATATGCCCTCATGAATCATCACTACTCCCAGTATGATGAATAATTCATCATAGAGCACTATATATCCTCTTCCAGGATCTATCAAAATTAGAATTGGTTCCATGAAAGGCCTTTCTTTCAGTACTTAAAAGGATTTATCACATGCTTCTAACCATAGGAACTTAACACTCTTCATTGTAAGACCATTAATAGCTAAATAAAGGTGTGATAAGTCTTATATGAAACACATATTATAACCATCCATCACCAAAAAACATTGTATTTTAAAAACTTTATTGGGATACTCATAGGAAACAATGATACTCGCCTTTTCAAGTTCAACTGATATTCCTAATTTTGAAATAATATGACTCAATAAGTGGAATTTATCGATCTAGAAGTGGAACTTAGAAATCTTGGAATAAATATGATTTTCTCTCAATGTACTCATAATAACCTCAAACTTATTATCATGGTCGCTACAATTGTCATAATACACCAAGATTTCATCCATAAAGACTACGAAATAAGAATATAGATAGGGGTGGAAAACTCTATTCATAAATTCTATGAAAACAGAAGTAACATTCATAAGACCAAAAGTCATAACAACATACTAATATAGACCATAACTCTTAAAAATGTTGTATGAGGAATTTATGATGGCCTAATTTGTACCTGATGACAGCCTAATCTTAGGTAGATCTTTGAAAATACCCTAGTTCCTCATATCTGGTCAAAAAGATCATATATTTGAGGTAGTGGATACCAGTTCTAAATCATAATCCATTTCAACTGTCTTTAATCTATGCATAGAAAAAGGGTCGCATCTTCCTTCTTGGAAAAAAGAATGGGTCAACCCCTGGAAGAAGTATCAGGTTGGAAAAATCCTTTGGTCTCTAAGTCCTCCACATATCACTTGAGATATGGGATCTGAGTAACTGATATCTTGTAATGAGGAATTGAAACTATATCCTATCCTAGAATGAGCTCCAGCATAAACTCTATCTATCTATTTGGAGGTAATCCAGATAAATCATCATGAAATATGTCCATGAAATAATTTATAATAGGATCATAATCAATCTAAGGAAAAATCTTCTCTTCCATATAAGGACTAAATATATGGGTGCTCACTCCACATATCCAAATACATGATATGAGGCCAACCAATCCATACCAAGAATGAAATTGAAACCAATAATCTTATGAATAATTAAGTCCCACTAGAAAGGGTAACTACCTACCTAAAGGGGACAGACCCTGCATTGGCGGGTACCCTCTGACTACACTCTAAATGGTGTATCTAGGGTCATTAAACCATAGTATTACAAAATTTCTAGGATGATACTTTATATGATAGATAAAGAGATGAAGGAGTGTGAATTACCTATATCAAATAAGGTATACACTATATTGGAGGATACTAAAATAGTCCATCATACTCTAGATGGTGTTGTACTTTGATCCTTGAGTATTGTATTTAAAGCATTCAACTGACTCGATCCATGTCCCTATGTTGTAGCTAGACTACCCTGAGTATGACCGCTCTACTGGTGTGGTTGATAAAAATTCTAGCTACCACAACTATGAAATCCTCCTCAGATAGTCATGTTAGTGCTACTACAACTCCCTACCTAATATTGTTTAAAATACCTTAACCCTAAAGGTGGAGCTGGTACAAATCCTCTTCCACTATAACCATATGAAAATGTCCAATGGAATCTTTGCAGATGCCCCGTATAGCCACAATCATAGTACTCCATCAGGTCTAAAATGCATTAATGATTTATATTCCCTCATTATTCACACATATATAATACAATGGAGATGACATTGTGGTTACCCTAACCACCACTACACTGACATGTAACCTTGAAGGAGCACTTTCTGTTGTTGGAAGAACTACAAGCCTTCCTTGGTATTGGTCCTCTATGTCTTGTACTGTCACCTTCCCTCATGTTGTACTTGGGGATAAGATCTTTATTGATGACATCAGATAAAGTAGGTTGGTGATAAAATTCACCTTAGTACATATGGAATACTGGACCCCATTCTCAAATTGTCTAACATGTGAAATCTCATCAATGGAAAGAATCAATTAAAAGTGTTTCAACACAGTAAAATGCAATGAATAATTCATAAATAATATAGTACCCTTCTCCATATGCATGGACTATATGAATAAGTTAGCTCTCATCATTTAAGGAAATAATTTATCATAGAAATTATTCAAAAAATTATCTTATAAAATGACCTTATGGATACCATCCTAGGTAGTTACATCACACCAGCGCATAGCCGAATCACGCAGTATATAAGTACCAAGATTGAACCTATACTTTGGAGGAATCAATAGATGATAAATGATAGATAGAGTGGCCTCCATCCAACAATCAGCAGCCTGAGAACCTTCACCCCCAAGAATGTTGGAGAATGTTGATGCTAGAAATCATGTGTCAGATGAGCCATCATATGTGCGGGTCATGAAAACACTTTCATGGAATTCATCAAATGTAGAAAACTCTCACAAAGTTGATTTTTAATTACCAAAATAGGTATAGTAGGTGAATTCTTAGGTGGAACTATAGGTTGGATCCCTAGTGGATTATGTCTCACCACCTCTGGATCATGATCATTTCCATCCTCCATGTGCACGACACGAGGACTTCATGGGGGAATGTCACAAAATATTTCAAGCACACGCCTCAAAAATGATTTGAATAATATAGAATCACAAGAGGAAGAATAAAATAATAATAATGTCTCACTAACCATAGTATAATACCCCATCTACCTACTTAGAAGGCTAGGTATTCATAGGTATTATATTTTAAATTACAGGCGTTCTAGTAGATGATGGTTCAATATCACTTTGCCCCTTCATTTACTGGAAACCATTTATTTTTAAGTTTTTTTCACATTGTGATGTTTGATTTTTATTATAAACTTATATAAAATAATGATTGAAATAAATTTTCATTCCTAGTGAATTAGGGCCCAAACACATTATCACTAAAATAAAAACCAATTGATATTTTTAGTTAACCTAGTCTACATTTGATCTCAGATTATAACGAGTTATATATAATGGCTTGACATGGTAAAATGCCCTTTCCATCCCATGAGGGCCCACACACCTTATGAACTGCAACTAGAAATCACTCAATCATTGCTAAGGTATAACAAATGAATAATATAACTATCATATCATTACTCAATAATAACATGAAAAAAAGAATTGCAAGCAATGAAATTCACCTATATTATATGGAATATGCATGGCTGTCATTTCTAGGTGTCTGTGATGAAGCCTGATTGATGTTACTTTCCATCATCTCATCAGGCCTAGGATAAAATTTAAACCAAAATCAAAATAATAATAATAACCATCACATATAATGTGCATCACCCAATAGTGAAAGGATATCAACTAGAATAGGAAAAATTATAATTATTATTATTATTATTGGAAACTCAGCATTTACCCTGAACATGGGTTAGATATTCCCAATCACAGCTTATAACGAAGTTTCAAGAATTCCTAATATCATGTATACTATCTTAAAATAATAAATGAAGAAATGAACTTCTCTAATAAGACATTATGACGTCCCAAACTCGGGTTCCACTCAAAGTTTCCCTGAGCCTGGTTGGCCTCATGTCCTAAAGCGCATCCTCTCGAATGTCAGAGGCTTTCGACTAGAAGTGAGGGTCTAGGGTGTGTTTATTGGGAGACTATTCCCCCGTTACCATATTAAATCACAATGGATAAATATAATAAGAGGTGAATAGGGGAATTAGTATAGAACATCCCAGTTTTGGAAGCCACCCAGAGGCGCCCCATACCTAGTTGGTCACATGGCCTCAAGCGAATTTTCCCAAACGCCAGAGGCTACCGACTAGCAGCGAGGGCCTTGGGTGTGATAGTGAAGAAACTATGCCCTAATTAGAAGAGTAACACAGTGGATGTAAAACAAATAGAAGTAACAAAAGCAAGAATAGTCTATAAAAAGGTAAACAGCGCAAGACTGTAAATGTTAAAATAGAGCACACATATATATATGAATGATGCATGACACATATGTCAAGGAATGTATCCAAATAAATCACAATGCTAGAATATAACAATACAAAAACAAAGTAAAAAAAAAAGAAATCAAGTAAATAACTCCTTAGAATCGCAAGACATAGATTGGTCCCATGCTCTCCAACCCCACAGCAAATCAAGTACCGGAAGTAGAAGGGTGCTTTCCCTTATCTATACCTGTAACAATATAATTTGTTTTCACCCAAAAACATATCCCAAACAGGGTGTGAGACTAAATCCCAGCAGGAAACCACCACAATATCTATGCCTAACAGTCCATGAGTATATTGTAGGTAAATTACAAAAATTAGTAAACAAGGAAGTATGAAGTAATAACAATCCACAGTTTAAAATATCAAGAAACAACTAATCAAAGTAGATAATCACAAATGGTATCCCTATGAGAAGTACGCATAGCCAATCCGCTCTGGTTCTGCCTATAAACATAAGCAAATAGATAATACAATAGGTAACCCTCTGGGAAGTACTCACAGCCTAACCCCTCTGGTCCTACCTAAAAAGTACAGGCAATCCTCTGGGCAGTACACTCAGTCTAACCCCTCTAGTTAAGTTAAATCATAGACTCTCTGTGGAAGCACTCGCCATTAATTCCTCTTATAGTATCGTATTGGTAACTTAAGGTGCTATAGGGAAGCACTTATGTCTCATTCCATGTGTGGACCATGTCAAGGAACTATATATACTCTGAGGAAGTACTCAATGTCAATTCCCCATGCAGTCTCGCATCGTAAGTAAAACAGACACTCAGGAGAAACCCTCAATGTCCATTCACTTTATGGTCTACTACACGAGGTTCTCACGGATTTGTTTAATTCAAGAAAGCATAGAAGCATGTATCGTCCAAATTAAACCTCAATAACTACTTGTCTAGAAGTCTACAATATATCATCATGTCAGAACAATAGTCACACCATCCTTCCACTAGGAATGGGAAAGTAAATTGCAGCCTAACAGGCAAACTAGACCCAACAGTGAAAATAGGCAAAAAAAATGCATGGAAAACACATCCAAAGAATAGAAATTAACCCTATTAACTTATAGTTAACCTCTAATCAAGCATACAAGCATAGCAGGAAAACAATAGGGCTAAAACGGTAAATGTGAAATACCTCGTTCTTGGGTGTTGGGAAAAATTGCACATATAACTCAAAGAATCTCAACGGAAAGTCAGAAACCAACTACCTCAGCATTAGTAGATCAATATACTTGAGTCTCAGGGCTTGAATTTCCATAGAACACCGAATATCTACAAAAAATTCTAGAATGGTCAACAGAGGATAACTTAAGAAGTAAGAGGAATCATGAAACGAGGCTCAAGAAGAAGAGAGAGCTTATTGAGGTGATCCCAATGCAATCAATGGTGGTCAAATCGGATATCAGATGCTCAATCAGGGACTCATAGGAAGATTGTAGCCTTATGGGAGCTCTCGGTCGAACCAAACCTAGAAGAAGGTGTTTCTGGCGATTAGACACAACCTCGGTACGTTTAATAAAAAAAGAAAATACATGGCATGTACTTTGGAAATACACTGCATGTACCTACCATTTCCATACTTCGATTTAGGTGTCCTCCAAGTCACCCCCTACATGGTTGTGTGCATGGCCACTACAAAGAGTGTACTCAGAAAGTACACGGCGTGTACTCAGAAAGTACATGGCGTGTACTCAGAAAGTACACAGTGTGTACTTTGAAAATTTCCAGAAATTCATCTTTTTCTCAAAAAAAACCAGAAATGGAAAACATGCCTAAAAAATAAGATTAGGGTTCTTAAAAACTTCCCCCTTATAGAAATTTGTCCCTGAATTTCACTAGCAAGGCAGCGTAGAAGAAGAAACCCCGAACAGCTCCGACCAATGTAATCGTACATCAGACACCCTTTCCTAAGTCTTGTCATGTACTCACCCGTGCTGCCAAAGAACCTATACCAGAGGAACAGACCAACCATTAAGAACCTTTGTACTTTGATCAAAAGTCTAGATATGATGCTCCTCGAATGATGCATCCACTTCCAACTCAACCTCCTCGGGTTGGAAAATATGAGATGGTTCTGAGAAGTAACGTCGAAGCTAAGAAACGTGGAAACGTCGTGTTATCCTGGTACCTATGAGGTAATTTCAACCGATAGGCAACTGGACCAGCTCTCTCCAACACCTCAAATGGCCCGATGTACCTCATCAAAATCTTACACTTTCACTTAATCCTCTTGTGTCCCAAGCTCAGTGTGACATCCAAGAAAAACCTGATCCCCGATCTTAAACTCCAGAGGTCAACTCTGCTGATCAACATAATACTCTTATCGATATTGTACAGTAGCCATCTCCTTTCAAATCAACTCTATCTACTCTGAGGTCTCCTGAACATGACGACGTCCCAAAAAAGCTACCTCTCCTTCCTCCATCCAACATAAGGGTGATCGGCATGGCCTACCATACAAAGCCTCATAAGGTGCCATATGAATAGTTTCTTGAAAACTATTGTAGTAGGAAAACTCCACAAAAGGTATGCTCTTCTCCCAAGAACCTAAAAAATCCAGAATAAATGCTCGAAGCATGTCCTCAAGAACCTAAATCGTACTCTCGGACTGGCCATCTGTCGGGGGGTGGTAAGCTGTACTCAAACATACTTGTGTACCCAAAGCCTTCTGAATCCCCTGCCAGACCTGAGAAGTACAACGTGCATCTTTTTCTGAAACAATGGAGTTTGGAACTCCATGTAATCACACAATCTCAC
Organism: Viscum album; assembly: GCA_963277665.1. NCBI lineage: Eukaryota > Viridiplantae > Streptophyta > Magnoliopsida > Santalales > Viscaceae > Viscum > Viscum album. The sequence goes on along the minus strand of OY728163.1, from coordinate 1,059,055,749 downwards.
AGATGTACAACCATCCTAGCTCATCAACACTGAACATCTTCTTGATCGTCAAGAAGTGAGAAACCTTTGTGAGTCTGTCAATGAGAACCCTAACTACATCATTCCCTCGAGGAGACCTCAGTAAACCTGCCACAAAATCCATTGCGACACCATTCCATTTCCACTCGGGAATGGGTAACTGTTGTAAAATCCCTATAGTTTTCTGATGCTCCGCCTTCACCGGCTGATAGGTTGAACACCTCATGACGAAACAAGAAACATCTTTCTTCATACCTGGCCACCAATACTGATGGTGTAGATCATGATACATCTTGGTGACACTAGGATGAACTGCCCAAACTAAGTAATGAAAGTCCCACATCAGCTCCTCGCGTATATCTACCGGCACACATACATTCCCCTAGAAACAAAAGATCACATCCTCGCCTATGGTCCATCCAGTAATAGGGTCCTCTCTGGACACACTTTCCCATAGAACTAGGCCTTCGAAATCAGATTTCTGCCTCATTCACTCTATCAAGAAGAGTAGAGGTAAAAACTACAGAAGAAAGAACAGTCTACCCCTTAGGTGGAACTATAGGTTGGATCACTGGTAGATTATGTACCACCACCTCTGGATCATGATCATTTCTACCCTCCTGGAGCACGACATGAGGACGTCATGGGGGAATGTCACTAAAAATTTCAAGCACACACCTCAAAAAATGATTTGAATAATATAGAATCATAAGAGGAAGAATAACATAAGAATAATGGCTCACTACCCAAGGTATAATACCGCATCTACCTACTTAGAAGGCTAGGTATTCATAGGTATTATAGTTTAAATTACAGGCATTCTAGTAGATGATGGTTCAATAGAACCTTGCCTATTCATTTACTGGAAACCATCTATGTTTAAGTTTTTTTCCACATTTTGATGTTTTATTTTTATTATAAACTTATATAAAATAATTATTGAAATAAATTTTCATTCCCAGTGAATTAGGACCCATACAAATTATCACTAAAATAGACACTAATTGATTTTTTAGTTAACCCAGTATACATTTGATCTTAGATTGTAACGGGTTATATATAATGGCTTGACATGGTAAACTGCCCTTTCCAACCCATGAGGGACAACACACCTTATGAACTGAAAATAGAAATCACTCAATCATAGAAAAGGTATAATAAATGAATAATATAACTATCATATGATTACTCAATAACAATAGGAAAAAAATAATTGCAAGCAATAAAATTCACCTATATTACGTGGAATATGCATGGCATGTGAATTCTAGGTTCCTGTGATAAAGCCTGATTGATGTAACATTCCCTCATATCATTAGGCCTAGGATAATATTTAAACCACAATCAAAATAATAATAATAACCACCACATATAAGGTGCATCACCCAATAGTGAAAGGATATCAACTGTAATAGGAAAAAGTCTTATTATTATTATTATTGGAAACTCGGAGTTTACCCAGAACATGGGATAGATATTCCCAATCACGGATTATAATGAAGTTTCAAGAATTCCTAATATCATGTATACTGTCTGAAAATAATAAATCATGAAATGAACTACTCTAATAAGACATTATAACGTCCCAAACTCGGGTGTCACTCAATGGTTCTCCAAGCCCGATTGGCCGCATGGCCTAAAGAGCATCCCTCCGAATTCCAGAGGCTTCCAACTAGTAGTGAGGTCCTAGGGTGTGTTTATTGGGAGATTATTCCCTCGTTAATAGATTAAATCACAATGGATAAATATAATAAGGGACGAATAGTGGAATTAGTATGGAACATCCCAGTTCCAAAAGCCACCGAGAGGCGCCCCGTACCCGGTTGGTCACATGGCCTCAATCACATTTTCCCGAACGCCAGAGGCGGCCGACTAGCAGCGAGGGCCTTGGGTGTGATAGTAGGGAAACTATGCCCTCACTGGTAGATTAACACAGCAGAAGTAAAAAAAATAGAATTAATAGAAGTAGGAATTCTCTATAAAAAAGTAAACAGTGGAAGACTGGAAATGTTAAAATGGACCACACATATATATATATGAATGATGCATGACACATATGTCAATGAAATTATCCAAATAAATTACGATGCTGGAATACAATAGTACTAAACCAAAGTAAAAAAAGAAAACAAGTAAAAAAGTCCTTCTAATCGCAATCCATAGCATGGTCTCATGCTCTCCAACTCCACAACAAATCAGGTACCTGAAGTATAAGGGTGCTTGCCCTTATCTATATCTGCAATAATATAATCTATTTGCACCAAAAAGCATGGACCAAACAGTGTGTGAGACTAAATCCCAGCAGGAAACCACCACAAGATCTGTGCTTAACAGTCACTGAGTATATGGTAGGTAAAGTACAAAAATTAGTAAATAAGGAAGTACTCATAACTAACAATCCACAGTTTCAAATATCATGAAACAACTAATCAAAGCAGATAATCACAAAAGGTAACCCTCTGGGAAGTACCCACAGCCAATCTCCTATGGACCTGCCTAGAAACATAAGAAAACAGATAACACGATAGGTAACCCTCTGGGAAGTACTCACATCTTATCCCCTCTGGTCCTACCTAAAAAGTACATGAATCCCTCTGGGTAGTACACTAAGTATAACCCCTCTGGTTCAACTAAATCATAGACTCTCTGAGGAAGCACTTGCAGTCAATTCCTCTTATATTCTCGTATCGGTAACTAAAGGTTATCTAGGGAAGCACTTATGTATCATTACCTCTGTGGCCCATGTCGAGGAACTATAGATACTCTGATAAAGCACTCAACGTCAATTCCCCTTGTAGTCTCGCATTGTAAGTAAAACAGACACTCAGGAGAAACCCTCAACGTCCATTCTCTTGATGGTCTACTACACTAGGTTCTCACGACTTTGTTTAAGTCAAGCAAGAATAACAGCATGTATCAGCCAAAGTAAACATAAAGAACTACTTGTCTAGCAGTCTACAACATATCCTCATGTCAGAATAACAGTCACACCATACTACAACTAGGCATGGGAAAGTAAACAGCAGCCTAATAGGAAAACTAGACCCAACGGTCAAAAGATGAAAAACATGCATGGTAAAACACATCAAAGAATAGAAATTAACCCTATTCACATACAGTTAACCTCTACTCAAGCATAAAATCATAGCAGACAAACAATAGGGATAAAATGGTATATGTGCAATACCTCGTTCATGGGTGTTGGGAAAAATTGCACATATAACTCAAAGAATCTCAACGGAAAGGAACAAAACACCTACCTCGATGTTGGTAGATCAATATACTTGACCCTCAAGGCTTGAATTTCCTTAGAACACTGAAGATCTACAAAAACATCTAAAATGTTCAATAGAGGATAACTTAAGAAAGAAGAGGAATCATGAAACGAAGCTCAAGCAAAAGAGAGATCATACCGAGGTGATCCCAATGAAATCAACAACATTTGAATCGGAGATCAGATTCTCAGTCGGGGGCTCAGTGGAAGATCATATCCTTATGAGAGCTCTTGGCCGAACCAAACCTATAAGAAGGTGTTTCTAGCAATTAGACGCGTCCCTGTTACGTTTAATAAAATAATAAAATACAAATCATGTACTTTGGAAATACACAGCGTGTACCTACCATTTCTGTACTCTACATTAGGCGGCCTCCAAGTCAACCCCCACATGGCTGTGTGCATGGCCACTACATGGCGTGTACTTATAATGTACATGGTGTGTACTAAGAATGTACACGGTGTGTATGTACACGGTGTGTACTTCGAAAATTTCCATAAATTCCTCTTTTTCTCAAAAACAACCAGAAAAGGAAAACATACCTAAAAAATAAGATCCGGGTTCTTAAAAACTTCCCCCCCTTATAGAAATTCATCCCAGAATTTCCCTAGCAAGGTAGCGTAGAAGAAGAAACTCCGAACAGCTCCGGCCACTGTAATCGTACATCAGCCTCCCTTTCCCAAGTCTCGTGTTGTACTCACTCGTGCTGCCAAAGCACCTATACTAGAGAAACAGACAAGCCACAGAGAACCTTCTCATAGTGATCAACAATCCAGATAGGATGCTCCTCGAACGATGAATCCACTTCCAAATCAACCTCCTCGGGTTGGAAAATATGAGACGGGTCTAAGAAGTAATGTTGAAGCTAAGAAACGTGGAAAACTTCATGCTTAGCCTGATACCTCTGAGGTAATTACAACGGATAAGCAACTGGACCAACTCTCTCCAAAACCTCAAATGGTCTGGCGCACCTCACCAAAAGCTTACCATGTCTCTTAATCCTCTTGTGTCCCATCCTCGGTGTGACACAAAGAAAAACCTGATCCCTGATCTTGAACTCTAGAGGTCATCTCTGCTGATCAACATAAGACTTATTTCGAGATTGTGTAGTAGCCATCTACTTCTGAATCAACTCTATCTGCTCTGAGGTATCCTGAACAAGACGAGGTCCCAACAAAGCTACCTCTCCTTCCTCCAGCCAACATAAGGGTGATCGGCATGGCCTACCATACAAAGCCTCATAAGGTTACATCTGAATAGTTTCATGAAAACTATTGTAGTGGGAAAACTCCACAAAAGGTATGTTCTTCTCCCAAGAACCTCAAAAATCCAGAATACATGCTCGAAGCATGTCCTCAAGCACCTAAATCGTATGCTCGGACTGGCCATCTGTTGGGGGGTGGTTAGTTGTACTCAAATTTACTTGTGTACCCAAAGCCTTCTGAATCCCCTGCCAGACCTAAGAATTAAAATGTGCATCTCTGTCTGAATCAATGGAGTGTGGAACTCCATGTAAGCACACAATCTCATGGATGTACAACCATCCCAGCTCATCAACACTGAAGGTATTCTTGATCGGGAAGAAGTGAGAAACCTTCGTGAGTCTATCAATGAGAACCCAAACTAGATAATTCCCTCAAGGAGACCTCAGTAAACTTGTCACAAAATCCATCGCGACATCATTCCACTTCCACTCGGGAATGGGTAACTGTTGTAAAATCCCAATAGTTCACTGATGCTCCACCTTCACCTGTTAATAGGTTTAACACCTCATGAAGAAATGAGCAACTTCTTTCTTCATAATTGGCCACCAATACTGATGGTGTAGATCATGATACATCTTGGTGACACCAGGATGAACTGCCCAAACTGAGGAATGAAAGTCCCACATCAGCTCATCATGTATGTCTACTAGAACACATACGCACCCCTGGAAACAAAAGATCCCATCCTCACCTATGGTCCATCTAGGAATAGGGTCCACTCCGGACACACTTTCCCGTAGAACTAGGACTTCAGAATATGATAGCTACCTCATTCACTATATCAGGAAGAGTAGAGGTAACAACTACAGAAGAAAGAACTGTCCACCCCTATCTGTCATGAACCATCTGATGCATCTCAGAGAACATATCCATAAGCTTACACTCACTGCTAGCCTCCTGAACAGCCTGTATCTAAGTCCTTTTTCTCAACGCATCATCCAATGCATTGTCTTTCCCATGCGTGTTGGAAAGATCAAAGTCAAAGACTGATGGTACTCAACCCAGCTTTGTTGTCTCAAATTCAGATCACGCTCAGTGAAGATGTTCTTGAGACTCTTGTGGTCGGTGAAAACCACAAAATGCTCTCTTAGAAGATAATGTCTCCAACAGCGTAAGGCATGAACAACTACAGCCAACTTGAGATTGTGCGTCGGGTAATTCCTCTCATGTGGCCTCAACTATCGAGACTCGTATGTAACGACTCCTTCTCCCTCCATAAGCACTGCTCCTAGCCTGATACCTAATGCATCACAGTACATTGTATATCTCTTTTCTGGATCTGGCAAGACTAGTATCGTTGTTGGAGTTAGCCTCCCTATCAGCTCCTAAAAGGATTACTCACAAGAATCTGACCACAGGAACTTTGCACCATTCTTAGTCAGGCCTTTCAGTGGCACTTCTAATCATTAAAAGTCTTTAATGAAGTGTATGTAGTATCCATCCATCCCTAGAAAACTTTTTAACTTAAAAATGATCTTTGGCAGATCCCAGGAAACTACTACTCTCACATTCCCTAGGTCTACTGACACTCCTATCTCTGAGATAGCATGACCAAAGAAGTGAATCTGGTTCATCCAAAAGTGGCATTTTGAGATCTTAGCAGATAATTGATGCTCTCTCAGTGTACTCAAAACGATCTCAAGATTTGTGGCATGGTCTTGTCAATTGTGAGAGTACGAAAATATATCATCCATGAAGACCACCACGATAGAATCCAAGAATGGATGAAACTCTCGATTCATCAGTGCCATGAAAACTGCAGGTGTGATCGTGAGACCGAACGACATAACCATATACTAGTAGAGACCATACCTACTTCGGATGGCTGTGAGAGGTATATCTGATGCTCTAACGTGCAACTGATGATAACCAGACCTTAAGTCAATCTTCAAAAACACCCGGGCTCCTCAAATTTGATCTAAGAGATCATCAATCCTAGGTAAAGGATATCGGTTCTTGACCATCAACTGGTTCAACTTCCGATAGTCCACACAAATCCTGAGGGTACCGTCTGCATTCTTCGCAGAAAGGACATGTGAACCCCAAGGAGAAGTACTGGGTTGAATGAAACCCTTTTCCTCCAAATCCTCCAATTACTTCTTGAGCTACTGGAACTCTCGTGTAGCCATCCTATAAGTAGAAATGGAAACCAGTGCTGCTCATGGCACTAGCTAAATAGAAAATTCTACCTCTCGCTCTAGAGAAAAACCTGAAAAGTCATCTTTTAAAACATCCTTGAAATGATCCACCATTGGAGGGAAGTCCAACTGTGGAGTACCCTGGTCATCCAGATATAGACTAGAAATATGGGCTATAAATCCTCCCAACCCATGATGCTATGGTCCCTCTCTACTCACCTGGATATCCCACTTTCCCTTATGAAGAAACGATACTCCTTCTGGTGATGTAAAACTCACCCTACGATGATAATAGTTGACGATTACCTAGAAGGGAAATAAGAAATCCATTCCAAAAATGACATCATATCCTGTCATCTCTAGGACATAAAGGTCCCATAAAAAGTGACACCCACCAACCTCTAGGGGGAACTCCTTGAACTGATGTATACTTGCGGTTCTAGTCCCCATCGGAGTGTCTAGTCTCATGATATTAGTAGAAGAAAAGATGTAGAGACCAAGACTCTCCACAACAGCAACAGACATAAACCTCTGGGAAGCCCCTATATTGAAAAGAGTAGAAGCTAAAACTGAGGCAACTAAGATCATACCTCGAACTATAGAGGGTATAGGATCCTACTCCTATTGGTTCTACTCCACTGCAAAAGTCTGACCACCCTACCCTATTGTCACTGAAAATCGGGTGACTGGATACTATGGCCACGACCTCCACGTCGGCCCGAACGGCCGGAAGAACTCCAGTTCCCAGACTGGTGAGAAACTGGTGGTGCTGCTTCTAAATGAGGAGTCATATAAGAACCCCTATCACCAGCTTCTAGTGAGAAGATCTAACAAAAGTGATGAATACGACCCATCTTTCAACAATATTGGCACTCCATTGGGTATCTCGGGCAATCTGGCCTTGTATTCTCGCTCTTCCCACACTGGTAGCACACCACCGGAATACTGGAAGAAGTTTCTCACCTCCTTGGATCATCGTATGAGGAATACCTATGGCGCTTTCTACTGTCAATAGGAGGGATACTAACTCCAAATGCCAAGCCTCCCTAGCTCAAAACTCCAGAATCCCTCAGATTGCACTCTGTGATCATTACCTAATTGATAATAGAAGTGATTGAAGTCAACTGGAAGATGTTCACCTATGATCGGATGTCATGCCTCAGACCATCCTCAAACATCCTTACCAGGAATAACTGATCACCTTCTGAAATATGTGTGAAGCGTTGTAGCTCAGTAAATTGAGAGGAATACTCCATGATAGAAAGTGTACCATGCTCCAGACTCATAAACTCTCGGGCTCGATCATCCCACAAGGTCCTTGGATAGAAGTAGTCATAGAAGATACACTGAAACTCATCCCACACCATAACCTGTTGTTGTCCAGCTTGTCAGATCACATCCCACCATCTCTTGGCCGAGTCCCAAAGCATGCAAGTAGTGATCTTGACTCTCCTCTCTAGAGGTGTCTTCAGATGCTCGAAGATAGAAATCATGGATTCTATCCATGACTTTGCAGCCTGAGTTCCTACTTCCTTTGTGAAGGTGGGAGGATGTTGATGCTAAAACACCCACGTCAAATCTTCCATTGACGGGGCAGGAGGCGGTTCTCCCTAAAAGTTCTACATAATCCTCATAAATACTTCCCTGAACTATACATCAACACCTGTGTCTGGTATAATGGCTTGTGCCAAGGCTAGAATAATACAAGGATCTATAGGTAGCTCATTATCAAGCATATCCGGTGTCTGATCACTACCCTGTAGCTGGAAAAAAACCGGAGGACATCTCTACGGCATGACTCTGTAAGGTCAAACACACACCTTAGATCAAGATTATCAAGGACTGAAAACTAGAAGGTATAATAAGGGAACATGAGAAAGAAACATTCATGTTTTGTAGAACATGACTAAACGGCATGTATGTCCCCTACACGACGTGTTCCCATAAGCCAAACACATGGGCGTGTACTCTTGCCAAAACTGGTCATGTAACACCCCAAACACATGGCATGTTTTCCTAACACACAGCGTGTACTTGAATTCTATTTCCCTTCCCGGGTCCTTTTACACGGCTAAAACACACAGTTCTCCTTAAAACAAGACTACATGGTGTGTTTGTGCCAGACACGGTGTGTACTAGGTGAGCTTCACTGACCCGTGTTGTTAGTAACACGGCCAGATACACTGATCACACCTCACGGCATGTTCCAGATAGACACGGCGCATTCTAGGAAAGATAAAACCGACCCATGTTGTTAGTTACACGGGCGGACATGAGTTCAACACAACACAACATATATGGATGATACACGGCATGTTCACCCTAGGATTTCCCTATCCCGTGTCTCTACCCACATGACTTATGACATGGTTAGATACTACACGGTGTGTACATATGGCACACTGCGTCTACTTAAGAAAAACGGTTTCTTCCTGAATAGAAGAATGCATGGCATGTAGTCAAAAAATAAATGGCGTGTATTCTGTGCTTTTCGAGATAGTAAACCTAAAAAACTACTCTGGAGCCCATAAAAACACTAAAACAAACATTAAAGTGCCAAATTGGGATTCGTGAGGGCCCATACTCCCCTTGAATCGAAGCTTAGCATATCATACAAGTTATAAACAAGGTAAACAAGGTAATGATCCACCATGTTCTGATCCATGGGGGTCCATAACACCTCAGGAACAAAAATTTGGATTTCATTCAAACAAACCTTACAAAAATTTGATACCCTATCAAGCAGCAGAGATTATTTCAATGCATATATCACAACAGCATGCATCTCCAGCAAAACATCTATCACAACAACGTGAAATCTCTAATTCACCCTATATGGCATGGAAAGAATGCATGACATGTGATTCTAGAAAGTGCCTATATGATGCATGATATTTCATACCCACATCTCATCGGGTTGCAATAGGAATAGAACCTCAATAACTTCAACAGTAATAGCACAAAACATGCGAGTCACCCAATGGTGAAAATCAATGCAACCGTAAACTTCAAAACCAGAAAAATTGCAATAAACGAGGTAGATTGGATTTTTCCTATACACCGGTTAGCTACTCCTAGGAATAGCTTATTACCAAGTACATATTCCTTCCTATCCCTGGCTAAAGGCTCCAAATAGTAAGTCAAGAGAAAAGAATCCATCTGATACCACTTTGTAACGTCCCGGTTCCGGAAGCCACCCAGAGGTGCTCCATACCCGGTTGGTCACATGGTCTCAAGCAAATTTCCATGAACGCCAGAGGTTGTTGACTAGCAGTGAGGGCCTTGAGTGTGATAGTTGGGAAACTATGTCCTAATTGGCAGAGTAACATAGCGGAAGTAAAATAAATAGCAGTAACAGAAAAAGTATTAATCCATAAAAAAGTAAACAGCGGAAGAGTGGAAATGCTAAACTGGATCACACATATATATATGAATGATGCATGACACATATATCTAGGAAATCAGCCAAACAAATCACAATTCTAGAATACAACAGTACTAAACCAAATTACAAAAGAAAGAAAGTAAATAACTCCTCAGAATCACAAGGCATAGCTTTGTCCCATGCTCTCCAACTCCATAGAAAATCAAGTACCTGAAGTAGAAGGGAACTTACCCTTATCTATACCTGCAAAAATATAATATGTTTGGGCCCAAAAGCATGGCCCAAATAGGGTGTGATACTAAATCACAGCAGGCAACCACCATAATATCTGTGCCTAACAGTCAGGGAGTATATGGCAAGTAAAGTATAGAAATTAGTACACAATTAAGTGCTCATTAGTAAAAATCCACACTTTCAAATATCAAGAAACATCTAATAAAATCAAATAATCACAAAAGGTAACCCTCTTGGAAGGACCCACAGCCTATCCCCTCTGGTCCTACCTAGAAAAATAAGAAAACAGATAACACAATAGGTAACCCTCTAGGAGGTACTCATAGCCTATCCCCTCTAGTCCTACCTAAAAAGTACAAGAAAAGCTATGGTCAGTACACTCAATCTACCCCCTCTGGTTCATTTTAAGCATAGACTATCTGAGGAAGCACTCGTTGTCAATTCCTCCTATAGTCTCGTATTGGTAACTAAAGGCACTCTAGGGAAGCACTTACGTCTCATTCCCTCTGTGGCCCACGTCTAGGAACTACAAACACTTTGAGGAAGCACTAAATTTTAATTCCCCCTGTGGTCTCACATCATAAATAAAACAGGCACTCTGGAGAAACCCTCAACGTCCATTCTCCCTATAGTCTACTAAACCAAGTTCTTAGGACCCTGTTTAAATCAAGAAAGCATAGAAATGCATATCGGCCAATGTAAACCTCAAGAACTACTTGGATAGTAGTCTACCACATATCAGCATGTCAAAACAATAGTCACACCATCCTACAACTAGGCATGGGAAAGTAAACAGCATCCTAACAGGCAGACTAGACCCAATGGTCAAAACAGGCAAAACATGCATGGGAAAACACATCCAAAGTATATAAATTAATTCTATTCAGATAAAATTAACCTCTACTCAAGCAGACAATCATAGCAGGAAAACAATATGGCTAAAACGGTAAACACGCAATACCTCATTCATGGGTATTGGAAAAAATTTCACATATAACTTAAAGAATATCAACAGAAAGGCACAGAGCACCTACCTCGGTTTTGGGAGATCAATATACTTGAGTCTCAGGGATTGAATCGCCTTAGAACACCGAATATCTAAAAAAATGTATATAACATTCAAAAAATGATAACTTGAGAAATAAGAGGAATCATGAAAAGAAGCTCAAGAATAATAGAGAGCATACTGAGGCGATCCCAACACAATTGACGGTGATAGAATCAAAGATTGGATGATAGATTGGGGGATCATATGAATATTGCGGCCTTATGGGATCTCTTAGACAAACCAAACCTAGAAGAAGGTGTTTCTGGTGATTATACATGACCACGGTACATTTAATGAAAAAAAAGAAAATACATGGCGTGTAATTTGGAAGTACATGGCGTGTAACTGCCATTTCTGTACTCCACTTTAGGCGGACTCCAGGTCACCCCCCACATAGTTGTGTGCATGGCCGCTACATGACCAACATATGGCTACCTGTTGTAATAGAGTACACATCGTGTACTCAGAAAGTACACGGCATGTACTTTAAAAATTTCCAGAAATTCCTCTTTTTCTCAAAAATGACCAGAAAAGGAAAACATACCTGAAGAAAAAGATATCGGTTCATATATAGTATAATTAAACATATGGGACAACACATAACAGACACTACAACATTAGACCAACAACCCATCGTAGGGGAAGTATACATAAATAATAAAAAGTAGAAACAACGGATAATAGTACTCAAAGATTAAAACTGAATCATATAAAAAATCTGATGATAATGTATGTCATATATCTAAAAAATGGGAAAACATGGATACAAGTAAGAAGGTAATACATGCTATAAAAAATTAGAATAAAGAAACCAAAAATTATCAAGAATACGACACTCTAACTCGATCATCTACTACCAAGCTCCATCCTAATGCAAGTAAGAAATATCAGGTGTCCAAAGCAGGATGCTTCCCCATGTCAACACTTTCACGCATTTAATATTCCTGGGTACCAATAGTGGCCCAGATAGGGTATGAACAAAATCTCAGTTGGCCACCACCAACAACATCAATAACATCCAGTCTTTGTAATTTAACTGAAATAGTGTGTAGGCATTCATATATTAAATTAAAGCATTAAAATAATGTAAATACTTAGTACCTGCTTCCACTTAATCAGGTGTCTTAACATATAACCATTTCATTTATTAATTATATTCCAGTTTATATAGTAAGTCACATGAGATATAACCAACACTGACAACATATAATAATAATAATAATAAATAATAATCCAAGGTATAATGAGGCATCGATTGTGATGATAACACTAAAATATGATCCAAGTTAATAACCAAGGAATCCTTGACCACAAGGGTCGATCCAACTCAGTTATAATTTGAATCCTGGATAAAGGGGGTCTACGTGTAATCCAAGGGGTGTCGCCCAAGGCACTCCATTATAATATAATCTCACCAAGTCCCATGAATTAATCCAAGTTAATTCGTGATAAGTGATAACTAGGCCCAATGGGTGTATCCATGGAACTGCATGTGTGTATACATCACGCTAGATCCAAGGAGTGTAACCAAGGAATCCTAATATCTAAATGATAATGGAAGGATCCTATGGTTCCATACAGGGCATCCACTAGTATACAAGGATCAGGATCCAAGGTGGGTATCAACCTTCGAAGCCAATATCCCTAAATTGGAAGGGCATCCATGAGTGGCTAAGGCAATCCCTTGGGAATCCAAGGCAGTCTTGAGTCTAACTACTCCTAAAAATATGTCAAGGTATGTATGCAATAGGAACCTTATACTTGATTCATTAATTATTTAATACCATTAAATAGTGATTCCATTTAATAAGTTTATGTGGGCCACTCTGTACCTTTCATTAGTATTATAAGGAATTTCAAGGGCATACAAACACTTAGTTCATTAATTACTTAATCATGAGTTTGGTTCGCCCGACTGCCTTCAATTAACATGGAATGCTACACTACAAGCATGATACCTGGTCATTCTATAATAAATATCAAGGCCAAGTGATATCCATATGTATATGTATTATTAACCATTTAAGGGATCATTTAATTAATTATAACACTTACCTTAGAAGGTTAAAGTGACATTATCATTTTCATGTATAATCAATATAATTCATTGATTCAATAAGCACATACCTCTATCAAGGTCGAGTCAAGGCACACCCAAACAGTGGTACAGATAATTGCAAAGAACCCCTAGAGGCATAATTAAGGGAAACACCCTACTTTTGGTGGTTGACATGAAGGTCATAACCTCAAATGATGGATGAAATATATAAAAAAGGTCTTATAATGCAATTCTAATGACTATAATTATGGAACATGAATTTAATAGTCCATGCTTGATGAAATTGTCAAGCACACAGTACAGTAATTTATAAAATGATGAAAACTAGGGGACGAGTTATATAACACCTACCTTAAGCTCATATGAATCCTCATATAGTATCATCCTTTAGTTTGTCCTAGATCGAAAGAGATCTGAATAACGAACCATAGACCTTAAAATATGGTATATGAGAATGCATCTAAATAGAATCATCAAGGGGAAAAGGAATGATGTAGGGATAAAAAGAAATTGAGTACATACGAATTTGCATCAAAAAATTGTGAATGGGGATCAAATAAGAATTTATATAGAAAAACAATATCAAAACCAATTTAATAAGGATTTGAATCTTAAAATGGTAATGGAGAGCCTCTTCTTCCCACTACAAAGATATGAGAAAAAAGGAGTGAAAAAAATTTGATCATTAATGGTATTTTAGAAAATTCACCCAAAAAAATAGTGGCACATGGTTTGGCCACATGGCTAGAAAAATCATGTTCTAACCATATGATAAGGATCTGTTAAAAACAGAAGACCATCTGCATGGGTGTTCATCCCCTGGCACAATTTTAGGGAAATCATGCACCCTGCTTAACCCCATTTTATATCCCTACAAGGTTAGTAGAGATGGTGTGGGTTAGGCCGCATGATTTCTATTAATTGTGCGGCCTAGTGTTGTTCTCCACGGGTCAGATTTTGGAGCTCTGAACAAGCCATATACACCTTATAAAACCTTTATAAACTCATTAAGCATTCATATTATATCCAAAATAAATAATTACAAAAAGATTTAAATGGATCCATACATGAGATAAATATGGGTATCTTACTATTAACTACTTCTATGTTTTATTAACATGTATTCCTTTTATCATTTATACATTTTCATCCCCCCCCCCCACACACACACTCATTACCCATATTCCGCTTCCTCATTTTATTTATCTATATAGGCATGCCATATATTTAAATATTAACATATACCATTAATTCAACTGATATTATAATTACTAACTCTTTATGTACTATAAATTAATGTGTTTATAAATTTAGGACAATAACCTTTAATAATTATATAATTAATCTCAACATTGGTCTCACATATTTATAGGACTAGGAATAATCCTGACTAAACACCTTACTTTAGAACATCCATTAAAACAATCATGCCGACTTATAACTCCCCATGCCCAATATAATATTACATGGAAACTCATTTCAAGTATTTCTTTTAAACCATTCAATTAATTCACATACTAATTCATAGAATGATGTTACAAAACTAAAACTAACCCAACTAACACAAGATGAACTAAACCCATCTTCTTCCTAAACTAGTTTTCGGCTTACCTGGAAGGTTACTTACAACTTACCCAACCATATTGAGGATCTTATAAATCCTGAAATGTTGGTAATTGATAGAGGAGGCTAGTCTTCCCTACCTCAATTACCTTCTCCTCAGTGGTGTAGGTCAAGGCCACAACATTATCTCCCCTCCTCAATTTTTTGTGGCTGAGGAGGGAGGAAGATCCTCCTATGTGTTCACTTCCTTCTCATAATCCCAACTTCTCCCCTTTCACAGACCCATCTTCCCTACCTCACTTCCCTTCAATCAAATTTATCCCTAAAGTTCAATCTTGCATGAATGGAGTTATCTCATTTCTGATTTCTTCATTGGAGTTCATGGAAGCATCATCGCACTTGGATCGCACTCTTGTAGCCTAGTTTGGGAAGATACATACCTCTATCGATGCCTTCAACAGATTCGTGTACTCGTCTTGTAATCTTCATGATTGAGATATTTTTGGTCTTTTAGATGAGAAACATATCTAGATCCGTTTTTTGAATGAATATGACCTGATTAACACTTGGGATTCTTCTCAACTGACAATGGAGGGTTTTCATTTTTCCCTCTTCCGGTTGTCCTTTGATTTTCACATGATGTGAGACTATCCAGTCACTACATTCTTGATATCTCTCCCAAGGGTCCCTTTACCATTCTATAATCAAGATATTTTCTGGTTGATCGCAAATATGTTAGGACACTACCTCTCCACGGATTCTTATACAAATGTCATATTCCATCAAGTCTTACTAAGGATATTTTTTGAATATGATGTATCAAAGGGCCCACTGGACTACATTACCATCGATATTGAATGTGAACTCATATGGCATCAAAGGGTTTGTTATGAAACCTAGACGGACTATTGTGCTTTATGTGGTCATGTTAAGAATGTGGTATCTATATGTTAGTGTGGTTGTAGTTTCAACCAAGCACATACCTCAAAGGAGGGGGAGGTATTTGTGAGGGTAGTTTTGTGGCTCAGTAGAGCCATCCTATGAAGAAGTTCCTTGTTGTTTTGGCACAGGATACCATTTCTACCTTTTATATACACTTGATGATCGATGCAACCAAGGATTACCATTATGAGGCAAGGAATAGGCTGGTCAACCCAAATGTGGTGGACATATTTAGCCACCTAAAATGGACTTGGCTGTCCCAAACAAGATGCAGAACCCTAGAGTTTAAGAGGTTCAATTACCTAGATTAGTGGACTAAGGTCCATAGATAATATGCATTTATAAAATATGGAATGTCTTAGTAGGTTATCCACATGATGGGAAGGAGAATGATAGTGTTATTTAGCAAAACTGAAAATGGAATATAGGAGGGGTCTTTCTAGTATGAGGTAGTTCAGCTAGGACAAGAATCGGTGGGTCTAATGAGGTGAGGTTGTTGGGTTCCTTGGACTCAAAAACATTAATTTCAAAGGCCCCGTTCAATTTGGAGGCTACATACACTGATTTAAAGGTTTCCTCTAAGGTAGGTATCAAATGGAATAGCTCCCACAATCAGTTTGATGTTTAGGGAAAGGGCGACTGCCATGCACCCAAGGAAAGGATTTAAGGGGAGGTAGCTCATGATGAGTGTCCCCCTATGAGCCTGGAGAACTATGAAGAGGACAACAACTCTACCTTGCACTCCCAATCAATAGAGTCCAAGGAAGTACACATTTCAGAGGATTATTTGATATACTCATGAAATAAACTAAAGAACACCATCGTAGACGCATATTTATTTATTAAACACACCCATATGATGCAAAAATGAAAGGATTATTCTAATTTACCTAGTCCCCTTGATTACATGATCTTTAAGAAAAGTTAAATTCCCTATAGCTTGTGGGGATAAGAACCTTAAGGGAAAGCCTAAAGGCCTTAACATGCATGTGGATTTGGGTACTCACAAGGAGCAAGAATCTCAAACATGAGATGCATTAGTGATCGATCTTGTGAAAATAGAAAAGTATTTTATTCAGGTTTGATATCCCCCCAAGATGCAATGAACTGGTGGAGTGTTATGATTTTGAACTTATTATCATTTTCAAGGAATAATACTTAGAGTATGAATTAGAGGTCAATGCACACAGCAGGTGTTGGGAACCTATGGAGAGAATAACTCCATGGAGGAGTTTATCCAAACCCGGGACAAGGTGGAAAACAATATTCAATACCTCCTCAAAGAGGATCCAGATTCAAAATCCAATAGTCTACAATGGATTCTTTACAGAGGTAAGGTTTCTAAAAGTCTTAAAGAGAAATTTATAGAGTTTTTCATTATATAGGATGTGGGTTTACTGTCAACCTTTTATACATGGAAGGTTTCCCTCTTTTTCTTAAAAAGTATTTTCTTTAATAAAAAAAATTATTGTGGTGGTGGTGGTTCTAAATCCTAACTATACAACCTATGTTTTTGGGTATCATTATACAATAAGAAGACACTCATTTGTTAGTAACCAAACTAAATGGGACTAGTAGCATCACTCACATCCTAAATATCATGTTATAACCATCCCTAGAAAACATATAGTGATTAAGAATAAGGGATAAACCTCTTATCCTAAAAAAGCTCTAAACGTTATTATAGGATAGAAGCTAACCCGAAGACAAAACCTAGAAAATTTCAATGACATCCAACCACCAGATGATGTAAACCTACAAAGAGATAAGTACCCATCACTCCTTGAAGAAACGAACTCTTTATACATTAAATAAAAATACTCTAACCAAATTCAATATAAATTTTAGGTTACCTTATCTATATTTCCTTTCCATAATTTTATTCTAATGGTTTTTATGATATGTAATTAATTCTAGATGTTATGTTCACCATTAAGCCTATATTTCACATTATATTCCAAATTCACATGTCCACTCCATTATTAACTTTTTGATTTTATATTTCTGAAAATTCAATTCAGTTAGATTTGATACAACTACATCAACATCTAAATGGGATATTGAAAACACAAATTACATGGAATAAAGAGTATTTAACCAACCTCAGGTTCACCAATAGGATTCTTATAGAATAATACTTTTGTTGAAAATAACTAAGATAAAGATAATCATCATAAAGACAAGAAAATTCATGTAGTGAGGAAAATATACCAACACCACCCCTCACCACTTCCCTCGGAAAAATTTCCCATAACACTTGTCCTCAGGGAAGAGTTATAAAATAGAATGCATATGAGAACATAAAAGAACCCCTCCCCCAGGATCATTCCTCTACATGAACATGAATAAGTAGAGAGATACTACACTATTCCTGATTGGAATATGTTATACATACTATATTTAGATGTAATTTATGTGTGGGTAGATTATTAAATTTTAGAGTCATATAATAAATTAGCATTTGACTTTTAATAGGCTGGTTTCAACAAGAAAATGTTTGGATTATATAAATTCAAGAAATAGGGATTATTATATTCCCCAAACCTATACTCCTATATTTGGTTCTAAAAACACTTTACCTAAACACTATATTTGATACAATATGAAATGAAACAATTTTTATTTTAAATTATTACCATATTTTAAGCATTAATTTTTTTTAAAACAACACATAATCATTGGAATGAAATTTTTAGTGTCTTTTAGGACTACTTGAATGGGAATCTTATTTTACCATACTTGTGATAATTATTTTTTTGTTATGTCTCGGTTTTTCCATGTATTATTTTTAAATATTATATGGAATTATTTCAAGACCGGGCGCAGATATGGAACCTCATTCTGAGGACCGATGATCCCGAAATGGTGGTTCAAACTTTTTTTTTGTTAAGTGAGTCGGCACTTGTGCGCAGTTGTGGCAGTTACCAAACGGATGCCCGGATTAAAAATATAAGGGAATCGTTGCATCCGGATGATGACTTTACCTATGAATGGGTCTAACCTCAACCAGTTCAGGTCGAGGGAAAAAGTTAATTTATAGATGTTTTTAGTAAAATAAAATAAAATAAATTCGCAATGTTTATTTTAAATGGAAACATCCACTGCAGAGCGGTGACGGGAAGCTGTTTATTTAATAAATGCCACATCATAATGACTCAAGAATGGAAAGATGGACTCATTAATACCATAGCATATTTTTTTAAATTTCAAAACATGTTTCCCTTTTTATTTGGATAATCGAACATCAATCGTTGGCGGAATATTGAGAGAAAATGCTCGACGACGAATGATGACGGATCGAAGCTGCGAATCGCTTGGCCAACAAATTTGAAGGATCTCAACCAGGGAAAAAGTGTGACACCTTCATCAGAAATTGATCCCAGTTGAGGTAGGGGTTTGTTATTTAAATTATTTTCCTCATTTTTGATTTTAAACGCGAACGTGAATCAACCACGAACAAGTTGATCCGCAGATTAGTATGTTCTTGTGGGAGGATTTTGTTGGGATGATTCGGGGAATCGATCCATGTGGAATTGTTGTTGTTTGATTCTGCTCCATTTAATCTTATTAACGAGAGAATATCAACACCCTCACGAACGATGGCGGAAGTTCGTTCCTCAATTTGTTCATTGTATTTCTTCCCCTTTTCTTTTCTCTGTGCATTCTTCGCGTTCTTAATGGGGCGATGAACAACAGATCATTACACATCAGTTATTCAATACAACGATCCCAAATTGAGGATTCAACACCAGAAAAACCTTGTAGAGGTGTGACGATGATATAGGACGACAAATCGAACCAGACCAGGAAGGACTGTTATTTGAGTGTTCTTTGTGCGGGTGAATTGTTGTTTGTTTTCAGATCCGATCGGAGGTCCAAAAACAACAGAATCTGCATTGTGGTGTCAGGGCAACCGAAGCCTGGGAGTTTCATGGTGATCGGACAACCGTATCAATGAACGGGACATCACGGGAGGTGCGCTGGTGAGGATCGTCGATTTTAGAAATTTCCAAAATACATGGAATGTACTTCTGAAGAACACACCATGTTGTACTGGTGGTGGTAGCTAGTGTTTTCGGGGTCACAAAGGAATCACATGGTGTGTAACTGTGGTCACATGGTGTGTGGGACTTTCCCCGAAGCTCGGCATGTATTTTGAAAAGTACATGGACATGATATGGTGTACACAACCGTGTACTCCAACACATAGCCAGGCGAGGCCAGTAACACGGGTCACCCCGTGCACCGATTACATGGGTTGGAGTACACGGGTTGATAACCGTGTACGGGTACATGGAAAGCGTACACGGAGCCAACCCCAGTCACTCAGATATGGAGTGTACACCTTACTACTCATCGTGTACTCAATTTTCTTCATGACCAGCCTTACGACTAGGGATGTTGTACAAGGGCAGTAATCGGTGTCAGACAACACGGTGTGTATCGTTTCTACACTCCCTGTACTTTTTGGAAAATGGTAGGTCCTCTTGTTCACCCTATCTTGTACATCTTTCATTTGGGTTAGTGCCCCTTTTTCTCACTCCCTTGAAGATCAGGAGTCGTTTCATTCTACATGAGTATGATCCCTTCAGTGGGACTTTCTGTGATAGAGTCGGCATCCCTCTAAGAGGCCCAGAGTGAGATCCTCTATCCATTCTTGAACCTAGGTAGAGTCAGGCATCGACATGACCAACTCTACTGGGTGTTGATCCTCTAAATAGCTGTTGAATCACCTAAATGGTGAATCTGAATGAGTCATGTTATCTGCCATGGCCCTGGAAATGATCCTCGTCTGTGTATCGTGATATTTCCCACTCTGGAGTGTGTCTCTCGTAATGAGTGCTTCTATCTACTGTGATCTTCCCACTCAAGAGTGTGTCTCCCATAATGAGTGTATCTGCCCCTCGTGACATTTCCCGATGAACATTACTTCTCATACAGACATCATCAGAGCTACTAGACTCGTGGAGTGTGTTCTCCCGGAATGAGTACTTCGTGGAATCTTCAAACTGAATCCCTAGTGGGGGTATGCGGTTGTGTGACTTGTCTCAAGACTATGGGTCTGTGTTTTGATTATATCTAGATTGTGATCTCCTATTATATGTTAAGTAGACATATATTGTGTAGAGATGACAGTGCCTTTCCTTTGTGTAATTTCTTTGTGTTTTTTGGGGTCCTCTACTAAGTATTATTATACTCACCCCTACATGGGATTTTCCTGCACATGTCGTGTCTTGTGTAGATGAGCTTCCTTTTGACAGAATTCAGGGCAAACCAGGATAGGACCGAGCTTTCCAAGTTCCCTATAGGCCAAGGTGTTCCTTCAGCTATGATCAGCAGTCTCAGTACCTCGTTGTGTTTACAGGTTGGACTTTGCATTTTTCAGACTCTTGTTTTTTTGTGGGCTTGTATTCTGGCCCAGTTTACTTTCAGTACTTAACCTTCTGTCCTACTCTGTTGGTTGGGTTTAGTTGTATGCATGCATTTTGTTCCTTAGTGGTTTTTACATTTCATCATTTTTGGGCTAGGAGATGTGTGTGTGTGTGTACATGTTCTTATTTAATGCCTCCCATGTAGTAATATGCCTAATCTTTTCTAGTCACCATTCCTTGTACTTTTGGAGGCGGGCTTGGGGAGTCACGGCATGGGCCCCACTAGGACGGGTCGTGGCAGATTGGTATCAGAGGTGGTCAGTTTTATTTTAGGACCAAGGGTCTGTGAGATTGGTTTTGGAAACAGTTTTCAGTGTTTTGAGCTCATCTTTCTGGCCAGAGACTCCAATGTTGGTGTGGTGGCTAATGTATCCATACACCAGGACTCTGATAAGCTTCTTTTCAACTTGGTACACGAAAACACTGGTTGCGGGAAAATAAAATAATTGCACATGCATCATATAGGAATGGGTTGTGTTTTCCATATCCTTTTTGTCATCTATCCAGATATACTCATTGACCATGGTATATCTTGTTTCTTATAGGATGCCTACACGATGTTTACCCGCTAGGATTCAGCAGATCGATCCCAAGGATGACCCCCTCAGTGATGAGGCATCGATACAAGGACCAGTTCCCTAGGCATTTCCACCTTGTGGTGCACCTTCTATGCCACCACCAGTGGAGAAACCCGTGGTATGCGAAGTACCGATGGACGAGGACCGTAGGATTAGCGTGCTCCATGAGTTCCAGAGACAGAGACTCCTTAGGTTCCGAAGAGAGCCTGACCCTTAGTCAGCTGAGGATTGGCTTGAGGGGGTGACCACATTTTTCCATCTAGTGAGGACAGTAGAAGATCAGATGGTGATCCTAGGGGCAAGCCTTCTTAATTTTTCGACAGGACGATGGTGGAGCCTGACCACACAGACTCACGACGAGAAGACTCTTTCATGGAAAGAGTTCGGGCGACTCTTTAGGGAGGAGTTCTCTCTGGTTACGCTGAGAGTTGTACGCATCCAGTAGCTTCTTCAGCTTCAGTAGGGTAGTTTGACGGTAGCTGACTATTCATCAAGGTTCACCAACCTCTCTAGGTACTCAATGGATATGGTTAGGGATCAGTACTTCAGAGCTCGGACCATCGAGTAGGGTATACGACGAGACATCTGAGCTAGTGTCGTGCCTCTTTGCATTCTGACTTATGTTGGAGTGCTTAAGAGGGCTTTTGTGATCGATATCTTTTTGGCGAAGCGGAGATAGCCGACAATAGTCAGTAGTTTGCAGACAGGTGCAGAGACCTCGGTAGTAGGGAGTCGACGTTAGACGTAGGGATCAGGACGTGATAGATGTCAGAGGAGGACCCAGGACAGGGGATCAACAGTTCAAGGCTCTCAGGTTGGATCCAGTCATCCTAGGGAGAAGTAGTGCTACAAATG
Organism: Viscum album; assembly: GCA_963277665.1. Taxonomy (NCBI): domain Eukaryota; kingdom Viridiplantae; phylum Streptophyta; class Magnoliopsida; order Santalales; family Viscaceae; genus Viscum; species Viscum album. Next base: position 1,059,032,957 of record OY728163.1, on the reverse strand, counting down.
CGACAGTAGGGGACATCTCACTAGAGATTGTTCGACCTGTAGAGATGCTGACAGGGAAGCAGTGGATGGACCACTGAGGCAGAGGTAGAGAGTGAAGCAGACAGACCTACCAGGCAGTAGACGTGGCAGAGGAGTAGGGAGAGTTGTAGGTGGTGGAATACGCTTCGATCTACCTCCACCACCACCCCCAGGAGGTCTGCACTAGGCTCAGGGAGGTGGGGGATAAGGGTGGGGGAATCTTCATGTGGTCAAGGCGTACGACCCAGGGACTCCAGGGATGATATGAGGTATGATCTGTGTGTTCTCTACCATTGCTCCCGTACTTGTATACACAGGTTCCATTCATTCCTTTATCACCGTATGTCTTGTGTGAAACCTTGAGATTCCGATAGAACCGTTGAATCGATCCTTATTCTTGGAGACACCTGCGGGAGTAGACTCGACGATCACACACCTTTACAGACAGTGTGATCTTACCCTTGGAGGTGAGAGTTTTGGTTGGAACCTCATGGTGGTAACGTCAAGGCCTTACAATTTCATTCTTGGTATGGATTGGTTATCTTCGGTATGTGCCCCGATTGATTGTTTTAGGCCAAGAGTGTCTTGTGTCCACTATGATGGAATGAGGTTTTCCTTTTTCGGAGAAAAGGAGATCCAGGAAGCACAGAATGGGTTCATGCATAGAAGGGTGTAGCCGATCACTCATGAGATGGATAGCCTTACACTCGGAGCAATAGTCATTGGAGTACAAGGACATATTTCCTGAAGATGTTCCAAGATTACCTCCCCACTGGTAAATCAACTTCTATATATACATACACCCCGAGCCGACACCAATTTCCTCATCAGCATATCAGATGGCTCTCGTAGAGCTTCGCGAGCTGAGGGTGAAGTGGGAGGATTTGCAGAGCAAGGGTTTTGTGAGACCCAGCATTTCACCCTGGCCAGCCTCAGTCTTGTTTTCCAAGAAGGAAGGTGGGTGTCTAAGGTTGTGAATGGACTACCGGTTCCTGAACTAGGTGACGGTTAAGAATAAGTATCCACATTCGAGAATCAATTACCTCTTTGATTAGCTGAGAGGGGAACGATGGTTCTCGAAGGTTGACATTTGATCAGGTTATCACCAGTTGAGAGTACATGACAAGGATATACCAAAGATGGCTTTCAGATGCCACTATGGTCACTATGAGTACTTGGTGATATCTTTTGGCATGAAAAACACCCCCACAGTGTTCATGGGACTATTGAACTAGATCTTCTATCCGTACTCGGACCGGTTCATAGTAGTCTTCATAGAAGACATCCTTGTGTACTCGGCGTTAGACGAGGAGCACGCGAGACACCTGTAGATGGTTCTAGACGTACTTTGGGAGCACCAGCTTTATGGGAAGCTCTAAAAGTTCCAGTTCTAGATTCAGGAGTTCCACTTTCTAGGACATGTCATCTCAGTAAATGGAGTAGCTATAGACCCAGCCAAGGTGGAGGTTGTGTTATCTTGGGAGCCACCTCAGAGCATGACAGAGGTGTAGAGCTTCCTTGTGTTGGCAGGATATTACCGGAGATTCATTACTAATTTCTCCCAGATATCAGCACCGATGACGGTCTTGACCAGGAAGGGGAAACCCTTTGTGTGGATGAAGAAGTACCAGTAGGCTTTCGAGTAGTTGAGAAAAAGTTTGACGAGCGCCCCAATTTTGAGGTTATCGTAAGAGGGTGTTGAGTACATAGTTTTCTGCGACGCATCAGGGACCGTGGTTGTATGTGTCCAGATGCAAAGGAATTCAGTGATTGCTTATGGTTTGTGCTAGCTTAGGCCACATGAGCCGAACTATGTGACCCAGAATCTCGAGTTGTCTACGGTAGTATTTGCATTGAAGATGTGGTGACACTACCTTATGGGTGAGTGGTTCATCGTCTACTCTGACCACAAGAGCCTCAAGTACATCTTTTCGCAGAAAGATCTGAATATGAGGCAAAAGAATTGGCTAGAGTTCCTCCAGGACAATGATTTCGAGATCATAAATACTTCTAGGAAAGGGGAACAAGTTGGCGGATGCTCTTAGCAGAAGATTAATCTTGCAGTTGTTGAGTGTGGAGGCAGATCAGTTAGCTGTGTTGCAATTATCCTTTGTTGGAAGAGAGGATACATCTTACCTTCAGTCGATGGTTTTCGCCCCTCCACTCTTACAGTGTGTTAAGGAGGTGCAGCTAGGAGATGTCGGCTCTGTGGCTTTACGTGCTCAGTTATCCACAAGACATGCTCTTGGTGGATATTCACAAGGTGGGGAGCACGTACTTCTTTTCAGAGGATGCATTGTTGTAACAGTAGTGTTGCAGGAGGATTTCCGAAGAGAGTTTCATACATCCCCTTGGAGGTACATCCTAGAGTGTAAACTATGTACCAGGATCTTCAACAACAGTTCTGGTGGTCAGGCATGAAGAAGGTAGTAGGAGAGTTCCTTTCCCGATACCTCACATGCCAGCAGGTGAAGGGTGAGCACCAAGTTCCAGTGAGATTAGCTCACCCCTGGAAGTTCTAGAGTGGAAGTGGGATTGAATATCGATGGACTTCTTGATAGGATAACCATGGGTTCCCAAGGGGCATGATTCCATCTGGGTGATCATTGACCGACTCACCAAGTCATACCACTTCCTAGCTATCACAGAGTAGATTTCCGTAGAGAGATTGGGACGGATCTATGTGTAGGAGATTGTTCGGCTTCATGGTGTCCCTTCGACAATAGTCTCAGACCGAGATGCCTGCTTTACATCCTGGTTGTGGAAGGGATTACAGGAGGCATTTGAGACTCAGCTACGCTTGAGCATAGCATTTCATTCCCAGATAGATGGTCAGACGGAGAGGACCATTCAGGTTCTGGAGGATATTTTGCGGGCCTATATCTTGGACTTTTGTCAAAGTTGGGAGGACGCCACTGCTGGAGTTTGCGTACAACAATAGATACCACTCCACCATTGGTAAGGCACTATTTTAGGCCTTCTATGGAAGACCCTGTAGGTCACCGCTTTTCTAGAACGACCCTGAAAAGTCACCGCTCCTGGGTCCACAGTTGGTGCGATCTACAACAGAGAAGGTGAAGACCATCCGGGAGTGGATGGAGACTTCTTAGAGCTGGCATAAGTCTTATGTTGACAGGAAACGGAGACCTTTTAGAGTTCGAAGAGGTAGACCACATCTTTCTTCGGGTCTCACCTCGATGAGGGTGATATATATTTGGCCGGGGCAAGAATATATCTCTGAGGTTCATCAGACCCTTCCAGATACTGTGTAGAGTTGGCGAGGTGGCGTACTATAACAACCTTGCTTTTATTACAAACTTAAACATGGTTTATTACATAAAACATCACTTGATACAATAAATAAGATCTAGAGGTTTAGTGTATTTGGGTCATAGGATCATTACATAAAAACTTAAAACATGAAATACAACATCTTTATTGAAAACTTCCTTTACATGACCACTACATTCCCTCGTACTTATCATTGCATGGGATAACCAGAGGACATGCATAAGAAAAGGGTGAGCTGTAAAGCCCAGTAAAGTAATACACATGGAATAACATGAGGAGTAAAATACATGTTAAACATTAGGCATATCAATATAGAACAATAGAAACATGAACATAAAGTCATGATGAAGCATGATAATCATAACATGGAAATGTGGCAACAACACTTAACATGGAATTAGCATGATCCAAGGATCATTGCACATGGAGCATGAGTAAATCCTCATTGAACATAAATCACGAGTAAACCCTCTTTTAACTTGAATTATTATGATTAAACACTCATTGCACATGACGTATCATGATACTATATTTTACCCAATGCATTGCAGCGCTATAAGGGCGCACCCTTCTTAAACATTTCATTTCATGCATAAGTGTGCCACATGGATCATAAAAAATGGATTCATAAAACATAATCATTTATTCCACGATAAAGGAATGTGGAATTCATATATGAAACTTTATAATCAATAAGTAAATGTGCATAAATGTGAATACCATTGATGGAGAAATAGTCATCACTACACAATGGCATTGGCTTAGAAAATCGGTGCGATTTTGGCAGCGTAACGGCGTGACATAAGAATTCATAAAAATGGTTTATGAGAGAGAATGGGGTTCCTCATCATATTTACATGTAATGGAAAGTAAGGGGGTCATATAGATAAATGTCCAAATAATTGTAATGGAATTTTGATTCACGATACAAAAGTATTTCTTGAATGTAAATGAGGAGAGAGAAGTTCCTTTCAGAATTTCGACATAGTAACAGGTGTACATGGGAGGCATTTAATGAGAGAGAAAGGGGTATCCCATAATTCAAACAATAAGAGGTCAGTATGGGGGAGGTGAGAAAACATACCCCAGTATTTATAATTGAAATTAAAAGGTCATAACACTATGAAGAAAATTGGACAAAAATGAGAAAGGAAGAAAAAACCCTTACTTGAAAGTGTGCTTCCGAAGGCTTGAGAGAGGATTGAGAGAGGCTTCTTGGGAGCTTGGGGAACCTTGGGAGGATTCTAGAGAGAGTAGGGTTGAGGTTTGAAGAACTAAAAAGGCATTGAGTGAGGAGGAAGTGGGAGCTTGGGTGGGTTTACATAGGAAAGGTGAGGGAATTCTTTATTATTTAAGTTTGGGACCCCATATATTAAATTATTACAAACCACAAACCAGCCCATGGTTTTTTCCCATGGTTTTTGGAAAAGGGAAGTGGAAAAAAATATTTTATAAGGCCAAACTCTAAAATTCTTAAAATAATAATGTTCCTTATGTGGAGGTGAGTCACACTCCCATGGAAAACAATTTAAAAAGACAAGGTGTTTAATAAGTCTTGAGGGATCCATTAATGCTTTGAAAAGTAAGTCAAACAAACCCAAAATCACATTATTTTAATGGTAAAACATATATTTTCCGAACATAAATCTTATAGTATTTTATTACATCACTATTGGGTCATTATGATGTCATAAAACACATTATATATTTAAATGGTATTTAATTTTTACCAAAAAATTTGACTTTATCAAAAAATTATGAAAAATTCACCGATGGATAATTTCGACATCCTGATTCTAGAAATAAAATTTATTTTTTCTAAATAATTTTCTAAATATGTTAATTTTCACTTTTAAAATAAAAACTGACATTTATCGAAAATTCACGGGTTTTGACAAAAAATGGCTTTCAAACTTTAATAAAAAATTAAATTGCATTCATAAAATTATAAGATCATTTATATTAATATAATAATAATAATAATAATAATTTATTAAAATATTATTTAATTAAAAAAAATCCCTTAATTTAAGAAAATAGAATTCTTAATTAAATAATAACTAAAAACACTATTTGTACTTAAAAAAACTATTTACAATGTATCAATAATGACAAGAAGGTGTATTCATTATTATATACAAAAATAATGTATATGAACATAGTATTAAAGATTTGTTACATAACCCCTTAAAACAGCCACATAAGACCTAAGAGTAAGGTGTACGATGGTGAAAGACTCTTGGGGTGGCTCGGATAACATCGCTCGAGTGGTAATTTCTATCAACTTCCACTTTTCCCATAGACGGTCCCGTTTGAGATTGACATGATGAAGCTCAGCTTGGGCTTGGTCAAGAGCGAAGCCCAAGGATGCCACCTCCTTTCAAGCTCTGACAAATGGGCTTCGTATGGAGAAATTCTATGGGATGAGGCCATCACTTCTTTTGTCTGAGTAAATTGGATTTGTTAAAGCCCTATATTTATACTAATCATGTGATCACTGTTCAGCGGCTATAAAATCAACAGTCACAATTCTTAACATAAAACTAAAGAAGTTGACATTTTATAAAAACATTTTGCATAAAGATACATTTAACTAGGTCAAGAGGGATTTTCCATTAATGAAACTTTGGGTCGTTACAATATTCCCCCCTTAAGAAATTTCACCCTCAAAATTTTCCTTTTCCCACACTAAAACAAATGTGGGTAACTCAGCTTCATCATTTCCTCTGATTCCCAAGTCTCTTCTTCAAACTTGTGGTTTCTCCACAACACCTTGACGAGGGGCATTGTCTTATTTCATAGAACTTTTTCTCTAAGATCTAAGATCTTCACTGGTTGCTCCTCATAAGAAATATCATCCTCCAACTGTACCACCTCAGAAGAGAGTACATACGAAGGGTCTGGTATCTACTTCTTTAAGAGGAATACATGAAAGACATCATGTACTTTGGCCATGGTAGGTGGAAGTGCTAGTCAATAGGCCACATCCCCGACACAATCAAGAATCTTGAAGGGGCCAATGTACCTTGGACTTAACTTCCCTTTCTTTCCAAACCTCATGACCTTCTTCCATGGAGATATGTGTAGAAAAACCATGTCTCCATATTTAAACTCAAGGTCTCGTCGATGATTATCTGCATAACTCTTCTGTCGACTCTAGGTTTCCTTGATATGTTGTTGAATGGTTTTCACCTTCTCTGCCATTTCCTCGACCATTTATAGTCCAAGCAGCTTACATTCACTAACCTCATCCCTACAGGTTGGTGTTTTGCACCTTTTCCCATAAAGGGATTTATATCGTGTCATTTGGATGCTCGAGTAGAAACTATTATTATAAGAGAACTCAACCATAGGAAGATGTTGATCCCATCCTCCTTTAAAGTCCATTGAGCATGCTCTCAACATGTCCTCAAGTGTTTGGATAGTACGCTCAGATTGGCCATCATTTTGGGGATGATAGGCCGTACTGAAGTTCAGTTCAGTATTCAGAGCATGTTGAGGACTCTTCCAAAACATAGAGGTGAATCTTGGATCTCGGTCAGACACAATAGATAGTAGTACTCCATGCATCCTTACCACTTCCCTGATATATATTTGTGCCAGTTGATCCAATGAGAAATCCTCCCGAATAGCAATGAAGTGTGCAGTCTTTGTAAGATGATCCACAACAACCCAGATTGCATTGTTGCCTTTGGATGTCCTTGGAAGTTTGGTGACAAAGTCCATGGTGATGTTCTCCCATTTCCATTCTGTTAAGAGAAATGGTTGCATCATTTCTTTAGACTTCTGCCTCTCTGCCTTCACTTACTGACACACCAGGCACTTTGATGTATAATCAGCAATCTCCTTCTTCATATTATCCCACTAAAAGTTTTCTTGGAGATCTCGATACATCTTTGTGCTCCCTGGGTGAATAGAGAAATTTGAACTATGTGCATCATCCCAAATTTCCTTCTTCAGCTCTGGAATTTATGGAACACATAGTCTTTTCCCAAACAGCACAATTCCTTCTTCATTAACATTAAACACCAATGATTTCCCTTTTTCGATAGCTTCAACTTTTTCCTGAATTCTCACATCATCATTTTGAGCATCCTTTAACCTTTCCAAAAGAGACGGTTGAGCAATCATTTGTGAAAGGATTGATGATGTTCCCTTCTTTATGATTCCCATATCTATCTTCATCAAGTATAAGAAGATTGGATCCTTCTCAATTCTCATCATTCATAGAATCGTTGGGTCCTTTCTACCTAGGGCATCTACCACCTTGTTTTTTTCCCAGGGTGGTAATGTATTGAACAGTCATAATCCTTGATGAGCTCTATCCATTTTATCTGGTGCATATTAAGCTCTTTCTATGTGAATATATTTTTACGACTTTTGTGGTCAGTATATATCTCACATTTCTCTCCATAGAGATAATGTTGCCAGATTTTCAAGGCAAAGATCACAGACGCCAACTCCAGATCATGCATTGGATAGTTTCTCTCATGGATTTTCAATTGCCTTGAGCCATAGGATATCACTTTATCATTCTGCATCAGCACACAGCCTAATCCCTTCTTTGAAGCATCACTGAATACCACAAAAAGTTCACCACTAGTGGGTAAAGTGAGCACAGGCGCAGTGATAAGCCTCCTTTTCAACTCCTTGAATATTTCTTCGCATTCATCACTCCAAGAAAACTTTACACCCTTTCGAGTTATCTTGGTAAGAGGGTTGGACAATCGTGAGAAATTTCTCACAAATCATGAATAATATCCAGCTAACCCCAAGAAGCTACGAATATCTGTTACCGATGTTGGCCTCGACCATCCCTCAATTGCATCTATTTTGGAGGGGTCCATAGATAACCCATTTCTTGTGATGATATGGCCCAAGAATGAGACCTCATTCAACCAGAACTCACACTTGTTGTACTTTTCATAGAGCTTCTCCTTATGCAACATCTCTAGTTCAGTTCTTAAATGCTCCTCATGATCCTCCTTGGTTTTGGAGTATATTAGAATGTCATCTATAAATACTACCAAAAATTTGTCGATGTAATCTCTAAAGACTGTATTCATCATGTCCATGAAGATTTCTGGAGCATTATTGAGTCTGAAAGGAATTACTATGAATTCATAGTGCATGTATCTTGTGCAACAAGCAGTCTTGAAGATACATTCCTTCTTCACCCTTACTTTATAATATCCCAACCACAAATCTACCTTGGAGAAGTATTGTGATCCATTCAGCTGATCAAATAAGTCATCAATCCGTGGTAGATGATACTTGTTCTTTATCGTGATTTTGTTAAGTTTATGATAATCGATGAAAATCTGTATTGACCCATCCTTCTTCTTGACGAAGAGGACCGGTACACCCCATGGTGAAACACTTGGGCATATAAACCCTTTATCCAGATTCTCATATAGTTGTTTCTTCATCTCTTCAAGCTCAACGACAGCCATTCTATATGGAGTCTTGGATATTGGTAGCACCCCAGGTATAAGTTCAATTGAGAATTCAACATCACTTCTAGGAGGAAGACCAGGTAATTCCTCGGGAAACACTTCAACGAATTCCCTCACAAAAGGAATTTCTTTAAGGACAGTTTCTTCGTTGGACTCAATCATCTGATCTAGATACGCGTGCTCATAGGGTAGTAATATCCACGCATGATATGATAGAGCTAAAGGAGATTCATCTTCCTCCATACAGTTGTAAAGAATAGAGGGTCGCTTCTCCATATGGAATGTGATTTCCCTCTCCCGACAGTTTATGTTGGCTCTATATAAGGAAAGCCAATCCATGAAATGAATTGCATCAAATTCCACTAAAGGGAGTATGAAAAGGTTCGCTAGGAAATTAAATCCACATATTATAACAGGGTAGGACTTATACTCATGAGATGCAATGATTTCCCAATTTTTCATACTCACCAGCATCTTCACTTCCATGATTTGTGGTGGTGCAAGAATTGTTCTACTAAACTTTTGAGATTTAAAAGAATGCGTAGAACCTGAATCAAAAAGTAAATTCGCTATTCTTGAATGAATAACTAGTGTACGTGTCACCACTTCGTTGTTGGGGTTCACTTTGGCAGAAGTGATGGAAAAATATATTCCTTGCTACCTTGGAGGTTGTTGGTTGCCTCCTAAAACCCTTGGATTAGGGCACTAATTTGCAAAATGCCTCATTTATTTTCATTTGTAGAAATGAAAAATGCGTTGAGGTTCGAACGGAGCGTTCCTCTCCTCTGTCACAGCCACAGGTCTTTCTTTTCGACAGTTAACAGCTAGGTGCCCTTCTCTTCCACACCTAAAGCATTTCCTCGCCCCCTTGAGGCAATTTCCATGGTGCTTCTTTCCGCACTTTTGGCAAGTGGGGTGCTGGATCTTCTTAGAACCGTTGGATTTATCCATCGGACTTCCAGCATTGAAGTCCATCTTATGCTTCTTTTCTCCATGATACCCCAGTGATTCCTCGATCTCTATTTCGACCATGAGGGCACATCGGACAATTTCCTCATAGCTGTCGAAGTCACAGATCGCTAATGCTTTCCGCAGGCTAGGATTCATCCCACCAAAGAAGCAGTCAACCTTGCATTTGGGGGTAACGACAAAGCTGGAAGCATATCATGCAAGCCTTGTGAAGTTTTCCTCGTATGCTCCAACAGATTATTCATCTTTTTTCTTGAGAGAAAGTAAGTCCCTTTCTATCTTAAGCTGGAGGGTGAGTGGAAAATATTTATCGAAAAACATATTCTGGAAATCCATCCATTCCAAAACCTCGATCTCCTCCTCAGGATTCATATTTTTGATCAACATCCACCATTTATCAGCTTCACCCTCCATACGATAAGCATCCAGGATAACCTTCTCTTATTCATAACATTTAAGGATGGAGAAGATCTTTTCAATGGAGTTTATCCATTGTTCAGAGATCGTGGGATCGGATGATCCACTAAAAGTAGGAGGTCTTTGTCTCATGAAGCTCTCGATAACGACTTGTTCTTTCTTAGGGGGGTTGAACGTTCCTCTTGACATGTGTTTCTATTCAAAGCATGAGTTATCTGAGAGAGAAGTGTGACAAATTTCATGATTCCTTCTCCCATTGGATTGGGCATCTCATTAGTACAGTCATCACACTAATCTTCACACTGGTTGTTAGCTCGAGTCCTCCTATTACCGGCCATTGGCTGGAATAAAAGGAATGTTAGGGGGTGAAAAATAATGGGTAATCCAAAGAAAAAAGTTGATGACTTATAAATAAACTTTTATTTTCTAAACTCATGAGTCTATAGGCTTCAATCTAGGCTTTTCATGATCTAATTTCTAACATATAATCTTAGGGGAATTTTTTTTAACTCCCTTAATAAGGGTTAATACTAATCTTGTGAATTTACCAAAGCATATCCCCTAGGAGTGTATTAACCAAGAGTGCAGCAATGCCCATTTTAGTGCACCAGTTCTCGTTCGAGTCTATCTCAAAGCGGTGTTTTCGGGTTTTACCCCTAGGATACATCTGTGCCAGAGCCACCTCTACCTGCTCGTATCTAGACAGGGATGTATTTTTTTGATAAAACACTTACTCAGTACTTACTAAAACATAGGTATGTTTTTATTATACTTAGTCTTGTCTCTAAGGCTTTATTATGGTTTTCTAATCCTAATCCCAAAAATAACTAAACCTATCCTCTGATACAAACTATGTCAACTCTGCTTTTATTACAAACTTAAACATGATTTATTACATAAAAATTCACTTGATACAACAAAAAAGATTGAGAGTTTTAGTGTCTTTGGGGATTATTATCATTAAATAAAAACTTAAAACACAAAATACAACATCTTTATTGAAAACTTCCTTTACATGACCACTACATTCCCTCGTACTTAGCATTGCATGGGATAACCTGAGGATATTCATAAGAAAAGGGTGAGCTATAAAGCCCAGTAAGGGAATGCACATGGAAATACTTGAGGAGTACAATACATGTTAGATATTAGGCATATCAATAGATTAGAAGAGAAACATGAACATAAAGTCCTGATAAAGCATGATAATCATAACATGGAAATGTGGCAACAACACTTAACATGGAATTAGCACGAGACAAGGCTCATTGCACATGGAGCATGAGTAAATCTTCATTGCACATAAAGCACAATTAAACCCTCACTACATTTGAATTATCATGAGTCAACACTCATTGCACATGATGTATCATGATACTATACTTTACCCGATGCATTGGATCCCTATAAGGGTGCACCCTTCTTAAACATTTCATTTCATGCATAAGTGTGCCACATGGATCATAAAACATGGATTCATAAAACATAATCATTTATTACATGATAAAGTAATGTGGAATTCATACATGAAACTTTATAATCAATAATTAAATGTGCCTAAAGGTGAATACCCTTGGTGGATAAATGTGCATGGTATTCACTACACAATGGCATTGGCTTAGAAAATCGGTGTGATTTCCGCAGCGTAACGGCATGACATAAGAATTCATAAAAATGGTTGATGAGAGATAAAGGGGTTTCTCATCATATTTACATGTAATGGATATTAAGGGGTCATATATATACATGTCCAAACAATTTTAATGGATTTTATATTCATGATACAAAAGTATTTCTTGAATGTAAATGAGGAGAGAGAAGTTCCTTTCAGAATTTCGGCATAGTAACGGGTGTACATGGGAGGAATTTAATGAGAGATAGAGGGGTCTCCCATCATTAAAACAATAAGAGGTCAGTATGGGGGAGGTGCAAAAACATACCCCAACATTTATAATTGACATTAAAATGGAATAACCCTATGAAGAAAATTGGACAAAAATGAGAAAGGAAGAAAAAACCCTTACTTGGAAGTGTGCTTCCAAAGGCTTGAGAGAGGCTTGAGAGAGGCTACTTGGGAGATTGGGGAACCTTGGGAGGATTCTAGAGATATTAGGGCAGAGGTTGGACGAACTCCAAAGGCTTTCAGTGAGGAGGAAGTGGGAGCTTGGGTGTGTTTATATAGGAAAGGTGAGGGAATTCTTTATTATTTAGGTTTGGGACCCCTTATATTAAATTAATCCAAACCACAAACCAGCCCATGGTTTTTGGAAAAGGGAAGAGGAAAACACTATTTTATAAGGCCAAAGTCTTAAATTCTTAAAATAATAAGGTTGCTTATGATGACGTGAGTCACACTCCCATGGAAAACAATTTAAAATGACAAGGTGTTTAATAAGTCTTGAGGGATCCATTGATACTTTGAAAAGTAAGTCAAACAAACCCAAAATCACATTATTTTAATGGTAAAACATATATTGGGTGAACATAAAGCTTATAGTATTTTATTACATCACTATTGGGTCATTATGATGTCATAAAACAAATTATATATTTGAACGGTATTTAATTTTTACCCAAAAAATTGACTGTCTCAGAAAATTATGAAAAATTCACCGTTGGATAATTTCGACATCATGATTCCAGAAATAACATTTATTTTATCTAAATAATATTCTAAATATGTTAATTTTCCCTTTTAAAATAAAAACTGACATTTATCGAAAATTCACGGGTTTTGACAAAAAATGGCTTTCAAACCTTAATAAAAATTACAATTGCATTCATAAAATTATAAGATCATTTATATTAATATAATAATAATAATAATATTTTATTAAAATATTATTTAATTCAAAAAAATCCCTTAATCTAATATAATAGAATTCATAATTAAATAATAACTAAAAACACTATTTGTACTAAAAAACTATTTACAATGTATCAATAATGACAAGAAGGTATGTTCATTATTATATACAAAAATAATGTATATGAACATAGTATTAGAGATTTGTTAAATAACCCCTTAAAACAGCCACATGAGACCTAAGGGTAAGGTGTGCGATGCTGATAGACTCTTGGGGTGGCTTGGATAACATCGCTCGAGTGGTAATTTCTATCAACTTCTACTTTTCCCATAGACAGTCTCGTTCGAGCTTGACACGATGAAGCTCATCTTGGGCTTGGTCAAGAGAGAATCCCAAGGATTCCACCTCTTTTCTGAGCTCTGAAAAATGGGCTTCGTATGGAGAAATTCTACTGAATGAGTCCATCGCTTCTTTTATCTGAGTAAATTGGATTTGTTAAAGCCCTATATTTGTACTAATCATGTGATCATTGTTCAACGACTATAAAAGCAACAGTCGCAATTCTTAACATAAAACCAAAGAAGTTGACATATTATAAAGACATTTTTCATAAATATATATTTAACTAGGTCAAGAGGTAATTTCCATTAATGAAACTTTGGGTCGTTACACGTACCGCCTAGCTCTACTGCCACAGTTGCATCAGGTACATGATGTCTTCCACGTGACGCAGCTGAGGAGGTAAGTGCATGACCCACCGCACGTCATCGACTGGGGCAAGCTGGACATCGAGGATGGAGTGACCATTGATGAGTACCCGATGGAGATCGAGGATCGTCAAGAGAGGATCCTTCTTGGGTGATCGATTTCCTTGGTGCATGTTTGTTGGTAGCACGAGAATCTTCAGGAGAGAACGGGGGAGTGGGAGGCTCAGATTAGTGCCTAGTACCCGCATCTTTTTGTGTAGTCTTTGTTTTGACTTTTCAGGGATGCAAATCCCCAAGGTGGGGAGAATTTAATGTCTCTGTTCTTCCATGTATTATTTTTAAATATTATATGGAATTATTTCGAGACCAGGTGCAGAGACGACACCTCATTCCGAGGCCCATTGGTCCTATAATGGTGGTTAGAACTTTTTTTAAGTGAGTCGGCACTTGTGTGAGGTTGTGGTAGTTTCCAAACGGATGCCCAGATTAAAAATATGAGGGTACCATCGCCTCCAGGATGATGACTTTACCTACGAATTGGTCTAACCTCGACCAGCATGGGTTGAGGGAAAATTTTAATTTTCAGATGTTTTCAGTAAAATAAAATAAAATAAATTCACAATGTTTATTTTATATGGAATAATCTACTGCAGTGCGGTGATATAGCAGCTATTTCTTTAACAAATTCCACATCATAAAGACTCAAGAATGGAAATCTGGACTGATTAATACCACAACATATTTTTTAAAATTCCAAAACATGTTTACCTTTTTATTGGGATAATCGAACATCGATCATTGGTGGAACATTGAGAAAAAACTCTTGACGACGAACGACGACGGACCGAAGCTGTGAATTGCTACACCAACAAAGTTGAAGGATCTCGATGATGGCGGCAGTGCGACACCTTTGTCAGCATTCGATTCCAGTTGAGGTAGGATTTTTTTATTTAAATTATTTTCCCTGTTTTTGATTTTAAATGACGAACGCGGATAAACCACGAACAATTTTATCCCCGGATTCATACATTCTTGCGGGAGGGTTTGGTTCGGATGATTCGGGGAATCGATCCATGTGGAATTGTTGTTTTTTTATTCTACTCTGTTTAATCCTACTAATAGGAGCGGATCAATGTCGTGACAAACGACAGTGGAGGATCATTCCTCGATTTGTTAATTGGATTTCTTCCCCTTTTATTTTCTATGTGTGTTCTTCATGTTCTTCATGGGGCAACAAAGAACGGATCGTTGCACATCTGTTTTGCGACACGAAAATCCAAAATTGAGGATTTGAAACCAAAATTACTTTGCGGAGGTGTGATGATGATAGAGGATTATGAATTAGACCAGATAGTAAAGGCCCATTCTTTGAGCGTTCTTCACGCGGGTGGACAGTTGCATGTTTTTGGAGCTGATCTGATGTTCGAAAACAACGGAATTGGCTTTGTGGTGTTGGGGCGACCAAAACATGGGAGTTTCATGGAGATCTGACGACCAAATCGATGAATGGGACATCACGGGAGGTGCGCCAGTGAGGAGCGCCGATTCTGGATGTTTCCAAAATACACGGCATGTACTTCCAAATAACACGCCGTGTAGTATTAGCGGCGGCGACTAGGGTTTTGAGGGGGAAGGAGAGGAATCACACGGTGTGTAACCCTGGTCACACGGCATGTTGGACTTTCCCCAAAGCACAGTCTATATTTTGGGAAGTACACAGACACGGGATAGAGTACACGACTGTGTACTCAATCACACGGTCAGGCGAGGCCAGTAACATGGGCCACCCCGTGCACCGATTACACGGGTTGGAGTACATGGGTTGATAATTGTGTACGGCCATGTGGCTAGTGTACATGGAGCCAACCCCAGTCACTTGGACATAGCGTGTACACCATACTAAACATAATGTACTCACTTTTATACATTTCTAGCCTTACGACACGGGCCGTTGTACACAGGGAGTACCTAGGGTCAGACAACACGGCGTGTAACTTTTCTACACGTCGTGTACTTTTTGGAAAATGGCATGGTCCTCTTCTTCACCGTATCTTAGACATCTTTTGTTTGGGTTAGTGCCCCTTCTTCTCATTACCCTGAAGGTTAGGAATCATTTCCTTATACAGGACTATGATCCCTTCGTAGGACTTTCTGCGATAGAGTCAACATCCCTCCGAGAGGCCCGGAGCGAGATCCTCTATCTGTTCCCAACCCTAGGTAGAGTTAGGCATCGACGTGAACAACTCTACCAGGACTTGATCATCTACCTAGCTATTGAATCACCTAGATGGTGAATTTGGATGAGTCACGGTATCTTCCATGGCCCTGGAAGTGATCCTCATCTGTGTATCGTGATCCTTCCCACTCAGGAGTGTGTCTACCATAATTAGTGATTCTATATATTGTGATCTTCCCACTTAGGAGTGTGTCTCCTATAATGAGTGCATCTACCCCTCGTGACATTTCGTGATGAACAGTACTTCTCAGACGGACGTCATCAGAGCTACCAGACTCATGGAGTGTGTTCTCTCAGAACGAGTACTTCGTGGAATCTTCGAATTGAATCCCTAGCGGGGGTATTCGGTTGTGTGACTTGTCTCTAGACTACGGGTCTAGGTTTTGAATATATCTGGATTGTGATCTTATATTATAAGTTCAGTAGACATATATTGTGTAGAGATGACTGTGCCTTTCCTTTGTGTACTTTCTTTGTGTTTTCGAGGTCCTCTACTGAGTATTTTTATACTCACCCTTGCACGGGCTTTGCCCGCACGTGTCATGTCTTATGCAGACAAGAAGCCTTTTGACAGAGTCCAGTCCGGACCGAGATAGGACCGAGATTTCTGAGTTCCCTACAGGCTGAGGCGTTCCTTCAGCTACAAGCAGCAGTCCTAGTACCTCGTTGTGTTTACAGGTTGGACTTTGCGGTTTTCAGACTCTTGTTTTTTTGGTGGGCTTGTATTCTAGCCCAGTTTACTATCAGTACTTTACGTTTCATCGTACTTTGTTGGTTGGGTTTAGTTGTATGTATGTATTTTCTTCCTTAGTGTTTTTTACATTCCATCATTTGTGGGCTTAGAGATGTGTGTGTGTGTACAGGTTCTTAGGCAATTCCTCCCATGTAGTAATATGCCTACTCAGTGCTAGTAACCAGCCCATGGCCTATTGGAGGCAGGCTTGGGGAGTCATGGTACAGGCCCCACTAGGATGGTTCATGACATTTATAATCAAACCACACTTGATCCACTTTAGACATATCTTAGGTTATACTCATATTTATAACCCAAGCAAAGAAAACATAAGAAAGGGGTGAGCTCAAAAACTTAGTATGTAAAAAAGTACCAACATTCCATCAAGGGTAATATCATAAACATATGAGAAAACATAGAAAGGGGAGAAATTTATCATTTAAAATAACATGGAACAATAATTGTTATCCATAAGATATGATAGAAGGACATGTAATCTCAAATGAACAAACTTATATCATGGAAGAAGTTTACGGAATCATGAGACATCATACAAGATTAAATATTCATAATCTTAGACATATAGAAATATAGATTCCACTGAATCATAGTATAACAATGAATAATTAAACAATCATAATCATTGTAAATTTTTCCAATAAATCTTTTTTTTATCATGTTCAGCCAAGAACCTGTGAACAATGTTCCCCATGTCTCATTCACACACAAAAACTTATGAAAAAATCATGTTATCTAATTTACCCAATAATATTTTAAAAAAATATTATGGTATCTCATTTACAAAAAAAACATGTGACCAAAGTTCTTTTCGTCTCATCCACACAACAAACATATAAACAAATCATCCCACTTCACATTTAGAAAACAAATTGAACAATTATTTTGGCATCTCTGTCATTCAGGATTTAATCATCTCATGTGATATGAAACTATAACCAATTAATTGGATAGTAATATAGTAAACCAACCATAAAACATCCATACATATTTTTTCCACTTAAAAACAAACATTAATTGTATCATAAATAACCCATGTAAAAAAGAATGGGTTTATTAAACATTTCAAAAAAAATAACTTAAAATGAACTTAATAAATCCGAGAATATTAAAAATATGATTCTAAAAAATGAAAACATTTAAAATTACTTTCAAAAAACTTTTTGAATGGAAATATAATAATTTTATAAACTTTATAATAAATTGTTCCAAATAAAATATCTTTGAAATTGAATAAATTTTATCAAAAAAAATAGAGTGGAAGTGTAACACCCCAAGGTTTTACAATAAATTTAATAAAATATGTGAAACACTAAAACTCTATGAAAAAACACTTTATTTTAAGTATATAGTTATAAACTATCTATTGAACATAATTTTTTGTCTTCTATGATTTTAATTTCCAAAAGACGATATATATTGTTGCGATCAATATGTTATTTAGAGTCTAATAGACCCAACTTGTTTTTTGGAGAATAGTAACATAACATTATGTATAGTGATATGAAAATTATGAATATTAAATCATATTATAATTTTATTGTATTAAGTTTATAAGATAATGAGATCTTGATTAATTTTTCAGGGTGATAAAACATGAGTTATAGTTTTAAAATTGTTATTTTTTGAATAAATTGTGACTTTATTTAAAAATTAATTTTCTCATATATAGAATATTATTTTGATAAAATGGAGTTCATTTTTTAATTATACACATTGAAAAATGGCTGGGGTAAATTTTTGGGATTTTTCTGAAATACATCAATCTGTGATGAATAGTGAAATACAGTAAATTACCGTATATATACATTATTTGTTAAATACACTATTCCTAGAATCATGGGTGATGTAAGAACACTTTTTTAGAACTAAAATTCTATATTTACTATTTGGGGTCACATGAATCAATACTATTCATATCCTTGATCAAAAATATTAAACCAATGATTAAAATAATGGAAAACCCCTCCTCTCCTCCAACATAAATACCACCCTCACCTCATGTTCCTCTTACATCTCTAAAGTATTGATAATTTTCTAACTTCTACCCAATTCCCTTACCAAGGATCTTCCCCACGTCCAAGACTATCTGGTCTCACCAAATGCCAAAAAATAAAGTCCTTAAGGGGGATTTCAATGAGGATAGGTCAATAGGTAAAAATCCACTTTCATTTCCTTTTATTTTCTTTTAAATTAATTTCTATTCTTATAAATTATTCAAATAACCTTATCCAAGAGGAATTAATGATATATTATTATATAAGTTATTGGTTTTTATCATGTTTATGGAAAAATATATCATCATTCTTCCTCTCCTCTTCCTTTTATTCTAAAAATAACAACATCGTCTGTGATGTGTCGATTTACCGACACCGTGGACGTTGTGTCTTCAATTTCCTTTACTTCCTTAAAATATGATTGTAATACCATTTTAATGGATTAAAATATTTTAAATTATATTATATGATCTCTCTTATGTTATGGAATTAAATTATATCCATAATGTTAATGTTATATGATGAAACAAGTTTGTGATTATCAAAGAACTTCCAAAATGATCTAAACAAATAACACTAAAGATTTATATAATGATTCATAATCATACCATATAACCTAAATGATTTATGGAATCATTTAATATTATTTATACATATTAACACCATTTATTTCTACTTCTTATGTTTTTCTTCCTTTCGATAAGAAAAACCTTTATGAACCAACCATGGAAATCATGTAAAGCATGCACACAAAACAATGGAAATAACAAAATATTATTAATAAATGTTTGTAATTATATTATAAAATTATAATATATGGTGTTAAAAACATTATTATTATTTTTTTAAATATTAATAACACTCTTTTAACCATTATAAAAGAGTTTTAATGAAGTTTTAGGTAAGACGAACCTGAGGTAAGTGAATTCTCAACCCAATTTCCATTATTTGCGTTAAACTTCTATCTCATTGAGTATTTGTCACTAAGGTTATTTGTGTAATAAATTTATTTTATATTATGATTTATTATGTGTATTTAGAGTATATAGACATAATAATTTTATTCTATTAATTATCACTTCAATTATATGATATTTGTAAATAACTTTCTGTTAAAACTCCCCTATTAAAATTCTGTTTTATGAAATTAAAAAGCAATGTTTTTCTGAACTTATTCATGTTTCATGATTGTAATTTGGTTCTTGGGAAGTTTTTATGATTAATGGTGTGACCTATATATCCATCAAATGCATTGTTTATGTGTATGTTAGAGTTCTATTTTATGGTTACTCCAAGAGTAACTGTGATGGTTGCACCATAAGGTAGATGTGGGGGTTACATTGTAAGGTATCCGTGAGGATTAGAAATCATAAGGTATCCACTAGGGTTAAAATATAAGTATGTAATTACCTAATATACCTTTATGGTTTTATATATGTTCTCTAATGTTTAATGTAAATATCATGTTTCACAAAGTAAGTATATATTGGTGAGAAGTATGTCTTTGTGAAAACGATTTCATATGTTTATAAGTTTTCATGGACTAATGGTTTCTTTACTTATTTTTAGATCCCTTGATAATATTTTTATGCTCATTCCATGTTTTTAAATGTTTTTCACAGGTTATAAGGATGTGTAAGAGAGATAAGGAAGTTATGTTAAATGATATGAATAGTTTTCAAATAAATCATGTTGTTGTTTTGTGTTAAAAATATTATGTTTTGAAAGATGTAGATATTGTTTTCACGGTAACCACTATGTATTCATCTGGGTTGATATGTATAAGTTATTTACTATTATTATAAAATTCTAAATTGAAAATATATTTTTGAATGTGAATAAGTTAAATCTAGTTGAAATATCTAGATTATGTAATATTTATGGTTGGGTCCTTATAGTTTCTATCAGATCATGATTTAGATAACTTTAGGAGTTAGTATGATGTTAAAAAAATACCATAAATGATTTTTACCATATATTTATGTTGAAATGATATAGAATTTAAATATTACCATGTTTCTTAATCTATGATATGTCTCTTCATAATGGTTTTCTACAGAAGAAAAAGAGAAGCTAATGTTGGAAGGAACTGAGAGGCTAATATCTTTTCGAATCCACAATCCAGAATGGTGGGAATTGGAACTAAGTAGTTTGTGATAGTAATATTTCATATAACGTAGGAAATAAATGGTGATGGAATCAATGAAATATAACAGCCAGAGGTACCACAAAGAAACATGTTGATAGTGGAACATTTTATGAGGAAACACCCTCCTACTTTCAGTGGATATTCTGACCCAGTAACGGCTGAAGGATGGATTAAATCCCTTGAAATGATATTCGATGTTTTTGAATGTTCCTATATTCAAAAGGTTAGCCTTTCCATTTATTTTTTTGAAGGTGAATCTGATCAGTGGTGTTTAATGGACAAGAATATCAATAATAGATAAAATATTGAATCCTTAGAGTGGGATGAATTAAAAAGTATTTTCCTTGAAAAATATTTTCCTAATGTGGTTTGAATTAGGATGAATAAGAAGTTCCTTAAATTGAGGAAAAAGTTGGAAGATTCTGTGACTGTGTTTGAAGAAAACTTCACCCAACTAGCAAGGTATGCTCCAAATCATATTCAGGATCTTTATAGAAAAATCAATCGCTTTTACTTATGATTGAAGCCAAGATACCAAATGGAATTGGCCTCCCAAGAATTGAAAATTTATGAGAAACTTTTTGGGTGTATTGAGAGGGTATAAATGGAGTTTTATAATGATCACTTGTACTTTTACATAAAATAGAAGAAGATATCTAGATGGCTAGTGATGGGTAATAATCAATCAAAGAAATAAGATGGTAAGAATGTCCAGTTTCTAGTTTGTGAAAAGTGAGGTAAAAATCACCCTGGGGAATGTCTTACCCGAATTGGAAAGTGTTTTCAATGTGGTAAGTCTGGACATGTGGCCCAAGATTATAATTAATATTTTCTTAAGATAAATTTTGATAAGAAAACTATAAAGTGTTTCAAATGTGGTGAGATGGGTCATTATGAAAATTCCAACCGAAAATAAGATTCAAGTGATGAAAAGAATCAGAACTATAAATAGAAAGGTGTAGTGAGTTCTTTTGAGACTGCGTTGGTATATTTCAGGATATTTAATGAAGTGGTATCAGGTACTTTTTTTATTTACTCATATTTCTCTAATGTCTTGTTTGATACGAGGTCTACACATTCTTTTATTTCTGAAAAATTTTATAGTAAATTTAAAATATCACCTCAGCAAATAAGACCAGAACTTATTGTTAAAACACCGGGTGGAAATGTTATAGAAGAAAGGAATTTTAAGAATCTTACTATTGTTATCTGTAAAAAGACATTGCCTTCAAATCTTTTTGTTTTTCCTTAGTAGAGTTTGATGTCATTCTAGCTAGGGATTGTCTTTCTATTTATCATGCTATGATTAATTTTAGTGATAAATAATTTGTTTTTTCAAGAAGAGTTTCAGTTTTTTTTATAAAAGATGGATTCATTAATGTCGAAGATCAGTAGATGTACAAATGAAAAGCCATGTAGGGAAGTGGTCCAGCCAGAGATGGTTGCCATAAAAGTGGCCAGAGGCCACCAGCTTATGGGAATCATTTTTTCCTTCCCTTTTGGTAAAAGAGAAGGTGCAACATGAAAAGCTTTTACGGAGAGGGAGGATTCTATTGATGAGGGAGCCAAATGACTGGAGTCCGCTGTTGTTATGGTTGATATCATTTATTATGATGAGGTAGTCTGATTCAAGGTTGATTTTATCCCATCCAAGATCTTTAGCGAGAATCATACTGGAGAGGATAGAGGTATCCTCGACAACCATAGGTTCCCAAAAATCATGGTGTGATTCATGTTTGGATGCAATGATTTGACCCTGATGATTCCGGGACAGAAGGCTGACGGAAATAGGTCCATTCACGGGGAGAGACGTATCCACATTAATCTTAAGAAAACCTTCCATTGGCAGGCACCATTGGGAGGAAAAGGAAGGGGTTACAAAGGTATTTTGTTGTCCACTGTGATGTTTCTAGACCTCAGACCATGACGAGGCCCGGTCAATCCATAATTTGGGTGGTTTGTGTATGTGTTTTAAAACTGTATCGTTTTGACAGACCCAAATGATCTAGGCCAGGTTACAAAGTGAGATCACTTTAGTCGATGGGAAAGATGAGCACCATCACGTCAAGATAGAGGGGAGGTCAGAGGCCATGACCAGTAAAGAATCTAAATTAGAGTCCCATTTATTCCAAATTTCCGTATCCCCTGGGCAATGAATGATGGCGTGAAAGGGGAATTCATGGATGCTGAAAAACTGTTGATATATGGAAATGAAAGTTATCTTTCTCATATTCTTGAAAACAAGGTAACTATTCATATTAATGATTTTCCAGTGGTAAATTAATACCTTGATTCTTTTTCTAATGAGTTTTGAGTGTTATACCTGATTGGGAAGTTGAATTCACAATTGACTTAGTTCCTGATGCTAAACCAATTTCAAATCCCCCTTGTCTAATGGCTCAAATGGAAATTTCTGAATTGAAAGATCAGCTGGATGAGTTTCTAGATAAAGGATTCATTCACCCTAGTATATCACCATTGGTATATAATGTTTTTTTGTTAAAAATAAATATGGTTCTATGAGACTTTTCATTGATTATAGAGATTTGAATAACATTACTATCAAGAATATGTATCATTTTACTCACATCAATGACTTGTTTGATTAGCTCTGAGGAGCTCAGTATTTTTCTAAGTGTGATATGAGATCTGGATACCATCAGCTAAAGGTGAAGGAGAATGAAATTCTAAAAATATAATTTTGAACTTGATATGGTCATTATGAATTTTTTTATGCCATTTGGGTTAACTATTCAACTTGTTGTATTCATGGATCTTATAAATAGAATACTTCATGAGTTATTCAATAAGTTTTGGGTTGTTTTTTAGTGATGAAATACTGGTATATTCTATAAGTAAAGAGAATCATGAAAAATATCTTATGGTTGTTTTAAAAACCTTAAAATAAAATAAATTGTATGGAAAATCCATCTAGTGTGAATTTTGGTTGCAAAAAACTTATTTACTTGGTAACATTGTTTATAAAGACGGAATAACTATTGATCATGCTAAAACAAAAGTGGTTAAATAATGGATAAGACCAAAACATATAACATAGATTTGTAGCTTTCTTAGTTTGGAAGGCTATTATCTGAGTTTTGTTGAAAACTTTGCACTGTTATCTAGTCCACTCACAAATTTAACTCGAAAAAGAATTAAATTCACCTGGACAAAAGAATATGATGATTGTTTTCAGAAATTGAATAGAATATTTGCGAATCCTCTTGTTTTCACCCTACCTTCCAGAAATGGAGAGTTTTTTATCTATATTGATGCTTAATTAAAGAGACTTTGTTGTGTTCTGATGCAGAATGATCAGTTAATTGATTATGCTTCATGATAACTAAAACCCCATGAGTTAAATTTTCCCATAAATTATTTTTAATTAGCATCTATGGTTTTAAAATAAAAAATTTATAGGCATAATTTATATTATCCCAAATATTAAATATATACTGACAACAAAATTCTAAAGTATATATTCACTAAAAAGGAATTAAACATGAGGCTGAGAATATGGCTTGAATTGATAAAAGATTATGATTTCATGATAAATTACCATCCTGGAAAAGAAAATAAAGTCGTAGATTCCTTGAGTCAAAAACAGCATGCATCATTAACTATGATACAGTTGGACAAAGACTCCTTGATTTATGATTTAATGAATTTTGGATTGGAAATTGTTGGTGCAACAAATTCCTCTATTTTGTTTCAGGTTTCAGTGAAGTCATATTTGTCACACAGAATGAAGAAAGTATACAAGGAAGATGGGGTGTTATATAAAAAGGTATAATTGGTTAAAATGGGTAAGTTTCCAGAATTTAACATTGATAAAGATTTTTTTCTAAGATTTTGAAAGAGAATATGTGGGCCTTATGGTTCTCAATTAATGAAATAATTGTTGTGTTAAGCTCATTGTCCTCCGTTTTCAATTAATCCTAGAAAAAACTTGATTTATTGAGAAATTTAGGAGTATTACTGGTGGGATGGAATGAAAAAGATAAATTTCAGATTTTACCATGAAATGTTTGACATGTCAACAGGTTAAATAATAGCAGCAGTTACTGAAGGTGATGTTTATCCTTTACTAGTTCCATAGTGGAAATTGGAATTGTTATCAATAGAATTTGTTATGGAATTACCAAAGACATCATGAGGTAACGATTCAATCTAAGTTGTTATTGACTGATTGACTAATTATTCTCTTTTATTTCCTATTTGATATACTATGTATTTGGATCATCTTTCTCGATTGTACCTCAATGAGATTGTCAGATTACATGGAGTTCCTCTTTCTATTGTATATGACCCTGATCCCAAGTTCACTTCTATCTTTTTAAAATGCCTTCATATGTCATTGGGAATGAAATTAAATTTCAGTACATATTTTCATCCACAATCAGATGAGAAGTCAGAATGAAAGATTAAGACTTTGTAGGATATGCTTTGAGATTATTCAATGGATTAACAGGGAAGTTGGTATTAGCATATTTCTTTAGTTGGATTTTCATATAATAATATTTTTAATTTTGGTATACAAATTGAACCATTTAAGGCATTATATGGGAAGCGGTGTTGAAATATACCATTTTTTGATTATGTTTGGGAAAAGAAAGTTTATGGGACCAGAATTAGTAGAGGAAGTGGCTAAGAAAGTGAAGAAGATCCTGTAACTTATGAGGACAGCTTAGAGTAGGAAAAATAGTTATGGAGACAATAGGAGGAAATAATTTTCTTCTGAGGTAGGTGATCATGTTTTTCTAAGAATGTAACTGTGAAAAATGTTATGTGTTTTAGTAAAAAAGTAAAGTCGATTCCATAGTTCATTAGACCTTAAGAAATATTTGAGAAAGTTAGACTAGTTACCTACCGAGTAGATTTTCCTTCGAGTTTATCTCCATTGAACTATGTTTTTCATGTTTTGATGTTGATAAAGTATCTGCTATATTCATCTCATGTTTTGATCCCAAAAGCAGATTAGTAGGATGATAACCTTTCTTATGATGATAAACCTGTTCACATTCTTGATCTAAGAGAACAATAATTAAGGAATAAGGAAATCCACCAGGTAAAGTTTTTTTGTAGAAAGAAAATGGTTGAAGAATAAACATGGGAATATGAAAATTCTATGAGGTAAATGAACCCAACCTTATTTAATAAGTAAATAAAAAAATGTGAGGATGTAATTTCTAGAAGGTTAGGAGAATATAACACCCCAAGGTTTTACAATAAATTTAATAAAATGCATGAAACACCAAGAATCTATGAAACAACATTTTATTTTAAGGACATATCTATAAACTAGTCATTAAACATAATTTTTACATTTTTATAATTTGAATATTGAAAAATAAGTATCTATGGTTTTGATTAGTATGTTATTTGGAGTCTTATAGAACCAATTTGTTTTTTTGATGAATAGTAACATACCCTTATGAATAGTAATATGAACATTATGAATATTAAATCATATTATTATTTTATTGTCTTAATTTTATAATATAATGAGATCTTGGTTAATTTTTCAAGGAGATATAAAATGAGTTATAGTTTTAAAATTTTTATTTTTGGAATAAATTATGATTTTATTTAAAAATTAATTTTCTCATATTTATAAAATTATATTTATAAATTTAAGTTCAATTTTTAATTCTACACATCAAAAAATGATTGGGGTGAATTTTTGGATTTTTTTAAAACACTATAATTTTTATGAATAGTGAAATACGGTAAATTAACGTGTATATACATTATTTGTTAAATACACTGTTCCTAGCATCATGGATGTTGTAAGAAAACTTGGTTAGGAATCACATGCTCTATTTTATATTTTTGGATCACATTAATCAATACTATTCATATTCTTTAGCAAATATATTAAACTAATGATTAAAATAACGGAAAACCCCTCTTCTCCTCCACTATAAATACCACCCTCTTCCTCTCACACCTTTCAAGGTTTTATATTTTTTTCAATTATGCCCAATAACCTTTCCAAGTCTCTTACCCACGTTCAAGAACTTATGGTCTCAGAAAAAGGCCAAAACCAAATGCCTTAAGGAGGATCTCAAGGAGAAGAGATCCAGAGGTAAAAATACTCTTTAATTTTCATGTGTTTTTTTTCAATTATTTTTTTTATATTTTATTAAACTACTTTTATCGAAGAGGAATGAAGTATATATTATTATATATATTATATATTTTTATCATGTTTATGGAAAAATTAATCATCATTCATCCACTCCTCTTCCTCTTATTCTAAAAATAAAAACATCGTCTCAGATGTGTCAATTTACCGACATCGTGGATGATGTGTAATAAATTTACCTTACTTCCTTAAAATATGTTTATAAAACCATTTTAATTATTGAAACATATTTAAAATTTTATTATATTACCTCTATTATGTTCTGGAATTAACTTATATGCATAATTTTAAATTTATATGATGAAACAAGTTCGTGATTATCTAAAAACCCCCAAAATAATCTAAATGAATGTCAAAAATGATTGATCCAACGATTCATCCTCATAAAATATAACCAAAATTAGTTATGGAATCATTTAATATTATTTAAATATATTTCCACCATTTTTTACACTTTTTATGTTTTTCTTCCATTCGAAAAAAACCCTATGAACTGACCATGGAAATCATGTGAAGAACGCACCCGAAACAATGGAAATAAAAAAATATTTTTAATAAATGGGTCGAATAATGTAATAAAATGATCATATAAGGAGTTATAAAATTTTTTATTATTATTTAAAATATTAATCACAACATTTTAACCATTATACATTTGGTTTAAACAATTTTTATGTAATACAAACCCGATGTAAGGGAATTCTCAACCCAACTTCTATTCTTTTGGTTAACCTTCTATTTCATTGAGTATGTGTTACTAATATTATTTATGTAATTAGTTTCATTCATATTATGATTTATTTTGTGTATTTACATTATATACACATAATTATTTTATTATATTAATTCTCACTTCAATTATATGACAATTGAAAGGGACTTTCCTTTAAAAATCCTCTTTTAAAATTCTATTTTACGAAATTCAAAAGAAATTTTTTCTGCAATTATTCATGTTTTATGATTATGTTCTGGTTATTTGTCATTTTTAATGATAAATTTGGTACCTATATCTCCCTATAATTCATTTGTTATTTTTATTTTGGTGGTCGGTCATATGGTTACTCTAAGTGTAACTGTGATGGTTACACCATAAGGTAGCTATAAGGGTTACATTGTAAGTTAGTCATGAGGGTTACAAATCACAAGGTAGCCACGAGGATTAAAATATAATTAATTAATTCTCCAATATAACTTTATGGTTTTTTATATATTATATAATGTTTTATGGAAATCTCATGTTTCACAAAGTAAGTATATATGGGTGAGAAGTATGTCTTTGTGAAAATAATTTCATATATTTATATGTTTTCATGGACTAATTGTTTCCTTCCATATTTTTATATCCCATACTGAGATTTTTATGATCATACCATGTTTTTAAATGTTTCTCATAGGTTATAAGTATGTGTAAGATATATAAGTAATTCAATTTAAATGTTATAAAGATTTTTCAAATAAATCATGTTGTTTTTTTGTGTTAAAAAATTTATGTTTTGGAAGATATGGATACTATTTTAATGGTACCCAATTTGTTTGCTTGTGGGTTGATATGTATGAATTATGTACCAAATTTCTACAACTATAAACCTAAAAGATATTCGGTAATGTAAATAAATTAAATCTAGTTTAAATAACTATATTATATAATGTTTAGAGTTGGGTCCTTATAGGAAGATAAATCATTTTATTTTGAATTGATGGATAAGATTTTGAATATCTTGAGATGACTTTTTGAAAACCCACATCATAAAATAGTTAATAAAACATTCATTTAAAAAAAGGAGAATTGAAACATTTAATACACATGAGTAAATATATATTTTGATTTCAAAAATAATAATGGAAACAATTTTTGGATTAATTAACATGGAAATGGAGGAAAATCCATCTTTAAAGAATAAAATATATTTATTTGTTTAAGATTTCACACATTCATGTGAATTAAAATAATTGATAAATCATGTTTGTGAAAAAACCATTTTCAATAGAGATAAAAGTTGAAATATCTCATGAAATAGAAAATATAATAATTTAGAAAACGTAGAAGAATGAAGCTCAAGAAATAACATTTTAACCCAAGAAAGGAAGTTTTAGATAACTAAATCCCTTAAAATGTAATAATTCATGAATTAAGGAATCTTTAGAAAGGTTTAATGTATTAAAAATTTAAATATCTTTAAATTAAAGATAAATTAAAATATAATATGTTTAAATTGAACAGTATTCAAAACTTTCACCAAAACTGTCACCGACGTAGGAATAAGGGGAATAAAGATTATGAGGTGGAAGATAAGGGTTGTGGTATTGATCGGTCTCTTCCATCGTGTTTGTCTAGGAAGGTCTCAGAGGTGGTTTAGGAGCTTATAGGGGCCCCCACTCTCTCTTAGGATGTCCCTGGGGTTTCTTTGGTGTCCATGGAGCGGGACTCTTCAGAGGATTCCTGGGAGCTCATCCATATTATCGTGAGAAGTGTTTCCTTCCGTGTCTCTCACACTATGATGGGTATGAATAGTATCATGCAGGTATCTAGTGTATGTGGCCAGCCTGGTTCAAATCTCCTAGGGCCTCTCTCCCCGACCCCTCTCAGCACAGTCCCTTTGGGTAGAAAATTAGAAGTGTACCAGAGGGCCTTGATGGTGTTATCTCATGTCTCAAGTGAGGCTTCTTGGGGTTCTCCACCTCCTGTATTGGTGGATCTACAAAATCTGTTACATCTTCCCTATGATGGACCCTCCCCTTGCCCAGTGAGATATAGTAGGAATGGGTCTCGGTCTGTTGCACACCCTAAAAGGAATCACAGTACTTTCATGATAGGCAGTCATAGATCTCCCATGGGAGAGTTGGCTAAGGATTCATGGATGTGTACAAGATCCAAAGGTAATCTGTTTTAAGTGGAGTTCACTTCCCAATTCATGTTGTCTAAGGGCGTTGGATCTTGTCCTAGGGTGATATCCTTTAAATGATCCCTCTATTAATTTGGAATTCTAGGGGGGTGGGAACTCATGTTAAGTCTGACTTTTTTTCTTCTAATATCTCCATTCATAAGGTGGATATGGTGGTTCTTCTTGAACATAAACAACAATCCTTCAGAATTGGGTAGTTCTCTAGAATACTAAGGTAGCATGGTAGCATGTAGGCTGAATCAGTTAATAGCCATATTTGGGTCTTTTAGCACAAGAGGGGCTTTATGGATTTAGTTCAAGTGGCGAACTAGTTTTTAACTGTCATGATATCTCAGGGCCTAGTTTCCTTCTTCACCTTTTTCATGTATGGGAGCTATGATATTCACATCTGGGAGACTTTTTGGAAGGAGTTAGGAAATTTTGACCCTAGATCTGAACCAAGGATCATGGCGTGGGGTGGACTTCAATTTGGTGGTTGATCCGGATGAATGAAAGGGAAAAGGGTTGTTTCCAATGAGGGATAGCATAGATTTTACTCGTTTCATGGATGTTAAGGGTCTCTTTGACCTGGGGCTTGTGGGAGATTAATATATGTGGTGAAACAATAAGAGGGGGTGATGTCATTTGTGGGGTCGGTTAGATCGTTTCTTGGATAACATGCAAGATATTTCAATCTTCTCTAGCGTGAAGGTGACCCACCTTGTTAGAGGTATCTCGAACCACTCCTTGCTTCTTATTTCTTTGAGCTATTTGTAGAGTCCATAGGAGACATTCATGTTCTCCCAGTTCTGGGTGGATACCATGGGGTACCATGACCTGGTTTTCTTGGTGTGGGTTGTACCTTCCCACAAGAACAAGTGTTCCATCCTTCATTGTAAAATGAGGAGGCTGAAATCCAATTTTCTTTCATTGTCCCATGACCTCGTTCCCCTTAAGGAAGCTTTAAATGATATCACGAAGGAGGTCGACCAGCTTGAGAATATTCTGGAGGAGGAATGGGATGAAAGGTTCTATGAAGAGATATCGAGGAAGAAGGGGATAATGGTGGACTTTATCCTCAAGAATGAGCACTTGGATAGGGATAGAAATTGGATTAAATGGCTTAAGGATAGAGACATAAACTCATCCTTCTATCATGCATGCACAATGAGAGGAGGTGGCTGGTCAAGCCTAATATCATTATAGAGGATGGATCCTTCTCTGACGACAGGGATGTTGAAGGATCCATGACTAACTATTTCTTCCAAGATCTTTTGGACGGTCCAAATGAAATAATTCCTGATGGGTATCCATTGGAGTCCATGAATTTATTTGAAGTGATTCCCAAAATTGTGTCTGATCATATTAATGAAAGCATTGGAGTGGTTCCTGACGAGTCGGAGATCAAGGACACACTCATGCACTTGAACCCGTATAGCACCCTAGGGCAGGATGGGTTCTAAGCTTCTTTTAACAGGGTCTCTTGGGATATAGTGAAGATAGATGTGATGGATTCCATTCTGGAATTATTTAGCGGGGGTAACTTGCTCCGAGTTTATAGATCCACCCCCCAGTTCTCCTACAAAAGATCAAGATCATGTCTTCAATCTCTCGTTACCACCCAGTGAGTATGTGACATGTTCCTTATAAGATCTTAGCTAGCATCATCTACTCCAGACTGGGCTCTCATCTAACACAGTGGATTTCCTTGGAACAACAGAGATTCATCAAGGGGCGCTCAATATAAGAAGCCATTTCTCTAGCATAAGAGTTGCTCAATGACATAAAATTCAAATCTCGGGGGGTCTAACATGGTCACTAAACTCGATATGGAGAAATCCTTTGATCTGGTTGAATGGAGATACATTAACAGAGTTTTATCAACTATGGGTTTCATCTCCTAGGACATCGACATTATATTCTGTTAATTCAGTTCTCTTAGCTTATCAATGTCTTTTATAAGAAAATCTTACAGTTTCTTCATGTCTACTCATGGCCTTAGGCAAGGGGACCCCATATTGCTGACTCTGTTTATTCTCGTTCAGGATGTATTAAGTCATCTCGTCTAGAGAAGCATTAATAATGGGGGAATACTCCCATATCATCGTTGGTTTAATGCTCCAATGATCTCTCACCTCATGTTCACTGATGATACCATTTTGTTTTTGAATGCTAAGAGTAGATAATTGTGTATCATAAACAGAGTTCTAGAAGGGTATTTTCGATGGAGTGGTCAGAGTGTAAACAAAGGTAAGATAGAATTCTTTATTTCCAATAGGTGTTCTATCGAGAGGGTGATGTATTTCAGCAGGCCTCTAGGCATCTAGAGTGGGGAGTTTCCAATGGTTTATCTCGGTGAACCCATCTTTCTAGGAAGACGTCGAATCCAGTGTGTTGACTCTCCTCTCACCAGAATTACTGAAAGAGTAATGAACTAGAAACATATTTTATTATCCTTCGGTAGAAGGATCACTCTGGTGAATAGCGTTCTGCTAGATTTTCATATCCATGGCCTCTCCTCTATCAAGGAACCTAAGGGACTTATCAAATATATTAATAGGATTCTCTCCAACATTATTTTGGATCCTTCTTCAGGAGGGAAGAAACATTGGGTGGCCTGGGACAAAATGGCAAGGATGGTGGGTGAAGGATGTATCAATGTGTGCAACCTAAAGGATACCCTCTACTACATGCATGCAAGGCTTGAATGGGGCATGCTGGAATGAAGCACTCTTTGGGGAAACACCATCCACGAGACTGCTCTTTGACATAAAGTATCTCTAGAGGGGTTTTGATCTTCCCTATATTTGATGATTGGTCCCATTGTCGATGTTCTTTTCCCCTTCTCTCATTGGATGGTTGGGAAAGGGGATTTTTCCTTCTGGCATCAGGATTGGGGTGGCGGTGTGCTGGGATATTCAAGGTAATCGGCCACTGACATCTCGTTCAAGGATGCAAGTATCTACCCTGAATTTATCAATGTGGGTTTGGATAGGAATTAGATTGAGTCCTTTAACCGCATCAAGATTAATGAAGAGGAAGATAAATGAGTCTTAAATACTTCCTCCTTAGGCCTTTTCTTCTCGAGAGAGTTCTGGAGTCATCTCTATGGTCACGAGCAGTCTGGGGGCTGGGATGAGATTATTTGGGTGAAAAATATTCCCATAAAGTTCACCTTTCTTACTTGGAGTATTTGAAACAGAGCTCTCCCTACTGATGATAATATCCGTAGATGTCGTATTCCCCTTGCATAGAGGTGTGTGTGTTACAGTGTGTATAAGGAAGAGATCACTACTCACCTGTTCTTTGACAACGAATAGGCAAGATAGGTGTGGTAAGACATAAGGGAATTATTTGTGTTTCTTTCCCCAAATGACAATATCCATGCCCTTTTGGAAAAATTGTTCCATGGCGCTGAGGGGAGAGGACCAGAGAGGGTGGAAAGATCGGTGGTACTGCATGCAGGATGCTGGAGTCTTTTAAAGGCAAGGAACAAGTCAAAGCATGAAGGTGGGGCTATGACAGCTTAGGTCATTACTATCTGCACAAAAACCTATTACTCAACCTAAACAAGGCGGTGATATCTTTGAATGAAGCTCTATCCTTTCACCATTTTTAGGCCAGAACTAGGGTGGGGTTTCCTTCTAACAATAGAAATGGAAACTAGGTTAGATGATGACCTCTGTTGGGTGGCTTGAAAATTAACACAGATAGTTCTTATGTCTAAGGGAACATGCATGGTGTAGGAGTGATTTGTGATACCAATGGCTCGATGTACTTAGCCTATTCATCTAGACTGGGCCAGGGTACGTCCCTCTAAGTGGTGGCCATGGACTTTCTCATAGGCCTCAAAATTTGTAGACAAAAGGGGATAGAGATCTTTGAAGCTGAAACCCACTCTTTAATTGTTCATGATTCCTTGAAAGGTTGTGGTGTTTCTCCATGGATGATCTTTTATGCCATAAGAAAATGTAAAATTATGCTCAACAACAACATTAGTGTGCTACATACATGGAGGGAGGGGAATAAGGTTGCGGACTACTTGGCCTTTGTGAAATTCCCTAGCCTGGTAAAGGTGTTCCTGCACACTGTTGGTAGCATCAAACCCAAGGGGGTTTATTTTATTAAAGGGGGAATGCTCGATGTTCACTATTTAAGACCCCCTTAGTTTCTCTCTTGGGGATTTATCTCTTATATTTGTTTCTCCCCTATTAATAAAACTACTTTATGATGATGAGTTCAAGATGAATAATCATAACTCAATGAATGACGATTGAGTTTCCAAAAAAACATTTACGGTAATGGTAATGTATGAATAATTGTTTGGAAATGAAATTTCAATTCAATTATCATGAAATGATATATATATATATATATTATACTTAAATTAAATATAGTATTGAATACACCATATAAAATAAATTATGGTGAGTAATATCAAACATGTCTCATGGATTTGAAATTGAGACAAAGAAACCCATATGATTTGAGGACCATTTAACTCAAAATATCATGAAAGAGAGATATACTTAAATAAAAATTTAATTAACTTGAATAAAGGGTATTTTGTGACATTAAAAATCAATTGGTAATCATATAAATGACTTAAATTAAATTAGGTTCATAATATGAAACATGTCTCAAAGTGAGAAATTTAATATTAAAACCCCTTACCTTATTCCAGATTCGTTCTACGTATGGGCTTAAATTCTTGAATAATAAAATTTATTTAATTATATACCTTATCAATAACCTAATTCTCATATATTTATTTAACTTGTAATAATATCAGTATTTATTTTCCCATATTTATCCATGATAGAGTTTTATATAATTATTCAAGTAGGTGGTAAAACTAACCCGAACATGAAAATGTTATATCTTTGTGGTTGGTATGGTTAAGGAACTATGTAACCTCATTAAAATAGAATAATAATGATATTATTTCTATATTTTTATTTTTTAAAATCATATTTCAGTTGAATTATAAAAATAAATAAAATTAATATTACAAACATAAAAAATGTTACTTTGTGGAGGTGGTAGTCTGCGACACGCACGATGAATGTTAATTAGTTTTTCTAAGTGGGGTGAAATGAATAAATAATGTTTTATCCAGTAATATAATTCTAAATAAGTATAATAATGGTTCTTAGGTTGTAATATATCCATGGTTAGGGTAGGTTTTGAAGATAAAAATTAAGAAAAAATGGTAAGGGGTGGGTTATATCACTTCGGTGCTTTAAAATTTCTCTTGAAAGGATCCTTGGAAATGAATGACTTATTATAACAAATTAAGACTAAAGGAATATGAAATTCAGATAGAATTATATGATAATAAAAATGGAAGAGTTCTAGTAATTAATTTTAAGGAATGTTTTTGACATTAAGGGATGTAAGTTTCCCCTTTTATAAGTGAAGTAAAGGGTACTTTTGAGAACACCCTTTAATTTTCAGTGATATCATTACACTGTTCAAGGGATAAGGACTCAAAAGATTAGAAATAATTTATTGGGGGGTAATATTGGGTTGAACAAGCCTCAAAATATTATTTCCAAACTAGTTTTAAACAAGTAAAAAGTTATTTTTACTTAGGTTATTATTTTTAACTTTTTTTGTTTTTATCTTGGTAACTAGTCTTTTAGCATCATAATTTATATTTTACTAAAAATATATAACAACCACTCATACCAAATTTGGGTGTGATTAAAATAAATTTAATCTCCATTTAATATATTTTAATTTTTAAATAATATAAAATTAACTTTTAAAATAAAACATTTAATATATGGGAAAACAATTTTTTGTAAGAAAAGTGCATTTTAACCATTATGTGTAATTAATATTATTTTTAATTAGTTACCAATTAAATTTGTTTTAAAATAATTATATATGTATTTAAAAATAATATTATCATAATAATTTAAAAATGGTTAATTTAATTTATTACATTGAAATTTCACAATAGTAATAATATTATTCTTTGAAAATAAAATTTTTTCAATTATCAATGCAATTAACTAAAATAATAATAATCATAATTTTATACCCAAAATCAAAATTGAACTTATTAAATAATATGATAATTTTTAAATAAATTTCAAATTAAATTATTTTATATTTAAATTCTCTAAGTAATGAAAACTAATTTTTAATAAAAGTGAATAAAAATAGTTTTTAGAGTAATATATTAGTAAAGTTCCCAAAATAATATACCTGGGTTTCATAAAAACAAAATTCTAATTTTAAATAATTTATTTTACTTATAAATCTAAATATTTTATTTATAAATTTTTTAAAAATGTATAATTTGTTCTTGTATGATACTATTAGAAAATTGATAGTTTTTAGAAAAATTGATACTTTTACACTATTCAACTAAATGACAATTATTTCAGATAAATCCCAAAATTCTTCGTAAGATAATTTTTTATTATAAATCCAAAAATTATTTTCGTATTTTAAAATTCAAATTCTAAAATTTATAAATTCAATATTTTAATAAAATCGTAAAATATAATGAAAATTTGACTCTATTGGAAAAATGACATTTTCAAATTTTAATTGTTATTACTCTTATTTCATATAACATTCCAACAAAATTGGTCTTAATAAATTATTAATATAAAACATATTTTACCATAATTAATAATTTTTTCATGAAATATATATTCATATCACATAAAAAGTCATTTTTTTATAAAAATACATGTCTAAACAATAATTGATCTTATTAGTCATTTTAGGTAAACTAATTTAATTTCACTCAAATTAAAATTATAATATATTTAATAAAGTGGTCACTCCTATTAATTTATACTAATTAAATGGATATGTTTTAATAGTAATAATTAAATATTTATATTTTATCCAAATATACCTTGGTTTCATTTTAGTTTGGTGTTGTGTGTGGTGTAAGCTATCGAACACATTGACTTAATTAAAGGTAATCATATATTAATATCTTATGGTGTTATATTCTCCAATTTCAATAAATTATATACTCAAAGTTTTATTTTTTAATCACTGATTAATATCGGTGAGGATATTCTTAAAATATTCATTATTTATGATATAACCTAAATATGACATATTTAAGCTATTTAAAGTTACTTATCTTTCCTCAAAAAAATAATCATTCATAGAATCTTATAAAAAATAGTGTATATACCTCAATAAGTAATTACCAATAATATAACATTCCCAAAACCATTTGAATCTTTGAGACATTAAACCATAGAGAAATAATATATTAAATAAAAATTAACTCATATCCTCTACCACTAGTTTATAAAGTCAAACACGAGTCAGTGTATATATATATATATATCATAATAACAAAAAGGAGAAAAACTTCATCAAATATATTGTGGATTAATTTTTCATTGAATCAATAATCAATTACAGGCATATTAATACTATATAAATAATTTTTTTAATGAATCAACTCTTTATTACCTCAATATCAAGCATATATTAAACCTAT
Organism: Viscum album; assembly: GCA_963277665.1. NCBI lineage: Eukaryota > Viridiplantae > Streptophyta > Magnoliopsida > Santalales > Viscaceae > Viscum > Viscum album. Next base: position 1,058,995,643 of record OY728163.1, on the reverse strand, counting down.
TATTTTTTAATACCTCAATCATGTGTTCAAAAATAGTTATCCCCAAACTATATCCATTTCATAAAATTACTTTTCATATTTATTGATACTATTTAATATTTGTTTCCAAAATATTAATGTGGAACTATTTAATAACAACCCTTAAATTTTTCATATATTCCTCATTAATTTTATAATATAAAATAATATCATCGATAAATATCACACGCTAATGAAAATAACTTAGAGTATTAAGAATAAATTTATATTGGGATATCAACCTCACTAACCTAAGTAAGACTAGGAAACTCACATTTCAATCATAATAGGAAAATGTTGTGCTTTTAAACCATCAATGTATTCCCCCTTATATTACTAAAATACACGGTGGGTCTAGAAAAATACCTTTCTTAATATCATTTCTGTGAAAAAAATTTAGCCAGATACTAAAACAAAAAATCATTATCAATAAAATCATTGTAAACAATAATATGAATATCAGAAATAAATACTAATGTGTCTTCTATAATGAAACCTTCATTTCATCCTTTGCTACTTCTGGTAAAACCAATGATTCTTTTTGTTCAATACTTGGATATCCCTGGAATTTTTTCTATTGTTTTCTCTAACCTAATTAGTTAACATCATCCAAAAATACTTTATATTGGTTCATAAGCAGAATGTAATTAATATAATGCATATCCTCTGGGAGTGTCAAACCAGGTTTTTTGTAAGGCCGCATTATTTTTAACTAGGTGATGATTGAAATAATACTTGAAATTCACTTTTTTGGGTTACTACCCCTAGGTACATATATGTTAGATCATTCATCCAATTATAGTATCTAGACATGGATGTGATAGTTAATGAGACCACATAATTTTTACTTCACTGAAACTTTAAAATTTAATTATATGCCTAGACTTATCATCTATACTTTTCAATAGGGTTTTCACTAAATATTTCATATCCTATTCCCAAAAAATAACTAAACTAATCCCCAAAATAATTAATCTTTATTCTCATACAAACTGAGATGCCTCGGACCTTCACTCCCTTATCTTGTGTTAAAAACACTTTCTTTAACACATTTTTTATAAAATGTCAGATAAACCTATCTTTATATTATATCATTACCATAGTTTAAGTGGTAAGACTCATAAAACATATATAATTCCAAAGAATAGAAGGTTTAGTTTCATGGAGGACCAGTTAAATGGGTAACTTGTTTTAAAAACATGTTATCGTTTCTCTATAATCAAACCACACTATATCCACTTTTATACTATTCCTAGGTTAAAATCACATTAATAACATAGGGGAAGAAAAAATAAGAAATGGGTGAGCTCAGACAATCAATCGGTAATGGAAAAATCATCAACAGATCAATAAAGAGAATATTATAATCATATAATAAAATATAGATAGGGAATAAATTTCTAATAAAAAAGAATAGGTAATAATAAGAGTTGTCAATGATCTTAAATGAACAAAATTATTCCATTTATGAATTGTGTGGAATAATAAGAAATTAAACATGAATCAAGGAAATTAATAAAATAAAACAAAATGATATGTCATTGAATCATAGTGTAATAAAGAATTTTGGCATAAAATTAATCATAGAAAATATTGTGAAGAAATATTTTCACACCATGTTCACACAAAAACCTATGAAAAAATCATCTCGTATATCAATCACATAAAAAACTTCTAAAAAAATATTCCTATATATAATTAAAATAAGAAACTTATCAATAAATATTCTTTAATCTCATTCACACAATAAATCTATGATAGATATTACCATATCATATAAACATAAAAATAAAAACATCCTCGAAAATATCCATGCATCTCATTTAGACACAAAATTTATGAAAAAAATCTATCATCATCTCATTCATGAAACATTTGATCATCTCATTTGATATTAAACCTTTAAGAATTTATTTTTTGGGTGATATAGTATTGCACCCATCAAACTTCTATACATATATATGCCACTTGAAAACAAAAATTCATCATATTATAGAAAACCTGTGGATAAAAAATGGGTTTCTTAATCCTATCAAAATAATCATATAAAATTATCTTATTAAATCAAATCATACCAAAAATATAAATTTTCAAAATAAATAATATCATAATAACAAATATTTTTTGATTAAAACATCACATTATGACATATAAAACTTGTGAGGTAAATGGATGTGAAAATACAAAAGTTCTAACAAAACAATTTAAAACCTTGAAGTTCAAATTAATTTTAAAAATAATTCTCTGAAAGTAATGATAATGAATTTTAAAACCTGATTATAAATATTTAAAAATAAAATATACTTAAAATGATATATAGGATATCAAAAAATTGGATTTGAAGGTAAAATGTTTTATATTGAAATAATGGAAAATCTTTTGAATATCTTGAAATGCCTTTGTTAAAAACCTATATCATAAAATAGGTAATAAAAATTCATTTTAAAATAAGAGAAGTAAAATAAGGAAGTCACGTGAGTAAAAAAGTATTTTTTTTTTCAAAATAATAATGGGAAATATATTATTTAATAATGAACATAGAAATAGAGGATACCACATCTTTAAAGAAGATGTTGTTTTTTCTTAAAAGTTTCACACTTTTATGTAAAAGAAATTCATCGAAAAATAATATTTGAATAAAAAGCATTTTCCCCAGAGAAAAAATTAAAAAAAATTATGAAATATAATATATAATAATTTAAAAAACATATATGAATAATACTCAAGGATAAAAATTTTAACTCAAAGAAAATAAATTCCAGTTAACCAAATCCCTTTTGAATGTAATAATTCATGAAGTGAGGGAAATATATAAATGGGTTGTATAGAAGAAATTTAAATAAAAAAAAAGATAAATTACCATATAATAAATTTAAAGGTATTAATATAACCATCTTATATAAAATAAGTTCAAGCAGAACAATCATAACTCAATAAATGTGACTTGAGTTTCCCAAAAAACACTAACAGTAATGGTAATGAAATAATAAGAGGGTCACCATGAAATTAAAATTAAATTATTATAAAATGAGACATATTAATTATACCTAAATTAATTAAGGTATTTAATACAACATTTAAAATAAATTATGGTGTAAAATACAAAACAAGTCTCAAGGATTTGAAAATGAGACAAAGAAAGCCATATGATTTGAGAAGAATTTAACTCAAAACCTCTTGAAAGAGTGAGATATTTAAATATAACTTCAATTAAAATGAATAAATTAAATTAAATGAAATAAAATATCAATTAATAATCATATAAACCACAGAAAATAAATTATATGTATAATACAAAACATGTCTCAAGGAGATTAATTTGAGATGAAAAACTCTTACCTTGTTCCATATTCATTACACGCATGCACTTAACTTTATAAATAAACAAATTAATTTTATTAGATAACTTATTATAAAATTTATTAATTTATATTTAACTTTATATGGACATTTACTATCATATTATATTAAAATATTATATTTTTGTTCTTATTTTTTCACAAAAAATGAATCGGTGTTTGATTATTTTATTGATTTTAGAAATCAATGATGATATATTTGTAAAAAAGTAAATAATTAATATAAAAATTAGAAAAAAAAAACTGAAAATTGATTTATTATAAAATTATAACAATTTTTTTATTTATGTTCTCATGTTCATTCCTGATAGGCCTTTATAGCATTATTCAGCTAGGTGGTCAAACTGGACCAAACATGAACACGCTATATCTTGATGGGTAAGTTTTCTTAAGGAAGAGTATAATATTATTATAAAATAAGATTAATTATATTATTTATATATTTTATGTTGGTGAATAATATTTTATATGGTTTTTAAAATGGAAAAATGTTAATATGAAAAGAAACAAAAAATATTGCTTTGTGGAGATGGTTTTACTCACAACACATGGTGAATGTTATTTTGTTTACCTAATTAGATGAAAATTAATAGATAAAGGTTTATACATTTAAATAATAATAAATTAGTGTAATTATAATACAATGGTTATCATATTTCCATGGTTAATTTATTTGGAAGACAACTATTAAGAATAAATGGTAGAGTAGGTAATTCTCACATTGGTACATTGAAATTTCTCTTGAAAGCATCCTTTGAAATGAAGTTATTAAAATAAATAATTTAGGCTAGATGTAACATCCCTAGAAAAGTATGAATTAAAAGTATAAATATAATTACCCATTTCAATAAGGTACACCTTTATTTTTGAGGTCCTACCTGATTAGAACTCCATAGTTAAGTGTGCTTGGCCTGGAGTACTAATCATGAGGAATGAGATTCTGGGAAGTTTCCAGGGGTGTGTGTTAGTGTGGAAAAAACAAATTCAAATAAAATAAGCTGGTTTATGGAGAAAGTCATTATTCTGATAAGTATCCTCAGTGAGTAATATCAATTGTTGTTCTGGGAGGGAATCCAAGGTATTATAGGAGACCCATGGGGTCAGATGACTAGGTTCATAACCCAAGGAAGATCGGGTCATGAAAAATGATATCAAAGCCAATACCCAATCAGAAGTGTAGAGGTGTTGCTTGGGATTGAGGCTTGGGGTCTATAACGAGGGGGATATTATTTAAAGTTGTGGATAGTGTAACACCCCTAGAAAATTAATACTTAAAAGGATAAATGTTACTACTCATGTCAACAAGGTGCATCATTCTTTTAAAGAGCCTACCTTATTATAACTCTATAGTTAAACATGATTTCCCTAGGGTAGTGATCAGGATCAGTGAACTTTTGGGATGTTTCTTGGGATGTGTGTGAGTGAGTAAAAAACAAACTAAATAAAAAAATGTTAGCATGTGTGTATAGTAATTATTCTAATAAGTGATCCCAGTGAGTAATAGCATGTGTTGTGCTGGGAAGGAAACCAAAGTATTATAGGTGACCCATGGGGTCATATTACTAGGTTCACGGCCCAGGGAAGGTAGGATCGTGACATTGGAGGCTTATAAATTGATAGGTTCTTCTAGGAGGATCAAATTTTAATCTTTTAATTAATTAATTTTAAAAAAAGGTGTAGTATGAAAGGGGTAGAAGTGTCATTTATATGTGAAGAAATTGGTACTTTTAAGAAAAAAGTTTAATTTTTAATGATATCATTACACTATTCATGGTTTGATGACTCAAAATGATATAAATAATGGATTTTGGTATGATACTGGGTCGATAAAGCCCCAAAAACGTATTTCCACTTTTTTTAAACTAGTATGAAGTCATTTGTTCTAAGGTTTTTATTTTAACCTTTGTTTACATTGGTAACCAATATTTTGACTATGTAATTTATTCTTTTCTAAAAATAAAAAATAAACCCTATTAAAAAATCTGGGTTGATGAAACTAAATTTATTCTTTTCTTAATAACATTAAATTTCTAAATAATATATAAATAATTTTTAAATTTAAAAAATGTATATATATAAAAACAATTTTTTAGGAAAATAATGTAATAGCCATTATGTGTTCTTAATATTATTTGAAATTGGTCATTAATTAAATGTGTGATAATATAATTATTTATTTGTTTAAACATAATTTAATCATAATCATTTATAATATTTTAATTTATTTTATTAGATAAAAATTACACAATATTAATAAAACAATTCTTTCAAATTAACCGTTTTATAATTATCATATTCATTAAAAAAAATCATAACAATCATACCTCTATGCTCAAAATTGAAATTGAACATATTAAATAATAAAATAATTTTTATTTAAAATTTTAAATATTTGTTGATATATTTAATTTCTACAAGTGGTGAAACATAATTTTTTATATAAGTGAATAAAAAAAGATTTTTATACTGAAATATTACTTAAGTTACCAAAATAATATACATGGGTTTTAAAAACATATTAACTTTAAATTATTTTTTATTTAAAAATTTATATATTATATAAAAATATTATAAAAACATTTATGACATTCATGAATTATGATAATGTCATAAAAGTGACTACTTTTTGGAAAATCGAAATTTTTTCACTATTCACCTAAAAGAAAATTCTTTCAAAACAAATACAAAAAAATGATAATAATTTTATATTACTATTATAAATCCATAAAATAATTTAATATTATCAAAATAAAATTCTAAAATATATAAATAATTTTTTTTAATAAAATCATCAAATATAATCAAAACTAGTTCCTATTAGAAAATGATGTTTTCAAAATTTTACTATTATTATTCTTATTTCATATCATTTACCAACTAAATTAATTTAAACCAATTATTGTTATAAAATATATTTTATCATCATTAATCATACATTTATTTAAATTTAAATTCATATCAAATAAAAATAAAATATTTGGAAATATAATTTTATAAATAATAAATATTATTATTAGTCATTTTATGAAAACTAATTGAATATAATTCATATTAAATATATAAAATAATACATAAATTAAAAACTCTTGTACATTTTCACTAATTCAATGGCTAGGTTTTATTGGTCATACTAAAATAATTATATTTTTTTCAAAATATATCACAATTTTATTAAAGTTTGGTGTTACATGTGGATAAATCTATCGAACACATTGATTTATTTAAAGGAAATAATATATTGAAATTCAAGGGTGTTACATATAAAATTTAAGTGAATGATTATAATTTCAAACATTCAATTTAAGTATCTTAATAAATGAATGGTTTCAGATTCAATGTCGTAACTTTGCTAGATCCACTGTGTATCCATTGTTGGAGTTGGTGCCCAAAAACCAATATCTGTGTACTTTATGATAACATGTATGCATCATTTTGAATATAAATAAAAAACATATCATATAATGGTTTTTCTTATGTGTAACATTTCATGTGGTAATGTCTTAACGAGTAGTTGTCACACTAGAAGGTCATAATAGTTCCCCTCTATGATGAGAACCTGAAAGTGCTACAACACTATTATTATATATATGTTCTATATCTAGTTGATATTATTTGAAGGATAAAAATGATATATTAAATCATAGGTGGAGATTCATAGAACGCTCAGGAAGCTTCTTGTGGTGTACGCCCTTGGTTATATCTAAAAGTATATTATGAGAACGAGACCCGCCAGTAAGAAATCCACATTTATATGTGTCATTGGACATTCATATTTATAGATTTTTGTATGGGTCGTTAGACTTTAATATTATTATTAATGAATATTATGAGTCATTTGCTTTTATTTAATGTTGAAAAAAATAAAGAAATATATTTTCGGTGAGGTAGGATATATTGGCTACTTCACGAGTAATATTGCATTAATTAATAATGTGAGAGAGGATTTTTCCATTTGTTCATTAATGAAATTTGATATCTCATTCCATTTGATAGAAATGATAGATCCTAAATAAATCAATGGCCATGGTGATCTATGGACAAGTTCAATTTCTAGGAAGTCAAAGAAAGAGGCATCGAGCACATAGGTTGATGGCACCAACATGAAACCTACTTAGTTAGAGATATAATAATAATGGGAAAATAATACATAATAAGAATATATATGAGGTATTATGTTATTTCAGAATTAAATTATTTCTCCATGGGTGCCTTGGCATGTTATTAGAATTTAACCTTGTAATTTAGGCTACTTCACATAATTTCAATGGGAAAGAGGCTTATAGGGTCACACACTAAGTGTTTCCAGAATCTTAGTTAAATAATATTATTATTATTTATTATTTAAACATTTGAATAAATATTATTCCCACATGTAGGTTAATAACTATTCATATTTTCTTGATCACAAATATCATGTCACCATTTATTCGAGAGAATATAATGTGAGCATAATACTTAATAAATTTTTTTCCTATTTAGTGAATATAATATTTATTTATTTATTGGAAAATAATGTATTAAATTTTATTTAATAAATAAATATTCATTAGTCAAGTCCCTATAAATATTGTGGAGGAATTGAAAACTGAGTTTATTAGTCCAGTGAGAATTCAAAAATATGGAATTATATTTTATTAAATAATGTTTAATTTATTTCAAAAGTTAAAATCATTTTTATAAATAATATTATTATTATTTGACATTGAGTTTTGTAGGGATTAAAGTTACAATAAAGGTCACTTGTGCGATTACTTATTTCTAATTCTAATGATATATAACCCAACTTATATTATTTTATCAGATAGCCAATGCATTTGTTTGGTTTTTTTGGAACACAAACAAATATTCGATTACTAAGTAAACGAAACCCAAAAAGATTCATGGGGGGAAAACACAGCATCAATGGATGGAAAAAACAGATCGAGTGGATCAGCAAAGGAAACAAAGCATAATGATAGCAGTTGTCTATCCGCCGAATACATAGAGAGTTCACTCCTGCCTCTTCAGAGCGTAAACCACATCAATCACCGTCATAGTTTTTTGCCTGGCGTGCTCGGTGTATGTCACTATGTCGCGGGTTACGTTCTATAAAAAGATCTCCATGACGCCCCTGGTCTCCTCATAGATCATCCTGTTGATCCTCTTCACGCCTCCTCTTCTAGCAAGATGACAAATTGCGGGCTTGGTAATGCCTTGAATATTATCCTGGAGCACCTTGTGATGACGCTTCGCGCCTCCCTTCCCCATCCCCTTTCCTCCCTTCCCACGGCCTGAAATTTTTTAATGAAAGTTGAGTGGAGTGTTCAGATTCATGCATTTGTTTGGTTGTGTGTAAGAAATTTGGAGAATCATCTCAAGACAAAGAGATCTCCCTTCTCAATAAATGATCCCAAGAATGAAGAGAATTATTCATCCACCTCCCACTTTCAAGTCAATAAAGATAAAGGAGAATGCTTGGGAAGCATTTCTCACAACAATAAAAGGTGAAAGACATAGGTGATTGGATCTACCGTGCTAGCACACATAGATCCCTATCATAATGTTTGGATATTTTTGGAATACATGTGGATCACCGTTAGAGGTAATATACTCTTGATTCCTACAAAACAATGATTGAACAACACATATCTCTTGTCAGATCCACAAATGAAGAAATAATTCCAACAAGGAAATTATTTAATTAATTAAATTGATATATGTGATGATCCTCTCTCTGGTTCCATCATTATGTCCATTGTCTATATTATTTGATTAAATTCCTTGGATCATGATGTTTATCATTGTGTAAATCTTATATTGATTATTAATAATAATAAAAAAGAAAAGTTGGGCATGACCCATTTCATGTTTCTACTATGCCAATAACCTACAAGTGGTATCATAGTGGTCATATAATTATTTAAAATTATTCAAAGAACATTGATTGATATATGAGTTTGTGATTTAGTTTTTAATTCATGTTTAATCGTCATTTTAATCTGAATTTTGAGATGTGCTTCTTCTTCCTTCATTTATCATATATCTAATCAATGTGATTAATTTTATGAACAAAATTAAACTGAAGTACTCATCTAAAGGTGCCAAGGTTTATGGACAAAAAACATAATAGTACACATCGTGTAATAGGAGTTACATGTCATGTACTTGTGTTCAATGCATCAAAAATTATTTCAGAAATTATTTCAAACTATGTACATTGATGAAAGGAGGTGTATTTATTTCTTACACCATGTCTTGATTGGGAAAGGGTGGAACACTATCATCCAGAGTACATTCCATGTAACCCACATACACGGTGTGTAGTCCCTTTGAGTCACAGATGGGTCATGTATTACCATACACAGCCTACCTGACCAGTGACCAGGTAACTCAGAGACCACACACTGTGCAGTCACTTATACACATTATGTAATATAAATTTTCTAGGGTATTTTTTACACACCGAGTTCCTAGGTTTGTGCCTCAGATAAATAATGAGATATGTACACACCATGTATCTCACCTATATATCCCTTGTAGTTATACCAAATTACAGCGATATATAATTTCTTTATTATACTATGTAAACCTTATCGACATGTGCATGCATGTGCTCATTAAATTTATAGGACACACCATTTGATGTGTTCTTAATATATATATATATGTGTGTGTGTGTGTGTGTTTAATTAATATCATTGTATTGTTTATATCTTCATATCATGAATGATTCGTATTAGATTTGTTCCTCTACATGCATTAAAACATGAAAAAGTTGCAGAAAAATCATATAATTTGTGTAATCATTAAGTTGATACTACAGGTCATGAAATTATGTGATAACTCATGTATGTTATATGTCACAAAGAATAAATTGGATATTATTATAATACATTTTGGGTATATTCATATGGGTTTTCACTATATTGCATCCAAGGTACATTTATGTACACATTTAAATTTAAATAAATTTATTTGATTTGTTTAAAATTATATGGATGATAATATCAAAGAAATTCATATGATAATTAAGGTAAAATAATTTATTAATTAAATATTATAATCTATCTATTTGATAATGATTTATCTTATATAAGAATGATTATGAATTGAATACTAGTTTTATAAAATGTTTAATTTGTTTCATGCCTGTGGATGATCATGAGCATATATCAAACCTTTCTATGTGATTGGTTTAATTTAATTTAGTATTAAATTAAGATGTTGGTCTTTGTGCCTTCTCTCCTCTTATTACATAAGGTCCTGCATTCCTAAGGTTTCATTTTTTTAAACCATTTTTCCCTAACATGTGTCTGAGTTAAATCATATGTAATGGATGGATATCTCATGATTGTAGATTTGGATCAAGTATGGAGTCGAGTAAAAACCAATACAAGAGATATACATAGGTGGATAGGTGTGAAGCTGTAACATGAACCATAATTAGTTCAAGGTGTTTTCCCCCAAGGTGAACTGTTAGTTTATCAACACCTAGATAAACTAACCATTATTAAAATCTCATGATCATACCACTTTATTATTTGATTTATGTCAAGTTTCATGGTTATTTCATTATGGATGTTTTTTCATGATTGCTTGAACGAAACAAATTAATGTTCATGCAATATAGAACTAAAATAAATTGGCTTATGTGTAAATATTATCTAATACTTGTATAATCACATAATTAAAACAACTTAAAATGAAAAAGAATTTCATAAAGATAATAATTATAAATTTATGAAAAAGGCTAAAATCCCTTAATTTAAAATATAAAGTCGATATAGCCTTCCACTACTTCAGTTAAAATCAAACCATAGTTAAAAGTGATTGACCAGACAAAGTTGGAGTTATTTCAAGTATCATGGAATTCAACTTCAAGTTTTGGTTTGAAGTAACTTGGTTCACATCAAGGGTTGACTATAAAAGTATTAATTGGTGTAAATGAGAGGAAAGGGTTGAGGAAATATAAATTAATGATTTCAAGACTGGGGAGTCCACTCAATAGACCAAGGAACTATGATTTAATAGGGTTGGAATTTGGAATTCATACCTAAAACCCATTTAGTTTTTTGAACAACCAAATTTTGGGTAATTAGAACGGTAATATAGATCTTTGACTTTATAATGTCCAAGAAACATGATATTTTGAAACCAATGGTGAGGGCTATTCGGTTTTGATAAAATAACGAGTGACTAATAAATATAATATTTATTTATTTATTTGTATAAATTTTATCAAATTAAGTACTAAAATTATGATCATATTATTTTTTATAAATAGATTAAAAATGGCTTCAAACATATCATTGTGATCCATACTTGGGAAGGATAAACTTCTCACCCACACAAATTTATAAGAGATTCAAAGGTATTTTTGAAATATCCTTCACCATGAATAGAAATTGTATGTTCTAGAAGAACCTATTTTTGATGAGCATAGTAATGAGGAATGAGATGAAGAGTTATCTATCTATGAAAAACATATGAATGTTGCAAAAGATGTTCCATGTTTCATTCTATCATCTATGAAAAATTAGGTTGTGAACAAACATGAGAAAATGGATGCCTATAGAATGATATCACATCTTCGAGATCTCTATCAAGAGAAGGGTAGACAAGAGAGGTATAAGATCTACAAATCATTATTCACAAATAATCTTATAGAACATGTTTTATTTGGTACACATGTATTAAATCTTATTTTATACATTAATTCTTAGACATATTGGGTATTAATTTCCCAAATTCTTTTTGTACATATCTTATACTTTCATCACCACCCAATACCTTCTCCAATTTTATTGTCAATTATAATATGATAAAAAATGATAAGATACTTTTGTAACTTCCTACATTGATTCTCTAAGTGGATAAGGGCATGGGTCATGATAAACCCATGGTTCTTATCCTGAAAAAAAATGAAGAATAAGGAAATGGGGCCTAAGACTCATAACAAGCTTAAATCTCCTAAGAACCTTCCTTCCAAATAGAGGAAGATTTTGAGGAAGGGAAAGGGAAATGAGGGAGTGTGTTTTTCATGTTGAAAACTTGTCCACTAGAATAGGAACTTCACCTAGGAAAAATAATAAGCTAAAGGTGAATTCATTATCAAGTGTAATCTTTCAATGTCTACACATCACGTATTAGATAGATCTTGTGGTGCGTAAATCTATATCTAAAGGCATAAATGAAGAAAATATCAAAAGATTTCTAGAGGATATGTGTATATGATAACTGTTAATGGTGTGAGGTTATATGCCTTATCGATTATTTACTACCACCTTTCATTACCAATAAAAATAATTTTTTTTTCAAAATATTGTTATTATGTACCTACGTTTACCAAGAATATATTTTTTTTATCATTCTTATATGCACCTGATTTTACTTTAATGTTTGGAAATAAACGTTTTTTATTTTATAAGGACAACATATGTTATGGTCTATAACATTTAAATAATGTCCTTTATGAATTAAACTATGAAAACCAAGTATTAAAAATTCATAACAAAACATGTTCACATAACTCATATAACACCCAACTATGGAATCACCATTTAGGTCAGGTAAATAAGAAAAATTTGACAAATAGATATAAAGAGAGTTATTTAGACTCATCTAAGCTAAAACCACTTGAATGATGTCATGCTTTTTTACAAGTAAAAATTACCAAAATTCCATTTGGTGGACAAGGTGAAAGGGTCACAGAGCATCTAGGATTGGTACACATTGATGTGTTTGTACCATTTCTAGTAGAAGCTATAAGTTGATATTCTTACTTCATAACTTTTACTGAGGACTTTAGTAGATATTGATATATCTACTTAATGAGGTAAAAGTCCAAGACCTTTGATACATTCAAAGAATTAAAGAATGAAGTAGGGAATCAAATTGGAAAGAATATAAAGTTGTTTTGATCAAATCTAGGTGGTGAATATCTTAACCAAGATTTCATCGACTTTCTAAGGGATTTTGGGATTATATCTCAACTAACTCCACCTTACACACCATAGTGTAGTGTTGTTATTGTAAGGAGGAACCAAGCCTTGTTATACATGGTATGGTCAATGATGATTCATGAAACTTCTATTATCCTTTTGGGGATATGCATTACAAAATGAGGTATACACATTAAACCGAGTATCAACTAAAGAGGAAAATATAATTGCCTTTGAGTTATGGAGTGTAAAGAAACCTATTTTTTGGCATACACGTCTATGGGGTAGCGAGACATCTATTGAGGCCTTATATGGAAACAAACTAGCACCTTGTGGTACAAAGTGTAACATTATAGGGTTTCTTAAGGAAAAAAGGCATACTACCTATAAAACCCCTCATACAAGAAAGTGATTGTCACTAAACTATCCATATTTATTAAGAGGGATAACATACTAAAAAAAGGATAGTTTGAGAAATATTAACTTTGATTATGTTTATTCTCAAGATATACAAGTGATGATACAAGAATAGTTTCTTTAGGTCCCCATGGAATAAGTTGTTCTGGAAACACAAGTACTACATTGGAGTGCAATAGAGGTAAGAGAACTAGAGAGATATGGTTTTCTAGTCACCGAAGATGGTGAATCATTATTAGTTGACAATTATTAACCATTCTACAACAAGGAGGCAGTAGAGATATCTGAATCTACAAGATGGAAATAATACATGAATTTCGAAATGGATTTCATATATTGGAACAAATTTTGAGTTCTAGTCAATGCTCCAATTGATGAAAATACCTTGGATGAAAAGGTGTATTCAAGAGGAAACTGGATATGGAAGGTAAAGTAAATACTTATATATCAAGGATAGTGGTTAAAGGTTTTAAACAACCTTAAAAAATTGACTATGATGAACCATTTTCACTAGTTTCTATGTTTAAATCTGAAAGAATTATAGTGTTTATGTCATCTTAACATGGCTCATAGATTTGTAATGTGGATGTCAAAACTAAATTCCTTAATGGGAACATTCAAGAATATATCTATATGACGTAACCAAATGGGTTTGTGACTCTAGGTGATTCCAAAAGGATTCTCAAGTTGTATAAATCCATTTATAGATTAAAGTAAGTGAATAGGTCATAAAAAATTTGATTCAAGGAATCCATAAATGAATTCGGTTTCATTAATATCGAATAATTGTTGTGTTCTTATAAGAGGTTAAATGGGAATGTTGTCATTATCCTATTAGTATATTTTGATGACATATTAGTTATTGGAAATGACATACATGTCATACAATCCAATATGGACTGGTTAAACAAGTGTTTCTCTATAAAGTAAATTAGTGAGGTAGCCTATATTTTAAGGATCATGATCAGTCATGATAGATCTAAGAGGATTCTTGGATTAATTCAAAGTACATATGTTCACCAGATACTTAAGATATTTAGAATATAATAGTCTAAGACGGGATTGGTTTCAGTGTCATAGGGTTTACATCTTCCTAATAAAATGTATCCTCATACAAAACAGGATAAAAAGAGAATTATGTAATATTTCATACGTTTATATGATAGGATCAATCATGTATACCATGTTATGTACTAGACTTGATTTTTCCAATGCATTGGGCATGGTAGGAAAATATCATGAAGGTCTAATATAATAGCATTGGTCTGTAGTTATAGATTCTCTTAAATATCTAACAAGAACAAAGGATATGTTCCTAGTGTATGTAGAAGATGAGAAGTTATTCATCATGGTTTATACTGATTCTAGTTTTTATATAGATCAAAGTGATCTGAATTGGCAGTCAGGATATTTTTTCTATCTCAATAGAGGTATTGTGAGATGGAAGAGTTCAAAGCAGCTAGTTGTCTTGATTCTACTATGGAGTTTGAGTATATAGTGGCTTCTGATGTAACTAAATAATCTTATTGGATTTAGAACTTTTTCCAGCAACTTGATGTGGTACCTAGCATTAAATACCCTATCACATTGTTTTGCGATAATACTATAGCGATAGATCTTACAAAATAGCCAATGTCACACCATTGGAAAAATCATATAATCCCAAAGTATCATCTCTTGAGGGATTTTTATCAAAGGGGTGAATTTGTACTAATAAGAGTACCCATGAAATAAAATGTGTTAGATCACTTGACTAAAGGCCTGTATTAGTAGAAGAATAATAATCATGTGAGAGCTAGTGGACTGAAGGTTGTACGCAGTTGGAACTAGTGTAAGTGAAAGTTTGTTGGATTTGATGCCCTAGAACCAACATCAGTGTAATTTATGATAACTTGTATTCATAGTTTTTAATATTAATAAAATTCTTATCACATCATAATTTTTATTATGTCTAACATAGTATGTGATAATTTCCAAAGATTAGTTGTCTCACTAAAAGGTCATAGGAGTTCCCTGCTATAATGAGAACTCAGAAGTTCTATGATACTGTTCTTATATATATGTTCTATAGTCGAATGATATCATTTGAGTGACAAAAATGGCATATGATATTAATAGTTTAGACTCATAGTAATTTGACGTACCTTCTCATAGTGTACGCCCTTAGTAATATCCAGTAAGATATTATGAGAACGAGACCCACCAGTAAGAAATCCACATTTAAATTTGTCATTGGATGTTCCTATTTGGAGATGTGTGTATTGGTATTTATAATTTAATATGACTATTAATGAATATTATAAGTTTCATACATTGATGTATTTATGAAAACCATGACAAAATATGTTCAATGTGAGGTATGATATGTTGGTTGTGTCACGAGTAATATTGCATTAATGAAAAACGAGATAAGAGATTTATCCCTTTTTTTTGTTAATGAATATTGATTTTTTAGACCCATTTATGGAAATTATATAGTCTAAATACATAAAAGGCCATGGTGTTATATAGTCAAGTTAAATATCCAGAATGTAAAAGAAATAGACATTAAGAACATAAGTCGATGGCACGGGAATGTGACCTGCTTGATTAGAGATATCATGATAAATGGATTATATTAAACAGTAAGAATCTGTATGAGGTATTATTTCATTATGACATTAACTTATTTATATATGGGTTCCTTGGAATTTTTTCAAATGCTAAACTCGGACTTTTGGCTACGCCGCCTAATGTCATTGAGGAAGATCCCTAGAGGATCAGACACTAAGTGTTCAACAATCTCAGTTAAATAATAATAATATATTTTATTATTAAACAAGTTGAATAAATATTATTCTAGCATGTGGTTTGATAATTATTCATGTTTTCTTGATCACATATATTTCTTCCCTATTTATTCGATAGAATATAATGTTAGAAAAATATTTGATAAATATTTATTTTCTATTTAGGGAATGTAATATTTATTTATTTAGTAGTGAATAATTTAGTGATATTTATTTGATAAATAAATAGTCATTATTCGGGGACCAATAAAAATTGTGGAGGAATTTCTGAATGAGTATATTGGTCTAGTGAGAAATAATAAATATTGAATAATATTTGATTAAATAATATTTAATTTAATTCTTTAGTTAAGCACAAGTCAAGAAATTGTAATATCGTTATTTGACATGGGATTTCACTGGGATTAAATAAATAATAATGGGTACTTGTGCCATTATTTATTTCTAACCCTAGTGATATATAAACTCAATCATATTATTTTCTTAGAGAGACAATTCATTTTTTTGGTTGTGCATAATAAATTTAGATAATCCTCTCAAGCCCTACAGAGATCCCTTCTCCAAGAATTCCCCCATGAATGAAGATCGATCTTCCTCCACCTCCAACTCTCAAGTCAACAGAGATCAAGGAGAACCTTTTGGAAGCGGTTCTCATAGGGATCAAAGGAGGACGATGAAATTGATAGGATCAACTATGATAGCTCCTAGATATTCTTACTGTGAAATTATAATATTTGTGGAACACAAATGGATAACCACTAGAGGGAATCTGTTCTTGATTCTTACAACGCAATGATGGTACAATGCAGAACTATTATCAAATCAATCAATGGGGAAAGAATTCAAAAAAGTTAATTATTTAATTAATTAAATTTATTATAAAAAAATATTTTTATGATCCTATCCCTAGTTTCAAAATTCTATCCCTTTTTTATATTCTTTAATTCAATTCCATAAATCACAAAGTTAATTGTTGTGTAAATCTCATATTGATCATCGATCATGACAAAAACTAAAGTTGTGAATAGCTCATCTCATGCTTTCGTTGTGCACGAAACCTATATAAAGAATATTAATTTCATAAGATAATGTAACATGGTAATCCCCTTCTTTAAGGAAAATGAAAAATTCCTACACCATGATCCCCCAAAGACAATAACTAAGGAATTCAAATAAACTTCCTTAAATATTCAACATCATACTCATCAACAAACACTATTCAAAACTCATCATAACTAATTACACACATTGAAACTAATATTACCATTATTTAATCCATGCCATGCAGAATTATGGAATAAAATAATAATAATCCTAACAATTTTCAAAGAATAATAGTAAAATAATATAATAAGGATCATAGACCTCAGTAACTACACATAAATGGAGAGAGGGTATGAGGGATGATTTTTTCCTAGAACATGTGCAGAAGTGGCGAGGGTTGTTCATAGAAGTCTACCAGAATCCAAATAACAGATATAGGGTCACCTAAACATGAAGAGAAAAATAAGGAAATGTAATGGGGAAAAACCTAATGATTTAAATTAATTCATAGACATCCTTCTATATATATAATAAAAGTCTGTAAAAACACAAAATAAATATATTAAAACATTAAATCTCCTCATAAATCCAATTTCCAAGAAAAAAATAATTTTAATCCACCTAATGTTTAGGAAGTTGAATTTATAATTTAAACTCATGATTTTCAATCATACTTCCCTAAAATTCATAAAAAAGGAGTTGTCTAATCGAAACTAGGTGAAATCTGAAATTCCATCATATAAAACGGTTACCCCTATATAGAACATGTGTTTCGAATAAGGGTAAATTCACCATACCCCTACACAATGTGTGAGTAACCTCACATAAAGTTTGTTTACTATACCTTTAAATGATCTCAGGAAATTAACTAAACTAGGTATACAGTCACCCTTATGTGAATTGACCCTATGTAAAGGTAAATCAATCCACCTTTACATAAGTTCATCCATACCCTTTTACCTTCTTGTGAAAACCATATCATGCTTATGAAATCTTTAGAAAACTCATTTTACTATGTCATGGATGATCAAATCACCCTCACATAACTCCTAAAAGACCTATAAATGAGAAATAATAATTTAGACGTAAAGAACTTCATACAGTTGGGGATTTTATCTACACACAGTGAATGAAAATGACCTTTGTGTATAATTACATGACATAGTTGACCCTGAAACAGGTAATTTCACATAGATCAGCCTATTATCCACACATAGTGGTTTACCCCCACTCAAAATTACAATTACCTTTATGTAGTTATGTTATCTATAAAAGGAAATGAAAATTTTTATTTTAAAACTCAAGATTAATTTCAATAGTTATAAAATTAATAAATAAAATAGTTTTAATTCACTTAATAAAACAACAAAGAAAATGTAAATTTACCAAAATAAATTTTGAAACATTAATTATTTGTTTAAAAAAAATTCAAGAACCATTTTAAGACAATAATTAATAAATAAAACCACTCTACACCCAGATATCTCCAGGAAACTCCCCTAGTCACTCCAACACCCAATAATGGATAGCTAATAAGGATTGTGAAAAATATGGGATGACATGAACGTTTTATGGTCTAACAAAAGCTAAAATTTGTTTTCATAGTGCAACATAGTGGTTTTTCAAGGTCGTCGCACTTGAGGATATTTTTTGGTTAATCACCCACAAATCCAAATTCACCTATTATATTTTTGGATTTTAGATTTATTAAAATATTAAATTGTATAAGTTGAGAAAATGGATGTAACATAAGAAAGTAAATATGAAATTCATAATACAAACATAATGAATTAAGTTATAAATAAATGAAATACTCTAAGTAGAATAACCTAGATTGAACCTTCATTTTCTAATTAATATTTTCCTAGTCACTTAATTATCATGCTCTATTTTAAGTGTGTTCACCCTCAACATTCATGGTTTTGAATATGTGATGCACTCA
Organism: Viscum album; assembly: GCA_963277665.1. Taxonomy (NCBI): domain Eukaryota; kingdom Viridiplantae; phylum Streptophyta; class Magnoliopsida; order Santalales; family Viscaceae; genus Viscum; species Viscum album. Next base: position 1,058,976,154 of record OY728163.1, on the reverse strand, counting down.
AAAATTACCAAGTACACAGAAAATCCACCTCCTTGATCAAGGGAGAAAAGGGAATAAGCACCATTTAAACCTTATATAATCACAATGAGGATTTCAATCACTATAGATCATTCATATAGTAACTCAAAGAAAATAAGGAATACAAAAAATGAAACCATAAATACTTGTGTTTAATAAAGGATTACTCTTTAAGAAGATTACTTGTGTTAGTTACAAATGATCATGAGAAAAAGTGATTATGAAAAAGAATGGATGAGGAGGAATCACAAAATATAAATAGAAGATCCGATAAGATTAATAGAATAATAAAATATAGTAAATATGTAGAAATATATTAAAGCCAAAAAACACTTCAAATCTTTAGAAAGTGGTTAACTAAAAGGGCCAAATCCTTTAAATGGAGGTGAGTACAAATTTATAATCAAGAGAAGTGAATGATTTGAATCCATATATTCCCACTGAAAATTTTCACATTATAAACATAATAAAATAGGTGAATTGGAAATATATACCTTATGGAACATTTTTACCCTATGACTTTCACATGAACCCCAAAAATTGAATTCTTTTTGTATTATTTTATCCAATTTTTGGATCAAATCATTAATGAAAACATTTCTAGCTTGAAGACTATTCATATTACAATACTCTGGTTTCCCATGAATTTATTTCCTTAAAAGAACCAGAATATCAGTTTTTCATAGTTATAAAAAAATAATACAAGGAATTATCTCTATATTAGTTTGAATTTTCATCTCATGTGGACCTTCAATTTTGGAGATGTGGGATCATATTCAAAATTCGTCTAATATAGGAACATATTTTAAGGCCTACATTGTGATCATCTTTTGGTCCACGCTTTGATGGATTTATCTCTTTTTCATTTTGAAAAAAATGGATCCCATCAAGTTTTTAATCCTAAAATTAAGGAAATTTATAATTTAGATCAGTTTATAAAATGTTATTTTTGAGTTATAAAACTGATTTAAAATTATTAAAATGTAAAAAGTAGTCCATTTTAACATTTAAGTTCAAATAAAAATAAAAATAAAAACATGCAATACTAACCCTTAAAATATCAATTTGGTTGGATTAAAAAATTTAAATAAAATTTAAATTTATTGACATTATCAATTATTTCAATTCAACCACACATAAACATTTCACTTATGGAAAATTCAATAAATTCAACCAATTGAAAAGGTGTGCTCTACCTAGGATGCAATAATCATGCTAGAAAAGAAAGAAAAAATTCATCTATTGTTGAAAATATCATGCCGCCTAGTTGAATTTTATACACTACCTCAATTATAACCAATTCCAAGTTCTAGTTCTATAAATTAAACATGTATTTCAAAGTGTAATTAAGAAATTAACAAGAATCACTTTTCCATTCAATGTTTTCCCTAAGTTCCTTAAACACAAGTTCCATTTTCTAATTCTTTAACACTCAGAAATGATATTCTTATATGTGATTTTACCCATTATTAATCCGATGTTCAATATTCCCCTAATCAAAATTAATTCATTTTTTTAGTTATTCACTTATATAATTGTTCCCAGTCATGACATGTGAAAAGAACTTATTAAATTATAAAATAGAATTTATTTTATAACACACCCATAGATTAATATCATAATGATTCATTATGGGATCCCAATTTCATATTTTAATCTAGTTTTATAGGAATTATATGAATAAATTATAAATCCTTTATATTTTCTACCAGAGGTTTTCTTTTTTCACAAAGGAAAAGTTTCCCAAGAATGAGTACAAAAATTCCAGTTTCACCACGCTATAATTTCAATTACAATTACACTAACTTTCCTAAGAATAAAATAGAATATCCATGAAAAATGGTACAAAATTTAATTCATTAATAATTTAATTCAATTAATTGCATAACTAATGAAATATTCCAAAATAGGTATGTAATTTTCCACAAGGCATGGCCACATTTGAAGTTTGGTTTTCTTAAACTAAAAACACACTAAAAATAAAATGGAATAAAACACGATAAATTATATCTAATTAGGTGGAGATACTCCCCCCTAATTAATATCAAACTACTATTTAGTTAAATCTCAAAAACAATTAATGACAATAAAACCAAAGATAAGGAGAGGCACAACCTGATTTTATTTTCTAGTACCAACATTGATTTATGCCCCTGGATACTACCACTTCTGAACTAAGAAAGCAAGAGAAAAAAACATAATAAATATATTGAAAAAAAAATTAATAATAATTAATATGAAGATCAAGAAAATGGATAAATCTTGGTTTAGATCACCCAGCAGGTTCTAGGTTTTTACTACCTCGGGTAAGGAATTTATAGTGGGTTATCCCTAATATAATGGTGTGTGTGGTTTCTTTCTCATAAACTACCAAAACAACTTCTTCCAAGTGTTCCTCATCACAATAATTATATAGGAACCTATATATAGAATGAATTAGTTTCATTCCCATTACAATTTAGTATAACTTGTATGTTTGGGGAAGAAAAATAATGGGTCCAACTCCTTTTCTTAGAACACAACTTCTTTGGCCTATTCATAATTAACTTTATCTACGCCCTTCTCATTTGAATTATCTACATCCATAATTTTAATAAGGGGGAAGCTATTGAGAAATTAATTTTAAATATAATTAAACCAATATGAATTTATTTATAAATATTCGCCTTCATGTTAATAATCTTATAAGTTGGTTTCTTTAGGTAAGTACACTGGAAATTATTCATTTTCTCTCTCTAAAAATTGTTTGATCTTATTGGGGGGATTCATTTTTCCTCACATGGTTCTTATTATTATTATTATTATTCATCCACTAAGGAAATAAAAGTGTTTGAAATATATTAAAAGTTAATACAAGTGGTAGTAATACTCAATTCATCTTAATACTAAATTTAACTTTAATAAATCAAGATTAAAATTAATTGAACAAATTATTGTCTCCTAGAATTGGTTTTGATTCACTTTTTCATCATTTATCAATGCCGCATAGAGATGAGTTTCTAGGGATATATGAATATTGTAAATTTTCTCTATCTTATATTAAAATTCAACCACTTTAGTGGTGTATTATTTTAAAGAAATAGATATGTGTATATGTTAATATTTTTCATTTACATAGATAGGAGAATCACTTAACTTTTATGTTCTACAAAATATAACCAATACACATCCAAATAATCTTGACTTACAACATGCATATTAGTTGGAATGTATTCTTTAGGAAAATATTCTATAAAAAGTTAAGATAATTTGAATTATTCTTTAAGTAATTCATTCTCAGTCGTTGTAGGTTCTTCAAATTGAAAACTTAATGGGGATACTTCTTCTACCTGTGGTTCTGGTTCTTTCCCTATTTTTTAAACCTGGGATAAACATACATATTCAGCTAGCCATTGTATTTTCCTCTACAGGTTTTTTATGTTCTATTTAATTCTTTAAAATTGATCTTCTTAATAATTGTAAACTTCTTCTTCTTATGATTACACATGTGAGTAATCAGTCCATGCCTAATAATTTGAATTTGAATACATCATAGAAATATATATTTTTCTATTTTTTATATGAAATAAAGGAAAATTATTCATCAAACTAAGAATAAAAATAGTGAGTAGAGGAAAATTGTCACCTCAAAAATGGATCCACATTTTGACACACCTATCATGAGATAATATGAAATCTATAATTTATTTTCCACATGCATCAAAATTGTTGAATAGGTTCATCTCACATGAGGAGATTTTGTGTTCAATCACCCAATATTCATAATTCACCTATTTTATTTTTGTTATATAATTTTTTTAAAAATATATATAGGTTGAGAAAATGGATATAAGAGAAAAAGGGTAAATATTCCAGGAAGAATGCAGACAGAATGGATGAAGTCACTAAGAAAGGAAATAATAATGAGATAGTAACCCAAATTCAACCTTAATTTTATAATTAAAAGTTTCATATTAACATAATGATCACACTCTAGAATATGTGTGGTAACCCTCATCTTCCATGGTTTTGAATCTGAGGTACACTCAATGATCATCATGTACATCACACTTCCACCTCCTCGATCGAGGAACAAAGGTGTAGAAAAAGAAGTTAAGCCTTAGATAATAACAGTGAGGATTAAACTCACTAAATATAATACTTATATCAACCCCAATAAAATAATAAAAATAAAATGTGAAAGTATGAATATTTGTTTTCAACACCAAATTACTCCCCCGTGAGATTCCTCGGGTTACCTACTAATGATTATGAGCAATAAATATCATAACAAATAATGGACAGGGAGGAAACAAAAAAAGGAAATAGAAGATAGGAGGAGAGGAGAATAAAACTAATATATATTAAATATATATAAATATATTATGTTATAAAACACTATAATTTTGTTAAAAATGGATAGCTAAAAGGACTAACTCTTTTTAAAGTATGTAGAGTATATATTTAAAAGATAAGTGAAAAAAAATCCCCTAAATCTTTTGCTGAAATTTTTTCCTTGGTAGACAAAATAAATGGCTAAATTGGATATTGTTTTCTTTTGCACAATTTTTACCCTCTATAATTTTCATGTCCCTATAAAAGTGAATCCTTTTTTATATGTTTTAAAAAAAAGTAACACAAGATCATTAATGAAAACTTTTCTTTCCTAGAGACTATTCGAATCCCAAAATTCCAATTCTCATGAATTTATAGAATCGAAAAATATATAATCTCAAGTTATCATAATTAAATAAAATCATACTATAAATGTTATCCTCCTTTCATAAAATCATTCGATAATTTTTACCTTCTATTTGTGATATGTGGGATTATCTTAAAAAAATTCTAATTTGGGGATAGATTCCAAGGCCCGTATTATGAGCATCATTTAGGCCAAGAAAAATTTAATTCAGATATTGGTCCCTTTTTATGAAATGTATCTCATCAATTATTTATTCCTAAAAATAAATTTCAAAATTTTGATTATTGTTTAAAAAGTTATATTTGAATTAAAAAACTTATTTAAAATACATAAAACATCAAAATGAATCAATTTGAAATTAAGAAAAATTACACTTAAACCCAAATAATGTAATAATTAACCTTAAAATATCAGGTTTGTGTTATAACATTTATACTGAAAGTAATATTATTGAAAATATTGACTCGGTTTCTCTCACATATATAATAGATTTTACCCTACCAACTCATTCTTTTATGTGTTCCAATGGATCATAAGTGTCATGGGGAATTTTAGAGGTGTTTTGGAAGTAATAGAAGAGTTATATATATCTTAAAATTCACCAAACTATATTAATATTAATGGGAATGGTGTTGGATTTTTTTTATGTTTAGTCTTTTTATGTTGGTTGTATGGTGTTGGATGTTCCATGGGGAGTGAAATTTCTAGGGTTTCTGATTCCCTAGGTTTTTCAACTCTGTGTTTCACCTATGTGAAATGGGAAATGTGAAAGACCAATTCATTAAGTTAGCCAATTTGTGAGGGTATGGTGATGTTGAACATGTGAGACAGGGTTGAAAGAGTGATAAGTGGGTCTCTGCATCGTGGTCTTCGACATTGTAGTTCAAAATTGTGAGGGCTTCATACCTGCCATGTAGTGTAGGTTATTGTAGTGATTGAGTGTGGATTATTAATATGTTTGAGGGTAAATTGGAATATTATAAGTTTATATAGATATTTATCCTTACCTTTATAAAGTTAATTCCCTTGGAACCTATCTCATGTGGATAGTATTTGAGTTTTATGTGTAGGTGAGGTGATTTTTTTTGGATAATGTTGGGGTAATTTATTCATTCACAAAAGGGTATTTTTTTGTGTTATTCTATAATCATTGAAGTTATTCATATATTTTTTAAGGTTATCTTCACCCATCATAAGGGTAAGATCACTTTTTCACTATATTTGTAAGGGTTGAACTGATTATTTCCACTATCGCATGTGGCCAGCCCTTATCTCATGTATAATAAAATCAATTATGTTTTAGGGGTTTCCCAAATCCCATGTAATGGTAATTAAAATATACCAATATTCATGTATCCTCTCTTACATACAGTTATAACTTTTAATCTAGTTTTTACATATTGTCTTCCCTGCTCTATTCGAATTTGTTTTTCAATACAGATAATTAAAATTAATTAAATAAATATGTTTTTTTAAATCATCATAAAAAATTTAAATTAAATATTTAGTTTGTTAATTTGTAGTATATTAAATTAGGTCATTGGAGTCTCATTAAAACCAAATCTAAATTAATGAGAATTAAAATTTAATGTTGGGTTGAGTATTATTGAAATATCCCTAAGAGATATTATAGTATATTATTTCAATAAAACCATATTTTTCCCTCATTAAAATCCTCTTGATCTTCTCTTAATTTTTGGATGATAAAAAAATTATTAATCAATATATTATACGCTTATGAGATCAATTTGATCCCCTTCCTTATGTTCTTTATTGATTATTCTTTCTTTTTCATTCTCGGTTTTTGTTATAGTGAATTATGAAGTTACTTCCTTAGATAGAGGATTCAAGACCCTCTCCCTTAGTTTTGTATAACATTTTACTTCATAATACTTTAATTTTAAATGTGTAATTATAATGAACCAACTTAAGGAAGATAAAAAAACAATTATGAAGAATATTGAAAAGGGAAGTGTTACACATGTGATTTACTTGTATTTATTTATTATTTTTCTATATAGTAGCTATTTTTTCTAATAAAATAAATATAAATATTAAATAAGAGAAATATTTAAGTAAAATATATAAAAAATATGAATAGATAAAGTGATGTATAAAACATAAAATTTCATATATAGATAATCCTTCTTAATTTGAAGAGAACTTTTTCATGTTTTTTCATTGAGATGATCCCCTCGTTGTGGTTGTCAACTGATTTTCAATGAATTCATACCTATTATTGTGTTTAAATGTTTTTATTTGTTTGTATGCTTTTTTGTGTTTGAATACTATAATCACTATGCATAATTAAATAATAATTAAATATGGTAATTAAATGAGTTGTTTGAAAAATAGGACCTTGAATGATGTTGATATTTTCCCATGTATTATAGTTACTGAAAAATATGTTTATTTATAATTTTTATGTGTTTCTAGTTATTATAAATGATTTTATGGTGCTATAAATACTCGATAGTGTGTAATGAGACTAGAATAAAGAAATGGTATGTTCTTAATTCAAAATTGGTAAGGCAATATGTTACAAAATGGAATAATATAGGATAGAAATTAATATTTAATAATTGAATTAATGATATAATAATTAATTAATGTGATGAACCTTAATGTAATCACATGTTTTAGATGGTTACTGTGGTCTTTCATTAAATAAGGGATTAAAATTTCTTAATTAATGAATGGTAGTTGGTCATGTGTTAATCTGTAAAATAATAGAATTTGTTAATGTAAGAAAGTAAACTATGGACTATATATGGTTATTTTATAGGTGAGTTTAATTTAGTTGGGTAAGTGGTTTCTGGGATCATGCGGTAAAATTTTTATGGTGTTGATAGTAGACATATATGATGAAGTATTTATGTCATAACTCTTGGTCAGAATTGTGTATGAATGTGTGTGTGTGTGTGTTGTATTTTCCTTGTGATTTCTAAATATACCACACCTAAGTTAAGTTTTTTAACCTGATACCATATTTTTTAGTTCCAGATATTTTCCCCATATTCATGTTGGTGAGGGAGGATGTTTAACTACACCCTCTTCCCTTCCATCCCTTTAGTAGTACACTGGATGTGATATCCTGAGGTTGGTATGACCACGAAAGATACATAATTGGAATGTTTTGTACCCGATGAGTCCATGATGATGGGATGATTATTATTTGGTAGCTTTATTCATATTATGAGGAGTACATGAGGATTATGTCCTTTTTATTCACAATACTATACTACACTAATAATGAGGTGGTGGATGTAGTCGTGATATGATATCTAGTTATTCCCAATTCCAACATGAGATGGTGGACCCTGTGTGAATTAGGGTGGGCAAGGTTGTGAACTCAACCACATCAGTTAGGAATGGATATGAGCATAATACATTTTACATTGGGTGGTGAGAGTGTAAACCCAATGAATAAGTGGGTTTTGGGTGCCTATAATTATATTATTCTTATATTATCTTATTATACATGAATGAGATACTTTGTGAGTGAACCTTGGTGAAACAGGGAATGAGTAGTTGACCTTATAAGTATGTGTTGGTTCTTTTCCTTTATCACTGGTGTATTAGTATCATTTTATCAAATTTTCATTATAGGTATTTATGAGGATCCTAATACATTAACATGTTACTCTCAACCTATGAAAATATAAATTTTTTCTACGTTTTAAATAGGTATTTGGTGACCGAGATCGATCGTATTATCTTGGGGTGGAGAGTTGTCATTGGATCTACTACTTATGAGTTGTTTTTTATTTTCTTTTAGTGATTAATTCTATATAAAATGACGTGATTTATTGTATTATATAGTGTGGGGTTGTGGTTTATTTATATGATATGGTTTTGATAATGTTTTATCCTCTTATCTATTGTCCCTAACTTGTATCCTGAGGGTAATTCCACTCATTGTGTGTTTTATACCCTCGATGCTAGTCACCAACAAAGGGCCTATTAGAGGTAGGATACAGGGGTCACTAATTTAATTAATTGTTTGTGAAGGAGGTGTTATGGTGGATAGGGTTGTGACCGAGTGATATCAAATGTGATGTTCAAGAGATATGAAGGGTATTAGAGTTAGGAACTATAAGGATTGAATGGGATGGTAGGGAAATGAAATTTTTTAATCTTTGTGTGTGACATAGGTTTGGGAGACTATCTAGAAAATGGTATTTTAGGTTCCCCATTATGCCAAAAAAGGACTCTCAGTGTCTCGAATGATTAAGTGTATTGGTACTCCTTACAGGGAAGATACCTAAAAAAGTAACATTTAGCAGGTATATTTATACTTTTGTTTGAATGGGGTGATAATAGAAATTAAATTAACCTAGTTAAATTAATTTAAATGAAATCGATGATATTTTTCTTAAGGATTGATTTTTTATTGGTGATATATGATTTTGATTCAAGAATTTTAACAGGGGGTACACTTATATTATGAAAAAAAAAATTCATGATGCATTTTAAAACCATACTGGTGAGTCAGGTCCACCCAAAGTAGAAAATGTCATGATATGGTGTATTCATTTATAGGATTATATACTTGAAGTATCTCTATTCATTCTTGTTTTGTTAAATTTTTCATTGATATGTGTTGGTTTGTGAAGTGATGTCCACTATCATTTCCTTTTCTTGATTTAAATCAATGATGTTCTTTTTTTCCCAAAAAGAGAAAAGTTTTATTTTAATAATGGTTATAGTGATTTGAAAATAATTTTGTAACAATTATATGGTTTTCTTTAAAAATTTATTTTTAAAATAAATTAAAGATATTTTGTAAAAAAATGAAGGATAATTTTAAAAATTTTGGAAAATTTTTTTTGTTACTTATTTTAAATGCTCGGCTTCAAGGAATAAATTACATATTCTACAGCTAAGTTCAATCTTTAGATATTTTCTATCATGTTTAAATCAAATAAAATTATAGGGGTTCTTCAATCATTATAATAGGTTGTATTTAAAAATAAATTTTGATTTTTGATTATGTTTACTATGTTTAGTTTAAACCTTATAATTAGGTTTCCTTTATTTTTTTAATAAATTAATTCAAGATTTTTAAAAATATTCTTTCTTAAAACTTCATACATGATTATTGACTATTTTACCTTTCCTGATATTTCATTTTAGTTTTAATTTATGTATAAATACATATTAATTAAAAAAATTATAAATCATGATTAAAAAATTAAAATCAATATGAGTAGCATGTTAATAAGTGTTTATGAGGCTTGTTAAAAAGATTTTATTTATTATGATTATTGTTTTTCAAGAATAATATTGATTCAATCATGCTCTTTAATATTAAATATAAATTAAGTTCAATTTTTTTTAAGAAATGTTTTAATAAGCCTATTTTAGATTTTTAATATTTCTTAGCATGAAATATTATATCACTTTTTAAGTTGATTTAGTCATTTAAATATTTTTTTAAAATAGATATTCTCAAATATGTTACAAGTTTTCTTTTAATATGGGTGATTAAATTGATTATTGGAAATGATCCAGTTTCATTTATAAATAGGGTGAATATATGTTGACGGAACATCACCAAAACGTTGTGTTCAAAAAAAAAGAGAGATAATCACGGGATGTGGTATTGTTATGATTTCAATAATAGATGTTTCAAAGTTTTTAGGTATAGTATTAGGTCTCAGAGTTGGGGAATGGTTGGAATAGGTAGAGGTTTCATTAAAATTTACAAGGACCTGAGACCAATTTCAGGTTTCCTTAGCAGTGCATACACTCTATGGGATAACCCAAATGTGGTGGAAGGAATACCACTTCCTGGGGAAGGGAGTCATATGGGAATAATTATTTCTATTATTCAAATGGGATTTCTTCCATTTAACACCCTGACTGTATCACTAGTTCTGTCCAGTGTGTCATGTAAACACATTCATGTCTCCTCATCTATGAGGTTTTAGACAAGTTGTGAGGGACTAAACAGCATCATGGGGACACTATACCCTCAGTAACAATATCCATTAACCAGAATCATAATGAGTAATAGTAAATATTCAAGAACAAAATATTGTAAAGAATTAAATAATAATAATAATAATATGTTATACAGGTCAGAAAAAGAAAATAAACCAAAGGACTTCAGATATGGTAAGTCAACCAAAGTATGATAACCAAAATAGATATAATAATACACTATATCAATAGGCTCAAGTTTTTCTTGACATTTATTATGTATTATACGATCTACATGGTCAACTCTCCATGTAGGTACCTTTCTGTTATTTGGATCCTTCACCGTGAAATATGCACGCATATCAAATTCTCATGCAGGGTGTGAGTATAAACCAATGGGGCAACCCCAATGTTTCTTTAACATAAATTGTGCATGTATATAAGGTGTATTCCATTATGGTAAGTAAATATAAAAATAAGAAACTAATCACGATTTATCTAATAACTCACTAACCAATATTCCATGACAATTAACCATACCTAATTCATCTCTATGTTAGAATGGATGTCACTTAATTCATCACAAATTGAATTAGTACACAATTACATCAAATTTATTAGATCAAGGCCCAAAGCCAACCAAACCTCATGTCAATCCACAAGTTTGTCACACCCATGACTCATTTTTTGGTTATTCCATAAGGTATTAATTCCACTATCTCTATTGGGTTGGTCCATAAGGTATTCACACCTTTTTATAGTCCTTTTATAAGGCCACAAGTCTATCTAACACCATCCACTTTCTTAGGTCAGGACATTTGGTCAATATACCCAATCCATATCACTATGTCCCATAATAATCATTATAAATACATTAATCTAGCACATGATCCCCCTCTAGAGTATATCCATGACATAAATATACATCTATCACCTTATTGTTTCTTAAAAACCTCTACATTCCAAGCATTACAACACTACAGGGCATAGAATAGATGACACAAACATAGAACATAGTGCATAGGTCTCATGAGCTATACAAGAACACTATTTGCATAATCCTAATAAAATCATATCATTCAATGGTTATCATGTCTAAGAACACATGCACACACATGTAAATCATGAAAGTCAAATTTATACAAGGCTCTATGTTTTAATGAATTCTGACCATATGAGTGTTGACCTAAAATGAAAAAATCCATCTCCTAGTCACATCTACGCATGAATGATACCTAGTACCATTCCAAAATCATCCAAATCAGATTTATAGAATCAATATTCAAGAATTATAATATTAAATAGGATTTGATATGGTTTAACTTACACAATCAGATCAGTTTTCGATGGTAGATCTAGATTCATTTATGGGAAGAAAAAAGTTCTCTAGATCTGGTAACCTATCCATCGATATATCAATAATTCTTCACTATATTACATTATAACCCAAAGATATAGATATGAAAGAAACAATATTTTATTCCCTTCAAAACAAGGAGAGGAGTTCTATAAGAAACATGAATAATGGGGGAGAATAACCTATTACCTTCAATTATAATGATCTAAGTCTTCAAAATCGACCAGAATTGGAGTTTGGAGAGGGAGAAATATCCAAGAACCACCACTAGTGTCCATGGGTTCAAGATTCTAGGAATAAGAGGAACAATAAATATTTTTAGGGAGGTATTAGATTAAAAACCCAATTCATGGATTAATTTTAAAGTTTCACATAGTTTGGGCGCATGTTTAACTAAACCATGACTAAACCATGTATGGATAACAACCTTTTCTGGGTACCCACATGGTTTGGTAAACCATTTAAAAACTTCTTCCTCTTTCTTGAGTTTCAAATTTTACTATAGGAGGTTTCATGGTTATCTATAACCATGTGCCATCTTCTTCTCCTCACCGATAAGATTCACAGTTTTTTAATGATAACCGCATTGTTTTCTCAAATATTTATCAGACCATTAACCTAATTAAAAGATAATTAAATGATCTAAACCCTTCTATAAGTTACATGTGACTTTTCCCATCAAAACAAAAACTAAAAACACTTAGAGAAGGGACAAAAGTAAGCCGTAAAGTACCAAAATGGTCTGGGCCATTAAAATCTCTCCCTCTAAGGACTTATCATCAATAAGAAGTGTCACTTGATTGCCTCATAAAATAAATTAGGTCACTAAGACCATAACTAATATTAATTCACAAAAGTATCCTCTTGGATTCATCCATGATGCTAAAAAACTTGAATAAGGGGAATTGTTTTTCCTTACAATTCTTAGTATCATTCTTAGTATCATAATCCATCCTAAGGGGAATTGTTTTTCCTTACAAATCCATATCAATCCGGTCCAAACATGAATAATGGGAATTGTATTTATACTAAGTTATTCTATAATAATATTACAATTCTTAGTATCATAATCCATGTCAAATTTAGAATTTTGCAGATACTCAACACAACGCCTCTTCCCAAGATTCAAGTACCCCAAAAACAAGATATAATGAAATAAATTGTGCTAGATATAAATGAAAAATATATCACCAAATATATAGTGTTATAAATATTTCAAAGCATGAACCACCATGACCAACTTTAAACCATGAGTGAGGTAGTTTTTCTTCTAGTGTGGTATCTAATGATACCCATATGCCATAAACTAATCTATCTTTATTAAAATGACTCACAAACCACCCCTCAGGTAAGGTTAAAATAAAAGTTGATATTAATACCCTATTTAGCTCAAGGAAGGCCTCTTAACACTGATCTATCCCCTCAAACATCACCAACTTTTGGAAAGATCAGTCATTGGTGATTCCAAATTAGAAAAATTATGAATTAATAACCTATAGTACCCTGCCAAACCTAGGAGTATCATTTTATTGTACATGTTCTTTGGGAGTTCCCAATACATCTCCACTCACTACTACAAAATAGGCCCTTAACAGTGCTAGCAATGGAATTTATCGGTGCTAGAAAACCGCTAACTAGAAGAGAAATATTAAAAGATCTGGACTTCTATCAACGGTAAAAATTCACTAATAAATGGGTCATTTATTGATACTAAAAAATAGATAATAAAAGAAGAATTTATCATCACTTTTAAAAGTACTAATAAAGGACGTATTTATCAGTGCTTTTATTTAGCACCACGAAAGGCCCCACTTATCAATGCATATAAAAGCGCTGATAAAGTTCACATTTATTAGCACTTATAAAAGTGTTGATAAAGTGTGCCTTTATAATATATTTAAATGCTTTGAAAAATGTGTCCTTTATTAGTGATTTTAAAAGTGCTAATAAAGGGACATACTGAAGTGTCCTACAAAAGCACATGGCAACACTAGTGCAATGTGCTCTAATAGCACACAATAGCACCAGAAACACACCAAATAACAACAAAGACATGTCCCAATATAGAATTTAAATGAAATGAAACTTGAAACACAAATACAAGAAAAAAACACTATATTATAGACATTTAAAACATTAGTGTATACAAATACACAAATACAAATTATTACATACATTAAAAATCATCAATTCTTGTTTTTCTTTTAATCTTGGCCCCGACTCATGCTATTGTTGAATAAACCACCCCTCATAAAGAAAATTAATGAACCTATATAAGAATAAAACTCTTATGTTAGTAATAATATAAAGAAATAAATTAGCATAAAGTGTTAATTTTACTAATATTAAAGTCAATTTTAAATAGAAAGATGTAGTTTGAGTCATACCGATCACACCGTGTGTCAGATTGAGGTACAGTAGATTCCAGCACATCTCAAATGACTATTGGATCATTATCATGATGTATCAAAATTATCTGAATACATTTTATTAGTTTGAGTATGTCAGTTGTCTTTTTTACTAAAATGTCATTTAAAAATGGAAACACACACTTTTAACTCATTCCTATTGCATCGTATATCATTTTTATGTAAAACTAATTATTATAATCAAAAATGAATTATAAATAGTTTTCCTACATTATCAATAAAATATGAGCATGTTTGATCAGTTTTTAGTGAGTGACACTTTTTCAACTAAAATATGGATTTTAAACTCATAAGGGACACCTTGAGACATACCAGGGACATCGTATATCATATTGAGGTGTGGCTAATTCCTACATGTAAAAAATAACATTTGAATCATTTTAATAATGTGTCAAAACAATATAAATGTGTTCTCTCGGTTTTGAGAAGGTTTGTTTTCTGCTTTACTAAAATTAATGTCAACTTTAAATAAAAATACAAACTTTGAGTCATACCAGTCACATCGTGGGTCAGATTGAGGTGCATCTTATTTCTACTTGTATCAAACAACTTATGGATCATTTTACAAAAGTATCAAAATAATACAGATTCATTTTCTTGGTTTTGAGTATGCCAATTTTCTTTTTTACTAAAATTCCATTCTAAAATAAATGAACTCTGCATGTAATAATGAAAATTATATCAAAATTCTGTTATATGTTTTTTATAAAATAGAGAAATTATATTATAACATTAACTTTACATATTTCCAAATGGTTTCCTTCGTTATAGTTTGTTCTTATGATGGATTGGTAAAATCTTCATGTACAGAAGACATTTCATACATGAGTAGTTAAACATTTAATTCAGATTATGTTAATGCAGTAGATAACATATAATATTATGAGGAAAAACTGACTTTATTAAAAAACACTTTTACCTTCTCATTTAAAAATATTTATTTTTTATAAAGTTTTTAAGGATTTAGTTCCTCTATCGAGAATATAGATCCCCACTTTTTGGTCCCCTCAAACCTTCAAGACATTGCCTATATTGGGATCAACATGAAGTGATTGTGATCTCCCAAGGAAAGGTTCATCCCCAATTGAATTTTCATATGACCAGACATTTGTTTTAGTCACCAACAAGAAAATAAACCAATTAATATTTATTAGATTAGATCCATAAAAAACTTGTGTTTTTTTTGATACCGTTATGAAAATATCATATTTTTACCCTTCCACATCAAAATTCACCTTTACGAAACCTATTTCATCAACTTTCACTGCACTGATAATGTAAATCCATTTCTAATGTAAAATTGACACTTGAATGTTGAATAATAGAACTCGTATATCTATTCAATAATTCCAAAATATAACATATTTTCATAAATTTTAATTATATCCTTAGAACCAGATATGTGCATCACTTCATCCACAAGCATAACACCACTGTTTTTCATCATACTACAGTCATCATTTTCTTTTTTATATAACATATAACCATTGATTACAAAACCATTCTAAGATTTAACATTTTTATTCGGTTCACTGGATGGCCATTGATGTTGTTCAAAAATTGAATTCATATTTTCTGATAACTCCTTAAAAAATTGATCTCAGAACCATCCTATAAACTGTTGATTATGTGTATTTGATATCCATCCATCATCCCTTGATGGATTAAAATATATAATAATTTATTTATTGGATTCAATGCATGGATCAACATATTCACTATTTTTTAAAATGTAAAGGTTTGATTTCTCCCCCTCTATCAGGGTAACTGTAACAACATCTCCTCTAGTTCATGTAATATGGTTGAAACCTCAATATTCATGATAAAAAACTTCATTGGGTCTAAAAATTTACTTTATATGTCTTTAAAAAAGAAGCAGAGTATGGTTAATGTATGTCGTACATTTTGAGGAAGAATGCAATAGAAAGAAACATGCATTAAATATTACATAAAAATATGAAAGTCATTTGATTTTATTCCTTGTGACTTCAATTTATTCATTAACATGACATTCTTGATATCTTAATAATAACCCTGTATAAATTTTACACAATTAAGGAAAAGAAAAAATAGAAATTCTAATTATTTGGATAAAGTGTAATCTGCTGGAGGAAGAAATTTTCACCTTTTACCATTCAGTGGTTCCATCACTTCCCATATTCCCATTTCAATCAAGTCCAACCTAGAATTTATGCCATTTTGGTTTTTTCTAGAACATTTAGTAATGTTCCAATAACAAAATCAAATAAAATTTCTCTACATGCCTGAAATCAAGAAATTTTTTGACATATAGACAATTCCAATATAGTAATTCAATGAAAATTTATCTCTTCTTACAACCAGATTTTGTAAGGATTTTAAAAAATGTTTTACTAAAAATAGTGTCAATATCTCTTACTTTATTGTACAGTTAATCACCCATTAATGGAGATGGTGTTGTACCTTTTTTGATATTCCCATAGAATGTTGTCTTCCAGGATTGGTATTTATGTCTTAGAGGTTCACATTTCAATCTCTTAAAAACACAGTCATTGAGGAATGTTTCAACTGAATTGAGTGTGTGAGGTTTTCAAAAATGGGACCCTCCAACATTCCGTTAAGGTTATATCTTGATAAATTTCTATAAGCGGGGATGTCAATTATCAATCCATATAATATAGACCTCAATGTCAATTCTTCAATTCTATGAGTATCATACCATGTAATACATGTATCCCACATCAATTTCAGATCTTCGATCAGTGGATCCAAATAGAAATCAATATCATTACCGGGTTTTTTTCGATACAAGCATAGAAAACATAATTTATTTGTGATTCATTCATAACCATGGAATAAAGTTATAATTTACCAACATTACAGTCCATGTGTTTTGAGTACTACTCTATACACCAAAATTATTTGTTACATCTGTAGATTATGTAAGACGAAAGTTTCCCAATTCATTTCCAAATTCTAGAAACTCATAATCAATTTTCTTCTACTAAGGATAATTTTATTTATGACATAGGTTTCTATATTTAATTCTTATATATGTATTCTATTATAATTATCTCATGGTTTACTAATATCCATATAGTCTTATAAAATTTGGAATGATAGGAATGTATCATATAGGTTTTGAAGGACTTGATTCATTTTTATTACATCGATATATGCCACAATTAGGGAATTTTATATGTGATTCATAGTCCTTGTGAAGAAATATGAAATCATTTGGAAAAGCATGATTTTTTTAGAGATCATTCCCATTGAACGTAAAATTTGTTTAGAATCATATGTAGGGTGTGGTAGTTCATTTTCTTCTGGTAACATATCATTCCGGAGATCAAGTAGTTATATAAAGCAAGTGTCACTCCATCTGCTGCTGGCTTTCAAATTATATAACTTCAATACAGTTGATAATGTTGTTGTATTTAATACAACTGGTATAAAATGGTTTCTTATCATAGCTATTTAACTCCTCCAACAAATTTGGAAAATATTGAAGATCATATTAAATTTCAATTATCATTTCTTCCATGTGATATCTTTAATCATTTATATTGGTGTTCATATCAAATGATACATAAACCGTAGTATCATCATAATCGGTGACCACATTCAGTTATTCCTTGTGTTTAGTCCAACATTTTTAGAAAAAATCTATTCTATGACAAATAAAATATTTTTCCAACTCTTCCAGACTATGTTTTCTTGAATAAAAATAATGTAAACATGGATAGAGGGTTTGATATGGGTCATATATATGTTATATTGAAAATTTGATGAACTCTTTAACTCTATATTCATACTCTTTAATCAAAATATTATAGTGCATCCATTTTTGATTCATATACATCCTATTGTGTTTAAAAACGATTAATTTTGTAAAATAAATAAATAAATACACATAAGTAATTCATTATCAAAGAGAAAAGTTATAGATAATTCTAATAAGGGAAACTCAACATTTGATTGTCTCAATGAATTTCAGTATGTTGAAGAAAATGGGTAATATTTAATTTAATTTAATAATTACTCTACTATGGTAGGTTTTATCCAATGAATTCATTCAAAGGATAAATTTATAGACAAATCAACCTCATCAACTCATCTCCCAGAAATTTATCATTGCATTTGGTTGTTTGACACATCCTTCATCTCTTGTGGACATGAACTCATGTTTCTTGAAATACTCTTAGTAGTAGTCATCCATGGGATGACTAATGCTTAAAGTAGTACAATGAACATAAAAGAGATGGTGGTGAGTTTCAAGAAACAAATTTTAATAATGACTATTCAAGAGATCAAGTTGATGAGGATGATAGTTTTCCATAAAATAGATGGGAGATGAGTCTCAAGAAACAAAATGAAATAATAATTATTACTTGGAAGAAATTACTTCTTTCTTATATCCCCTAAATATGAAAATATAATATAGGAAATTAATTAGTAATAAGAAACCAAAATATGATAAACAATAATAATAAACTCTCTTTAATCAACTATAAGATATAAACATGTATTGATAACAAAATTAACAAATAATTAGTTATTCATATACATAGATAGTAATCAGATATTCTTAGGGGTGGAACAAATACATGTAGGCATAAAATAATGAATACCTAAAAATAATTTCTAATATATAAAATTGGATAACAATAATTCTATTTTTTTGTAAAAGTGGTGTAACAACCTAAACAATTATTACAATTAAAATTAATGGTATATCGTATATTTGAAAACATATCCAAACTCTTGGGATGTCATGTCACCACACTGACCCATTCCAAGGTTTCTAGGGTGGTCATCACATCAGATCTATCCATCTAAAGGATTATAGGGAGCCCATCTAATACACATTGATCCATCCTTGAGATTATGAGGAGGTCTATAAAGAAGTTAGCATAGAACAATAATGCACATCAACAAGATATCTCACAAACAAGGGAGAAAAACACACCAACACTTGAAATTTCTATCCCATACACATTTAAAAACCCCCACACACACACACATATATATATAATGGAATTTATAATATATATAATTTAAAAAAATGCACATTTTAACATAATTTTTAATGAAAAATATATGATTCCTTCCTAGTTTGGAAATTCTGAACAATAATTTGTGAATAAATAATTATAAAATCACAATTAAAATGGAATTTAAGTAAAAAACTTCCCTTTACATGAATTTAATAAAATCATCTAGTGTTGCTGCATCGCACCATCACTAGACTGGGAATTTGTTTATTAAATCAATTTTCTCATTTGTTTAAGGTTTTTATATCCAAAAACTCCACTGTTTATACAGGGGCATAAATATTTATTTAATTAGATTATCTATAGACTAGAGGTGATTCTATAAGATTTTAAAATTGTGATATAATTAATCATACAAAGAAATATGGGGTACAAATGTTTATATAAAATAAAATTGATTCAAAAAAAATTAAAAAGACTAAAACATGATGTCCAAATCGATAGACAAGAAAACAATGAATCATAAAAAATCATTTTTTGCATAATCTAAAAGAAAAATAGTATTCAATAATCAGACCATAAATAAATTATGACATCATCAAAGAAGAAATCAAAAATGAAATGACAAATACAAAAATAAAATTAAAACCTACAATGGAAAACACTAGTTTCCCTAATTAGATTGAAGAAAATTTGAGACCCTAAAATCTAGATCTCAATGTTTTTTTTGGAAACCCTGATTGAAAAAGAACACCGGATGTTAGATGATGTTCGAGAAACTGGAGGCAGTCGAGTGGGTTTGTAATTTGAACTTTGATTCATTGACGAGGAGCACCAGCAGTGGGTGGCTTCTATGGAAAGTTTCTGATATCATGATTGGTTCACAACAGGTAAGGGTTTTTAAACAGATCAGGAAACCTTTATTAGCGCTATTAAAAATGGGCTGATAAGGAGTCCTTGTATCGAGGATTAAGTAATAATTGTTGATAAAATTCATATTTATCAGTGTAAAAAAAGTTCAGATAAAATTCATCTTTATCAGCACTAAATTTTTAGCCCTAATAAAAATTGATTTTGTCCACTCTTTTGTTAATGCTCATAAATATTTCTTCTATCAGCGGTTATTACTTAAGCACTGATAAGGGATTTGTAATGATAATAGTAAATATATAAATTGGTAAATAAATACATACTTAATAAATATATATAAATATAAATATATTAAATATATTCCTTATTTAAATATATTTATTATAATTTTATAATTATATAAATATATAATTATTTATTTATAATTATTTAAATATTTTCTGAAAATAATATATATGTAATTATATATTAGTATATAATTATATATATAATAATAAATATTTATAAATATAAATATAGTAAATATATTCATTACTTAAGTAAATTTATTTTAAATGTAGTAATAATTTAAATAAATATAATTATTTATTAATAATTATATAAATAATTTTAAAAAAATATTTATTTATTTATAATTCTAAATATATAATTTTATAAATACAGAGAATGTATATTTATAAATATATATTTTCTATAATTGTTTTTTTCAAATATATTTTTAACATTATTAACTATTATCTAATTTTAAGTGCATGCATGTTAAAAATGAGTGAAATTGAATAAATTTAAAAAAATTACACTTTAACAATATTGAAAAAATGGATACATTTTGTTTATGTGCATTGTATATAAAAATAAATTAATTATGTATATGTGAAATCATTATAATATACATTTTATCTATGTTAAATTGAAAAATCAAATGGCATTCTATTATACGTCCATTACTCTATGTAATTGGTCGGTATTTTTAATTCATATTAATTTTTAATTATAAACCATTATTCACTAAATATATGATAATTTAATGTAAAGCACATAAATATTTTTTAATATATAAATCATATTTATATACATTAATATATAAATCATATATATATACATTAATATATAAATCATATTTATATACATTAATATATATCTATATATTTAATATTACCAATTTATTGACATTATCAATAATTATCTAATTAATAAAATGTTTAATATTTTTCTCAATTTACTACTTTTTAATTTTAATTTTTTTATTTTTCATTTTTCATATATCTATATATTTAATACATACTATTTACTAGTGTTTATAATTTATATATAGTGTAGTCTATTTATTCATTTTTATCAATAATTATTTAATTAATAAAATTTGTAAAAAAATTAATAAACTCATTTTTTGTTTTTTATTTATTTAATTTTTTCATTATATTTATTTGGAATATTATCAACTCTAAAAACTGTTGATAAAGGATTCCTTTATGAGAGCTAAAAATATTGTGCTAAAAAATGGTACCCTTTATTAGTGCTAAAACAAAAGCGATGATAAATTGTTAAATTTATCAGCACTCTTTTAGCATTGATAATGAAGTCGTTTATCAACACATTTTTCTAACGTAGATTAATACTAGCACTATTAAAGGCTTGTTTTGTATCAATTACTTCTACCTCGTCTAGATCAACTAAGATCCCCAACACAGAAATTATATGACCATAGAAGTGAACCTATTCAGTCCAAAAGTGACAATTTGAATGATTAGTGTAAACATGTAGTGCATAAAGTAAACTCAATATGATATCATGGTTTCTAGAATGCATCTTCTATGTTCATGAGTAAATCAAGATAACATCAATGAAAATAATGAATAATGTGATAAGATATGGTTATAAGATCTTACTCATGAGATATATAAAAACTTGTAGATAATTCTTTAATCTAAAAGGCATAAAAATATACTCATACAATTCACATATAGTTTTAATTGTTATCATAGGTATATTCTCTTCTTTGGTCCAAAAAATTGTGACAACTTGACCATAGATCAATCTTAGAGATCCATTGGGCTCCCAAAAACTGGTAAAAAAATCATTGACCCATGTAGATGGTGTAATGTCTCAGATTTTTACCATGTTTTATTTTAATTTTATGTGGGAATCATTTCAAGACCAGTCTTCAAGACGGCGTACAATTCTGAGGCCCTGTGAGCCCGAAACAAATATTGGAATTTAATTTAATAATTAAACTATGTGCGTGTGAGGTTTTCCTGAAAATGTGGAATAACTCCCGAACGAGTGCTCGGATCCGAAATTTGAGGGCACTGTTGCATTCATAACAACGATTTTACCTTAGGCGAGGCCTAACATCAGCCGGCATAGGTCGGTGGTGAAATCTAGTTTTTTTGGACGTAACAGTAATAAAATATTTAATAAAAAGAAATATTTTATTTCTGTAGTGAAATCCTTAAAATCTATCGCAACAGGTATCTTTTATCTTTTTTAAATAAAGGCTTGTGCAGGTGTCTAGGGTTACAAACCTCATAACCCTGAAACCCTTGGCGGCTCTGGAGGCTCAGGAAAAAACCTCCCAACGCGGCGACAATGTTCTTGATGATTTTCGCTGGCGGCATTGACGTGGAAACCGGATCTTCGCCAACGAACGTCGCAGATCCAGGTATGATGTTTGTTTTTGATTTTCAATTCCTGGTTCTTGGTTCCTACGAGGAACGCGGACTAATCTGTGAACCGATTAGCCTGCGGATCGATCGTTTTGTGGGAGCGTGTGATTTGGGGTTTTATCGGGAGATCAAATACTCAAGTTTTATAAATCTATTGATTGTTTTGGTTTTGATCTAACGACGATGAACTCGGATCCTCACGAACAATGATCGAGGATCATCTCTCTTGTTCGATTCTTTGTATTTTTCTCTCTCGCGTTCTTCATTGCGTTCTACGCGTTCTTGGAGGAAATCCATCGTTACACATTCGTTTGTTGGTGCAACGATCCGAGATTGTAGATCCAACCCCAGAGCGATGTCACAGAGGTGCGGCGATGGTTTCGACGGACGATTCGGAGCAGATCGAGAGATATGAGTTTTCGGGAGTTTTTCTTCGGATGGATTGTTTGAGGTTTATGATCCAATTTATGGACCAAAAACACCCGTTAAGATGTTCGTATGAGAAACGAACCAAGCCCTGGAGTATCGGGACGAATGGACGAGAAACCATGGATCTAAAGGATCAGTTGCGGCATGAGGAGGAAGAAAAACTTTCTAGAAAAATCCCGACTACACGGCATTTAGTATGGGCTACATGGCATGTGTACGTCGGCAGACCACCTGGCGTGTACTCTGGGAGTACACGGACACGGGTTGGGTACACAGGCAAGGACACGACATGTATACCACTCCCCAGCCAGACCCGGCCAGATACATGGGATACCCATGTACTGGTACACGGGCAGGCGACACGGACGGAGACCGTGTACGGGCACATGGCCAACGTACATAGAGTGAGCCCCAGGTTCTCAGACATGATGTGTAATCCTACTACACGCGATGTAGTTACTTTTTATACGATGATCCAAATGACATGGGTTGTTTACACGGGCAGTACCTGGATTCAAGGAGAAAGGCGTGTGATTTTTCTAAATGCCATGTAGTTGAGTTTTACAAATCTTGAACGGAGGACACGGGCAGTACCTGGGGTCAAGGAACATGGTGTGTAACTATACTACATGTCGTGTAACCAATCTTACGTGGCTTGAGCCAGTTTCCTTCTGTGACTTGAGCTAGTTTCCTTAGGGTTCGTCCCCTTGGTCTTTCTCCTGAAGGTTCTCTGTATCATTTCCTACATATAGGAGTATGATCCCTTCAGCTGGAATCCCTGAATAGATTTGTTTAAATACCCTCTATGAGACTAAGAGATAGATCCTCAATTCATTCATGGAACCCTAGGTAGAGTTCTTGGTATCGACGTGACTAACTTTACCTGGGCGTCGATCCTCTGCTTAGCAGATTAGCTCAGACTAAGTTGTCGGAATCACCCCATGACTTGGTTTTGATCCTCATCTGATCATCACATACTCAAAGTACTTGTGGAGTGTGTTCTCCCAGAATGAGTAATTCGTATCTCTCTCTTTAGACCTAGGAGTGTGTCCTCCCGGTTGCGTGCTTAGTGGAATCTTCAAGCTGGATCTTAGTGGTTGTTTCATGATGGCCGATAGTGTATGAGTATATCTAGATATTCTTTTCATATGTTCTATAAACATATATTGTGTTGAGCTAACTGTATCTTTCCTTTGTGGTATTTTCCCTTCTTGTATTTCCTTTGTGGTTTCGGGGTGTCCTACTGGGTGTTGTTATACTCACCCCTACATGGGATTTGCCTGCATGTGTCGTGTCTTGTGCAGATGAGTGAGCCTTTGACAGGATTCTAGGCGAACCAAGACCGGACGGTACTCAGTTAGATCAGACAGGCTGAGGTGTGTTCCTACGGCTATAGATTGCAGTCCCAACACATTTCTTTACATGTTGGACTTTGTTATGGACTCTCTTTTTGGTGGTCTTGTACTTTTGGCCCAGAGTTTATCATTACTGTACTTTACCTTCTTGTCGTACTCTGTTGGTCGGGTTTTTAGTGTATGCATGCATGACTTTCATTTTTAGTAGTTTTTACTTTTCATCTTTGTGGACTTGGGGCTGTGTGTGCATGTGTACAGGTTTATAGGAAATGCCTCCCAAGATAGTATCATGCCTACTCGGTGATAGTCACCATCCCCTGGCCTATTGGAGGCGGGCTTGGGGAGTTGCAGCTCGGGCCCCACTGGGATGGGTCGTGAAAGAGTGGTATCAGAGGTGGTCGGTTCTACCTTAGGACCAAGAGTCTGTGAGTTGGTTTAGGGAAACAGTGTTAAGTGTTTTGAGTTCGGATTTCAGGCCAGAGACCCCAGTGTTGGTGCGGGCGGCCGACGTATCCATACACCAGGACTCTGATAACTTGCTTTTCGACTCAAAACATGAGGACACTAGTTGAAGGGGTAAAATGATGGTACATGCATCATATATGAATGGGTTGTGGTTTCCATGTCCTTCTTGTGTCAGCTCTCAAGATATACTCACTGACTGTGATACATCTTGTTTTATTACAGGATGCCTCCGTGATGCGCACCTTCTAGGATCCAGTAGCTTGATCATGAGGATGACCCCCTTAGTGATGAATCTTCGATTCTGGGACAAGATCCCCCAGTTTTACCATCAGGTGGTGTGCCAGTTATCCCGCCAACTATGGAGCAGTGTTTAGTGCTAACTATACCAGTGGAGGAGGTGTGCAGGCTGAGTGAACTACAGAAGTTTCAGAGACAGAGACCCCTCAGGTTTCGGGGTGAGCTTGACCCTTAGGCAGCAGAGGACTGGCTTGAGGCAGTGACCAGAGTCTTCCATTTGGTCAGGACACCAGCAGACCAGATGGTGATCCTGGCAGCGAGCCTTCTGCAGGGCTCGACAGGGTGATGGTGGGGTTTGGTTATCCAGACCCACGATGAGGTGACTCTTTCATGGTAGGAGTTTGAGCATCTCTTCAGAGAGGATTTTTCACCAGTTACCCTGAGAGGAGTACGTATACAGGAGCTTCTTCAGCTTCAGTAGTGAACCATGATTGTGGATGACTATTCATCGAGGTTTACCGACCTCTCGCGGTACTCGATGGATATAGTCAGGGATCAGTACTTTAGAGCTCATACTTTTGATCGGGGCTTACGTAGAGATATCCGAGCTAGCATTGTCCCTATGAGCATTTGTACTTATGCTGGGGTGCTCGAGTGGGCTTTGGCAGTTGAGAGATTCTTGGTAGAGCAGAGACAGCCGGCAGTTGTCAGTAGTGAGTGAGCTGGAGCCAAGACCTTGGCAGCAGGGAGCCGACGTCAGGGACCCAGGCGTGGGAGACGTTTTCATAGGAGATCCCAAGACAGGGGATCTATCGTACAAGGTTAGAAAGGCGCATCCAGCCAGCCTCAAGAGAGGCGATGCTACTCATGTGATAGTAGGGGACATCTCGCTCGAGATTTTATGACCCGTCGTACTACTGACACGGGAGAAGTGGATGGACCATCGAGGAAGAGGAAACGTGTGGAGAGGATAGATCCATGGGGAGGTGGACGTGGTAGAGAAGCTGGGAGAGTAGCTGGAGGTGGTCGGAGTTTTGACCTTTACCCCCCCCCCCCCCCCCTGGAGGTCCACCCCAGGCTCAAGGAGCTGGTGGATAGAGGCAGGGACAGCTGCAGGCAGTAGAGGCTTATGACCTAGGTACTCCCGGAATGATTAGAGGTACAAGTTGTGTCTTTTATACTTTGGTTGTCGTACTGATAGACAGAGGTGGTAGTCATTCATTTCTGGATTCTTATCTTGTTCAAGACCTTGAGATTCCAGTTGAGCCATCGACTCGACCATTACGCTTAGAAACATCGAATGGATAAGATTTAGAGATCACACACCTCTGTAGACAGTGTGACCTGACCCTTGTAGGTGAGAGTTTCGATTGGAACCTCTTGGTGGTAGCGTCGAGTCCTTATGATGTCATTCTTGGTATGGATTGGCTATCCACAGTTCATGCACAGATTGACTGTTTTAGGCGAAGGGTGCAGTGTGTCCGCAGTGATGGAACGAGGTTGTTTTTTTTCTGTGAAAGAGAGACCCAGGCAGCGTAGGATGGACTCGTGCGTAGGAAGGTGCAACAGATATTCTATCAGTTGGCTAGCCTAGCCCTTGGTGCAGCAGATGTTATGAGTTTCCAGTTTCTAGAGTAGTGGCTGAGTATGAGGGCGTCTTTCTGGAGGATGTCCCCGGACTACCTCCCCATTGGGAGATAGATTTCTGCATTGAGTTACAACCCGGGACAACACTGATATCAGCATCAGCATATCGTATGGTTCCTACAGAGCTTCGTGAGCTGAGGGTGCAGCTAGAAGACTTGCAGAAGAATGGCTTTGTAAGTCCTAGGGTTTCACCCTGGGCGGCCCCAGTGTCGTTTACCAAGAAGGAAGATGGGATCTTGAGGGTATGTGTGGACTACCGGCGCTTCAATCAGGTGACCATGAAGAACCGGTATCCACTACCAAGGATCGATGACCTCTTCGACCAGTTGAGTGGGGCACGATGGTTCTCAAAGGTTAATCTACGATCAGGCTATCACGAGTTGCGAGTATGTGATGAGGATATACCAAAGACGGCTTTCAGGTGTCTCTACGGTCACTATGAGTACATGGTGATGCCCTTCGGCATAACTAATTCCCCAACAATTTTTATTGGACTCATGAACCGGATCTTTCAGCCCTATCCGGATCGGTTTGTAGTGGTCTTCATCTATGATATCCTTATGTACTATGCGTCCGAGGAGGAGCATGATGGACACCTAATGATGGTTCTGGACACACTCCGAGAGCACTGGTTGTATGGGAAACTCTCCAAGTGTTAGTTTTGGATACAGGAGGTCCACTTTCTGGGACACATTGTCTCAGCAGATAATGTAGCAGTGGACCCATCCAAGGTGGAGGCAGTTCAATCATGGGAGAAACCCCGGAGCGTGATGGAGGTGAGGAGTTTTCTTTGGGTTGGCAGGCTACTATCGGAGATTCATTCTTGATTTCTCCAGGATTTCAGCTCCCATGACAGCTTTGACCCGAAAGGGGCAGACTTTCATGTGGACAAAGAGATGCCTGCAGGCTTTCCAGCAGTTGAGACAGAGTCTGAAGAGTGCCCCGATCTTGAGATTACTGGAGGGGGGTGTTGAGTACGTAGTGTTCTGCAACGCATCAGGAACTGGGCTTGGTTGTGTCCTGATGCAGAGGCAAGTGGTGATTGCCTATGGATCATGCCAGTTGAGGCCCCACGAGTAGAACCACACGTCCATGATCTTGAGATGGCAGCGGTAGTCTTCACGTTGAAGATGTGGTGGCACTACATGATGGACGAGTGGTTTAACATCTACTCTGATCACAAGAGTCTCAGATATATCTTTTATTAGAAGGATCTGAATTTGAGATAAAGGTGGTGGCTTGAGTTCCTCCAGGATTATGACTTTAAGATCCTTTATACTCTTGGGAAGGGGAACATTGTGGCAGATTCTCTCAGCAGGAAATCTAGTTCGCAGTTGCTGGATGAGGCGACGAGGCAGTTGGCCTCCTTACAGTTATCCTTCGTGGATGGAGATGAGGGATCTTACCTTCAGTCGATGGTTGTTACCCCTCCACTCTTATAGTGAGTTAGGGAAGCACAGCTCGATGATGCTAGCTATGAGACTCTACGTGCTCAGATATCCACAAGTGATGCTGCTGATGGATATTCAGAAGGTGGGGAGAACGTTGTTCTTTTCAGAGGGCGTACAGTAGTACCAGTGATGTTGTGGGAGGAGGTTTTGAGGGAGTTCCATACATCCCCTTCGGCGGTGCATCCTGGCATGGAAAAGATGTATCAGGACCTCCGACGTCAGTTCTAGTTGCCAGGAATAAAGAAGAGTGGCAGAGTTTGTTTCTCAGTGCCTTACTTATCAGCAAGTAAAGGTTGAGCACCAGGTGCCAGCAGGTTTGAATCAACCCCTTGAGGTGCCAGAGTGGAAGTGATATGGGATATCCATGGACTTCGTGATGGGTTTACCACGTACGTCCAGGGGACATGATGCCATCTGGGTTATCATTGATCGACTCACCAAGTCATCCCACTTCATAGCCATACGGGAGTATAGTACAATAGGGAGCTTGGGACACCTCTACGTGCAGGAGATAGTTTGACCTCATAGAGTGCCATCAACGATCATATTAGATTGTGATGCTCATTTCACATCCCGGTTGTGGAAGGGATTGTAGGAAGCTTTTGGGACTCTGTTACGCTTGAGCACAACATTTCATCCTCATACTGATGTTCAGACGGAGTGGATCATCCAGGTTCTAAAGGATATGCTACGAGATTTCATACTTGACTTCGGTCGTAGTTGGGAGGATCACCTACCACTGGTGGAGTTTTCTTACAACAATATTTATCATTCCACTATTGGTATGGAACCATTCGAGGCTCTGTACGGGCGACCTTGAAGGTCACCACTTTTCTGGACTGACCTAGGAGAGTCAGCACTCATGGGCCCAGAGATTGTGAGAGCTACTACAGAGAAGGTTCAGGTCATCTAGGAGCAGATGAAGACTACACAAAGTTGGAAAAAGTCTTATGCCGACAGGAGGCGAAGGCCCTTGGAGTTCGAGGAGTGAGACCATGTGTTCTTTCAGGTCTCACCTCGATGGGGATTACAAAGATTTGGCTGAGGCGACAAGCTATCTCTAAGGTTCGTTGGCCCTTTCCTGATTCTGAGTAGAGTTGGCAAGGTGGTGTATCAGTTGGCTCTACCTCTTCAGATGTACCGGGTACACAACGTCTTTCATGTGTCGCAGCTACATTGGTATGTGCATGATCCATTGCACGTCATCGACTGGGGTGAGCTGGACATCGATGATGGAGAGACCTTTACTGAGTACCTAGTGGAGACCAAGGATCATTAGGAAAAGGTCCTTAGTGGGAGAGATATTCCCTTGGTGCATGTTCGGTGGTAGCACGGGGATCTCCAAGAGAGCACGTGGGAGCGGGAGGATCAGATTCATGTGTAGTACCCACATCTTTTTTAGTAGCCTTTGTTTTGTCTTTTCGATGACGTAAAATCCCTAAGGTGGGTGTGATGTAATGTCTCGGATTTTTACCATGTTTTATTTTAATTTTATGTGGGAATCATTTAGAGACCAGTCTTTAAGACAGCATATAGTTCTGAGGCTCGGTGATCCCAAAACAAATGTTGGAATTTAATTTAATAATTAAATTACACACGCATTCGGTTTTCCTGAAAAAGTGGAATAACACCCGAACGGGTGCTCGGATCATAAATCCAAGGGCACCATTGCGTTTAGAACATCGATTTTGCCTTAGGTAAGGCCTAACATTGGCTGGTGCAGGTCGGTGGTGAAATCTAGTTTTTTTGGACATAACAGTAATAAAATATTTAATAAAAAGAAATATTTTATTTTTGCAGTGATATCCTTAAAATCTATCGCAACATATATATTTTATCTTTTTAAAATAAAGGCTTGAGCAGGGGTCCAGGGTTACAAACCTCATAACCATGAAACTCTTGGTGGCTCTGGAGGCTCTGGAGAAAACCTCCCAACGTGGTGACGACGTTCCTGACGATTTTCTCCGGCAACGATGATGCGGCAACTGGATCTTCGCCAATGAACACAGCGGATCCAGGTAGGATGTTTGTTTTTGATTTTCCATTCCCCATTCTTGGTTCCTATGACAAACGCGGACTAATCTGTGAACCGATTAGCCCGCAGATCGATCGTTTTGCAGGCGGGTGTGATTTGGGGTTTTATCAGGATATCAAATACTCGAGTTTTATAAATTTGTTGATTTTTGTGGTTTTAATCTAATAGCAATGAACCCGGATCGTCACGAACAATGATTGAGGTTCGTCCCTCTTGTTTGATTCTTTGTATTTTACTCTCTCATGTTCTTAGTTGCATTCTACGCATTCTTGGAGGAAATCAATCATTGTGCATTCGTTTTTTAGCGCAACAATCTGAGATTGAAGATCCAACCCCGAAGCGAGGTCACGGAGGTGCGACGACGGTTTCGGCAGACGATTCGGAGCAGATCAAGAGATATGAGTTTTTGGGTGTTTATCTTCGGATGGATCATTAGAGGTTTATGATATGATTTAAGGACCAAAAACACCCATTACAGTGTTCTTATGATAAAACAAACCAACCCCTGGAGTATTGGGACGAACGAACAAGAAACCATGGATCCAGAGGATCAGCCGCGGCGAGAGGAGGAAGACGGCATTTTTTGAAATATCCTGACTACACGGCGTGTAGTATGGGCTACACGGCGTGTGTTCATCAGCAGAACACCTGGAGTATAATCCGGGAGCACACGGACATGGGTTGGGTATATGGCCAAGGAAAAGGCTTGTATACCCCTGCCCTTCCAGACCTGGCCAGATACACAGGATACCCCGTGTACTTGTACACGGGCAGGCAACACGGATAGAGACCGTGTATGGGCACATGGCCAGCATACACAGAGAGATCCCCAGGTTCTCCGACATGGCGTGTAATCCTACTACACACCATGTAGTTACTTTTTATATGATGAGACAAATGACGCGGGCTATTTACACGGGCAGTACTCGGATTCAAGGAGCACGGCGTGTGATTTTTCTACATTCCGTGTAGTTGAGTTTTACACAGCTTGAACGGAGGACACGGGCCGTTTACACGGGCAGTACCCGGGGTCAAGGAACACGGCGTGTGACCATACTACATGCCGTGTAACCAATCTTACATGGCTTGAGCCAGTTTCCTTCTATGACTTGGGCTAGTTTCTTTAGGATTTGTCCCCTTAGTCTTTCACCTGAAGGTTCCCAGTATCATTTCCTACGTATAGGAGTATGATCCCTTCAGCAGGACATCCTGAATAGAGTTGTTGGAATCCCCTCTGTGAGACTTAGAGTTGGATCCTCTATTCATTCTTGGAACCCTAGGTATAGTTCTTGGCATCGACGTGACCAACTTTACCCAGGCGTCGATCCTCTGTTTAGAGGATTAGCTCAGACTGAGTTGTTGGAATCACCCCATGACTTGGTGGTGATCCTAATTTGAGAATCACATTCTCAAAGTACTTGTGGAGTGTGTTCTCCCGGAACAAGTACTTCGTATCTCTCTCTTCAGACCTAGGAGTGTGTTCTCCCAGTTGCATGCTTAGTGGAATCTTCGAGCTGGATCTTAGTGGTAGTTTCACAATGGTCGATCGTGTATGAGTATATATGTATATTCTTGTCATATGTTCTGTAAACATATACTGTGTTGAGATGACTGTATCTTTCCTTTTTGGTATTTTCCCTTGTTGTATTTCCTTTGTGGTTTTGGGGTGTCTTACTGGGTATTGTTATACTCACCCCTGCATGGGCTTTTCCCACACGTGTCATGTCTTGTGCAGATGAGTGAGCCTTTGACAGGATTCTAGGCGGACCAGGACCGAACGGTACTCAGTGAGATCAGACAGGTTGAGGTGTGTTCCTACGTCTACAGATTGCAGTCCCAGCACCTTTCTTTATAGGTTGGAATTTGTTACGGAATCTCTTTTTTGGTGGGCGTGTACTTTTGGCCCAGGATTTTACATTACTGTACTTTACCTTCCTGTCGTACTCTGTTGGTCGGGTTTTATGTGTATGCATGAATGACTTTCCTTTTTAGTAATTTTTACTTTTTAGCTTTGTGGGCGTGGGGATGTGTATGCATGTGTACGGGTTTATAGGCAATGCCTCCCATGTAAGTATCATGCCTACTCGGTGCTAGTCACCAGCCCCTGGCCTATTGGAGGCGGGCTTGGGGAGTTGCGGCTCAGGCCCCACTGGGACGGGAAATGACAGATGGGTATTTAGTCTTCATCGTGACCTAATATATCGTCTTATACTCCATTCTTGTCCAAATTCTTCCATCTTCCTTCTTAGAAGACAACACTAGATCACCCCAAGAAGAAGTGCTCATTCTAATAAATCCCTATACCTCTAAATCCTCAAGTTGAAACATGAGTTATTTCAACTCAGTCAATGCCCTATGATATTGAGGATTGATATTGGTTATGATTCAAGAATGAATTCAAACTTGAATCGGATTCCACTATCAAGAGAAATTTCTTAGAATCCATTTGTAAATACATCCCTAAAAAGTCCACCACTGGAGGAAAAGAGGTGAGAAAAAGTGTACGATCTATCTTAAGAACCATACCTACTAATTGAGGTTAAATAGATCAAAACTAAGTCAGTTCGGGTTCCTTTATTCCTTATCCAACATACCAATCACCTGTAAAAACAAACTTCTACCCCTTTGGCATAGTAAAGGATACTCATCACTTATAGAAATCGATGTGTTCCCAATAATTGGTCAACTAGTCCATTCTGAAAATAAGATCAAAACTCGTTATCTCTAAGATCATAAAATCCAATAAATTTACATGAAGATAAACTATTATTGTACAATCTATAAATATTCAGTGATGTTCTACCATATTCTCTAAGGGAATATTAGGATAAATCAATTTTGGAAAGTAATTTAACCATAAATTCTAACACATCAATGACTCTGGTAGGTATAATGGAATGAGAACCTCATGCATTAAACAATTAAATAGATATTGTATAGGTAATTAGAACCATTCCTCTATCTATGTATGTTCCCTCTACACCATTATCTAGAACATGGACCACATTAAACACTCTACCTGAATCGATTCCACCACTCTAACCTCGAGACCCCTAGTTTGACTAATTCACCAACCCCTTTGTAATCTAGACCTCCTAATGAGATCCCCTATCAGTTACATGACTCATAACCTATGTCTTCCCAGGGATTCAATGGAACAGCAAATGCAGTTCCCTAGAGAAGAAATGATGAACATGACCCATATTTCCGCATTGATTAATCTTGTTCTAAGATTGAGGGGAAAACATATGATAGTGTTCGTTCTAAACACAATTGAAGTAATGGGTGACACCACTGTCCCCAAAGGGTACTGAATAAAACTTCCTCAGATCTGACTAACTACTGCCACTCTCCCTCACCCCCTCACCCTTCCTCTTCCAACTACTAGAAAAGGCGATCACTGTATCGCTATGAGTCTCACTCATTAGTGCTCCAAGAGATGAAATAATACAAACTACTTTCTCCTCCTCTAATCCCATCTCAATCATCAGAGCCTTATGTATAACCTCAAAATATGTCATTAAGTTAAATATATGAACCTGATGCCTCAGATCTATTTGAGGTCCAGCCTCTAACATTTGAGCCTTTTGAACCTCTTTACCAACCAAAAATGAAGTGAAGTGAAGCAAAACCAAAAAAATAAGTAGAATAGGTAGACACTGACATCGTCCTTTGTAAATGTTCCATAAAATTATAAGTTAAATCAAATTTCAGTATATCTAGGAAAAATACATGAATTTTATATTCTTGATGGTCTCCCAAGTTAGACCCTCACATATCCCTACCTGGTTCAAGAAACCCCAATATCTTCTCACGGGTCCCTGAAGCATGAAATCATCCACCTTCACTCATCGATCCTCCAAATCTTTCACTAGATCAAATATTCCCTTGGAAAATTCAATCTAATCCTCATCATACTAGGGTCCTCGGGTGACTTAGAAGGACATACGACGTTAAAGTACGAAATTACAAGCATAATTTACTATCATAATATGAGACCCTTTTCATTGAACATGCACTATTCAATAGACTACAAGATGATGTGTTTTTTATACGTGATCCAATAGAGAGGGTACTGGAACATGCTCAACTTCATCCCCCTACATGTACAGTGGTAGAACAGAAATTGCCTCCCTTTTGGAGTCATTTTGGCCCACTTACCTAGGTGGTCTTGTAATACATCTTCATTGAAACATTATCTGAATTTCCTAATGAAATATTATAAACACCTTTAATAACTCACTTTAGGTAATAATTCAAGTATTTTATAATAACACATAAAGGATTTTTACTTAAAAACCTATTATTGGATGCTTCCTACATCAGAAAGTCATAACAAACCTTAGAAATGCTCAGGGTGTAACCAAATTCTTTAGTAACTATTCATTAGTTACATTCATATGCATATAAAACCATATCATGACAAGTTTAATTAATAAAAAAAATTAGTATAGATATATCAAAGAAGCATAGATAGCAAATTATATATTAAATTTAGTAAATTGAATTGTTTTATATGACAAGGAATCGTATACATGGCATGTGAACCTGTGTGCCTAGTAATGATACATGAACACACCCAAATCCCATAAACTGTAACAACACAATAGTACTCAGGATCAAAATGAAACTATAATAACAAAATTATTCATACCAATCCAATCGCCAATAACTCATAGGTCCATTACATAAGAGTTGGATACGCACTTACATGACTCCCCTACCAAATTTACTCAAAATGTGTCTCTTTTTTACCTTTCCCCAAACACATTAAAGAATAAATAAAAGATAAAATCCTTTGATACCGCTTTGTAACACCTTGTCCAAATCCCCAAGTCTATCTAGTATTCTACATGAACACATGCACATCTCCCCATTTGTATGAGGCTACTGATTAGTGGAGAGATTCTAAAA
The DNA here is from genome assembly GCA_963277665.1 of Viscum album. NCBI lineage: Eukaryota > Viridiplantae > Streptophyta > Magnoliopsida > Santalales > Viscaceae > Viscum > Viscum album. Next base: position 1,058,940,702 of record OY728163.1, on the reverse strand, counting down.
GGTATTGTAGGGAGACTATAACCAAAGTAATAATTTCCATGAACTATAATCTCAATGATTATTAATAAATATTCTAGAGAAAAATATCAGAAGACTTCATGAAATAATAAAAATATAGCATACATGATGATTCCGACCGTCGTTGAAGTCGATCAAATTTTAATATTTAAAATCTTACTAGTTACTGTATATTTGGCAAGCATGGTCAAACCCACAAAGAAGGAAATTTTGACCACTATTATTCTAAAAAACTTTTAAAATAACCCAATGTTATCAGCAGTGGGTTAGAGTTTCTATTTTTTAACCTTTTATTTTTTTTATTTTTTTTATGAGGCACAAATTAAACACCACAATATATTTGGGTTTTTGTTCTAAATTGTAATGAAACAAGAAACTGGCTAAAAATAGTAAGTAATAGAGATATAAAATGCTGATAAGTGAACAATCAAGAGAAATATGTCCGGGGAAAATATCAATTTTACTAGTTCTGAAAAAATTCCTCCTCACAATAGTGACTACAACTAGTACCACTAAAAAGGAGTGATTTATTTCTATCGCTAGGAGATAAATCACTCAAGATGGCAAATCTTAGAGTTCTCCACTCCAAGATTAATCAACTTTGAAAATTCTCATTTGGAAAAGATGATATAAAAAACACACCGTAAGTTCTGTTAGTTTTTGTTTCAATTTAAATGTTTAAGAAAATTATTCCACAATCAGACTCACTGAATGATAGTGGAGTTATGAGATTAAGTGCAAGCGGTACATTGAAATTAAATGCAATCATATCTGATCTCATTGATCAATTCTGATCACATTTAAAATGATAGTGAGAAGGAAGAAGAAAGATAACTTGCAGACTCGATTTTAACCCCTAACTTGAAGAATTATCCTAAGATAATCTCTATTATGTAAAAAAATCATTCAATTATAAAGAAAGAAAATTTAAAGAAAACAGAGGAAGATATCTCCCTCTCCTAGCTCGAAACTCTACAGCTCCAGACCCTTAGGTCTCTAAGGAAGTGGTTCTCCGAGAAGTGATCCATGATTTTCCCTCAGTTCTCGCTCTTCTTGTAAGTCAATGATCAAAATTTATCAAATGAATGTATTTTTCAAATTATGTTGTTTCTCTTCTTTTGTATCCTCTATCATCTACTTCATGTCACTGAACGTTTCCACCGACTTCAAAATTCCCCCACTAGTACACTGCACATGTATGTTTTTTCGTGACTGGCACATTGTACTAGTTTTTCTCTTGTAACTAACTCCCACTGAGTTAGTTGTATGTATTTAGGCGTATTTCCATCACCTGTGTGAACATCCATAGTTAGAACAGAAAAATAAAAAAATGAAACAACGTTTAAATGTTATCTTTTTATAAATAAATAAAGGTTTCATTAAAGAATGCTTAAATGTTATTAAATTTAAATTATTAGTTATTAGTTATTAATTTATATGTTTACATAATTTATTTACTATTGTTTCATGTTATTATTTATATATAATTAATTATGAAGGTGATTAATTTAAAATTTTATTAAATTAAAATTTTATTATTTATTAAATAATTAGAGTTTAGTTTAAAAATATTTAAGTTTTTTATATTATTATTTTAGTCTGTCATAATAAAGAAAATTATATATATTTATTATAATTTATAATTATTTTATTCATACAAAATATAAATTATAATTATTATAATCATTAAAGTATTTAATTTTTATTTTAATTTTATCAATAAGTTTAACATTTTAAGTCATTTAATTGATTAGTTATAAATTTATTCTATTATTTTTAATTAATTTATATTATCATTATATTTATATTTTATCTTATATTTTTTATATATTAATTATTTTTTTTATTTTTTTTATATTCCCCCCTGTCTTCTTCTCCAACGCGCCATGGGGGGAATAGTTTCTTCCACAGGAAGTCGCTGCCACCCGCTCCTCCTCTACTCATGCGATGACTGTGGCTCCTAAATCTGATGATTTCAACTCCTCCAATGCGGATCCTACCTTGCCTTAAAGACACGGTGAAACATTTTCAACTCTGCCACCGAAGTACCCAAATCGGCTACCTCGGTTAGGCCTTACAGCAGCAGGTCGAGATCTTCAGTCGTGGCGGCTTCCCGACTCAGTGACAGTTCACAGAGGCTCCAAATCGACAAATTTTTCTGTACAGCAGTGGTGCATCATTGGGTGATTTTCAATTGATGCAATGGAATCTTCTCTCTTTCTTCTCAATTAGCAGTGGTACTCCTCTACTTCAATTAAAGGTATTCGGGTTTGTTTCTAGATCTAGTGAAGAATTGTGTTTAGGGGTGAATTGGTTCTTTGAAATTGAAAATCTGTTTTGTGGTGTGTGGATTAAATTTGTTGAGAACAATATTTCGTGAAAATTTTGTTGTATTTATTTTCTGGTTGATTTTGTGTCTGGATTTTCATCTGATTTCATATGATTCGATGAGACAATGGTGAGAACAGTGAGTAGTGGTTTGGGATTTTGATTTTGTGGCGGAAGGATGGAAAGAAACTTTAATATGTTGAGGGAAAGGGTAAGGATGGATGTGGATGGTTTGTACGATGGTGAGAGGAATGGGAAATGGTGAGAACAATGTCGGTGATAAATCATGAGTGGAGACTCTAAGATCGTGAAGATAGATGCAGATGGTACCGGAAGAGTGAAACTGTGAAAAGAAGGGGAAAAGTCAGAGAGGGAAGAACTGGGGGTTGGATGAGAGAGATGATGTCAAGGCGAAGCGGTGCCATAGTTGATGTGGAACAGTGGGGAAGGAGAGGTGAAATCATGAAGACATGCAGTGCCATAGTGAGGAATAGTGGAGGAATATAGTGGTTGAGGAAACGGTGGAAGAAATGAGATACAGTAACTGAATGGTGAGACCGTGATAGGAATTGATGGTGGCGAGGGTTACGGTGCCCCTGAGGAAAGTGTGAAGAGGTAGGGGCTAGAACCGGTGTGAGGAAACACTGTAAAGGCTGAAACCGTGAAGGAGAAAAACATTGTCATGGTGAACATCTACAAATATAAAATTTATTAATATGCGATAAAAAACATAAACTGAAATACATACTAATAACTAATTATAAACTATAATTTATTATGAAAATTATAAACAACATAAAACTTAAATAATAAAAAATAAAACAAATAAAACTTTAATTAAATAATTATTAACTTCAATTATTTATACTAAAATTATAATAAAACTAAAATTTAAAATTGAAAAGAAACTAAATTATAAAAAAAACTAGATTTAAATTATATAAAAAAATTAATTTATTTAAAATAATTTCCATAAAAAATTAGTTTAATTAAAGTAAACAACTAGATATTTAGTTATTTAAACAATTAAGTTAATAAATGAAATTAAATTAAATAGAGAAAACAAGAGTACTAAGTCTATAAAATTAAATTTCTTATTAAAGAATTAATAAAAGACGGCTAATAATTAGATTATGTTACTTTAAAATAATTAATATTCAAAAAAATAGATGCTAAATTAAAACTTCATTATTTACGTACAAAGAAGAATTAATTAATTAATTAATTAATGTTAAATTATTAATTATGTAAAAAAAATCACCAAACTTAATAAAAAGTTATTAGAAAATTAAAGTAAGATATAAATTAACAATTTTAATGCTTAAAATACATGATTAATTATAATAATTGATTAAAAAATAAATTTAACTATAAAAATACAAAAGATAACTTATTTAGGATAAATTAGAAAAAATAACCAATTAAATCTTTAAAAATTAATTAAAAAGATTTGGAAAACATGTGTTTTTAAGGCCACATAAAATTCCCCCACACTTAGTCATTGTTTATCCTCAAACAATCTCATGTTTTATTATTTTTGAAAACAAAATTATCATTTTCATGATTTTTTCCAAAATGTAACATGTCTAGAAGATTGAAACAAAGGACAGAAACATGTCAATAGGCGTTTAGAAAATGAATTGCTCATATGAATCTTACTTGGAAGTAATACTCAAAGGGTAATCTTGAAAACTATGAATCATCAAGCAATGAAGATGTCATGCCTCATAAGTGATATTGTTTAGTGACTAATTACAATCCAAGTTTAATTTCTAATTCTAAGAGTGACAAGAGGTAAAATAAAAATAGAATAAAAAACATAACCATAGAAACTTTGTATTTTGAATTCTCACCTAGGTTCTAAAAATAAATATTTTTTTGTGAATGACCTTAATGATACAACCTAAATGACTACCATATAAACCAATTTTCCCCTTCCTCACCTAGAATTTATCATTCCCCTCACCTTAATGAACTCATTTTTGACCCTATACACATTATTTAATTTTTCCCAAGCCATGTATCATGTTCTAAGAAATTTTCATATGCACATATTAAAGGTGAACAGAAGGATTATAGTAAACATAAAATGCACCAAGTATTTATGGTCTTAGAGATTTACTGTGGGATCCAAGATTCCCAAACTACTCCAGTTTCAAAAGTTTTATATAAAAATCATTTACATGGTCTCATTAAGGTAATTAAATTAATAATTAAAAAGAAAATTAATCTCCTAGAATCAAAATCAAACTTTAAATTCCAAGAGTTATGATCATAATTCCATTAAAAGGTTACCCTTATAACTCTCAAAAGTAGTCCTAAACCAAAATCTCCATTAAATAACTAAGTATACTCACTCATCAATCATCCATCCACATTAATTTCAGAATCAAAGTAGTTATTAACTTCCCATCAATCATCATCCTTAAGAAAGAACCATTTTATTATAGTGTACAGCCTAAAATTGTAAAAGAATTTTTGGAAAAATTTAACCATTTTTTTACAAAAAATTTTAAGCTGTTATAGGAATTGGTGGGCTTACAATTAAGCACGGTTTAGTATCATCAAGAATTGACCCCCTGGATGCTAATTCATTACACGATCATATCCATCCGAGATCAGATCAGGAGGCTCATTAACTCAAACGAACACACCATTTTTGAGAGAAAAGACTCTCGGGAGATAGCAAAGCGGTTTTGGAGAAATGGAGTTGCAAAGGAGAAAGAAGCAGTACATGATCTTCATCATTAGAGGGAGGAACCTTATTCCTATATTTTTAAATGTTTTACTTAGTATTTATTCTCTTATATTGAATATGATCCTAGTATAACTTTGTGTGTTTGATAGTTCTGACTTTTTACTGGTTATGTTTTCTTTTTCTTCATTTTATTTCTCTCTATGATAATATGATTCTTTTAGTGAGATTGAATCTTATTCTCAAATATTAAATTTATTCCCACTATTATGATATTCATTTCAAACTCAATGATCTTTTTGTGAGATTGATCGTCGAGGATATCCACCAAACTCTGAATTCAATTTTTAATCCTTAGAAACTTTCGGTTAGAAAGATTTCTGTTGATATCTTTTTATCATTTTGTTGGCTGTAAGTATTTGAAGTGGAAAACATCAAAAATTTACAGATCAGTGTGTTAATCTTCTAGAGAGGAAGCATTAACCGGGCATTTTAAGTATTGAAATAAATAAGATGAAGAATATAATTTTAAATCAAAATAATTAAAATCTCTTGAGAAATCATTTTGATCAATCTTTAGCACTCCTATTTCATTTCTTCTCTATTGTTACTTTCACTTTTCCTTATTTTGGTTTACATTTAGTTTATTAAATAATAAATAATAAAACATGTTTCATTACTTATTAATGAAATAAATAAAAAGTTATATAAATTAAGAAGATGTTTTCTCTACTGTTGACATTAGTGGGGATTTAAAATTCAAAAAACCTTAGTAATACTCACCTTCCTTCTCTAGGGATCGACCCTACACCATAATGCTAGTGTAGGTTTATAAATTTAATTTTGGGGACCATGACAACGTCCGACCACATCAAAATTTGGCACAATTTCCAGGGATCTAACACGGATCATCAAAATCTGCTGCATGTCTTGCTTTCCCTAAAAATTCTGCTTGTATAAGAAATTATGCATGTTCCTCCTTTTTGAAATTTAGAGTTCATTGATACTTTAAAACCATTCAATGCATGAACTGAAGTGTGGGGGTACATACAGGTTGAAAAAAATTATATTGAATCTTCTTTAGGTTGGGGTGTTTCAACATTCATTATTTTTCTCTATTGAACATATTATTAAACTCAATCTATTAAAATGCTTACCATGAGTACATTGTTCACTTACAAGTTATATTCCATGTTTGTACTTTAATGGAAAATCTATGTCACTTGAATTAAATATTAATGTGTGTACTTGGTAATGAACCTATTGTTAGGTTATTCATTATGGAGAACAATATTTTTGAACTTCAATGTGGCCTTTATATATGTCATCAATCTACCAAATTGAAAATCTGTTTTGAACCTTAAATTATTAAATTGTTCTTCTCTACATTGGAAGTCAACTTTGGGGAAAAAGATGGGTTTTCAGTGTGGGGGAGGGGGTCAATTCTCGATGATGATAAAATTTTCTTAATTTTAAGCCCATCAATTCCCACTAAAACTTCAAAAATTTTGTAAAAAATGGTTAAACTTTTTCAAAAAATCTTTTATAATTTTATGCTGTATACTGTACTCAAATGGGTCTTGCTTAAGGATGATGCTTGATATGTATTTAAGAACTGCTTTGAATCTGAAATTAATGTGTAAGGATGATTTCTAAGTGAGTATACTTAGTGATTTAATGGAGATTTTGGTTTAGGAATACTTTTGAGAGTGATAAGGGTAACCTTTTCATGGAATTATGATCATAACCCTTGGAATTTGAAGTTTGATTTTGATTCTAGTTTATTAATTTTCATTTTAATGATTAATGTAATTACATTAATGAGACCATGTAAATGATTTTTATATAAAATTTTTGAAACTGGAGTAGTTTGGGCATATGGGATCCCACTGTCAATCTCAGAGACCCAAGATGATGGGTGTGTTTTAGTTCATTATAATTCCTCTGTTTAGCTTGAATAAGTGCATATTCATAGTACTTATCACAGGATACATGGATTGGGAAAAATAAAATAAAGTTTCTAGGTTCAAAATGAGTTCATTAAGGTGAGGGGAATTATGAACACCAGATGAATATGGGGTCAATTGGTTTATATGGTAGTCATTTTGGTTGTATCATTAAGGTTATTCACAAAAAAATATTTTTTTTGGAACCTAGGTGAAAAGTCAAAGTATAAAGTTCTTTTGGTTATGTTTAGAATTCCACATAAACATTACCATTTTTCACTCTTGGACTTAGAACTTAAACTTGGATTGTAATTAGTCACAAAGCAGTATCACTTATGAGGCATGACATCTTCATTTCTTGATGATTCATAGTTTTCAAGATTACCCTTTGAGTATTTGTTCTAAGTAAGATTCACACCTCCATGAAGACTGAAAAATTTCCCTCACCAAGAAATTTAATAGTCCAAGGATTAAGCATTAATGTTTTCCATACCAAAACTTAATTGAATTGCTTGAAAGTTAAAGAAGGAAAAAATTGGAAATAAACTCACCGTAAATTTCGATTATTTTTTACAGTAAAAGAATCGATAAATGTATTCAAAATATACTTCACCAGTTGACCATGAATTAATGAGTTTGAAAAATAGAAATTTAGTTTTGAAAAATTAAACAATGAATCAAAAATCAATATTGTCGATTGATTATTATTCTACAATATTGAAAATAATGTGAAGAAATAAAAAAGAAAATCCAGTAGTATCAAATTCTCAAGCTGAGAACATATCAGCTTATGATCATATGGATTTCAACACTAAAAACACCTGAAACCATAGTACAAAATATAAGGATAGAGAGAACAAGAACTCCCCTAGTGCCACTCTACTCTCTGACTCCTTCATCTCCTGCTCTGATCATGTGCTTCTCTCGGAAGTTAACAAGCAGCTAAATTATAAAATAAAAATTAGATTTAAATTATATAAGAAAGTTAATTTATTTAAAATAGTCACTTTAACAAATTAAATTAATTAAGGTAAAAAATTTAGTTATTTTTTATTAAATACTTGTGTTAATTAATGAAATTAAATTAAATAGATTTAATAAATGAAATAAGTTTATAATATTTTATTATAATTAATGAATTTTTTATAGACATCTAAAAATTATGTTATTCTAAATTATTAAATATTTAATATAAGAAAAGATAAATCAAAACTATATTATTTAATGTAAAAAATTATAATTAATTAGTTTATTAATTAATGTTAAATTATAAAATATATAGACCAAAACACCAAAATTAATAAAAAGTTATTAGAGTATAAAATTAAAGTAAGAAATAAATTATTTATTTTAACGATTAAAATAAAAAATTAATTATAAAAATTGATTAAATAAAAAATTTAATAATAAATATAGAAAATTTCCATTATTTATTAAAAAGTAATAAAATAAATTATTAAATTGATAAAAATTAATTAAAAAGATGTGGAAAAACATGTGTTTTTAAGCCCACACCACATGACATAAAAAAGAAAATAAAACAAAGGAATCTTGATGTGGTAAGTCAACCGATGTATAAAAACCAAAATACATAATCCAATACACCATATCAATATACCTGAGCCTATATTTTTATTTCTTCTATCCTCCTATCTTCACCTACTAAGCTCCCCTGTATAAGTTCATGTCCATTAGATGGATCCATAACTATGAAATATAAATGTGAATCAATATTCCCGTGCAAGGTTTAAGTATAACCTAGTAATAAAACCCCAATGTATCCTTAACATAAAGTGTGCATATGTATAAGCTTCATTCCATGATGGTAAGTAAATATGAAAACAGAAAACTGATCATGTGTTAGGAGACTGTGCACTAACGGGGCTACCTTGAACTTTAGTTGTACCAACATTGAATCTATTATAGAATGGATGTCTCATAATTCATTATAAATCCTATTAAGACACATGGTAAATACATGTCACTACACCAAACTGACAGTTTAATGGCAGTTTATTAAACTGTAGTTAATTTTTTTAAGAATAATTTAGCGGCGGTTTATAAAAAAATCCACTAAACCAATAAATTTTTTTAACAGGCGATGATCCCTCCTCCCCCAACACTCTAACCCCCCCCCCCCCCGACCCTCCCCCAACTCCATGAAGCCCTACTGGCCCCTTTTCCTCTCATCTTACCTTGCCACCGCCCCTCGTTGTGCCTCGCCACCCTCGACGCACCTCTCTGTTTTGTGGCACCTCTCCATTTCGCCGTAATTCCCTTACTCTTGGTCCTCCATTGAAGCCTCCTCAAGGTTATTTGGAATTTTCTTCTTATTTTTAAGGTTATTTTCATCTTCTCATCCTTTACATCCCTTGGTTCCTTCTTATTTCTTGTCTTGGATCTCTCTTGGAGGGGATATGTTTGATGTTGGGTTTAATTTTCTTAGATTATATGGTGTGCGAATTGTTCCTCAAGACTTATTCTTCCTTCTATGAGATTTTATTTCATTTTCACACTATTGAGGTAGGTGTCTCTATCCATTACCTTTCCAGAATAATATTTCAAATCTTGATCATTCCTAATTAAATTCTAAATGAGTTTCTCATGACTATGGTGTGTTTTTATGGATTATATTGGTGTTTTCATGTTATATTTTTTTATGGAAAAAAGGGTTGAAAAGGATTTCATTTAGTAAGAGTATATTTGTGTGAATCTAAATAGTTTGATAAAATTTAAATTTAGCTTCAAAAGTTTAATTGAGTTTTTTTTAGATTATTTTAACCTTGGTTGGATTTTTTAGTTGGTTTGCATATGAAATTGAGTTGGGTGAGTGATTTGGTTTTCTTTTTTTGGTTTGAGGAATTTTTTTAAATTCTTATAGATGGTTAAAATGTTCCTTATGATTTCTAAATTGTAGTCTTCTATGTTTTTGAGATACCTTATAGGCGTTCCCTTAGATGTGGGCATATCCATATGTGAATGTGGGCATATATCTTATATGTTTATTTTGTTCTTCCCCCATGACCAATCTAAACCATGACCAATCTCAACCACACAACCATTATGATCATAAAATATAGGTGCATAATATCTCAATAAAATTCCAAGAACTTAGTCCTTACCCAACTTAAAATCATGAATAATTGGTCATATCTATCCACACTAAACATTAAGCCTCTTGGATTCCATACACACCTTCAAATGTAATCATTGACTATATTCCATCACCAACTACCATCACTATAACAACACTAGGATCCAACCACAAACTAAGGTGTCTAACTAGTCATATAGATTCCATCTAATTCCCTCAAGAACCACGAGGATAAGGATTTCTGAGCATCAACTTCATTTTCACCAATTTACCAAAAATGTCTGGGTCTGGTTGGACCGACAAAAAAATTTATTAACAAAAAATAAGTTTCCAAGATGACATAAGGAAATGGGACTTACAAGTCGAAAGTGGGTAACTCCCATCAAAATTGAAATTAAAATAGAAAGAAAAATATGGTTCCATCATGTATTCTTGACCATGTGTGTAAATGACAGTGCACCAAGCTACCTCTAGCAAATCTGAACAAGACCTAGGGCTGCCTCCTTCACCTCTAGAGTAGACAGTGCACTAGACAGTCCATTCAGAGTGCATATGATAGTGCACCATTAAGAAAAATGAGCTCCCTACCCGTAGTATGAAGCAGCATAGGAAGCCATCCCATCAATTCTAGACAGCAAAACCCTGTCGCCCAACAATAGTCAATAGAAACTGAAGCTGGTCACTCCGCCCAGCTTTGGTGATATTGATCATTAATACCTTGAGGGGTGCTTACTATGTCAGGAGTGAAAAATGACATATAAGTCATCGTTAATCAGTTATTGTTAGAAATTAGGATCTCTGAACGACCACATTATGCCTGGTTCCATTATAGCTCTCTTGGAAAGGGAATCATCCACCTGGTTTGCCTCCCTATACACATGTCAAATATACAGATTAATCTGACTGACTTGATTGATGCATTCAATCCAATGCGGTAGAAGCACCCATGGAACTTTCAAAGTACGAGTCATAAGATCCATAACCACAGTTTCATAGTCCACTTCAATCCATAGGTTATTCCATTAATAGTGGACATAATGCTTGATGGAAACAATCATCTCCCAGAATTCAGCATTGTAAGCATTCCCAACTTCTATATAATGATATAATTAGCACTTGACAAATCCACGATGGGTTCGGAAGATGCCTCCACAACCCAAGGGTCTAGGCACGCCCGAGGTCGCACCATCAACATTGATTTTAACCCAAGAGGCAATCATTGGGATCCATCTCATAGATTTCAAAACCAGGGGCTTCCTGAGACTCCCTAAAACTCCGAAAAATCGAAGAAAGATCAAATCACATATATTGTTATACATGGCACCTGTTTTCACCTTGGCAGCATCATGCACCTCCCTGTGCATGTCAATAATTCCCACATGAATTGTTGGTATATGACCCATGATATTTCCATCATTCATAACCCTCTAAATCGAAGCAATCACAGATGTCGTTGCTGCAAGCAGGAGCTAGTGCACCTACATACTCTACTAAGAATGGACAACAAAGTCAAGAACGTCCAGGAGCTATCTACCTGCTCCCAGGTTCATTGAAAAGCTCCGACCAGCATATTCCCACATCCTCTGTGTGTAACCGCAGCCAATAAATAGGTGTTGAAGGTTATATTTTTCCTTAAATCAAAGAATTCATACTGTGACAATGTTTTTTCTGGCATTCTTCAGCTGATCATGCAGCGGTGGTTGGTTTTTTCAGATTCTCCGTAACAGAATGTACCTTGAGTGTCGGATAAAATCTACTCTAAACTTAGAGATCCATGCAGGTGCCATGTTGGTGTTAACACTTTCCAACCGGTATTAGTCTTTGGCATTAAACTGGCCACTTTTACTTGATGTCCAGACCAAGGTGTCGATATTAATGAAAGCATGGTGCTGAATTTCAAGTTTAACTTGCATGGGGACAAAGTCAAGAACACTGTGAGTTTCTATGATCTCACTTATAGTCATTTGTAATCATTCAAGAGGAATAACCAGATGATCCCTTAGTAGTCTATCCAGTCATAAGGTATTCCAGCAGTTCAAGTCTGATTGTTTGGAGACCATCCACTTTTTATTTCTCATAATCTCATTGAAAGATTATTTAAGAGAAGGCCACACCGAGGATCCAAGATAGTATCTATAATCATCAAACAACCTCCTCTTGAACTTGATATCTAAGAAGCTACAGGATGGTTCTTTTGTGGCCAAAATATTCTATGTGAATTTACCAATGATACCATCGTTGAAAATTCTCAGGTCTTTAATGCCAAGGCCCCCCATTGAAATGGGATTAATGAATTCCCTCCATGAAACCGTAACCAGTTTATTTTCGAAAACCGAACCGGTCCAAATGAAGTTCATGATCATCCCTTGCAGCTCCTTGAGAAGACCTATTGGCCATCTATATAAAAATAAAGGCAAGAAAATTTAGAGGTGATAACTGAGTTGACCAGGAACACTCTCTCAGCTTGCGACATTGATTTCCATTTCCATTTGGCAAGATGATTTATAATTCCAGAACTGATTCCTCTAAGGAAATGAATTTTGACTCTACCTGAAAAAATTGGGACACCAAGGTATGTGAATTGTATAGACCCTTTCCTCACTCAAATCCTTTGTGCAATTTTGTTCTATCAGCCCATCATGATCCTGTCACCAAACACAATGAAGGATATTCCCAAAGAGATCACATGCCCCGCTACTTCTTCACAGTGAATGAATAGGGCATGAATGGAAGATATGGTCCTCCGAGAGGCCTGACCAAAGGAGAGAATGCCATCTGTGTAAAGAAGGTGTGACAGAATAGGTTCACCTCTACCAGCTCTTATTTTCATATAGAGGCCAAACCAAGTGAGATCATTAAATCATCTGCTCAGATAATCTTACGCAATTGAAAAAAGGAGGCCTGAGAGTGGATCACCTTTCTAAACACCCCTAGTGAATTGAAAAAATCCCCTAGGTGACCCATTGATAAGAATGGAAATCCTTGTTGATGAGATAATGGCTTTAGTAATTTTTAATAAGGCATCATAGAAGACATGTCTCTTAAGCACGTTGAGCAGAAAATTCCATTTAAGAGTGTCGAAATCCTTTGAGATATCAATATTCAGGGAAAGGTTCCCCTTCTTTCCCTTTTTCCTCATTATGTTCACACTTTCTGAAGCTATGAAAAAGAAATTTTGTATGCACTGGCTAGGAACAAATCCATATTTATTTGAGGTGATTTGATCCTAGATAATTACCCCTAGCCTGAGCATAAGGATTTCTCTAATCACATTGGGGACAGTGTTCCCAAGTGAAACCGGCGTAAAATCTTTGATATCCATCGCATAATTTTTCTTGGGGATTAAAGAAATGAAGTTGGAATTCATTCCATATGGAAAGTAGGATTGGGTGAAGAATTCCCTTACCGCATTGACAATGTCCTCTTGTATAATTTCCCAATAAACCATAAAGAAATTATTTGAAAAACCGTCAGTCCTGGCAGTTCTTTCCATGATGAGGGAAAAGAGAGCCTTCTTAACCTCTTCTTTGTCTGGTGGTGAGACAAGGCTGCAATCTTGTTGATCATAAATGCATGGGGTGATGTTTTCAACCATCCACAATGTGTAATTATCCCCATCTTCTGTGTACAACTCGTGGAAGTAATCAACAATGACTTTTGCAATGTCACTCTCAGAGGTATAGAGATGCCCATTATTATTGATGACATTGTTCCCCAGTTTTGATCTCCTCTCCCTATGAGGTTTGTGGAAGAAGCTTGAATTTATGTCTCCTTCCTTCAACCATTTCACATTCATTTTTTTCAATTCCAGCCTTTCCATAATGATGATAAGGTCATCCAGCTTTTCCTGGGCCTGAAGCTCCTCCCTAGATGGAGTGTCTTGTCTCTAATTTTCAGCTTGGACCTCACCCAGTTGTTGTCCAACCAGTTTGATGTCAGTATCCAGCTTTGAGAAGTATTTTTTACTCCATTACATTATCATCTTCTTGGTATATTTGAGTTTCTCCACAATTCTTTGGAGTGGTCTTCCTATAGGCACAAGTGCCCAAGCCCGCAAAATGGTTTCCCTACATCCTGTAGAAACAACCCATACATTGTTAAAGTGAAAAGCCAAGGGGGCAAGCCTCTTTAAAGAGAATACATCCACAATGATGGTATTGTGATAAGATTGGTTTATAGGCAGTATGTAACCCGACATCCCATCAGGAGCACTCCTGTCCGCCAACTGGACAAAGCACCTATCAATCTTGCTTTCTTGCCTTCTATTCAAAGTATGTCGGCTCCAAGTGAAATCTTCTCCTGTAATTAGCACCTCCACAAAGTTGCACTGGTCTATTTAGGAGGAAAAATCAAGAGAAATCATTCTGTTAAATCTTGATCCAAGTCTTTCCTCAGGTGTCAAAACAGTATTTAAATCACCCAACACAGTCCAACTAGAAAAAGAACCTATCAATTTATTCTAGGAACATTATATTGAGTGGTTAATCACCTCTACCATCTATTACCATGATCGTCCCAAGACCAAAATCTTATCACAAGCTACTAGACTCTTTAACAAAATCCTACCCCTCTCAATTAAGGTGTTTCTATGTTCTAGGTCGTTTCATATAGATGTTCTTAGACAAATCCCAATCTCCAATTCTAACTAGTCCATTCCTAAAGGGTTAACCACTTGGATGCCCATAAACTATCTCACTAAGGCTCTCCCCATTCCAAACACAACTCATCACACCAATAAAGATAACACAAAGGTACAACAATTTTTTTATAACTCCATTACCCCTACTGGTATAGCCATTTTCCTTTTTTACAATTCATGGACCAAGAAATAAATACCCAAATTTATTTTATATGGATCAACCGAGGCCACTTGAGGCACATTGAGCCCAACTAATCCCTACCCACATTCCTGAAACTAGTCCCCTATCATTCACACACATGCACATTCATGCATGAATATTTCTATGTTTTAAAGGAGATACCTAAAATGATGTTAGATTTACCCCATTCCATATCCCGTTTACTATCTCTATCCAAGATTAGAGTAAGAATCAGTATAATCTTGAGCCCCTTTCTCATACCTCAAGTCTCCAATAGTTAATTATAAAAATTTATAAATAATTATCCAACTTAATCCAATAAGGAATAACCATTAATAAATCACCAAGAATCATTGAGACATAAAAATATCAACCAATGATGTGTGAAGGCTCATATCATTCCTCTAGAACTCCTTTGACCAAAATCCCCATGAATTGACCATAAATTCCAGTATAATCTCATTGAATTCCCTAAAAAATACTTTGGAAATCCATTTTTCAAATGATAATAAACAAGAATAATTTATCCTCCTTAGGAATCATATAGACACAATACCATAAATTTCCACAAATCAATGATAACACCACCATGATTTGGTTTAATTTTCATTAAATCCATAGTTGAAACTGCCAATGAGCCGGTACCCAAGTGGTAAGGGCTCTTGCTTGGAATCCAAGAGACCCAGGTTCAAAACTGGTGGAGGTGAATTTACGGATCCTGTAGTAGGTACTGTATCACTACTGTAGCAGGTCCTATAGCAGTACTGTAGTAGTTGTTGTTCGGTACTATAACATGCAAAACTATTCACACAATTTGGGCCTTCGGGCCACCGTATTGGGCCTACGGGTCTCAAGGTCCTTCGGGTCATCAAAGGCCTTCGGGCCATAGGGCTTTTAGGCCACATAGACCATGGAGAAGATTAGTTCACACAGAATAGGACCTAATATAGGATCAGAGCAACAAGAGTAGCAGCCACCCGAAGTAGAGCTAACCTGATTAGAAGAATGAGAGGGTATGGCAGCTGCCATCGAGACTAGGCACCATGTAGATTTGTATAGGGCAATGCTAGCTGATCAAAAATGTAAGGTGGGAAGCTAGGTGATCAAGGATGCAGAAGCTGGGGAGGGGCAGTTCTAGTGGTTTGGTCCTATAGGTCATGTAATGGGCATGGTATGCCTTTGGGCCTTCGGGTCATGTATTGCGGGTCAGTCGGGCCATGTGACTTAGGCCTACGGGTCATGTACGGATTCCCCTTAAGCCCTTAAAAGGGGGATTATCCATAATAGAAATAAAAATAAGGCCTTCGGGGCATTCGGGTGGGCATAGATGAAACCATTAAAAATTAGAGGAAGAACCACAACAAGAAAGAGAGGAGATGGGTGGAGAAGATTACATAGCTTTATTATGGTGAAAAAACTTCTAATTGACCTCCAATAAAGGGGAAGGAGGGGATTAAAATAAGGGAACAATGGGGGAGTGGGATAAAAAAATTACCACTTTAAAGAACCTACCTAACTAAAGAAGGAATAACTAACCCTCAAGAAACAGGTATGAACCTTCCAAAAAAATAGGACCAAATATCCATTAAAACATAGCATGTGGGGGAATGGTCTAATTATCCAATTATATGGTTTTTTTTGTAGAATGATCCAATGGATCATGGAATAAAAATCTACCCTAGAAAAACACCCATAATATCCTAAACACACAGTACAGTATGACCAGATAATCAATGCACAACTAACCACCCAAGGGAAACTTGATAAAACTCCACCAAAGAACCATTTCGGATGAAACCATTTGGTTTTAATGTGACACATTCTCCTCAAGTATAATTTGTAGAAAATAAACAAGGTTGTGGTGTGATTTTCTCTAACATAAAAAATTTTATCTTATGAAACACACACACCATGCTATACTGACCATTGTTGTAGTATGATTTAGATATCCCTTCAGTCAACCAAGATAAAACATCATGAAAACAGCTCATAAATGAATCAACCTCCTTGACCTGGATTTCACCATTACATGTTGTTGAATAACTAATTATTGGGCCTTCAAATTTATTCACACCATGGGAATAGTCCTTTTTTATTTGACCATTTTTATAAGATACTCCACCTATCAACCATTCCATCACATTCCATGGGTGTTGTGTCTTTTTTTAGTCTTTTTCAACTATATACCAACATGTGGAACACAACTTTCTTTTATGCTTCACTTTAGACCAAAAAAATATTTTATTTCATTTCTGGGTATTTTATAAATACAAATAATATTTGGATTTCTTCCTCAAGAGAAGTATAAACAACTAGTTGTAGTAAGAATACAATAGAAAACCTTATTTAAAATGCTTCATTATTTACCATATGTATTTATATAGGAAAACCTTATTTAACATTTTCTTTTTTTAAAATAGTATATATGAATCTATTTAAATATTTAGTAATAGTTTTGTGTTTTAATATTTTTAATATTGTGTAGGCACATTTTTATATACATGGATAAAATATTGATCACATTCCTGAGGAACACACCTCAATATGCTAAGGGTTTAGAGGATTTTTTAGATTTTGTAATTTACAATAGATTCATTGAAGGGAGAATAAGACTTCCATATCCTAAATGTAAATTTAGAATATGGTTAAAGATAGATGATGTTTATGAACACTTTATATTGAAGCAATTCCCTGCTAAATATTTTTGTTGGATTTGGCACAGAGAATCAAACATTACAGAAAGGTTGAGAACTAATGTCAATCCACAAAATAAGCTCCCAACTTCGTCAAAAATAGAAAATGAAATGAAAAACCTTATAAATGATGCATTCTGCATTGAAAGACACCAAC
This sequence comes from Viscum album, assembly GCA_963277665.1. Classification (NCBI taxonomy): domain Eukaryota; kingdom Viridiplantae; phylum Streptophyta; class Magnoliopsida; order Santalales; family Viscaceae; genus Viscum; species Viscum album. The sequence continues at coordinate 1,058,922,951 of OY728163.1, read as the reverse complement.
ACCAACATCAAAACATATCAGAACAACCAGATGAGGGTGCTAAATATAGAAACACGACAAGTGATGTTTTTGAGACTGTAGGACAACCAAATCAAGATTGTAACATATCATAGGTTATTCCTATTGATTTTATGAAGAATAATGTAAGAGAAAACTTCACTGAGAAAAATGTGTATCATGGTTTAGTTGACGATGGAAGTCAAGATTTGTATAGTAGATGTTTGAAATATTCAAAACTTTCTTTTATGCTAAACTTGTACCTTATCAAATCCCTGTTTGGATTTACATGTAAGGTAATGTCCACGATATTGGAATTATTGCATGATGCATTTCCTGAAGTAAATATACCGGATTCTTTTTATGATATGAACAAAGTTGTTAACAGGCTTGGTCTAAATTATACAAAAATACATATGTGTTCCAATGATTGTATGCTTTATTGTTGAGAGGTTTCAAGAAGACATGATTGCAAAAAATGTCCTTCTTCTAGATGGAAATCAATGGGTGACGTTGGAAGTATAAATCAACATACTACCATGAAGAAGAAGAAAAGGAACACACCAGCAAAGGTTTTCATTACTTTCCTTTAAAACCTCTATTGCAAATATTATTCATGTCATCGAAAACCACTGAAAACATAAAGTGGCATTCTATAGATAATAACAATGATGGGTTAACGATGCATCCATGAGATTAAAAATCATGGAAGGAATTTGATTCATTACATCCATATTTTTCATCCAATCCTAGGAATGTTTGATTAGGATTGGAAGCCGACGGATTCAACCCATTTGGGACTTTGAGTACCAGTTATAGCATTTTGCCAGCAGCTTCGATCCCTTACAATCTACCTCCATGGATGTGTATGAAAAATATGTATTTTATCATTTAGATGATCATTCCTAGAAAAAAAAATGCATAGAAATTATATTGATGTAAACCTTTAGCCTTTAATTGAATAATTACTAGAGTTATGGAGCAACGGTGTTGAGACATATGATGTTTATTCTAAAACAGTGTTCAAAATATATGTTTCTCTAATTTGGACCATTAGTGACTTCCCTAGACTTGGGAATTTATCTGGTTGTAACAATTAAATGGGTTTGTCTTCTGCTATTTGTAACTATAATTTTTGAGCCAAAACTTCTACCTCACAATAGATAATAGTGTTTCATGTTCCATTTAATATTTCTCAATGCACTAATAAATTTCAGCTAAAGAGGTCAAAATTCAATGATTTTATTGATTGTAGACCACCTATAATGTTGTTAACTGGTTTTGAAATATTGGAACAACTTGAAAATGTTGAAATAAAATTTTGGAAGGTGAAACATTTTAATGATAGTGGTAAATGAGTTCGATGTGCATTGTCAAGTGAAATCAGCATGCAACAATGGAAAAAAAGTATATTCTTAAAACTTATGTATTGGGAATTTAATTTGTCATATAACAATTTTGATGTGATGCATATTTAGAAGAATTTTTGTGACAATTTGATCTCTACATTACTTAATGATCATGGAAATTCAAAGGATCATCTCAATGATCAGAAAGACTTATAAGCAACGAACATAAAATGTGATCTCTAGCCAAATGAGAATGAAAAGTATTCTCCAGAAATTTTTTCAATGAAAAATAGGAATAAAGATACATTCCTTCGAATTTTAAAGAATGTGAAGGTACCTTATGGGTATTTAAGTAATATCTTAAGTTGTGTTGACTTAAATATTAATAGGTTACATGGATTGAAAAGTCAGGATTCACATATTTTGTTAGAGAAGTTACTACCATTGGCATTGTGTACATTATTACATGAAAAGTTTATTTCTGTTGTACTCCAATTCTACACATTTTTTAGAAAACTATGTGAGAAATATCTACATCCATTTAATCTTGACAACCTTCCGGATAGATTTTTATTGAAACATTGTGCAATGGAGATGATCTTTCCTCCATCATTTTTTACTTTCATGATGCATTTAACTATTCATTTGTTTGAGAAAGCTAAATTAGGAGGCCTCGTACATTATCGATGGATGTATCTAATTGAGGGGTACATTATTTATATTTTTTTCAGTTAAGTAAACAATTTCTTGAATTTATTAAATAAATAATTATGTTTTTTATATTATTTAAAAGATATCTTGGGAATTTGAAATCACACGTAAGAAATAAATCACAACCTGAAGGCTCTAATTCTCAAGGATATTTGTAATGGGAGTGTCTTACCTTTTTTTCTAGATTCTTGGTTGATATTGAGAAAATATTTAATCGAGTTGTACATATTGATGACACATCAACTCAATCTCAAAAACATGTGAAATCAAAAATATTTTCTACTATTGGCCGATCATTTAGGATGAAATCAAATGTTACACTGACAGAAATTGAATTATTATAGGCACATAGATATGTGATGCTGAATAGTGAAATTTCAGATCCATTTATTGAAGAGTTGAGGATACAAACAAAGAGGATAATAAAGGGCTGAACATGAAATGAGAAAGATATAATGAAAGTTGTTAATAAAGAGCTTGTAGAATGGTTTGCATGATGTGTAAGTTCATAAATATTACAATAAATATGGATATTAGGTTGAAACATATATTTTTTAAATCTAATAATGTATATTTATTGTTTTTGATCATGAATACTGATACTCAAGTAGAGTTGTCAGAATATTTGAATTTTCTTGCTCGAGGTCCTCTAAAATAAGTTAGAAAGTTTGATTCCTATAACATAAATGGATTTAGATTTCATACAGTTAACCGAGAAGAGGATTTAAAAACATAGAACAGTGTTATATTTATTTATTTTTTTGTAGTGATATACTATGTAATGTTGAATGATATTATCGATTTAAACTATCACGGGCATTTTTCAATTGTTTTATTCAAATGAAAATGGGTCTATATTATCAGAGGTGTTAAAAAAGATTCCTTTCAATTTACTTCTGTGAACTTCTCTCACTTGATTGATATTGGTGATTGTGAACTGCATGATCCGTATATCTTATCATTGTAAGCGAAAATGGTATATTGTGTTAATAATTTTGTGGATGAAGGGTGGAGTGTATTTTCTCACATAAAACAAGGAGATTTGTATGATATGGGTAATGAAGTGGAATATTTTACATCTAACATTGAATCTCATCAACAGTGAGAAGAACACTTATTTGTCCATAATGATATTGAAAATATTTGTCTAGAAAGGGTGGATGAAGTGGATGAAGTAATGGAGCAGTAAACCAACATCATTGAAGGGGGAAATGATTTTTTTATAGTTATGCATTCATTTAGCAACCACTTATTTAATTTGTGTAGTTATTCATTATCATTGTAATGTATATTTTGTTTGTTAGTATTGTGAATCTGTTATCATTTTTATTTTATTTTTCTACATAAATTTCTTAAAATATATGTTCTGAACATAAATTTTATTTGATTAAATGACAAAAAATCCAAGGAGGAAGTAGGTTTCCACTTCTATTTCTTCGCAGGGACACTAGAGGGTGACTATTATAAGTGAAAATTTTAATATGAATAAATTTATTGCACTTTTTTTATACTAACTATTTGTTCATAAAAGATTGAAACAATTCAAGTATGTAGAAAAATATGAGAATTTCATATGTGTGAAATCTAACCGGAGAGAAGATAGTTGCCCCATTTGATTCATATGGGGTCCCTATGGATGACACTGCAGGATTACCTGGCCAAATTATAGGCCATATAGCCACGGAGCATGTTTCCCTTCTAATTACATATGATGATTGGAGATTGTGCAGCAATGTCAACTTGAAAATAAATTTGGATGTAAATTGTGGCTCTTGGATTAATTTTATGGTGTTATGGATTTAGTGGTGGTTGTAAAAATGGTGGATGTAAATTGGAACTTCTCTTATGGACTCATAATATGGGAATGTATGTGGATATATATATATATATATATATCTGTGTGTGTGTGTGTGTTCATTTTATGCATCTTTTGATTTCTATATGTACCCCCCATCTCAGGTGTTATATGAATTTTGCACATGTTTTTTTTAGGGTACTAGTACTGGAGCGGTAGAATTATCAGCTTTTTTTTTAATTATAAATCTACCTTTAGTGGCAATTTAAACTACCACTAATCAGATGGTCCATATTTATCGGTGGTTTAAACCTTCATTAAATACATTCACCGTACAATTTAGCGGTACTTTTTGTGCTTTAGCGGTCGTTTTCGTGCAAAAAATGGATATTTTTTACCAGCAGTTAAAATTTCCACTAAAGGATCCCCATTTTTAATTATCATTTAGTAGTGGTTGGTGTGGTTTTCGTGGCGTTTCCCCTTGAAAAAAAATGAATCTTTTTTTACAACAGTTAAAACTGTCCTAAAACGCATTCATTTTTTCTGGGTGAAACCTCCGCGAAAACCACACCAACAGCCACTAAATGTGTTTACTATGACGGTTTCCAGAAACTTCCACTAAATTGAAGAAACTACCATGTATTGAATACTGAAACCAAATTTAGCGGTGGTTTTTTTTAAACCATTACAGAAGCATAAAGTGGTGGTTTAAACCGCCGTTATTCGATGAATTTCTAGTACTATGTCTTGGATCATGAATCATAGCCAACCAAGCCTTTGGTCAATAAAAAAGGTCATCTCACCCATGGATCTTCCTCAATTAGGGAAATAAGTCATCATGCCCCATCCCCTACTAGGTCAGTCTATAAGGTTTTCATACCTTTGGCTTGACCTTTGGTCATACCATGAGGTCGTCATACCCCATCCTTTATCTCAATTTAGGCCATAATGACATCTCACCCCTACCCTATCCCCATGTCCCATAATTTTCATCAACACTAGATTAAACTAACACATTTTATATATCTTGGGGATAACCAAGACATGATGATCCACAGATCACTTTGATGTTAGATACAAACTTCAACAGGGAAATAATTAACACATAACAACACATGGCACATATGGAATAAACATATCACACAATTCGTAGGGATCATGGTCTACACACACACACCATCTTCATAATAAAAAGTATACCGTATCACATAATGGTTCTCATGAATAAAAAATCATGAAAGTAAATTTCAATCATACCAATCAAATTTATACATGGCCTTATGTGGTAAGTACTTCTTACCTCAAGTGTGTTAACATCAAATGGAATGAGTTTTCATTGAACCACATCTCCACACCAATGATTCCAAGAAACAATACGAAATAATCTCATCACGTATTATAGAAACATGATTAGAGATAGATAAGGTGACATGAGATTAGAGATAGATCAACCTAGACAGTGGGATCTTCTACCAACAGTGGATCTAGATCCATTCAAGAGAATATGAAAATTATATAAACTTGGTTTTGTATCCCATGATAAATCAAAAATTCCTCATTAGATAACATTAGAACCCAGATATCCATCTATGACAACTCAAATCCCTAAGTCATTCCCAAAAGTGGAGAGTATATCTTAAAGAAACATGAATAATGGAAGAGAACAACCTCTTATAATGAATTATCCTAATACATGACCTCTAGATCTACCTAAATTAGAGTTCAAAGGGAGTGTAATCACCAAGAACCACCATAGGAGTCCCAAGGCAGATAACCCTAAGTGTATGAAGAAGAATGGGGAGTTTTAGGTATGTTTCAAATTAAAATCCCAAATTTCATATTAATTAAAAATTTATAAATGGATTAGTAGAATAGTTTACCAAACTATGAACAAACCATGTGTGGATCACTACCTCTTCAAATAATCCACATGGTTTGGCCACATAGATTAGTATACCATTCTTTTTTTATTTTTCTTGAGTTTCACACTTTTCTAGAAGAGGTTTCACAATTTAATCTAACTATGTTTTGTCTTCTACTACTCACTAACACAGTTCATAGTTTCCAAGGGAGAAGCACATGGTTTTACTAAACCATGATAAAAAAATCATCACCTTATAAGCTCCCAAAACCATCTAGAGTTTATGTGAGACTTCACTTAAGAAAGGATAAAACATTAATACTTGATGAAGGGTTCAAATAAAGTAATAAAGTTCCTAAAATATCTGGTCTATTACAGTACAATATGATATTTCTTTTGTTGAGAAGGTTAGGGTAGCTCTTTATGTAATGGATCTTGTAAAAAATGGAGGTAGGGGGCCGAAATGCCTCTCAAGGATCAATTTCAACCCTTGGATTGGGGTCTAATGAATTTTAGGAATTTTTCACTGAGTTAAAATAAGTGTTATGATTGTGGTAACATAAGGAATTTTTTTTAGTTCCCTATGATTCATTGGGTTCTTAGTTTTCCAGAAAATAGTTTGTTGGTTTCAATAGTGATTGGGTTTTCCCTTATGCATTTATAAATAGATCCATTTTTTAAATGATCTATGTGTTTTTTCTATTGAATTTTTTTTATATTTTTTCGATTTATGGATTAATTTATGTTGTTTAAAGTGTTTTTTATAGGTATTATCATTACTAGAATTAATTTTTTGTTTTGGAAATGATGTTTCATCTATTTAATAGGTATATCCCTAGGGTATTTATGCAAATATTAATGTGGAAAATTATTATCATCTCAACCTTCTTAAATGGTGAATGTGTTTAGGATATAGTGAGATATTTGATAAGTGTTATGTGGGGTAATTTTTTAGATCTTCCCTCCTCTTTCGTTTTTAGGGTTGTTTTTATTCCTGAGGATGAGATAAGTTTGATAGGTATCTGATATAAAAAACTAGACCCTAGAATACCATTCATTTAAAATTTTCAGACTCTTAGAGGTTCCATATGGGATTTATAAGGAGTTATTGAAGTTATAGAAGATTTATGTAAATATTAAGAGTCACCACGCCATATCAATGGTTGTGGTGTTGGTTGTTTTCAAAATTTGGTCTTTCTGGGTTGGGTGGGTACTGTTGGGTAAACCATGGGGAAAAAAATGATCAGGATAGCCATTTCATTGTGTGTTTTAGGTGGATGTTTCACTTATATGAAATGTTATTGTAGATATTTTTGAGTTATTGGGTATGTCAATGTGTGAGGGTGTGTTGAGGATGAGCATGTGAGTGAGGGAAAAAATAGCAAGAAAGGGGTCACTACATTGTGGTCTTATGCATGGAGAGTTAAAAAGAAGAAGAATTTAAAACTACACTTTGTTGAAGACCATGGAGATTCATGGGGTGTGGTTTCTAAAGTTGTGTAATGTTAAAGTGGAGTCATGTAAGGGTCAGTGGTTGTTTCTCCTTACTTACATAAATTTAAGTTCCTTGGCCATTATCTCATAAGGGTGTTCTTTGATTCTTTTATAAAGGTAAGGAGAGTTTTGTTCATATCAAATTTGGGCAATCTATTCATTCACATAAGGGTATTTGAATTTTTTATGTCTACATCAAATTTCATCATATCTTTCAAAAGGTTAAATTTCACCTGGAATAAGGGTAACACAGAATTTCCAATGGTTGTGTAAGGGTAAAACAAATTTTTTCCAATGTCACGTGGGGGAAGTCCATGTATTATGGTCAATCCTAGTGTAGGGGTCTACCAAACTTATTTTTTAGGGTAATTCAAATATACCCTTATGTATGTCTCCCTTATCATTTAATGGTGTCATTTTTAATCCATTTCTATCATATTGTCTTTCCAAATCGATTCTTCAACATTTTTAACTGATAATAAATAGAAACAATGAATGAAAAATAATATTTTCATGTCTATTATGATACATTTTAATTAAATTTTTGACCTTCTAATTTATAGGGTATTAAATTTGGTCATGTGAGGCCAATTTAAATAAAATTGAAATTAATGTGAGTTAAAATAGAGTGTTGATCTGAGTATTATTGAAATATACCTAAGAGTTATTGTTGTCCATTATTTCTCTAAAACCTATATTATTTTCCCTCATTCGATTCTTATTTATATTCCCTTCGGTTCTAGTTGATCAAAAAAATATTTATTGAAAATATATAACCCATATGATATTATTTTAAGCACCATACTTTCATCCTATAATGATTATTCCTTCTCTCCACTCTATATTTTTATGGTTGTGAATTTTGAAGATCCTTTCATGGGTTGGGGATTCAAGATCTACTCTTCTATTTAGATGTAAATTTTGAGTTTATCATGCTTTTATTATCCCCCAAGTAATTATCATGATCCAACTTTGGGGAGATAAAATAAACTGAAAAGAAGAAGAATGAAAATGGAATCATTGTGCATATGATTTATTAGTATTTATGTGTTATTTTCATGTGTGTTCACTGCTACTGTTTTACTAAAATAAAGGGAATGATTTAAAAGTGAAATATAATAGTAAGATTGATTAAATATTATGAAGATAAATTGATGTATGGAAATAAATACTTATAAGATAGGTAATCCTTCTTTATTTGATGAGAATTATTTCATTCTTTCCCATTTATATGACTCTCTATTAAGGGATATGATCTAATTTCCATTGAATTCCTAATTATTGACATTTTAAAATTTTACAAACAATTTTGGTGACATATTTTTTTATTTAAATGCTGGAATTTAATTTCATAATTACTTAATAATTAAATCCATTAATTAAATGAGTTGTTTGAATAATCAATACTTGAATAATGCTGATATAGACCCATGTAATATAGATGCCTCATAATATGTTTATTTTTTATAATGTTTTTGTTGTAGTTATGATAAATATTTTGAAGGTGTTATAGATGCCTATTTGTATGGGTTGACACTAAAATAAATAAATGGTGGGATTTTAATTGAAATTTAGTAATTTGATATGTGCTATAATTGAATAATATAGATCAGAAATTAATATATTGTAATTGAACTCATGTTCTAATTATTAATGAATGGGTTGGACCATAATGAAATCACATATGGGGATGGTTAGAGTGGTTTTTCATGAAATATTTGATTAAAATAGATTAATTAAATAATGTTTGTGGGTGATGTGATAATCTAGAAAATGGTGGAATCGATGAATATAAGATAACAAACTGTGGACAGTGTGTGGTATTTTTGTTGGTGAGTTACATTTATTAGTGGTAGCGGTTGGTGGTAGAATTTAGTAATGTTATTATCGTGTTGATGGTATATAGATATGATAATGTATTATTGTGATACCTTTAGGATGGATTTATATTCCAGTATATTTATGTGTGTGTGTGTGTTATATTTTATTGGGGTTTTTAAATACACCCCACATGATTCGAGCATTTTATATAGACCCAAATGTTTGGGATCTAGGTTTTTTTCTAATATCTAGCTTAATGAGGGAGGATGTATGACTACCCCCTCTTCCATGATCTCCCTTTAGTATTAGTATGGATGTGATGGCTCAAGGTTGATACAATCATGAAAGGTATGGTAGTGTCATGTGGTACACCCGATGAGGTGGCGATGATGGGATGATGGTTATGTGGTGGGGATCATTCATAATTAGAGGAGGGAACAAGTTTTATGTTCTTCATGATCATGATACCTTGTTGATATAGTTCTGAGGTGATGTATTTGGATGTAATGTGATATGTAGTTTTCCCTTACTCAAACATGAGATATCATACCTTTCATTGATTAGGGTAGGTAGGGTTGCGACCTAACCCACATTAGGAATGAAGAGATGAGAGTATAAGACATTTCACATTGGGGTGTGAGAGTAGTAAACTAGTGAGTAAGTGGTTTCATACTTCCTATGATTATATTATTTTGATAATATCATATTATAAAAGGATTTTATTCTTGGTGACTAAGCCTAGGTGAGGCTAGTAATGGGTAGTTGAAATAATATGTGCATATTAGTTCTTATTTTTACTCACTAGAGTGTTATTATACTTTTCTCACATTTTCATAATAGGTTATAAGGAGGATCTTTCTGAGTATATATGTTATGATCTCTGTACATATATAAAAATAATTTTTTAGGTGTTTATGAAGGATTTGGTGACCAAGCAAGACCATACTAGATTAGAGTGGAGAGTTACCATTAGAGTTTCTTCTTAGGAGTTTTTTTGGAATTTCTTTTGTAGTATGTTTCTATATTACATGAAATATATTATTATTTTCTATTATATGAGATATTGGTGTATTTATATGATATTGTATTGGTCATTATTTTACTCTAATATTTTATCATTAACATATATTATGAGTTTAATGCCTCGCATTGTGTGTTTTATACCCTCGGTTCTAGTATCCAAATGGGAGCCTATTGGAGGTGGGCTTCGAGGGTCACTCCTTATCTTCATTGTCAGTCCAGGAGGGAAAATGATTAAGGGGTGTTCATGAAAATGTACCCCATTGGATTTTTTATAGAATTATATAAATTTTATTATGTTCTCTCCATTAATAAAAATTTTATTACTGTATCATGTTTAGAAAATATGGTATTTTCATTCATTAATTAAATAAAGAGTAGTTTTGTATATAAAAAGAAAATGTTTTATTGGATCAGGAATATGGAAAATGATCTACACATTATAGATATGGAAAATATTATCTATAACACTCATAATGAGATTGTCAGGGTTGATTCTAATCCCAGTTACATTTGGCATTGCATTCTTGGACCTAAAAATCAGAAACACATCTAAGGAATTCAAACATATGGATTATTGGACTTATCCAATTATGAATTGTATTAAATATGTGAATCTTATTTATTTGAAAAGGTAACCAATTTAATTTTTACTTTATAAAGTTACACCAAAATTGGATTATTGGATACCATACATAGTGATACATGTAGACCAATGAGCACAAACAAAGTGGTGTTTTTTGGTACTTTGTGACTTATACCGATAATTTTAGTTAGTATGATCAAGTGTTTTTTACGAGTCAGAAGCATGAAAATTTGGGAAAATTTGAGTAATTTCATAATAAATTATAAAATATACTATAAAAAGTATTAATATTATCTAATAAAATTGAGGTGGTGAATACTTAAGTCAATAATTTACTAATCATCTGAGAGATTACATAATTTTTCAAAACTCACTCCTATTAAAACCCCATGATAAAATGGTGGGTTTGGGAGGATAAACCATACCCTATTAGACAAGGTTCATTTTATTATGAGTTGGGGTGACATTTATATTTAATTACTAGGTTTTTCTTTGTATACTATTGCATTCCTATTTGATAGTGTTCTATCTAAAACAGTCTTAAAACACCATATGAGATATGGAATGGGAAACATTCCAATATGTATTTTCTATGTAATTTGGTTTGTGAAGAATATGTAAGAGATTTTTATTTTCATAAACTTTTCTTTAATTGTGAAAAGTACTTATTTTTTGGTTATCACAAGGAAAATAATGGATATTATTTCTATAGTATTACTAAGAACACTATTTGTATAGATTGATGTGGTATTTTCCATGAGAAGGAGAACATGGGTTGATGTATCAATGGTAGGAATATAAAATTGGGAGAATTTTACAATAAATAAATTTTAAGTATTCCATAGTTATAATTTTATCCATTTTTGAAAATATTTGTGGAAGAATGAATAACTCAAGTTACATAATAACCTTAAAGGTTTAATAGTATTTGACAAGAGACTAAGAGGTATATATTTATTATGGTAAATAATGATAAATTTATATTCATGGGATATAAACCTAATACTTATAAAGAGTACATTGAAAATTAGGATTCAAAAAAATGATTCAAAGACATGAAAATAGAAATAGAATCCATATTAACTATAAATATTTTGAACATGGTGGTTTCACTAAAGGAGTGACCCTTTGTTGATGTTTTTCATGCTAGTCCTTTGGGCGTGGCAAAAAAGTGTGATGATTCTCCTTCCAATCCCGATCATTACAGGTGAGTCTCTACCAGTCTTTCATGTTAATCCTTCATGCCTCAGGCCTGGGGTCCCTCCCTTAGAGGTGTATTCCATAGCAATAACTCACTTGAATAGTGATCCACCATCTCAGCCTCAGTGTGAGGATGGATCCACAGCTCAGATCTACTACCCTCCTGATGAAAAAGATCTGAGGGAGTCCTCATTTTCTACTGAATCAGATTTTTAGGTTGATGTTCAACCTTTACCAGAAAAAAATTTACTCTTAGAAATGGCAGAAAGGAAACTAATTATTAGGATTCACGAGAAGTTTATTACATAGTAAACTCTTCTCCTCTTCTACTTTTGAGCTCACCAAACTGTTTTGCAGTTTTGTCATCTATTATAAGAGAGGGGATCACCCTTCCCCTACTATCACAGGAGAACTTGAATAATAATTATCTAGTCCTCTTGCAATAAGAATGGTAACTCATTCAAATTTGAAATAAGTAGTTAACTTGTCCATTGTAGTAACCTCATCTTCCAAATCTCGGGGCCAGAGGGCCAAATCTTATATTTTTTAATGATTTGAATCATTTTATGGAATGATGTAGTATTAGGGGATTGGGGAAAGCATTCTTTTATTTCGTATGATTTTAGAAAACATCTAAAGTTTATTATTTCAATCTTTGAACAAAAGTAGAGAGAAGACAATATTATGTGTTACATGAGAAAACTTGTCCTTACACACTCGATGCATAGGCATCCTACTAAAATTAATTTGTGGATATTTTGGAAATAAAGATTTTTAGTTGATTTTATGGACGTCTTGGTTCATAATATTTATGTTAAAGTTGACTCTGGAGAAGATTCTTTTATCTTTTTGTTTTTGTATGAAAAATGTGATGTGCAAGAAAGTTTGACGTTGTGGTAGTTATCATCAGACACTCAAACGAAGAGTCTTCCCTACTTTGTTGGTGGAGACTTTAATTCCATAACATACCCTTCAGATAAGAATGGGGGATAGGAATTCTCCCTTACTTCGGTTTTTGATTTCAAAGAGTTCCTCTATAAGATTGTTTTAATGATTATATAATTTTTAGGTGAACCATTCGCCTGGTGTAACAATAATAAAGGAAGAGATCAGATTTGGAGCAGGTTGGATTGGTGTTTATGCCACATACAAGGGGTTGAATCCTTCCCTCGTGTAGAGGTGATGCATCTTTCTTGTGTTCTCTCTGACCATTCCCCACTTCTGGTCACTCTCAAAAGGGAATATAGAAGGTCAACACACTTCTTTTTATTAGGAAGTTGGTTTCGGACAAAGGGCTTTACTCATATGGTGTAAAATTCATGGGTTCAACTGACCAGGGGTAGTGGTTGGAATGGCCTCTCTGACAAACTTAATAGTTTAAGAGATACTCTTCAGGAGTGGAATAATAGCAGACCTAACGGTGATGATCTTCTGAAAATAAATAAAAATTGATTTCAAATTTCTTGAATAAAGTTTATAGGAAAGAGGGTATGATTATTATATTTATTCATTATGGAAAAGAATAATATTTTGACAAAGAAACTGTCGGATATTGAATGAATAATCAGAGAAAAATAAGGGGGCCTCTGGATTAGGGATGGTGACATGAATAATTGATCTTTCATGCTTGTTTGAAATATAATAATGATTTTTGGAACATTAATATCAAGCTAGAGGATGGCTATTTTATGAGATATCTATAGGTGATAGGAAAACTTGTTGGGAAGAACTTCAAAGATCTTCTTGGAGGCTCTTTTCTGAGTGATGGAAAGAGTTGGACGGATGGGAGTGATGAGAACATTCGAAGAAACTTTCATGGATAGGAAATTATAGTTGATCAGTATGGAATGGGGGAAATTCATGAAAAAAAAAATTAATGATTTTGTACACACTTTGAACCCAAAAAGTGTTCTAGGGCTCGAAAACTTCTCAGGTATGTTTTATGTTTTTGAATGGGATATTATTAATGTGCAGGTCATAGAAGCTATCTAGGATTTTTTTGTGGAGGATATATTCCTAGAGCCATAAGTGCTTCTAAATTGGTATTAATTTCTAAAGTGAAGATGCCTAACTCATTGAATAAATTAAGACAATTTTCCTATGAAATTTATCTTACAAGATCCCTACCACCATCCTCAATGAAGGATTAGTAGGGAGCTCCCTTGGATCATTTATGGAGGTCAACATAGCTTATCAAAGGTTTAGAGTATTCAGTAGGAAATTGGGATTTCTATGGAGATGGTTAGTGATATCATCCAAAATAGTCATTTCTCAAATATTGTGATCAAGGTGTATATGGAAAAGGCATATGAATGCCTGGAATAGAGTTTTATTCTAAGGGATTCGGTGAATTTTGTGTTCAACACTAGGTTATGTGATCTCATCTTCAGGTTCTTTACCTCTCCCTAGCTCTCAATGTCTCCAATGGGGAGAATCTTTAGGTTCTTTAAGTCAGTCTACATTTAGAGGTAGGGGGATCCTATCTCACCTAGTTTGTTTATTCTTTCTCAAGAGTCTCTCTCAAAAACTCTTAAGAATTAATTGGATAACAGGGGCATTAAGAGATATAGAAATAGAAATTGACCCACAAAGATTTTGTATTTGATATATGCATATGATATGGTGTTCTTCATTAATGGCAGAAAAAGATCTTTGGAGTGGTTCAACAGAGTGATGAAGACTTATAGATGTTAGAGTGGGAAAAATATTAATTTCCAAAAATGTAATGTATACATTCCCAAGGATTTCTCATCCAACAGATCAAATATCATTCAAGAAAATTTGGCAATTCAAATTATTGGTCCCTCTATGGAATACTTAAGTGCAACCATTGTATATGGGAGGATTAGAAAAAAAAATTACGAGAAGGTGAATAGGTTGACCACTCATATTTTCGATAGGAAAAACAAGTTTCTATTATTCAGAGGCAGGATCACTTTGGTCAACATCATTTTAATCCCAATGCCCATGAATGCATTATCTATTATTAGCTTTCCAAAGGGAACTATTGATAGGGTGGAAAATATTATTAATGATTTAATATCTGGTTATAAAAATGAGGGTAGGTGCCACTGGGCATCTTGGAAACAGCTATCCAAACCTATTTTCGAAGGAGTTATTAATGTTAGGAATGTATCTGACTCCATGGAGGTTGTTTAGGCGTGACTATCTTGGGATATTATTAAAGGAAAATCATTATGGGCTAAGTTTATGAGTAGATATGGGGACGATTGTTAGGTTTGGGACAAGTTTCCAAAAGGATGGCAATCCTAGATAGAAATATGAGGATGCATCTTGGCTGGAGTGATGCTAAAACTCAATGGGTGGTTGGTCATGGTGATGTTAGTTTTTGGAAAGAAAACTGGGTGGGCAGCTTCTATACTTTCTAGGATGTCTGGTTCTAGAGATTTCTCTAAGGTATGTGAGTAGGTTTCTGATGTTTATTTTTACCACTATTGATGAGGATAAGAAATGTTTTCATGAGTGGATTATTTTTGTGGATGAGCTAGATATATGATTCTTTACGGAGTTATCAACAGGTGTCTACAAGTCCCAGGACATCCTCAGATTTATGTGTCCCTCGAAAAAAAGTGATTTTTGAAACATAAATATGTGGTGAAAATCCATTCCTGCTAAGATGAACTTCCTAGTGTGGATCTTATGCAAAACATTTATCCCTATAGATGATAATGTTCAAAATAAGGGCGTCATTTAGTCTTCAAAGTGTCCTTTCTGTGAATATCCCAATTCTGAATCCATATGGCATCTTTTCTTTGATGGGGAGTGGGAATGCATGCTATGTGAATAGGTTGGAAAATGATGAGTATTTGGGTGTAAGCGGACAATATCCAAGATTTTCTCAATATCTATTCTTAGGGGTCTGAGGGGCGGGATAATTATTTTAACTGACATGGTATGTCATTTGATTCAATTTTCTAGGCAATTTTGGATTTGTGAAATAGAAGTTGAGAAGGAAATATCTACCCACTTCAGCATCTCAAGGTCCAATCCTTCTCTCTTGTGTCTGAACTCAGCCATCTGATTCCTGGGAATGAATCAGGTACCTGTTACAATATTTTCAGTGATAATAATGTTTCTCCTGGTAGCACTATTCAGCTTGGTTGGTGGATTAAATAGAGACCTCTGTGTAATGGTTTCAATATGAATGTGTATGAATCTTGAAGTAAAGTCATGATGATAGGAGTAGGCATGGTTCTTGATGCTACAGGTTCAATGGTCATTGGGTTTAGTTCTTTCTATGGACCATTCAACTCTATTGGGGCGAAGACCAGATATCGGCTCAATGGCCTCTCCTTGTGAAAGCTTTACAAAATTAACATTTTAACTATTGAAAGCGATTCAAAACATCTAGTGGGATTTCTTCAAGACAATGGAACATCCCATGGTATCTTATATATTTAATCATAAAGTTAATTTCCATTATGAATAATGAGTTGGAGATCTCTCACACCCTTATGGAAGGAAACTTTGCATCAGACAACCTATCCAGTTTAGAAAGCCCTCATAATAGCTTTATTATTTATCGTCATACAGGTACTCTCCCTATGAATGTAACATTATTTTTAGTGGTGATTCTTTAGGCCTCCACCATTATATACCTCCTTAAATATTTTTATGTCTTTTTATTCCTTCTTTACAGAATAAATAAAATGTGACTTTTGAGTTTGTGGATGGCTCCTATATATACAAATATATAGGTGATAATGTTTTCATGTTAGTGATACTATATGTAGATGATATATATATTATTGAAAATTATATACTGAATTTACGCTTTGCAAATATGTGTTTGAGTGAATGATTATATTTTAAATACAAGGGAGAAGCGACTTATATTCTATGTAGTAAGATTTATAGAGATAGATCAAAGAGGCATCTTGGATTCATTTAAGACATATACATTGATAAATTCATAAATAGGTTTACAATTTAAAACTCCAAAAATGGATCTTTACCAATGTTATATGGTGTCAATCTTAGGAATATTCAATATCCTTCTAAGGATTTATAAGTATTGATAGAATTCCTTATACATCTACCATAGCAACTATTATTTATATCATGTTGTATACTGAAACTTTTGCCATGTATACTATTATAATATCTAGTATATACCAATAAAATCATAATTGGAGTCACTATTTTGGTTTTAATAACATTCTTAAATATTTAAAAAGTACTAAGTATTGTTCTTGATCTTTGAATGATAGGATGAGCTCTGTGTAAAGGGTTACACTAATGCTAGTTTCCAATTTGATAAATATGACATGAGATCTCAATATGGTTGTATATTTTTCAATAATTGCATAGATATAGGTTGAAAAAGTTACAAATAATCCATTTTGGTGGACATATAAATAGTGTCACAATACATTGATACATCAGATTCTGTAAAGGAATATATTTGGATTGATAAGTCTATCTCTAAACTTAGGGTGGTTCCTAGAATTGAGGGAGAAATAGATATTTTTTATGACAATAATGGATCCATTACTAAATTTAAGGAAATCATGTCTCACCAAAGGACCAAAAAAGTTCTTCTCAAATACTTTCTCATTTAAGAGCTCATTTAGAGGGGTGGTGTTAGGATATATTAGGTGGATGCAGAGGAAACTGTAGTAGATATGTTGATGAAACCATTATCTAAATAGAAGGTTTAGGGTCATGTTATATCTCTTGGAATAATATATATAAAATATTAATTTTAATGGTTGTAAATGTGTCATTATTTTATAATATAGGGTCATATTTATTTATAATTAATTCATGTTTCCTAGAATTTATTTTAAATGAAGAAAAGAATGATAATATCCCCCCAAAGTATGGCATTGAGTTATCCCTAACTAATGATCATAATACATTATTATGGTTTATGATGATATTTTAAGGTTCACATGAGTAAAACAATATACTCAATAAAATGGCTTTATATGAGATATGATGAATAGATTCATGAGCTAATAAGTTGAGACTTATTACTTAGACTAACTTCCTAAAGAATATCTCAGGAAATGTTATACAATCATAAATATACGTTCTGGTGTATTTTCATTATCAATCCCTACTACCTGAGGTTTGTGATATAAATTTCATGATAACTTTCATAATTATACACCTTTCTTACACAATTATTAATAATAAGATAATAAGGGGTGGTTGTGTATATTTTTATCATTAAATTGTTTAAAGCATAACCAATATATGATTTGTCCACTCGTATAAAGAGATAAGACATCTAAGACGTTGATTGAATAAGACTGTGGAAATTGTTTTCCATTATTATTTAATTAATATATTATTTATTTGATTTCTTGGATGAGGTACATGTGATTTTCTCATCTATTAGGTGAATGAAATGTGATTTTTTTATCCACCAGGTTAGTCTTTTTTGGATTGTCGTGAATGGATGACATGGACTGTACTAGATTGAAATGTTCTATGTCTAGTGGCCATTGTATTTCCCGGAAAAATGAATTATATTGATATATATATGATTTATATTATATATCATATTATGTACATTATCATAAAGAGATATTATTGGGTTTTCATGAGATTTCAACAAACCCCTTAGTAGATTGAGTAGAACTGATGCTTTCCTAGAGACCTCTATTTTCCTGTATGTATGAAATTATAAATTCATATTTTTTCTTAATGCTACAAAGTCTCATAGGGTTACAAGGTTAGTATTTAGGATAAGGATTGTGTTTTAAACAAATTTTTGGTTCAAAATAGAGATTTTCATAAACCATATCCAAATGTATTTTATATAGATTTATAAATAGTAGTGGATTTAGTACAATGTCATAAAGGGATATTAGTGAAGGTTGGAAATTATTTAATACACACTAAAAATTGGGATAACATAATGTATAATATCCCTTATGTCGTAGTTAACAACATGCATATGTTTTATATCGAGGTTAATCATATGATTCCACCAATGTAATATCAAATGAATGATATGTATATCTAGACATTACATAGTATTAATGAATTATTGGATTTTGGATTAGTGTGGATAGAATTTTCACATCATCCTTTCATGATTTAATAGGTTATGAATCAATGGGATTTATTAATTTATGGTTATTCATTCATGTCGCAATCATTTCAAGAGTTCAAATGAGATATAACCTTCCAACATGAAGTATTGCATCAAATTCCATGAGATTGTTGTCGACACTCCGGCATTATAACTCTGTTCATGAAATGAAGTGAGTCTATAAAAGGAATTATATCACTACTATAGGGATACTTCACTATGAATTCAATCCAATATTTAACTCTCTTCATTCTTGAATGACCATTTTTCCTTGGAAGAAGGTGTTAGAACCCCTTTAGTGATTCAAGATCCTCTTGTTACAAAAAAAGGATCCTTATATTTGGTGTACCACCTATGGATGAAAGATCCTTTGGGCTATTTATTTGGTGTTAATAATTAAGCATACTTCATCAAAGAGTAAATGATAATATACAAAGAAATAAAGGTACTTTTCATTTCATGTTCTTTGTTATCACATGTTGAAACTGTTGAAGATACGTAACATGTTTCTTCTACTACCAAAGTTCATTATATAAACACCCAAAATCCGTCATACTTATATCACCTTCTATAAAATAATTTTACTTAGCTATCTTTTTGGAAATACCATGATGGATACACCATAAATGTACCCATTTTTATAGAATCTACTTTTGGCCATCTCAAATCACCATCATTCCTTTAATTTTTTATATTGTAATTCATCATAGTATGAAAATAGTGATTTCACTGTGATTTCCTTCTTTTAATAAACCCAGATCCAGGTCTCAAATAAATATATTCCAAACTTCTCCATGGTTCCATTTATCAAATTAATCTACCAATGACATACATTTTCAATAAACACTGTAAACATAATGGTTCCATAATTCTCCAACTTTCAAAACTAACATTATTTGTTCCAATATTATTCCACATTGGGTTTTTTAGAATTCTGAAGTGACTTAGGTGAAATTTATTTTCAAAAAAAGGAAACTAATAGTAGAATAAATCTTCTATTTCTCTAAGTATACAAGATAAAAACTCAATGTAGAAAACAAAATATCAAGAGAGAATTCTATATGCTTTCCTCTAATATTAAACTCTAGAAACAACTCAACCACCATAAGCTACTTTTTATGAAATGAAATCCTTCAAAATCCCCATATATTAATCCATGTACTAAAACACATAATATCCCAATGAACTATATCTCACAATTTCTTTCATAAAACAATATCCCCATAAAAATTAGACACCTCCTTGAGTTGATAATTCATTTCTTCTCTAGATTTCTCACCTTTTGATAAAAGGAGGATTGTGTATGCATTTCATATCTCCACATTTTTCAATAAGAAAATGGGTAACTTTCTAAAAAACATAAACCACTATATTAAATAGTAAAAGAAAATATAGAGGGGGGATTTTCAAAACCTCTTCAAGATGAAGGACATGGATAAAAACCAATATTCAAATTTTGTCTCTCAAATATTGGTGTAGAAAAATATTATTGAGAAAATTCCCCCATCTTCTTGATCTGTGCCCACATGTTCAATATTAACCGCACATTGATCTTCCTTATCTTTGAAAAAAGGACATCAAATTTCAATATGTTTTTTCATGAATGTTGTATCCAATAAGTTTTTTAACCATATTTCCTCCTTTTTGTCACACTAAATCATTATATTAACTTGAAATTCATTTGTAAAATATTCTAGTATTTTATTTATCCATAACAATTAAGTACATTCCATCATATTTGAGATGTAATCCACCTCAACCTTACTAATAGATGTGTTTTCATGATTCTTGATAAGAAATCCAATTCACTTTATCATGATAAAGAAAGGTCCCTTACTTAATGATTTTATATCCACAACATATCTCACCAAATAAAAATTTGAATATGCATATAAACCTCGATGATTACTGATATAATATAACAAACCATAATTTAGTGCACATTGAATGTAACTTATAGTTATATTTATAATAGTAAGTTGTTTTTACTTTGGACTACCCTAAAATCAATCATTCAAGAATATAACGTCGTTCATATCAAGACTTGCTAATATGAGATTCAAAAAAATAAATCATTATAAAGTGTAGGATTAACAATTCTTCCTTTATCATGATATCTAAACTTGGTTCCAACTATAATGAGTTTTGAATCTATTTTTCATTCATTCATTTTGAATTTCTTGAGATTCTCTACTGCATATTTTTTATTGGATTAAAAAGTATATCCATTTATTTTATTCACTTGTAGACAAAGTATGTATGTTCTCCAATCATAGATGTCTCAAATTCCAAGCTTATCATCTATGAAAATTCCTCCACCAATTTCAACTTCCTTCAACTAAATATGATGCCATCAACATAACTAAACACCATTAATTACTTCGACTTGGATGATTTCATATAATGATTGTGATAAATGATTACTCTCCTACATTCCAACTTCTTCAAGTAGTTTTCCAACTGACAATAATGAGATCTTAATACTTATTTCAATCTACACAACAATTTCTTAAATATACAAACCATTGATTCATCATTTTCAATTAATTATCCCATAACTTGTTCAATATATACATATTCTTCAAGAAATCCATTAAAAAATATTGACTTGACACACATTTGATAAACTATTAAGGATATTTAAAAATATATATCTAGAAAGAGTATTATTAGATCATTTATTTCCACAAATGGGAAATTTTCATCCACCACAACTCTTTTGACTTATGAATATAATTTACACACCAATTTTATTTTATCCTAAAAAATATTTATATTCTCATCATATTTTTTTGAACATCTACTTTATCCTTATAGAGTTTTGATGATTTTTCCTCCTTATAATATCTCATGATTGATTATTTTTTATTTAATCCATATCCTTGTTCATGTACTTTACCCATGATCCATTTTCACCCCTCCTTCAAATGATTTTGGTTTCACTTGAGATAATGGAGTAGTGTTCTCTACAGTTTTCATTCTATGATATTTTTTTGAATATATTGGCTACTAGTTATATTTATATAATCGACCTCATCCTACCTATACCTTTATTTATTTAATGTTAGACTCTCTTTAATTCCATCATTATCTACCATTTCAACTCCATAATCCCCTTTACATTTTGGATTATGTGTGACACAAAAACTTATATCAGCATCATTTTATTCATCCCAATACGCACTTAATTATAGAATTATAGTTTTATTTCTATCATTCCCCTCAATAAATTTGACATTATTTCTCTATACAATATTGTTAAAACTTATTTTGGAAAAATTATAATTCATTGAATTGAATAAATAGCCTAAAAATATCTCTTCATCTACTCTATCATCATACACTTCTTGGTTTCCTTTTATATTTATGTTGATGCACATGCTTTCAAAAACATTAAAGTGATTAACTATTGGATTCTTCTAATGTTACATTTTATATGGTGTCTTCTTATACTAAGTATTAATAAGTACTTATTTAGCCTATAAACCACTACTTAATCTTCATGTTTATGGTAGTTCCATTAGATTCCACTTTCAATAAGAATTGTGTTTTCAATGTTATTCACCATTCATCTTTAGCTTTCCATGAAACCATATTATTATGGTTCCTTCACCTATGATACCTTGCGTTTGGTCCTATACTTAATTAGGTAACTTTATACCTTAATTGAGGTGTTCTCCATAACATTTCCAGATCATAATATTTTGATCATTCTCTCGATCACTTTTTCATATCTCATCTAGAATTTATTGATTCATTAAATTACATCTATTTTGGACTTCATGGTCATACTATATCTCATTCTACTATAATCATCAACAAAAATGATATAACTATATCTCTAGATGTGTTTAATAAAAAATAATTAGAGAAAAAATATCAGTTTGAAGTAGATCTAACAAATTTGATTCCATTTTTTCTATATACATTAAAGATTTTTCATTATATTTCATAACATACATCCATAATATGTCTTATCCTAGTCACACTTAAAAACAGTAATATCTGAAGAATCCTAAAATTTTAACATTATTTCAATAATTTTTTGAAGAATGTGACCATGATTCCAATTCCACAAGTTTTTCTCCCACTATAAATAATGGATAAGAGTGTTATTCATATTGTTTACCTGGTATAAATTTTTATTTGATCTACAATCCTTAATCAATTATTATTTTCCATTTCCATTCATAATGAATCCATTTCAATAAAACATGACTTCATATTTTGAGTTACAAATTTGACTTATTATGAGAAGATTATTCCATAGTCCATCCATATAAATCACTTCTATATTTCTTAAGTTTTCCTTATCTAGATTATTTTTTTCACTTTGTTTGATCTTTCAGTCCATATCATTACAAAATATAAACTTACCATCAACACAAACCTTCAGATTCTTTAAGAGGTTCTTATTTATGATCATGTGGGATATGAACCCACTATCAAGGATCCATGTGTTGTTCTTATTGGTTTATTTTAGAGCGATATTAGCTAGAATCTCTTTCTCATTTTTCTTATTTTCATTCAAAGAAATGATTGGTTTAGTTGAGACCAAAGTTGTGTTTTTTCAAAAAGGATGTAGAAAAATACTCAATTGGGGGATGACTGAAGTCCTTAAATAAACTTTACTTAATTTAAAATTCCTCATTTAGGTATATTAGATATTATAATTCTATATTATATAGAATATATAGTGGAAATTAATGTAAAGTAGAGATGGGGACAAACAATATTTTATAGTGGTTTGAAGTGCTATAAGAACTTCTTCTAGTTTACTCTTCCAACACCTAATGCAGGATAGATTATATTATTCAAATTCATTCCATAGGGATCTCACCATTTAGTATTAGATGTTGACACAAGACATAGAATGAATTTTACTAGGCCTTTATATCCTTTTACTGGGGACCACAAATTTGAGTACAAGTAGTTGATACTTAACTCCATAGCTAAGTAAAAGTATCTAAAACTTTTCCCACAATTGATTAAAATAATTTAACAATTTAAATAGAAATAAATGAGGTGTATAAATAGAAAAAATCATTATCATGAAGTTTTCTCAATAATTGAAAAATGATTCTTCCTCTAGAGAATGAATAAAACTTTAAGTTCTATCTCTGAGAAAGTACTTTTCAAGATCTTCAATACAACACAACAATAGTCATATTTATTTTACCTTCTCTTATTTCTCTATTTTATTCATTTATTTATATCTATCATAAAATATTATATAGCTTATAATAGAAAATAATTATCTAACATATATATTATTTCAATTTATCATTTCTTTTTATTTTGAGTATTATGGATTCATATCAATAATCTATACAGAAAACATACATATAATATATAGAATAATTATTTACCATTTTAGTTCTTATTTATTTGATAATTAAATAAATTAAAAATCACTCTATAAAAATAGAATGAACAATGAATACTTCATTTCTTAAAAATAATCATGAAATAATCCTCATTAAAGACATTTCAAAAATATATGAGATAATATTAAAAGACTCATTAAATAAATAGTGTCAATTTTTAAATATTCCAAGTTGCACAGGTTTAAATATTTCATTATCATCATCTACAAAAAAATTGTTCATAAAATCTTAAATTAATCTAGTAATAATATTCACACTAACATATTTTCCTAGACCTAATAATCACATGATTCATCCCTTTATAAAATCCATCCAATTGAATTTGAATATAATTACCTATATTATCTAACATAGAATATGATAGCTAATCTTATCAAAAATAACAATCCATGCAGCACAATAAGTAACGTCCAATTATTGATATCATAATCTAAAGTGTCTTTTGTATATTATGATATACTTGAATAATGAATTTTTTGTTATGTATATAGCTTTAGACTACTTAATATCATGAAACTCAATCTATAGTAGTGTTTCATGTCCAAGTATTTAGATACATAATAGTCTTCTCGTTGGTTCAATTCTTAAGATTTTTCAAACACCCTTCACATAAGAGTAAATTTTTTAATCTATAAAATATATAATGGTAATTTTTTTGGTACATAATATTCTATTTTGTTCACAAAGGTGACACAAAAATGGATCTATATCCTAATCCTACTTGACTTTGTAACCATGAGGTTCACATATGGTTCACCATTTTTGTTTTTTTAAAACAAGGGGGATTTTAATGGAATTTTGTTGTGGTGGTGACATGACCCTTTAGGTAAAACACTTATTTTTATTTCCATGTACCTTCTTGGTGGTTTCCAATGGGGTTTATTCATGTAACCGATAACACCCAATGGTTCCCTTATTCTATATGTTCCACGAACATGCTTTCCAAAGGTAGGTAGTCATTGGAAAATGATTCCAACAACACTTAAAAGATCACATTGGTCGATAGGATGGGAGTTCGGGCACATTGTACCATTTTTTGGAGAATTATTCCCTAATCTGGGACTATATTATAGATTTAATAAATATTTCTAGATCCTTTATTAAATACCAAATATATACCAGGTCACCCTTATATTAACAACCAATTTTTTGCATGTATTGAATTGAAAATTAGATATATGTATCTGAGGTTATTCATGGATGGATACTTTTCTATGTATCTAAGGCTCTCCCTAAATGGTACCATTTAGATACATATTAAATATTATTATGTCATTTATTACCATGATACTAGTTTTAATCCACACAGTGGGGCACTTTTAAATTTATCATCATCCCGGAAGATATGAGTTGTTTTGATGTCAAGATCATACCCATGAGAGTGGCTTCCTACTTATCCTTGTGAAAAGAATCATGACCCACATATTTTTTTCCAACATAATAGGACTCATCATACCTTTTAAGGTCATGTGACACGGAACGGACCATGATGTTTAAAGTCATGTGGAAAGTACATATAGACAGATAGTTCCTAACCTAGGATGGTGAGGGACTTATGCAAAAATATACTATGGGACTTGGAAGGGATATATCCTCTCAGTTTGGATATTACCCTACTAGGAATATGGCATAGATAATATTAGGGTGAGTTTGGGTGTTGGTTTTAAACCTCATAGATGCTTTTTATATATCTTGTTTGGATAATAATCAAATCTCATGTAGTTAATAGGGATTAGGGGTTACACCTATTAAGCATTTCCAAGGTTTCTTCATTTGAAATATGACCCTTTTAAGTTTTATATAATGGGTAATATGGCCCTTTTAGAGTATGGTAACATGGTTTTTGGGCTTAGACCTAATAGGATGCCCATTTTGGTGAGTATGGTTAGGGATTATAATGAATAATAGGCCCAAGATGGTAGAATTTGATTGTGTTGATTATATAAACATCACTAACCTCTAAACCCTCATGATTCATTCATAGTTAGAGAAATAGGAGGAAGAATAATATCTAGAAATTAACACAATATCCATCATCCACTTGTGAATGAGTTTGAGGAAGTGTAAGGTGATATAATTCCACATAAGAAAGGCTAGGGGATTACTCAAGGAGGGATTCCATAAGGAGGAATTTGATCCTTTTCTTCTGGTAGATGAGGATGAAGTCATGGGATGGAAGTTAGGATGAGATATGGGTCTTAGGTGTTCCTTTCTCCTCCATTTTTTTCAAACCCCATGGGCTAGGGCTTATGTATCCTTATGGATATATCCTGATTCCATTCACATTTCAGGTGGTAGATGATGTATCCCATCATGAGAATCCAACTATAATCATCCTTAAGGTTGGGATCCTCATTACCATGGGAATGTATAATTGAGAACACTCTAAGTATCCTACCTATTTTGTAGGACAAATAAGGGACATCCATTAAAACAAGAATTTATAATTGAGAGGACATAATGGTGTTCCCTATCCTTTGATCATACATATTTGGAAGCTTTGGGGGAGGTCTTGGCTTAGTTCCCCTAAAACAAGGGATCCAAGTGAATAGGTTCCCAACCATTGGTGATATGAATGAAGGATCAAAGGGTGGATCACCCAGGTGAGGTTTGGGAAAGCTAGAGATGGCTCACATAGGGTAGACATGGGAGAACTGTAGATACCTCACACAAGTAGGACCTGGGTTACATAAAGCTATCTCCCATAGGGTACTTGGTAAATATAGAGATGCCTCACATAGGTTGTATCTAGGTGAGTTGGAGATGATTCATGTAGAGTAGACTTGGGTGATCTATAGATTCCTCATGTAGGGTGGACCTAGGTGAGATGGAGATTCCTTTTGGGTGATGAAAGACTTGGCAAAACGTTATTGGGAGAGCAATTACTCCATCTCCAAGGGTCCCCTCAAGTGTCTATGGGTTATTGACGTTCAAGTTCTGAGCTATCGAAGGGCCCTTCACCTAGTAGATTTGATTAGAGGGAATCATTCCCCTTGATTTTCTTGGTATTCAAGACCTTAAGGGACCTCAATCCATTGATCATCTCTAACACTCAATTCTTTTGTAGGCTTTTGGAACTACCTAAGGGTTTGGAGGACTGGGGTGACAGACTTATGTGAGAAGATATTTAAGCGGTCACTTAATATTTCCATCATCCAAAAATAGGATCCCAAGGGTCATATTTATATGAATAAATTGGGACTGTGGGTGAAGGATATAATTCCTATAGGTGTTTCACATAGGTGTCTCATACAAGACCCTCATGAAGGTAATGGATTCTCAATTTACGCTATATTAGTTGGGCTTATGCGATCCTCTTAGCGGGAAATTAGGGTTTTCACATGTTGATTTTTTGAGTTATTTTACTCCCTTTTATCATCTACTACTTTATGTATTTTTCCCTAAATATCATCATCCCCATGTAAATAGGGATGTCAATAAAATTCCACCACACAATATTTGGTTTGATCTATAGAATAGAATTTGATCCAGACGTAGAGAGGAATATGGATGATGATGAATCCTTCACTCACTAATTTCCATGTTATTTTTTTCATCATGTTTTCTTAATACATTCCTACTTAATTATTGTGTGCAATAGAGATAGTAGATCGAGTACAATTGTGTACCTCACAGCTCAGTCATGCAATTCATTCATATTGGTTAGCTACATTAGTTGTCTCGCATAGGTGATCAGACATCTATAAATAGAGTCTCCTATCTGAAAAATTCCTCATATGTTGTCACTGTATGTTTACTCTCACTACACTAGTCTTCCGTGAAGCCCTTATTCATAACTTCTTCACACTATTCATCTCATGTAACTTTGGTATGTATGTTAACATGACTATGGCTAGATATTTCTACCAAATAACATGAGTGAGTGACTTGTGTGAGGTCACCTGAGTGAGTGACATGTATGAGGTCACTTGAGTAATTTACCTATGTAAGGTCGCTCCTTTGTTAATTTTTCTTCTTTTTAAAGAATACTTCAAATCAAATCCTTGACATTAATGTACATCTTGGTGTTTCCCTTGTAGATTTACAAGGAAAATTCAAAGGGTATTTAATGATTAAGTTATCAAACTTGTTAAGGAAATTCTTAGTATCATCTAGCCATATTACTATGACATGTGTGACTCCACTCTTCTAGAAATATAAAAATAGTTAAAGAAGTACTAATACGATTTTACAATAAGTGATCAGCTGTTGTTTTATGACCAAGAAATTTTGAAATATGCATTTATCCTGATACCATGGAGTTATTTACCAAAGTCTCAATTATTAGAAAATACCAACAGTCCCACTTCCTATATCTATTCTAGAGTTATATTCATTAATTAAGGAACAGTACCCTCTGTATTCATCATGCATCACAATTTATGTGCCCCGGATCTAAATCCTAATACCTAGGAGTCAAAACCTCACTACTATCTATCAATATTCCATACTTCCAAGATAGATCATTCAAAATAATATAAATAGGATTAATACTTATATTATAGAGGGGTAGTAAAAAATGAATCAATGATGGCATACTAGGTGTTCCAAAATTATGCATAATTTGGAACCGAGTGAAAATCAGTTGGAATTTACAAATCTGTCTTGGTGTCGCATACATATGTGTATAAAAATCCAGAGATCACCCCTGATATCTTGAGACAATGGAACCCTGAAAAAAAATAATTTCCTTGTTACACATAGATAAGTCAGAGTTAGTTTATGGGAAATCTACAAGATATTTGGAATTCCTATTCTTAAAGAAATATATAAAGAATCTATCCCACCAAAATTAACATGTGATGACATTGAATAGAAAATAGCTTCTTCTTATGAGATATTAAATTTGGCCCAGAATGTGATTAAAAATGACCCTCACCTAAGGGGATATGTTTATTATAAGACATTAATCATGTCCTTACTAGAGAAATAAGTAGAGGTACCTAGTTTACAGTTCCCAACCTGATGTCCTTCATTTGAGAATCAGGGCATTCTTGGAAAATTTTGGCCTATCTTTGAGAAAGGATAGTATGATTGGTGGGGGAATACGATCAATTCTGAAATACTTGTGAGAACCCACCTTTCTAGATTCTTATAAATGTCATTGAGAACCTACCAATTTTCAGTCCATGGATCTAATGGTAGCATGAGGCCATGGAAGTTGTTTTTGCGGCCATATTAGCAGAAGGAAAGAACATAGACATGGAATCCCCTATCTTGGAAAATATTCATCAGTGCCTATTGCACACACACACACACACAAACACACACACACACATATATATATATATAGAAGGAAACATACTATATTTTAGGTCCATTACAAGTGTCGTGGGGGTGGATTGTGGCCCACTTTTGTTCTTATGTCATGTTGAGTGGATTCAAAGTCCCTGAAGGATAATTGTTTCCATTCATTCAAGATATTTATTGTATCCATCCCTTGATACTAAATTATGGAAAATCCTTAATTAATATTAACATAGAATTAGATTTTAATTTCTTCCCATATGGGGATCCAACTACTAGAATGTTCATTGAAATCAGATAAGGTGATGATGAATTGAGGTCATATATGATCACTTTTAGAGATAGCCTGCTGGAAACTTGGATTGACAATGAGGTCATATGTGAAGAACATGCTTCATAATAATTTTCTTGTCAGTTCAAGTGTCTTTGATAGCAAAATTTATCTCCCCCCCCCCCACATTTTCATTTCAAGAAACACCCAATGGACTTGTATAGCTTTGGAAGTATCCAAAATGTCAATTAATATACCTCTATCTGGTGAATCTATTATTTTAAACTCATGGTATGCCAGTTAATGTATTTATTCTTACCCTAAATAGGTGTTAAAAACAAGTGTCCCTTGAGTGGAATTCACAATTACTACTGGATGAGGAAAACATGGTATGGAGTCTCAACCTGGGGGCGATGGCACTGAAACTCCAAAATCATATAAAAAACTATTGTACATGGGACAGAGATAATGATAGAGTTGAAAACACCATATATTTTAATCCAAGTAGGTCTATTCATAATAACCAAGAGGAGAATCGATCTTCGGTCACCCAGCCTCCCTCTAGAGTAGAGAGGCCTGAAAGGACATTAAAGTCAAAAGATGTTGGGTCTTCCTCAAAATCATTCACATCAACATCTTATTTTGTTCAACCTGAGGTGGTCTTAATATATCAAGGAATAAACCATAAAATCATAAAATTATGGGTATATCTTCAACCCGGTATACATATCCCATAGCTTGAGGATATTCAATTTTCCTTTAATCTTAAAACCGACACCAATTTTTTTGAGGTGGTGCAGTATGTTCAGGAGTTGTACATGCTGGAATAAGTGACTGATGACCAGATATCAATCATAAAGTGGGTAACTATAATGAAATATTGAGGTTCTTATGAGGGATTGTCTAGTTAATCCAATGATTAATGGGATGAATTCAACAATGTTGGGGATGTAAGCTTCTTTTCCTTTTATTTGAAACTATAACATTTTATATGAGTATTAGAACCACTATTTTGGGGAAAATTTGACTTGTAGAAGGAGTTTTCAATAGAACTACCCTCCATATGATATACTTAAATGGGCACCTTGATCAGGGTTAATGGGTCTACCCATGAGACAATGGATTTATCTCTAAGACATAGATAAATTGAAGAGGAGATGGGGGGCCTTTCCACCTTTGATATATGTGTTTAAGAAGACCAACACGAGTACCTCCCCATATTAGGTGATGAAATAGAAGAGGATAATTACATTTTATAGGAATATGTTTTGCGTTAAGT
This sequence comes from Viscum album, assembly GCA_963277665.1. Classification (NCBI taxonomy): domain Eukaryota; kingdom Viridiplantae; phylum Streptophyta; class Magnoliopsida; order Santalales; family Viscaceae; genus Viscum; species Viscum album. The sequence continues at coordinate 1,058,891,867 of OY728163.1, read as the reverse complement.
CTTGACAATTTCATTCAGCCCTATAACTCACCTGAAATACCCATATGACTTTTATTTACCTTTGAAGGATCTTCTTCACTTAACTCCCTCAAAGGGCCTAATGTTGATCCCTTGAGAGTCAAAGGAGACACTCTAGATGGGTCATGAAATATTTTTGAAAGGTATGTACCCTTGATGAGAGAAGTATCATGGGACCCGACACCATATATTCCTATAACTACATCATGGGAAGCATAGCCTTGTAAGGTTGATTATTTATAACTGGATGTCATAAAATATTTACGGAACCTCCTTTTCCACAATATTTTAGGCCCAAAGTAAGTATTAATAGACCCTATGGTAACCATTGTTGACCCTATCATTGTTTCAGGAGAAGATTATTGGGGTATCAGGTCATCAAAGGAGGGTGTTCCTGGTGAATTGAGCATGGGTAAATTTTTCATAACCAAGTTGGATCCCGAGCTTGATATCCCACGTGTCCCCATGGGTTAGGCTACCACGAATCCTGGGGACTTAATTTATGAAATGAGAACTCATGATATGAAAATGAAAGATATGATTTCACATGTTAATATATCTGTTTCTTCAAAAGATTTCAATGAATTCAATAAGAAGTAAGTCAGATGTGGGTCTTTATTATCACATGACAAAACATTATGCATGATGTGTTAATCATGGTTAATTTATTTGAAAAACTTTTTCTATGGAAAATATTACTGATTCCATTGAGATGAAGGGTTCCAAAATTCCTCACCATTATCAAACAAAGGAGTTATCAGTCCTAGACCATGCTATGTGAAAATCCCAAGAGACTTCTTCCTAAGGATATAAGCAACTTGAAAGGTGTACCTATCATTTGGAGGTCCTTACCCAGGATATAGAACTTGTATACATATAGAATTATTCTAATCGGCTGATTAATTCATCAATGGATGAGTATTATTAACTACTCTGATTGTATCCATATCCTTTCTATCTATTATTTACAAATTCTAATGATGTGTTCCACCACTTATCCAGTGCTATCAACTTCGGTGGCTGAGCCTGAGGGAGAGGCATCAGTTCTTATTCAGTCAATAGTAGAAGGAAAATATGATACTAGTTTGGAAATAGCAAAACCAGTTTCATCCTTGATTGAATTAGTCTCATAGTTTATATCTCCCTTTCTATTTAGCTATGAGTCAGACTTGGAGCCATAGGATGGCTTTTATGCCACACAGCATTTTGTTTGACAATACATTTGGATATTAATATAGGATATGCCTCTTTAAGATCTATTATCATGACTTCTCCAACTCCCAACCATGTTTTCCATTTTGGGGTATGACATATTTTATTGCTTCATGATCCATCATGTCATAAATTTGATCATTCGGGAATGGGAAGAGGACCATAGATCGTGGCAAGCTGAGGCATAGCTAGTGGTCTAGTTTAAAGATATCATTGCTATTGTATCCTAGATGGAGCTTATCCATGCCAAGTGGATGATAATATGTGAAACATTATTGAGAAATCACTCCATGTGGTACACTTTAAGATTAATTAGATTATATTAAGGAATATATTATACAAGTCCACTAATCCTTAAAGAGGTCCCATGCATAAAGAAGAGATTTTGTTGTTGTAGAGAATGAAAAACTTCATCATGTTGAGGAATCTATCACCACACCACTAATTGGGATTCAAAAAACAGTATATAAGGCTCAATACTCACCTTAATATATCAAATACTATGTTTTGGATCAAATTCAACACTTGGCCGAGAGACTCCAACATGTGGAATCTTCTCTAAATTTTTATATATGAATAGAAAAGATTCTGTCTCTTGATCATCTATTTATTTATTCCAACCTATTGGATAGAATTACATGGGAATAGAAACTTTTAATTTATTGACATTGTGTCCATATGTCTAAATCATAATGAAAATAAAATAAGAATACTCCAAATTTTTCTTAGATCACGTGACCTAACGAGCATAACTTGATTATTGTCTGGGCCTTAAAAATGGCCTTATAAACTTTATTCCATTTCTATTATCATTTTAAAGTATTATATGATAGTTAAATGTTGTTGATCTTTTATTTCTAATACCTTTCACCAATAATATGTAAGTAACAACCCCTAATAAGGTTTTTGAGCTATAAATATTCCAGCATCCCCCTCCTCCTTTTTTTGAATACAACTTATAGGTTATGATTCTGAGATTTTCGGGTTATGAGACACATTTTTATGGAATTACTATAGACCATGTTAGAAAATCAGTTTCCATTATCACAATTTCAAGTAACACATTTATAAAAGGATTTACTCCTAAAGATGAAAATCCCATTGTTTGATAGGCCACATTTTAGGGAACTCATTATGCAGATCCAATTTAAGGCATATTGTGCATAGTAAAATAATGGTTTCTATCATCTCATTGGAAGAGAAAATTTTTGAGACATAATGGGGGATGTTTTGGAATGATCTTATCATTAACTCAGTGGTTGAAATCTCTTTTCAATGTGGAGTGGCTTGCAAGAGGATTTCCATACTTTGATCAATCTCATTTGAGGCTATATCGGAGATTTTATATTGTGGTCGAGCCAAAATTTAGAATTTAAGAATCGATAAAAGGATTTTTCCTTTTAAGGATTTTCATTCAAGTTAAAACATTCCTTGAATTTTATTATAAAGTGATTTGGTCATGAAAAAATGGGAAGTTCACTTGAACTCCCTAACCTCTCATTAGTCATGCTCATTGTAAATAAAAAGATGAGTTGGGTAGATTACTCAGATTGTGTGAAGCATTGGTCAAGGATTATCTTTGATGAACAATAAATTATTGACTATGAGTTTGATGTCTCACATTTTATTATCATTATACTGAGGCCAAAAGTATTTATAGTTTAAGGTCACCAAGATTTGACCCAAGGATATGTGGATAATGAAAAAATTGGGTCATTGTAATTCCTAAAGGATTTCCTTGTATATTTGGACGTAGTGAGGGTGGTTGTAATCCGTTATATTGGGGGATTTTAAATCAATGGGATTGATTTAAGAAAAGTACAAAATTAATGAACATGGACCATGTTAGAAAAAGGCTGCAGTTACAACATTATCAAAATGTATGGAGATAAAAAGTTTTTCCTACTAATGATGAAGGTTCCTCTGGTTGAAAGCATAATTTGATGCCTTCATTTCGTAGAGACAATTTGAGGTATATTAGGTATATTCCAAACAATGTTTTACATATATGTTATGTTATATCGTCACCAATAAAAAAAATATATGATTATAAAGATCTGAGTTCCCCCTAAGATTAGGGGTGTGATATGTGGATGGGGGATGTGTCTGAGCATAAAAGGAATAAAATTAGATTAGCATTGTCCATAGAGTGTGAAGTTACCTAAATAGATCTGGCTCAGATGTATAAAAGGGGAAAAGATTTGTTTCTATGATGGGTTTAGGAATTATGGAACCCAAATTAAGATCTCTTGCATGAAATGGTGTTGTGTTCAGGAAGAAAGGGACTCATTGTCATGTTTTTTTATTGTATTTGGGCATATTTTGAGGGATCTGAGTGTTAGTAACTATCTCATTAAAGTGAAAATTAATCCATGCATGGTTCTGAAGAGATTAAGGACCTCTCATGTGATGACCAAATTGTAAAGAATCTTTACATCATTTAATAGGGATGTGAACCATACAGTTTTATATCATGAAGTAAGACCATCATCATACAGTTTAATTTCTTATGATAGGGATGTATATCATTCCTTTTAAGATCATGTGAATAGGAACAAGGTGTCTTGTAGTTTATTTTCTTACAATTAGGAAAAAGGGGTTTCTATTATTTAAGGCCATAAATATTTGACTGATATAAGGGCGTGATGATTTCCTCACCATCCAACAAGAAACAAACCCGATGTGAAGAGAGGCCTCATGGCCCAAAGTTTGGTGAAAATGATATTTTAAATGGGTTGATTTGGGGATGGTCATAAGATAGAGTCCCTAGTCATCACTGAAAATCTCTTCAAAGAGATAATCAATCCCTAAATAGTTCTGAGGATATATAGGTTGGTGGTGGAGTAGGGGAGTGACACTGTGAATAAGGACCTCTCAAGTGAGGACCAAAGTGTGGTGCGGTTTTACATCGTGCAATAGGGATGTGAACTATAAAATTTTATGTCATGAAGAAATGATGTTCTCATGATGTTTGATATATTATGAAAAATGTTTCTATTATTTATTTTAATGTCATGTGATTAGTACATGCCATTTCATGGTAATTCAGTCAATAACACTCCAAAAATATCTAGGTGTGAAGAGGGAAGGTTGTATGTCGTGGCCTTAGGATTTCCATATTTAAGAACATGATATGGTACAGATATGTAAGGTATTATCTTAGATCATCATCTAAAAGAGACGTCCATTATGAAATTTTTAGGGATTATAGAGATAAATGAATTTACTCTTAAGAGAGAAGGTTCCTCTAATTGATAGGATTTTTTGGGTAACTCGTTATATAGATCCAATTTGAGGTGTATTATTAAAATTTTAAAGAATGGTTTTTTTGTAATTATGTTTTCTCATCGCTGATATAAAAATGAAATATTGTGAAGATTTGAGTTTTTCATGGACAAGAGGTATGATTTTTGGAAGGGGTGTGATGTGTATATGGAGTACTCCTGAGTTTAAAGGGAACATTTAGGCAAGAATTTATCAAGGGAAGAGTTTTCCTTGGTCAATTTTGATTTAGGACTTGTATACAATGAAGGAAAAAATTTTGGTTAGACCCAAGATTTTGAAACCTATGAGTCAAAAAAAATCTTATTGTAATATATATCAATTCATACATAGTTCTAAATGGAAAATCCCTATTCAGGTCTAATTCTGATGTAGGGAGGAGAATTTTTTTAATACAGGCTCATAAATGGGTTGAGAATCCATACTAGTGATTCGGAAACTTTAGGATTTGCAGCTATAGAAACGGCGAAACACAAAAGAGTAAAAGGGAAAAAAATAAGAACAAGAACATGAATATTTACATGGTTCGAGAAAAAATCCCTAAGTATGTGGAGAGGAAAAATATTCACTATAATTTTGGGAGCACAATTACAGTGTATTTTAGTAAGTAACCTTATCCATAAATGTGCTACAAATAGAGAATACGATCTACTTTTCCACCAAATGAACATAAAGTTTGTGTCGCTACAGTTAAAGGAAACCACCCAAGTGAAAAGTGCTAAAGTGGCTATTGGATAGAATCCCAAAAGGCTACAATAATTTTGACTCCAGATTCTGCACTGCTAAAGTTGCGGTCTAGTGCGTAGTATGGGCTACAAGCAATTGGAAGAACTGCATCATGCTATACCAATCCAACAATTGGAATCTCCCATATATATATTTATCGTACATAAGAGAGTGGAAAACAATTATATTGTTTTTTGGACCAGGATGTAGGATCTAGGTGTCACTATATATATCATTAGCATAAGAATCAATCCACTTTTAGTTCTTGGAAGGAGGTGTGGTGGAAGGCCAATATGAAGGATAGTCTTCCTCTTGGTTATGGTCCATAGAAGTTCATATTTTTATATCATACAAGAGGAATCAAACATTTAGTTTAAAGTCATGATATAAAGATGATTTGTGTGATTTTTTATGATCTTGCATTCCGGACCATGCTAACACTGACATGATTTATTGGGAAACAATACCTCAATGTAATATAGTAGTGTTTTGGGTTGATTATGTTTGTTAATGAAGTAGGTTTCCAAGAATATTTTTGGGGATCTAGATATATTTTTTACTATGAAACTTGAAAAAGAGCCAAGAAAAATTAATGTATTCCCTAGAAGCAGTATAGAAAATTACATACATAAGGTGATGTTGTTTCCAAGTTTTTGTCAAATTTTTGGGGTCTAAAATTTAGTGGATGGATAGAATCATGAAATATGGATTTCCATGAAGACCTAATGAAAACATGGAAAATGAATGGGTTTCTTGAAGACTAGTCTTCTTGAAGGTTAGTTGGAGAAGACGCAAATATTTTTACAGTAAGCTTCATGATTACGACAAGACTTGTGAATGATGAATTTTCCTAGAGCTTCACAAAATATGGAACACCACGAAGGAAAATAGATATATCTTAGAAATGGTAATGACGTGGCTGTAAAATTCTAGAATTAGTTCAAATACCTATAAATAGGCCTCTACACTATTTAGAAAAGGAGCAAGACTTAACAAAAATTCTCAGACATCGTATTCAAAAGTTGTTTGTGAAGTTGTTTCGTGCAAACAAAGTTCTCAAAGGATATCAAATCCAACCACATTATTTGAGATTCTAGAAAGTATTTATATTTGTAGGCGCCTAAAATGTGTGAGCTTCATGAAGAAGAAGTAAGCTTCATGGAAGTCTTTGAGCTCCACTAAATGTTGTTACTTCATGAAGGTTGGTTGATATTCATGAAATAGGAGAGAATCGCGAATGTTTTGAAAAGGGATTGGCCAGTAAACATGTGGTAAAGTGGTATTCATCTTGTGGATGAAAGTGAAACTTAATCATATAATAAATAAGGTGAAAAACATATTTATTAAATAAATCAAAGCAGGATCATCTGAAGAATAAGTGACAACACTTTATTTGAGAGAGTATTAAGCTTTCATTTTTTGAGTAGTTGTAAACTAGGAGGGAAAGTAAGTCTAATCCGAAATTTGTAAACATCAGTTCACTTGTAGTGGATTTGGTAATTCAGAAAATTACCATTATATCCTCCTTAGACATATCCTTTTGAGGGTGAACCACATAAAATTATTTTTCCTCTTTCTTGCTTTAATTTATGTTCATTCATTATTTCAGGAATGATAGAGAAGAGTGTTTTGTTTAAAAATGAATAAAGATCTAAAGTGTCTGTCATTTTAATCTATAATACCCTGATTCAGCCCACTCTCAGGTTATTTATCCTAGATGTGATAATAATTGGTATCAAATTTAAGTTTAATTTCATTTTTTCTCTTATGGAGGTTGTTAATCATAAATATATTATGATATTTGTTGGAAATAATTTTCAATTATGGAATAATCGAATGAAGCACTACTTACGATCTTTAGGAATGAATGTCTTTACAGAAGCGATGCATGGTATTTAGTCCAATGTGGACAATGGTGTTTTATCAAAATCTAATCGAATGGAATTATATTTTGATTCCAAAAGAATCAATGCCTTAGGGGATCTATATCTAATGAGATTTATATGAAGGTTATGTCATGAAAGACAACACATGCTATGTGGGAAAAGTTATTAAATATTTATGAGGGTGAATCAAATGTTAGATAGAAAAAGATGAAGGTTCTATGGAACAAGTATGAATATCTAATAATGCACTCAAATGTGTCTATTGATACAATATTTAATAGGGTGAATGTTGTTGTGGAATACATGCTTTGTCATGGATAAACTATTGAATATGTAAATATTATTAAGCGCATCTTGAGAAGACTTCCACATTAGTTTAATCTTAAATTTTATGTTTTAGAGTATAAAGATCTAAAGTAGTTGACATTGGATATATTTCATAGTAATATTATTATATATGATATGAGAAATGAGTACATTGAGTCTGTGGAAAAGGGGAATTCTAAAAAGGTGGTATTCAAGGCCATGAAGAATCTCAAAATTAAAGATTGTCAATAAGATGAATGAAAATGATGTAGTGATTCAAGAAAATCATAACTAGTGTGAAAGGGTACTCTCAAATAGAGGGTATCGATGTGGATGAAACATTTTCACCTATTGCAAGGATGGATATAATCAGATTATTCATTACCAAAATAGTGAAAAGAAAGTTCAAATTTCTCCTGATGGATGTCAAGTCATCATTTCTTAGTGGGGCTCTAGATGAATATGTTTATGTTGATCAGACAGATGGTTGTCTCATTCATGAAGATGAGAACATAGTTTTTTGTCTAAATAAGGTGCCATATGGGTTAAAGAAATTACCAAGAGCCTGGAGTTCAAGACTAGATAAGTTTTTGGAGAAGTTTGGTTTTCAGTGTGGTTGGAGCTGATTACAAAATTTATGTAAAAAATTATTGTAATATAAATATGATGGTGCTGGTATATGTTGATGATATACTATTTTGTTGATCAGATGAAGTGTTGTAAAATCAATTCACAAAATTAAAGAAAAATGAGTTTGAAATTTCTGTTAATGGTGAAATGATGTTTTCTTTATTTTACAAGTGACACAAGGAAAGAATGGAAAATTTATTTCACAATCTAAATATGAAAAGGAGATTTTGAGAAGATTTATAATGGATAATTTCAAGGATGTTATGACTCTAGTGGGTACCCGGATGAAACTATAATGGGATGATGATGGTAATGCAGTTAATATTATAGAATATTGGAAAATAATTGGAAGTCTATTATACCAGAAAATGACAAGACCTGATATTTTTTTCCACATGACAAGAAGAAAAATATAAAAGAAATGCTAGGGAAATACACTTGATTGTAGTGAAAATAATACATTGGTATATCAAGGGTATGGTGGATTTTGGCTAACTCAACAATGAAAAATCTTATAAAGAATTATCGGGCTATACAGATGTAGATTGGGATGGTTCATCATATGATAAAAAATCAATGTCAGGTGGTGCATTCTATCTTTGAGTATTGTGTATTTATTTTCTAAAAAAGAAACAATATTTCATTTCATTGAACACCGCAGAATCTATATAAATTGCAGCTACTCAAGCGTGCACGCAGTTATTGTGGATGAAACTACAGCTTGATGATATTAGAGTGGAATTGAAGTATCTGATCGAAATCCATTTTGATAATTCAAGTTATAAAAATCTTATAAAATATTCAATAAAACATTTAAGGAAAATCACATTGAAATCAAGTATTATTTTATCAAGGAGAATGTGGAGCAAGGCCTTGTGAAGTTGGAGTATGTGCCAATAGATATACAAGTTGTGGACATTTCGAAAAAGGCCTTACCCAAAGAAGAATTTTAATGGAATCAAGTGGCTCTTGCAAGAAGTTGACTCCCCACACTTGAAAAGGTGTTGATGTGTGACCTCCTATCCTAAAGGTATGGTGTGTTTTTATTTAATTTACTAATATATGTTCTTTACCTCGTTTCATACCATAATAAAGTGACCTTTTAGTTTGTTGAAAAGGGGGGAGAAATTATGTACTTTAAAAGGGACAAAATTTCTTGATCAAGGTAGGTGGAGAATCTGATAGGGGGATCTATGACATTGGGGGAGTTTAAATGTTTTAAATATTATAGGTTTTTGACAAATCATGCAATGATTCTGTGACACTATGAGAATTATGTGTTATGAAGAAATAGTTCATAGCTATCAGAGCTTAGTTTGGACATCTATAAGTATTCCAAATCATGAGATACCAAGAAATAAAGTAGGGGGTGTTTAAATATGACAATGCTAAAGGTTATCTATCAATTTTTATATATCATGATGGATGGGGTTCTTGATGAAAGCAGACAAGTGGTTTTTGAGTGGTTTTTGGAATGAAGTGATTCATTGGTTAACTTTTCATTAAACTTTTGTTTCTCATTCCGAGAATGGATCATGTTGGAATAGAGTGTGTGTTAATTATGTATTTGATCACTATCTAAATCAAAATATGAAAATGGTGGTAGAATATGGAATAATTGTTAATGAGGAATCCCAATGTGAAGAGTTGTCAACAAACCCAAAGGGGGAAATTGTTGGAAAAAATACCTCAAGGTAACATGGAAGGGAATTTGGTTTAATTGTGTTTTTTGACAAATCATGTTTCCAAGGATAGTTATGGAGGTCCAGATATATTGTTAAAAATGAATTTTGACAAAGATCTCGGACAAAGGAATGGATTCCTTAGAAGTGGTATAGAAAATTGCATACACAATGTGACACTTTTTCCCAATGTTTGCCAAATTTTTTGGGCCTAAAATAGAAAGGATGTCTAGCATTATGAATAATGGATTTTCTTTGAAGGCCTTTTGAGTATATGTAAAAGGCATGAGTTTCACAAATACTACACTTTGGGAAGGGTGGTTTGTGAAGCCGCAAATATTTTGACACTAAGATCTATGATTACGATGGGAATTTCAAACGGAAAATTTTCCAAGAGCTTCATGAAATAGGGATCACTGTGAAGGAAATTGGAGAGCTCCATGAAATGGTGATGACATGGCTGGAAACTTCTAGAATTGGTGGAAACATCTATAAATAATCTTATACCCCATTTAGAAAAGGAGTGATACTTAACAAAAATTCTCAGTCTTCAGATTCATGAAGGTGGTTTATGAAGGCGATACGTGTGAGAGAGTTCATGAAGGCTATCAAATCCAATTATATTATTTGAGAATCATGATAGTATTGATATTAAAAAAGGATATAAAAATCCGACTGAAAGTTTTGAACATCATGAAGACTAAGTCATCTTCATGGAAGTGTTTGAGATCTGTGAAAGGTGGTTTCTTCATGAATATTGGATGAGCTTTGCGAAAGAGGATATCATTGTGAAAGTGTTGAAAAGGTATTACTGAGTAAACCTATGGTAAAGTGGTATTAATCTTGTGGATAAAAGTAGAACTTAATGATACACTAAATTAGGTTTAAAAATATTGAATCAATAAATAAAAGGTGAATATTATGAAAAGGTAGTGGGAACACTTTAGTTAAGAGAGCCGTCAGCTTTAATTTTTGATTGGATGTAAACCCAGAGGGACAGTGTGTCTACTCAGAACTTTTTAAAAAGAAGTGTGCTTTTAATAGATTTGTTATATTAAAACATTGTCATTGTATGCTCCTTGGATGTATCCAAGTAATGGTGAACCAAATAAAATTGGTGTCTCTCGTGCGTTCTTTAATTTCTATTCATTCATTGCTTTGGGAAAGAGAGAGTAGAGAATTTTGTTTAACAGTGAAACAATATCAGAAGGGGAAGTTGTTTTAATCTATCATACCCTAATCCCTCCACCATTAGGGTATTTAAACTAGTTGGGATAACATTAAATAGTATGTTTTGATCATGTGGATTCTTTCACCACACAAAAACATTTAAAGAAATGATAGGGTAATTTTTATCATGTGGTGTCCAGATAAAGAAATAGGATTAAGGAATCACTACATATCCCATTGGAATAAGAATCAAGTCATATGTAGTTCTAGTATCATCTTAATATAAAATAAGAGGGACATCAATCATGAAATTTAACATCATTCAGTGAGGATAAAAGTTACTCATCATAAAAAATAAGGCATGAAGCCCAATAACTATTGTCCAAGCATTCAGGAAATAATATCATAATAGGTATCCTATGTTTGGGACACATAACATTCTAAGACAATTTCTGAAAGCATCCTACGCTGGGTACAGAGGATAAGATTGTATTTTAATGTCATTTGATAAAGATTTTGTCCTACAGTTTAATGTCTTATGACAGGGATGGTATGGACTATTCCATTTAGGGTCATGTGACAAGGACCATCGGTTCATGTGATTTAGAGATAATTTCATGACATATAGAAGGTAATAATATGACAAGAAGAGGGATCCAAAATAGGCCTAGTTTCATGAAAATTTCAAAGAAATTACACATTGTGGGGGGAGTATGAAAGGCTAAATGTTAAGATCATTTGTAATAGAACCAGAAACAAAATGGATACGAGTCAATACGTATCCCACTAAAATGTGAATCAAGATATATGTAGTTATAATGCATATAGTGTAAGATAACCAACATTATATCGGAGGCATCCTCTCTGGTGAGGGATAAAGGAATCACACAGTTTAAATTCATGTGAGGAGGATGTTTCCATGCATTTTAACATCCTATGATTGGGAAAAATCAGTTGTTCCTTTTATAGTCACACAAAAACGACCTCTATGTAATTTATTATCATATAGAAATGACTATTGTGTCTTTTAATTTATGGTCTTGTGAATAGGACCTTAGAGTTTTCATATGAAGTATTTCTTGGGAAATATTTCATTGGTAGGCGTGTAGTGTGTTCCCTATCCATCAAGATTAACAAGTACGCTCCATTAGGATAAAACTTTTGTATGAGGTAATGTCCTTCCTACTTTGGATATAGATTTTGTGTTTTCTTTCCAACAATCATTGTAGATTTAAGATATAAAAATAGTTCTCCTCAAAAGAATGAATTGATAAGAACTTTCTTATTGAAGGCTTCTGTTATCATGGTTTTGGTGAAATTTTGAGTAGTGAAAGGTATGAAATATTTTATCATTGAGTTTCTATATCTCATCCAATCGCTTTTATGGTTTTTCTTCATCTAAGAGTTTTCTATAGATTCATATTCTGAGTGAGTGAAATTAGACTTCAATGGGTATCATTTCCTCTGTTCTGTAACTCAGTGAATATGAGGTTTCTTGAGTAGCAGTGTAGGTCATAATGTGGTTGGACCACAAGGCATATAGAAGATTATCAGGCTAATATTTATTTTATCAATCTAATTTTTTCTAAAGAATATTAAATATATTTTTATTGAAATCCTATATCTATCCATTTTTCTTTGCATGGTAGTGGGAAGAATGGATGGATTTCAATTTTTATTCCTCTTATAAATTTTTAAATTAAAAAGATCATAAGTTAGTGTCATTGTACATTATTATTATGTGAGAGAAATAGAATCTAGTGATGATGTTTAACTTTATAAAATCTATGATACTCTTGATTCTGACATCATTAAGAGGTATCACCTCATTCAATTTGCAGAAGAAGTTGATAGCAGTGAGGATGTATTTGAACTTCTTGGATGTAGCTAGGGGTATAACCCTACGTCATCTATCCCCCATATGGTGAATGACTAGAAGTATTTAGATGCATATAGAAACTTCAGTGGTTGATGGATGAATTTGGAATGCACTTGATAGGAAAAACACTTTTTTACAAATTGTTTGAAATCCTACATCATCTAATTCTAGAAATGGTCAAGCCTCCTACTTTTTTGAGAAAGCTTGCTTCCTGGCTGATGGGAACCACAAGTTCCCACAGGAACTTTATTCAAGGTGGAAATTATCTCCTCTATGTCAATGAATTTGAGGATAACTCCATCAATGCTTCACTTATAAAGAACCTTCTGATGAAATGGTCTATCATAGAAGTGAAATTGAATTACCATCATCAGATCTATTCTACTATAGTTCAATATGATATAATGGTTCAATTTTAGAAGTATTCTAGGAAGGGTATCATCCAACCATTTTCCAAATTATATGTTTCAATCATGTAGTCAAACTTATTGATCTCTTCTATACTACTTTGAATAAATAGTGATACAATTATGCAATGGGTGATTCTTATTATTGTTTTATCTTGATCTGGATCTTTCAAGGTCATATTAGTGTTTTCTAATGTTTCTAACTGATCATTTGTTAAATTGGGGGTGTGAGTTAGTCTTTGATCATAGGATAATTTGACCATCAACCCTATAACATAATTAATCAATGGGATCATGTCTTATTTTCTGATGGCATAATCCCTATTGATATGCTTAATCACCAAATCAGAGTCAACTTTTATTCTCAACTAAGTCACTAGAATTTGAAAATCAAATTCCAAGACTACAATGGGGGTTTGGTATTCGACCTCAGTATTATTTCATCCCTCTAATAATATGAAGGGGTATAATAAAACTCCCTTTATTATAAAATGAGAATGAATCCCAATCAAAATTTTTTGATCTCATGGTCTTCTATACTCTTTCTAGTTAGGCTTATGGATGCACCATCAAAGTACATTTTCCACATCTAGGAAGAGTCTTGATTATAGAAGATCTACTCATCTATAATTTCGGTTCTCATATATACTTCTTATATAAAGGGGTGATTCACCAGGAAATTTTCTATGGTCTTCCCTTTTATTTCCTTATGTGGTATGAACCGGATGTCAAACTATTGTATAATGACCACCCATCATGAAAAATATCCAATTCACATGAAATGATTGAGGATATATTTGAGCAGGTAATTTTGAGATATTAAATGTGACTCATGGTGCTTTAGATAAGGACATAATTTCTAAACTACAAATATCAGTTCCAAATATTTCTCCTTTATATCTGAATATCGAGTCTTAGTTTCAATAATGTTAAGACTGAGATAATAAATGCTATTTTCACTACCAACATAATTTTTTATGTGTGAGGATGGTCCCCAACAACCTCTCTAGAGTTGTTGCATATATGATGTGTGGAATTCATTCAACTGGAAGCATTAATACTGGTGGAATCATTAGTTATTTCTTAAGGATTTTGTGTTCTTCTTGGAATTCATCGATCCATCGAAATGCGATCCTTTTTTAATCAAGATGGTGATGGAAAAACATGTTTATATGAGGTTTTTTATAAATAGTATAATGTAGGCAAGGTGACCATGTATTCCTCTCAACAATTTGAGGATTTTTGGGGGTGACATACCATGTATTTCCATAGTTTTCTCAAGTTCAACTTCGATTCCATGATGGCATACCATGAAATAAAGAATTTTTTCTGATGTAATGCAAAAACCGCATTTTAGGGGTTCATTTTCATAAAAAAAATTCATAGATTTTCATAAAAAATTACCAAATTGGAAAGGTGATTATAATATTGATGTAATTTTACAACTAATTCATCAAAGTTACACTTAACTGATTTCCCAAGTAAGGTTTTTAAGATGTGGTATGTGCCTCATTAATATGTAGCACCATATTTTATAAATCAAAGGGAATCACCTGCTATAAGTATACTCCTTTAGAATCCCTAAATAATTTTTTTATTCATCGTATGGGTCAATTAAAATTTGTTTGTGTCCAAAATATCTATTTATGAAATAGAGGGCTTTATATCCAATCATTTCATTGATCATAAGTTCTGTAACCTGAATAGGGAATTCATCTTTTGGAAAGTTCCATGAGGTCTCTGAAATCTTTGAAAACCCTAATATTTCCATTCTTTTTCTTTTTTGGGACAATTTTGGTAGGCCATTCTGGGTACTAGACCCACTGAATGAAGTTTTATTTGACAAAATTTTCAATTTTGGATTTGACTTTTGCATTATGAGTTGAATGTTTCCTTCTGGCTACTTTCTTGTAACTATGCTGCTCTCCAAGAAATATTAAGTGATGGGTAGAGATATTGGGATCAAGGCTTAGAATTTATTTTTAGTTCCAAGAAAGAACATCTTGGTTGTACTTCATAAAATATTTATAAATTTCCTACTCATTGAGGGACATAATTTATCGTAACAACACTGGTCATGTATCTTCCTCTGTACCTAGATTTATCTATCCGAGTTCATCGAAAGTGATGGAAATTCCTTCTCAAATGCTGGAGGAGCGCTTTTAAGGTTGTATTCATCATATTATTCCTCTTTATCTTCCTCCTCCTCTTCTTTTATGTTTGTGTTAGTATATATTAGATACAAAGGGGAATAATTGAAGTTAAGTGGTGGCCATTGTCTTGAGAGCAATCTTCTAATGGTGATATAATAACCTCTTTGGATTTTTTTGATAAAGTGGTGACCTATAGACGTTTTGGGGATAAAGTTGGGGAATTTTTATTTGAGAAATCAACGCCAATGGGGAAATAAAATACTTCATTAGATCCCTCATATTCAACTGATTTGGATGGTATCCTGAATATTGGTGAGTATATCTCCGAATTTGTGTTTATATATTCAACCTTACTGATGGGAAGAAAATATTCATTAATAGGGTCTTTGAATTGTTTATCTAGCGTCATTTATAGACTATTTAGGGTATTAACCTGTGAGGCATCAACAATTATGAGTTTTCTCCCCTCTATCCATCAGAATCATTCATCAATATAATGAGATTCACAAGATTCAAATAGACATTTATCACCATGTAACATCCCAATCTTACCATTTCAATAGTATTTGAGTCATTAATTATATGATGAAGGGATTATCATATACTAGTGAATCCAAGGCCTTCCTAAAAATACATTTAATGATGTATCTTGTTGGATGACTAGGATCTCAATGTTGGATATAATATTTCCAAACTATGCTTTGATCTTAAAGTAGCCGACGGGTTTCTGTTCGACTGTGTCATGACCATTAACAGTTAGAGTGGAAGGGGATAAATCATATTTAGAATATGATAATATATGGATTTTTTTTAATAGAATTAGTTTTACCCCTAATTTAATTTCAATTAAATATCAATGGATTTCAATGTCCTCTAATCTTCCATAAATTTTTAGGGGCCTCATATATCCCTATATAACATCATGTTTTTAAAATTCTATGAAAGAGATAACAACATAATATTTTGTAGGGTAAACCTCAGCATGGTATACCTCATGGGTAATAACTTCATCGTAAAACTCTTAGGGGATTAGTAGAGTAACTATAAGTGATTCTCATAGATACTTTTACAAGTTGAGAGAATCCAGATTTGATTGTTTCTCTAGAACCACAGCCAAATGCTTTAGGATGTCATATTTTTTAGTCAAAGGCCTAAATTGTCTTATAGGGATATGATCCATATTAGGAACTATAGGGAATAACATTACTAGGATAGATGAGTCATTTGGTTGTGTAGATGTTGAAGGAATCATAACTTCAGTATTGGACTGCTGGAGACTATCTTACTGTGCAAGCTGATGAGACTTATATAACCCTTAAAATCAATATTTTAGAATGATTGGTCCTAGAAGACTCTTCATGAAGGTGGGATATTTTCCCTAATCTTCTAATTCTACTTTATGGCCTCTTCCATGAGTATCAAAAATGGTCTTTTAGTGGATTTTTATGGGATATTGGTTCTGACCACGACTACATATTTCCTTGTATCTCAAGATTCTTCAACATCTACCTATGGTTTACAAGACTGGCATAGGCAATTAAAGTTCATAATCATTATCATCATGAGAGAATGGATCCATTAATTTAATGTAATTAATGGAACCAAAAATTAATTATTCATTTGATGAGGATTCTATTTGGCAGGATTATTCATGTGGCACTATTTGTTGGGGCGATGGTTGTTGAAACTTTTTGTGGGGTGTAACTCGTGCCTTCAAGGATAAAGTCATGAAGTTTGATATAATTAAAGATATATTTTTACTCAATGTGATTTCATAATCCTTTATTTTTTTAGACCATCCAGCCTTTTTTTCTTATAAGACTTTTCTTTGGAGGATTTTAGCATTAATGAAGGCAGTTATGTCATAACAGAAGTGCATGGAGGAACAAATAGTTTTTATAACTATGATTAGAGAATTTAATGAGTTATTTTGATTTTTTTTTCATTTCATCCAATAAATATACTTCAATGAATTATTGATGATGAATTCTTATCATTCAACTTCTTCCTATGGAGTAGTGATGCACACACACACTATCTGTGATGGTGATTTTCCCAACTTCTCTTTCCCAGAATAAACCATCCTTTGTAGAAAATATTTGAAAAGGAATATCTCAGGATTTTTTTCCACAAAATTTGATTATGGGATCATTAATTTGGGCATTCCTCAAGGAAAATTTCCTTGAGTCTCTTGGGGTCTGGAAATTTTATCAGTTTATTTTCCATGGTTACTAAAATGTAACCGGGAACTTTCTCATATTAGATGGAATAAAATTTTTTCTTTTGATTAACAAACTGGGAACATTTAGGTTCCTTTATCTCATCCTGATAGGGACTATACTTTCAAGGATGTCATTTAAGAGGAGGAACCACATAAGGAGGTGTCATATTTAGAGTTGGAGGTGGAGTAGATGCTGGATTTAAAGTAACCATTGCAGCTTCACTCTATCCACCCTCTTCCCTTAAGATCTAGACACTAGATGGGAGTTATCCTTGTTTAAAATATAGAATCTTATAACCTTTTTTCTTTTACAGAAAGTTCCCATAAGTTAATAAGATACATTAATGGGATATTTAATGTTTATAGTTAATCACTAATATTATCAATGATAAGACCCAAAAAATCTTCTTAAGTAAGATGTAAGTTCATCGAATAAGTTAAACTCATCCGCTTGAAGATGAAATCACAAGCCCTATCATTTTATCATTTTCTACATTTTGAGAGACTAAGGACTTTAATATTATACAACATAGATCTAAATTGATAGAGGGATTTTTGGTGAATATCCTCTTACGCCTTGATTGATCTGACTGGTAGACTGGTATATGAGGAGAAGGTTGGTCCCTCAAAAATATTCATGAAACATTTGAGCTTAGTTTACTCTTACTACTATTGGGTCCCCAAAATGGTTTCATGCTGAGATATTAAGTGAATTAGAGGTTTTTATAAATCACCTAGACCATTGAATGTTGGGATCCTAGGATTCCCATAGTTTGGTAGGGGAAGAGTTACATCCACCCATCTAGGTTAAGGTTTCCTTTCTTGTTATACAGGTTCACATTGTCCTTCCATGGATTCTAAACAAGTCACCAGTGTCTTATTAATTTTGATAATATAGTCAGGAACAACCAATTGGGAAGGATCTTGAATAATTAGAATAGTGGGTTCGGCCAGTTGTGGTATCTCTTCTTGAACTTGCGATGGGTAACCTACAGGGGTTGGCCTTTGAGGATGAATCTAACCTAACTTTTGTTTTGTACTTGATGGATAAAATTTTTAAAATCTTTATATTATGGGGTCCAAAAAGATTGTTTATCGATAACTCACATTGAGCAAATGTTCTAGATCCATTTTAGTTATGGCGATGAACCCTCTTTTTTGAGGTACTTTGAATGGGAGTGCGAGATGAAGCTCTTCTTTTAGAACATATTCAAGAAGGTATGTCTCCTCATAGTATTTATGTGTAAATTTTTTCAACTCCTTCATCTTCTCCTCATTCTGAGAAAATATTTCCTCAAGTGTGAGGGATTCAACCTCTTCATGTGATGGATAAGATACAACTTCATATTTACCCTTTTTGTTGGTATATTCTCACCAAGGAGGTTATTATGGATTAGATGATGTAATTCTTAAATTTATAACAAGCCTCTGTTTTTGGGTATGCATGCCTTCTTCAATTATTTATATGTGGGTTTTATTACATATAAAAACATCCTCCTCCTATTCTTATATATCTTCCTCATGTTTTGTAGTATCTATATGGGTGGTTCTAACGATGTTCACCAATGCATAATTCATTAAAGGTTTCACATTATTACCAAAATGATAAGAGGGTCGGTTTTCTTGGGTATATCTTTCAAAAGTACTATGATATAAAATAGTGTTCGTAACTAAGAGAGATTTATTATGTTGGTATTCACCATGGATCCTCATCCTATCCTTTTCTAGTACTCTTGGAATTATTTGATGAAGGGTGATCTGAAGGGAATCTTGGTAAAAAAATCATTTTTGTTCCTAGTGGGGAATGTAGGTCACAGGATTGGATGAACTAGGAGGAACCACTTTATGGAAAACTAAATGAGAAATAATTATTCACATTATAGAGGAGGTTGAGGTAAAGATTCCCCCAGCCCTACGAGTTAGTGAATCTAATGGCATATTTTCATAAAATGTTGGTCTTGGTTTATTTTCCTTAATGATTTTGTTTAAAATTACCCCAACTCTATGGTCCAAGGTTGCTCTCATATTTTCGTTGCTCCAGCTTTTGTGGATACTCTCTTTATTTTAAAGATCTTTTTTCGAACATTAGATAGATGAATTATATAATTTTAACCTCATCCACCTACTTCCAAATATATTGGTTCTTCATATAGATTAGATTCTCTTAAGATGGAGTCTTTATCAATATTTTCAAATTTTTGATGTAATATTCTTTTGATGGATTTCTCTCTTCTAGCCCAGCATATTTGAGATTCGTTCTGTGATTATTTTTTATCATACCATCTATTGTGAGTAGATCCTATTTCTTGAATCTGGTCTGAGGTAATGACATTTCATGATGTCATATTTTGAGGTATTTTATTACTAGGGAGTGAGGTGAAATGAAATGCCCCATGTTTTTCCAATCCTCTTATTTGAACACTGGATGGGGTGTTGGTGATCAGTGGACACAACTCTTTTACCACATTGATACATGTTAACTATAGGGATCCTTACCGCTTCCCCAATCTCATGTATAGAAAATCTAGAAGTGCTACCAATTCAATTTGGTGATGTATCAATTATATTACTTTTATGTTTTTGGGATATACTTCAGAATTCAAGAAATTTTTTTTAGGTAACAAAGAGTAGTCCATAAATTTATGTGGATTTCATGCACACATTCTTCAAATAATGCCTTTGGAATATTATATTAGGGAGTGGCTAAAGGCCAGAACATGAATAGTAGATTTTATTTTGCTAATTGTCTCCTCATAAGAAAAATTTCCTCTTCATGTTTTGCAAGATTTTCCTCAACCTCATCTGATCAAAGTGGATTTTTCCCCATTTCCTTATTGTAAATAGTTGTGTGGTAAGGGATTCTCTCTTCCATATTGGAAGGAAAGAGATCCAAGGGTGGTTTAGAGAATGAACGCTTCCTTGGAGTGTCTTCTAGTTGAGAAAGAATATCACTTTTCAATGATGAGGCACTATAAAGGAATGACCTTATTTTCCCAAGAGCCTATTGATAAGATGGATTTATCATAGTAGATTCAGCAAGGGGAGGACCTTATTGATGAAATGAAGTATCACTATGAGGATGAATTTTGTATGAAATTTCATCATGGGGAGGACTACCATAAAGTCTTGACAACTGACTATAAGGATTATTTCTGCAACCTATACCCTAGGGAGGACCTTCCAGGAGGAATATTATAGGGGAGAGACTTCTTGTCATTTTAACCTCTAGTCATGATGATGGTTTTCATGGTACTCTTCAGAATATTGGATCTCATGATTTATCATATTTTTGACATGAAGTATTCCATCATAGTAAGATTTCTGGGGAATACCTCTAAAACTCCTAAAAAAATTTGAAGGGAGGACCTTCTCAATAGCAACTATTATCTCTATAACTTTGTAATGGATGAGAAGGATCCCAATCCACTATAGATAATTATCTGATGGGTTCAATAACATCAATATTGAGTAGAGAAATATCATAGACTAACTCTACATTTTTCAATCACCTTTGTAGAGGCTTATTTTTGGATGATATCTCACGGGAGACTAGGGTTGCCTACTGTGGATAGAGTTTTTCACATACAAAGGCCTATTTGAGCATCTCCTGTGTTACATCTAATAAATTTATATACCTTTGGAAGGTATATATGTCTACCCTGGAGTGGCCACTAGGATAGATTGATGACTTCCAATCAGAACTGGGATAAGGGGTCGATTCAGTTATCCATTTATCATGCTATTTTTCCATTGACCCTACTGAACAGGATTAGGGATATGTGAATAATCTAGAGTGACCCAAAAATTATGTTGATGAGTAATCCCAATTATGGGGGTGGGGTTGTGTGTCTGTGTTTTAACCTCTACCACTGTCGTAATTATTTCTTGGAATATTTGTAGAATGTGGGAAGGGATTTTCATCTGCCCTTTCAACATTTAAAGATATATTGAGTGACTTGAGAAAATGGAATGGGGATATATTCACATTCTATAGTTGGAGAAGAGATTTAGGAATTCTCCTATCCTCTATCCCTTTTTATTATATTCTGATATTCACCATGTGTGGTGGTAGGTTTATGGGTCTACCCTCAGTTTCTTATAGTAATTTTCCAGCTATTTTCTCTGGGTGCTACCAAATCATGGAGGTATTCTTGATATACAGAAGAATGGATTTTCATCTAGTCATTGGCTTTTGTTGTGTTTTATTGATGGGTTCCTTTGGTTACTGCCAAACTATATTGGTAGGTTTTAGGGGTATGGGAAGGAATTTTCATCTGCTCAAATGTTTTCATCATGTTTAGTTGGTAGGATACTTTGGAAAGAATAGGGATGTGATCTTGTCAGTGATTTTTTTATTTTCACCCTTGAAAGGTTGACCAAGGTTATTGGGTCTAAATAACCTAAGTTGGAGCCTTTAAGATAGTGTCCTCATCATGATGAGGATGTTGTGTTGTGTGTCATTGATAATGGTGGATTTTGGAAGGAGTCCCACATCCAGACCCATGTGTTTCTAGGATGAGTCCATTAATGACCTCTTGATCCATCTATATAATATAAGGGAGTAATTTAATGTTTTATTATTGGGATAGTCTCCCAAAATAGTTTGAAACGGCCACTGGTAATGCTTTCTTCTTTTCCACCAACCATTTTTTAGTAGATGGTTGGTGAGGCTACATTCCTTGGAGGGTTTCTCAAGAAACATCCAGTGTAAGAACAATTAAATTGAGGTGGAACTCCGTGATCAACGCATTTGATACCTAGTGTTGAATCTGTTGGGATGGTGACAAGATCATTTTATAATATGAGGGTCTATCCTGAGTGGAAATTAATTCATAAGTACATATGGTTTGTAAGGATTCCATTTGGATTGAATGGAGTTCTAAGTTGAATTCTTGAGTATACATGACCAACACAAATATGAAAAACCCATCAAATCATCATCTTAATAAAATAATACATGCATAATCGATTATTTTAGGTCCATTTTTTTCCTGAATTCATTTTTTAAGAGTGAAAATGGACTTAACATTTAGGTGACGTAGTCATTTTGGTTAAGGATTTACATTAGGTTCACCATTTTTGCTTTGTTTGGAAAGGTTAGAACAAAATGGCTTGATGTGTGTAAACCTGCTTTATTTTGTAACATTAAGGTTCATACCAAGTTAACCATTTTTTCTTTTTTGGAAAATAAAGTGGGTTTTTAATATAATTTTTTGGTGGCGGTGACACAACCATTCACGCCAGACATTCCGTTTTATTTCTATGTCCCTTTTAGGTGGTTTCCAATTGCGTTTATTCATGGAACAAGAAAAAACCCAACAGTTCCCTTATTTATGATGTTCTATGAAATAGATTTCCAAAGGTAGGTGGTCATTAGAAAATGATTCCAAAAATACTTAGAGACACACAATTTTTGAGAGGGTGGTAGGTTGATCTCATCATACCATTTTTTAGGGGAATTGTTGTATACTTTAGGTTTCTCTTATAAATTTAAGAAATATTCATGAATCCTTTATTAAATCCAAAATATATGCCAGGTCACCCTTATATTAACAACCAATTGTTAGAATTTATTGAATTTATAATCATTTGTGTGTATATGAGTTTATTTATTGATGGATACATATATATGTATCTAAGGTTCTCTATCAATGGTACCCTTTCTATATGGATTAGATATTCTTATTTAATTTATTATGATGATATTGGTTTTAAGCCACACAGTGGTATGCTCTGAAATTTATCATCATAAAAATTAGGCCCATGATAAGGGATTCCTATATATCCTTGGGAAAGGAATCATAACCCATGTGTTTTGGTGGCACTTAATGAGACATGCCATACCTTTAATGGTAATGTGATATGGACCAGACTATGTGGTTTAATGTTTTGTAGAAAGGATGCTTAAACGGAAGGTGCCTAGCCAAGGATAGTATGGGACTTATGACTAAATGGACTGGGAGACCTGGAAAGGATATCACCTACCAAATTGGATATGAACATACTAGTAATATGACCCATAGAACATTAGTGTGAGTTTGGGGTGTTGGGTTTGAACATTAGGGAGACTTACTACATATCACATTTGGAAAGGAATCAAAGCCCATGTGGTTTGGAAATATTGGTTCTTACACCAATGGAGTATGCCCAAGGTTACTTAATTAGGGATATGACCCTTTAAAGGTTTATCTTATAGGTAATATGAACCTTTGAGAGGATTGTAATGTGGTTATAAGGCTTATACCTAGTAGGAGGCCCATTTTCTTGAGTATGGTGGGGGATTATTCCAAATAGGAGTCCCAAGATGGTTGTACTTGATTGTGATAATGACATAATCATCAATAACCTCTAATCCTACATGATTCTTGATCAGTGTGAGAAACAAGAGGATGCATAAGATCTATAAATCTACACAATCTCTTTCATCTGCTGGTGTATGAGGGTGATGATGTGAATGGTGGGGTATTTCTCTACATGAAAGGCTTCGAGCTTACTCCAGGAGGGATTCCCTAATGAGTAATTTTCTCCTCATCCACTTGTATATGAGGATGAAGTCATGTCAGGGAGGTAAGGAAGATAGCAGGGGCTTATGTGTGCCTTTCTCCTCTTTTGTTTTCAAACCCTATAGGTCATGTATTATATATTAGTATGGATATAGCCTGATTTTTTCACATTTTGGGTGGAAAATGTTACTGCCCAACATGAGAATCCATTAATTATCATCTTTAGGTTTGGGATCCTCATTACCACAGGAATGTATAATTAGGAATAATTTGAGGATCCTACCTATTAGGTTGGTTAAATTAAAGAATAACATTACCATGGGAATTTATAATTCAAAGGACATGTTAGTGTGTCATGTGCTCTAACCATTCATATTTGGAGGCTTTTGGGGAGGTCTTGGAATGGTTCCCCTTAGAAAAATAATCCAAGGAAAGAGGTACCCTAACATTGGTGATATGAAAGACACCTCAAAGTATTTCTTGCCTAAGTGAGGTTTGGGAAATCTGGAGATACATCACATAGTGTAGACCTACATGATCTAGAGATTCATCACATGAGTAGGAACTAGGTGAGTTGGATATTCTTTACAGAGGGTGGACCTAGGTGAGCAGGTAATGCCTCACAGAGGGTGGACCTGGGAAAGCAAGAGATGCCTCATGCATGGTGGACTTGGGTGAGCTGGAGATTCTACATGGAGGGTGGACCTAGGTGACTTGGAGATTCCTTTTGTGTGATGAAAAAACTATGAAATAGTGTATGGGTAAGGCTTTACTCTAGGCTCCAAGAGTCTCCTCAGGTGTCTTCGAATGGTTGACGTTCATGTTTCGAGCTATAGAAGGTCCCTTAACCTTAGTAGTTTTGACTAGGGGAGAATGTTTCCTATTAAGGTTCTTGGTATTATATTACTTTAGGGACCTCAATCCATTGACCTTTTTTAGGTCCCTATTATTTTATAGGATTATGAAACTACCTGAGAGTTTGGAGGACTTGGATGAGAGACTTGGGAGAGAAGAGATTCAAGTGGTCTCTTCGTCTTTCTATCATCCCAAATAAGGAGCCTAAGTGTCCTATTTATAGTAAATATTTGGGACCCTGGGTGAAGTAGATCATTCATGAAGGTATATTGTTTATGTGTCTCTAAATATGGTTGATATGTAATACATAACGTTTTGAAAAAAACCAAATATAAAAATAAAACTTCACATCACATTGTAATGCATAAGAGTATAATAGTTATCTAAATTTCAAATAATCACAAATACGTAAAATTAAATCCTTTAATTTGTAAAAGCATTGTTCTTAACAAAATTTCCCCAACATAAAATGTGAGAAATTACAAAATAATAAATTAAAAAAAATAATAACAAATATTAAAATGAGAAAATAATAAATAATGAGAACATGAATAATAAAAAAATAATAAATAGAAATAACAATAAATAATAAAAAATTAATTAATCATATAAAAAAATTTAATGGAAGAAGTAATAATCAAAAACATAAATAAAGTAATAAAGATCCACTCAACATTCTCCCACTTTTTGATAGTTACAAAATCCAAACTCATCAAAAATAGTCTCCCATTTTTTCCATGGATCAAAAGACTTGAGTAGTTAAAATAAAAAGATATAATCAATACACACTCCCCTTATTATAATATAATATAATAATCTTGGACATGTAAAATTCAAAGCATAAATTTCTCCCATTTTCTAAATAATGAAGTAAAACAAAAACATTCTACCTTTTCAATAAATAATCAGGAAATAAACTAAAACATGAATGCTAAAACAAAAATAAATAATAACCAACCAGGAAATAATAATCCATGTATAATGTATTCTTGATAAACTCATTTATATTAACAATAATTCAAAAGTAATGATAAAACAGTAATAGAAAATAATCTGTAATATAAGAATCCTTCGAAAAGATAGGGATGTGAATTATCACCGCGTAAAATCCTCTTGTATAAAACTTCTAACTAATAGTATCCCAAAAAAATAAAATTTTAAATGAATTGAATAAAATATTGGAAAATGATTAAACAAAAAATCCACATTTTAACTCATGCCAATAGAATAAAAAAGTTAATATATGATATACATTAAAAATAACCCCCCACCCTCCAACTAAGAATAGATATCAAAGATATTATGAGAAATTAAATGAAAGGTAATAAAAGAATAAAATATAAATAATTAATCATATGAAATGATAATGAAGTATAGCATGGGTTAGAAAACCAAATGATATGATAGTGAACATGTGCTCACTAGAAAAATATCAACTTACAAATCAAATCATGCCAACATGACGGTAGATTAAACAGTAAAAAAAATTCATGTTGGGAAGAAGTTAATAAATATTACCAATTAGTCATTTCAGTGAATAAAATAATGAATTGGATAATTAAATTCTAAAATAGTAACATGTAATATAGAAGGTTAGTGGATAAAAAAGTTATAAAATAATCCCCTATAAAAAATAGTTAAAATATATTTATCAGTTATTATATCTATGATAAAAAAGAAAGAAATACTTCTTGAAAAGATTTAATCACATATTTAGTGAAATTTCATTTAAAATTAACTTCCACATTTTCATCAATTTAATAATGGAATTTATAATGTCTCTATATAGTGAGCATAGATTATATGATTTTTAATTGTTATTGTAAAAACCAATTTAATGATAAGATAAATAATTTTAATGTATTATTAATATTCATTAATTAGATTTTATAGATTAATATTCATTATATGAATATTAATTAATTTTTTATTTAAATGGGAAAAAATTATATCTGACCAAATTGGGTTTTCATATATTATATGGTTTTATTTAAAAGATTTATTTTCAAAATTTATAATTAAAATTTGAAAAAATGAACTTAATTTTTGAATTCATCATGTCAAAATTAGATGAGAAAGATTTTTTTAGATTTTTCTGATTTTTTTTATTTTTTGATTAATAGTGAAAACTCTAAAAATCTGTTACTATGGCTAGGGTTAAAATAGGTTTACATGGGGTTAGACTAAATAGATAAAGGTTAAATGTCCAAAAAAAATCTAAATTCTATTGGATAGACATATTTCGCCCCTATATCATCAAACTTCGATAATGACCCATTTTGGAGCCATTTGGCTTTAATAAGACATTAATATATTTAAATATTTTTAAAAGTTCCAAGTGTGTCCTCTCTCCCACTTATCAAAGGATGCACCTCTTCTATACTCTCTATAATTCAAGATCCTTTTGTTTCATCTGATACATATCAAAATCACTTCCTTACATCCCTCCCCACATCATATAATCCTTAGTCTAGGAAGGATTTAGGTATAAACCTAAAGAGGTTATCTAAATAAGAGCTATAGTTATTAAAAACTGTTTTTGTTTTATTTTTTCTATGTCCATAGAATATTATTCAACTATGATGAAGTAATATAACCATTTCCTTCCATATAATAATATATTTTTATGTTAATGGTATAACCTATATCCCTATCATTCTTCTATCAAATGGGAAATGAAACCATCATTTGTGTGTATAGTGTACTACTGCCTCACAATGAGTATGTGTAATTTCCCTTACAAAATGATTTCAAGTATCATCAATTTGTGCATGTTCATGCACGTTTCCCATTGGGTTTTCTTATATCAACATGGTTTTGTTAGAGGTCATTCTATCTAGGGAGTGGTTGCCTTGGCTCATGAGATGATCTGCGATATCAACTTTAAATGTCAGGTTCAAATATGGAATTGCAGCATGATATGAATAAAGCTTATGATAGAATGGAATGGGGGTTTATCATTAGGGTGCTTAAAGGTATGGACTTCTCTTCATGGGCTATTGATGTCCTATTTTGATGTTTTAGGTCATCCTCGATAACAGTTTCTTACATGGGAAAAACTCTTGGATTTTTCAAGTCAACTCATGGTCTCAGACAAGGGGACCCTATTTCTCTGACCCTATTTATTCTCATGAAATATAATCTTAGCAGCCTTATCAACCAGAAATTTTCCATGTGTGAACATCTTCCTTCTTTAAGGATAATGAACCTACCACTTATCTCCCACTTGATGTTTGCAGATGATACTCTAATTTTCATCAATGCAAATGCTATATCAGTTGGAGGGCTTATTAAAGTTCTGGATGAATTTAGCTTCTAGAGAAGAAAAATTATCAACAAGGAAAAGGGAAATTTGTATATCTCTAAAAAATGTGGTGAAATGAAAGCCTTATCTATATCTAGATCACTAAACATGCATAAATTTTATTTTCCCTTGGATTATATTGGACCCCCTGTCTCCCCTGGCCAAATCTAAATCAGGTATTTTGATGGAATTATTAACACAATCATGAGTCAAGTTCTTGAAAGTAAAAAATTATTTCTATATTTTGGTGGTATGATTGCTTTAATAAATGTAGTGTTAATGGATATTCTGATACATGTGCTCTCGGATAGCAATGTGCCGAAGGAGGTTTTCGCTGCTATTGAAAAAATATTGGCTGACTTCATATGGGATGATCAACTTGAGGGTAAATGTCATTGGAATTCATGGAATATATTCTCTACACCAGTTCATGAGGGTGTGATTAATGTCATAAGTCTAGGGGATACGGTGCACTGCATACATTCTAAATTTTCTTAGAAGGTTGTGGGGGTGCACACTTTTGGGGTAAAATTATGTCCTTATAAGGAGGAGACTCTATGGATGACAGTATACCTTCCTCACCTTTATATTCCTTAATATGGAGTATTATCCCTATCATCCATCATCACTCATGGTGGATTATAGTTAGGGTATGTATTTTCTTTTGGAACCATAATTTTACAAGGTCGGTTATTAGTTTCCTGGGCTGCCTAGTTCCTATGATTTCTTTCAGGTCTGTTATTGGTTTCCTGGGCTGGCCAGTTCCTATGATTTCTTTCAGGGAGTCATGTAGCTTCCTGTATTTTATCAATGCTATGCTAGATGAGGATTAAAGAAATATTTTTTACCTTGTTGTTTTGAATCTAGATCCTAACAATTTTTTGTTCACTACTTCTAATTTTGGTATCTTTTCTACTAAGGATTTTTGAAAAATATCTACTCCCTAGGGGAAACATGATATTTGGAATAATTTGGATTGGTGTAACAGTATTCCCAAAAAAATAAATTTCCTTATATGGAGAATAAGAAACAAATCTATTCCAATGGATGAGAATGTGAAAAGGAGGGGCATCAACCTGGTTTATAAATACTACTATTTAAATCTGAATAAAGAGGAGGATTCTAATCATCTGTTCTTTGAGAGTGAATGACAATGGATATTTGGAGTTTATTTAGAAAATTCACACATTTCTTAGGCTCATAACCTGTTGAAAATACATTTCTAGATAATTTTTTTCATGTTTTGAATGGTGAAGGTCCTGAAAAAACATCCAGATCTATGATTCTAACTGTAGGGTGTTGGTGTATATGGAAAGTAAGAAATGAGGCTCACTTTGAAGGTTTTCATTCTATAGAAAAATCTATTTTCATGAAGACAATATATCTCCTAATTGATCTAGTATGTTTCTCTAATATTTCAAGGGATACCCCCTCTTTGAGGAACATACAGGCATATGGTTCTTTTTTGCTTTCTTCAGATCATGTGATAAGAAGAAATTGGGTTCTCTAGTTACCTCCAAACAAGGGTCTTAAACTTAACTTTGATGGTTTATTCATTTGTGGTGATAATTCGAGGTGGTGGATTTGTGTATGACAGTATTGGTAGTATCCTACTCGATTTTACTACATTTTATGGGAGGCATAGTTCTATCTAGGCATAGGATGAGGCTATGAATATAGGTATCATGTTGTGTGTTCAGAATAATTTATCTCTTAGTCAAATTGAAACTGATTCCAAGATCATCCATGACTCAATGAATGGAAAACATTCCCCTCCATGGTTTATTACATATATTATCATAAAGTGTAGAGGTATCCTAGACAACAGAAACACCCAGTTTATTCATACAGGACGTGAAGGCAACAAGGTAGCAGATTATCTAGCTTCTATGGAAGTGGCTGATCAAGGTATCTACATTATTTGTTTTTATAGTTCTTTTAAAATGAATATGAAAGGGTTTATCTTGATTACAGGAGACCATCTTGGCCTTCATTATTTCAGTCTTCCCTAAACTTGTCTTGTCTGGAGTTCCCATACCCTTGTTTTTTGTGGGTTTCTTCCATTAATAATACAAAATATAGCATTGGATAACACTACCGCTTAACAAACAGATTTAATTAAATTTTCATAACATCCTATCAAGGATAGTTATAATAATGGATTTAATGTATATATATTATATTAATTTCATATTTATAATTCTATAAATATAATATATCATCTTTATTCATACCTTTATATCTATTGAAAAATGATAACATTGTTCGTGTGTATGTGTGGATTACCACCTCCAAAAAGTGATGTGATTAATTTTTCATGAACACATCACATAGTTTCTATATATAAGTTTATTTAAAGAGTTAACATGATATTTATGATATAATAATAATTTTATAAAGATTAAATAATACTTAACATCTTTATATCATGTTCATTGAAACTGGAAATGTTACTCATGCATGTTTATTATCTATCGACTCCATGATTGTAACATAATTCAATTTTCATAATAATATTTCATGATTGGTTTTAAAAGTATAATTTATGTTCAAAAATGATAATTATTCCATGATTATTGTTATATATATGATGGAATAATGACCTTTTTTACTATATTCAACCTAATAAATTAATTTTTGACCTATGAGTTAAATATCATCAAAACACTTGATGTTGACTTAACAGATTAAGTAATGGAATATTTCATTTAAATAAAATAAAAAAATGGATTAATATTAAGGAATTAAACCTTTAAAATTTTCATAATAATGTAAATAATTGATAAAATTTTATTATGTGGTGGATAAATAATTTATGTGATCATTCAAACTTGAGGTAAGGGACACTTTACCTTAAAAACCTCATTTAAAATGTTTTCAAGAATTATTTTATAAATATTTTTATTCCTTGTCCTTATCCTTAAATTTTTTATTGATTTATTTATATGGACATGAATGAATTATAAAGGAAATTTTATATCACTCTTAACTTTCTATCAAATTTTCTAAAAATTAATCTTTTTAAATATTTTATACATAACATTTTGAAAAAAAAAGAAAAAAATAAATATACTAATTTCAACATTTACGGTGCCAGTGGTTTTTCCCACCAACATAACCGTTATTTTATTTTTGGATTACTTTATAATATTTCTTGTTTTATTTAAAGAAAAACTATATTCATAATTATTTTGGGTATTTTCAAAAAGGGTTTTAACTGGAATGGATATTTTGATATCCATAAAAATAATTTATATGTGAAAAGAATATTTCTATTAGTATGAAATATTTCATGTGTTATGATTATTTTATGGTTCTTGGGAATTTTTTATGATCATTTGTGATCCATATATATCTCATGATGATGGTTGATCCATTTATAGCTCATGATTATTACTGATCAATGTATTGGGTAAAGGGACATAGTTAGACGGTTATGTTTCCCCTAATATATTATTAGAATTTACTAGGTATGTTATTACATTTATAAGAGTGATTGTAAGAGAGAAATGTAAATGATGTCCCAATTTAACTACATGATTTAGCAATAATTATTGTTGGTTTTACAAAAATCTTATAATTTCATAAGGTAAGATAATATTATTATGTTTTTTTTAAACGAAGTTTATTATACTTTTAATAATGAAATTTATAACTTTGTAAAAAAGTTTTCTTGAGTTTTTAATGATTAAAAATAAACCTTTATGAGTTTTATTTTTCCTTTAATATTTCTTATGTTATGTTTTACAAAAATCTTAAGGCAAAGGATTAGATTTTCTTGGTAATAAAATTCTTATTTTGAGCACAAATTTTATTTTTAAAATGGATGATTTTTATGAGTATTCATGTATTAAGATATTTCTTTCTTTCTTTGTATAATTTTTATGGTCATCCCACGTTTTGAACTATTTTTGGTAGGATTTTAATTATTTGTAAGGGTAAGGATGTGGTCAATGTGAAAATAATAAAGATATGTCAGGAATAGAAAACTTGTTATATCTTAAAAGTTTCATATTGTAGAAAAAATGGACACTAAGATGAAGTGTCCAGTTTGTGTTGTAATATTTATTTATGTAAGGGAAATGACATAATTCTCTAAAACTCGAAACCATAAATATCCTAAAAATTTAAGTGGGTGAATTCCTTACTTAAATCTCAAAATTATGTAATGTTTAAGGTTGGGTCTTTATAGTTGGTATCAGAGGAAAGTTTTAGATAATTTTAGAGGTTAGAATAATGGAAGTAAATACCCTTAATAGATTATAATTTATGGTTAACATAATATTTAAATATTACCATATTTATTCATTTAAATTATCTCTATTTAGAATGGTAATCCACAAAAGAAATAGTGATTCTAAAGTAGAAAGGAACCATGTGACGACATTTGTCATCAAGGGTTGTCAAAATAATAGGAAATTTGAATTTTTGTTCCTAAAGACTTTCAGTAGAAAATGATAATTTATCATGTAATATGATCTTGGATAATTTTTCTAACCACTCTATTGGTCCTAGAATTTAGTGTTTACCCAAGTATAGGATTTTATTGGTAATACAAGCCAATTGAAGTTTCACAGAATATTTAATAGTTAATTAAATAAATATTAATTTATTTATGAATGTCCATTCGGTCGTATCTTTAAAATATAATTTTTGGAATGAGATTTCATCTTTGTAGTTTAGTCGATAATGGGGGGGGTTTTATTAGGAAAGGGATAATGCTGTTTTGAACCATAGGGTCAGGCCCAGATCTATTTTATTTTTCTTTTTTCCTTTTATTTTATCTTCTGTTTTCTTTTTTTATTGATTTTTTTCTCATGTGTCTTATTTTGTACACTCATGGGGATACCCCCAACCTTTGGGGACTTCATCGAGAAGAGGTATAGGGATATAATAGAGGTATAAGGAGAATAGTAAGTTCTTTAATGAATCTCGGTTTGTGTCGGATCGTCGTGCGGCTAATGTAGATCGTAGATCAGACCAAAGAGTCAACAATTTCCACCTGAAGATAGGCATGTTTTTCATTTTATTCTAAAAATCCCTATAGAATGGTTTTTTCATTTTTAAATCCTTGTTAGGTTTTTTGGGACCCATTTTGAGTTTATATCTAACTTTTTTGGATATATCAATGGTTTTGATACATTTTTGGGGATTCTCGTTCAAGGAAACCCCTATACACTGTGTTTGGTTTTATGAACACACATCATGTGTTCTTCCTATTTGGGGAAGCTAAATTTTTTAGAAGTGCATAATGTTTCCTTTAGGTGCATGTCATGTAGTATTAATTGCAGATATACCTGGACATGTGTAAGAGTACAGGGGAATACAAATTTTGGGTAAATACACCATGTGCACTCTCGGTACATGCCAGGTATTGGGGTATGGTCATGTGGCCATGTACATGGGAAGACACCCCATTTTAGGGGCACAGGTCCATGTTTGAGTACACGGGAAGACCCCATTTATTCCCTAGTCTTGTAATAGTACATGGGTAGAGACCATTCCTACTCTATCCATGTAGAAGTACATGGATGGGTAAATATTTTAGAGTACACACCATATACTCTGAAGTACACACAGTTTTTTTTCTAGATTGGGGTTTTTTGGGTTTTTTATTCCTTGAAGTCATAATTGGACTTTTTAGTAGTCCATTATATTGATTTTTTAACATAGATCATGATGGTAGAATAATTTTATCATTTATAGGCCATTTGGATGGTGTTTTGAAGTTAGAAAGTTCAGTAGGAGTATTTCTTTGAGGTTTGGATCTGGAATCTTCTAAGTGGTTGGGTTGTGAGCTGTGAGTCATGGGTGAGGGTTTAGATATTGTTAGTGGTCCTAGATTTTGGACATCATATAGTGTTTCTCAAGGTTCTTTCATACATATCCTGTAAGGTAGGATCAAGTAGTATATATGAGGATATATTAGTTTTTACCTATGAGTTAGGTTCAGTTACTTGAGAACAAATAAATTGAGGTTTAGCTCTTGTATTTGAGGATTGGAGTGGATGGAGCCTTTGGGATTGATTGATGATTTTGGGTGCAAATTATGGGTGATTATTATTGTTTTGTCGAGATGATTCTGAGGTAAACTTGAGGATTACCCAATGGTAAATTTCCTAGTCAATTAACTAGTGTTTACCGTAGTCAGTTTTTGAGGATTCCTAAGGGGCATGGTGTTTCCTTGGATTCCATTGTGGAAACATTGGTACATGTGGGTAATTTGTTTGCTGGGAAGGCCAGTTGAGTTTTTTCTTTCATGTTACTTGCCCTGAATTTTTTCTTGTTTCGAGGATACCTTTTGTAGGGTTTCCTAATTTGAGGTGGTCAGAAGAGCCATTTTGAATTCCCCATATGGAATTATTTTTCTTGGATTCCACTTTAATAAATTTTTTTCGGGGATCAGTTGGGGTCCACTGAGCTCTATTTGGGATTTTTCTATACTAAGCATGTCTCATGTAATTGGGTGAGCTAGAAGATCCCCTCATATGTTGTCTTACTCTTTCTGTGTTATTTTTTTGTTTGAGGATGATTTTTTGGGTGTGGAAAAAGATCTTGGGTGCAGTTCGTGAGTCCCTAGTTGAATGTAACTTTATATTGAGACCTTGGGAACCATGTGATCTTTGAGTTTTTTTGTACCTAAGGTGGATTTTTGAGATCCCATTGTGGCTACTTTATTGGATTTTGAGATCTAGGGAGCTGATATAGGACCAATTCTTCATTGTATTATAGTGGATTAGCAATGCTAGTTCAGCTATTTGGATGGCGTGTTCGAAGTTGGATCATCCCATGTTTGGTTGGCCTTTTTCCATGATGTTTTAAGGAGAATATTCTTAGAAATTTAGTTTGAGTATGAGGCCCTTAGGATATATTAGACAGAGTTATAGCCCTAAGTTTTGATTTGTTTATATCCTTCGTTATTTGTCTATGGTTAGACAAACTTAGGGGGCTAATGGACTATCTAGATGAGTGCATCCCCCATCTGGTTGGGTGTTAGACATGAATAATGTTTCTTTAGGATCATGAGGTGACTAGGTAAACATGGAGTGGAATTTTCTGTGTTTAGGATGATATTTATTTCCTGATACCATGGATGTTGTGTGCTCCCATATTTTTATAGATACCTCTTTTTTGGGTCCATATCTCATGCCCAATTCATTATGTAGGTCCTTCAGGACTGACAAGTTCTCTAGTTTTATCAACCTAGATGTTCTTATCTCAAGTTAAGATCATTCCATTGGACTTCAAGAGACTGGTATATTCACTTTGCATTCCAGGACACATATAGTTACGCCATGGAGTATATAAATTTTTCCCTTTTGTTTAGAAATCATGGAGATCCTATGTTGATCTCGAGGACGGTCGGTTTTTGTATTGATGGGTAATATACATGATGTAAATCATCTATATGGGGCCATATCGGGGGTCATTTTACCTTAGGTTTAATACTAGAACCCATGGTTGTATGCTTTCATTGTGTTTTTCCCCTTTTTATGAATTTTTTATATTTTCATCCAATTTCTTTTAGTTTTCAGCTTGGTTAGGAATACCATGTGTGAATGCACTTATTTTGATAGTGGCTTATATGTTCATCATTAGGGATGACCTATTAAGATTTATTTCTCACCCCCTATAGATGAACTCCGGTGTGTGTGTTTGTGTGTAGACTAGATGTATTCTATCAGGTTGGAACACAGGTTACGAGATGGGTGGGGATAAGTCCAAGTGTTTATTAATCAAGATGAACTACATTTTTTGGGTCTTGGGATCAGTATAATGTAGATTGGTCATTGTGGAGAACTTGTATTTAGGTTGGATCATTATTGGCAGTATATATTATTGCATTTATTTTCGGTTTATTTATTTTTTATAAGTGGTCAGACCAATGGGTGAATGGATATTGTATTTTTTCATGCTTCAGTTTGTATGACTAGATTCCACATTTCATTTATTATAGCATGCTTCTATTTTATTCATTTATTATTTGTACACTAATTTTTATCCCATGTGTATTTATTTTGGTTATATTCACTACTATTTCACTCTGACCAGATGGTATAGTCTCTCTATAGCATCTTTTAGACCCTCAGCATAGGTCGGTAGCCTCTTGAATTTAGGGGGACATTGGAGGCCTTATGAAAAGTCGGATCGGGTGACATGTTAAGTCGACCTCGGCTGGTTTGTTACAAAATGGTGTTAGAGTTTTCTGGTTTAATGATTTGGGGAGTTTGTAGACAAGTGTTCTAGGAATATATCATAACTTTTGATGTATATCTGACTAGTGTGTCGCGAACACATTTACCGATGGGAAGTCAAGGATTCTAGGCCATGGTATTGTTTTTATTGTATTTTGTTTTACTATTGTGTGATTTCACCTAGTGTGATGCACATGGGTTTTTTGATTTATTGTCTATTCTTTTTTTGGATATTGGCCCATGGGAAAGAGTTTGGTGTCCATGCTTAATTCTAGGCATGTAGGATTCACATGAAATATGATTTTTTATGGTGTTTACTTCTAATTAAAAGTCATGTGTATCTTGTTGCGAAACTTTATCCAGTGTTAGAGATGTAGTCCCTTCATTGAGGGATGTATGGAGACTCATGCAGGTCCGCAATGGGCTCTGAGTACTCTATAGATGGCTCGATGAAGGAAAGGAGGCCTGAGGGATCTTCATATTAGGATTTATTTGTCTTGAGGTGGAATTTACCCGAAATTCTTAATGTTTTGCTTCATGGGATGGATTTGTGCTTTCCATGTGTTGTATATCAGGTCATGAGATGGTGCCCATGTTCCTTCTATCATCAATAACTTTGGTGTGTGTGTTTGTTCTTCCTTGGTGGGTTCATTTAGGTATACAGTCATCAATATGTGGTTAGGAATGAGGATTATTAGTTTTTTAGGAGTTAATTTTTTAAAGTGCTCCTTTTCTTGTAGCTAGATTGAGTGGGTAGTCTTGGTTGCACCCTTGGCCCTGCTTTTTTTGTGCCTTGGGTAGACTGGGGGGAGATTATTTCGGTTCTTGTGGTTTTGGATCAATTCCCATGGGGAGGGTAGTCAAGTGGATGATTAAGGCATAAGGTGGATCCCTTTATGTTGAATGGGAGTGTTGAGGGTGCCCCATTTTTTGGAACTGGCCTATGTGAGGATCATGGTCAATGGTTTTATGTGTGTTAGCCTAGTTTCATTAGGAATTTTCCCATGTGATTTTCATTCTTGTTTCAAATTTTAGATAATTTTAAGGAAATCCTTATTGTGGGGATTTCACCATAGGCCATTAGAGGTCATGAGCCTCATTTTAATGGTTTTTTGAGTGCGGACATTGATGTTCTTGGAGCGATGAGAATGAATATGTTTTTTTTATTCTATCACTCTATTGTGAGTGGGTTTTCCACATCTATCCGTTATGTTTAGTGATGGAAATATCATGTGTTGTGTGTTTTATGTTTTATAAAATGGGTGACGATAAGGATTATCCAGTGGTGGGTAAGATCATATTGGTTATTATTGAATGTCTATCATGTTAGGAGAGAGTTGTGGGTGATATAAGGCCAATCATGGGATATTCAAGTTATTATTTGATGCTCCAATTCTTAAGGGAGAGCACAGATAATGGTTTTTTATCGAGGATTCTTGGGGGCTGATAAGAGTTTGTGGCGGGGAGTCTGTGATGACCCACACTGTCACATGTTGTGAAAATCATGGGAAATTTGATTTTTTTTGTTCCTAAAAGTGTTTCAAGGGAAAAATGGTAATTTTTACTACAAGATTATCTCAGATAATTTTTTATACCACTATGTTGGTCTCAGAATAGGATGTTTACCATTGGATATGAGTTTGGTTCAAATCTAAGTCGTTTGAATTAGCACTGAATATTTAATATTTAATTAATTAAATATTAATTTATTAATGTATTTTAATTCATTTTTACCATTTAAAATGGTTTTGAAAATAATATTACTTCTATACAATTGACTTTTTAATGGGGGGTTCCACGGAGAGGCATAGCCCTGCATCAGGCCTCAAGGTCGAGGTTGGTCCCCTATTCTTTTTCTTTTTCATTTTTTTTTAATTTTTTTTCCTCTTTATTTTTTTATTATTTCTTTTCTCCCATGAATTTATTCATATTCCTATGCACCCCCCATTGGGTTCTTTGGATGGTAGATATGGATGGAGATATGATAGGTATAGGGAGAATTGGAGGCGATGTTGTGGAACTCGGGTCGTACTGGATCATCATGTGACAACAGCGGATTACAGATTAGCCCGAAGCATTGGCAGTTTCCTCCCAGAGGTAGGATCGTTTTACATAATATGCTGAAAATACTTGTAGAACAGTTTTTTTTTAATCCATGTTTGGGTTTTTTTGTACCCCTTTTGGATTGATCTATAGCCTCTGTGGAGAAATTGGGGGTTCAGGGTGTTTTGCAGGCTTCCCATTCCAGAAAACCCATGTGCACGGTGAGTGGTTTTATGAACAAACACCATGTGTTCATCCTTTTTTTGGAAGATGATGATTTAATAAGTACACTCCACTAACTTTAATTAAATTCCTTATAATAGGACTTGAGAATTTACTTGTCCATATGGTAGAGTACATGGGAAGGAAAAAAATGTGGAAGTACACATCGTGTACTCTAGGTACACGTTGTGCAGTGGGACATGGTCATGTGACCATTTACTTTAGAAGATACCCCATGTGTGGGGTTCATAGTCATGTAAAAGTACAAGGTCAAACCCCATGTATTCTCTATCCATGTAATAGTATATATATAGACCTTATTCCTACTATAGTCATGTAGAAGTACACATCTAGGTGTAGTTTTGAGACTACATGAGATGTAATCAGAAGTACATGTCATGTACATTTTCCAACCTAGGGCTTTATGGGTTTTTTTGCAACAAAGTCAGAATTGGACTTGTGAGCACTCCATTCTGATCATTTTTTCATGTATATCATGATGGTGTAATTTTTTTCACTTATAGTATATCTAGATGGTGTTTTAAACTATTATAATTTAGTATGAGGATTTTCTAGATGTCTGGATCCAGATTCCTATAGGGGGTGGGTTGTGAGCTATGAGGTTTTAGTAAGGGTTATGAGATTTTTAGTGGACATGGCTTCTGGATGTTGGTCAGAGTTTTTAGAGGTTCTTTCATACATATCTCAGAAGGTTGTATCGATAAGTGTCTATGAGGAGCTATTGGTTTTTCCCTATGAGTTGAGACTAGTTTATCGAGGTCATAGAAGTTGTGTTTTAGTTCTCATGTTTGAGGATCATATCTTCCAAATCCTTTGGGATAGGTTGATGATTTTGGATGGTGGTTACAGCTAGGTGTTGTTGTACTACTGAGATAAGTTTGAGGGACTCTTTTGGATTCCCTTGTAGCCTAATTCATGATCCAGTGATCAATGGATATTGTAGTCGAACGTTGAGGATGCCGGACTAGCATGATGTTTCTATTGATTCCCATATGGGAGAGTTGGTACCTATGGGTGAGTTTTTTACCAAGAAGGATGGTTTAGGTCTTTCTTGCATTAGACTTACCCTAAGGTTTTTTTATGCCAAGGAGACCTTGTGTAGGGTTTTTTATTTTGAGGTGGTCATGAGAACCATTGTGAATTCCCTTATAAGAAATCTTGTGCTACGGATGCCTTGTTGGGTGTGTTGTTGATAGAGGATTAGTTGGAGGCCACTGAGGGATATTTATGATGACTTTGTACTAGGCATGCCTAGTGTTATTGGATGATATGTAGAAACCCCTCATAGTGATTTTTATTCTTGTTATATCCTTTTGGATGTTTAATAATGTTTATATGGGAATGGTCCAAGATCTAGGGTACATCAGATGAGTACCTAGTTGGAAATAACTTTATATTGTGACCCCACGGACTTTGGGAGCCCCGAGTTTTGGTTTTTCTTTAAGGTGGGTTGTTGAGAACCTTTGGTGGTATCTTTTTTGGATGTTGAGATCAAGGGTGTTGAGAGGGGATTCATTCTTTATTGGATGATATTGGATCAGTTTTACTTGATAAGCTATTTGGATGGTGGGGTCAAGGTTAGATCATACCATGTTTTGTTAGACTTTTCAATGATGTTTAAGGTAGTTTCTACTCAAGAATTTTGGTTGAGGGAGAGACCCTTAGGACATCTCGAATTAGGCACTGGCCCTGAGTTTTAATTTGGTTCTCTCCTCTGTTGGCTAGTCATGGTTAGATGGTCTTATAGAGCTAATGTATGATCTGGATGAGTGAAAACACCATCTAGTTGAGTGTTACCCTAAATAGTGCGTCTTTGGGCTTATGAGGTGTTAAGGAACTCCTGAAGTGGGTTTTTTTTTGTTTCATGGATGTTGATTAACTCTCAAGACCATGGGTATTAATGAAATATTGGTCTTTTATGGATCCATACTTGTTGGATCCCTACCTTGAGCTCGATTCTATCTACAAGACCTTCAGTAATAATTGGTTCTCTAATTA
This sequence comes from Viscum album, assembly GCA_963277665.1. Lineage (NCBI taxonomy): Eukaryota > Viridiplantae > Streptophyta > Magnoliopsida > Santalales > Viscaceae > Viscum > Viscum album. Next base: position 1,058,851,154 of record OY728163.1, on the reverse strand, counting down.
TTTTGACCTAGATGTTTATTTCACCAGTTTAAATCATGATATTGGAGTTATATATCCTAATATATGCACCTTGTGGTCATGTATTCCTATAGTTATGCCATGGGTTCTGTAATTCATGCCCTTTAATTTAGATTCCTTAGAGAACCCATGTTAATTTTGTGAATGTGTGAGTTTTTGTGTGGCTTGGTGATCCACATGATGTAAATCCTCTTGAAAGGGCTGGATAAAGGGTATATTTATCTCAGTTATTAGGATAGACCCCATAGTATGTCATTTTACTTGTATTATGTTCCCACTTTTTATGTAATTTTTTCTTTTATTCCATATTCTATTAGTTTTCAAATAGGCTAGGAAAACCACATGTACATTCAGTTGTTATGATATTATAATATAGGTTCACCATTGGGGGAGTCCTACTGACATTCATTTCTCACCCATTGTATGTGAACCTCAGTGTGCATGAAAACCTGATTTATGTTATTAGGTTAGATTAAAAAAAATTCCCAAAGGGTAGGACCAAGTCATAATGTTGCTTGATTGAGTGAAGCTACTTGTGTGGAGTCTTGGGATCAGGCTAGTGTAGATCGAGCATTATGGCATCTGGGGATGTGGGTTGGATCATTGTTGGCAGTAGAGCCTATTGTATTTATTTTTAGTTTATTTATTTTGTATATGTGGTCAGCCTAGTTGGTAACTGTTTGTTTTATATTTTGTATTATTTGAGACTATATTAGTGTATGTTGCATTTAATTTATTATTTCTTAATTTAGTTCCAGTTTTTTATTATGTATAATTTGATATTTATCCAATGTGTACATTTTTTGATTATTTTTGTTGTTATTGCACTCTAAACAGAGGTTATAGTCACCCCAAGGTATCTTTTCAATCCTCTCCATTGGTTTTCAACAACTGGATTTTGGGAGGTGTGATTGATGCCTTGTGGTGAGCAAGATCAGGTGACATGTCATGTCGACCCGGGTTGGATCATTACATGCTAAGAGGAAAATATTATTCCAAATCAGTAACTCAGAATTGTTCGAATTTGAATTGATCAATTTCTTACTATAATGGTTTATTTCACATAGGCTATAAATGGTGGTGGTATTCATGCTAGATACCAACTAAATGTAAAATAGAGGAACAATTCTATAGTGGAGAATTTTATGAGACAGTACCCTCTAGAATTCAATGGATCTTCTGACTCACTAATAGAAAGGGATGGTTTAAAGTTGTTGAAAATATATTCAAAGTCATGGGTTGTTCAGATCATCAAAAGGTAACTCATTATATTTAACATTTTAAAGTTGAAGTCGGTCAATGGCGGTTAATGGAAAAGAATACTCAATAAATAGAAGTGATTTACATCATGGAATGGGATATATTTAAGAATATTTTCATTGGGAAGTATTTTCTTAAGGTTGTTCAACCTATGATCGAAAATAATTTTTTTAATTGTGGAAAATGGATAAATACTTAGTTGTCACACATTATGAAAATTTCACTCGATTGGAAAGTTACACACTAAAATATATATGTGGTCTTGATAGTTAACTTAATAAATTTTACTCAAGATTACACCCATGATACTGAAGAGCATTATCCTATCAGGAATATAAAATTTATGAGAAACGTGTTCACTATTATGAGAAGGTCTAAATGGAGTTTTATTATGACAATGTATTCCTTGATAATAATTAGAAAAACCAATCCAAGTGGAAAAAAATATGAATAATACATTGAAGAAATATAAAGGTGGGAATAGAATATTTTTAGTTTATGATAGATTGGGTAAAAAGACCCCTGGGGAATGTCTTAGGAAATCTAGGAAGTTCTTCTTATGTGGTAAGTTTGGTAATATGGTTTTGTGATTGAATATAAAAATATTTTGGTAGTGTTAAGACCAATTTCGATATATAGGTAGTAATGTGTTTTAAAATTAAGGAGATGTTTCATTATGTGAATGCATGTCCAAAGAAGAACATGAATGATGGGAAGAAATGAGACTAAAACTATAATATTGTGGTTATGTCCTTTTTAACTACTTTTTTATATCGTGAACCATCAAATAAATTGGTAACAAGTACATTAATTATTTATTAAAATAATGCTAATATCTTTTTTGTTTCGGGGTCTACACATTCATTAATTTTTGAGAAATTGGATAGTAAAATGAAAATTCCACCTTAAGAAATGAATTCAATGATTTTGGTAAAAACCCATATGGTTAGTATTAAGGAAACAAGAACATATAAATATATTTCTTTGATCATCTATGGAATATTTTTCCCTACAAACCTTTTAGTCTTTCCCATTGTAAAAATTTATGTTATTATAGGTTTGAATTGGATTTGAGTTTGTCAAACTAAGATAGATTGAAAAGGAAAAGACTTTTTTTAAAATGAGTATCCCTTTTTATATAAAAATCAATTCATACATTTTAAAGAATATTAAGAATCTGATAAATTGTTAAGAGATAGAAATGAAATTTATTTTGATCATATTTTTGAAAATAAAGGAACTGTTAAGATTAATGATGTGTCAATGGTAAAATAGTATATGTATATTCTTCTTAATGAGTTACCTAGTATTATATATAATCGAGAAGTTGGTTTTATTGTTGACTTAGTGGATTATACCAATAAAATTTCACAACCTTATTATCAAATTGATCAAGTAAAATTTCATGAATTGAAAAAATGATTATAGGATTTTCTTGATAAAGATTTTATTCTTACTAGCACTTCACCATGGGGTTATCCTGCTTTATTTGTTAACATGAAAGATGAATTTTTGAGGCTTTTCAAAAAATTTAGATCATTTAATAACATTAGTGATAATAATAATATTTATTTCCTCATATTTATGACTTGTTTGATTAGCTCTAGGGAGCTAAGTATTTTTTGAAGTTTAGTATCAGGTCTTTATACCATCAGCTAATGGTTAAAGAGTATGACATCCTTAGTACATAATTTCTTACTATATATGGGCATTATGATTTTGTGATTATTCCCTTTGGTTTGATGATTACTCAACCTATATTCATGGATCTTATGAATATAGTTTTCCATGAATATATGGATAAGTTTGTGGTTGTATTTATTAATTATAATTTGGTTTATTAAAAATATTTTGAGGATCATGGAAAAAATATAAGGATTGTTATCAAAACCCTGAAAAAATAGGTTATATATAAAATTTACTAAATGTAATTTTTGGTTATAGCATATTTCATTCCTTGGATATATCATAAATAAAGATGGCATAACTCTTGATCCTGTTTAAATAAAAGTTGTTAATGAATGTACAAGAACTATAAATGTTACTAAGATTCATAGTTTTCTTGGATTATAAATTTATTACCGTTGGTTTTTCAAACAAATTTCATGCTTACCCATCCCACTAACCATATTAATACAAGAAGGTGTTAGGTTCATCTAGAAAAAGTAATCTGATTAATTTTTTCAAGAATTGGTAAGAATATTATAAATGCTCTAGTTATGGCCCTTCCATACAGAAATAGAGACTATTATCGATAGTGATTCTTCATTGAATGTATTTGAGTTTTTTTAATACAGAATGGTCAGTTTATTTTTTATGATTAATTTTAATTAAAAACTCATTAACGAAATCATCCTACACATGAACTTGAATTGACATTTATAGTATTTTATTTAAAAATTTAGATATTCCATTTATATGTTTCAATGTGTGAAATTTATATTAATCATAAAAAATTTAATTATATATTCACTCAGAATGAGTTAAACATGAGACAAAGTAGATGAATATACTTGATAGAATATTATCACTACGTAATTCATTACAATCCAGGTAAATAAAATAGATTGGTTGATTATTTAATTTATAATTTTAATTCTACATTTACCATGATACATATTGAACATGTTCTTTTGGTTGATTATTTGAAGAATGATGACTGAGAAATTGTGCATACAAGAACTACCTTTTTTTCAGGTGTCAAGGCAGTCATCTTTGTCAGAAAAAATTAGTTAAACCTCAAAATATGGAATGTGTTTTATAGGAAAAGGTAAAATCAATCAAGAAAGTTTAAGTTTTTAGAGTTTAAGTCTAACAAAGAAGGTGTTTTTTGAAATTAAGAACAAATATTATGTGATTCATATAACCCCTAGTTAAAGAAGAATCTATTGAGTGTGGTTTATAGTTCTCTATATTTTGTTAATATTAGTATCATAAAAATTTATAAAGTCCCTTGGGAAAATTTATGGTCGGAAGGAATGAAGAAATATATTGTTTACTTTAACATGAAATGATTTAATTTTCAATAGGATAAAATAGAATGACAATTACCAAAGTGGATGATTCATCCTTTTTAAGTTCTATAGTGGAGATGGGAAAATATATTTATGGATTTCATGGTGGTATTACTAAAGGAATATTGAGGTAATAATTCAATTTCTGTAATTATTGATTGATTAATTATATAGTATCATTTTATTCCCATTTTAGATAATATGTATCCAGTTCAACTTTATCCACATTATGTTAAATAGATTATTAGATTATGTGGAATCTATCTCTCTATTTTATCTGAATGGTATCCTAGGTTTACTTTTAATTTTGGAAAAATCTGAAGAAGTTTTTGAGTAATGAATTAAATTTTAGTAAGGTTTTTTATCTTTAATATGATGGACAATTAGAGAGAACGATTTGAACATTGAAAGATATTCTTCAAGAGTGTTCAATGTATTATTAGGTAATTTTGGATCAACATTTGAATTCAGTTGAGTTTTCTTATAACAATAGTTTTCATTCCAGTGTACAGATGGAGCCTTTTGAAACATTAGATGGAAAGTGGTATTAGAAACCATATTTTATAGATGAAGTAGGTGAAAGGAAGTTGTTAAGACTAGTATTGTTAAAATTAATGGTTAAAATGTTGAATATGATTTAGCAGAACATGAGGATGACTCAGAGTAGGCATAAGAGTAATGAATATATCCAGAGGAAACATATTTCTTTCAAGAAAGGTGATCATTTTTTTCTTAAAAAATATTCATGGAAAGGTATTATGAATTTTAGTAAAAAGGGAAATTTAAGTCCATGGATCATTAAAATGAATGAAATACTAGATAAATTTAATTATTTTCTTACTAAGTGGGATTCCCTATGAATTTTTCTTTGGTGAATGATATATTTCATGTTTCATTATCAATAAAATATGATCCAAATACATCTTATGTTTTGAGTGCTAAATTAATTTATTTAGAAGAAAACCATTCTTATAAGGAATATACAGTACAGTTTTTTCACCACATAGAGAAATTGTTTCATAAAAATTTATTTTCTAGGTTCTAGATTAATGTAAAAACTATATGATTTAAAATAAAACATGTGAATAAGAAAATGTTATAAAGGAAAAACATACTCACTTGTTTAAGTAATTAATTAAATTGTGACGACATGATTTCCAAAATGGGTGAAGAATATAACAATCCTGGTAAGGTTAAGATAAATTATTTTCATGTATTTTTAATATTCATTAATTACATTTTATATATTTATATTCATTATAATAATATTAGGTTATTTTTCTATCAAATAGAAGAAAAAAAATTATTTCAAACCAAATTGGGTTTTCATGCATTATATGGTTTTATTAATTAGTTTGATTTCCAAAATACAAAACTTTAATTTGAAATAATGAACTTAATTTTTTATTTCATTATGTCAAAATTATATTAGGTTAAACTTTTTAAAAAATTTGGAAAATTCTTCTTTTTCGATGAATAGTACAAATAGTAAAAATTAGTTTTCACAATTAAGGTTAAAAAAGGTTTAATGGAGCTTAAATTAAATAGATATGTTTTAAAATGAACTGAAATATTTTTAAAATTCTATTATATAGCCATATTTTTAACTTATATCATACAATATTCTTAAATGTTCTATTTTGGATCCATTTTTCTTAAGTAATTCATTAATATATTTAAATATGTTTTAAAATTTCAAGTGTGTCCTCTCCCCCGCTTATAATAGGACACCCCCTATACTCTCCTTTTTACACATCAAGGGTATTTTTTCAATAAATACCCAAATACCTTCCTTACATCTCTCACCATTTCCAAATGGACCTATTCTGATAAAAAATCCAACCTAGGAAGGATTTAGGTATAAACTTAAAGTGGTTGTCTGAAAAAGAGGAATAGTTATTAAATAATAATTTTTGTTTTATTTCATTTTTTATGTCCTTAAAATATTATTTAACTATTCCAAAATAATAAAAAATGTATCTTCCATAAAATGATATGTTTTTATGTTAATTTAATAACCTATATCCATCTCCTTCTTCTATCAAATGGGAAATGTAATTTCCATTCATGTGTATGGAAGACTATCATCTCACGAGATTATGTAAATTGTTTTCCATCACCACATATCATGTATGGTTATAATAATTTATTAAATGTATATATATGATATTCAAAATATATTTATCATTATATAAATATAAAATATCATAATTTTTTCTTAACTTTATATTCATTGAAAAATGATAATTTTGTTCATGCATACGTGTGGATTAGCACCTCCACAAAGTGTTGTGATTCATTTTTCATGACAACATCACATGGATAATATATATAAATTTGTTTAAATATTTAATATTTTATTTATTATATATTAAAAAATTTATAAAGATAAAATGATACTCACCTTCTTTTCATCATGTTTGTTAAAAAATGGAAACGTTACTCATGATTACGTACAACCTAATGTCTCCATGATTATAACGTAATTAATTTTTAATAATAAACTTTCAGGGTTGGTTTTAAATTTATAATTGATGAATAAAACTGATAATTATTTTATGATTATTATTCTATATATGATGTAATAATCACTTTTTTAACCAAAGTCTTCCGACCGATGTCAATATGGACTTATGAGTCGAGCATCATCAAAACGCCTAATGTCGACTTAACCAATTAAGAAATTAAATATGTCATTTAAATAAATGAAATAAATGGTTTAATGATGTAACGTCCCGGACCCGGGTGCCATGCAACGGGTGCCCCGGACCCGGTTTGCCACATGAACTCAAGCGCATTTCCCCAAACATCAGAGGCAGCCGACTAGCAGCGAGGGCCCAGGTCTGATAGTGGGGAAACTATTCCCTCATTTTTCAAAGTGTAGCACAGCAGAATTTAAATAAAACATACAACAAACAGTGGAAGCAGTAAACCATACATAACTGAAATAAACAACTGCAGTGGACACAACCAACCGTATATAAGTAGCGATGCAACATGCCTCAATTCTAAGAAAATGGCCAGAACATGTTACACGATCAATACAATAGAACTTAAGTAAAAGTACAGAAAAGCAAAATAGAACAGCTCGGGGCATCGTAAGCCAAAGCTCGGTCCCATTTTCTCCTACACCCCAGCAGCAATCAAGTACCTGTATAAGGACCCTTGCCCTTATCTACACCTGCAGAAACGTAATCTGTTTGGGCCGAAGAGCATGGACCAAACAGGGTGTGAGAAATATATCTCAGTAGGCATCCACCAGAGCCCTGTGCCCAACTGTGTGTAAACATGAAACAACAGTGTGCAGTAGTAAAATAAAATAAACTAAGAAGTACTAAAAAGTAAATAAATTTACTAGTTATATTTCCATTTTAATTATTCATTTAACCATTTAATTTAGTAACATTCTGTGCTCAATAGCACCAAGCCCTCAGGCCAACCAGAACCTTTCCCTCAGGCTAATATAGTAAACCACACCCTCAGGCTTTCCCTCAGGCTATACGGAATCTCACCCTCAGGCCTTGCCCTCAGGAGGAATGGAATCCCGCCCGCAGGCCAAACTGAAATGAACCCTCATGTGAACGGAATCTTTCCCTCAGGCATTGCCCTCAGGCGGAATAGTAACCCTGCCCTCAGGCTATACAAACCACGCCCTCAGGCTAATATAATAAAACCACTCCATCTGGATAATATAACCGGGCCGATCCCAACACATAAACATTAAATTTATACAATTTCTCTCAAGGAAAAATTAATTCATAAATGAAACATTGCATACCCTCGGGTATCCTGGCCAAACGGCTAAACAGAGGAACGCACCCCCGGGGTGGTCCTGGATCCAAGAAATGATCCCAACCAGCATTTTATTATCATAATTAAATTCCTAATCAATTCTAGGTGTTTAATATAGAAACGACCTCATCCACACGACACCCAAACATGGGTTTGTGGCACAAACCACACAAAACACACGTCAGTTGGAAAAAATTAACACCAAGCCACCTACCTTATACGTCAATGAGTGGTATACACGAACACCAATTCTAGGAACACCCAAGAACGGCGTAGATCTGAGGTAAGAAAACTTTCATTCAACCTTAAATAACTCCCGTTAGGGAAAGAATTGGTAAGCAACATGCTAGGAGAAGAGAGAGCTTACACGCGTGGTTCCAACGTGATCGACAGAAGAGAGATCAGATTCCTGATGCTTGATTAGTTGATCCATGAAGATTTGACCTTCCTCTCAAGCTCCTTTTTCCGGTTCTAAGCCAATCCTGTGAACAGGGTTGGCTACTGCCTGTTTTAAGAGAAAAAAACAAAGTACACGGCGTGTACTTCCAAGTACACGGTGTGTACTTCCTTCATTTAACTGTTCCTCTGGCGGCACCACCACACTGTTCATCCGTCGACATGAGTACACGGCATGTACTCCCGACTACACGGCATGTACTGTCGCCCAGTTGGCGGCTGCTCCACCGCCTTACTGTTTTGGCCTGCCGAATGACTACACGGAGTGTAAAGGACCACTACACGGCGTGTAGTCGGTTCCTACACCCTTCATCCCCGACATGGCCACACGCCCCATGTACCCATCCCACACGGCCAAAAGTACACGGCGTGTGGACAAAGTACTCGGCGTGTACTTTCCAAAAATCAGGACTTTTCCCCATTTTCCATATTTTCTTAAAAAGACTTATGGAAAAGAGAAAAGAAGAAGACTGTACCTCAAAATAAGAACCGGGTTCTTACAAACTTCCCCCTTATAGAAATTCATCCCCAAATTGCCCTTCCAAGGGTAGCGAAGATATAGTCGTGAAAAAATCTAGCCACTGAGCACGTTCGTCGGTCTCCCGCTCCTAGGGTTCGTCCTGCACTCGGCCATGCTGCCATAGCACCCGTACGAGAGTAACTGACCGGCCTCGGAGAACATTCGTGCTCCTATCAATGATACGAATCAGATTCTCCTCAAAGGATGCATCATGATGAAGCTCAACCTCCTCTGGCTGAAACGTGTGAGATGGGTCTGAGTGATAGCGACGCAACTGAGACACATGGAAGACGTCGTGCATAGCTCGGTATCACTGCGATAACTGCAACCGATAGGCAACCAGCCCGACTCTCTCTAGAATCTCAAATGGCCCCACATACCTTAGTGAAAGCTTACCTTGTCTCCTGATCCGTTTGTGTCCCAGCCTCAGCGAAACACGCAAGAAAAACTGATCCCCGACAATGAACTCCAAAGGTCATCTGTGGCGATCAGCATATGATTTCTAACGAGATTGCACGGTATCCATCTGCTTCTGAATCAACTGGACCTACTCAGATGTCTCCTGCACGAGTTGTCGCCCCAGTAAAGCTACCTCACCTGCCTCTATCCAGCACAAAGGCGATCAGCATGGCCTACCATATAGATCCTCGTCTGGTGTCATCTCAATAGTCTCCTGAAAGATATTATTATAGGAAAACTAGACTAAGGGTATATGCTTCTCCCAAGAGCCCCCAAAGTATAGGACACATGCATGCAGCATGTCCTCTAGCACCTGTATTGTACGCTCTGACTGGCCATCAGTCTGAGGGTGGTATGTTGTGCTCAGAAGCACCTGTGTACCCAGCGCCCTCTAAAAACTCTTCCAGAAACGAGACGTAAAACGGGTGTCCCTATCTAAAATGATAGAACGAGGGACCCCATGAAGACGGACAATCTCTCAGATATACAGCCTTCTGAGCTCGTCAACACCGAAGGTCTCCTTAATTAGAAAAAGTGAGCTACCTTTGTGAATCTGTCCACAACGACTCATACGACATCATTTCCTCAAGGTGACCTCTGTAAACTAGTCACGAAATCCATCACGACATCATCCAATTTCCACTCTGGAATGGGTAACTGTTGTAACAGTCCAACTGGCCTCTGGTGCTTCGCATTCACCTGCTGACAAGTGTAACACCTCATAACAAAACCAGCTACATCTCTCTTCATACTCGGCCACCAGTACTAATGTCTCAAGTCACGGTACATCTTGGTAACCCTGGGATGAACTGCCCAAAGTGAAACATGAAACTCCCGCATCAGCTCCTCGTATATATCCCCTGGAACCTATACTCATCCATGGAAATGTAGAACCTCATCATCTCCTATCACCCAACCGGGAGGAGGGTCCTCACTTGCCACCGAATCCCGTAGAACTAGACCTTCCGAAATAGATAGTTGTCTCATTCTCACTCTGTCCAGGAGGGTAGATGTCACAGCTAACGAGGAAAGATAAGTCTACCCCTGACTATCATGCACCTCCAGATGCATCTCAGAGAATAAGGCCATAAGATGCCACTCACCACTGTCCTCATGCACAGCCTGTATCTAAGTCTTCCTGCTCAGTGCACCAGCTACTACATTACCTTTACTAGGTGTATAGGCAAGCTCAAAATTGAAGGACTGTAGGTACTCGACCCACCTCCTCTGCCTCGGATTTAGTTCATGCTGAGTAAAGATATACTTGATACTTTTGTGATCAGTAAAAACCATAAAATACTCTCCCAAGAGGCAATGTCTCCAACAGCGCAACGTATGAACAACTGCAGCCAACTCGAGATCATGCATCGGGTAATTACGCTCATATGGCCTCAACTGCCAAGAACCGTATGCAACAAATCGGTCGCCCTGCATCAACACTGCTCCCAACCCAATCCCTGATGCATCACAGTAAACTGTATATCTCTTCCACTGCTCTATGAGTATCAAGATCGGTGTTGAAGTCAACCTTCCCTTCAGGTCCAGAAAAGTTGTCTCGCAAGCTTCTGACCAAACGAACTTCATACCCTTCTTATTCAGACCTGTCAACGGTGATGCTAAGTGGGATAAGTCATGTATGAAGTCTCTGTAGTAACCATCCAGCCCTAAGAAACTCCGTATTTCAAACACATTCTTAGGATGCTCCCAGGAAACTACTGCTCTCACCTTCTCTAGGTCTACTGCAACTCATGCCTCTGAGATAATGTGACCTAGGAAGTGAATCGGGTCCATCCAAAAGTGGCACTTTGAGAGCTTAGCATATTGCCGATGCTCTCTCAGTGTACTCAATACAATCTCATGATGGGTGGTATGGTCGTGTCGAGTGTGAGAGTACACTAAGATGTCATCCACGAATACTACCACAAAAGAATCAAGATAATAATGGAACACATGATTAATCAGAGCCATGAAAACTGTTGGCACGTTTGTGAGTCCGAATGGCATAACCAAGTACTCGTATAGACCACATCTGCTCCGAAAATCCATAAGCGGTATATCCGATGGTCTCACTTGCAGCTGATGATATCCTGATCTCAAGTAAAACTTAGATAACACTCGTGCTCCATGAAGTTGATCAAAAAGATCATAAATCCTCAGCAAGGGATATCATCTCTTAACCGTCAACTGGTTCAGCTTCCGATAATCCACATAGAGTCTGAGGGTACCATCCACATTCTTCGCAAAAAGGACCGGAGAACCCCAAGGATAAGTACTAGGTCGGATGAAATCCTTCGCCTGTAACTCCTCTAACTACCACTTGAGCTCCTACAACTCAGTTGTAGCCATATGATAAGGAGGAATGGACACCGGTACTGATCCTGGCACAAGCTCGATAGAGAAATCCACCTCTCGCACCGAAGGTAGACCTGAAAAATCATCCGGGAAGACATCCCTGAAACAATCAACAACTGGAGGGAAATCCGTCAGACAAGTCCCCTGATCATCCAGATATAAACTCGCCATCTAGGATATGACTCCACCTCACCCACGATGCTTTGGTCCAGCTCGACTCCCATGAAATTCCCATTCACCCTTTTATAGAAACTCTCCGCCCTCTGGTGATGTGAAATGCACCCTGCGACGATAGAAGTCTACAAAGGCTCGATAGGGAACCAACCAGTCCATCCCAAGAATGACGTCATAGCTCGTCATATCTAAGACATAGAGGTCCCAAAGAAAGTGACACACTCCAACCTCAAGGGGGAACTCCTTGCAATGACGCACACCTGCCGTTCTAGTACCCAACGGAGTGTCTAGCGTTATGATATTATAAGAAGTAGAAACACAGAGCCCAAGGATCTCCACAATGGGTAAAGATATGAAACTATGCATAGCACCCATATCAAAAAATACTAAAGATAAGACAGAAGCTACTAGAATAGTACCACTGACTATAGAAGGTCCGGGATCCTGCTCTTGGTGGGTCTGTTGCACTGCATATTCCTGCCCAGCGTCGCGGCCCTGCGACACAGCCTGGCTACCCTGAGTTGTCCCGCCCAGCTGCCTCTGAGATCCTAGTGTCTGGATACCATGGCCACGACCACCATCTCTCCCATCACGCCCTGACATATTCCAGTTCCCAGACTAGAAAGAATCTATTGGTCCTGCTCCCGCACGCGGAGTCTGCACAGAACCCCTCTCACTAGCCACTAGTGGAAATGCCCTGCAAAAGCACTATAGATGACCCATCTTTCCGCAAGCTCAGCACTCCACTTGGTCTCGTGGACACTGCGGTCCCTTGTGCCCCTCTCTGCCACACTGGTAGCACCTAATTGGAACACCTGAAGAAGCTGCCTGGCTGGTGCTGCCACCCTGAGAGAAGTCCATCTGTCTCTTCCTCTTGCCAATAGAAATAGTACCAGTAACTGGTGTTGAACCACCCTGGCCCACACCACTAGCTTCACATAGGTTTCTCTCTGTAATCAGCGCCTAGTTCACAATAGCATGTATATAAGGCAACCTGAAAACGTTCATCAGCGCTCAGATGTCATAACGAAGACCATCCTCAAAATTTCTGGCTCTCAACTTCTCATCACCCACCAGCACGGGTTCAAAATGCTGAAGCTCCGTAAAATTAGAATAATAGTCCATCACCGACATAGCGCCATACTGTAGATTCATGAACTCTCGAGATCTATCTTCCCTCAGAGTATCTGGGAAAAAGAAGTCATAGAAGACTTCCAGAAATCCTTCCCACGCCATGTCCATGTGATGCTCTGACTAGGTGGTAACATCCCACCACCTCTTGGCGGAATTGCGCAGCATGTAAGTCGCGAGCTTGACCCTCCGCCCTGGAGGCATCTCAAGATGCTTGAAAATAGTCTGTATCGATCCTAGCCAAGAATCTGCAGCCTGTGGTCCTCCATCCCCTAAAAACATCGGCGGATGCTACTGCTGGAAGATATGAGTAAGTTCATCCATAGATGTGGCAGCCGGCAGTGCTCTTTTAAAGGTTTGCATGAACCGCATAAAGCCTTCACGGAACTGCGCCTTCGCACCTGTGTCTAGTATAACGGATGGTGCCGCATCTGGCTCTACTGGAGGATCAACTAGTAGCCCATGGCCCGCCATATCTGGAGTATACTTGTTGCCTCTCTCCTGGCGAACAACACGGGGTCATCTAGGCGGCATGAAACTACAAGGTCAAAAGCATGCTTCAGATTCAAGATTTATCAAGACTGAAAATGAAGGAACCACAAGGGAACAATAGGAACAAGGCCTTTCAAAATTTTCAAAACAAGACTACACGGTGTGTACATGACTTCCCTTCCCCTTCCCGAATCCTTGCACACGGCCTCCGTTCAAAAAAAACTACATGGTGTGTATGGTGTTATTTTCCAACTACCCATGTCATTTGTGACACGGCCGACTACTCGTCTTGACACTACACAACATGTTACACCCGCACATAGTGTGCACTTCACCCTGTTTCTCAGCCACACAGCTAACACCACACAGTCTGTCCTTGGACACGACTACACGGCGTGCCCCACAGGTACATGGCGTGTACAAGGAGAGGTGACACTAACCCTTGTTGTTAGTTACACAGATGGACTCTGGATCAAAACTACACGGCGTGTACATCATGCACACGGTGTGTGTTACCCAAGTCTTCCCTACCCCGTGTCGCTTCCCACACGGTTTGTGACACGGGAAGAGACGACACGGAGTGTACTCAGAGTACACGGTGTGTACTTAAAAAGTTCATTTTTCTTCCCAAACAGAAGGCCATACATGGCGTGTTTAAAGATATTAGATGGCGTGTATACTGGGTTTTTGGACAGTATGCCTCAGAAACTTCCCCAGAACCCAGAAAATACTGAAAACCAACACCTAAGTGTCAAATTCTGACCTGTGAGGGCTCATACTCCCCACGAATCAAAGTTTGACATCTTATCTGTGTTATAACTAATAAAAAGTCAATGATCCACCAAATTCCGGTCAATGGGGGACCATACTCCCCAAAAACCAATGTTTGGGGTCCATTCTATAACATAATAAAATAAAATTACCCTATCACATAGCAGGTATTTTATCAAAGCAGCTATCACAATAGAATTATTTTCTAGCACAACAACATGCAATTTTAATGCACCTACATGGCATAAAACTATACATGGCATGTGATTTCTAGCATGTGCCTATATGATGCATGAGATGGAATACTCTTATCTCATCGGGTTGCGACTAAATAGAACCCATTAATAAAACATAAACAGCACAATCCAAGTGCGTCACCCCACGGTGAAAGCATAGAAACAATAAAATATGAAAAAGAAAAAGAATTCCAAAATATGAGGTAGACTGGCTTTTCCCTGTACACTGGTTAGCTATGCCCGGGCACAACTTATTACCTACTACCATTTATCCTATCCCTGACTACAGCTCCAAATAGTAAGTTAAAGAAAAGAACCGCCTCTGATACCACTTTGTAACATCCCAGACCCGAGTTCCACGCAACGGGTGCCCCAAACCCGGTTCGCCACATGACCTCAAGCGCATTTCCCCAAATGCCAGAGGCTGCCGACTAGTAGAAAGGGCTCAGGTCTGATAGTGTGGAAACTATGCCCTCATTTTTCAAAGTGTAGTGTAGCCGAATTTAAATAAAACATACAACAAACAGTGGAAGTAGTAAACCATACATAACTGCAATAAAAAACTGCAATGGACACAACCAACCGTATATAAGTAGCGATGCAACATTCCTCAATTCTAAGAAAATGGCCAGAACATGTTACATGATCAATACAATACAACTGAAGTACAAGTACATAAAATCAAAATAGAACAGCCCGCAGCATCATGAGCCAATGCTCGGTCCCATTCTCTCCTACACCCCAGTAGAAATCAAGTACCTATATAAGGACCCTTGCCCTTATCTAAACCTGCAGAAACGTAATCTGTTTGGGCCGAAA
Source organism: Viscum album (assembly GCA_963277665.1). Lineage (NCBI taxonomy): Eukaryota > Viridiplantae > Streptophyta > Magnoliopsida > Santalales > Viscaceae > Viscum > Viscum album. The sequence goes on along the minus strand of OY728163.1, from coordinate 1,058,835,660 downwards.
AGCATGGCCCAAATAGGGTGTGAGAAATATATCTCAGTAGGAACCCAGCAAAGGCTCGTGCCCAACTGTCTATAAACATGAAATAACAGTGTGCAGTGGTAAAATGCAATAAACTAAGCAGTACTGAAAAGTAACTAACTTAACCAGTTATATTTCCATTTTAATTATTCATTTAACCATTTAATTTAGTAACATTTTGTGCTCAATAGCACCAAGCCCTCAGGCCAACCAAAACCTTGCCCTCGGGCTAATATAGTAAACCACGCCCTCAGGATTGCCTTCAGGATATATAGAATCTCGCCCTCAGGCCTTTCCCTTAGGTGAAATAGAATCTCTCCTGCAGGCCAAACTGAAACAAACCCTCGGGTGAACGGAATCTTTCCCTTAGGCCTTGCCCTCAGGAGGAATAGTAACCTTTCCCTCGTGCTATACAAACCACGCCCTCGGGCTAATATAATAAAACCATGCCATTATGCTAATATAACCAGGCCGAGCCCAACACATAAACATGCAATTTATACAATTTCTCTCAAGGAAAAAGTAATGCATAAAGGAAACATGGCATACCCTCAGGTATCCTGGCCAAATGGCTAAATAGAGGAACGCACCCTCGGGGTGGTCCTCGATCCATGAAATGAACCCAACCAGAATTTTATTATCATCATTAAATACCTAATCAATTCTAGTTGTTTAATATAGCAACGGCCTCAGCCACACAACACCCGAACATGGGTTCATGGAACAAAATGCACAAAACACACGACAGTTGGAAAAAATTAACACCAATCCACCTACCTTATATGTCAACAAGAAGTATACGCAAATGCTGATTCCAGGAACGCCCAAGAACAGCATAGATATGAGGTAAGAAAACTTTCATTCAACTTCAAATTACTCCTGTTAGGGAAATAATTGGTAAGAAACACGCTAGGAGAAGAGAGAGCTTACCCGCACGGTTCCAATGTGATTGACAGAAGTGAGATCAGATTCTCGGTGCTTGATCGGTTGATCCACGAAGATCCGACCTTCCTCCCGAGCTCCTTCCTTCGGTTCTAAGCAAATACTGTGAACAGGGTTGGCTACTGCCCGTTTTAAAAGAAAACAACAAAGTACACAGCATGTACTTCCAAGTACACAGCGTGTGCTTCCTTCATTTATCAGTTCCTCTGGCGGCATTGCCACACTGTTCATCCGTCGACATGAGTACACGGCATGTACTCCCGACTACACGGCGTGTACTGCCGCCTAGCTCGCAGCTGCTCCACCGCCTTACTGTTTTGGCCTGCCGGCTGACTACACGGTGTGTAAAGGACCACTACACAGCGTGTAGTCGGTTCCTACACCCTTCATCCCCGGTATGGCCACACGCCCCGTGTACCCATCCCACACGGCCAAAAGTACACGGTGTGTGGACAAAGTACACGGCCTTTACTTTCCTAAATTTACAATTTTTCCCCATTTTCCATATTTTCTTAAAAACACTTACGGAAAAGAGAAAAGAAGAAGCTCGTACATCAAAATAAGAACCGGGTTCTTACAAATGATTAGGTATTAAAATATAAAAGTTAATTAATAAATTAAATAATTTATAATTTTTTATTATATAGGGGATTAAGAATGTATGTGACGGGTTAGACTTGGTTTAAAGGACACTTTTCCTTAAAAATTCATTTTAAATTTTTCAAGATTTATTTTCAAAATATTTTTCTTCAATGTTCTTGTTCAAAAAATTATATTTTTGGTGTATTTATATATACATGAATGAATTATAAAGGAGATTTTATGTAAATTTTTACTTCTTGTAAATGGTTTAAAAATAGAAACTTTTTTTATATTTTATATGGAATATTTTAAGAAATAATAAAAAAAATGAATATTCTATTTTAATATATACAACATCAATGGTTTTTACCACTTTCATAACCATTATTTGTTGGTTGTATTCATTTGTAATATTTAATTTTTTTATTTAATGAAATACAATCCTTCCCTTTATTTTGGGTATTTTCAAAAAGTTTTTTTCAATGGAATATATATTTCAATATCCAAAAATGTTTTTCTTATGGGTGAAAATAATATTTTTATGAAGTTGAAATCTTTAATGTGTTAAGATTTTGTTATGGTTATTGGGTATTTTTGATGATGATGGGTGAGCCCAACATAGCTCATGATAATGGATGATCCTAATATAGATCATGATAATGGGTGAGCCTCTTATAGATTTTCAATGCATTGGGTAAAGGGGAAGAGTTAACCAGTTAGGTTTCTACTAATATATTCTTGGAATTTTTTGGGTAGGTTATTCAATTCGAAAGATTCGTAGTAAAAGTGATATGGAAATGATGACATGTGTTACCTACATTATTTATCTATGATTACTATGGGTTTTTACATTAATATTATGAATTTAAAAGGTAAGATAATGAGATTATTTTTTTAAGGTATATTTATGCTACCTCTTAAGGGTCAAATGTATACCTTTGTGATAAAGGTTTTCATGATTTTTTCATGATTTCAAAGAAACCATTATGAGTTTTAATTTTCCTTTAATATTTAATATAAAATGTTTTATAAGAATATTTGTGTGGTGATGTAGATTTATTTGGAAAGAAATTTTTTTATTTTGAGCGAAAATATTATTTTGAAAAACTAAATATTTTTTATGAGTAATAATAGACATACATGTTTATTTTTTTTCTTTTTATATGTCAGTTAATAAGCTTTCAGTGATCATAAGAAATTTTGAAAGGTTTTAATGGGGTTTAAAGGGTGAATATGGACAAAGATTCGGTCAAGATGATAATTTTGAAGATATGTTATGGAAAAAAAACTTTTTATATAATAAAAGTTTTATATTGTGCGAAAAATGAATATTTTATGGAATTATCCACTTAGTAATGTAATATTTATTTATATATAGGTGATGAACAAATTCTCTAAAACTATAAACAATGATGATACTCAAAAATATAAAAGAGTGAATTATTGACTTAAAACTCAATATTATGTAAAGTTTAAGGTCTGGACATTAAATGTTTTATTATGAAATATTCCATACAGTATATCAAACAAAAATATTGTCTACTACCCTTAGGTTTTTAGGTCTAGTAATGTAAGAAATTATAAATTTTGGTAAAAAATATGATTAATTTGATTAGTAATTATAGAATTTGAATTTGATAAATATATAGAAACATATACATACTTGATATCATATAATTGATAAATTTTAAAGAAGAAATAATTCATATAATATCCAGAAATTCCATAATGAAAAAAAATAATAGTAGACATGGTTTTACAATTATAACAATGAAAAAAATAATACTTATAAATATATGTATTTTATTTATTGATTCTAATTCAAATTTTATAAATTTATTTCCTTTAAAATTATCAAGTATTTTGTTAAGGTAATATTCTCCTTTAGTAAACCCAATAGAAACCAATTTCAAAGAATCAAATTTAACTAATAAATAATTAATCCATCCATTAAACAAGGAACAATAATATTCATCTTTATAAAGTTTGGTATTTAATTCTAAAATATTTTAGACAAAACATATTTTTCAATAATAATCAAATCAAAATATTTTCTGATATTTCTATGTTATTTCAATAAATCATTATATTTATCTTAAATAATGAAACAATACTCATTATGTTCATCAAAATAATAATTTTTTTATTCATAAATATATTTTACCTCTTTATTTTGATCCATAAGAGACATATTTGTATTTTGATTAAAATTATCAACTTCAGAATTATAATTAGATTCATCACTAGAATCCTTAGAAAAAATCTGATTAGGTTTCATAGTTTTTTTCATTCCTCTTATAATTTGGTTTTTTAGGTTTCCTTTCAGATTTGAGTAGAACGAAGTCTTGTCTAAGTAATCCATTTTTATTTCATTCATATCATCTAACCTATTTAAATGTTTCATCATTATTATTAAATATTTTATAGAATCCCATTATCCTCTTGTATAAACTATTTAATCTTTTATTAATTTCTATAAATTCATTATTGGAATCCAAACTACTAGATTATTCATCAAACAGATTATTTTTATTTAAATTATATCTTATCCTTTAAATTATAGATATTACTTGAAAAAATTTCATTCTTGACTAAATCATGGTCATCAACTTATTCATGCATATCAGCTTCATAAAAAATTAGTTTCCTAATAAAATTCTTTATTTTTATATCATTAAAAACTATAGATTATATAAGTGAAGAATTAATTCCACTCTATATATTAAGTGGAATTATAATAACATTAAAATATTGATCTAGTTTTGGTGTAGTAGTGCCTAAGGAAAAAACATTATTCCTTATCTCAGTGAGTCTTTCATTTATTTGGGTAACACTTTCTCTATTAGAAATATTTAAAGTGTAAAATTTTATATTTACAATGTTAAACCTTAATTTCATTCCATTGTTAGTCCCTTCATAGGTAATAGTAGTAGTATCCCGCATAAAATAGGATGTAAAATAATTAAAAACTCTATTTAACTCATCTAATCCAAATCCAGAGACGATAGCTTTCATATACTTTGAAATTAAATCATAATCTGCTTCTTGAGTAGCACTCCATGACTCTGGTTTACTAATAGAAATCATATAGGATTTCACCACCCTAATGTAAACTATCAAACTAATATTATTAAAATAGATAATCATTCTAGGTTCCATAAATTATAATTGTCACCATTGAAATTTATGGATTTATGAATTTATATGGCTTCTCTAAGATTAGAAATAATAATTTTCTTTTTCTAGTTGGATCTTCATCACTCTCTTATTAATCATTAAAATATAAAACTTCAAAGAGCATACTCGATACAAATTTTTTTCTTATAAAGGTTAATGGTAAATACTCAATAGGTGGGTGAATTGGGACCTTAAGAAACATCACCAAATTTAATCTTCCTTGTTTAATAATATTATATATAGTCTTTATCTTTTAAATATAATATGCCATAAAAATTAAAGTAAAGTAAATATTGGGACCTGAAATATTTTATAGTTGTTCAGGGCTATAATAATTTCCCCTAGTCTACTCCAAGAACACCCAATATTTGATTGATGGTTTTATTCAGATCATTTTCCCTAAGGATCTCATAGTTTAGTGAAATAAATTAACACATTATATAATAATGCTTTTACTAGGGTGCCTCCCAAATGAGTACATGAAGTTTTCACTTAACTCCACAGTTACATATAATAATCATGAAACTTTATCCAGGGATGGGTACAAGAATATTACACTTATAATATAAATTTATGATGTGTATAAATAGAAAAATATCTTCAAAACATAGTTTATAATGACCTTTAACTTAAAAAACACATAATTACATGATTTTTAAAAAGGGTTACACTTCCTTACATTTAGATGATCATTTTGGTTTATAGTATTAGAGAATTATGAAAACTCTTACATATTAAATACTTTCAAGGCATAGTGTGAACTTCCACTAAAATTAGTTTTCCAAAAAAATAGGGATCTTAACATGTAATTTGTGCTTTATCCATGACACACTTGCTTCATTAAAGGTGGATTTCCCTTATTCAGAGAAAGAATTCATAATAGTTCCAACCCATCCTTAAAACCTATAATTTTTTTTTAAAAAACATGGGATGATAAAAAAAAGCTCCTTAAGGGTCAAAAAATAATAAAAACTTGTTATTCCAATTGTAAAACTAATAAATCCATAATATATTTTTCCTTTTTCATAATAAAAATTTTAGTCCAAATATATATTTATTTTCCGTGAAAAAAAACAAAATTACTAAATAGATTTTATAAAACATTTCATATAAAATCATAAATTGAAAATAATAAATATAATATTTTCTTGGAAAACATGAAAATTCATAAATACATTTCCTTCAAAATCAATCCTTTCACTCTTTTTAAAATGGTCATAAAGTTTACTTAAAAACATATTCTCATTTTCTTACCATTTAAAATTTAAATATTTCATTTAAAAATAATTTCAATAATATATTGTAGGTGCCTTGGTGAATTATACTTATAATAAACCTTTCAAAAACTCTTATAATGTATTCACTAAATCAGATAATTCCTAAATCTCTTAGGAGTAACCTATCATTAGTAAACTTTATCACTTTACTCAATGCATTGGAGATTTATATCAGGCTCATCCATCATCAGAGTTATATCGAGCTCACCCATCATTAATATAAAATATCAAAGAAACATATTATGAATAAAACACATATATCATTAAATTTAGTGAAGAAATACATTTTAATTTGAATGTAATCTTATAAGAAATAACACTTTCAATTATCCCATAAATATAAGAAAACATTTTAATTTCCTTAAAAAATGTAAAACAAAAAAAAATCATACAATATCAAGAGAAAATTTTTCTTTAAAAATAACCTTGAAATTTTACAAAGGAATATTAAAAAAAATAATTTTTATTATAATTGAATGGTTGTTAAATCCTTATAAGTTAAAAAACATTATTTTTCACTTATATAAAAAGTTTAAAATAACCTTTATGGAAAATATTTAAAAGTTTCACTTTTAATACTTTTAAAATAAAGTGAAAATGGTTTAAAAATGCATTTAACAAATTTTTAATCATAAATAATAACATTCTTGAAAACATTTAAAATAACCTTGACATGGAATAAAAATAGTTGCAAGGAAAACTTTAAAATAATATTTTTATAAGAAATTCCCTTACCTCGAATACCGAATCCTATCGTTCATATGTATACACTCATGATTAATAAAATTATATTATTTTTATACTTTAATAATAAAATTTTCATTTTAATTACATTATAATCATTTCCTATATTATATTTGTTACCAATTTTATTTGGTAATAGAAATGGTTAAGTTCACATTGGACATTTTGAGGATGTTCGATTAATAAGTCAAAAATGATATGTGTAAGTTGACTAATTTCAAAAGGATCATGGTTCTATAATCTCCATAACATTAATAATGAAAAATTTATTATATTAATATATTAAAAACATTTTTATAACCATCCAAGTAAGTTTGACATGAAAAAAGAAATACATCGTATCATGGAGGCGTTATTATGCATGTACACATGAGTGAAGTTTCTATTTTCCTATTAGATGAAAATAAGTAAGGAATATAATATATTAATTTTATATAATCATATTTATTTTATAAATTTTATATTTATTCATTAGTTTTATCCTTATGACCAACAATATGATGTGGTAATGAAAAATGAATCACATTGCTTCTTGGAGGTGGTATTCAACATGTACGCAAAACCGACATTTTCAATTTCCAATATATATAAAGGGTAAAAAGTTAAGTAATATATTATCTTTATATATTAAAAATAATTTCATAAAAATATTATATATTCACTAGTTATATCTTTATAACTATTCATGTGAGGTAGTGAAGGAAAATGAAATATAATGTTTTGTGGAGGTGGTAGTCCACAAGTGCGCACAAGTGATGTTTTCATTTCCCATAGTATTGAAAACGATAATAAAAAAAGTTTTCCCACAAAATAATAATATTTAAATATATTTAAGATACATATGTTATCATTTCACCATGTTTTTATAAAATTTCAAAGTGGTGTAAGAAGAAATATACATGAAATCATCTAGTTAATAGTTATACCTCTTCTTTGAGAAATCTACATTGGCTTACACCTTAATCCTTATAGGATGGTATTTCGCTGAGATAAAAACATTAAGAAATGGGTAGGTATTTTGGGAAGTTATTTGGTTAGATATTATTTGATATAAATGGATTGATAGGTGTGATTAATAGAGGATAGGTGGTTCCCATTTATAAGTGAGGGGAGTGGCACACTTCTAAATACTTTAAATTTTAAATATAATAAATTTATTTATCATGGTCAAGTTTCACCAAATTTAAAATTTTAAATGAAAATATAGTTTAAATTTTAAATAAATTCAAATAATAAAATTTAGAAAAAAAAAATTATAGATATTTGATGCCTTACCTCTTATTTTAATACCCCTGTTAATAATTTAAACTATTACTAGGTTCTTAATCTTTTAGAATGATAACTATTCATTATAACCGAAAATGAAATTTAACACATTACCAAATTTGAAAATCCTAATTCCAAATATGAAATAATTTTTTTAAGATTCAATTTTTATAAGTTTCAAATGTTTATTTCAATAAATGTTCACAAAACGCAATGAAAAATGGTTTTTTTGAAAATTGTTTTTTTATGAATAAAAATAATTTTAAAATAAAATAAAATATAATACTAATTACTATAGAATTATTTGGACTAATTTTATTCAAATTTTACTAATTTAAATTTAAAAAAATCCACAATTTAATTTCAATTTTTAAAATACATGAAAATAAATGACAGTTTTAATGAAAATCAGTATTTTTAACTATTCACCTATAAATAAATCATTTTAGAGAAATCCCAAGAATTTATCATAATATTTTTTTACATGATTATTATAAAAAATATTTTAATTCTATAAATTAAAATTTCTAATAGTGTCATAAATTAATCATAATATCCATCCGTAAAATTCAATAAAAATCATTTTTGAAGAAAATGTATTTTTGAATTATAAAATGAATTTACATTTACTCCTAATGAGATCTCCAACGTTAAATGAATTTTATTTTAATAAATATATGATCTATAAATTTTATTAAAATCATTCATCTATATTTATTAACTTAATTTACATTGATAAAATTTCATTTCGCACATAAATAATTTTTCTAAAAATATATCTTTTAATCATATATGATCTTATATAAAATTTATTTCTTATTTCCTATGTATTAATCAGTTTATTTTTATTAAAGAAAAAATCACTGAATATATTTAATAATGTTTTCAATCATTTTCATACCCTCCAAACCAATAGGTAGATTATAATGTTCATATTTAAATAATAGTATTTTAATAGTATATCATAGTTTTTTAATATCGTTATTTCATGTGAAATATAGAATGAAACGCAGTATTATTTTTAAACTAAAATCATAGGGTGTTACATTCGCCCATAAATAATTTTCATCCTTATACTTTTAATTTTATTCTATCAAAATGAATTTATCATAACATAGTAATGAAATATGATGTAGACTTTATCATGAACTTTAATTTCTAGCTAAAAACAAGGAAAGTTATAATTTTATAAATGAATATACCTCAATAAGACTCCTACTTGCAAATAAGTTTCTAAAATTTCACCATGACAGTTGAGTGTTCCTTTATTTATAAGAATCAAAAGATTTTTTAAATTATTTTACCATCGATATATAGATTTTAATAAAATATAAGTACTTGATTTCATTATAAATCATTAGTGTAATTTCATGTTCCATTTGTTCTTCGATCATTTTCCACTTCTATCTCATATATTATTTTGGAAATTTTTTTTGTAATAAACCTTAATATATCTATGATGGTATTTTGGTGATTATATAACCTTTAGAACATGGGGAGGAGAGTTGGAAAGGGATTTTGGTACAACTATTTAGAGATAAATGGATCAATATGTGTAATTAAGAGAGTTGAGGGGTTTCCCTTTTATAAGTGAGGGTAATGTGACACCCTAAGAAGTAACTTTATTACATTTGATCTTGGGTTTGATTTCTACCTTGGGTTCTAGGTGTCCTAAGCATGAAATTTCGAGTTTTTTATCTATTCCATGGCCACACAATTAGTTTCATGGTTTTGGAAACAATTCATTGGAAACCATGCACCATATATTGTCTCTGATATAGGAAATCACATAGTCTTCTCATGGTCTATTAAACCCTATGAGACAACAGTGTGACCTAGGTTGTTCTTGGGAAATTACGACCACATGATCGATTCATGGTTTTGTAAAAAGATTGAGATATCTATGTGAATTGATCAGGTTGGGGTATTTTTATAATTTAAGATTCTTTTTAATTGGGGAATATTTTATTCCCCCCCCATTCAATCTCCCATGACCTAGGTGCCTCTCAATAATTTTTTTCTTCATCCCAGTCTCTTTCAAGGTGTATTAGAGAATATCATGGTTGTTTCTTCATCTTAATCAAGTGGCAAGGGATTCTCCTCAATTATTCTATTAGTTTCTTCTATATTATCATATTTTCCTCTAACATTAATGTCTGTGTTGGTAGATTTTTAGGGTCAAAGTTATGTTAAAATTATGTTTTTGTTTTTTAAAGGTTGTGATTCATCCCTTAAGGTTGATTTTATTGAATTTATTGACGGTGTCATGATTCCACTACTTGAGGTAGTTTTTTCCATTAAATTTCCTATTATAAAAGAGTTCTTTGATTTCTTATAGTTAAAAAGGTGTTCTTGAACTAAATTAATGATATATGAGATACCTAGTTTTAGGTTATCAATGGTTTTCCATGTTATTTTTTCCTTTATAAAAATTAGTGGAATACTTGGTTCAATGAAACTTTTTTTAAATGGAATTTTATGCATTCATGGTATTTGATAAAATTACATTGATAGTTTTATATAATAAAAACAACTATTTCATGGTTTTTTAGACCAATTTATATTTTTTAAATAAAAAAAATATTGTTTTAAATGGGTACATCTAATTCTAGGTTGTTATTTTGTTTTAATAGAAGACTCTATGTTTATAATGGGTGTCCTTGATTTTATAAAAATAGGGTAATATTGTTTTAAAGTAGTTTTCTTATTTAAATAATATTTTTAGTGTGTTTTAAGAACTTACCATATTTTTAAAAAGGTGTGTGTGTTCTCTTGGATTGTTTTTCTTGGAATGAATACTTCAATTTCTTGAGTATATTGTTGATTCATTCTTCTTATGTGATTTTTAGAATTTACCTTATTTTAAAGTTTATTTTGAAAGGGAATTTCCAAAGTTATATTTTTTGGCTGTTCTTTGGTGTTATGTATGATTTCCCTTAGTTTTAATTTATATGCAAAATGGTTATGAAAAGGTATTTCCAAAACATGTAATCATTTGGTATAAAGAGAAAAAATGTTTGGCACTCTATTTTATTCTCTTTTTTTGTCCTGTTTTTATACCCTATTTGCTCCAATTATCACCATTATTTTATTATTTTAATTATATATTGATGTTTATAATAATTATGATTCATGTTTCTATGCTTTTTTTGGGCTCATTATAGAATGGGGTGTGTGATGGAGGTGGGATTATTATTTAATTGTTATGTCATTGTGCCTTAGGGAAATGTGTGTGTCACATTATGATGATAGATTGAAAATAATCACCTCATTTTTCTATGACATGAGTAACCTAGAATTATAATTGGAAAATTTAGGGATGTTACCTTACTATTTTATTTTCACACCCTAGATAGTAACCCCTAATTAAATATAACACTTCTCTAAGGGGTGTGCCACAAATGAGGCTATTGAGAGAGCGAATCAGGTGATGAGTTGTGTGACCGTTAACCTACCATTAGTTAGTTTCACCTTTTCACATTGAGAAACTCACTCCATTAGTTTATATGGTGTTTCCTCATGGGTTATACATTATGTTATGGTTATTATTATTTTCTGGAATATGAGTTTCCCATTTCTTGATATATATCAGCGTTGATCCTTTATAATCTATCTTCATGGGAGTGAGGCATTCCTTGTGTGTTTTTAGACATTTTTTATGAATCTGTATGGATTTACATTTCATTTTCCTTTCCCTTGATTATAACCATGTTGATTGTGTGTGCATGTGTGTGTTGATTTTGGGAAAGGGAAAAGTGTGTTTAGTTTACATGAAAGCCTAAGAAAAGTGTTTCCATTAAGAATTATTTTTAAAACTATATATGGGTTTAGTTTCAAAGGAAAAGATTTTAATTGGAAATACAAATTTTATATTTATTATTTTTGAAATGAAAGATGTTTTGTTTTGTGAAAAGGTAAGTGGTTGGTTTTAGAAAAATTACATTACCTTGTTAATTCTTTTTTAAGGAAGGTTTTATAAATGTAATTTTTTTTAAATGATATGAGATATGGTATGTTTTTTTATAAATAAAATGAATACCTATTTCATTACGTTTTATTTCCAAACTAGAAAATATGGTTTCTTTATAAAGTTAATGTAATTGACTCATGGTGGTATCCCACTTGGCTACAGATCACACCCTATATACTCATGTTGGGTGGTATATAGTCTCATTGTTTTCATTTTGTTTTTAATTTATGACTTAAAGTTGGGATTTTTACATCTATATATTGTAAAGAATGTTTTCTTTAGTTATGGTGGTGACTTGGGAGTCACATATAGATATTGGGGTTGTAACCTAGTTTGGTTTGAAGATTTTTAGGTCAGGTAGTGTATTGGACTCTTCGGCCACAATATTTATTTTAAATTTAGTTTTGATTTCTTATTTTGAATATGTAAAAGTTTTAAAAAAATTATTTCATTTATGGGAAACTTTTTATAAAATTATAGTTTATTCCTTATGCTTATTCCTTATTTAGTTTTCTTTACTTTTGTATTCAATTTTTTATTTTGGTATGGTCATCTAATTTATGGATACCTCATGTCAGATTCCCAATTGGAATCATTTTAATCCTAGTTTAAATGAGGGTAAAATTGTTCTCATCCTTTTTATTATGATACCATATTTCTCATAACTATCCCAGGATAATCAGGAACATGTCTCAATACTTTTTTTAGAATTTCTTATGTGATATTTGAGATTAGACTAGGTTGGTTTACTATAGAATTGTATTAGATCTCTCTTTTTATTTGGAGGTTGATCATAGACTAGAGATAGGACCATTAGATATTGAGTGGTGAGCGTAGAAGAGTGCTTGGCCATCTCTTCCTCTTGATATACTTTTAGTTTCTACGGGTGTTCAAGTGTTTTATTTTGAACTTTATTTATTTATATTTTATTTTTCTTGAGATATTTTTATGTGGTGTACTGTTACTCTGAGTTATAGGAAGATCTTGGGAAAATCATTTTTCTGAGTGAAACTGGAGGAATTCTAGGGGTTTATGGTTAGGGTGAACTATATTTAAAACTATATATAGCTTATGAAAATTGTTCTTGATAATTAGAGTTACACTCACATTGTTGGCATATGGAATCAAATACTATATGTCCAAACTGTGCACAGTGGATAAAGTTGTAATTTTTTTCATCCTTTGATGTTTTGAGCCTCTCTTTTGTTTTATGGGGCATGTTTATAAATGTTTAATAAAGTATTTATATAATTTGGAGGCAGCTTAAGAATTTCAAAAGTACCATTCTTTTCTTTAGTATTTAATCGTGCTTGAAAATTATGTTTGGTGTTCATATGTTTCTTTACTGAAAATAAATTTAAACCCTATAAAAAATTATTTTCATGGATAAATTCTTTATAATAATTTTCAATGAAATAATTTCATGAGTTTTAAGTGGTTAAATTATTGAAATGACTTGGTGTGTGTGGTTTAAAGGGAAATTGGTTTTTTTAATGACTTCCTCCTTTCATGGGGTTTATTTTTTTAAATATGGACCCATTTTGTGTTTCAAAGTGGAAAAAATTCCAAGTTTTTCATTTTTTAAATGATCTTCCAAAGATTATTTTGAAATATATTTTTTTTATTTGATCTCTTTTGTCCCATATATGGAAATTTTTGTGGATATGATTCAATGTTGTGTTTTCTGATGTTTTAGAATGTCACTCCCAAAAAAGAGTCATAAAATATAGAGGGAAATATCTCAAATAGTTATCCTAGTGATCCAAAATTAGTTTTTCTAGTCTGAAAACCTTCCCAAAATCATGATGGAGTGGTATAACCTAGATTATTTTGGATTTTGGATCACTTAATAGATTTCTAAATCATCACCCACTAGTGTTTAGTTGTAATCAAGGATATCATGGGAATACAATTGTCTATCTAATATCAAATAGATATTTAACTCTCTAAGAACTCTAGATTACTCAAGGGTGAGGTGCAATATTCCTTTGTTTAAAGGTTTGGGTTTGAATTGGTGGAGGTACATTATTTATGAACAACCATTTGAAGTGTTGTATTAGGGAATTTACCAATCATACTCTTTCCAATATTTTTATCCTGATGTTGTATGGATTTCAAAGTAGATTTAATTCTTGAGTATCCTCTAGGGTGATTAGTTAGTGAAATATTATGTGGAATAGTTATCTGGATTGGTTCCTTTCCTTATCGAGTTAGTTTTTGATGATTCAAAGAAGGATTAATTCTTTTCTAGAGTCCATAATCTAGATCTAAAATATGTAGTGTTTCAGTTTAGCCCCACTACCTTCATAGAAGTAGTGTGTACTATTATCTTTCTAGAGTAATTATCATTAAGGAAGTCTATGTAAAGTGATTTTGTGACCCCATCAAGTGTTGGAAATGGACTTTCAACAAGGAATAATAGATTTTTGTTATTATTGTGGGATGTCTGGGCATATTAAACCTTCTTATCTGATGGCTATAAGAGTCTATCATCAGCATGGATGTCTTGGTCACATTCAAAGGTTTTGTAAGTTGGATGGATTTCAGAAGAAGAAGAAGATGTCCCAAAATCATCTTTGATCTAAGTAGTGATCCATGGTTTTGTTTTCATATATAGATTCAGGAGAAATTTTTTTGGTTTTGGGAGTATCTTATTTTGTAATCCTCATTTTTTAGACATTTTTTTATCTTTTATAAACCTCATTTCTATTTTTTAATGGGTAAAACAGCTTTTTGATCATGTTCATATATTTTAGTTGTGCAACCATCATTGTTTTCTTACTTGTTCTTTCTTGTTCATAGAATTTACCATAATTTGAAGTTCTATGAATGACATGGGAATGCATGAAGTATGGGATGTGGTACTAAGAATTATCTTTTGGCTATTAGGTATGCTATTAGAGTTATTAAGATGGACTCATCTTTTGTAATTTCCATTAGAAGGAATTCTTCATATTGACCCTAATTTATCCTCTATGCAGTATCTTGACATGAATTCATAGCCATGTTACCCATAGTTGAATCATGTTCATGTTTGGGACATTCCTCTCATTTTAGTAGAGTGTGTTGTTTTGCTGTTTAGGCTTGGTGTTTTTTTAGATGTTCTCTTGTATGTGAATAGTTGGTGTTTCTCCATTTTATTTCAATTTTAAATAGTGATCAGACCTTCAATCATTCCTTGTGTGTTTCCCTTACTCTTATAGATTTTCCTTTGAAATTTTTTTTGGTTGGTATGTGACATTGTTTCTTGATCTTGTGACCTCAATTGTTTTAAATCTATTGTTTTTTTTCTTTGGTCTAGTTTGAGACACAAAATGAACTATGGGTTTTGGGTTGTGTTTCTAAATTTAAAATAGACCATGAATATGGTCTTCCCAACATTTTTTTTTTTGTGTGAGGAATATAGTCTTAGGATTCTTGGTGATTCTATTATTGGTAAACTTATAGTTTTTATAGTTTTATGAAGAGACAGGATGTTTGGTTCCCATGTATATGGCTCACTATTTGAGAGTTTTCTCTTGAGTAGGACCCTTCTTTTTGTGAGTTGATCTTGACTATTTTTTAATGTGTATTATCTAATACTTTATTGGGGTGGAATTTTTAGAGAAAGAAATTGTAATAGTGGGGAGAATTATGAAACCCTAAAATGTCATTTTCTTTTAATCTTGTGGTTTATTTCTCTCTTGGGTTCAGGGTGTCTCGAGCATGAGATTTTGGGTTTTTTGATATTTTCTAGGAGACATGTTTAGGTTCATGATTTGGTAAACCATGTAGTGGAAACCATGTTCTATATAGAGTTTTTTATAGAGGATATCACATAGTATACACATGGTCTGGTAAATCTTGTGAGACAACTATACAATCTGGGTAGTTTCAAGGTAGTTGTGACTGAATGGTCTGCACATAGTTTGGTAAATCATGAAATATAACCATATAACCTACTTAGGTTGGGTTAATTTTATCATTTCAACTTCTTATAATTAGGGATCTTCTATTCCACCCCAATTTGATCAAACACATCCTAGGTTCCTATTAACTATCCTTCTTTCTCCTCTCAATTTCCTTTAAGGTGTATTCGAGTTTTTATTAGGTGTTTCTTCATTTGGATCAAGAGGTAAGGTTGTATCCTATCTTTTTATCTTATTTTATTATATTTTAAAATTTTCATATAACTTTAATAGCCATTTGGGTCAATTTTAGTTGTTAGGGTTGCGCTAAAATAGGGGATTTGGTTTTTTAATTTTGTAAATCATCCCTTAATGTTTATTTTTGTGGTTTCCATAAAAATAAAAATGTTTTCACCAATTGTGGTAGGTTTTTCTATTAAATTTTATTTTATCAAAGAGTTCATTGATTTATTGAGGTTTTAAAGGTGTTCTTTAACCAAATTAAAAATATATGTGATACCTAGTTTTGGGTTATCAAAGTTTTTCTCCTTTATTTTGGAAAAAATGGTATGAATTCTTGGTTCAATGGAACTTTGATTTTAAATGATTTTTTATATAATCAAAGCATTTGATAAAATTCCGTTGATAGTTTTATACAAGAAAAACATTTGGATCATGGTATTTTGACCAATTTGGTGTTGTAAAGTGTATTTCTCTCTATTTAAATGGTGTTATCCTATTCTAAGGGGTTATTATCTATTAAAATAAGATTCCATGTTTATAAAATATTTCATTAATTTTATAAAAATTGGTTCCCTTATTTAAAATAAATTTTATTTTTTAAAGAATAGTGTGTGAGTGTGTGAGTGTGTGAGTGTGTTTGTGTGTGTTTAAGGGATTTATTTATTTTGAAAATAGGTGTGTGTGTCCTATTGGGTTATTTTTTGGAAATAATCCTTTAATAATTTGAGTATGTTTTTTCATGATATTAGTTATTGTTTTTCTAAATTTACCATGTTTTAAATGTTATTTTTAAAGTGGACTTCCAATGTTTTTTTTAGTTATGCTTTGGTGTTATTTTTTATTTCCCTTCGATTTCATTTTGAATGCCAAATGGTTTTGAAAAACTATTTCCAAATAATGTAATATATATATATAAATACAAATAGAAGGGTTGGTCAGAACTTTATGTGATTCTATTAATTAGGCTGGTGTTTAAATTCTTGTTAATAACATTTTCACTCATTGATTATACTTGTGAGCATGTGTGGATGTTTATACGAATTATGAATAATGTTTCTATATTTGGGTTGGAATCATTGTGTAAGGGGGTGTTTGGTGGATATGGCATGATTATTTGATTACTATTTCATTGTGACATATGGTGGTGTGTGTTTCACATGATGATGATATCTTGATAATAATCATCTCATTTAGCCATGACTTGAGAAACCTTGGTTACAAAGTGGAAATTTTAGGGACATTTATTAGCTAGTTTATTTTTATACCCTGTCTAGTAAAGCATAGTTGTATGTAACATCTAGCTAGGGGGCCTTTCGCTAATGAGGCTAGTGTGAGAACGATTCAAGTGATGATTTTTGTAATCATTAACCTCTCAAGAGTTTGTTCCCCGTTTTAATGTCATGGAAATTTCTCTATTAGTCCCTAGGGTATTTTGTCATGGTATTTAATTTATGTCATACTTATTAGTATTTGTTGGTATATGAGTTTCCAATTTTATGATATATGCCTACTTCAAATCTTTATGATTGAGTGTCAAAGGATTGAGGCATTCTATGTTATTTGTTGTAATTTTGTTTGACTCTTTATAGATTTGAATTGTATTATGTTTTACCTTGATTATAATCATGTTGATTATATGTGTGTGTGTGTTTCGATTTTGGGGAAGGGAAATTTTGTTTGTTTTAAATGCAATCCACGGAAAAAAAAATCCTTTGAAAATGGTTTTTAAACTTCTACGTGGTTTTGGTTTCAAAGGGAAAGGTTTTAATCAAAAATAAAAGGGTTATCTTGATTATTTAAGAAATGCAAATTGTTTTTTTGGTAAAAAATATGTTTTTGGTTTTAAGAAAATGACATTACCTTTATAATTCATCTTTAAGGAATATTTAGTAAATGGAATTTTTATTTCTTGAAAAAAAATAAGATGTGATATATTTATTTTTTATATTTTATATTGAAAATGAAAACATATTTTATTATGTTTTATTTACAAACTATAAATCTTGGTTTCCTTATAAAATTAAGTAATGGACTCAAGGTGGTATCCTATTAGCCTATAGCTCATGCCATATATACTCGCATTGGTGGGTATGTAATCTTCATATTTTCCATATGATTCCAATTTATGAGATGAAAGTTGGATTGTTTCTGATCTTCATTAGGAAGTAGGTTTTTTTGGTTATGGTTGTGAATTGAGTGTCATACGTACATGTTGGGGTTGTATCCTGGTTTGGTTTGACTAGTTTTGGGTCATGGGGTGTATTGGCCTCTTACCCTACATTATTTTCAATTTAGTTTTGATTCCTTATTTTTAAAATATAAAAGTTTTATAAAAATTATTTCATTTATATAAAACTTTTGGAAACATCTTGGGTTATCAATTATTATTATTACATATTTGGATGTATTTAATTTAATTTACACTTATTGTTGTTTCATGTTTATATAATGTAAGGAGACCTTATATTGAATTTCTGGTTGGAATTTTTTTTCATCCTCATTTAAATGCTGGTGAAATAACTCCTATAAGATCTATTTTGATACCCTTATACATGTCTCCATCCTAATGAAATTGAAATCATGCCACAAGCATTGTGTAAAAATGGATCAAGTGAAATGTTAGGTCATCCTGAGTTGGATATCTATAAAAAGTGGTACTCTTGAAAATACTTTAAACATTTAAATATAATAAATGTCTTTCTCAAGGTCAAGTGGAACTAAATGTCCAAATTTC
This sequence comes from Viscum album, assembly GCA_963277665.1. NCBI lineage: Eukaryota > Viridiplantae > Streptophyta > Magnoliopsida > Santalales > Viscaceae > Viscum > Viscum album. The sequence goes on along the minus strand of OY728163.1, from coordinate 1,058,816,820 downwards.
AAATCCAATATAGGTTAAGGTTTAAATCCACTCAACCAATCAAATTTATCAAAATTTTAGAGATATTTAAGTCATCATCTCTTAGTTTAACCCCCTAACTCTTTTAACCTTTAATGGGGTGATAAAGTTTTACCATGGTAACTATTAATTATATCCCAAAATTAAATTTACCACATTACCAAATTTGAACCTTTTTATTTCAAATATTAAATCTATTTTTCAACATTAAATTTTTATAATTGGTAAAAAATAGAATTGGATTTTTAAAATACTTGAAAATTAATGATAGTTTTAACAAAAATTGGTATTTTTCACTATTTAATAAAAAATCATTCTATTCCAAAAAATCTAAAAAAAAATATAATTGATTATTTTGAAATGTTTATTAAAAAATTATGTCAATTTTTCAAATTTAATTTCTATAATTCATTTAAATCAATCATAATATATGCATACATAATGTAATAAAAACTATTTTTAAATAAAATGTGCTTTTAAAGTATAAAATTAATTTAAACTTACTCATTATATAATAAACACCATTATATGGGTACTATTTTATTAAATATATGATCAATACATTTTATTAAAATCATTAATTTATAAATATTATCTTAATTTACATTCATAAAAATACACTACACATATAACTCAATTTTCTAAAAAGTAACTCCTCTGATCACATATAACAGTATTTAAAATTTATTTCTTGTTTCCTAGGAATTAATAAATACATTTTTATTAAAGAAAAATTCCCTTAATATATTTCATAATGTAGTTACTCATGTTCATACCTTCCAGACCAATAGCTAAGTTATAACTGCCATATTTAAATAATAATATCTTAATAGTATATCGCAGTTCATTTTATGTTGGTATTTCATGTGATGAAAAAAATTGAACATAGTATTATTTTTAAACTAAAATCTCAGGGTGTTACAAATTTTATCTAAAAATGATAAACGAGTCTTCCCATATGGAATGAATGAAACTTCATAGTGCATCTTTAAAAAAGTCTTTGTTAATATCTTTAATAAATTACAACAGTAATCTTCTTTCTTACTTCTTTTTTCTCTATATTTTTCTTTTATATATTTTCATCGTAAAATGTGAAATAGCTTATAGTAGAAAATAATAATAAAAGGAATAGCTTATTTTCCTTACTATTAGTTCTGTTTTCAAATTATCATGTATTCATATCATCAATCATCCTAGAAAACATGTATAATTTTTATCCAAATATTGGAGATGTAATAAAACAATATTAAATGGTTATTCTTAGTTTTTTGGATTTTTTTAACAATACAAAAATAATATTTATTTGTGATTTTTGATAATATATTCTTAAATAAAGTCAATTAAGAATTTTAGTGGATGTAGTGACACCATCTTCAACCTTTTTAAAGTGTTTTTTGATATTTTAAGAATGATAAATATAGATTGATGAGGCTCTAATTTGAAGACAAGAAAGTTTGAAATTTTTGGATTCATACAAGTGTGATTGATCAAGATATGTTCATGCAGTCGATCTGGATTTGGTTATATGGTTGATCCATATTTGGTTGCATAGTCAATCCACACTATAGAAAATTGATAATGACACATTGATAAATAATAGTAGAGGACTTCATCAATGTAGTATGAACTTGCATGAAGGGAATGGTGAATAACAATGGAATAGTTGAGATAGTATATCTCAAACGAAGAGGATCCAAGTATGGGAAATTAGAGGATAATATTCACATATAAATATTTATACATATTCAAATTTCACATGATCCATATATGTGATAATCCAAGTAAGATAATTCACCATGAAGAAAATTAAGGACGAAACAAATTACTAAATAGGGATCTATAAAACTATGATAATTTTCATGATATGTGGGATAAAATTATTCAAATAATTATATATTCTTGTATTTCTCAACATGATCCTTGAAAATGAGATATAAATTAAGTTTAAAATAAGGCATAAGGAATAATAGGGAAGAAGAAAAATCTTAGGAATCTTATTAACGAATTATAGATCCACATGTGTGATTTCTCATATGTACCTCATGTAGCTATGTCTATATAGATCAGACTATATATTTGAATCTTTATATATTCCTCACATAGGAAAATCCACATTGAGAGATCCATGTATGGTAGTTTTTAAATGTACCTCATGTAGGTGAATCCACATAGATAGATACATGTATGGGATTTGGAAATAGATTTCTATATAAAGGTAAAGTAGATGGAGAGACTAATGAAATAAGTCAATGCCAACGAATCTATGAATAAAATAGATTCCATGATTGAACCTGGTGTAATGCATGTATATATTTATATCCACATTTACTTTATATGAATTACCATAGAGATAATAGTAATTTCATGATTTTTATGGACATTATTTCATATATACGCAGTGTTTTTAAATGCATTGAATATTGTGGAAACTCATTCAATGTTTTAATGAGGAATAATGCTAAGATTATGTGGCAATTACTACATAAAGTAATTTCTTTTATTCATCACATCATTTATAAAGATATAATAAACAAGAGTATTAAAATTAAAATATCTGAGCTTTAAAGGGAATTTAAATTAAAAAAATTATAACTATATTTTGACAGTTATAAGACAAATCTAAAAGAAATTGGGACGAGAATATTATTCACATGATTTATTGCATGAATAAATATTGGTGCAAGGAAAAAAATAAGAAATAGAGATAGTACTATAATGTTACAAATTGGGTGATTTGATCATGGATTTTATAATAAGATAAAGATAGAGGGTGATTTTTGTATGTAGTGTTGTCCATATGGGAAGAATAAGTGAATTTATGTACAATAAAAGATGAAGAAAATGGATCAACACATCTGATAACTCAATAACTGTCTACCAAAGTAAAATGTATCAGTTGTTACCCAAACTAATGAATATTGTTAAGTGGGGGATGAAATTATGTCCCAAGCATAGTTGATAGACATGAAAACTTGAGTTTCAAGGTCATACACCATTCATTCTACTTATATGAGGATTCAATTGGGTATATTGATCCTGGAGGAATCCATATTACACTAGGGAATTTCCTTCTCATATTGAGTGGTAACGTTGTAAATTCATTATTTTACATCATTTTGGTGTTCTTGTGGATGTGAAGATATATAATATCACTACACTTTAACAATTTGGGATGGTTTTTCTTTTGAAATAACTTAAAAAATGATAATTGATTCACCCTTAGTGATCTCACAAAGATCCATTAGGTTGATTCTCAAGTGGTATCAAAGAATGGTTCCTTTAGTTTATGATTTTCTTTTATAAGTCACTCTCAGGAAGAATATTTCATCATTGTTTTCTCTAATCAAACATGGATAATTTTATGTTAGTGAATAGAAAGGGTATTCCCACATTTTATGGGAATGTTTATCATGTTTGAAAAGGTATAATTCTTCCTTATCTATTATCAATCAATTATGATTTCTTATAAGTTACAGCTGAAGGATTTGTTCCCCATGATAAAGGTGTCTCAATGACAATAATGCATAAAGGGAATTTGGGGAATGATGGTCATGATAAGAATTAAATTTTATATTCTCTTTCAAAGGGTGAATTTATGAAGGATGAAGGTCTCAAAATAGAAAAAAGATATATAGGATAAACTTCATAATATATACAACATAAAGACTAAAGTAAATTGGGTTAAGTTATAGATCTATAAACTTAAGTATAAAGATATATAGATGAAATATGATGAGACTATTGATAGTTTATTTACAAGGTTTTATGAATTTTTGAGTACTATTAGAGGTTATTGTGATAAGTTGAAAGATTTTGATGTTTTTGAGAAGTTTTTATGTATTTTACTACATACGTTTAATGGAAAAGTTGAAAATTTTGAATAAAATGATCCAGGTGATATTCCTATTTATGATTTTCATAATATTATAAATTATAATGAAATGAGGAAAGGTGATGATGAAAATAAAATGGTTAATACTGAAAAATGAATTACCTTTAAAGTCTCAAAATCTAAGAAAGGTAAGAAGTTTATTGGTAAATGTAATGAATATAGATATTCAAATTCAGATTCATATATTCGTATAAGTATTGATAAAATGATTTTTTAATTATCTAAAAATGTTATAAGTGGTAAGGGAAATATCAAAGGAAAGTTACCACTTAAGTGTTTCAATTATAGGGCTATTATAGATTTTATAGCAAAAAGTCCAAAACTGAAAGAAAATGAATTTGGTGATAAAGAAATTAAAACACTAATAATAATTCATCCATTCCAAAATTATCTTCTATAATAAAGGGTATTAATTTATCAAATAAAAAAATATAAATTTCATATCAAAGTTTGAAGATGGTGAAAGTAGAGGTGAAGAAGAAGAGGTTGATACCGAAATTGATATTAGTGAAAAACCTTTAATTTCTAAAGTCAATAATAAAAAAATTTCTTTTAATTAAGTAATAAATTAAAAAATTAGAGATAAAGAATCATATATGTCGTTTATTTTGAAGATAAAATTGAGATAATGTCTATCAAAACTTCAAACCTTAAAAAAGAAAAAAAAACATGAAGAAATATGAGCAATCATTCAATAACAAAGAATAAGTATATAAAGAATAAAAATTCAAGTTGATGAAGGAGATTTATAATATAAATATTCTTATTGATGATGATAAGATCTTGAATATAAAGTTAGTTGAAAAGTTTAATGACTCAGAGAAGGATCTTTATTTTTTTAATAGTAACTAATCAAAGTTGAAGAAGAATCAAACCTATTAGGACATATTTTTTAAAATCATATTCAAGAAGTTAGGGTTTTTTTAAATAATAAAGAATCATAAAAATATCAAACAAATCATATCTTTAGTAATATTTTAGTGTTAGAAATGTTAATGAAAATTTAAATAATAAGAATAAATTAAAAGTCTTCAATTTTATAGCTAAATCAAAAGAATCTCAGAAATCTAGAACTTATGGGATTCCAAACATTGATTCAAAATCATCTATAGTTAAAGAGTATGGAAAGGATGATAATGATTATAATATGAAGAATAATGTGTTAATATTTTTTAAAAATTAGTTCACAAAAACATAATATTATTAATTATAAATAGGTTGGAATTCAATAACACCATTCTGAACAATATGAAATTTTAAAGGAAAATATAGTTTTTATTATTATTATTAATATTATGGAAGTTTTTACAATAAAAAAATGTGTTGGTGCAACCATAAATATCATAAAATTACTAGATTAAAAAGTAAAAGGGATAAGAGAAATAATTGGTTGTAGTAAGTTTCAGATAAATAATATAAAAGATAAAATCTATGGATTTTAGATAGTGGATTCTTGTCGCATTTGAAAAGAGATTTAAAACTAGTAAAATATGCTAATAAGTTCAATGAGTGACATTTGGAGTTTATGGTTAGCTAAAATTTAATGTATTTGGATCAACTGTTATTAGGAAAGAAACTTTTATATAAAAAATCATTATGTTAGTGGATTGACACACAATATAGTGTGTGTCTCATAGATTTTTGATGAAGGAAATAAATTTATTTTCAGTAAATATGGGTTCTAGTTGAATTTCCTTGAATATAAAAAAATATCATAGGATAAAAAACCAAAAATAAATTATTTCAAGTTGGTGATGATGTAAATTCATGATATATAAGCATTAAAGAAGAGGATAAATTATGGAATAGAAGTTTTTTCTCTCTTTTCCAAAAGAATATGAACATTATCACTCATGGAGAGAATTTTCATGATGTTATTTTTCTGATAAGAGAAATATATTGGATATGATAAACATTAAAAAAGGGGGGTATTATTAACTATTCTCACAAGAAGGTGGAGATTCAATCTACTCAACCATTGAAGCTCATTCATTTGGATGTGTGTGAGCCCATGAGGAGGTAATAAAAAATTATATAAGTAATTGATTAATTTTGTTGATTAATTCAATCATATGACTTGATTTGTATTTATAAAACATAGTTTTGAGGCTAAGAAAATGTTTATAATTTTTCTAATATGTGTATAAAAATATTGTGGTGTTACTATTAATAATATTTGGACATATAATTGAACTTATTTTATAAATTTGAAATTTGAAAATTATTTAGAGAATAATTTCATACAACATGGACCATATGTTCCATTCACACCAAAAAAATGGTTTGGTTTAATTGAAGTATAGGTGTTTGGTGGGGATGTCTCAAACAATGTTGGTAGATCATAATAGTTATTGTTATTTTTAGAGAAAAACTATTGATATGGAAGTTCATATTCAAAATCAATGTTTAGGAAAGATAACTTATGATATATCCCTTTATGATATGTATTAAAATCATATTAATTTTTTCATCATGTGTTTGATATTCATTATGTTTTCAAATTAAAAGGTGAGATTATTAAAAAGTTTTAAAATAGAGGAATTGATGGGATATGTCTAGGACATCCTCCAAATAGAAGAGGTTATCATTGTTTCAACAAATAAAGGATAAATATCATTGATGTTTCTGAATCAAAGAAATAAATTACACAAAGTAAGGAAGCTTTCAAAGGTGATGATGATTTTATATTTATTAAACATCCAAAAAAATTCAGATAAATATGAATGTTTCGAAGATAAAGGTTGGGGATAAGACTGTTATTTCAGGTGATGATGGATAATTATAAGTAATTCATCCAAGGATGATAAAATAATTTTAGGTCCCAACCATCATTATAAATCATGGACAACAGGAATAGAATATTAGAACTCTGAGAACTATATCCCATACTTCATTTTTCTCTCAATTTGAACCTAATGATGCTGAAGAAGAATTAAAGCATCAAGAGTGGGTTGATTCTATGGATGAAGAATTAAATAAAATTGAAAATAATGGGGATTAGGATTTAGTTACCAATACTAAAAAAATGTGACTGGAACAAATTGGTTATTCTAAAACAAGTTAAATGAAAAGGGGAAATTGCTGTGAAAAAAAGGGTGATGTACAATGGCCATCCATAGGTTTAAGGAGTAAACTTTAATGAAACTTTTTCACCATTTTAAAGACATGAAACTATTAGAATATTTTTTTTATTATTGAATCACGATGAAGATATACTATTTTTCCAAGGGTTTTCAATCCTTCCTTCCTCAGTGGTGAGTTTGAAGAGGTGGTTTCCATTTAAAAACCATGTGGGTTCTTTCTTGGAGAAAATGAGAGCTATATTTTCATTTGAAAATGGATTTACATGGGCTGAAATAAGCCCCATGATTTTGGTATTCTTAGAAAAAATCATACTTGTAGAGGTTAAAGTTTTTTAAAAGTAATAGTGGATCATAATCTCTATATCAAATATTACAAAGAGGTATCCCTTATTGTTATTATTTGTGTAGATGAAATCATATTACTATAAATGATAAATAAATGTGTGAAATGTTTTCAAAGTAGATGAGAAAATTATTTGAAATTTCAATGTTGAGATAAATTAGGTATTTTTAAGCTTATAAATCTCTCAAGAGAAATATCATATTTTTATTTCTCTAGATAATTATGTTAAGGAACTATTGAAAATATTTATAAGGGAAGATTCAAGACCTATTTCTACACAAATTTTAGTGGGAAATAACTGTGTAAAGATGAACAAGAAAGACATATTCACCCAAGGGAGTTCAAAACATTAATTGGAAGTCTATTATATCTCAAAGATTCATGGACATGTTTAATAAATTTTTTAACTCTTTATTCAATATATCAATTTCAAATATAGAATCCCATTTTGTATAAGGTAAAAAGGATTTTTGGTTATATTAAAGGTATAGTAAATTTTGGTTTGAAATATGATAGCAAATGGAAATTGGAACATTTTGGAATTGTAGATGTACATTGGAAGGGATGTGTTGATAAAAGAAGATCCACATCTAGTAAGGTTTTTTTTATGGGATAGGTATCTTTTTTGGAACACCAAGAAGTAGAGTTTTGCGACTTTAAGTACTACTGAGGAAGAATATGTGGTTGTAACTAATGCCACAACTCTCTTAATGTGTATGTATACATAGTTATAATATTTTAAGGTTTAAGTGAAGCTTCCACTTATTTTTGGATGTGATAGTCAAAGTGTTATCAATTTGTCAAATAATACTATTCCAAATTCCAGAATTAAGCACATTGATATTAAATTTCACTTTATCAAGGAGCTTGTAGAGAGAAATGGCCTAAAAATTGAATATGACCCAAAAAAAGAGTATATTTTAGATTTATTCACCATGCCATTATTAAATTAGTCTTTATATAATTTTAGGTTGATGTTAGGTGTTCAACCTCACTCAATGAAAGAATAAGGTATAGCGGATTTTCCCCTCTCTAATATTTTATTTGGATATTTGTTTAGAATGGGGAGAAATATGAAAACATAAATCTATCCATGGATATGTTATTTATCTATTTAAAGAAGAATATATTTAATTTTTTAAAATTGATAAGCTGTGATTATTTTATTTTTCATGTTATTATTCTAACCATTTACAGAAGTGCAGGAAAGAATCTATTTTACTTACAGGTTTAAAAATTGGTTGAGTTTTTTAAGAATTTTATGTTTTAAATTGTTGGATATGAATCACTTTTTTATAGACACCATGTTATAATTATTCAATGTTATTGCGTCCCACAATGAGTTTATTCAAGTTGGATTAGATGAACTGTCCCTTAACAGCTCCAGCCTTTATCAATGCTAGAAAAAAAAAGCACTGATAAACGGTGCCTTTTATCAATACATTTTTTAGCACTGATAAAAGATACCCTTTTCAGTGATTTTTTTAACGCTGATAAAGGGTACCCTTTATCGGCACTTTATTTTTAACACTGATAAAGGATACCCTCTATCAGCTCTTTTTCTATCAACCATAAAGGTATCCTTTATCAGTGCTTTTTTAACGCTGATAAAGGTTCGTAAATAAATAAAAAATAAAAATGAGTTTATTAAAAACATTATTATTTAAATAATTAATGACAAAATTAATAAATTGATAATACTATATATAAATTATAAATACTAATAAATAGTATATATTAAATATATAGATATATACGAAATGAAAATTAAACAAATAAAAATTAAAAATATGTAAATTTAGAAAAAAAATTTAAACATTTTATTAATTAAATAATTTCTGATAATGTAAATAAATATTATAAATTAAGTATATATATATATATAAATGTATATAAATATGATTTATATAATACAAAATATTTATTCTTTATATTAAATAGTAATATATTTAGTGAATAAAGGTTTATAATTTATAAATTAATATGAATTAAAAATACTGACTAATTACATTGAGTAATGGACATAATTGAATGTCGTTTGAATTTTCAATTTAACCAATATAAAATATATGTTACATTGACTTCACATATATGTAATTAATTCATTTTTATATACAATACATACACATAAATATTTACATAATTATTGAAATCTTATACAGAAACAAATACACCACATATTTATGTAATTTATTCAAATTTTAGATTTCATTTTAGATTTCATTTTAGAATTTCATTATAACATGATTCATTTAATATATTGTGTCTTTAATCGTTGTCAATTTTATTTATTTATTTTAAATTTTATTACAGTTAGTATTAATTTATTTTTGATATGTTTTATGTTTAATTTTTTAGGAATTTAAATAATTTCTATTATTCATTTTATAAATATTTATTTACTATGTTTTAATATTTTCAATATGTATTCATCTTTATGTCCATATATATATCGATATGTTTTTAATAATTTATATTTAATTAATAAAACTTTTCCATTTTTTCAATATTATTACACACTACTCATTTTTAATTATTCAATTTCACTCATTTTTAACATGCATGCACTTAAGATTAAATATTCATTAATAATGTTAAAAAAATATTTGTAAAAAAATATTAATAAATGTATATTTACTATATTTATACATTTATATATTTATAATTATAAATAAATATTTGTTTTTTAAGTATTTATATAATTATAAATAAGTAACAATATATATTTAAATAATTATAAAATTATAATGAATTTATTTAAATAAATAATTTATTTACTATATTTATATTATATATATACTTAAATATATAATTATATATAATTATATAAATATTATTTTCTTAAAAATAATTTATATAATTATAAATAAATAATTATATATTTAAATAAATATAAAATTATAATAAATATATTTAAATAAAGAATATATTTAATATGTTTATATTTATATATATTTTTCAAATATATATATATATATATAATTATATAAATATATTTATAATTTTTTATTTGTAATTATAATTATAAATCTTTTATCGGTGCTTAAGTAATAGGCGTGGATAAAAGCAATATTTATCACTACCTTTTTAGCGCTGATAAAGATAGAACTTCATCAGTGCTAATTCATTTAGTTTCGAAAAAAAGGGATCATTATCAGTTCATTTTTGAAATCTCTAATAAAAGTGTCATAATCTATTTAAACAACCCTAACCAATCGTGAACTTATTGGGATATTTGAAGCTTTTCGCGGAAGCAACCATCTTCTAGTGCTCCTCCTCAGTGAATCAAAGCTCAAATCAATGAATAAATCAAGCTCAAACAATTAAAACACTCAAATCAAAGGCTCAAATGATTCATGGTTCAAACTAATATATGGATCGAATGTTTTATAGGTTTTCAGTATCTATACTTTCTCTCAGGTGATTCAAATCTTCAAACAAAGTTATCTTATTTTATCCTCCTCATCCTCACTGATTGATTGGTTATTTGGTGATATCTATTTGAATTTTTTTATCATTGTTATTTATTTACCATTATCATATCCTTATGTTCAATAATGTTTTTTGGGGATGTTTGTTTGAAATTAGATAGGGTTGTCAGAGCTGAGTAATAGTCGTGAAGGAGTGTCTATCCAAAACTCTTTGCCTCATCTCTTGAGTTTCCAAGTGATGATGGGAACAATATTTTAATTTCCAATTATTTTATCCTTCCATTTGTGTTGGTCCATGGATTTTTCACATTCACTATATTTATATAGTTACATGAATTTTTATATCCATTTTCTTTTGATTTAATTGAACATTTCATGGAGATAAGGATCCGGATCAATATTTTCTTCACTATAAGCCTCAAACTTTTCAATGGAATATGATCCTAAAGAGATAGAGGATTAGGTGGAGATAATTTAGAGGATCTTGTACACCCTCAATATTTTTCCATCCATTAAGGTGAAATGTGTTTCCTTTATGCTTGAATGTCCTAGCCAAAGATTATGTGAGATAATGTTCCAAGCTAAATGTAATGAAAATCTATAATGGAAATACCACTTTAGGGAAAGTCCATATAACTTCAAACCATAAAATCTCACATTCAGATATTCCAATTAAGACTTGTTATTACATTTAAAGTGAACTAAAATTTTAATATCGCTAGTCTCATCAAATGTTCACAACCACATGATAGAGTATATTAAAGACGAAGACTCGCTAGGGGCAGCCTAAGGGTTGTTTATTTAAATATATAATTTATTTTTTTAATTATTAACAATATCCATATTCTAATTAGTAAAAAATATCTATCTATTTTAACTTTTCATCATAAAAACATCACAACCCACCCTTTTTAAGTTGGTATTTAAATATCTCATTGTCTAATATGATCAATGTTTTACTACTAAAAATAAATTTCCCATTTCAAACACAATTACCATAAAATTTTACCGACCCCAAATTAGAATATGGTTCATCTAGTTTTTTATACCTTTGTAAAAATATATCCATCTTTGAAATGATAACCCACTCATTAATGCTTCTTAAAAATCACTCCATTTCCTTCATCACACATCTAATAAACACTATATATGTTTTATTTTAATCCATCTAAGAATAGATCATTCTTTCAATTTTACTATAATAACCAATATCTATCAAATTCAAACAACTTATCTTAAGGGATACACAAATTATAAAATAATAAGTACCATTTAATCTTAACAGAAAAAACTAATTACATCAATTTACCTGTAATGTGACATGAACAGCCAATATCTGATATGAATTTATGTTTCTTTTGTATATACTTTAGTGTAAAATCAATTATAAATTCCTCTTACATTCAATTATTTTTCATATAATACGTTTCTGATAGATTTAGGAGTAGTCTTAGTTAGAGTATTGAAATTATTAAAAGTGGTATTTCTCTTATAAATATAGAATTCATAGAGGCCCTAAAGATTCATATATCATAACAAGTCCTCATTGAGACCCCTTGAATCACATTCAATAATGTTTATACCCCCTAAATATCACCTAAAATTGGTAATGAGTTAATAACTAGTTCCAATTGTGTAATTATCAAAAATGGGAGGCATTACCCCTTTTAGAAAACACAATGTAGTAAAGCTTTCGTCCTCATTAGCTTCATTTCCTGAAAATTTATTATTACATTTTTTCTTGGGACTCATCCTCCATCTCTTTTATGTTTCTTTTACAACTATAAGAATAGTCATACCATGGATGACTAATTCTTAGAGTATTTCTAGAAACATCGGTGAATGTTCACAAGAGATAGAGGATGTGTGTCAAAAAACAAATTGAAATGATAAATGTTCAAAAGATGAGATGATGAGGATGAAAGTTGCCTATAACTTTTACATTTGAATGAATTCAGAGGATAACACCGACCATAGTGGAGTAATTATTTTCTTAAATTCAATTACCCATTTTCTTCAAAGTATAGTTAAATTCTTTGAAATAATCAATTGACATATTTCCCTTATTAGAATATCTATAACTTTCACTTTTTATAAAGAATATATTATGTGTATTTATTTATTTATTGTACAAAATTAATATTTCATGAACCCAATAGGATGTATATGAATAGAAAATGGATGATCTCAAATTATTTGAAAAAATAGTATGAATATGGAGTTAAAGAGTCATCAAGTGGGCAAAAGAGCATACATACAACCCTTCTTAAATTATTTTTCTATGTTTACGTTGATGTTATACAAGACAAATTAGTCATGAAGATTTGGAAAAAAAATTGATTCATCATGGAATAGATAAGAGCTATAAATGTTGGACTAAACACAGGGGGGAAATTGAACACGACACTGATTGGGATGATACTGCGGTTTATGGATCATTTGAAATGAATAATAATGTAAATTATGATGAATATCACATGGAAGAAATGATAATGTAAATTAAATGGGACCTTCATGATTGTCCAAATTTGTTTGAGAAGATAAATAGTTGTGCTAATAGATCAATTTATACCTATTTTACTAAATACACAACATTTTTAGCTATATTGAAGTTATATAATTTAAAAGATGGTAGTGGATGGAAAGACGCAAGCTTTAAAGAACTACTTGGTCTCCTAGATGATATGCTACCAGAAGAAAATAAACTACCATGTCGAACATATGATGTTGAAATAATGTTACATTCAATGGGAATGATCTCTAAAAAATACATTTTTGTCCAAATTATTTCATCTTGTTTTTCAAGGAACATGAATCACCAATAAAATTCCCTAAGTGTGGAATAGATCAATTCAAGAAAAATGAATCAATTCCTTCGAAATATTTATGGTACTTTCTTATCATTCCATGATTTAGAAGACTATATGGATTTTAGGAAACTATGAGACAAATAACGTGGATTTCAGATTAAAGAATTAAATATGGGAAATTATGTCATCTAGAAGATTCTCCTTAGTGGAAGAAATTTGATTACGAGTATCCTGAATTTCAAAATGAGATTAGAAACATTCATCTTGAATTATCTAAAGAAGGAATAAATCCTTTCTGTTCATAGAGTAGTACTCACAGTATATGGCCTATCATTTTAGTAAATTATAACTTGTCGACATGTTTATGAATGAAGCACAAATACATTATATTGTCTCTGATTATATCAGGACCAAAGCAACCCGATAATGATATTGATGTCTATTTGGCTCCATTGATCGAAGATCTGAATTTGATGTGGGATATAGGTGTTATAATGAATTATTACCATAGAAAAGAAGAATTAGCTTTAAGTTCTATATTGTATTGGATGATAAATAATAAAATACATACTTTACATACATTGATATTACTTCAAAATTGAATTTTATTCATTAAAAAATAAAATAAAGATACTAAAGGATCATATATGTATATTGTGTTTAGAAACTAGGAAATATAAACAATTGGTTTATAAATCATCTATATTATCTCCCAATTCTTTCTTCATAACTAGAATCCTTTTTTATATATCTTACTTAATACCCTTATCCACGACCTGGGGAAAAGAAACATATGAAAGTGTGATCTCAATTTCTTAATAATGGTAAACAAGGTAAATATCAATCATATCATAATCATAAGACATAAGAACATAACATTTGAAAGTCCCATATTGTATATAAAAGATCGTGATATCATGTCATGGGATAAAATTTCATAATAATTAATGGAAAAAATCCCAAATATTCATAACACAAGACATGAAGTTTTTTGTCATACACATAAGCATATAAAATAATTTCATATGATTCAAGGCTCATTTCTATGACCATCATATCGAGAAATGTCCATTACTAAACCCGGTTTACTTGTCATTCCATCCCTGTATTACTAAACCATATTTACTTGTCATTTTATTAATGTATATATCATGAGATATAAATCTTTACCTAATTAATTGGAGGGAGATATAGGTCCCACCCATATCATAATTAAATCATTCTTACATGTTCCACAAAAACATAAACCATTCATCATAGCATAACCTAGGGAACAAAAATGGGTTTCTTAAACATCATTCCATCATAATCCATATAAAATAAATGGATTTCATAAAAATAATTCCATCATAAACACAATAAAATCAAATTAATAATAGGGATAGAAACATAACCTATTTAAAGAATTTTATCTTACATGTAAAATAATTTTGATAAAATACTTGAAATTAATACTTTAGAAAAATATCCTTTCTTCTTCAAAAATGTTTTCTTTTCTCAAAATTCCATGAAATTTTAAAATAAAATAAGTTAATTAAAAATACACTTGAAATATTGTTAAGTAATATTCATGGAAATAAGGAATCATGAAAGTGTAATAATATACTCATGCTATATAAGTTAAAAAAAATTATCCTCGTACTTTTATTAAAAAAGTAAAAAAAGTACCTCATATCGAATAACAACAAAATATTCCTTTCATAGAGTTTATTAAAAATTCACCAATGGGTAAAAATGAAGTTAAAAAATTTTATAATAATATAAATATTATTACATATTTAGGGAACATGGATGTGGATGATAAATATACCCCAGTAAATACTTATGAATAAATAATCTCGGATAATAATGAGATTGAATAATTATCTCTTACCTTAGGTCTGATATCCTTCATATGTATCTGAACCTCTAGTATAATGATTTAAATAATTTTATTGAATTATTTCAGAATCATAGTAATTTTAATGATATCATATATGATCAAATTATCATTTTTTGTTAGTGATATTTCATTATCACTCATTATTCGGAAATTAACAACTTTATGTTCTTATGCAATTTTTGTCGAATAATTTCATGTTCTAATTCTTAGGTTGTATTTATATATTCTATAGAATTATATTAGTATAATATATATCATATTTATGCATTCCATTCATTTATATAATCATGGTTTAATGAATATCATGTAAAATGAATCGCATCGCACTGTGGAGACTGTAGGTCATACGTACGCATGAGCAATGATATCATTCCCATAATTGTTGAATGGTATAATATTTTAGAATCAATATCAAGTTATAATAATCATATATAGTTATTATTTCCCTAATTATACCCATCTATGTAAGGTGGTAGTGAAAAAATATATTACACCACAGCGTGGAGACGGTAAGCCGTACGTACGCACATGTAGTGATTTCGTTTTTCATAGAATTGATATAAGGTGAAATATGGTTGTTTCAGAATTATAATAACATATCAGTATATTATTGATACTTATGTTTTAACTTTATAATGAAATGAATAATGAAGATGAAGTATAAGAAGAAATAAGTTTGAAATAATCTGTAGAAGAGATTACATTGTCCTCGACGTGCTTCCTCTAAATCTCTTCTTAGAGCACTAGAGTTCATCTTTAAAGGTGAAAAAACCTCTAGAATGTTAATAGGTAAGTTTATAAGGAAAAAAATGGAGGTTATTTACAATATTGAATTCTCAAAGTGATGTGAATAGGGGAGGTAGGAGGTACCCTTTAAAATTGAGATGAGGGTCACTTTTGAAAACTCTCTAAATAATTATTTATAACAAAATAAAGCCCTACCCAAAAACCTCCAAAATATTCCAATTTAGAAGATGATATGAGATAGGGTTGTAATATCATCAAAAAATAAATTTTTGACAAGTATTTATATCAACTAAAACCTAATATTTTTTAATTAACAATTAATTATTCTATTTAATTTTTAACTAGGGTAACAAATAATTCAATATTAAAAGGGTGAAATATTTACTTATTTAATGTAAAATAGACAATAAATAAATAAATAAGATCATTTTAAACCATATAATAACTATTATATATATTCAAAAAAATTAATGATTTTTTAATAATTTAATAAAATTTTATTTTAATAAAGAATCAATAGTATCAATATTGACACTATGAAATTCATTGATTTTTAAAAATATTAATATAATAAGATAACTTCGAACCAAAAATTTATTATTTTACTAGGAGGTCAAGGTATTATATAAAATTCATTATACATGTTAGTTATCTCAAATTATATTTACTTTAATATTTTAATAACATTTATTTTTTATCTCTATTAATAAAATAATCACTACATCAATTTTTTGTAATTATATAATATACTTATTTTTTGAATAAAATTTAAAAATAAAATACTAGGATAAATATAAATATATTATCTTTCAGAAGACTATTTTTAGTTGAATTTATCTTCTTAAAAATCCAATATTTAAAATGTTATACATATTGAATTATGAAGGTGACTACTTTAACATCACATTAAATAAAATAATATAAGTACCATAATCCCTTGTATAAGGCTTAAAATTGTCCATAACTTGACGCTTGGATTATTATGGTTGAGATATACCCAACCAATAATATTTGGTCAAGTTTTTGGATATTTTAATGGGTATTATTATTTTAATAAAAAAATATTATTTATTTTTCATCAATTAAATAATTTTTGCATCATTAATGTGTAATCTATTAAGGTAATTATTTATTTTCTAAAAATTAAAAATAAATTACCATGATAAAAAAAAAATTATATTTCAAATTATTATTTATAATAGAATTTTATTTTCTTAAACCTTATATAAAAAATTATTTACTTATTAAAATTTGAGTGAGACATATTTAACTTTTCTTTAAATAAAATAAAATAAATTTCTTAATCTCATCCAAGTGGATTCAATTGGTTATCATTTTGATCCAATAATTATTTAGGTCAAAACAAACTCATCTAATGATATTAATACAACTGTTAGGGTAATTTTATAATAGGATTCTTAACCTTTATTACTCAATTTACCCTTTTACAGTATTAATAAAAATTTCCAAAGTTACTATTCATGATGCTCAAAAATAAAATAAATTTATTTACATAATTTTAACTCATTGATTCCAAATATTAAATCCATTTTTCAAAATTCAAAACTCAGAATTTGTAGTAATTAATTTAGAATTGTTCCCATAGTTGGATAAAGAGAACGAGTTTTAAAAGTTAAAACATTACAAAATATTGAACTTTTTTACGTCTAAATTCAATGTAAAATTAATTCTAATGAATAAATTATTTTCAATGATAAAAATATATTATATTTATACTTTAAAATCATTAAATATTATAATATAAGCATATAAATTATTTCTATGAAAAAATCTGTCTTCACATAAAATTTAGTGTATATTTATTATTCATCAAAACTTGAAAGTTATCAGAAAAATATCAGAAATTCATCCAAAGTAAAATTTTATATCCCACTTAAAAATATCATGTTTATTTTGTAATATAAAAATTATTAATGTGTAAGAATCTTAATTTAAAATGGGTTCTCCATTAAAATGTGTAAAATTACCCTTTAAACAAAATAGGTTTTTATACATCAAATAGGGTTTATTCATACCTTATGACTAAACTATAAATTGGATAAATATCAAAAATATTTTTTTAATTAAATAAAATATATATCTCATTAATTTCATTACCAATAGTAATTCACTCAAAAATAAAATTATCTAATTGATTTATATTTTTTATAAATAATTGATATGCAATGAATTTACAATTCATTTTCATAAGTTAGTTACAATTATTCCCGTTAACCTAACATCTAGGATATAATTGTAGTTCTTTCTAAGGGGGTCTCATGGTTCATTTAAACTCATGATTGTGTGTAATGAAAGCTACTGAAGAATTAAAATTATTTAAATATAATATTTCATAAAAACATATGGGTGTTGTAATAAATGATTTCCCTACTTATAGAAATTTATTAGGCTATAGCATTAAAGGAATGTTGGGGGTCCCATTTTTAAAAAATGAAAAAACTTATTTCAGTTGAAACATTCCTCAAAGACAGTGTTTTTATGACATCT
This sequence comes from Viscum album, assembly GCA_963277665.1. NCBI lineage: Eukaryota > Viridiplantae > Streptophyta > Magnoliopsida > Santalales > Viscaceae > Viscum > Viscum album. The sequence continues at coordinate 1,058,798,106 of OY728163.1, read as the reverse complement.
GAAAGTTTTACCTCAACGATATAAATACTGATCTTGGATGACAGCATTCAATGGAAATATCAGACAAGGTACAACGTTGTCTTCAATAACGGGTGATTAACTATTCAATAAATTAAAATATATGGACATAATTTTCGATAAACCATTTTCAAAAAACCTTACTAAATCAGGTTGGAAGAAGAGATAAATTTACTTTGAATAACCCTATTATAATTTTGTGTATGTCATACATTTTATTGATGTTATGTATATTGAAAAAACTGTATTTGATAATTTTATTAGAATGTTACTAAATTTTCTAAGAAAAAAAATATGGCATAAAGCCTAGGATGGACATTATTTACATAGGGATAAGGGAAGTTTTGGCTCTGGTAAAGGGTAAAGGGTGGACTGTTCTTCCTCCAACAGCTGACACTATATCCAGAAAGGAAAATTTTCAATTTTTTATTTTCCTTAATAATGTAAAAGCTTGAGAGGGGTATTGATTAAATATAAAGAATGTCATTTGAAAAACTAATTTGATGTTACAAAGACTAAAATCACACAAATTTCATGTTTTTTTGAAATATTTGATGCATGTTTCTTTCTATTGCATTCTACTTCAAAATATATAAAATACATTAATCAAACTCTACTTATTTTTCAAATCTATATGTAGTAAAGTTATATATGTGATGAAGTTTCCAATCATGAATATTGAGGTTACATTCATGTTATGTGAATTAGAGATGTTATTCCCACCATCATTATTTGGTATAATGGTCCACCTGATGGTTTACTTAGTTAGAGAGGTTCAACTATGTGGTCCTATCTGTTACCGATTAATGTACCCCATTGAATGTTATATGAATATCTTGAAAGGGTATCTTAAGAATCAAAATTTCCCAGAAGGTTTTATTGTATAACGATATATTTTTGAAGAGGCTATTGAATTCTGTACTAATTGCCTATCATATGTCGATAGCATCGGTATCCCAAAGTCTTGTCACAGTGGATGTCTTATGGGAGAAGGGTTTTCCAAAAGATATGTTACAATTACCTTAATATAGAAGGAGCAAGCGCATCTTTACATTTTACTTAATAGTGAATATGTTGACCCATATAAAGAAGCTCACAAGGAAATTATTATAGATTTTAATCCATAAAGGGATGAAGGATGGATATCAAATACAAATAATAAATATTTTTAGGATGGTTCTGAAATAAAATTTATAATAATCTATTTAAAACATTGAATTGAATTACTGAATAACTTCAATGGATACCCAAGGGAACAAATGAAAAAGTTATATCTTACACTTGTTTTTTAATCAAGGGTTATATATTCTATACAAAATAATATGATGGTTCAAATATGAAGAAAAATAGTTATGTTACACTTATGTTGAAAGCATTTAACATATCTGGTTCCAATGATAGAAAACCAATTTATGAAAATATATTATATTTTTTAATTATCAAACAGATATGCGAGTTGTATTATAAAATATTTCAAGTACCGATTTTCCATTGAAAATGGGTTGACAATATGATTTCAGTGAAAGTTGATGAAATGGGCTTCATAAAGGTGAATTTCAGCAGGGAAGGGGAAAATAAAAATCATTCATAATGGAATCACTATCTACTTAAGTATTTGATTTCTTAGATCTAGGAAAGAATAATTAGTCAATTGTCATATTGGTAACTAAATTTTTTTTAAGTCATATGAAAATTCAATCAAGGATGGCCCTTTAATTGGGAGATCACAATCATTTTATGTCATTCTCAATGTAGACATTGTATTTTATGTTATATGGGACCACAAATAGGGGATTATGATTCTCAATAGAGGAACCAAATCCCTAAAACCTTCTAAATAAGAAAGTAAGTTCAATGAGAAGTTAAAAGTTTTTTTAATAAACTATGTTTTTCCTCATAATATTATATGTTCTATACTACACTAACATAGTCTAAATTAAATGTTTGACTAATCATGCAGAAAATGTCTTCTATACATGATGATTTTACCAATCCTTTGGAAGAACACACTATAATGATGGATACCCATTGGTAATATGTAAAGTTAATGTTATGATATAATTTTTTTATTTTAACAAAAAAAAATTAATGAAAGTTGATTTAATTTTCATTAATCCTTTTATTGTTTTTTTGTTTTATAATATTTCTATATATATTTTATGCCTCTCTACAAAAAAAAATTCTACAAACATCTTCTCCCGCAAAATCTTTTCACCCCTATAGTGTTTCATTTATCACTTTCCTTTAAGTTCCCTCCATTTCCTTTACAGGAAGAGAAACCACGAAACCTCTGCTCAATCATATACGTAATCTTGATGTTTTCATAGTAAAATAATTGTCCATAGAATTAATTTATTGTTTCATATTTATGTTTAATTTATTTCTTTTTAGTATTACTCACCTAAGAATTTTTTTTCTTATACAGGGGGATTATTTTGTTTGATTTGGGATGGATTTTTCATATTTCATGTCTTTCTACACCAAAACTTCCATATAATTTTTATCCCTAAAAACCTTTTCACCCATACAGTGTCCCATTTATCATTATACTTCTAGTTCCATCCACTTCTCAATCATAGAGTTAATCTTTATTCTAAAACAAAAAAAATCATTGTCTATAGAATTAATGTATTTTTTCATATTTATGTTTAATTTATTTCTTTTTATTTTTACCCATATAATAATTATTTTCTTATACAGCTAGATTATTTTGTTTGAGTTGGGCTGGTTTTTTTTAAGCTGATAATGATCATGAGTGATTAAAATTTGAGCCAACATCTGAGATAATGACAATAAGGAAATGCATCATGAATACATATAACCATCATAAAAAGGTGATTTCCTATTAATTTTTTAATTAATTTGTTCATCATTTTATCTATTATTTATAAGTTCATATCCTTATCATTTTTTGATAATACTTTTGTTTTATAGATCTTTTGGGAATTTTTTTTTTTTTCAATAACCCACAACAATAAGAGAAAAAATGTTCCTTTCTGCTCATTTTACCATGATTTCCATTACCTTTCTTTTTCGAACTACCAAGACTGCATATTGAGTCAATTTTCATAGACTAAAAACCTTTCTCATTGAAAAACATAATAGTAGAGGAATCCCATGTTACCATTGTGGTGAATTCTCATGATATAATGCGCATATGAGTTTCCTCTACTCTTCTAGATTTCAACAATGGGAAAGGTTTTTCAACTAATAACATCGATTCAATATGAAATTTTCATAGTTAAACAAATTAATACAATGTAAATTATAGTAACGTTAGAATTTATGATTTTTTTTAGACTTTGGTATGTGAAGGAATCAACCACACCTCAATCTAACACACAATATGACTGGTATGACTCCAAGTGCTTCTTTTTATTTTAAATTGACATTAATTTTAGTACAAAAGACAACTTACATACTCAAAACTGATCAAACCTATTTATATTATTTTTATGCTTTAATAAAATGGTCCATAAGTCATTTGTGATGTGTAGAAATCACTTTCACCTCAATCTGATACATGATGTGTTTCGTATACCTGAAAGTGTCTGTTATTAGTTTAAAATTGACATTTTAGTTCAAAAAGTGTCACTCACTAAAAACCAAGAAAACACACTCTGATTGTCTTTATAATTTAGTACAATGATTCATAAGTCTTTTTTGACACGTACAAATCAAACTCACATTAAACTGACACATGATGTGATCAGTGTGAGTCAAAGTGGATGTTTCCATCTTAAAATGACATTTTATTAAAAAAGAAAACTAATGTACACAAAACTGAGAAAATGCATTCATATTGTTTTTATACTTTAGGAAAATTATCCATAAGTAATTTGAGATGTTTTGGAATCATCCTCACATAAATCCAATGTATAGTGTGACCAGTATAACTCTAAGTGAATCATTTTATTTAAAATTGACATTAATTTTAGCAAAAATGACAACTGACCAACTAAAGAATGACAAAATGCATTCAAATTATTTTAATACTTTATAAAAAAACCATATAATTTATTTTTAACCTGTGGGAATCAGATTCACCTCAATCTAATAAAAGATGTTCCTGGTATGAATCAATGTGTCAGTTATCAGTTTAAAATTGAAATTTTAGTTCAAACAGATCCACTCACTAAAAACCAATAAAAGACACTTTGATTGTCATGATAATTTATTAAAACAATTCATAATTAATTTCTGATGTATATGAATTAGTTTCACATCAAAAATATACATTATTTGGCTGGTATGAGTAAAAGTTCTTGTCTCTAGTTTAAAATGACATTTTCATAAAACAACCAAGTGATGTACTCAAAACCAAGAAAATGTGTTCATATTGTTTTAATACATTAGTAAAATGATCCATAAGTCATTTGAGATGTGTTGGAATTAGCTTCACCTCAATCTGGCACACGGTGTGACCGGTATGACTCCAAGTGCATCTTTTTATTTAAAATTGACATCAATTTTAGTAAAAAAAGACAATTGACCTACATAAAATCAAGAAAATGAATTTGAATTGTTTTGATACTCTAGAAAAAAGATCCATAATTTATTTTTGAAATGTAGGATTGAGACGCACTTCAACATGGCACATTATTTTCCTATTATGACTCAATAAGTCTGTTATCAGTTTAAAATCGACATTTTAGTTCAGAAAGTGTCACTTACTAAAAACAAAGAAATCACACTCTGATTTTCTGGAAAATTTTGTAAAATGATTCATAAGTCATTTATAAAATTTACAAATCGTTCTCACATAAAACTAATAAATTATGTGACTGGTATTATTCAATGTGTGTGATTTCATTTTAAAATTACAGTTTCGTAAAAAGATATGTGACATACTCAAAACTGATAAAATGAATTTGGATTGTTTTTATGCTTTAGGACAATGATCCATAAGTCATTTGATATGTTTTGGAACTAGATGCACCTTAATCTAAGGTATGACTCCAAGTGAATCTTTTCAATATATAAGTGTCATTTTAGTTTAAAACATTCATCACATCGCCAAAGTTTAGTTTAAAATTAACACTTTCTATTAATTTATTTCATTATATTATTACTAATATCAGAATTGTTTTCTTACACATGTGTATTCTTTTGATCGAGTAGGGGTGGTTTGTTCAAAAATAGCATGAGTTGGGGTTAGGATCAAAATACAATGGAACATTGATGTTTTTTAATGTATGTAATAATTTATTCTTATATAATTGTATAAATCAATGTTTTAAATGTCATAATATAGTTTTTTCTTTTATTTTTGTTGTAAATTTCATTTCATTTAAATTCAATATTTCAACTTGATTTTGTTGATATCTGGTGGTGTTTGTGGTGTTGCGGTGTGCTATTACAGCACATTACACTAGTGTTACAATGTGTTGTTATAGAACACTACAGTATACCCCTTTATCAGTGCTTTTAAATACGCTAATAAAGGAACCATTTATCAGTTCATTTAAAAGTGTTGATAAAGGGTTCCTTTATCAAAACTCTTAAAAACCCAAATAAAGGACACTTTATCAGCGCTTCTAAAAATGTTGATAAAGGACTCCTTTATCAATGCTTTTTTAGGGCTAATAAAAGACAAGGGATTTTAATCTTCTTCTAGTACTTAGTGCTTCTCTAGAACTGATAAAGGCCATTTGTAGCACTGTTAAAGTCCTATTTTTAGTAATGAGATTAATCAAATGGTGATCCATTTCTAGGTACTTTGAGTTTTATAGTGATTTATCTTCCATGTTTCCTAATAAAATCCAAATGTGGATTTTGTTGAGCCCATGCTTTAATATGTAGTAAAAATAATATGCAGTGGTTATTCTTATTTTTTTATTTTTTTTATATCACATAAATCATATTTATTTATGATAGTTTATGAGTTATTGTTAAATTACATTAAGAAACAGTGTCATTGGAATTAGTGACATTATCTTAAATATGTGTGAAGTGTTTTTCAATGTTTTAATAAGGATAAATATGTATTTAAGATGTTATTATATTAATACAAGGTAATATAGAGTTTTTAAACTGATATAGGTGTGTCCAATATGGGGTTAGTCATATAGTTGATCTAGATTTGGTTATTCAGTCGATCCAAATTTTTTTCCATGGTCGATCCACACAATGGAAAATTGAAACTAACCCATCAATAAATGAAAATAGATGAGCACAAAGATGAAGTATGAACTTTCAATAAGAGAATGGGGAAGAATAGTAGAGAAGATAAGATAGTATATATTAAATGAAGAATATCAAGGTATGGTAAACCAAAGGAGGATCTCTACATATAAAGATTTATATGTATGAAAATTTCAAATGATCTGCAAACATTATTATCCACATATGAAAATTCACCATGGAAGTAATTAAAAATGTATACAAAATCATGAATATATATCTGCATAACCATGTTAATTATGATTATTCATGGTACACTATTGTTTAAAGAATTATGTATCACAATATTGGTCATCATGATCCTTGAAAAATGAGATAAAAATTATGCCTAAAATAAGTTATAAGGAAGAATAAATAAGAATACAAAGTTTGGGAAACTTATTGATGGGTTATTGATCCACGCATGTGATATACATATGCACCTTATGTAGAAAAATACATATAGAAAGATCAATGTTTGTGAATCTGTATACACACCTCACGTAGAAAAATCTATATAAACAAATTCTTGTATATGACTCTACATACATACCTCATATAGGATAATCCACATAGATATTTCCACATATGTAATTTATAAATTATGTTCTACTTAAATGTAATATAGCTTCTCCATAAAGGTAAAGAATAAGGAGAAATTCATGAAATCAGTCGATGGTGGAAAATTTATGAATAAAGAATATTCTATGATCAATCTTGGTGCAATGCATGCATATATTTATGTGCATAATTATTATATATGAATTATAATAGAAATAATAATAATAAATTAATAATTTGTATTTTCATTATTTCATGAATATGTGGTGTTTTTAAATGAATGGAATATCATGGAAATAAATAGTTTTTTGTTTTATGTTTTAAAGAGGTAGAATTCCAATATTATGTGTTAGTTACTATATGAAGTTATTTATTACAACAATTACATCAGTTATGAAAGGAGAACTAATGGTATTTTTTGAATTCAAATATCTGAGTCTTCAGAGGAATTTAAATTCCAAATATTGTAACAGTGTTTGGACAATTGGGATATCGATCTCTAGGGAATTAAGGTGATAATATTATTCACATGATATATTGTGTGAATAAATATTGAATTTGTCGCCTTTTAAGGGAACACCCATTTTTAATCAAATATTTGACAAATTTATATACTAAATTTGACAAAATATACTTCTTCATTAAATGCGGGATATCAAAATTTAGTTTGGATAAATTTTTGATGTTTTTTGAGAACTTTCGTATTTTTATGAATGGTGAAAAATACTAAATTTCAATTGCAAGAAACTTTTTTAAAAGAAATAATTTATAGTATTAAATTATTCATTTTAATGGTTTTAAAGTATAATTAGATTATCTTTTTATAATTTAATATAATTTAGGCCATTGTAATTAATTTCACATTAAAATTAGATATAAACACATGTCAATCTTTTTAAGGTTTTTACTTTTGAAAAACATGTTTTCACATTTTGACAAGAGAGATTAATTTTAAATTAATTACTACAAATTATATGTTTTAAATTTTAAAAATTGATTCCATATTTTAAATTAGTTGTTCTAAATTATTTTAATATGCTGGTTCTATTTTTGGAAATTTTGAATAGTAACTTTAGTAATTTTTTTTAATTACCGCAGTTTAGGGTAAATCAGCTAATTAAAGGTAAAATTAATATTATAAATTACCCAAACATCTGTAATATTATTATTGTATTATTAAATTATAATCTTATATCTATTATTTTAAATGTAATCACTAAATGAACACTTTCCAATGAATATGACATTATCGTTATTAAAACCAACGAATGTGACAAAATGTCACACTCTAATTTTATGTAAGTATATTATTTTTCATATATAGATAAACAGAAGATAACAATGACTATAGGTTTTACATGGAAATATAAAATCATTACCTACATCATATAAATTTATTTATAATTTCTATATATTAAATAACTACCATTAAGGATGACACAATAGTGACACAGAAATTATTTTATTAATGGAAATATCAAATAACTAAAATTAAAAATATTAAAAGAAATTTAATTTAATTAATTAAGGTCCTCCAAGAATTTTCTACGTGAATGTGACATGTTAAGATTATATTTAAGGATTTTATTCAAGGTCATATTCTATGTGGAGTATATTTAAAATCAAATAATTGAATAGTTTCAAAATAGACACTATTGATATTTTTAAAATTGACATTTTATTAAATTATTTAATTCATAAAAATATTTAAAAATTACTAAGTGATAATTATAAGGTCTATAATGTCACAAAATATCCATTAATGTTTAACTGACACCATATAAGTAAATATTTATAACCATTTAATATTTAGAATGTTATTATCACAATTAAAATCTAATAGATTAAATAAGGATAAATCAAAATGATAAGCTTTAAAATAAAATAAAAACATGTATAAATTTTATTGGTTGATAAGATTTCAACCCATACCTGTCTTATCTTATAAATAATACACTTTTTATCCATTTTTATTTTAAAATTAATTTATATTAATTTAATAGTTTTGGTATTTCCAAAGGTGCCCCTCCCCTCCCTTATAATGGGGAACCTCCCCTCTTTTATTCACATCACCAAATCCATTTGTATTGGCTAAACCTTGGCCATTTTCTCTCCCAACTTCCCTCGCTTAATACTAGTGTCCACACTTTGGGAATAAATCCATCCTCATTTTGTGCAAATCAAAAGGAGATACTCAAAATGAGGTAATTGTTTTATCAACTCTTTCAAAATTATTTCTTTATTATGATTCCTATTTCTATGTTGATTCCATACTAAAGTAATAAATCTAGTATATTATACATTCTAATATGTTATTATAATTATGGTACAACCATATACCTCCTTTTTTCTATCCTACGAATAATAATATCATCATGCATGCGTATGTATGGCTTACCGTCTCTACACCATGGTGTAATTTGTTATTCAACACTAATTTAATTGAATGGATATAATGATGAGTATAACGGAGATAATGATTATGTATGATTAATATATCAACCAATTACAAACCATTTAATAATCAATGGAATGATATTATCGCTTGTGCATACGTACGACCTACCGTCTCCACGACGCGGTGGGATTCATTCTCCACATTAACTATTCAAGAATGATTGTAAAATTTATATGATGGGTAAAAAAATTATTATGAAGTTAATTTCATTCTGGATATGAATAAAATATATCCTATTCATAACAAACATGACTTACATGACAAAAAATGAATGGGAAAACTAATCAATTAACACCTGAAACAACAATAATACTGAAATATTATTACCAAAATGATATAAGGGGATCATATATGATATCAAAAATATGGATATGGTACTATTATAATTTAATAACATGTTTTAACAATTATAAAGGAGGCTAAATCACCCCTGACTAAAGAAAATCCCAAGGTAATGGTTAATTTCACAATCTCTTTATTATCCGAGATTGTTTATATGTAAGAATCTACTGTGAAATCCATATCATCCAACTCCATGTTTCTTAAAATGTAATTCAAAATATTATTGAAAATTGTTTAAAGTCATTTTTACCCATTTTTTAACTTTTTATAAAACATTTTTAAAGGAATATTTCCATCAGTTTCTAAATGTGGTACTTTATAACCTTTTCGACAAATTAAGGAAAGAATGTTTTTTTAAATTATACAGTGCAAATGGATATTTTCCACCATTACAAATTCTTTACATTTTGATTATTTCTATAAAGGATTACAAGGTTATTTTCAAAATAAATGTTTTCTTTTATAATTTTATGTAATTTAAATGATTTCAAAGTAAAAAAAGGATATTTCACTTAAAGAGTTTTAATGGATTTCTTAAATTATTTTCATTTATGTCAATATCCTTTATTATATTTTATGCTTATTTTTGGTTGATTTATTATGATACAATAATGCATATTGTATATAAGTTTTTATGATATATTTTACTGTGGGTGTGCAATTTTTATACCATTTATGGTTTACAGTTAAAGTATTAACATTTTTAATGCAAGTTTTAATATAAATTTTTATGTTATGTTTCACCATTTCCATAAGTGGAATGCATTGGACTTAGTATGTTATGGGTGGGGCCCACTATAGTCTCTCGGTGCATCGATAGGTCTCATGAGACAAAATAGTGTATTTTAAGAAGGCCTTGATGGTATGGTAATAATATTTGCATGAGGCCTTGTCGGTATGGTAATGGTCTTGGCACAAGGACTTGATGGTATGGTCCTGATGTCTGTTATTATGCATTTCCACCTTATGAGATTAGTTATTGATATTTCATGTGATTATTAAACTAATAGAATATCCATGTGAAAGTTTAAAAATAATTATTTGATTTATTATTTCCATATTATACTGAATATTATCTTTAAAAGGCTTTTGATTCAGTTTTATACCATACCATAAATGTTTATGCTTATTTATGATAGCTTCTGTTATGTTTTTTTATCCTTATTGAGCATCTAAGATCACTCATTTCTTATGTTTCATTTTTCCCCAGGATGTGAAGAAGTATATCATGATTGACCTGTATGGATAGTCTAAGGGATATTAGAGTTTTAAAAGGGGATAAAATATTTTTTTTTCATTTAAATACGTAATGTAAAACATATATTTGTATCTAGTATTTCCAAGGATACTAAACTAATCGGTCCTTTGGGATTTGATTACTTATAATCATGTCAATGTATTAAAATAATGCACCAGCTCCGGGCTTCTGGGGTCAGGGTGTTACTGTTGGTATCATAGGAAGTTTAGTACAAACCTTGGAAATTAGATTTACAAATACTTTGATTAGGGAACAATACCCTATGAATGAATTTGAGAAAAAATTATAGATGAACATCCTATAATTTTGGTAATGTGGAGATTTTTTGGGTCTTCCAAGAAATTCATCCATTTCTAGATGATGAAAGTGGATGCGGTTCTGTCATAGATGTACTTAGGAGTAAGAACTCCAATAATGTGTCATGGGCTTGACTTAGGGTAACTTAGTACAAAACAATACGCATTACTGTGTACCTGGTTTAAAACTCCCAAGGGATATGCTTAGGATAATTCACATTTTATTTATAGACCTTTATGAAGTATTTATGAGTAATTTTGTCTCTAAAGAAATCATTTTTATGATTATGAGACAAGGTATGTGTAAGTCTTAATTTATGTTAAGTATTTTTCTAGAATTTGTATTATACATTAGGATATGACCTAACCTAGTGTATGTCGTTATTTAGAAATGGTTCCTAGTATAAGGAATGTAAAACTCACCAATGCATATGATCCAAATAATAAGAATGATCGTATCTTTCATGATATTAAGTAGACATTTCGAAGGGAAATAGTCTCCCATGTATTCTCGTCATATGAATAAATAGTATCATGTGTTAATAAGATAAGTAAAGAATTATCTATGTCTTTCAGCTTTAAAGGGAAGCAAGAGAATAAGATGATGGAAGAGAAAAATATAGATAAAGTGAAGGAGGGAAAGAAGGATTTTTCCAATTTGATAACTGTGGAAAGAATCATTCTGGAAAATGATTGAAGGAAATGAGAGTTCTTTATAAGTGTGGAGCAAAAGGACCCTATGTTCATGATTGGAAGGGTAAGAAGAAGTTTTACATTTTACAATTCTTCAACTACAAGGATATGGAACACTATGTGAATCCATGTTCCAATCGTCAAAGGAATATACAACAGATGATGTTATTGGATAATGATCAAGTTAAGATATTACCTCAAATAAAGAGGAATGATTAATATGCCTTTTTAAGAATTATTATTTTTGAATTATAAATATATTGGTTATAATAATTATAGAGTATATAATGATTTTACTGTAGTACTATTTCATTAAGAATTTGAGATTTTATAGTACAAAGTAAAGTGACGCAGTTGTAAGTTCAAAATATATGGTTGAGGGAAAGATAACCCTTAATATGTTTCAGATACTGGGATAATTTATTTGGATAAAGTATATTGGATATTATTGACTACCATGGAAATGATTAATGGTTGGTTTATTCCATAATTATTGGAGTTCACAACATTTGTGCATTTAATGAGTATATCCAATATTCTATGTTTAACAAGGTTTTATGGTAATTTTGGGTATTACCATGTTTTGAGAGAATACATGATGAAGGTATTCACATGCTTTTTATGTGACAAAAAATATATGGATTTTGTCATATTACCTTCCTTATAAATTTGTTGACTGTGAGTTTGTACAGAAGTATTTTGGATAAGACTAAAGGTTAAAATAAATTAAATTGGATATTTAATAGTATTGTTTAAGTTTAAAACATTTCTTATAATTATTTCTGTAATTTTATATTAATATATTTTTAAGAAAAAAACAATATGTAGGTTGGGCAATAACCCATCACATCGGACAAGGTTGCAGGAATCAAGCCCACAACTGAAGTGCGATAAGGCTTTATCACCTACCACTGGCCTACGGGAGGCCCTGGTTAGTATAACATAGTTTTAATTATTTAAATATAATAAGTTCAATTTTATAACCTTATATGATTAAGATAAATAGAATTTTTTGAATTTTTTTTATCTTTTGAAAAGAAAGATGAATTTGTGGTAGAAATTAGTTAAGGATGGAACTCTACTTTTCAAGTAAGTATGTTTCATTATATTCTTAGTCTATTAAGTAAATTAATTCTTAAAATCTAAGAAAATAATATTGAAACAAAAAATGATATCTTAGTACTTTCTCTAATAAATCAAATAGTCTCTTAGATGATCGCATATTTATAGCTTTGTGGTTGTTAACTTTTTTCTCCTCATGTTCTCTACCACTCTCCATCAGAACATAATTGTTATATTTTTCTTTCATGTCCATGTTTTCCTACATGGAACCCTCATATGTGTTATATCTAGTAACCTTCACACTTCCCTTTATTTATTTTAATGTTTGTGTCTCATTAATCACTTTTCCAATTTTGGATTTCAACAAGGTTGTTTTGAAATTTCAAACCCCTAGTTTTTTATCCCAAGTTTAAATTATGAAGAAGAAATTTATTGAAGTTAGGGAGAATGTAACACCCCAAGAATTTAAAATATTTTCAGTTCTGAATAAACTTAATTTTATTGATTTCTTTTTATTCAATACAATTTTAATCTTACACTACACACAACAATGAGTTGGCTTGTGTTGCAAACAAGGCCCAGTTTTACCGAAAAATAGTATATTAATAAATTATTATTATTTAATATGGTATATAACCTAGATATTAAATTATATTTTATTAATATTATTAACCAAATATTGAATTTCATATAATACATATAATTTTAACATTCATATAATGTGTTTATTAAACATAATATAAGAACAAATTCAATTTTTTGATAAAAAAAGTGTTTTTCAAAAAAATCCAGTTTTGTCACCTTTAAATAAAAGAACCATTTTAAATAAAATATTTGAAACATTTATATATTCAATTTGAAAAAATAAAAATCTTCATTGGAATCAGGACATCAAAATTTAGTTTGGATAAATTTTAAGTGTTTTTCTGATAACTTTCATATTTTGATGAATAGTGAAAATGCTAAATTTTAATTGAAAAGAACTTTTTTAATCAAAATAATTTATAGTGTAAAATTATACATTTTAATGGTTTTAATGTATAACTAGATTATACTTTTATCATTTAATATAATTTATGTCAGTTTAATTCATTTCACATTAAAATTAGATATGAACACATGTCAATCTTTTGATAATTTTTACTTTTGAAAAACTCTTTTTCTCATTTTGACAACAGGGATTAATTTTAAATTAATTACTAAAACTTCTATGTTTTAAATTTTTAAAATTTATTTTATATTTATAATTAGTGGGTCTAAATTATGTTAATAGTTTACTTTTATTTTTTGGGTATTTTAAATAGTAACTTTTATAATTTTTTGTTACCGTAGTTAAGGGTAGATCAGGTAATTAAAGGTAAAATTTATATTATAAATTACCCTAAAACCTATAAAATTACTATTGTATTATTAAATTATACCCTTATCATATATTATTTTAAATGGAATCACTTAATGGACACTTATCCATGAATATGGCATTAATATTATTAAAATTAGTGAATGTGAGAAAATGTCACTCTCTCCTTTTATATAAGTATATTATTTATAATATATGGATAACCAGGATATAACAATTAAAATAGGTAGTATATTGAAGTATAAAATCATTATGTACATCCTAGAAATTTATTTATAATTTTTTTATATTAAATAATTACCATTAAAGATGACACAATAGTGACACGAAAATTATTTTATTGATAGAAATATCAAATAAATAATTTTAAAAATATTAAAAGAAATTTAATTTGAATTTATTAAGGTGCTCCATGAATTTTATAGTTTAATATGACATTTTAGTATTATATTCAATTACTTTCATCAAAGTTATATTTTGTGTGTATTTTAATTAAAATCAATGAAATGAATAGTGTCAAAATTGATACTACTGATATTTTATAAAAATAACATTTTATTAAAGTATTTAAAAGTCATACAAATATGTAAAAATTACAAAGTGATAATTATAAGGTCTATAATTTCATAAAATATCAATTTATGGTCAATATTTACAATATAAGTAAATATTTATAAAAATTTAATATTTAGAATGTTATTAGCACAATTAATATTAAATAGATTAAATAAAGATAAATCAAAATGGTAAGGTTTAAAATAAAATTAAAACTTTTCTAAAGTTTATTGGTTGAGATTATTTCGACCCATTCTCATATTATCTTCTAAATAGTCAACTTTGGAGTCATTTTTATTTAAAAATTAATTTATATTAATTTAATAATTTTGGTGTTTCTAAAGGTGCCACTCCCCTCTCTTATAAAAAGGCATCTCTCCTTCTCTTTTATTTACACCTACAATTCCATTTGGCTCAGCCAAAACCTACCCATTTCCCTCTAAACTTCCCTCACTTAATCTTATAGTCCAAAATTTGGTTATAAATTCATCCTAAGGAGTCTTTTTATTCAATTCAAAAAGAGAGACTTGAAAAGAAGGTAATTATTTTATCACCTCTTTCAAAATTCATGTCTTTTTCTACTTCTTATTTATATGTTTATTTAATAATAAAGTAATAACTAAAGTATCTAATAAATTATGATATTTTATTATAATTATGTTACAACCTTATACATCTTTTTATCTGTCCTACGAATAACAATATCACCATGCGTGTGTACGTACGGGTTACCGTCTCCACACCATGGTGTAATTTATTATTCTACACTACTTTAATTATATAGATATAATGATGAGTATAATGGATATAAAAAACCAATATAACATGATAATTATTCTTTTTAATTAATAATCCATCCAATTCTATACCATTTAACCATTAAGGGGATGATAATGTTGCTCGTGGATACATACGGCCTACTGTCTGCACGACGCAGTGGGATTCATTATCCATGTTAACCATTCAAGAATGATTATAAAAGTTATATTATAAGTAAAAATAATAATTATAAAGATAATTTAATTCCTTATATGAATAAAATATATCTGATTCATAAAAAACATGACTTACATGAAAAAAAAGGAACGGGAAAATGAAGCAGTTAACACCTGAAACAACGGTAATACTGAAATATTATTACCAAAATGATATAATAGGATCATATATGATATCATAAATATGGATATGGATATATTATAATTTAATAACATGTTTTAAACATTATATAGGAGGCTAACTCATCCCCAACTAAAGGAAAGTCCAAGGTAAGAGTTAATTTCACAATCTCTTTGTTATCCGAGATTGCTTATATATAAGTATCTACTAGGAAATCCTTATCATCCTTGTTCGTGTTTCTTAAAATGTAATTCAAAATATTATTGAAAATTGTTTAAAGTCATTTTTACCCATGTTTTAATTTTTATAAAATATTTTTAATGGAATTTTTCTATTGTTTTCCAAATGATGTACTTTATAACCTTTTCGAAAAATTAAGGAAATAATGTTTTTTTAAATAATACGACACTAGAATCTATTTGACTCTATTATGAATCCTTGACATTTTGATTATTTAAATAAAATATTACAAGTTTATTTTCATAAAAAATGTTTTCTTTTCTAATTATTTGTCTTCTAAATGATTTCAATGTAAAAAATTGATATTTCCCTTAAAGTGTTTTAATGATTTTATTAAATTATTTTCGTCTATGTCAACATCCTTTGTTGGATTTTTTGATTATTTCAGCTTGACTTATTATAATACAATCATACATATTATATTGAATGGTTTATGATATATTTGACTATTTATGTGCTATTTTTATACCATTCATGTTTTATGGTTAAATTATTAACATTTTGTATGCTAGTTTTAATAAGAATGTTTATGTTATGTTTCGCAATTTTCATAAGAGGGATGAATTGGACTTAGTAAGTGATATGTGGGGCCTGTTATATCATCTTGATTCATCGATAGGTCTCATGAGACAATATAGTGTCTTGGAAGAAGTCCTTGATGGTATGGTAATGTTCTTGGCATAAGGCATTGATGGTATTGTAATGGTTTGGTACGAGGCCTTGATGGTATGGTTATGATGTTCGGTATTATGAATTTCCTCGTTATATGATTAGTTATTAATATTTCAGGTTATTACTGGACTAATATAATATCCATGTGAATGTTTAAATATAATTATTTGATTTATTATTTCCATATTATGATAAAGATTATCTTTAAAAGGATTGTGTTTCAGTTTTATACCTTGTCTTAAATTTTTATGATTATTTATGATAACTTACGCTATATTTTTTATCCTTTCTGAGAATATGAGCTCACCCCATTCTAATGTTTCATTTTCCCCTTGGATGCAAAGAATTATATTATTATTAACCTGTAGGGATAGTCTAAGAGGTATGAGATTTTTCAAAAGGGGATAATATGTTGTTTTTTCATTTCAAGATGTAATGTAAAACCTATATTTGTATCTAGTATTTACAAGGATACTAAACTGATCATACCATTAGGATTTAATTCATTGTAATCATTCCAATGTATTAAAATAATGCAATGGTTCCAGGATTCTGGGGTCGGGGCATTACATAAATTATACAATATTAAATTCTCAAAAAATAGTAACAAATTTTAACAATGAAAAATTAGTAACTAATCAAAAAATAAATAATATAATAAAAATAAATAATCATAAATAATAAATAATATTAAGAAAGTAATAGAGAAGAATAAATTATCAAAACATAAATAAATTGGCATGGGGACACTCAACAAGTTGGTCTCTCTTCATTCTCTTCAATATAAGAAATGAAATCATACTGTCATTATTGTTACAAAGGTTAGAATCTATTTTCCAATGAAACCATGTTTGGTTTACTTGAATCCATCCTCATTTGACTCCCATAGGAGTATATTCTACTCCAATATTGTCCTTGTGACCAAAGTTAAAAAATTAAAACAATATTAATAAAAATTGTTTCTTTTTTGAGGTGCAGGATATGATTTAATCCACCTTTACTGACTTATGGGTTCCTATATTATCTACACTAGTTTAAATACCATAAGAGGGGGTATAAATCATTGTATGACATATTAAAACCCTCTTATATTTGAATATTATTTCATCATTAAACAAAACTCTCTTCTCTCTCATTCTCGTAGAAATGTATGAGCAGAAATAAAAACATGTACCGGATACAAATATTTTACTTAGTTCACCCTTAACTGGGCTAGTCCATGGAGTATACAATGGAAATGTGGTAATGTACCAAATACACTATAGTGATTTACTGTTATGGTGTTTGGAGTAGACTCAATATCCCTCATGTTCCACTACCAATCATGAGTTGAAAGTTCACTACTCACTTTGTTGAAGTGTACTCATGGTTCCTTCAGTTGATTATCGTTGATTTCTTGAATCAATATTGTTTACACCACATTAGATGTGTTATGAAGAACTTATTTCATCAATCTGATGAATTAAATTTTACCATAGAGTTTCTAGGAAATTCTCTAATGGTATGTACATCTTATAATTTCACGAATCATTTGCACAACTTTTACACAACATCCCAACCTTTCACGCAAATTTTCAGATTTTCTGAAAGCTTTTCACTTTCATGAAACTAAATTGGTCATATAAACACAATTCTATTTTATTCACATAATATATACTCATGTAACAGCTTCACATAAGAAATTTATTTTCAAAACATATTCTCACATAACTTTTTCATGTAATAAATTTATTTATGAAACTATTATGTGATTTCAAAGCCCAAATATTCATTAAGGGTTTGACACTTTAAATGAGAGGGGTAGTGGCCAATTTATTGTAATTTTCCACCCTTCACGCAACTACCCCATTCACTACTGACCATGGACATAACTTTTCTATTCCTTCAAACTTTAATGATTTTATGTCACCTTTAGTGCACAACTCCTAGACATCACGCAACTCCCATTTTAATTTACATATTTCATGAAACTTCATCTATTTTTCACAACTCTAGCATTCATGAAACTGAATAAATTTCATCAAACAACTTCCTTTTCTATATTTTGATAAGTAATCCTCAAATATTCACTTTCATATAACTTTATGAAGCGTATTTTTCTATTCACACAACTTTTTCACTTTTAAGAATATATTCTCTTTTATTCAAAAACAACTTTTAGATTTCTATAAATTTTTCACACCAAAAAATTGGTAAACATTGGGAAACACTACCAAATTATATGAAAAAATTCATGAATACCTTCCAAAGATTCCATGCCTCAATGCAACTATTTCTTGGATATCTTGAACCCATCTCTCAGTATAGATGATTCGAACTCATACATGACTCCATTATCCTAGAGAATTGTCAACATACCTTTTCAAAAACATTACTGGAACTTCCTAAATGAATTAATTAATCATCTTTTTCAATGATAACAACCAACCCAAAAATATTGTGATGTCACCTTGAGGGATTTTTTTATCAGAAATGTCCCCCTTAGGGTTTGTTGACAACTTTTCAACCTTTGATACCACTTTAATCCTTTTATCCCCAACTCATTCACAAAAAAACACTTCTTTCTTTAACTATAATTCATATCATGTGACTATGGATAATGATCAATGAGTTACAAAATGCATACTATAATACAACATGATCTATTATTGGTGTGGGAAATAATATTATCATGTAAATTGCATCAATTAAACACATTGTCCATCTTATAAAATGTTGTCTAAAATCAATAATTCCTATAATATCAATGTTTTGAATATTTTATATTTCCAATTGATAATTTTAACAATATAAATGGTTTTAACATTGATGAATATAGATAATCTCTTGAGAATATCAATTTCTCAACCCCACTGGGTAAATGATTTCAATATAAACCCATAGTTCAATCTTCTGTGATTTATCTTCATTGAAAAAACAAATTCAACGTCATCATATTTAAAACTAACCTAGCCTACTTTATCCATATAATTCAACACAAAAAATCGTTATCCCTATTTATCTCCACCTTCCTCTCCCCTATAAGAGGCTAGATAAATTGCATCTCCTATTTTACTTATTTCTCCACCTTTTCAATGAACCCAAAAGTCACTCCTTTATGCCATACAATAGGAAAA
The DNA here is from genome assembly GCA_963277665.1 of Viscum album. Classification (NCBI taxonomy): domain Eukaryota; kingdom Viridiplantae; phylum Streptophyta; class Magnoliopsida; order Santalales; family Viscaceae; genus Viscum; species Viscum album. Next base: position 1,058,778,197 of record OY728163.1, on the reverse strand, counting down.
TAATAATTATCAACATATAGTAAAAACCTCAAAAAACATAAATCAAGGGGATTACACATCCATTCAATTTAAATTTTGGGGTTTGACTAGACTTTGAGAGCCATCTAATGTCTTCAAAATACTTCCTTGGGTAAGGAATTTGTGAGAATTTTTGAAACTTGAAGTTCTAAAGGAATTTAATCCAACATAACCAACTCATGATCAACCTTCCCCTTAATAAAATGAAATTTTTTTCAATGTGATTTATCCTAAAATGATGGCCAATAATTTTAATAATATTTATAGAACTTGAATTATCACAATGGATTGCGATTATATATTTCAATTCAACTCACATATCTTCAAGATGTTGACTCATCCATAGTAAATGTGTGAATTCTTGAGTGGTTGCAATGAATTCAACTTTTGTGGTGCTCTAATAAATTAAATCATATTTCCTTATCAACCATGAAGTGAAAACTTCAACAAGATATAATGAACCACATAATATTGACTTTATTTTATCTGCTAAACCGAACTAGTCTGCATCTGTATAACCCAGAAACTATTACTAAGATTTGAAATTATACATAAAACTATAATTCATAATTCCTTTTATATACTGAACTTTTTTTGACTGTAAGTTTGTGTATTTACTTGGTATTACTTTGATACTATGCAACCTATCATGTGAAAAAATAATAATTTAATGTCATATCACTATTAAGTATAAAATGCCCTTAATGATATTCCTTTATTTTATGACAATGACTGATTTATCTTTATGATACCATAAAATTTTCATTTAGGTAGTTACTATAGTTATCATCACCTTGTAATTCTCCATTCCAAATATTCTCAAAACCTCCTTGGAAATTTGGATTGAGAAGTAAACTTTTCATTCCTTCCTTGCATAACATTTAAACCAAGGAAAAATGTCATCTCACCAATCATTGCCATTTTTAACTCATATTTCATGAATTCTATGAACTAATTTCACTGTTCTTATTTTTATCATGTAGAGATTATGTCATCAACATAAACCAACATTGTCATCCATTGATTACTCTCACTATTGACATATATATTGTAATAAAATCCACTATGCTAGGAACTGATCTTCTTTAAATACCAATAAATTTGTGAACACCATGCTCTTGGTGCCTATATTAATTTGTATAGAACCATCTTCAATTGAAAAAAATATATCATCTTCATGAATGATAAAACCAACTTATCTTTTTATATATATTTATTATTTTAAAACACAATTAAAAAATTCTTAATTGATATCCATAAAAATAACTTTTAATTTTATTTTAACTGTAATGGATAAGAAAATAAAAAATTGTCTATAACCTTTAAAATAATTTAAATGTTTCATCAACATTGATTCCTTTGATCTGGGAGTAACCCTTATACAATATTCATTCTTTTTTTCGAATCACCATGCCGTATTCTTTAAATTTTTTCAAGAAAACCCATTTGGTCCCAATTATGTTCTTTTCCATTAGCCTGGAAACAATATCCCATGTTTGATTATTTTTTATTTTTTCAATATCCTCATTCATTTATTGAACCCAGTTATCTTCTCTTGTAGATTATTCAAAACATTTTGGATCTAATTGTAATAGTAATGATGTTTGTTGTAGTGAATTCTACTTGTATGAACTTGTACTAACCGATTTCTAATGATATTCTATGTATTGATTTTAGAACATCACTTTGGATTCTATACATAATCATATCTGACTTCATTTTTCTCATTATTGGTGTCCTCTTAAGAATTTTATTTAGTCACTTTCACTCTACCTTTGCTACTCACTTCTTCATCATTATCATCTTGGAGTTATTCACTATTTTGTAAATAAACCTACTCATTTTCAACCATAACAACATCATTTATCTCAAAAAAAATTCCCATGTTATTATTAAAATATTTATATACATTTTTCTTTCCTAAGATTCTAAGAAATATCTCTTCATCTCCCTAGGAATTAGTCACCTAATGTTTCTCTATATTGAGAAAAAACACTTAATTATAAAGACATGAACATACTTCAGAATCAAATTATTTACATACCATATCTCATATAGATTATTCTCTTACCTTGGAAATAAAACTTAGTTATAAATATAGAATTATGAAAATACCGCATCTTTCCAAAACTTCTCTATTAGGTATTTCTCAATAATCATATGTATGTACATGTTGTTTATGATATAATTTCTCTTCTAAACCACACTATTTTGTAGAGGATTTATCAATTTTGAGACTTGGTTACTTATTTCATGCTTCTTGATATAATCTTCCACATTACTGCTAGTAAACTTCAATCATTAGCATTTCAGAACATTAGAAATTTATATCCAAGAATCTTTTCAGTATCCCTCAGATATTATGTTATGAAACTGAACAACTCAAACTTATGGGTGATGAAAACAATCCTCACCATATTACAATATTTATCAATAAAAAGTATATAAGATCTCTTCCCATCAATATATCTTAGTGATATAGGTCCACACACACTAATATGAAACAGATTTAGAACTCTTGTTAACCTTTTCTCTTTTTCCTTATTTGTTTTTCAATTGAACTTACCTTATTAGAAAGAATTACATGTTTGAGTGAAATCACATAATAACATAGGTACATCTTAATCAGCATCACATTTCACCAGATCTTCCTAGGATGGTTGGCTCAAAAGGATAACATGTTTAGGTCACAACCAGTTTTCTTCCACCATAGATAGAAACCAAGTAAATTCTCCTCCACTCACAAGATAGAGATTATACATCATGTGATTCCATTTCACCACCACAATACTATATTTTATCTTAACAATGAAAAACTTATTGGTAAATGTTATTGAATTTCCTAATTCACACAGTATACTAAGAAAGTTGTAACTAATACCTTCAACAACCAAGACACATGCATGTATCATAAATTTACACCCAAATAAATCTTTTCATGAGCCAATAATATTCAAGCATTCATCCTTTCCAAAATTTATGAAACACTTCTTTCCATTCTTAATGCTTGTGATAATATCCTTATTTATCATCATTTGGGAAGTTCATCCACTATCGAGGATACATACACTAAATTGATATGATTCTTTTAGGATAATCTCTAAAACAACTATCTATTCAGATCATTTCTTTTTGATCCATGTATTTGAATTAATACGTAATGTTGACAAGTATTCTTGATATTGGTTAGAGTATTATGGTAAAAATCCATCCTGCAAAGATGAAAATCAATTTTCCATTTTCATCTTTTTTGATGATTTATTGAGCTACTATGTTCAAACACTTTGGATATACATTGGTATATTCCACTGTATTGTCGATGAGAAATATCTAGTTATGCACCCAAATCCTCCGTGCCAAATAAATTGACCATAAAAATCATTATTGTAATATTGAAATTCATTTAGATATCTCTATTTTCCTTATTCCCTTAAGTACCTCTTGGATATAGAATAGAAGTTTTGGGAATGTCCTATATTTCCACAATAATAACACCTAATTCATGGTTCTCTCTTTTGTGTCATTATTGTAACATTAGTTTTCCATTCTATTGTCTAAATATTCTGTGTCATACCCAAATTAACCTTCAACTTCAAAGTGGGTGTTTTTGTTCTTACATTAACAATAGTTTATTTTTTTCATGATCAATATACATACCATTATTATCATTATAATTTGTATTTTTCTTCTTTTCTCCTAGACCTTTTTGCTCTATTTTCACCATTTCTATCGCATAAATGATCTTATGTTCCAATGTCATTATAAGAGTCAAAATTATCTCCAAATATTTAATTTTTTTCATATTTCAATAGCTTCCACCTCAATATATTCAATATGTTTGACCCTATATTTCAGTTTCTTAGTTAAAAAATCAACAACCTTGATCTATTATTCAACTTTGATATTGTGATCAATAACTTTCTCTAATATTTTTGGATTTTCATATTTGAGCTTTTCAATTTATTCCTTCAGCTGAATCTTCCCTTTTCCCTGCTACTATATATATATATATTTTTGAATCAAGAATCGCTATATTGAATTTATTTTTTTTGTATCTAAAAACATATATTTCTTTAAGAGTATCCTCAATATCAACTGGGAGATCAAATCTTCTCCTTCATCAACACCACTCTCTTCCCGGGTCTAGGAATTTCTCATAACCAACACTATAGTATTTTCTCTATAGTTTTTTATATATTTAATTTCTTTAGTCTTGGTTTCTTATGAACTATAATTTTCATAAGAAAGTAGGTTTTTATTTTGAATAAATTCAACTTAGTTATTTTTCTACCCTTCACGTTAGCTAAAGTCCAGTTTATAGAAATTTCATCCTCTTACTCGTCATATTATTGAAGAATCTTGGGACACTTTCCTAAAAGGTTTGATACCTTTCCAAATTAAAATGATGTCAATGTAGGTTTCCATTTAAAATTTTATTTTCCACTTTGTATATTTTATGAAAGGTAAGACAAGAATTAATCTACCACTTCTTCTTCATGTCCTTACTCTATAGTGATCTTCTTCATAGTCTTGAATACCCCCTATTTAGACTTCCTATTTTCCATATCATCATTATTATCATTTATTATATCATATATGAAAATATTATTGCTTAGGATATCAAATGTTATCTCCTGCAAATATTTTCCCTCTGGAAAAGAAACTTTATTGAATCGGGCAACAAAACTTCTCAATATATACTTGAAGATATTTAAATCATATTAAATTTACCTGTAACCATTCATTTCCACCACTAAAAAATTCACACAATAAAATAATGCATCAACATACTAATTAAGTTGAATCCTCAAGTACACATAATTTTTCCACAGAACCTATAATTTAGCTTCTCAGACTTTTTAGTTTCCAATATAGATATTTAGAAGTTATTCCCACATGTAATATGATGTCAGTTTCCAATACTTTTGCCAAGGCGTACACATCCATCTGTTGGAGGACGTGCAGCTATTACCCCACATTCTCACTTTCCAAAGGTGGGTGGCATCCGTATATTATTTAGGTACATTTTCTCCTTAATCAAAATAGGGTGATGGGATGTCGGTTCCTTCTTCCATGGATTCCTCCTTGGAGCTCGTTACCTAGTCCAGGTCTCCCTCATAGATTAAGACATTGTTTGTGAAACTCTTACTAGTTCAATATCTCCATGGATGCTGGTTAATTACACTGCTTCTATAAGGACATTCCAAGGGGTTAAGTCAGGGCAGCAAACTTCGATCAGAGGAGTAGTCACATTGGACATCAATGGCGTGTCTAGATGCTGGAACCCTGGAGCATCTGGTTTTCTTCCCCTTATGATAAGGCTTCTTGAGGGTGCGGAATCCTGAGGCATCCCACGTTGAGTGATGGGGAATTATATTCCATGGGCATGTCTCTTAGGTTTTCCTCAGCTTCCCATGTTTGACATAGGGTATGCCGTGAGTTTAACGTCTAGCGGAGATGGATCAAAATGATCAGAACACTAAAGGGAGTGGAACAGATGGGTGAAACCCTGAAGGGAACACTGATGTTGGGTATAACGCATTTTTAGCAAAACAATTGCTGCTAGGAGTAGGGAGAGAGTGGGTGACATGATCTCACCAAGATGTGGTATCTTGGGTAAGAATCAGGATAAATGATGGAGAGTTGAGTTAAGTGGATGAGTAATGAGATGGAACCATCATTAAAGTGATGGTAGCTTTGGGATTGAACCTCATAGAGGCTTCCTAAATATCCCCATGGTAGGGAATCAAAGTTTGTGTAGTTCGGTGAAGGTGTTAGTGAACCTACATGAAGGGGGTTGGGACCAATAGGTGTGTTAGGCTTGAACCTTAGGGAGGTTTCTTACGTACCATGTCTAAGAGACATGGATCAGACCTACATAGTTCATTCTACGATGGCTTACCATTGTGTGGGGCTGACAAAGGCTTACCGCTAGATGGGATACAATGACTTACCACTGATTGGGAGACACAATGGCTTACTGTCGACTGGGGGACACAATGTCTTACCATCGACTGGGAGACACAATGTCTTACCATTGATTGCGGACTACAACGGATTACCTCTGGTTGGGTGCAATGGATTACTGTTGATTGGGTTAAATGGCATACTTTTGACTGGGGAACACAATGGATTACCATCAATTGTGGTTGGACCTCAGGGAGGCTTCCTACATACCTTGTCTAGGAGACAGGATCAAAACCCACGTAGTTCGAATGGATACAGATTAATGTATTGCGAGATAAAAATGGGGCGTATAGTTTAACTTCATGCAGGACCTAGGTGAACTGACATTAAGGGGGTCGGGACCAATAGGTTTTGGTCTTGAACCTCAGGGATTCTTCCTACTTACCTTTCCTTGGTAAGGATCAAAGTCTACGTAGTTCGGAAGAGGTCATGGTGAACCAACGTGAAGGGGATCGGTAACAATAGGTGTCGGGCATGAAACTTAGGGAGGCGTCCTACATACCTTTCCTTGGAAAGGATCAAAGTCCACATATTTCAGAATAGGTTTTGGTGAACTAACATGAAGGGGGTTGGGACCAATAGGTGTCATTCTTGAACCTCTGGGAGGTGTCCTACATACCTTGCCTTGGCAAGGATCAATGTCAACGTAGTTCTGAATGATTTGGGGCTTACATGCTAAGGTGGCCCAGAGAGTATGTCATGGTTGATGCTAACTCTTGGCACATGTGATCCATACTCGGTGTGAGGAGTAAGAGGCGGCAAATACCTATCGATCACAATGCGAAAGTTGTGTTCATGGAATTGGAATGGTTATTACATGTGGTTAACCGCCCAAAGAGGAAACATGGGTTTATGTATGGTTAGCATCCTAGGGAGATTGATATTGGGACTTACTCTAGGATAGAGGCCCAAGTGGTGACAAAGCCCAATGGTAGAGGGATGGGAGAATGAAGGTCCTAGTGTCCATCCCTCCTTTAGTCTTTGACACCGAAGAAGAGAGGCGGAGAAGGCATGATACCTCCTACAAGAAAGTCTAGGGGCTTACACCAAGGTGGTTTCCCTTCCCCACAGATAGGAACCGCTCCAGTAGAGAGGATCTCATTCCATGTGAGGAAGATATCACTCCTGTGGAGATGATTGGGCATATAGAATGTTCGAGATGGGGAACCCTATGTATGATGCATGGGGTGATGCCATAGTTTAACATCATGTGCTTGGGACAATGGTTCTTAGCAGTTTAACACCCTACATCTCGGACAAGGTGGGTTCACTCCGCACCCCTAGGACTTACATAATTGATACCTATCCACCCTTGGGGAAGTGAAGGAATCTACAATGTCATGTTGTGGGGGTGCCATGGAGTGATCCACTGAGGGGCCCACATTATCATGGTTATGCGAAGAAGCAATGGTTGTTAGTGTTCCTATGAGAATAAGCATGAGGCTAAGCAATGCAGTGTGAAGCACCACCCAAGGAACCTTGAAATCACTTCATACAAACCTGGAGGGTCGTACGGGAAAAGGGTTTGTGGAGCAAAGGGGTTCACAAGAAGAGGTCTCGTGAAGCTCTGATGCTCCATATAGTGGAGGGGCTTCACAAAGGAGTATGCTTCGTGAAGTAATGTGGCTTATCCCATGCATAGGGAATAGGTGCATATGGATGGTTCTTGGTGAAGTGGAAAGGATTTTGTAGAGTAGGGCTTCACAAAGAAAGGGTTCCCTATGAAGTGTAGCACTAAGAAGCAATGTGCTTCATGAAGCACAGTGACCCAGCCTTAGCATAGGGTGTACATGTTCATAGAGGGTAATTCATGAGGCATGAGTGCTATGTGAAGACCTGAGTCCCCTTGGGGATCTCATTCCTTCGCAGAGGCTTGTGGGCTCCACGAAAGGCATCCATATTTGATGAGGGGTTGAATTTAATCCAAGGGAAATGCACTTCATGATGCTCAAGTACCATGAAGAGCTCATTTTTCATAGATCAGAAATTGATTCACAATTTGAGAGATAATAAAAAGAATGGTTGGAGGATCCATCATTTGGGATTGAGGGGAGTCTGGTATTTATAGGCAAGGGGTTCCGTGAAGTAAGGATCACTCAGTGAAAAGCTATGTAGCACTTAGTCGTAATCGCGGAGCCTCCCGCCTCCTCACTCCATATCACATTCGTAAACGTCAGGCAGGTTGCAGAGCCTCCCAAATCATTCCTTCCTAGCATCTTCGCAAACGTTAGGTAGTTTACGGAGCCTCCCACCTCTTTAATTTGTGGTGGGAGTGAAGGGGGGCCACTTTGCGCCGTCTGCAGTGCTTCGGGGCTCCGCGATTGGGATTCATGTGGCCGCCTCTTTGGATTCAACTTTCATTCAGCGTCCTTTTTCTCCACACATATTTTTGGTGCCAACAAATTACTCCCCTTGGATATGAAGCTGAGAAGAAAAATATGGTCTAAGTCTGAGGGTTAATCTCCAAAACTTTTGGTGAACCACAAATAAGGCTCATGAAGGAGGGTCACGATGCAGAGAGGTGACACACGGGTTGAGAGTACTGTGAATCTTTCTATAGTCGGGTGTGCTGCAAAGCACAAGGGGTCGTCGCCTATAAATAGGGGAGGTTGACCTCTCGTTTTCCTTTCTCACCTCTTCATTTTGACGATAGTGCTCTCTATTCACGAAGCTCTACACGCTCTACAATTTATCTCCATGAATCGGGCCTTCGTGCTTCGTGGCCCACAGCGAGTCCTTCGACTCTACGAGTGTGCGCTCCGTGGCTTTTGTTTGCTAGACCGGGAGTAGGGATCAGTGAATTCCTATTGGGATTGAGCTATATGAACGATCTCTATGAACGAGCTCTAAAAATGTGTGTTGCGATCCAAAAAAAAGTATCCAAATTATAGAAAATAAATGCTCCCTCGGAAGCTTCCATGGGGGGTCCTTGCATATGCTTCCCTGCGGGAGGAGATAGAGAATAGCCTGGGCATCGAGGAATTTGTTCAAAGCCATTTATATCATGATTAACTAGTAGAGATACTGTCGAAGATCCAGAAGGACTAACTATTGTGTAGGAGTTTTCCACTGTATGGTTTTGGACTTAGAGATGATGTCTTCATCCCTGAAGCAAGTAGGGATGAGCCATCTTACTGGTTCAAGATCACGTCGTGCCAGTGCCAGTGGTTCAGGGCGGTTGATGTCCATATTTGGGAGGATTTCACGCCTATCAATGTTGAATGATTTTACAACCACATAAATAACATTGACAGGAAAGTATTTCAACCAGATACATCTCCCCCATTATACAAAAATATTCTGAAGGCAGCTCTGGGGAACTCAGAGAAGGGGTGGAGCGACGAGTGAGATCTGTGCCAGGGCGGAAATGTTACCAAAAATTGGGTCTGGTCCTACTGGGTAGGTGCCTCATGCGAGGATTTTGGGGCAGAGATGAGGTGAGTGGGTCTGTATGTGGCAGTTTGGACCTATCAATTCTATATCTATCTTCTAAAACATTTGATGCTAGAGCTGCTGAGTAGATGGTCGTCGAGGACCACCACTTTCTATTTGCACCATGGAGAGGTCGGCATTAACCTATGAGACCTGCATCAGATCTCAGGGGTCCCGATACTGGGGGTGATGTATGATGAGTTCCTCCCAGTTTTTAGTGCATGGGATGACCCAGAGTAAATTCCTCCATTGGCAAGGGTATTGATGGACCTGGTTCAAGGGGATGACAAAAAGTCGGTGAGGGACATCCATTTCAAATGGTGGTTCAGGCAGTTCCTAAACTTCCCAGAAGATCAAAAGTTCCCTATGAAGCCTCGGACCTTCCTGAAGGGGGTTCAATGAGGAAAAGATAATTCATACTAGAAACTCTTAGAGGAAATCTAGTGGAAAACTTGGGGGTTCAGTGTCAGTACTGAGTAGAAACTGGTGGTTTGGTTGGCTGTATTCATTGTGGAACTCATCGATGGTTGGATCCTTCTGGTGAGGGACACAAACATGGGCGTTCGACAAAGCACATTTATCATAGCATCCATGTTGGCGACAAGGGTACAGGTCAACCTCTGGATCCCAATGCTCGCCAAGTTGTATAAGATGTTGTGGAATATAAGTAAGGGGAATAATCCACAGAGGATATATTGTCCATTTCACCTGTTGAATGGGTTGATAGCAGCACATATTAGGGGTATCTATGAATATCTGAACCCCATCTCCCCTCCAAGATCAAACTTTAGCCCATCCATTCTGAATGTGGTGGGGAGCATTCCGACTAAGCTAATCTCATCATTGGTGCTGATCCAGGTATGGAAGGCGGATGAGTTCAACTTCTACCCATTCTTATTGCCAACAGGTGTGTTCACTGATGACATTAAGGGAATGGAAGAGCATCGGTCTTACCTCCATCCCGTTCAGGGTGGAGTCTTGGTGGTATGGGTTAACCGTGAGTCCCTCTATGAACTATACACACCACATCATTTCGTGAGACAATTTTGGTGCATGCAGTGGCTAACCTCACAGGTATACTTGTGGGGTGCACCACGAGGAGAACTCATGTGTGATGAGGTAGATATGGATCATGTTGACACGAGAAGATGGGAAGATATAGAACAAGATACCTCTGGCCATGCCCATCTTTGGGATGGTAAAGGAATATTCCAATATCTAGGAGGCGGTATACTTGGGGGAGATGATGAAGCATAAGATCATCCAGGCCAGTGATGGGGTGTCTCACCAACCTTGAGGCCGAGGCCAGAAAGCGGCAAGGACATCTCATGTTGGCAGGGTTTTAGTGGCGGTGAGGCCTATATCGGTCGAAAGGGAGGTGGTAGCGGTGGACCCAATGGTCCCATAGGAGTAGATTCATCCGTAGGAGAGGCCTCCTAGGGGGTTCCACAGGATATCCACCTGGGCTTCAGGGAAGCAGCAGTGACATATAAACATGCAGAAGAATTATGTCTTCCTGGAGGCCTAGGACATATTAGATGTCAATAGGAAATTCCTCAACCCTTCTGAGATTTGGAAACACCTGAACCATCTCAGGATGGATTTTCTAAGGATCGGCCCTGTGAGGGCCGGCTTTTCAGTATCCCAGGCAGAGGAAGACAAATACCTGGACGAGTTGGAGGAATTTGTGCCCTCCTGGGGTTCCCCACATCTAATGACGGATCAGGTGAAGGTGTTGCTGGATCGATCATACCCTTTGTAGTTGTTAGTATCAGAACTAAGAGAACTCTTCCCTCTACTGGAAGAATCAGATGAGTCCTCTTGGGGGGAGGATACCAGTAGAGGGAGCCCTTTGGAGGAAGGTGAGGTCAGTGATTTAGACTCGGGGCTGGAAGAATTCTCGGAGGCCCTTGAGGTAAAACCCTAACCACATACCTAGAGTCATCGCCCATGTTTTTTAGGACTTCTCAACTAACATTTGAACTGTACTAGAGGTCCTCAAATGAAGAAACCCACTCTCTCTTAGTAGTATATGTAACTGTAGAATCATTGGGATCTATGCCCATGGATATGACGATCATCGTGTCAGGAGGTGCTGCAACACCCAGGGTGGTCATCCCAGAACCTTCAAAATTCCTGAAAATATATGGAGGGCAATGCTTCGGTTTTCCAATGGCAACAACCCAAGAGTGGGACTGAATATTTGATCTATGTAAGTCTCCTTTACGAAATTCCTGACTACCATCCATTGATCAGCCTAACTGACATCCATGTAGTTTTTTGTAAGAATAGTTCTTAAAATGGCATGGGATGACTTGGGAAGGTTGTCTAGAACTCCTGGAAGTGACTTTTCCAGGGGAACATTGGTGGTCGTGGAGGCGAATACCCAAACTGACCAAGCTACGGCGCTCCCGATCACTGGTGGGACTGTTAACTGGGCATATCCTGAGATCATTGAGGTGTGATCCGACGATGAGGATCGATCGGACAGCATAGGTACTAAAATACTTGATCAAACACCATATACAGACCCGGCCGATGAGTTCTTGGGGGCGTTCCCTACATATAAACCTGCAGACCCCACAGATCAGGACGAGACGACCTCTGATGAGGAGGATAGTAAAATCATTCGTCGTCGGTCATGGAAGCCGATCAAGTGCTTCATCGATGAGACCCCTCAAGCACAATTGATAGACTATATAGGGAGGATTTGTTCCCAGCTGTGTGAACTATGATCTGAGGGAGTAGATACCCAGTATCCTCACATGCTCTTCCGAGATCTCATGGCGGAGACGATTCGGGAATATGAATGTGGCCTTGGTGTGGGTTGGAAGAGAAGAAAAGTAGTGAACATCAAGAGGCTCCAAGTGTCTGAAAATGAGATTCAAGGTCTATAGGTCCAGGAATATGAGAATTTCTCTTTTCTCAATGCACAATTAGAGCTTATATCACAGTTGAAGGCCTAGTTGGCAGAGGTCAAAGGACAGATCAAGGAAGCCTCTAAGGAGATGATGGTTGTCCGTAGTGACGAGGAGCAGGCCCAGATTGCAGTTGATGAACTATTCCACATTTCTGTCTAAGAGGAAAGGGAACTAAATTGGTGACATGGAATCCTAGACACCACAAACCAGAGAGTGGTAGAGCTGTAATGCTCTTTTTAAAGTGTCAACCCATCTACGGGAGGGGTCGATCCCCAGGTGTTGTAATGCTTATAAACCTTTGAATGTACTTTCATGCTTTAATTGTTTATGTTGGATGCATGCATGAGTTTCGTTATTTGTCTCATCCCTCCATATGTTTTTCACATTCATGAAACATCCAGTGATCAATCCCTAAGCTCACATGGGTTGGGCCCGATGTAAGAAACAAGGGTTGAAAACCTTGTTATTCCATCCGAATGTGAGAGTCCCGACCAAGATTCAGGCATCCATGATTTGAACAACCATTCCATATTTCCGGTAAAAAAGAGGGAGGCTTGACTGGAGAAAAAAGGTAATGGGACAATCGAATTTTCATTTTTCAAATGCGCTCTAATGCACGAGTGGGCAACGCCACTGGCGTTAAAATCAATCCGAACATAGGGGAGTGTAAAGTGTGAGTCATGATACCCAAGATTTGGAAAGTTGTGAATGTGGCATGACAATGAAGGATAAATTTTGACCATGTTCTAAACACATCATCTCTATTGTGTTATCCTGGCATAGGGACAACAAATGAGGTCCAACCACTGACCATGTTTGAAACATGGGGCCTAACTCGAAATGTTATTCATTGGTCTTCTGAAACGTTATCCCATGACAGTAGGCGATCCATAGGCCGATCACCCATAGTGTTAGGGGTTTCCTTTAGATGTCAAAGAGGATGAGGGTGCTAATGAAGCGCACATAAAGCGTGGAGGGTGGATTGATGGGTTGTTCAAATGGAGTCCAATACTCTTGAAACTACGCCACTATGGTGAAAACACATTAGGTGGGTGCATCAGTCTGATCAGGTATCATACCTACTTCCAAACAGGACCTCTTTGGTAAGAACCTGTAATTCCCTATAGTTTTACGTCATATAAATAAGGAAGATAGACACGTAGTTTTAAACATCGTACGGTGAGGACAATGCTCATAGTTTTAAGGTCATACTACCTAGACTGAAATCGGGGCCAAGGGGCCAGAAGGGTTAATAACTCTAGGGCAGGACCGAGGGAGAATCACCTGGGTGTCGCTACATATCCCATGAAGATGGGAATCAATACAAACATAGTTTTAGAGAACAGTGTGGTCAGAGACCAAGGTGGATGGGAGAAATCCTCTTTGGAAAAGGATATGATGCCTCCCATAGTTATTATGGGGCATCCTAAACTTATTCAGGGTAGAGCTATAGTTTAATGTCAAGTGTCGAGGACATGTGGACTCATGTAGTTTAATGTCATACAGTATGATGGGGAGTGAAAAAATGGGGGATCCCAAGAAGAGAGTATGTGATGCAGTCGCTATAAACCTGATATGAATGAGGACCTAGAGCCCATATCACCATATGTTCCTTGGGGAGGTCTTAGGTCGAGGGACCAAAAATAGAAGTGAGGTTGGGCCCAAGGAAAAGAACATGGGCGATCCTACATACCTCATGAGAATAGGAATCAATCCATACATAGTTCTGGAAGTGGTATGGTAAGGTACTAGTTCCAGGGGTGATAAGGTCGTGCGGGTCTGGTCCACACACCAAAAGAAGCAGAATTTGATAGATCTTGTTTGTTCTTTAGGATGGTGTGAGTGTTTTTGTGAAGCGATGGACCGAGGACAGAAAATCCTAGTGTCTCTACGGGAATAAATCTACATGTAGGCATTGAAAAATGGTATGGTGGATGACTAATACCCAACATGATCCCCCCCCCCTCCGGGTGAGGACATCTGAATGAAGTTCGGTTTTTCATCGTGCGACCAGGATGATAATATCATAGTTTAGAGTTTTATTATATGACTAACCATGCATTTTAATGTTGTGAAATAAAGACGCAATATTTTAAAGTCATGTGGGACCAGGAGGCATAGTTTAACATCATATAGATTGGAGACAGGTTTTAGGGGGAATACTCATGACGTGATAAATCATACTCAATGTGAATTAGGACAAGGTCCACATCACAACACGCATAATTCTGAGAAAGAAACCCTGGTCCTAGGGTCCAAAAAAGGTTATAAAATATGAGGATAGACCTATAGATGAAATTTTTAGGTGTTCCTATGTTTCCCATGAGGATGGGAATCAATCCATCGTAGTTCTTAGGGTTACGGTTCTTACATCTTACGGAGAGAACTTACAAGGAGATCTTAGTTTAAGGTCTTAGAGTTTGGACCATGGAGAAGTGAAACTCTTCCAAGAAATCATAGACCTCGATCCAATCCCTAAGCCCACGTGAGTCAAACTTGGTGTGGAAAACAGTGGTGGAAGAGGTTTTTTCAACACATGGAATACAAGCGAAGGGGAAATTGGTGTGGAGACTCGAATGATACCATTCTTCGGTTTTTTCCTTCTAACATGCAAATGCACACTAAAGGATATTACCAAGAGTGTCGAAATTCCACTTGGACATGATGGCATGGAAAATGATGTGAATCATGCAACCAATATTTAAGGCTTGATGGGGGTGGTGTGATGATGGAGGATAACTTTTGATTGTGTTCGAACCACACAATTCCTATCGTGTGACCAAAAATGGGAACAACAAATGAGAGTCGACCATTGACTATATTTGCAATGTGGGACTTATATCAATTTTTTGTTTGAGGTCCTTGAGGATGTTGGCATGAAATGTTAGGAGAGACCTTGGGATGAGCATCCATACCATTCAGGGGATCCTTTTTGATATGGATGATGACGGAAGCCCAAATAAAGGGGAACACAAAGCCTAACAAATGGGCGAGAGCATGTCTAGGTAGAATCTAACACTCTAGGTCCTGAACCAGAGTACTTCTGGGCACATTGATGAACCGCCGAAGAGGGTCAGGGGGGATCTTAAGAGAAGATGACTCGAAAAGATGAGTGTAGGATAAGGGAGCAAAAGGGATATCAGGAGGAAGTGGTATGTATCATGGTTGTTACAAACCTGACGTGAATGGGGACATAAGCCCATACCACACCATATACCCCTCTCCTAGAAGGAATCAAGCCAAGGGGCCAAGATGATAAGGAGGTTACTAAGAGATGGGGTTGGACCCTAAGACTAAATGTTCGGTCATTCCTACGTATCCTATAAGAATGGAAATCAAGCCACACGTAGTTCTGAAGAAGGATGTTGTGCAGTTTTACATCATGCAGTAAGGAAAAAAATAGGGGAAAGGTATCCCAACGAGGGATGTGTATAGCATGACGAGTAGCCTGAGGAAACTGAGAACATAAGCTCATACCACATCATACAATCCCAAATGATCACTTGGGCCAAGGGGCCAAAAAGGTTGAGGGACCTGAAATGGGAAGACCCAACCAGTTCATAGTTTAACATCTTGTGGTGACGATGATGGTGCTCTTAGTTTAAGGTCATAGGGCTCAGATCATAGATTCCTAGTTTAATGTCATATACATGGGACAGATGAGTGGAGAGGAAGAATCATCGTGCCTATGGAAAACCACAAAACGGAAACAATGATATAGGATAACTGCTGACCATGTTCACAACATAGTATCTATATTTGTCTGACTGGGGTTTCAGGGTAAATAATTGAGTGTCCACTATTGACCGTATTAGAAACACGGGACTTGTATCGAATTTTTGCTCAAAATCCTTTGGGACATTGGTCCAAAATGGTAGGATATATCTAGGGCCTAGCTTCTATGTCGTTCGGGTTCCCTTTGGATGTGAAAGATGATGGAATCCCAAATGATGGGTCACACAAAGCATGGGGGGAATGTGCTTGCAGAAAGGATGATAGATGGAGAGACGTCTCAGCGGGATATGTGTGGCATGGAAAAAATAGTCTGATGTGAATGATGACATAAGTCTATACCACACCTCATAATCCTAGATGAGAACTTGGGCCAGGGGGTCGAAAGGGTCAAGGAACCTGAAGTTGGGAGTCCCGACCAATTCACAGTTTAATGTCTTGCGATGACGACGATGGTCCTCTTAGTTTAAGGTAATAGGGCTTGGACCATAGATACATTCCTCCCCCCCCCCTACATGAGTATTTCCTTACCACATCTCCTAATCCCACATTTTCAATTCTCAGTGTGGGAAACAAGGAGTAGGACCAAGCTCTCCCCAACATATAAGGTTACGATAGCTGGACTCACACTCCTACCTGAGGAAGACTGATGTTTGAATAGATAGAAGGATATGATGAACCACTGCACCCATTATATGGGACATATGGGGGTGGTGACAATGACAAAGGATGGTTGTTGACCATGTTCGAAACACAGCATTCGTATCATGTGAACTGAAATGGGAACAACAAATGAGCATCAACCACTGACCATATTCTCAACTTGGGACTTGTATCAACTTGTTGCTCGAAATCCTTGGGGGCGTTGGCCCGAAATGGTAGGAGAGCCCTTGGGCCGAGCATCCACATCATTAGGGGGCCCTTTTGGATTTGAAAAGATGACGAAGTCCCAAGTACATGGAGTGTGTGAAGCCTAAATATGCATGTACAATTTAACATCAATATGGATGATGAAAGATGTAGTGATATCCAAGGAAGGGGATGTATAGTGCGGTCATGATGAACCAGACGTAAAGGCGGGAAAAATTCGGCACCACTTCATGTTTTTTGACACAAGGGTAGATCTTGAAGTAGGGGTTGGGCCTATGGATGAAATGTTCAGGAATTCCTATGAATCCCATAAGGATGGTAATCAAGACACATGTAGTTATTCAAGTCCATTTAGTTTAGTGTCGTGTAGTGAGGATGTGGGAGAATAGAATAATGAGGAGGGGGGACATGGTGTGATCATCGTAATCCTATCATGAGTGGG
Organism: Viscum album; assembly: GCA_963277665.1. Classification (NCBI taxonomy): domain Eukaryota; kingdom Viridiplantae; phylum Streptophyta; class Magnoliopsida; order Santalales; family Viscaceae; genus Viscum; species Viscum album. The sequence goes on along the minus strand of OY728163.1, from coordinate 1,058,760,815 downwards.
TCTAAAGGGGCCTAAACGACACCATGTGGGATCCTCTAAGAGAACTATACATAGGGGGTAGTCAAAAAAGAATCTAGGGGATGGACTCAAGATGAGGTGTCTGAGCATTCCTACATATTTCATAAGCATGGGAATCAAGTCATACGTAGTTCTTGAAATGTAGTTTAATGTCTTGCAGAATGACATATAGTTTAATGTCATGTGGGACATAATATTTTAAGGTCATGTAGGACCGGATACAATTTAATTTCATGTGGGATGACATATAGTTTAATGTCATGAGGGACATAACTGTTTAAGGTCATGTAGGACCCAGTTTCTCAAGCAAAGTATTTCTTGAGAAACATGGAATTGGTGGGAGGATTTATACGCTCACCATCCATGGTAACTAGAGAGTATGCACTATTAGGGTAAACCTTGTGAATAATGTAAGTTCCTTCCCATTTGGTCTCCAGTTTTGGTGTCTTCTATCCAGGTATCATTGGTGTTCTTAGGGCCAACACCATGTTACCTTGAAACAAAGAGTAGAGGTGAACTTTCTTATTGAAGTCTCTAGTTATCTTGTTCTGATACCTCTCCATATTGAGCAGGGCATGAAGCCTGTTCTCATTGAGTGCTTCCAATTCAGCCATATGGATTTCAGCTACTTTATCTGGTGCTTGCTGATTATAGACAGTTATGCGTAATGAAGTCAGCTGAATCTCGATGGGTAGGATGGCCTCTGTTCTATACACCAGGGAGTATGACGTCACCTGTGTGGATTTGCGAGTTGTCATCCGATAAGCCCATAGGGCGTTGGGGAGATTGTCTGGCCAACTCTTCTTATTTTGACCAACCATTTTCTACAAAATGTTATAGAGGGTTTTATTGAACACCTTGATCTGCCTGTTTTCTTGTGCGTGATAGCGGGAGGTATGGTTAGAACGGATGTTGTACTTGATGTACAATTTCTTCAACTCATCTTCCTAGAAGTTGGTGTTATTATCAATGAGTATGGTGTGAGGGATTCAAAACCGGTAGATGATATTGGTGCTCACAATTTCAACGATAGAATAGGCCTTGACCTACTTGATTGGGACTGCCTCTATCCACTTGGAAAAGAAATCTATAGTGGTCAGAATGAACCTACATTGGCGAGTTGTCGCCAGTGGATATGGTCCCATGATATCGAGTCCCCAGACTTCCAAGGGACAAGATTACTTGGAAGTGTGGAGAGGCTCTAGCAGTCGATTCACAAAGTTGGTGTGAATTTGGCATGTATGGAACCTCTTGGAAAACTCAATGTAGTCACAGATCATAGAGGGCCAAAAATACCCCAGTCACCAGATCTGGTGAGATAACTTTGTCCCAGTTTGATGAAACCTACAACAACTATCATGAACCTCTTTCATGACTTGAAGAATCTCAGATCCTTGAATGCAACAGAGGATAACCCCATCAACCTGTGCTTGTAGAGGATCTGCTCAAGACCGAGACCACTCTAGAGGGTAAACTGTAATGCACAGTGTCGGATTCGCTCGCACTCGGCTCAATCTTCCAGAAGATTACCATGATAAATATACTCTACCAAGGGATTCCTCTAGTTAGGGGTTACTTCTAGCATTGTGACAGGGGGACCTGGGGGTCCTGGCGTGGAGGAATTGGCGGTAAGGTGGCTTACCTATGGGCTATAATCATTGTCTGGGGTGACAGGGGAGATAACTCTCTAGTGTGCCACATGGATAATCAAATCATCCTGATCATATTCTGAAAGAGATGCAGCTAAGCTGGCCAAGGCATCCTCTCTACCGTCCTGAGATCGAGGGACATGGGTAACTTCTGGCCAAGATGGGAACTGGGCCATCAACTAGCATGTACGTTCCAACAATGGTACAAGATCTGGCTTCCTGACAACATAGTCATCGTTTATCTTTTTGATGACTAGTTCAGAGTCCCCTTTCACATGCAAGTAGGGAATGTCAATCTCTAGGGCCGGCTCGAGACTCGTGATGAGAGCCTGGTACTCTGCCTCACTGTTGGTATAGCACTCTGACAGCAAGAATGAATATGGAAAAACAGTCTGTGCTCAAGTGATGAAGATGATACCCATGCCTTCTCTGTAGAGTCTGGGGTCATTGAGCCTTTTTTTGGTAGGGCTCCAGGTAGCACCATCAAAGTGAATTTTCCAAAATGGGATAGCTTGTTCTACTGAGAAGATTGTCTCATAAGAAAAATCAAGGTCCATAGACTGGTCTGTGGGATATGGATGGGCAGTGAGGAAATCTTCCAATGCTTTCCCCTTGATAGCCTTCTGAGGGAAAAACCTAATTTCAAACTGATGGAGAATCACTTCCCACCGAGCTAGAAGGCTTGTCAACATGGGGCGATTCAGGATGTACTTCAACTAATCTACTTGGGACACCAGTTGTACCTCGTGGTGCTGTAAGTAATGTCACAATTTTTGTACCGTGAATACCAGCGCAATGTATCTCTTCTCGATAGGCGTTTATCTAGTCTCCATATCGAGTAGCATGCATCTAAGATAATAGAGACCATTCTCTGTCCCTTCTTTGTTCTTCTGGGTGATAAGGGTGCTGAGAGATCATTCCAGAGCGATCACACAAAGGACCAGCGGATTTTCAGAAACTGGAAGCATTAAGACCGGAGGCTGGAGTAGATAATTCTTGATTTCCTCAAAATCAGTCTGAAATTATTTGTCCCACTGATAAACAGTTACTTTATTTATGAGCCAAGTAAAGGTCTTACACTTACCATCCAAATTCACAATGAATCGAAGTATGTAGTCCAAGTGGTCTTGGAAGCCTCATAGTTCCCAATTTTTTCTTGGGGGAGACATCTAGATAATGGCCTTGATTTTCTTCAGGTCTATATCGATTCCCCTGTATCTGAAAACAAAGCCGAGAAACTTTCTAAAGGTGACCCCGAAGGCACACTTCAAGGGGTTCATCTTAAGGTGTAAATAACAGAGGAAGTTGAACACTTTATCAAGGTCTTTGAGATGGTCCTGACGTTGGTGATATTTGACCACCAGATCATCCATGTAGCATTACACTAGTTTCCCAAGGATCGGATTAAATATGTGATACATAGCCCACTGATAGGTGGAACTTTCATTCTTTAGACTGAAGGGATTGACTTGGTAACATAAAGTATCTTGTGGTTCCCTAAAGGTCGTAGACTCTTCATCCTTAGGGGCCATTTGAATTTGGTTATACCTGAAGTACCCATACATGAAGGAGGGGGCCTGGAATCTGGCTGTAGAATCGATCAACAATTTTGTCACAGGAAGGGGAAAATCATCCTTTGAACATTGACGGTTGAGATCTCGGAAGTCGATGCTGACTCAGATCTGTCTGTTCTTATTCCTAACGGGCATAATTTTTCCTAAACATATGGGGTACTGTAACTCCTTAATGAAATTGGTTCTGATGATTTTATCAAACTCGGCCTCGACCATGGCACCGTGAGAAGGGTTAATCATTCTTGGAGGCTGCTTAAACCAGCAGTGATTTGCTGGGAGACCGAGGCGGTGGACGGATACTTGGGGATCTATCCCTGTAATTTTGTTATAGATCCAAGAAAATATGTCACAGTGTTGTTTGAGTAATTCCACGTACTATTTTTTCTCTTTTATAGGAATAGCGGTGATGATCAATGTGGGTTTCAGGTCTGTCTCGCTACTGAGGTTCACCTGTACCAGTTTATCAACCAAGGTGGAGACGCCCTCTTCCAATGTAGGAGGTGTGTCCTCCAAATTCTCATCTTAACTTGTAGAGAAGGGATCCTCGATGGTAGGAGCTTTTTATAAATCATAAGATCCCGATGAGAGGCGGGTACTAGCCTGGGCGTTAGTAGACACTACATTGGGGGACTCCTGTGTTGCCGAAACCATAGCAATGAAAACTGTCGATATTATCACATCTGGTCTTCGGCCCAAGGGCCACGCTTGATGATATAAAATCAATAGTGATGTGTTGGCTTTATCCAATTTATCCCATCCCAACGAAACAAGTAAGTATGACATATTTTCATTGCTATGGGGCAGACATCCTGATACCTTATGGGGGTAGGGGCTCTGGGATCACCAGAGCCTGATTTGTGTAAGAATACGATGTGATCTTCCGACGTCACTTAGACTTGGGAATGTGCTCCCCACTTATTCTAGAAACAACTAAGCATTTTCCCATGTCCAGGATTGTATCCTCCAATCAGTGGATTGGAAAGATGTAGGCATAATCCAGATATGTCCACTGTTCGGTCACAGTTGTAGCATGTTCAACCTCATTAGCCTGGATCTTCTTGTCCTCGATCTGGTAATAGTCGACATCCAGATAGCGGGCTTCACAAGAGGAAAAGGGAGACGCATCCCGTTGGAATATTCCCACTCAACCGTTAAGGGATTACTTAAGGAACTGGTGATATGATGAAGGAACCGCCACATGTAGATGAAGCCATGACCTACCCATCAATGTGTTGTAAGCAATGTCCTACGAAATAACCATGAACTCAGTGTTGGAAACCAGACCACCGAACTGGGTCTTCAAAAGGATCTTGTCAACCAGAGTCTATTTTTTCTTATCATGACCTTGAATTCTTAGGTTAGAGTGAATTCGGTCATCCTCAGACAAACCTATTTTTCACAGTGTCTGAGTTGGGATTAGGTTGATTGTGGAGCCTGTATCGACAAGACAGCGACAAACCTCCACTCCATTAAAATGGTCAGTGATGTAAAGTGGGTGTATGTTACCCTATATGGGAGAGACATAATCTTATCCATATAATGAGATAATGGAATGGCACTCAGCGTGCTCAGCTTCCTCGGTATGGAAGGCCTCTGCAGCTACTACCTCCATCTCAAACAGGAGGGGGCTTCTTAACGCCTCGGCGAGGGCTTCACGCATATCTACTGACATGTGAAGATCCTCAAGGATATATAGTCATTATATAATGATGTAAAGATGCTTGAGGAAATCATGCTTCTGTGTCAGGAATGAGCTTCTGCTTACAGGAGGTCACTCTATCACAAGAGGTTTGGCGGGCCCCACTGACTGGACCGGTGGTTGACTGGTGTTGGGGATTTCCCACTTCTCTCTAGTCTAAGCCTATGTAGTGACTACTGGATGAGGGTCATATGAATGTTACTGTTCCATAAGGGATCATAGTTGATCACAGCGCGGTCGATGTGGTGCTTCCTGATCCAGTAGCACAAACGGCAGTGAAGGCGGACCTGATAACATCAGATGAGAAGGCTATGCATGTTGAGCTCTGTGCTGGGCCTGCTATCTAGTTTTAGCAGCATGCACATCCTGGTTGGTTTTACTGACCGAGTCACTCCATCGAACCATATTATAATGGCTCTTATGACACTGGTGTCGGTTGGGGACATTGGGAAGATCCATCTGGCACTCCTCATTGTTAGAAATCAGGTAGGGGTTTACCAGCACTGTGGTGTTAACTGAGGTGCACCCTTGACTACCACTTGAAGAATCATCCACTACATGATGTATTCTAGGGGTAATCTCTATATATGGTGGCATAAATTCATCGAGAGTATGGGATGACGATGGAATTGGCAGAGGATTTTGTTTTCCCTTGCACCGTCGATGCTTGTTCTTCTGAGAAGAGGACAGCTGAGACGACGATGCAGAAGTAGTAGTTGCGGCTTCTGAAGGATCCGTTTGATTCAGGCATGCAATAATGGTCATGGGAGACTGCCTTATGATCCATCCAGTCATCATACTTCTGGGACCCATGGTAGGAAACCTGGTGCCACTCACCTTCATTGTCACTACCACAATCGGGCTTCATGAATACACATTCCACTTATGCCGGAGTTGGTCCCGACCTGAATAAATTGTTGTCAACCTAGTCTTGAAGCCATTCCTTAAACACATATCACTTTTTAAGTATGTTCCATAGGATCCAATGATAGGGGCATTAATTGGGGTGATCAGTGAGATCCAACTCTTCTGGCCTCCTACGTTCAAGAAAACATACAATTCCCTATTCCAAGGCACTTCGGAAATAATTGGGGACCTAAGCCTCATTGAATGAGTAGGTCCAGTTTCTTCTATTTGGGAAGGGGGAACTGGGAGCCTAACCCAAATGGGGGGCTGTAGGAGCCTTTCGAGGAGGAGGATTCTGGTTATCTCTCCTAGGTGGTGGTAGTGCATTACACGGGGGTGCCTGCCGGTTCTAAGTTTAGCGCTGCTAGGCTAGAGGCTACCCCTGCAATGGTGGGCCTCTACAAGGCAATGGAGGTGGCTCCACCGATAATAATTCTAGTTGTCCAGGGGCCTCTATTTTTTCCACTGCAATGGGCTTGGCCTTGGAGGCCCTTCTTACGGGAATTGCAAGATGCAACAGACATGCCTAGATGGCCTACTACAAGGCTTCTTCTAGGAATTGGGCCTTATTAGAGAAGTCTTAGAATCCCCCAAGGTAATTATGGGTGATCATAGAGGGGACCAGTTCTATCTTGACATTCTCTAAACACATTGTCAGTAGTTTCTCCTGAGTCAGTGGCATGTCAAGGGAGTATGTGAGCCCCTTCCATCGGGCAACAAAGTCTGTGATGCGCTCGTCAGGATTCTGATTGCACTTGAAGAGGTCTTAAATAGTCATTTTTCGATTGGCAGAATTGAAATGGTAAAGAAATTTCTTGATAATATCTTCCTAGTTGTCTACTGATTTGATGGGTAGCTGGTTGTACAAGACAAACGCATCCCTCTCCAATGTCTGAACAAAACACTGGATTTTGGCGGTCTCTTGCTGCACTGGAGTTCCCAACATGGGTCCACACCATGAAATTAAGAGGTCCAGATGCTGCAGTGGGTCACCCATACCATTAAAGGGTAAAAAGGTGGGATTTATGAAACCTGGGTGTTCTATAATATCATCCTCCCATTTTGGATACATCTTTCCATCAGGCGGGATTGCGACCTGTCGAGTCTCCAACACCTTGAGGTAGGAAATGAGTGTCGTCATTGGATCATCTGGGTGGTCGTTCCTATCTTGACGGGGATCCTTGGGAACCAGTGCATTGGCGGGTTCTTCAACATGATAAGCCAACCCAGCGGCTTGTGGAGCGGCTGGTGGGATGGCCTGCAGAGCGGCTGGGTGAACCTAAGCTGGGTCCCAGGGATTTTCACACCACTCAGGTGGATTTGGCAACACATATCATGCCCTCTTGCTGTAAGTTTCATCCTCCACCCTGTCTGCGTGAGGGTCACTCAGAGTTAACTCACCCAGGGGAGAGTTGTGTCTGCCCCAACTTCCCTGGACACAAATCACCGTAATCTGGTCGTCGCTCTACAGCCCATTCGGCAAGGAGGTCGTTGACCAATTTCTTGTGCTCTGTGAGCTGTTGACGCAACGTAGATTTTTTGGGATAATCCTCCATATTTTGTACTGAGCCAAATGGGTCGGAGGGTTTAACAGCTCTCAGGTTCTTCATACCATTACTAGGATTTTGGCTGAGGACTAATTCCTTAGTGGACACGAGAAGACCCATTAGATTTCTCTACTAGAGGGTAACCCTTCCTGATGGGTCCAAAATTTGTGGCACTCCACCAATGGTAAGTTTTCTCTGAGGAGTTTTGTCTTCGTCTCTTCCTCCGATAAATCATCCATGTTAACCACCACTCTTTCTGGAGGAATATCCTCAATATGGCCTGGAAAGTTGGGTTGGAACCTGATAGAACTAAAATGGAGGGCCGCATACTGCCCCCATCCATGGATCTTCACGTGAGGAGAATCCTCCTTAATTATCAGGTGGATCACTCTAAAGCTCTGGACGTATTGTTGTTGGAGGGTCCTATGGCGGCTTGGTGACTCAGGGCACTAGTCCATAGGAAGTGCGGCCAAATAAACAAAAAGGCATTGTTGACCAATGTCTTCAAATTGTGCCTAGCTCTTGGGGTAAGCCACTCATCGATGATAAAAATGAATGTGAGTCACCCATAGGGTTTGGAAAAAGAATCCAACCTCTTCCTGGGTGAGTGCTTTTAGTTCCCTAAAATTTGGTGCTACAACTGGCCAAATCATGTTTGTGAAATGGTCCACCATAAGAATTTCCCACAAGATCCATAGCCCAGACTCGGAGTCTAGCCCTTGGTTTACCCACTAGTCAACTGGAGGTGGTTGGGGAACTGGTATAGGTATTGAAGCAAATTACTGAGATGGTAGGTTGGCCAGTGGAGAATATGGAAAGCAGGATGACAAGCCGTCGTATCTTGGGATATCTTCCGAAGAGTGCAATGACTTACCACCACATCGCGATAAGACGAGTTGGTGACCATAGTTTTTGGCACAGGGACTACAGATGCTAGTAGTAGACCATGTTGATGCTCATCTTCCATTAGTCCCCATAATAACTCTCTGTGATCTCTGGTTGAGGTAGAGAGTGCTCCTAGTAATGATGGTAGCGATTGTGCGGCCAAACCCTATGGAGATTCCAAATATTCTTCCTCCTAGATGTATCTATGGAGGGAGGGAGGGATCTGGTAGACCTAGAATTTCGAAAGTATGAGGCTGATGCACCTCATTCCTGCCCCGTCCCTTGACATGAAGGATCATGGTAAGGGTTCCATTGTTTAATCATATTCCACATCAGAATCTGAGAATTGGATAGGTTTAATCTCAGTTTTAATCTTCCCAGCATTCTTTTTATGGTGGTGAAGACTCTTCCTCCTGTCACAGGATGGTTCTTTGGGACAAGGTAGATTTCTGGCTCGAGGAGGTCCTTCGGCTGAACTGATGTAGGGACAGATAAGTCTTCCGCTTGAGTGATCTGAGGTGTGAGGAGCACCTGGGAAGATGACAAAGGGAACACATGGAGGACCTCAGTGTCCATTGGCTGATGTGTGGAGGGAATTTCCGAGAGAAGTTCTGGAGTGGGTAAGACCTCCGTCGGAACTGGTAGTAGCATGGTTAGGGCCTCCATGCTTATTTCCCCTAGAAATGTTAATGCAAGGAGGGTCCTCATACTGATCAAGATGAACACGGGTAGCAAATCCATGTTGGGTGCCGATGGAGGGAGGCTAAACTTCACTCCTCTAGTTTTCAGGGCGAGGAGGACCTTCGCTAGCTACTGTAAGGACATGGGGAAGGCCCCCACACTGAAGATTGACCGGATGTGTAACATCTCCACGCTGTCATCCTCTGGAAGGAGGAATAACTCCATACCCAATGTCATGAGAGTGGAAGAGGCTTCCATACTAAGTGTCACTATCATAGGGAGGACCCTCATTCAGACTGAAGGTGGCATGGGGCAGACCTCCACGTCGAGCTTAGAAGTGGAGAGGTCCCACATTCTCAATGATGGCGGTACAGGGAGGACCTCTGTACTAGGTGTTGTTTCTGTAGGTCGGCCCACGGCGGGTGCTACCTGCGACGACAACCAGGAGAGTCAAACCAGCCTACCCATGGGGCGGTTGGGGCCTTGATATGGTCCAGGTGTTAGAGTGTCCCTGGTCAGCATAAATAGAGTACTGATGGTACACTTCAGCGGTGGCACGAGCCACAGTAGTCATTGACGTTTATGCCCCTCGGCGAGCGTCCTCAGCTTTCACCTGATGCTGGCGTCGGGTCAGCCAGACTGGCGCTGGCGGTGCAGGTGCATAAATTACATATTCCTCAGCTCGTGGGGTCAGGTGGTAGTGTTGGTGCGGCCTAGTGGGGTCTTTCCTTGGGAGCCCCTAGAACAGGATCCCTACCAGTATGGCCCGGACATCCCTCACCTCATTGGCGTAGGGGAGGGAGTCATCGAAGCATTCCAGGAAGAGGCTCTCGAAACGGTTATGTATTGGAGTGGGGAGAAGTTTCTCCTTACATGGCCCTTGGGGGTGGAGGTGGATACAAGGCACAGAAGCCTTTAAGTTTTGACGGGTCATACCCCATGTTGGGATAATCCCCACCTCCTCGTATCTTCAAACGAGGTCATTTATCACCCTTCACTAAATGAACTCAGATGGGGAGATGGTGTGTGGGTGTATAACAGATGTCGATGTGGAGGCTTCCATGGGGTAAATGAGGGTACACGAGATTGTTACAATGACGTTTCCTCTTCCCCTACGTCGGTAGGTGAGTAGTGATCGATTTCTTGATACAGCAGCTTGGGTCCTTGAAGGCAGGGAGATTAATCCATTAGTGCTGTAAGAAGAAAATCTATGTCCAGTGCCCCAACGTCATTCCGACTTCCATGGATGGTAAGAAGGATCCACATTGACAATGTCGTAGAACGGGATGTCCAACGTTCAATTGCCCCAACATTTGGTGAGTTTCAAGCCAGGCCCACTATTTTCTTGGTAGGACCTGGCACCGGATAACTGGATCTGGTGACATGCTAGTCCACTGATGTCCTAAACGCTACTAATCTCTATATTGAGGAGAATAAATTCACGTCGGGTTCACCATTTCTATTTCCAATGCTTTCATCGGGGCGCGTGCATCCCTCTATTGGAGGATGCACAACTGTTGCCCCACATTCCCTCTTTCCAAAGGCGAGTGAAATCCATCTCTTATTCAAGTACGTTTTCTCTTTGATCGAAAGGGGATGATGGGAAGTCAGTTCCTCCATTCATGGATTCCTCCATGAAGCTCGTTACCTTGTCTGGGTCTCCCTCATATATTAAGACATTTTTCGTGAAACTCTTCCCAGTTCCATGTCTTCATGGACACCGGTTAATTACACTAATTCTGTCAGAACATTCAAAGGGGTCAAGTCAAGGTAGCAACCTTCGGTCGGGGGATTAATCATGTTGGACATCACTGGAATGTCTGGATGCTGGAACCCTAACATGTCTAGGTTTCTTCCCCTTATTATAGGGCTTCTCGAGGGCACGGAATCCTAAGGCATCCCGCAAAAAGTGTGGACAATTATATGCCATGGGCATGTCTCAGTGGTTTTCCTCAGCTTCCCATGTTTGAAACAGGGTATGCCACGAGTTTAATGTCTTATAGAGACGGATCATACTGATTAAAACACTGACGGGAGTGGATCATATGGATAAAACCCGTAAAGGGAACACTGATGTTGGGGATAACATATGGTTAGTAACCCAATTAATGTTAGGAGCAGCGAGAGAGTGGGTGACATGATCCCACTGGGATGTGGCAGCCCGGTAAGAATTTCGATGGATGATGGAGAGTTGAGTAAAGTGGATGATTAATTAGAGGGAACCACTGTGAAAGTGATGGTAGCTTTGGGATTGAACCTCAGAGAGACTTCCTACATATCTCCATGGTAGGGAATCAAAGTCTGTGTAGTTCAATGTGGGTGTTGGTGAACCGATGTGAAGGGGGTTGATACCAATAGGTGTGTTGGGCTTGAACCTTAGGGAGGATTCCTACATATCATGTCTAGGATACATGGATCAAACCCACATAGTCCATCCTATGACGGATTACCGTCATGTGGGGATGACAACAGCTTACTGCTAGATGGGATATAATGACTTACCGCCACTACAAAAAAAGTGTCTTTTACCAACAGAAAATTAGTGATAAATAATATATGTGTGGGTGAAAATGATTAATTCCAATATATATTTGGTTTTGTCAGTATTAATTTTAATTATCAACATATGTTTTTACTGATAGATATATCTGTTGGTATTAACTCTTCAATACCAACACATATTTTACTAATAGTTAAATCTGTCATCTTTTCAATTTAATACTAACATTTTTTTACCAACACATGAATCTGTTATTAATAAAAATTATTTCCAGCAAATGTTTTACCATTAGAAAAAATTGTTCCAATAAATTGTTTTATAATTAAATGATATACAAACAACTGAATATAGATATGTATAACAAAAAATCATTTGTTAATACGAGTATATATTTATACATCGAATTAAAGTAACTATTAAATGAAAACTATTTACTGGAATGAATATGTACATACATACAAACACACAAATATATATCTCGCATGTGTATCTATTAACATGTTACCTAAGTTTTTTGGATGTCACACCTGATTAACACTGAACTTACTAATGGTGGAAAAAAATGAAGGGTATTAGTGTCAGTACGAAAGACCCATTATAAATATATTTTAAATATTTTCATCCATCGTAAAAAAACACATATGAGCTAATTTTGAATTCATTCTAAATAATTTTTAAAAACTATTTTCAAAAAATATTTGAAACAAATAAATAAAATTCAATTTAAAAATATTAGCATTTAGAATTAATTTAAAATATATTTTTAATAATAATAGGAATAGTTAAAAAATTAAAATATGTTATGAACCCTAACTATGCGTTGAAACCTATCCCACCTCCCTCGCCCGTTCCGCCTCCCCACTTGTTCCCCTCCCCATCCCGCCTCCCCATCCCGTCCCTGTCGCTCCCCCCCCATCCCGCCTCACCGTCCCGCCTCCCCCATCCCGTCCTGCCTCCCCCATCCTGTCCTGTCCCTGTCGCTCCTCCCCCGTCCTGCCTCGCTGGCCCGCCTCGCCGGCCCGCCTCCCCAGACCGCCTCCCCGGACCACCTCCATCCCGCCTCCCCAACTCTCCCCCTCCCCGTCCCACCACCCTATTCCACCTCCCCTTCCCGCCTTCCTCATCCCATCCCTATACCGCCCTCCCCGATCTTCCTCACTTGACCCATGTTGTCCCTAAACTTCTCTGCTCGACCCCCCACCATCACCGACCTTTCCCACCCGGCCTTCCCCACACTAGGTATGCCCTAATCTTCATTTGGTTTAATCGGCCCCCCTATTCCTTCATTGAAATGACTATAAATTTTAATCGCCACCCCTCTTTAATGTTATTATTTACTCTTGCTCATTGATATTCATTTCATTCATTATGTTGTTAAATGTATAAATTTTATAACAACCTTGCAACCAAGTGCAAGCAATGTTGTCAAATTATATTACTTATGTGTGGTATGTGGTGCAGGAATCAAAATGAAATGTCTTCAATAGTAAACCCTCTGGTATTTTTGGGGTTTCGCCTCAAAGAATATTTTCAGCAACTTTAATGTTATTAACTGATTGGTTTTTCCTTTTTTTCTCTATCTATGAACAATATTTATTATCAAAGATTAATTTCTTTACAAATGAGATGTTCAATGCCCTTAAAAGTATGTGTTGTGTGGAATGTTGATCAGCCTACTATGTTTTTTTATCATACATAATGTCCTAGTTTTTCTTGTTTATTTTAAGAAGTTTTATTGTAACTTGTTTGATTATCCTGTATCTGCAACAACTTTTAGTTTAAATAGTGTGTTAAGGGCTTGCAGCATCAGCAAAAACATTATTATCTATTCTAGTCCATCATTAGCCTGCTACTGCTCGTCAATATGCTTTTTCTGGTGGAGGTTTGAGTAATCATATTTGAAGTTCATCTCCTGCTATCGCAACAAAAGGGCCATTGATTAGCTCTAGTAGACGAGGACCTCTAGAAAACTCATTGGGGAAACAACACTCTCATAGGATCTCCTTTCTATAAACTATTCTTTTTTACTAGCTCCTGGATGGCATGTGTGTCCATAGCATACAATGGGGTTCCCATTCCTTATAACACCATTGTGGTGAGGTTTTAAACACCCTCTAAAATCTGCAATTCCATTTGATACTATTGCTGAGCTAGCTCAAGTATCCATGGTTCGTTAATTTTTTTTTTTCTAGAATTATTTATTTTTTTTCTCAGTTGATTGTTTCCTTGAATTTCACTACCACATCTTCATTATCATTTATTCATAGAGGGACCAACTATTGAGAGTCCAATGAACGTTAAAAAGGAAAGTAAAAGATTTCAGGATACTGTGATCTTGTTAAGATTCCATTGATTCATAACAAATCCTATAGGAATTTTATTGAACTAATTATAAATTTCAATATAAATCCTTTTAAATGAACCTAAGTATGAAATTTTGATGATTTAATGTAACATCCCAAGTAAGTAATGAATAATAGATATTTTTATCTATGTCTATTAATGATAAAGATAGTGTTTTAGAGGCTTAAAATGAAAATAAATACAATCTTATGCATGGAATACACTAATATTCTTAAAGGATTGTTTTAGTGCCTTTTGATGGAAAACCATTTTTGAATCTATATTTTGACAATTTTAGAAACTATGTTTGTCAAAATAAAATTATCCTTTATGATTGGGACATCAAAATTTACCTTGTGTGAATTTTTGGTAATTTTCCGACAATGTTCATTTTTAAATGAATAGTGAAAAATACTGCATTTTACATCAAAACTACTTTTTAATCTAATTTATTTATATGATTAGATTATGTTTTGAATTGGTTTTGAAGTGAAATTAGAATATATTTTTACCATTTTATCCAATGGTGGTCATTGGAATCAATTTCGATTTGAAATTAGACTTAAACTGGTGTCAATCTTTTGATACTTATTGTTTTGTAAAAACACGCTATTTGCTCTGGCAGCGGGAATTAATTATTAAATTAATTAATGTGACTTATATGATTTGAATTTTTTAAAATAGACTTCATTTTTGAATTCGTAATATCAAATATAGCTTAGAGTGAATTTTTGGTAATTTTCTGAAAAACCTCAATTTTGATGAATAGTGAAACCACTAAGTGGTAATCAAGCAAACTGTTTTTTTCAGTTAAATTAAAGTTTACCACTAATGTGTATTGAATTTTGAAAATCCGACATACATGGTTGTCATTAAGAAGTAAAATGTGGTTCAATGAGATTAAAATAATTTTTTGGTGAATAGTAACTTATTAAGTTCTTAATCGCGATTAGTGGTAATTAGGGTAGTTTAATGTATAAATAATGCTTTAATAATATAAAATGACCTAGACACATGTCCCAACCTCATTGGTTGTGTCATGGCCGACCAAGACAAGTCATGGCCTAACTTGGGGACCCCATGTATCCACTTTTGTTGGGAAATAACATAAATTACTTTTTATTAAATGTTAAAGTGAAAATGACACAAACATAATATGTTTTGCGAAAACAATTTTTAAATGGGGTTATACAAGTCCAAATTTTGATTATAAATATTCAATGGAAAGCTAAAAAGATTTCCTACATCATAGTAATTTGTTTATAATTTTTAGACATTAAATAAATTTAATTATTTATGACATAATAATGACGCAGCGACGACATCATTATTTGACGATTTAAATAAAATGGAAAGATAAAATAAAATCTATGAACTACACATGTCCAAAACCAATTGGATGAATGGATTTCGATGCCTTATCACCTTATCCACGAATTCCATCAATGTGGGACCTTTTAAAACCGAAACACATTTTCAAATAATGTAATGTTTCTTTACTTTCCAAAAGTGCCCCTCCTCTCCCCTTATAAAAGGCCCCCACCTCTACCTCATTTCACACACTCTTCAAGCCATTGGCTCGGCCAACCCCTGCCCATTTGCTCTCTCCACATCCCTCTCCTCATCCTAGAGGATTCCCTTTGGGCAGAATCCTTTCAAAGGAAGCCTTTAGGCTCAAACCAAAAGAAGTTACACTTTTTAAGGTATTTCATTCTCTCATGTTCATTTGTTTTATTTTGCTTCTCCGACCCCCTAAACTCTTTTTATTTACTTCTTTTGTAACAACACCAGTATATTCAATATACTAGGATGTTGTTATAAGATATATTTGAGCTACACTCTCACACAACTACATCAAATGGTTAAAGAACATACGGTTTCCGTGGATGGCAAAATTCTGCCTCCCGAAACGATGATTGTTCAATACTCATTTAACACCTTCAAAGGTGGCCATTATGATGTCACTATTTTTATATATGATATATTATATGTTTATGTTTTCCTTAAGCTTCTGTTTTTTTTCATTTTGGGCATACCTTTATGGTTTCCATTATGGGTAAAACACGATATCTTCATTTTAGGAAGTGCGGACTACCGCCCCCTAAAAGTGATTTGATTCGTTAATACCATATGTGGGATGTGTAAAGGATAAAGTTAATGATATTATATATGTTGTTATACTGGAATTATAATATACTTTTATATCATTATGATTCCATTCCAGAAAATATGAAATAGAAATGGAAGTAGCGTTCATGCGTATGTACGGCTTACCGTCTCCATGAACGGTGCATTTCATTTCTTACCTCTAAATGTGATGTAATATTATAAATGAATGTATGTACTGGATATATATGACATATATGATATCTACATAATGAATACCATTCTGGATATAATGAACCTTTGACCAAATTAACAACATGTAAGTATAAGAAGTCAATTTTTGACTTAAGAACCAAATACCGACAAAATGAACATTATTAACTTAAATGATTACATGATGTTCATAACATGGTATAAAAGGAATAATGAACTTGAAAAAGATTTATAAGCAAGTAGAGATTAACTCAAGTTTATTATTCAGGAGTTTAAAGAACGGTCGGGTCAAGTCGGATACGAGGTATGGGACTTCGTCTCAATCTCCTTTTGTTGAGGCATATTTTATTTTATACACAACTTTCTTTTATACGGTGTATAAACCCCTTTGACTTTTACGTTTACTCAAAAGGAATCTTTTTTATACGAAGCGTTTACTAAACGACAAAAGGGAATGTTTTGTCGTACGTATGCGGCGACAACGACTTCTCCGCCGTCGTAACCGTTATTTGAGTTTCGGCTTCCTCTACAAGCCATACCTTTTTTTTTTTAAAGAAAAATAAATACCACGTTTTACTTTGGTATTGAAAATGGTTTTCATAATGTTTTTATTATATCAATGTGTTGTATTGATATCTCGTGATTGAAATGTGGAAATGTTATGTTTCCTTTATGCATGTTTTATGTGATATGATTATGTTATGGTTCTTGGGCATTATTATGAAGACGGGTGGTTCCGTGATAAACTAAGGGCGGGTGAGCCCGTTATAGCTCTCCAATGCATTGGGTAACGCGAAGGAGTGAAACGTTAAGGTTTCTCCGAAGAGATTTTAGGGAATATACTGTGATGGGTATTCCAAACGTAACCAAGAGGGTTACCCCCTACGTAAGAATGTTATGAATGCCTCAAGTTACCTTTACGTATTATGATTTATATGATTTATTCATGTTTTTATGAGGTATGTTAAAGTGCCTATGTTTTATGGGTAAAGTATGATTTCATTCTTATGTATATATGAACTCATGTTTCCTTTCCATGTTTTTATAACCCATACTGAGTTTTTACGCTCATCCCAAGTTTTTGAAATGTTTTTCACAGGTCAAGGGAAAGGTACATGATAAGATGATAGAGTCAAGGATGTGTCAAGAAATAATCCATGTTTTATTTTAAATGTGTTTCCATTGATGGGAATGAAGAATACTATCTTTATGTAACCACTTTGTTTATATGTGGAATGTAATGCAAGTTTTATGATCTAATTCTCTAAAACTCTAAACCCGAAAAGATCCTCAACGTGTAATCTTGTAATAACTCAAGATTAAGTAAGGTTTAAGGCTGGGGCCTTATAGTTGGTATCAAAGGTCGGTTTAGATAACTTTAGGAGTTAGAATTCTATTAAATGATTATCCAAAAATATTTTTTTTTTCTTTTCCGAAATAATATAGCATTTAAAGATTACCATGTTGCTTCATCTAAGACATGTTTGTTCAGAATGGTTTTCCGCAGAGGAAACAGGGAAGCAGTGCTAGGAAGGCATACAGAAGGAAATAACCTTCCGAATCAGCATCCAGAAATGGTCGGAATTGGAACTGAACAGTTTGTTGCAGTAATGGCGCAGTTGACTCAGGCGATAAATGGTGGTGGTATCCATGCACGAGATCAGCCAGATCAGCCGCAGAGGAACATGTCAGTGGTGGAACATTTCATGAGGCAACATCCACCATCATTCAGAGGATCATCTGACCCTGTGCAAGCTGAAGGGTGGATTAAAGCACTGGAGAAGATTTTTGATGTCATGGGGTGTTCAGACAATCAAAAGGTTAGTCTTGCTATTTACCGTTTGGAGGGTGAAGCAGATCAGTGGTGGTCTATGGTTAAAAATATCAGGGAAGCCGATGAGATTGATGCTCTTGACTGGGATGATTTCAAAGGTATGTTTCTTGAGAAGTATTTTCCTAAGGCTGTTCGACTTAGGATGGAAAAGCAATTCTTGGAATTGAGGCAAGAGGAAGACTCAGTGGCTGCCTATGAAGAAAGGTTCACTCGATTGGCAAGGTATGCTCCCAATTTTATCCGGGACCTTGATAGTAAAATCAATCGTTTTTACTCAGGATTAAAGCCAAAGTATCGAAGGGCATTAGCTTCTCGAGAGTTTAAAAGTTATGAAAAGCTTGTTCGATGTGCTGAGAAGGTGGAAATGGAGTTTGCCGATGACCAAGTGTTCTATAACAACCAGCAGAAGAAGAGACCGAGGTGGCAGGAGAAAGGTAAGAATTCTTCAAAGAAGTCTGATGGTAAGAGAACTAAGTTTCCAGTTTGTGATAAATGTGGCAAAAGGCATGCTGGGGAATGTCTTCTGAATTCTGGGAAGTGCTACCGATGTGGTAAGATGGGACATAAGGCTCGTGATTGCACTGAAAAGGATCAAGGTGAAGGTAAAAACAAATTTGATTTACAGTTAGTGAAATGTTTTAAGTGCAATGAGATGGGTCACTATGCAAACGAGTGTCCGACAAGGAGCTTGAGTGATGGGAAGCAGTTAGACTACAAGCAGAAAGGGGTGGTGAAATCCTTTGCAACTACTTCAGCGGATGTCGGGCCATCAAATGAAGTCGTATCAGGTACTTTGTTTGTTTTTTCAGACTATGCCAGTGTGTTGTTTGATTCGGGGTCTACACATTCTTTCATCTCTGAGACCTTTTCTAGTAAAATGGGAATACCATCTCAAGAAATGACTCCTGAACTTTTGGTAAAAACACCTGGGGGAAGTGTCGAGGCAAAAAGAATTTATAAGAATCTTCCTATCCTTATCTGTGGAAAGAACCTACTTGCAAACCTTATTGTTCTACCTCTAGTAGAGTTTGATGTTATCCTGGGTATGGATTGGCTCTCTATTTACCATGCTAAGATTGACTGTAGAGCTAAAGAAGTTTCTTTTCAGAAAGACTTTCAGTTTGTTTACAAGAATGAACCCTTACTTTTGATAACATATGAAGAGGCCGAGAAACTTGTAAAAGATGGAAATGAATGTTACCTTGCACACGTCGTTGAAAATAAAGGAACTGTTCAGATTAATGATGTGCCAGTGGTAAATGAGTATCCTGATGTTTTTCCTGATGAGTTGCCTGGAATAATACCAGATCGGGAAGTTGAGTTTACTGTTGACTTAGTTCCTGATGCTAAGCCAATTTCAAAACCCCCTTATCGAATGGCACAAATTGAACTTTTAGAGTTGAAGGAGCAATTGCAAGATTTATTAGAGAAAGGTTTCATTAGACCTAGCACATCACCATGGGGTGCTCCTGTTTTATTTGTTAAAAAGAAAGATGGTTCTATGAGACTTTGCATTGATTATAGAGCCTTGAATAATATCACTGTTAAGAACAAATATCCTTTGCCTCATATCGATGATTTGTTTGATCAGCTCCAGGGAGCTCAGTTTTTTTCAAAGATTGACTTGAGATCGGGGTACCATCAGCTGAAGGTAAAGGAGGCAGATATTCCGAAGACCGCTTTCCGTACGAGATATGGCCATTATGAATTTGTAGTAATGCCTTTTGGGCTAACCAATGCACCTGCTGTATTCATGGACTTAATGAATAGAATTTTCCATGAGTTCTTGGATAAGTTTGTGGTTGTTTTCATTGATGATATTTTGGTGTTTTCTAAAAGTAAAGAGGAGCATGAAAAACATTTAAGGGTTATCTTGCAAACCTTAAAAGAAAAGAAATTGTATGGGAAATTCAGCAAGTGTGAGTTTTGGTTGCAACAAATTGCTTTCCTTGGTCACATTGTTTCTAAAGATGGAATAACTGTTGATCCTGCAAAAACAAAAGTTGTGGAAGAATGGCCAAGACCCACAAATGTAACCGAGATTCGTAGCTTCCTTGGTTTGGCGGGCTATTACCGAAGGTTTGTTAGAAATTTTTCACGGTTATCTAGTCCAATGACTAAGCTAACTCGGAAGGGTGTTAAGTTTATCTGGACAAAAGAATGTGATGATTGTTTTCAGGAATTGAAAAGAAGATTGGTGAATGCTCCAGTTTTGGCACTACCTTCCAGGAATGGTGACTTTGTTATATACAGCGATGCTTCATTGAAAGGACTTGGTTGCGTCCTAATGCAGAATGATCAGGTAATTGCTTATGCTTCACGACAGTTGAAAACTCATGAGGTAAATTACCCTACACATGATTTGGAATTAGCTGCTGTTGTTTTTGCTTTAAAAATTTGGAGGCATCATTTGTATGGAGTAAAGTGTGAAATTTATACCGATCACAAAAGTTTAAAGTATATATTCACTCAGAAAGAGTTAAACATGAGACAAAGGAGATGGCTGGAATTAATCAAGGATTATGATTGTACAATTCATTACCATCCGGGAAAAGCAAATAAAGTGGCTGATGCTTTGAGTCGAAAAAGTAATGCTTCATTAACAATGTTGCGTTTGGAACGTGATCATTTGGTTAACGATTTGATGAAATTTGGCATAGAAGTTGTTGGTGCAGGAAGTCCTTCTGTTTTGTTTCAGGTATCAGTGAGATCTTCTCTATCAGATAGAATCAAGCAAGCACAGAAGCAAGACAGTGAGTTGCAGAAAAGGGTAGAGCTGGTTCAGAAAGGTAAGTTGCCTGAATTCAACATTGATAATGATTGCGTTTTGAGATTTGGGAAGAGATTGTGTGTGCCTTCTGATTCACAGTTGAAGAGAGAGTTGTTATGTGAAGCTCATAGTTCTCCGTTTTCAGTTCATCCGGGCAGTACTAAGATGTATAGAGATCTGCGGGAGTATTACTGGTGGGATGGAATGAAAAGAGATATTGCTGATTTTACTGTGAAGTGTTTGACTTGTCAGCAGGTTAAAGCTGAGCGGCAGTTACCGAAAGGGATGCTTCAGCCTTTACCAGTGCCAGAGTGGAAATGGGAGAATATATCCATGGACTTTGTTGTTGGATTACCGAAGACATCTCGAGGTAATAATGCAATCTGGGTTATTGTTGATCGCTTGACCAAATCTGCTCATTTCCTTGCTATACGAGATACTTTCTCTCTTGATCAACTTTCCCGTTTGTATCTTAAAGAGATAGTCAGGTTACATGGAGTTCCCCTCTCCATTGTATCAGATCGTGATCCCAGGTTTACCTCTAACTTTTGGAAAGGCCTTCAGAAGTCGTTGGGTACTGAATTAAATTTTAGTACAGCTTTTCATCCTCAATCAGATGGGCAGTCAGAACGAACAATTCAGACATTGGAGGATATGCTACGAGCTTGTTCTATGGATTATCAGGGGAGTTGGGACCAGCATCTTTCTTTGGTTGAGTTTTCATATAATAACAGTTTTCATTCCAGTATACAGATGGCACCATTTCAGGCATTATATGGGAAGCGGTGTCGAACTCCAGCTTTCTGGGATGAAGTGGGTGAAAGAAAGTTGATGGGACCAGAATTGGTAGAAGAGATGGCAGAAAAAGTTCAGCTGATTCAGAAACACATGAGAACAGCTCAGAGCAGGCAGAAGAGTTATGCGGATAACCGGAGGAAGGATCTATCTTTCGAGGTAGGTGATCATGTTTTTCTCAAGGTTTCTCCTTGGAAAAGTGTGATGAGATTTGGTAAGAAAGGAAAGTTGAGTCCAAGGTTCATTGGACCATACGAAGTTCTAGAGAGAGTTGGATCAGTTGCATACCGAGTGGCTTTACCTCCGAGTTTATCTCAGGTACACAATGTTTTTCACGTTTCGATGTTGAGAAAGTATATGCCAGATCCATCTCATGTTTTGAGTCCAGAGGTAGTTCAGCTGGAAGAAAACCTATCTTATGAGGAACAACCGGTCCAGATTCTTGACCACAGGGAGCAAGTGTTACGGAATAAGGTGATTAAGCAGGTAAAGGTTTTGTGGAAAAACCACATGATTGAAGAGGCAACATGGGAATCCGAAAATGCAATGAGGGATAAGTACCCCAATTTATTTGATAAGTAAATAAATTGCGGGGACGCAATTTTCTAAAGGGGGGAAGGATGTAACATCCCAAGTAAGTAATGAATAATAGATATTTTTATCTATGTCTATTAATGATAAAGATAGTGTTTTAGAGGCTTAAAATGAAAATAAATACAATCTTATGCATGGAATACACTAATATTCTTAAAGGATTGTTTTAGTGCCTTTTGATGGAAAACCATTTTTGAATCTATATTTTGACAATTTTAGAAACTATGTTTGTCAAAATAAAATTATCCTTTATGATTGGGACATCAAAATTTACCTTGTGTGAATTTTTGGTAATTTTCCGACAATGTTCATTTTTAAATGAATAGTGAAAAATACTGCATTTTACATCAAAACTACTTTTTAATCTAATTTATTTATATGATTAGATTATGTTTTGAATTGGTTTTGAAGTGAAATTAGAATATATTTTTACCATTTTATCCAATGGTGGTCATTGGAATCAATTTCGATTTGAAATTAGACTTAAACTGGTGTCAATCTTTTGATACTTATTGTTTTGTAAAAACACGCTATTTGCTCTGGCAGCGGGAATTAATTATTAAATTAATTAATGTGACTTATATGATTTGAATTTTTTAAAATAGACTTCATTTTTGAATTCGTAATATCAAATATAGCTTAGAGTGAATTTTTGGTAATTTTCTGAAAAACCTCAATTTTGATGAATAGTGAAACCACTAAGTGGTAATCAAGCAAACTGTTTTTTTCAGTTAAATTAAAGTTTACCACTAATGTGTATTGAATTTTGAAAATCCGACATACATGGTTGTCATTAAGAAGTAAAATGTGGTTCAATGAGATTAAAATAATTTTTTGGTGAATAGTAACTTATTAAGTTCTTAATCGCGATTAGTGGTAATTAGGGTAGTTTAATGTATAAATAATGCTTTAATAATATAAAATGACCTAGACACATGTCCCAACCTCATTGGTTGTGTCATGGCCGACCAAGACAAGTCATGGCCTAACTTGGGGACCCCATGTATCCACTTTTGTTGGGAAATAACATAAATTACTTTTTATTAAATGTTAAAGTGAAAATGACACAAACATAATATGTTTTGCGAAAACAATTTTTAAATGGGGTTATACAAGTCCAAATTTTGATTATAAATATTCAATGGAAAGCTAAAAAGATTTCCTACATCATAGTAATTTGTTTATAATTTTTAGACATTAAATAAATTTAATTATTTATGACATAATAATGACGCAGCGATGACATCATTATTTGACGATTTAAATAAAATGGAAAGATAAAATAAAATCTATGAACTACACATGTCCAAAACCAATTGGATGAATGGATTTCGATGCCTTATCACCTTATCCACTAATTCCATCAATGTGGGACCTTTTAAAACCGAAACACATTTTCAAATAATGTAATGTTTCTTTACTTTCCAAAAGTGCCCCTCCTCTCCCCTTATAAAAGGCCCCCACCTCTACCTCATTTCACACACTCTTCAAGCCATTGGCTCGGCCAACCCCTGCCCATTTGCTCTCTCCACATCCCTCTCCTCATCCTAGAGGATTCCCTTTGGGCAGAATCCTTTCAAAGGAAGCCTTTAGGCTCAAACCAAAAGAAGTTACACTTTTTAAGGTATTTCATTCTCTCATGTTCATTTGTTTTATTTTGCTTCTCCGACCCCCTAAACTCTTTTTATTTACTTCTTTTGTAACAACACCAGTATCTTCAATATACTAGGATGTTGTTATAAGATATATTTGAGCTACACTCTCACACAACTACATCAAATGGTTAAAGAACATACGGTTTCCGTGGATGGCGAAATTCTGCCTCCCGAAACGATGATTGTTCAATACTCATTTAACACCTTCAAAGGTGGCCATTATGATGTCACTATTTTTATATATGATATATTATATGTTTATGTTTTCCTTAAGCTTCTGTTTTTTTTCATTTTGGGCATACCTTTATGGTTTCCATTATGGGTAAAACACGATATCTTCATTTTAGGAAGTGCGGACTACCGCCCCCTAAAAGTGATTTGATTCGTTAATACCATATGTGGGATGTGTAAAGGATAAAGTTAATGATATTATATATGTTGTTATACTGGAATTATAATATACTTTTATATCATTATGATTCCATTCCAGAAAATATGAAATAGAAATGGAAGTAGCGTTCATGCGTACGTACGGCTTACCGTCTCCATGAACGGTGCATTTCATTTCTTACCTCTAAATGTGATGTAATATTATAAATGAATGTATGTACTGGATATATATGACATATATGATATCTACATAATGAATACCATTCTGGATATAATGAACCTTTGACCAAATTAACAACATGTAAGTATAAGAAGTCAATTTTTGACTTAAGAACCAAATACCGACAAAATGAACATTATTAACTTAAATGATTACATGATGTTCATAACATGGTATAAAAGGAATAATGAACTTGAAAAAGATTTATAAGCAAGTAGAGATTAACTCAAGTTTATTATTCAGGAGTTTAAAGAACGGTCGGGTCAAGTCGGATACGAGGTATGGGACTTCGTCTCAATCTCCTTTCGTTGAGGCATATTTTATTTTATACACAACTTTCTTTTATACGGTGTATAAACCCCTTTGACTTTTATGTTTACTCAAAAGGAATCTTTTTTATACGAAGCGTTTACTAAACGACAAAAGGGAATGTTTTGTCGTACGTATGCGGCGACAACGACTTCTCCGCCGTCGTAACCGTTATTTGAGTTTCGGCTTCCTCTACAAGCCATACCTTTTTTTTTAAAAGAAAAATAAATACCACGTTTTACTTTGGTATTGAAAATGGTTTTCATAATGTTTTTATTATATCAATGTGTTGTATTGATATCTCGTGATTGAAATGTGGAAATGTTATGTTTCCTTTATGCATGTTTTATGTGATATGATTATGTTATGGTTCTTGGGCATTATTATGAAGACGGGTGGTTCCGTGATAAACTAAGGGCGGGTGAGCCCGTTATAGCTCTCCAATGCATTGGGTAACGCGAAGGAGTGAAACGTTAAGGTTTCTCCGAAGAGATTTTAGGGAATATACTGTGATGGGTATTCCAAACGTAACCAAGAGGGTTACCCCCTACGTAAGAATGTTATGAATGCCTCAAGTTACCTTTACGTATTATGATTTATATGATTTATTCATGTTTTTATGAGGTATGTTAAAGTGCCTATGTTTTATGGGTAAAGTATGATTTCATTCTTATGTATATATGAACTCATGTTTCCTTTCCATGTTTTTATAACCCATACTGAGTTTTTACACTCATCCCAAGTTTTTGAAATGTTTTTCACAGGTCAAGGGAAAGGTACATGATAAGATGATAGAGTCAAGGATGTGTCAAGAAATAATCCATGTTTTATTTTAAATGTGTTTCCATTGATGGGAATGAAGAATACTATCTTTATGTAACCACTTTGTTTATATGTGGAATGTAATGCAAGTTTTATGATCTAATTCTCTAAAACTCTAAACCCGAAAAGATCCTCAACGTGTAATCTTGTAATAACTCAAGATTAAGTAAGGTTTAAGGCTGGGGCCTTATATTTAAATTTATAGTAGTTGATCTGAAAATATTTTTTGGTATATCTTAATACATGCAAGGTCTTCTTCCTCCATTAACAGCATCTAGATGTAATCATCTAGAACTCATGCCTTCACTTCAGTCTACATAGAATTTGCATATCTCAATACATGGAAGTCCTTCTTTATCTTTCTATTATTGTTGAAAATTTATAGTATGGTCTTTACAATGCATATCACCCTTTTTATTATGCAGTGGAAAATTGCTTTAGTATGTTCCCTTTTTATTATACAGTGAAAAATTGCTTCAGCATGTTCCCCGACATGGTTTACATTGGTAGCGGGGTAAATGGTCATAATAACTTTTGTAAACCATGAAGGTGATAGATTATGATTATAAACCATGTCAAAAGTGATATCTTTTAGCTATGGTTTATACTGGTTATGGGGATACCAGTGTAAACCATGACAGTGATAGCTTATGGTTTACGAAAGTTATTTCATTTCCTATATTCATAAACGGTTTTTTAATTTTCTTCAACATGTTCCCTGACATGTTTTAAACTATGTTAATGGTCATAGTAACTTTTCTATTATTTGTTGTAACATGTTCCTTGACCATGCTGTGAATACCGTGTAAATGGTCAGTGAGGTGCATATCACCCTTCCTCCTCTCTCTATTATTCTTCTGACCTGGAATTATCGGTATAATATTTATAGCTTGTAAAATGCAAACTCAAGTAGGTTGGTGTTTTTTTAAATGTTTAAAACGTTTTCTGCATCATCTGGAAAAGTATGGTCGTTATATGATTCATTTGGTATCTTTGGTTTTAGTAAGTCTTCTAGTTAGTGTTGTAGTTTTTTTATGGCATGTCTCATTTTTTCCAAAATGTATTCACTATTGGTTTTAGATTCCATCTGGTGTTTGAATTTTTTACTAATGTCCATAAGTGGAGGCTATAGTTTTATGTGGAGTTTGAATACAAGATTTGGATTCATAACTGTTGTATTTGGTTTTTTCATGCAGGTGGTGCAAGGTGTGCCTTGGTGTGGCTATAACCGATTTTGCATGGGGGTGTTCCTTTTGAAACTTAACAGGTTTCTAGGATCTGTTTTCAACTTTATGGATGGATGCAAGATTATCTAAATTTCTACATGTAGGTATAAAATATTTTAATTTAATTACCATGCTTTTTGGCAGTGAGAGTGGGTTTCTTGTCCTGATAAAACCTCTAATCTTATTCTAGTATGATGATGAATTAGGATTGTTTTTTTCTTGATTATGACTGTTATTTGGATTTTGAATCCATGTGATGACAGGGGAAGAGAAAGGGAGTAATATATTTTTCCTCAGGGTTGTGGGTGTTTGATCATCACTGCAGTAGGGAATCTTGAGGGGGATATGTCATTTTTCTATGCTTTAGTTCTCTAGGTGAAGGGAGTGTTTTCCCAGGTAAAGTAATTATGGTTTATAGGATTCGCCTTTATTTTATATTGTTTATTTGATTGAATAATCTTAAAGATGCTTGACTCTGAGTACCATCTTATCATCTTGGATGTTTGTGGTCTCAGTTTTGATTTGTTAAGAGAGACGCAATGTGAGTTTACAAGAATGTTGATTCTATTTTTGTAACTATTTATCTCAATGTTTTTGTAATTTATTGATGATATATTGATATGTAGATAGATGATGGATTGTTTGATAGCTGTGATGATAAGGATGGAAGGAAGATACTGAGGTCTAGTATGTTGTTCTTTGTGGGGATTTTTAGTGATTCCATCGCAATGTTATGGTGTCCCATAATTGGAAAGTTTCAAGCTCTAATTCACTGCACTCAGCTTGGTTAGTGTTGTATTCTTTAAGTCTAGCCTATTTTTGTTATCTGTCATTTAGTTTTTAACACATTTTTTTATGTAAAAAATAATTAAGTTTGAATATTGTTTCTCTCTTGGCAGTGTTAGTTCCACTTGCATGTATTACAACACTTATAAAAATGGAAGGCTTTATTTCACATAATCACCTACAATTTAAATTAAATTAAATTGGATTTTGATTGAATGCTGATATCCCATTGGTATATTGATGTCTTCAGTTGGAAAGTGTGAAGCTAATGTTGGTGGGACTGTGAGAGAAATAGATTTCTTGTGTGAAGGCACTTGAGTTTCTGTTTTTTTTCTGTGTTGTTTTGATTATAAGTTGGTGAAATACTTCTTTTCTACAGAATTATTATTAAATTAGGTTGATGATGAAAGATCATGGATGGATTCTAGAGGATTATGACAGGCATGTTGGGCCTTCCAGCACGGTGGTGGATCAGGATGTTCATGAGACCACCAAAAACTCTTCTATTAAGTTAAACCTTCTTTTATCTGGAGTTGGTCGTTGGAGTTGGAGGTTACTAGATGACATGCATGAGCTGTTGACATGGTTGAGGAGCTGGAGCTAGTGCTAAATATATGGCATAGATGATTCGCTGTCATGGATGGGTCACCTGGAGGGGTCGTCGTTCGTCGTGGCCACATTTCATCGCGGTCTCCATTCCTCGAGTCCACCGTTCCTCATGTCCACCATTCCTCGCAGCCACCATTCCTCGCATCCACCATTCCTCGCGGTTGCTGCCACTCCTCACATTCTCCATTCCTCAAGGTCGGACTGTTATCAGCTGGTGTTCATCGTTACCCCCTCTGTTCCCGAAATCCTTGCACGAAATCCCATTGTCCGGATCCTGGCGTTCATTGTTACCCCCTCCCTGATCAGGTAATTTTCATCCTTTCCATGTTTCTTCAATCGATTTTGGTACTCTGTGATTGGAATGGTTTCTTACGTCTATTTATTTGGATGCATTGGTTTTTCATAGATGCACTTTAGGTGTTTTTTGTATTTCCTTAGATTGCCATCATTTTTTCAATTCCCAAGTGCTGAAATTTTTGGAGTGGTTTTATAGTTCATAGTTAAGCTATCTTAGATACATGGAAATGCTTTACTTTGCATCCAAGGGACCGTGGTTTAATCACCATAGTACCTGTATATGAAAATATTGATTTAGTAATGCATATTTTTATTAAATTACACATTAAATTTCCATACTTCACATATTAAATAATTGTTTGGTTTAATAGAAATGACGCATGTAATACTTGTTAGTAATTTAATGTTATTTTTGATGTAGTATGGATACATTATATAATGTCCTAAAAGTACAGTATGCATAAAACCTCAATAGATTAAAGAAACTAAAAATATTTTTCCCTCACAATTATATTTGATTTCCATGTTGTATAACATGATGTTGTATATTCAAGGTATGTATTAAGAAATGTAGTCACTCATAATCTATAGGATCCATGACTCAAGATGTTCACAGAACATAGAAATATCTTCTTGCTTTCCCTGATTCATAAGGATTGGCTGATTCTTTTGTTTGAGTGTTTATTACTTTGTTTTTACCATCTCCAGCAAAACTTTTAGTGTTGTTTTTATTCCCCAGGATTCCCAATATAGCAATATTGGAGAAAATCATATTGGTGTTATTATCCTAGAGCCACTTCCTTGTGGTTTATTTCATACATGTTTGATTGAAAACATGAACCCTAGATTGATTCTTTCTTCAAAAGTGATCAAAGAGAGGTGGATCGACATCAAAGGTTCATGGTATAAGTGAACAAATTTTATGGCAATGTCACAAATGTTCTCCTCAATGGGATCTTCAAGATTATACTAATTAAAATACACATTAAAATTTTTTTACTTCCAAATGCACGTGGTATTTTAAAATTGATAAATCTTTTCATTTCATTTCCTTTCCAAAAAAATAAATGGTTATACCACATAGGTTTTTTTTGGCTTGTAGGATTATGAGAAAATATGACACCATAAAGAATTATTATTGAGATATATGAATTTTATATTTTATATATTTGTTTCCATTCTCCGTAATCATTTTTTTCACCTATTAAGCATGTAACACTTTCAACATTTTTGAACTGATGTTTTCTCTATTTTTAGTGACAGATACATCACTTGGGTGGTATTTTTTTTTTTGGAATTTGGTATTGAAATTTCCTTCACCGCTTAAGTATGTCATAATTTTTAAATTTTCAAACACATTTTTTTATTTTGTTTGTTGCAAGTCCATCAAGTTGGGAATGCTTTTGATGAGCATGACAATTAATGATCGTTGATATGTGGTTAAAAGGTAATGATTTTCTATTTTAATTTACTTTTACATATTAGGTTTTTCTATGAATTATGATTTTTGGACAGGATTAAATACGTGCCTAAATGCAAGGTATTTTTTTGTCAATTTATATGAACTACCAACACCATGTTGTATTTATTTTGTCATTGACTGAATGTATGTTTATCATTTTATGATTGTTGAAATTTTAGGACACAATAAAGGATGTGGTGATAAATTTAACAATATAATGAATGACTAATTTAAAAATATAATTGTAGTTTTATTTTTATACACAACATGTGTAATGTATGGGTAATGCCTATATTTTGATCTGATTTCATTTCTTTTGAAGTTATTATTCTGAAGAAGGTTCATAGATAATATTGAATAGGTATTGTTATAATTATTTTTTATTTCATTAATTTATGTGTTCTCATTTTCATATTCTTATATATGTATATATATTTGTCTTTTATTCAAGATTTGTAATGTTCCTATTTCATTGCTAATGTTTATTCAATTGGCTAAAGATTAAAAGATTACTGAACATTATTCCTTTTACTGTATCCGATGCTCAGTGATCTTATTGTATGTAATAAAATATCTACAAATAATTATGCAGTTCAAACACAAATGAATATTATCACTTTGAATTTATATGAATATTCAACATGCCTTCAATTTTCATGTAGTTTTAACATTCATTCAATATGAATACTTCTTTATATTGAGAACTTGTTGAAAAAAAATGAACAAGTTAAGATGTCACAAAATTGCAGGTCCAGATTTGAACATTGAGGCAAATGTGTGAATCTCAGGATGATGAGATCCATAGACTACAGAGAAGGTCTTAAGTAGCTACTTTATTGGAAACAAAATGTTTTAAAATATCGGCTAAAAAGATGATGTCAAGATTGTGTTAACACAGTTGGAGGAAATTTCATATAAGTTACCTCCTGAGGTTCTGGAGAGTGAAAACATTAATGCCATGCATGGTTTGATTGAGATGTATCTGAACACAAATGAAACCCATGGATCTGACTTATCTGAACACAAATGAAACATTAATGCCATTCCATTTAACTCATGTTTTTTGTTTTTTATCACAACAAGTTTTGAAGAACGAGGTTAGGAATATGATGGAAATCTATTTGAAGGATATCGACTAATTTATTTATTTATTTATTAAAATATTATATAAAAATATATTTTCCATGTTCACATTAGATTCATAGAATCTTTATTTATTCCAATATTACTACTTCATCAAAAATATTAACCATACATGCATTATAAGTTTTTTGCATTTCCATCCCACTCTTTAATGGTTCATGGACAATAAACCTATTTACTCTACACCAAGTGTTCAAAGATAAAGTTAGAATTTTGGGCATCACCTTCACCCCTCTAGAGTTGTGCTTAAAGACCATTATTGAATTCTTCCAAGAGATGAAAACTTTGAGTACTTAATGTATTCAATTATAGGAAATGTCATGTTTTTGTGTTTTTATCTTAGTTTTTATGAGGTTTAACTAGTTTGGTTTCTTTTTTCACTAAACAACATGCATTGGATCTATATAATTAACTATTTTAGTGTCACATTGTGGAAGTTCTATCCTTTTCTCAAATCCTTTAGATGTGAACAAAGACAATTAAAAACGCTCACTATGATTTTTTTTATAATTCCATTTATTTCTATTTTGGTTCAATTTATGCAGATATTTTTCATTGATTTGTGGATATATTTTTTGGTTGTTTGTGATATAGATATTGGAGTTGAAGGGTGTGGCATAACAACGACCTAAGGTTTATTGCTGGTATTGGAGCTGGTTTGAGCTGGTTTTTTTGGTATGTTCTTTGTTTGGGTGGGGTTGAGATCTTAGAGTTGAAGGCTACTACTTGAGGTTTCTCACTAGTGATGGAGGTGGCTCGCTGGTCATTAGTAATGGATGGTTTGCTGCTGCTGGTGTGTTGAAGGTTGTGGTACAACAGGAACTGACTCACTGGTCATCGGGAAGGGATGGGTGTGGGGTCCTGTTGGGGGTGTGATGGCTCACTGGTCTTGTGGCAAGGATGAGTGGGAGATCCAATTGTTGGGTTTGATGGATTCTGTTGCTACATTTTTTGTATTGCTTATTTTGTATTAAATTTCATTATTATTATAATTAATTTTCTTCCAAGTTTGAACATTCTTGTAAATCATTTTCAGTTTAATTATAAATATAGATGAATTATATATGATAAATTAATGAATATAATATGAAATTTTAATAGTAATATATTTTTTTTTAATTTTTATTCAAATGTAATTTATAAATAGATATTATATGTTTCTAATATTATTACCAATAGAAAAATTTGTTATTAGAATCTATTTTAGACACTTTAACCAACATATATATTATCTGTTGGTATTATTATAATTGTAATAGAACTATTTTATCTGTCGCAAAAAAAATTAGCGACAGAGTTTTTACCGACAGTTTAGTGACAGGGATATATGTGTTAGTAAAACGTTTTACCAACAAAAAATCCACTTTTACCAACAGATACGTCCCTGTTAGAAAAAGTTAAATATTTTGTAGTGCGCGCTGATTAGAAGACACAATGTCTTACCATCGACTGGGGGACACAATGGATTACCATTGATTGGGGGACACAACAGATTATTTTCAACTGCGGACTACAACAGCTAACCACTGGTTGGGTGAAACGTCTTACTGCTGACTGGGTGCAACGCCTTACCGTTGACTGGGGAATAAAATGGCTTACTATCGATTGGGGTTGGACCTTAGGGAGGCTTCCTACGTACCTTGTCTAGGAAACAAGGATCAAAACCCATGTAGTTTAAATGGGTATAGTTTAACATATTGTGGGATGAAAATGGGGGATATAGTTTAACGTCATGCAGGACATTGGTAAACCGACGTGAAGGGGGTTGGGACCAATCGGTGTCAGGCTTGAACCTCAGGGAGGCTTACTATGTACCTTTCCTTGGAAAGGATCAAAGTCCACAAAGTTTGGAAGAGGTGTTGGTGAACCAACATGAAGGGGGTCGGGACCAATAGGTGTCAGGATTGAACCTCAGGGAGGAATCCTACGTACCTTGCCTTGGCAAGGATCAAATTCCACGTAGTTCAGAAGAGGTGTTGGTGAACTGACGTGAATAGGGTCGGGACCAATAGGTGTTGGGATTGAACCTCGGGTAGGAATCCTACATACCTTACCTTGGTAAGGATCAAATTACACGTAGTTCGGAATGTGTTGGGGCTTACACACTAAGGTGGCCTGAAGAGTATGTCATGGTCGATGCTTAATCTTTTCCCAGGTGAGTTGTGCTCATTGTGAGAAACAAAAGGCTGAAAATACCTGAAGATCACATCGAGAAAGGTGCTTCCATTGGAAGTGGAATGGGGCTTACACATGGTTAGCTTCCCAAAGAGAAAACATGGTCTTATGTGTGGTTAACAGCCTAGGGAGATGGAGATTGGTACTTAGTAGGATGGAGGCCCGAGTGGAAAAAAATCTCAAAGGGAGAGGGGCGGGGTAGTGATGGTTCTGGTTCCTATCTCTCCTTTGGTCTTTGGCACTGAAGAAGAGAGGAAGAGTGGGGATTCTACCTCTAATAAGAAAGGCTAGGGGCTTACACCAAGGTGGTTTCCCTTCTCTGTGGACAAGCGTCGCTCCAATAGAGATGATCTCATTCCATGTGAGGAATATCTCACTCTCGTGGAGATGAGCGAGCATAGAGAATGTCCAAGATGGGGTACCCTGCGTATGATGCATGGGGAAAGACCACAGTTTAACATCATGTTCTAGGGAAGATGGTGCTTAGTAGTTTAACTTCCTACAGCTCGGACGAGGTGGGTTCACTCCACACCCCTAAGACTTACATAACTAATACCTATCCACCCTTGGGGAAGGGAAGACATCAGCAATGTTGTAGTGTGGGGGTGCCGTGGAGTGATCCATTGAGGGTTCCACATTAGCATGGCTATGAGAAGAAGTAATATTCGTTAGCGTGCCAATGTGAAGAAGAATGAGGCTAAGCAACACAATGTGAAGCACCAACCAAGGGACCTTAAAATCACTTCGTATGAACCTAGAGGGTTGTACGGGAAAAGGGTTTGCGGAGGAAAGAGGTTCACAGGAAGAGGCCTCATGAAGCTCTGGTACTCCATATAGTTGAGGGGATCCGTAAAGGGGTATGCTTCATGAAGTGAGGTGGCCTAGCCCAAGCATTTGGCATAGGTGCATATGGACGGTTCTTCGTGAAGTGGAAAGGATTTTTCAGAGTAGGGATTCACGAAGCAAGGGTGCCCTATGAAGCATAGCACTGCGAAGCAATGTTCTTCACGAAGCATAGTGACCCTGCCTTATCATAGGGTGTACATGTGCATAGAGGGTAATTTGTGAATCATGAGTGCTTTGCGAAGACCCGAGTCCCCTTGTGGATCTACTTCCTTCATAGAGGTATGTGGGCTCCACGAAGGGAATCCCTATTTAAAGAGGGGTTAAATTTAAGCCAAGGGAAAGGCACTTCGTGATTCTCAAGTACCTTTAAGAGATAATTTTTTTGCAGAGTAGAAATTTCTTCGCAATTTGAGAGTTAATAAAGAGAAAGGTCAGAGGATCTATCCTTTGGGTTCAAGGGGAGTCCAGTATTTATAAACAAGGGGCGACACAAAGCAGGGATCACTCAATGCAAGGCTACATGGAACTTTGTTGTAACCATGGAGCCTCCTGCCTCCTCACTCCACGGAGCCTTTGCAAGAGTCAGGTTGGTCGTGGAGCCTCCCGCCTCTTTGCTTTGCATTGGATTCACAAATTTCAAAAGGATCACAGAGCCTCCTTCCTATTTGCTTTGTGGCAGTGGCGAAGGGGGACCACTTTGCACCGGTCACGGTGTTGCGGGGCACCGTGATTGGGCTTCGTGAGGTAGCCTCTTTGGATTCATCTTTCTCTCGGAATCCTTTTCCTCCACACATATTTTTGGCACCAACAATATCTAACATTAAATAACCTTTTGTAGATTTTTTTGGATAAGGCTCCCCTTAAAACATTGATTCCTATGGTTTCTACATCCAATTATATTCAGTCAACTCATTATAAAGTTCTATTTCCCATAGAAGCTGAAATATCATGCATCATAGTTGTAAAAACATACATTCATAATAATAATTAGTGTTGCACCAAATTATTCTATAGTATAAAATTATTTCCATCGAAGATCAGAATTCATTAGTTATTAACGGCTTTCATTTCTTCCACTGAGATTGAAACACTGACATTAAATTTTCACTATAATACCAATTTTTTTCCCCATTTAGTTAAACACTTTAAGAGTGGGGCTTAACTAGGGTATGACAGATTAAAACAATCAACATTTTGGATATATTTTTTTCATTAAACAAAACCCTCTTCTCTCTCCTTTCTATATAAATGTATGAGAATAAATGAAAACATGCATAGGACACAATAACTTTACTTGGTTCACTCATAATCAGGCTAGTCCAATAAGCTTACAAAGGAAATGTGATAATGTACCAAATCCACTATAGTGTACTTCTATTACAATGTTAGGAGTGGAATCACTACCCCTCCTGGTTCCTGAAAAATATTGATTTAAAATCTCAGTAATATCTCTTTTTAAGTGTACTAACTATTCCTCCAGTATATTACCATTTAATTCTTGAATTGATATTATTTACACCGTAGTAGGTTTGTCATGAAGCTCTTTTTCATCAAAATAATTAATTATAGTCTACTATAGATTTTTTTAACAATTCATCACTGGTTCATTAAACATATATTTTCATACAACCTTTTCACACCTTTCAATAAACATCCCAACCATTCATGAAACTTTTTAGTTTTTTGTGAAACATTTCACTTTCATAAAACTTCACCACTTTCAAGAAACATACTTTTTCATATAGAAACTAGTATATCTTCTTCATGTAACTGATTCTCATCAAAATTATTTATGCATGAAACGTATTTTTGAAATAGAATCTCACATAACTACTTCATGCGAGAAATTTCTTCATGAAGCTCTTATGCAGTTCTAGATCCCTAATATTCTATAAGGGTTGGACACTTCAAATGAGTGGGGTAGTGTCCTATATATAATAATTTTTGACCCTTCATGTAACTACCTCATTAACCATTGAACTTGTGTAATAATTTTATAATTCTCTAAAAATCAATTATTTTAAATCACATTTAGTGTGTAATAACCCACTATCACAAAACTCTCATGTGAATTTATAAATTTAATGTAACGTCATTTACTTTTTGAAACAATGAGTTTCATTAAACTATATAACCTTCATGAAACACTTTCCTTTTCCATATTTTAATGAGGCAGTCTCAAATATTTACTTTTACACAACTTTATGAAACCACTTCACCTATTCACACAACTTTTTAAATTGTGTGAAAATATTATATTTTTTTAAAAAATAATTTTCCTCTACCTCTAAATTTTAGACCCCAGAACTTTAGAAAACACTAGGAAATGTCACTACCTTATATGTGAATGTTCATAAACAACATCCAAATAATTTTTACATTGATTATCCACTTTCTTGGATAGCTTCAACCCATATATTATTATGGATAATTTGAGCTCATATATGTCTCAATCATCCTAGATCTTTATCATTATAGTTTTTAAAAAATCACATTGGAACTTCATAGATGACTTTGTCAACTAGTTGTGTTAAAAAACAAAACAGAGAAAAAACACTTCAATTTCACCATGAGGTATTTTTTCCTAACATCCTCTCTTTTCAATTAACATTTCACCTAATAAAAATATGTTATAATTTGGACAAGATGAGTAAGAAATTTTCACTTTATTAGTGGGATATGTTATCACTTCCATCCCTCCACATGTAACATGATTTTGAATAACTCCTTGGTTTTTTGATAATCCATTGATGATTGAGAATTATATTTAACCATTTACTTTTATTCACTATTCTCACTCATTTTCCTACCATTTATATTTAAACTTCAAAGCTGATTCCAGATTTAACCATGTAATTGGGTCTTTGATCATTAAAATCCATTTGTGCTATGTTCATTGATTTACTTTATTTCCTCATATGAGAACCTTACAAATTTTAGCTTCTTCTTATCATCACTTATTTCAACTCCAATTTCAAGTTTCCACTTTAATGTATTTATCTATCCTTGATCACTCCTTGATACAAGCATTATGGTCATCAATTTCTTTAAAAAAATAAAACATTTATTACATCAGTGAAAGAAAGTACAATGAAAAATTAAAAAACCAAGATATTGATGATAAAATCTAAAGTCCCAGACACCAAACACTAAAATATAATTAAAACCCAACTTACTCAAAATTCACAATCTTTACCCGTCATAAAGGGAATTCTAATATCTAATAGTATGAGACCAATAAATCCTTTGACTAAAAAATCAGTCACATTAAAAGTCAGTATGACGGTAAAACTAAACCAAAACAACCTAGAAACAACTCAAACAAAAAACAAAACACCAACATATAATTAAAGAATAGAAATAAAAAAAATACAATTAATAAGTTAAAAAATTAAAAAAAATGATGCATTTGGGTTCACCCTCATCTCTTTCAGTTTTTATTTTTAATTCTAATACTTCATAGAAATTGTTGTTTTGTAACTCATTATGCCTCCACAATATTTTATAACCAAGTGAGTTTTCCCCAGATTTTTTGAATATATTCTTAGTATTTTATCATTAATCCATCAATATTTCCTTTTTTATTTTATACTCCTCAACAACACCTTTAAGTTTCACTTTAAGGTCAAAAACTCATTTGATTTGGTTCACTTTCTTAGTTTTGGTTTGAGGTTTCTAAAATATTTCTATTATATCATCCTCCATATTCAAAATGGATTCAGATTCATCTTCTTAAAGACATACCTTATCTTTATCCACTTCCTTACTCATTAAACACTTCCTATGAAACAACTTTTTAAATGTATTCCTAGATATAAAGTTCCATTTAGGGGGAGACTTATTTCATTTTTTTCGTGAATTCACCTTTAAATTCTCCATCATCCTTCCTTGGACATCTTAAAATAATTTTTCTAACCTTTACACTATTTAAGCATGTTAGTGGTATGTTTCCTTAAAAACTTACTTTACTTCACATGAGAATTAATTCTATAAGAGATAAAATCACATCACTTAAATATTCCTCCTCATTCCTAGCATCATGAACCTCAAGATTCTCCATGGATTTAAATTTTAGTTAATTTAATGAATGACTCATTTTTACTTCTATATTTTCATTAATCTTAATTAGAACTAGTTTTCTATGTAAATCATTAAGTGGTAGTTTTAAAATATTTACTTCTTCAAGAACCAACACCTTTGGATTTTATAATGTGGAAAATCTTGATAAGATCTTGCAACATCCCCAACTCAGAAGCCCCTATAACCAGTGCTTCGGTCCAGGTCATCACATGACCTCAGGCATGCCTCCCTATATGACAGAGACTGCTAACTAGTGACATGGTTCTAAATAGAAACATGGGGAGAATATACCCACTTATCATAGTGTATCCATAATATAAGTAACATCAATAGATAAAAAACCTATAGGAACAATAAATGGACAAAAAAATAGAACCCAAAAAGTAACCAAGGAAAATGATATAATAAAAGCCAATGAATACTCTACATGAAAAGAAATCATACAATATAAGACAAGATAAAAACTGTCAAAAGACTCTAAACCCAAACTCGAGTCCCAACCCGATCCTGACCTCCCGTACTCAAACTCAACATCCCATGAACAACCAAATGCCAAGTCCGTGTCCTAAACCTATACATGAAAAAATTATTGTATGCTCGGTTACCCAACTTC
This sequence comes from Viscum album, assembly GCA_963277665.1. NCBI lineage: Eukaryota > Viridiplantae > Streptophyta > Magnoliopsida > Santalales > Viscaceae > Viscum > Viscum album. Next base: position 1,058,722,068 of record OY728163.1, on the reverse strand, counting down.
CATAGTTTCCTGAGAAGGGTGTGAGTATAACTCAGTAGCCACCACTAATAGTTTCTAAAGCAACAACCAATCTATACAAATGTGTATGTAGGTATCAAGTGCAATAAGTAAGCAAGGAAATTGGGAAAACAATAATTATCTAATATCAATTTTACCCATTAAGTTCTCTATATTCAACCAAACAATAAAACCAACTAAGGTCACACTAGGAGTCTAAATCAAGGATAAATGGGATACACGCACATTTAACCACAACAGTTGTTAACTAATCACAAACTATCACATATCAATTAGTTAATAATATTCATTTAACTCGTTCTCATCATTTGTTCCATGGTTTAAGAATTAATTTCATTTACACCATAGCCTAAGTTGGTTAATTAACATGCATAAGAGAATAAGTCAAGTTCCCTATCCCACTAGGGATAAAAATTTCATAATAATGCATCACACTTTCCTTAGAGCCTCAATACAGGTAATCTCATAGAATGAAACCATTAGGGTCATATATAATAAGTCTGACTCCCTAACCCATTCATTCCTGGGTGGGGTTAGAGAATCAGTCTAACCCGACTCGTGGGAGGATCCTTAGTCCTTTATCCAACCACCATGCCATGTGCACATTCTTCTTTATTCATTTACCACATATAACACATCACAAACCAAACACAATACAAACACATAATAATCACATTTCACATTTCATTTAACACATGAATCACCTTTATTTATTAACCCATTAACACAATTACCATTTTCAAATCATTTCTCATTAACCCGTTAACATTGTACCAAACACTCCATTATTCCATGTTTTCATTTAAACAAAATTGCATTTATAAACTATTTCACAATTACCAACACAAACAATAACTATTAAATGCCTATATCATTATGGATTAAACCCCCTTATGTGATGTCATCAACTAAGAACATTCATCACTTAGTTCAAACCAAAACTATGTTATCATGTCAACATAATTTTCATGGGTCATATCTCATTATCCTATAAATAAATTCAATTATTGTGGTCCCATTGGACCCTTAAGTCCACATCATGGATAAAACATAATTTAAATTACTTATTAGAAAACATCTTGAAGCCAACCCTTTAAAACATGGATATTCCTCCTTAAAAACTAAAAAATTCCAAAGTCTTTTATTTCCATTTCAACCATCCAAACAACCATTAATCCATATTCACAAAAAGAGGACCTTGACCTCATTTCAAAACATCATTTTAAATCTCATTAGGAAATCCCTTTTAAAAAAATAACTTTGAGGTCAACACCTCCTTTTAAAACATTTCTCACTTTCTAACATCATTTTCCATCAACTAATCTATAATCAGGTCAAAGCCCCAAAAAATGCCAATGAAACTGTTTCAAAACCACTTAAGAATTTACAAAATCAAACAAATAATTGTTTCAATTAACCCATCAACACTACCCACAAACCAACCATGTTTTTACTACCCATTTTCTCTCTTAATACCCCAATCTCAAGGTTCACTAATATTGTTCACCAATTACAAGATGCTAGATTACCCCATGGGTAGTACTTATTTCAATATCACATCATCGAAAAACCCAACAGGGTCTGTAAAGTGTATCTCAACTCAATATAAGGTCCAATTCACTTTCTATAACCCAAGGCATCAAAATGAAACATGCTAGTGAAATATGACAACCACATACACATATAACACATTAAGAATATGGGGAAAGCATTAAGACTACCTAACTCATGACCATTGATGAATGATTTCTTAACCTACACTCTTGATTCAAACTAAAAAACTGCTAAATCTCGAACCTATAATCTATTGGAAAGAAGAATTTTTTAGGTATTTTGAATAATATGAGAGATTCCACAATCCCTAATCCGGAAAATAGAGAAAAGACGAATGTTAGACTCACTCGGATCTTAAATTTTCACCCAAACACGCTCCAAACACTAAATAATATAACTAGAATAATCCATGGAGGGATAGGGGTATGGTGTTTCATCGACTAGGGTAGAGGGGGTCAAATGGGAGGAAAATAGGTGGAGAAAGAAATAGGATCATAAGGACAAAATGATGATTTCACACTTTTTAAGGCTCACATGTTTTGGCCACATGGTTTCCAAACCCTATGATAACTATGTAGATCTCACTATCCAAGAGGAGCCATGGTGCAGAGTTTCATAGGGAAACCTACACTGTTTAGAAAACCGTGACGTAATTGTGTTCTAGCCCTCTATCCAAAATGGCTCCCATGCCACACATTTTCCTAGGCAAGGCACACAATTTGAACTAACTATGTGACAACTATGTGTTATGAACTATGAGACACTTTTCTCCTCTTTTCATGTCCCACACCCCTGAAACACTCTCAAAAACTCCTCATGAACTTTAGAAACACTTCTTTAACCATAAAAGATAGTTTAGCCAAAAAATTTAACAAGGATATACCTCCATGAAAGATCAAGATCTTACAACATCTCCAACTCATAATGGATCATCCTCAAGCCACACTTAAAATCATTATCAAACCCTCAAGACCAAAAGGGATATACCACAAACCCATAAATAAACCTTCATCCTCTAAATTTATCTCCCACTTGGCCATGTCGTAACAATGCTCAGACTAAGGAAATAGTCCTACCTAGATAAAATTTCCCCCACCGAGTTCCATGATCACAACCCATTTTTAATAGAGGAAACATCCACCTCAATGCATCATTACTGACACTAATTACAAGATAAATGTCTAGTTAACACCATTAGATCATCGCATAAAAGGATACCAATGAGGAGCTATATTACCTTGGAAGGACCAACTAAAACACTCACGGTCTGATCCTCTCCAAATCTCATGGCCCAAATTTTTTAGCACCATCTCACCCAGATCCTTTCAAATATTTAATCATGATCCAAGCATGACATGACTAGAGGGAATTTCTTGATTTTTAACCACATCTCATGACCTACCTAGGTCTGCAACTATAGGAAAATTTCCTCAGTTTATTTTGATCATCCAAAAAGCATAACCCAACCATACTCTTCATTTAGAGGTACTCAACTGGTCAAAATTTGAGCCAACACTGATTCACCGAGATGATTCCTAACTAGATCCATTCAACTAGAACTACCGGTCACTCCATTAACTGACCACTTTCTTTCTATAGTTCCTCCCACTATATGCTTTAACCAATCGCCATTATCCTCTACACACACCTGCGGAAGTTATCCTTAACATCTTATAAAACCTATAAATCAGGGAATTCACTACTCTTAAAACCATTTTTGTTCTATACAACACCCTCAACACATATCTAATGCCACCGTGTTGATTACCTTTAGAACTAACCTAATCTAAAATCAATCACTCGGCTCGACCGACCCTCACATATAAGGCCAACCAGGTTTTCCCCAAGGAACCTAAACATAAACTTCACAGGTTTCTCATTTTCTTCTAGATTCCACCACATCCACTTCCCATCTTTCTCCACACATCCATGAATTAACAAAATGCTCCCCACCTTAGGAGTATCGTTTTCACTGCTTTCCTTGAGAAATTTTTACCTCCACGACTTATGATCAAAAACAATCTAAATCCCAAAACCTATATAAGGTCATCTAGATTCCATTATAATTGATAGATGGTGTAATAACCTACCATATAACTCCCACACACATACCACTCCTCGATCGTATCCTCCATGAGGCTCCATTCCCATCCAAAACACACTCAAGACGCTAGGCATAAATGCATATCCTTCTCAACACACCTAGGATGATGTCAAGATATTGGGCATGATCATCACTAGTTAAAGTAAACTAAGAAGTCATCAATAAACACCACCAAAAGCTATCCATCACCATCATCACCTCTTACCATGAGGATTACTCAAATTGTCGAAGGCCTTGGGATTCCCTATCTGCTTGTGTCTCATCCACACTAAAACACTACAAATCTAAAGGAAATTACAACCAAAATCACCACTACCTCACGACCCTATGCCAAGTAGTCATGACCCAACATTCCTTTTTTGGCACCATTATCATCACCTCACCCAGGTTCTTCTTACATGACCCCACTAATCATGACAGATACACAACGATTCATTCTTCTAGTCCAAAACCAACCAGTTTATCACACTACCAGGGCCTCTCCACTTTAATACCATAGAATATATGTGAACTTATACCTAAACCACAGAGACACATATCCCAATAAAATCATTCATCCCCAACACATTTCCATCACCTGATACTCATTGAAATCATCAAGGTATTTCACTCTCCTATAACCACACAAAAAATGTGGCTCTAGCTCACACAAGTCATACATAACCCAAGATGATCATGTCGTCGGATCTTCCATCCTCATTAGACCCAAGGCCTTCTCAGCGTCTCACCAAAAAATAGATCACTCCTATAAACATCCCAATTTCATGACTACCCTCACCCCAAGAGTCCTTCAAAACAAAATCGCTCATCCATTATTTGATCACCCCTTCTTTTTCCACACCAAACCAACATTTCTTTCAGCATAAAAATCTATCAAAACCATAGGTTCAGGTATCTAAATGATCATTCCCTTCATAAACACACTTACAACCAACTGAAAGCGCCCAATTGAAACCATGGAGAACTTAAAAGGCATAACTATTCACTTTTACCAAAACTCGATGGTACCCACCATGTAACACCCTGAGATTTTATGAAAAATATTTTTTTAATTTCATTAAAGTTTTGTGTTGTATGCTACACCAAGATTACCTTGCACTATACGCAACACCGTATTAGCTTGCAGTATACGCAACACTATTCTTGGATCGTGTTACACACAATTTTGATAATAGTATTCTACGCAACATTGAGTATATATATATATATATATATTCAATGTATAAATAAAATATGGTTGTATTCTGTTATACGAAACAACGAAGGATTCTTGCACAACACGCAACCCTAACTTGGCTTTCATTACACGCAATCGCGACCTTCCTCGATAGCGTGTGTTGTACGCAATACTCTGTTTTACTAAACAACGATATATTATTATAATATTATTATGAACTAGCCATTATGAATAGTATTAACTAAATTTTGAATTTTATAACATTATTATTCATCTTACACATTTTCTAGAACATTTTATAAGAACAAAATAAATTTTTCGGGTAAAATAAGTATTTTTCAAAAAATGCAGATTTGTCGCCTTTTGATGGCGCACCCACTTTAAATATAGTTTTTGACATGTTTATAAGTTCAATGTGACAAAATAAAATTCTTATTTGGAATAAAGAAATAAAAATTTACTTTGGATAAATTTTTCATATTATTCTGGTAACTTTCATATTTTTGATGAATAGTAAAAACACGCTATATTTTAATTAAAAACAACTTTTTTCATTGCAATAATTTATATGGTAAAATTATAATATTGAATGGTTTTAAAGTATAAATAGAATATATTTTTACCATTTAATATAATGTATTTCATTAGCATTGATTTTACGTTGAATTCGTAGGTTAAATCAATTCAATCTTTTGCAATGTTTTAAACAAAAACCCATTTTCATTCGACAACGGTATTAATTTTAATTTAATTTCTGAAACTTATTTGTATTGAATTTGAAAAAATTGATTCCATATTTGGAATCAGTAGGTCCAAATTATGTTAATAGGCTACTTTTTGTTTTTGGGAATTATGAATAGTAACTACGGTAAATTTTATTTACCATAGTTAAAGGTAAATCGGGTAATTAAGGGTAAATATAATCTTATAAAATTACCCTACACATGACAAAATTCTATTTTATGGCTAAAAGTAGACCCATATCACCTAAGGGTCGGATTATATTCATTTTATGGACTTTTGACTATGAAAATAATTTAATTATTATTAAAACCAAAGAAAGTGACAACATGTCACTCTCTTAAATCTTATAAGTATAATAATTTTAATTTAGTGATAAACATCATAAAACTTAGAAAATGAATATCATATAGAAAAATAATAAAATTATCTACATCATGATAATTTATTTAGAATTTTTAGGGATTAAATAATTGTCATTAATGGTGATACATTAATGATGCGGAAATTGTTTATCAGTAATATAGTTTTTATTGAAATAATAATACCCATTAAAAGCCCTAAAAACCTAACCAAAACTTATTGGTAGTATATATCTATACCATAATAATCTAATGACCTAATATATAACCGTTTGGAGTCTTATAAAAGTGATTATGAAACTTATATTATTTTATTTTAAATGATGCCAAAGTTGTCACCTTCATAATTTAATAAATATAACAATTTAAATATTGTGATTTTAAGATGATAAATTCGAGTAAAAGTATTATTGTGAAAGGTAATAGATTTATCTTCATCATAGGATTTTATTTTTAATATTTATGCAACATATATGTATATTAAATAATTATAAAAAAAATGTTGTAGTAATTATTTTATTAAGAGATAAACCAAATAAATGGTTTTAAAAATAATAAAATAAATATTCTATGAACTATTTAATGTGCTCCACTAATTTTATAGATACATATGACCTTTTCTGAATCTATTAAAGCTTTTATTTCGAACATATCTTCTGTATATATTTTATTTAAATTCAAATAAAGGAATAGTGTCAAAATTGACACTATTGTTATTTTATAAAAATAATATATTATAAAATTGTTTAAAAATCACAAAAATATTTAAAAATTATAAATTTAAATATATATGGTATAAAATTTTATAAAGTATCCATTTATGGACAATTCACAACAAATAAGTAATTATTTGTTATAATTTAAAATTTATAATGTTATTACCACAAATAAAATTAAATTGATTAAATAAGGATAAATCAATTTTATAATGTTTAAAATAAATTCCTAACATGTCTAAATTTGATTGGTTGATGCGATTACAACCCTATCTCATCTAATATTCGGATATGAGTCATTTTTGGAGGTTTTTAAGTAGGGTTAGATTTATTATAAATTAATATTTTTAAGATTTCCAAAGGTGCCCCTCTCCTCCCTTATAAAAGGGAACCTCCTCCCTCTATTACTCACACCACTTTGATCCTTCAATCTCAGACAAACCCTACCAAATTCTCTTCTCCACTTCCATAGAAACATCCTATAGGTTCTTGTCTTCTTCAAAGACCAATTTTAGTGCCCTAAGAGGAGGTCTCAAAGAGGCGCTTCAAAGAAGAGGTAATGTCTGTTACCGATTCTTTCAACTCTATTTCTTCTTCCACTTATTCTTCTTTAGTTGTTTCATTTTGAAGTAATAATATCAGTATAACTCATATACTGATATGTTATTTTAAGTATGAAACAAACCTATTTCACCATCTATCCATCCTATAGAAAACAAAATCACCATGCGTGCGTACGTACGGAATACCGTCTCCACGCCGTGGTGTAATCTGTTTTTCCACCAACACCTTACATGGATGGGTATAATGGTGTAAAGAATAACTATATATGGTTATTATAACATCATACTGATTCTGATATGTTATACCATCCACTACAATTCTATTCAATAATTATGGGAATGATATCATCGCTCGTGCGTACGTACGGACTACCGTCTCCACGACGCGATGAGATTCATTCTCCATGTTAACCATACATGAATGATCATAAAGTTTATTTAATGAATAATAATGAAATATATGAAATAATAATGTTACTGGACTTATGTATATATATATATATGTATGTCATCTATTTAGTTTCATTCAATTCAATAAGGAAACAAAAACAGCGTTCATGCGTACGTACGTCCTACCGTCTCCATGAACTGTGTATTTCATTCCTTTTATCGATCTATAATATATATATATGTATATGATGAATATATATTATATATAAATCATGTTTTACATTCTGTAATTATTTAAATCAGGATATAAGTAATAATATCAAGAACGACAAGTCGAAACACATACGATAAATGAAATGATTTTACCCAAAACGCTACTTTAACATGGAATTTAAAAAAGAACGGGTAATATAAAGTCATAAGTGAAACATATATGATATCATAACAATGAATATGATTCTGTAATAAGTCAATGACATTATTTAAATCATTATACAGGAGGTTCGGATACGTACGAAGCATATCGGACCTAAGGTAAGGGATAATTTTGCAAATATCATTTTTATCCGAGATTGCTTATTCGTAAGTATTTACTGGGGTTATTTCTATCATCCATGTCCATGTTTTATAAAAGTGTTTTCATGTATTTTTAATGTCCTTTTTACCCATTTTTTACTTTTACTACATGGTATGTATGGAATCTTACTATTATAAGGTACTTTTTGACTTTTCCGACAAAAGTACGAGAAGAATGTTTTTTTAACTTATACGGAACGAACAGATTTTTACGGTTTTATAAAGCCTTATTTGCATTAAGCTTCCTTCAAAATATTTCATGACTATTTTCAACAAAATCTCTTTCTTTTAAAATAACATGACGTTTTGTGAAAAGAAATTGATTTTGAAGAAGAAAGGATATTTTCCTCAAGAATTAATTTCAAATGTTTTATTAAAACCATTTTCCATCTAAGATGTAATTATTTCATATGTGTATGTTTTAAGTTTAATGTCTCTATAATTTACATGGTTCACTTTTCTTATGATGAAATGTCCATTTATTTTATATGGATTATGAATTGATGGGATGATGTTTATGAAACCCATTTTATTCTTTGGGTTATGATGAATGTTTTAAGTTTATTTTGTGGCACAAGTAAGAATTATTTCATTATGAGATGGGTGGGACCTATATCTCCCTCCAATGCATTGGGTAAAGATTTATATCTCATGAGATAGACATGGATGGAACGGAAAGTTAAACCGGTTCAGTAATACAGGACTGGAACGAGGAGTGAACTCAATTTAGAAAGGGACTTTGTCCACTAAGATGGTCTTGGAAGAAATGCCTTGGCTAATATGGAAATAATATCATATTCGTAATGGTTTCCACAATTACATGTTTTATTCCCATGCTATTTTATCATTCTTAATGTTTCTTTATGATCTATTCCTTACGTACTTCCATGTTTTATGTCATTGCTCAAGCTTTTGATGTTTAAACATTATGTTCATGTTTTTAAGTTCATATTTATATGGTATGTTTTATTTTATCCATGCTTACCCTTACTGAGCATTTGAGCTCACCCTTTTTATGTTTTCTTTTCCCCAGGATATAAATAAAGGCTTTAATTAAGAAAAAAAGGGGAAGATCTTTATGGGAGATGTTTAAGATCTTTTACCACGATTAGAAGATTACGTTCCAAGTTTCCAAAGACACTAAACTATTACGGTCCTTGTGTGTCTGTTTTTGTTATGTATTAAGTATTCCACTAAAGTAATGTAATGTCCATGTACATCAAGATTCGGGTCTCTACAGTTGGTATCAGAGGAAAGGTTTAGTCAACCTTTGGAAACTAGGATGCGAGAACTTTAGTGATATCCCTAGAGATATTTCTAAGGTATGTCTAGGGATGTCCCTAAGGTTAAGTATAAGTATAGGTTATAGTCCTAGAATTATGGTAACGATCTTATAATTAAACCTAAGATGATAGATATTGAAGGTACTCCCCCTTTATTATGTTGTTTTCCCTAGCATGATTTTTGCCTCTCACGCTATTCTTTTTGGGTTTTAGACGATGGCTGGAACCCGAAGGAACCGTTTTGATCAATGAAATGGACAATGCAATGATTTTCCTCCTGAACAAACAAATGTTATGGGAGATGGAGTGAAAAATCTTATTGCTATACTTACACAAGCTATGAATCATTCTGGACTTCCAAATGAGCAGAAAAGGGAACAATATTCTATTGAGTCCTTCATGAGGCAACGTCCACCTTCTTTCAGTGGGTCTTCTGATCCACTTGTTTCTGAACAATGGATCAGTACCACTGAAAAGATATTTTCAGTTCTTCAATGTTCTGACCATGATAAAGTCATCTTAGTAGTATATCGTTTGGAAGGTGAAGCTGATCAATGGTGGAATCTTATAAAGAATACGAGGCCAATAGATTAATTTGAGACCATGGAATGGGACGAGTTCAAGAACTTATTTTTCAATAAGTACTTCCCTCGTATTATTCGAACAAAGATGGAGAAGGAGTTTCTTGAAATAAATCAAAAGGATGATGAATCTGTTGGTATATACGAAGAGAATTTTACAAGGCTTTCAAGGTATGCATCTGGCTTTATCATCCAACCTGAAAGTATAGTTGGTCGATTCTTCAGTGGCTTAAAACCAAATCTTCGAAGGGCATTAGCTATAAGAGACTTCAGTAGCTATGAAGAAATTGTGCATTGTGCTATCAAGGTAGAAATGGAAGTTGGTGTTACGTATCCATCTCATAGTTTTGACAAGAAATGAAAGATGGATTCAAGGAGAAATCTCAGAATAATGGTGAAAAGAAGATGAATGTTTCCTTATGCTCAAAGTGTGGAAAGAATCATGGTGGAGATTGTCTTAAAGGGACTAGAAAATGTTTTAAGTGTGTAAAAGAAGGTCATCGAGCAGCTGAGTGTCGAAGTAATGGAAAAAGGGTTTCTAATGATGTGAATAAAGAAAAGACAGCAGAGAACGCACCACCAACACTTCAATGCTTCAAGTGAAAGGAAATGGGGAATTATTCTAATAAATTCCCTAATCCAAGGGTTAGTGATGATCGACATGAGAAACCAATTAAGGAAAAGGACAAAGGGAAGTCACATGCGATCACTATTGTCAATGTTGAATATGACAATGATGTGGTGGAATGATTAAGTGTTTATGTAATGGGATTCCAAAATAATGTTGTATATAGTATCGTGGAATATTGGAATATTTATGTATTGGTATATTGTGGTTTTCAATAATTTTATGGTACCGATAACCATGGAAAGTGATTGAGATATTTTTAGAAAAAAGATGATATGCGCATAATGAAGGGATAAGGAGAAAATGAAATGTTTGACAGTATTCATGAGCTCATGACTAATATAAGGAAATAGTTATATCATGTTTTGAGGTTTTTGTATGTGAAAAGAGTTAACTTTTGACAGCACTCATGTTTTCACTAAGATTCAATGGGTATTCATTTTTCAAGAGAATACATGATTAAGGTATTCACATGATTGGAATGTGACCAACAAGATATATGGGGGATAAATGATGGTATTCACATGCTTGGTTGATGACATTTCAAGTAATCATTTTTTTTATACTATGATCTTGGACTGAAGTATTTTAGATAATCCTAAAGATTGGAATGGATTATGTTGGACATAAGTTAGTATTTTTTAAGGATATAACTTTTTTTGATATTATTGATGGGATGTTATAGTAATGTAGTTTTAGAAAAAGGACAACCTCCAGGATCGGCGACAGCCCATCGCGTCAGACAAGGTTGTGGGAATCGAACCCACAACGAAAGTGCGACTGGCCTTTATCGCCTACCACTGGCCTACAGGAAGTCCCTATTTAGTAGAAACTTGTTTTATTATATTAAGAAGTATGATATATGAAGTATAAGTCTATTTTAGGAACCATATATGATTAATCTCACTATAGATGGACTTATGTATTTTTGATAACTTTTATAACCTTTTGTTTGAGACAGATGGAATGACCCATCATTCTATCACATGAGCTACTAACACTTCACGAATGACAAATTAAACTTCATTTCTTTAAGAGATGAAGTGGAAATTGTCCAAAGAACGAACAACGGTGAGACTGTACCAAAATCACAAAAGTATTTCTTCTATTTACAATTTCATCAACTTTAGGGAAATGATCTTGAAAAAAAAAATGTTGTCCTAGTGCCCTTATATCTAATGAATCAGATGGTACCTTAGATCATCACAAATCTATGGCTTTGTGATTGATGGCTTTTTCATAGCCATGTTCTCTACCACTCCCCATCATAACTTTATGGTTAGATTTTTCTTCCATATCCATATTTTCACTTATGTTCTCCTACGTGAAAACCCAGTGATGAGTTAATTTGGGTAACCATTTCTTTTCATACTTTAGTTTTTAAAGCCAAGTTTTGGTATTCTTTTTTACAATATGGGTTTCTATTAAACAAACTTTCGAGTAGTAAACCATTTATAACCCCGATGAATTTTGAGGGAGAAATTCATTTTAAGGGGGGTAGAATGTAACACCCCAAGATTTTATGAAAAATATTCTTTTAATTTCATTAATGTTTTGTGTTTTATACTACACCAAGATTACCTTTCACTATACACAACACTGTATTAGCTTACAGTATACGCAACACTATTCTTGAATCATGTTACACACAATTTTGATAATAGTTATTCTACGCAACATTGAGTATATATATATATATATTCAATGTATAAATGAAATATGGTTGGATTCTGTTATACGAAACAACGAAGGATTCTTGCACAACACGCAACCCTGACTTGGCTTGCATTACACGCAATCGCGACCTTCCTCGATAGCGTGTGTTGTACACAATGCCGTGTTTTACTAAACAACGATATATTTTTATAATATTATTATGAACTAGCCATTATGAATAGTATTAACTAAATTTTGAATTTTATAACATTATTATTCATCTTACACATTTTCTAGAACATGGTATAAGAACAAAATAAATTTTTCGGGTAAAATAAGTATTTTTCAAAAAATGCAGATTTGCCGCCTTTTGATGGCGCACCCACTTTAAATATAGTTTTTGACATGTTTATAAGTTCAATGTGACAAAATAAAATTATTATTTGGAATAAAGAAATAAAAATTTACTTTGGATAAATTTTTCATATTATTCTGGTAACTTTCATATTTTTGATGAATAGTAAAAACACGCTATATTTTAATTAAAAACAACTTTTTTCATTGCAATAATTTATATGGTAAAATTATAATATTGAATGGTTTTAAAGTATAAATAGAATATATTTTTACCATTTAATATAATGTATTTCATTAGCATTGATTTTACGTTGAATTCGTAGGTTAAATCAATTCAATCTTTTGCAATGTTTTAAACAAAAACCCATTTTCATTCGACAACGGTATTAATTTTAATTTAATTTCTGAAACTTATTTGTATTGAATTTGAAAAAATTGATTCCATATTTGGAATCAGTAGGTCCAAATTATGTTAATAGGCTACTTTTTGTTTTTGGGAATTATGAATAGTAACTACGGTAAATTTTATTTACCATAGTTAAAGGTAAATCGGGTAATTAAGGGTAAATATAATCTTATAAAATTACCCTAACACATGACAAAATTCTATTGGATGGCTAAAAGTAGACCCATATCACCTAAGGGTCAGATTATATTCATTTTATGGACTTTTGACTATGAAAATAATTTAATTATTATTAAAACCAAAGAAAGTGACAACATGTCACTCTCTTAAATCTTATAAGTATAATAATTTTAATTTAGTGATAAACATCATAAAACTTAGAAAATGAATATCATATAGAAAAATAATAAAATTATCTACATCATGATAATTTATTTAGAATTTTTAGGGATTAAATAATTGTCATTAATGGTGATACATTAATGATGCGGAAATTGTTTATCAGTAATATAGTTTTTATTGAAATAATAATACCCATTAAAAGCCCTAAAAACCTAACCAAAACTTATTGGTAGTATATATATATACCATAATAATCTAATGACCTAATATATAACCGTTTGGAGTCTTATAAAAGTGATTATGAAACTTATATTATTTTATTTTAAATGATGCCAAAGTTGTCACCTTCATAATTTAATAAATATAACAATTTAAATATTGTGATTTTAAGATGATAAATTCGAGTAAAAGTATTATTGTGAAAGGTAATAGATTTATCTTCATCATAGGATTTTATTTTTAATATTTATGCAACATATATGTATATTAAATAATTATAAAAAAAATGTTGTAGTAATTATTTTATTAAGAGATAAACCAAATAAATGGTTTTAAAAATAATAAAATAAATATTCTATGAACTATTTAATGTGCTCCACTAATTTTATAGATACATATGACCTTTTCTGAATCTATTAAAGCTTTTATTTCGAACATATCTTCTGTATATATTTTATTTAAATTCAAATAAAGGAATGGTGTCAAAATTGACACTATTGTTATTTTATAAAAATAATATATTATAAAATTGTTTAAAAATCACAAAAATATTTAAAAATTATAAATTTAAATTTATATGGTATAAAATTTTATAAAGTATCCATTTATGGACAATTCACAACAAATAAGTAATTATTTGTTATAATTTAAAATTTATAATGTTATTACCACAAATAAAATTAAATTGATTAAATAAGGATAAATCAATTTGATAATGTTTAAAATAAATTCCTAACATGTCTAAATTTGATTGGTTGATGCGATTACAACCCTATCTCATCTAATATTCGGATATGAGTCATTTTTGGAGGTTTTTAAGTAGGGTTAGATTTATTATAAATTAATATTTTTAAGATTTCCAAAGGTGCCCCTCTCCTCCCTTATAAAAGGGAACCTCCTCCCTCTATTCCTCACACCACTTTGATCCTTCAATCTCGGACAAACCCTACCAAATTCTCTTCTCCACTTCCATAGAAACATCCTATAGGTTCTGGTCTTCTTCAAAGACCAATTTTAGTGCCCTAAGAGGAGGTCTCAAAGAGGCGCTTCAAAGAAGAGGTAATGTCCGTTACCGATTCTTTCAACTCTATTTCTTCTTCCACTTATTCTTCTTTAGTTGTTTCATTTTGAAGTAATAACATCAGTATAACTCATATACTGATATGTTATTTTAAGTATGAAACAAACCTATTTCACCATCTATCCATCCTATAGAAAACAAAATCACCATGCGTGCGTACGTACGGAATACCGTCTCCACGCCGTGGTGTAATCTGTTTTTCCACCAACACCTTACATGGATGGGTATAATGGTGTAAAGAATAACTATATATGGTTATTATAACATCATACTGATTCTGATATGTTATACCATCCACTACAATTCTATTCAATAATTATGGGAATGATATCATCGCTCGTGCGTACGTACGGACTACCGTCTCCACGACGCGATGAGATTCATTCTCCATGTTAACCATACATGAATGATCATAAAGTTTATTTAATGAATAATAATGAAATATATGAAATAATAATGTTACTGGACTTATGTATATATATATATATGTATGTCATCTATTTAGTTTCATTCAATTCAATAAGGAAACAAAAACAGCGTTCATGCGTACGTACGTCCTACCGTCTCCATGAACTGTGTATTTCATTCCTTTTATCGATCTATAATATATATATATGTATATGATGAATATATATTATATATAAATCATGTTTTACATTCTGTAATTATTTAAATCAGGATATAAGTAATAATATCAAGAACGACAAGTCGAAACACATACGATAAATGAAATGATTTTACCCAAAACGCTGCTTTAACATGGAATTTAAAAAAGAACAGGTAATATAAAGTCATAAGTGAAACATATATGATATCATAACAATGAATATGATTCTGTAATAAGTCAATGACATTATTTAAATCATTATACAGGAGGTTCGGATACGTACGAAGCATATCGGACCTAAGGTAAGGGATAATTTTGCAAATATCATTTTTATCCGAGATTGCTTATTCGTAAGTATTTACTGGGGTTATTTCTATCATCCATGTCCATGTTTTATAAAAGTGTTTTCATGTATTTTTAATGTCCTTTTTACCCATTTTTTACTTTTACTACATGGTATGTATGGAATCTTACTATTACAAGGTACTTTTTGACTTTTCCGACAAAAGTACGAGAAGAATGTTTTTTTAACTTATACGGAACGAACAGATTTTTACGGTTTTATAAAGCCTTATTTGCATTAAGCTTCCTTCAAAATATTTCATGACTATTTTCAACAAAATCTCTTTCTTTTAAAATAACATGACGTTTTGTGAAAAGAAATTGATTTTGAAGAAGAAAGGATATTTTCCTCAAGAATTAATTTCAAATGTTTTATTAAAACCATTTTCCATCTAAGATGTAATTATTTCATATGTGTATGTTTTAAGTTTAATGTCTCTATAATTTACATGGTTCACTTTTCTTATGATGAAATGTCCATTTATTTTATATGGATTATGAATTGATGGGATGATGTTTATGAAACCCATTTTATTCTTTGGGTTATGATGAATGTTTTAAGTTTATTTTGTGGCACAAGTAAGAATTATTTCATTATGAGATGGGTGGGACCTATATCTCCCTCCAATGCATTGGGTAAAGATTTATATCTCATGAGATAGACATGGATGGAACGGCAAGTTAAACCGGTTTAGTAATACAGGACTGGAACGAGGAGTGAACTCAATTTAGAAAGGGACTTTGTCCACTAAGATGGTCTTGGAAGAAATGCCTTGGCTAATATGGAAATAATATCATATTCGTAATGGTTTCCACAATTACATGTTTTATTCCCATGCTATTTTATCATTCTTAATGTTTCTTTATGATCTATTCCTTACGTACTTCCATGTTTTATGTCATTGCTCAAGCTTTTGATGTTTAAACATTATGTTCATGTTTTTAAGTTCATATTTATATGGTATGTTTTATTTTATCCATGCTTACCCTTACTGAGCATTTGAGCTCACCCTTTTTATGTTTTCTTTTCCCCAGGATATAAATAAAGGCTTTAAGTAAGAAAAAAAGGGGAAGATCTTTATGGGAGATGTTTAAGATCTTTCACCACGATTAGAAGATTACGTTCCAAGTTTCCAAAGACACTAAACTATTACGGTCCTTGTGTGTCTGTTTTTGTTATGTATTAAGTATTCCACTAAAGTAATGTAATGTCCATGTACATCAAGATTCGGGTCTCTACAGTTGGTATCAGAGGAAAGGTTTAGTCAACCTTTGGAAACTAGGATGCGAGAACTTTAGTGATATCCCTAGAGATATTTCTAAGGTATGTCTAGGGATGTCCCTAAGGTTAAGTATAAGTATAGGTTATAGTCCTAGAATTATGGTAACGATCTTATAATTAAACCTAAGATGATAGATATTGAAGGTACTCCCCCTTTATTATGTTGTTTTCCCTAGCATGATTTTTGCCTCTCACGCTATTCTTTTTGGGTTTTAGACGATGGCTGGAACCCGAAGGAACCGTTTTGATCAATGAAATGGACAATGCAATGATTTTCCTCCTGAACAAACAAATGTTATGGGAGATGGAGTGAAAAATCTTATTGCTATACTTACACAAGCTATGAATCATTCTGGACTTCCAAATGAGCAGAAAAGGGAACAATATTCTATTGAGTCCTTCATGAGGCAACGTCCACCTTCTTTCAGTGGGTCTTCTGATCCACTTGTTTCTGAACAATGGATCAGTACCACTGAAAAGATATTTTCAGTTCTTCAATGTTCTGAACATGATAAAGTCATCTTAGTAGTATATCGTTTGGAAGGTGAAGCTGATCAATGGTGGAATCTTATAAAGAATACGAGGCCAATAGATTAAATTGAGACCATGGAATGGGACGAGTTCAAGAACTTATTTTTCAATAAGTACTTCCCTCGTATTCTTCGAACAAAGATGGAGAAGGAGTTTCTTGAAATAAATCAAAAGGATGATGAATCTGTTGGTATATATGAAGAGAATTTTACAAGGCTTTCAAGGTATGCATCTGGCTTTATCATCCAACCTGAAAGTATAGTTGGTCGATTCTTCAGTGGCTTAAAACCAAATCTTCGAAGGGCATTAGCTATAAGAGACTTCAGTAGCTATGAAGAAATTGTGCATTGTGCTATCAAGGTAGAAATGGAAGTTGGTGTTACGTATCCATCTCATAGTTTTGACAAGAAATGAAAGATGGATTCAAGGAGAAATCTGAGAATAATGGTGAAAAGAAGATGAATGTTTCCTTATGCTCAAAGTGTGGAAAGAATCATGGTGGAGATTGTCTTAAAGGGACTAGAAAATGTTTTAAGTGTGTAAAAGAAGGTCATCGAGCAGCTGAGTGTCGAAGTAATGGAAAAAGGGTTTCTAATGATGTGAATAAAGAAAAGACAGCAGAGAACGCACCACCAACACTTCAATGCTTCAAGTGAAAAGAAATGGGGAATTATTCTAATAAATTCCCTAATACAAGGGTTAGTGATGATCGACATGAGAAACCAATTAAGGAAAAGGACAAAGGGAAGTCACATGCGATCACTATTGTCAATGTTGAATATGACAATGATGTGGTGGAATGATTAAGTGTTTATGTAATGGGATTCCAAAATAATGTTGTATATAGTATCGTGGAATATTGGAATATTTATGTATTGGTATATTGTGGTTTTCAATAATTTTATGGTACCGGTAACCATGGAAAGTGATTGAGATATTTTTAGAAAAAAAGATGATATGCGCATAATGAAGGGATAAGGAGAAAATGAAATGTTTGACAGTATTCATGAGCTCATGACTAATATAAGGAAATAGTTATATCATGTTTTGAGGTTTTTGTATGTGAAAAGAGTTAACTTTTGACAGCACTCATGTTTTCACTAAGATTCAATGGGTATTCATTTTTCAAGAGAATACATGATTAAGGTATTCACATGATTGGAATGTGACCAACAAGATATATGGGGGATAAATGATGGTATTCACATGCTTGGTTGATGACATTTCAAGTAATCATTTTTTTATACTATGATCTTGGACTGAAGTATTTTAGATAATCCTAAAGATTGGAATGGATTATGTTGGACATAAGTTAGTATTTTATAAGGATATAACTTTTTTTGATATTATTGATGGGATGTTATAGTAATGTAGTTTTAGAAAAAGGACAACCTCCAGGATCGGCGACAGCCCATCGCGTCAGACAAGGTTGTGGGAATCGAACCCACAACGAAAGTGCGACTGGCCTTTATCGCCTACCACTGGCCTACAGGAAGTCCCTATTTAGTAGAAACTAGTTTTATTATATTAAGAAGTATGATATATGAAGTATAAGTCTATTTTAGGAACCATATATGATTAATCTCACTATAGATGGACTTATGTATTTTTGATAACTTTTATAACCTTTTGTTTGAGACAGATGGAATGACCCATCATTCTATCACATGAGCTACTAACACTTCACGAATGACAAATTAAACTTCATTTCTTTAAGAGATGAAGTGGAAATTGTCCAAAGAACGAACAACGGTGAGACTGTACCAAAATCACAAAAGTATTTCTTCTATTTACAATTTCATCAACTTTAGGGAAATGATCTTGAAAAAAAAAATGTTGTCCTAGTGCCCTTATATCTAATGAATCAGATGGTACCTTAGATCATCACAAATCTATGGCTTTGTGATTGATGGCTTTTTCATAGCCATGTTCTCTACCACTCCCCATCATAACTTTATGGTTAGATTTTTCTTCCATATCCATATTTTCACTTATGTTCTCCTACGTGAAAACCCAGTGATGAGTTAATTTGGGTAACCATTTCTTTTCATACTTTAGTTTTTAAAGCCAAGTTTTGGTATTCTTTTTTACAATATGGGTTTCTATTAAACAAACTTTCGAGTAGTAAACCATTTATAACCCCGATGAATTTTGAGGGAGAAATTCATTTTAAGGGGGGTAGAATGTAACACCCCAAGATTTTATGAAAAATATTCTTTTAATTTCATTAATGTTTTGTGTTTTATACTACACCAAGATTACCTTTCACTATACACAACACTGTATTAGCTTGCAGTATACGCAACACTATTCTTGAATCATGTTACACACAATTTTGATAATAGTTATTCTACGCAACATTGAGTATATATATATATATATTAAATGTATAAATGAAATATGGTTGGATTCTGTTATACGAAACAATGAAGGCTTCTTGCACAACACGCAACCCTGACTTGGCTTGCATTACACGCAATCGCGACCTTCCTCGATAGCGTGTGTTGTACACAATGCCGTGTTTTACTAAACAACGATATATTTTTATAATATTATTATGAACTAGCCATTATGAATAGTATTAACTAAATTTTGAATTTTATAACATTATTATTCATCTTACACATTTTCTAGAACATGGTATAAGAACAAAATAAATTTTTCGGGTAAAATAAGTATTTTTCAAAAAATGTAGTTTTGCCACCTTTTGATGGAACACCCACTTTAAATCTAGTTTTTGACATGTTTATAAGTCCAATTTTACAAAATAAAATTATTCTTTAGAATCAAGAAATAAAAATTTACTTTGGATAAATTTTTCATATTATTCTGGTAACTTTCATATTTTGATGAATAGTAAAAACACGCTATATTTTAATTAAAAACAACTTTTTTCATCGCAATAATTTATTTGGTTAAATTATAATATTGAATGGTTTTAATGTATAAATAGAATATATTTTTACCATTTAATATAATTTATGTCATTAGCATTGATTTTACATTGAATTCGTAGGTTAAATCAATTCAATCTTTTGCAATGTTTTAAACAAAAACCCATTTTCATTCGACAACGGGATTAATTTTAATTTAATTTCTGCAACTTATTTGTATTGAATTTGAAAAAATGGATTCCATATTTGGAATCAGTAGGTCCAAATTATGTTAATAGGCTATTTTTTATTTTTGGGAATTATGAATAGTAACTACGGTAAATTTTATTTACCATAGTTAAAGGTAAATCGGGTAATTAAGGGTAAATATAATATTATAAAATTAACTAACACATGCCAAAATTCTATTGGATGGCTAAAAGTAGACCCATATCACCTAAGGGTCAGATTATATTCATTTTATGGACTTTTGACTATGAAAATAATTTAATTATTATTAAAACCAAAGAAAGTGACAACATGTCACTCTCTTAAATCTTATAAGTATAATAATTTTAATTTAGTGATAAACATAACAAAACTTCGAAAATGAATAGTTTCCAGAAATCTAATAAAATTATCTACATCATGATAATTTATTTAGAATTTTTAGGGATTAAATAATTGTCATTAATGGTGATACATTAATGATGCAGAAATTATTTATCAGTAATATATTTTTTATTGAAATAATAATACCCATTAAAAGCCCCACAAACCTGACAAAAACTTATTGGTAGTATATATATATACCATAATAATCCAATGACCTAATATATAACCGTTTGGAGTCTTATAAAAGTGATTATGACACTTATATTATTTTATTTTAAATGATGTCAAAGTTGTCACCTTCATAATTTAATAGATATAACAATTTAAATATTGTGATTTTAAGATGATAAATTCGAGTAAAAGTATTATTATGAAATTTAATAGATTTATATTAATCATAGTATTTTATTTTTAATTTTATTCAACATATAAGTATATTAAATATTTATACAAAAAAATTTTAGTAATTATTTTATTAAGAGATAAACCAAATAAATGGTTTTAAAAATAATAAAATAAATATTATATGAACTATTTAATGTTCTCCACTAATTTTATAGATACATATGACATTTTATGAATATATTAAAGCTTTTAGTTTGAACATATCTTCTGTATATATTTTATTTAAATTCAAATAAATGAATACTATCAAAATTGACACTATTGTTATTTTATAAAAATAATATATTATAAAATTGTTTAAAAATCACAAAAATATTTAAAAATTATAAATTTTAATTTATATAGTATAAAATGTTATAAAGTATAAAATTATGGACAATTCACAACAAATAAGTAATTATTTGTTATAATTTAAAATTTAGAACGCTATTACCACAAATAAAATTAAATTGATTAAATAAGGATAAATCAAGTTGATAATGTTTAAAATAAATTCCTAACATGTATAAATTTTATTTTTTGATGATATTAAAACCCTATATCATCTAATATTCGGATATGAGTTATTTTTGGAGGTTTTTAAGTGGGGTTAGATTTATTATAAATTAATATTTTTAAGATTTCCAAAGGTGCCCCTCTCCTCCCTTATAAAAGGGAACCTCCTCCCTCTCTTCCTCACACCACTTCGAGCCTTAAAGATCAGAAAACCCCTTCCAAATTCTCTTCTACACTTCCATATAAACATCCTAGAGGTTCTGGTATTCTTCAAAGACCAATTTTAGTGCCCTAAGAGGAGGTCTCAAAGAGGCGCTTCAAAGAAGAGGTAATGTCCATTACAGATTCTTTCAACTCTATTTCTTCTTCCACTTATTCTTATTTAGTTGTTTCATTTTGAAGTAATAACATCAGTATAACTCATATAATGATATGTTATTATAAGTATGAAACAAACCTATTTCACCATCTATCCATCCTACGGAAAATGAAATCACCACGTGTACGTATGTACGGAATACTGTCTCCACGCCGTGGTGTAATCTATTTTTCCACCAACACCTTACATGGATGGGTATAATGGTGTAAAGAATAACTATATATGGTTATTATAACCTCATACTGATTCTGATATATTATACCATCCACTCCAATTCTATTCAATAATTATGGGAACGATATCATCGCTCGTTCGTACATACGGACTACCGTCTCCACGACGCGATGAGATTCATTCTCCATGTTAACCATACATGAATGATCATAAAGTTTATTTAATGAATAATAATTAAATATATTAAGTAATAATTCTACTGGATTTATGTATATATATATATATGTATGTCATCTATTTAGTTTCATTCAATTCAATAAAGAAACGAAAACAGCGTTCATGCGTACGTACGGCCTACCGTCTCCATGAACGGTGTATTTCATTCCTTTTATCGATCTATAATATATATATATGTATATGATGAATATATATTATATAAAAATCATGTTTTACATTCTGGAATTATGTAAATCAGGATATAAGTAATAATATCGAGAACGACAAGTCGAAACACATACTATAAATGAAATGATTTTACCCAAAACGTTGCTTTAACATGGAATTTACAAAAGAACGGGTAATATAAAGTCATAAGTGAAACATATATGATATCATAATAATGAATATGATTATATAATAAGTCAATGACATTATTTAAATCATTATACAAGAGTTTTGGATACGTACGAAGTATATCGGACCTAAGGTAAGGGATAATTTTGCAAATCTCATTTTTATCCTAGATTGCTTATTCTTAAGTATTTACTGTGGTTATTTCTATCATCTATGTCCATGTTTTATAAAAGTGTTTTCATGTATGTTTAAATTCATTTTTACCCATTTTTGACTTTTACTACATGGTATGTATGGAATCTTACTATTACGAGGTACTTTTTGACTTTTCCGGCAAAAGTACGAGAAGAATGTTTTTTTAACTTATACGGAACGAACGGATTTTTACGGTTTTATAAATCCTTATTTACATGAGGCTTCCTTCAAAAGATTTCATGACTATTTTCAAAAAAATCTCTTTTTTTTAAAATAGCATGACGTTTTGTGAAAATAAATTGATTTTGAAGAAGAAAGGATATTTTCCTCAAGAATTCATTTCAAATGTTTTATCAAAACCATTTTCCATCTAAGATGTAATTATTTCATATGTGTACGTTTTAAGTTTAATGTCTCTATAATTTACATGGTTCACTTTTCTTATGATTAAATGTTCGTTTGTTTTATATGGATTATGAGCTGATGGGATGATGTTTATGAAACCCATTTTATTCTTTGGGTTATGATGAATGTTTTAAGTTTATTTTGTGGCACAAGTAAGAATGATTTCATTATGAGATGGGTGGGACCTATATATCCCTTCAATGCATTGGGTAAAGATTTATATCTCATGAGATAGACATGGCTGGAATGGCAAGTTAAACTGGTTCAGTAATACAGGACTGGAACGAGGAGTGAACTTGATTCAGAAAGGGACTTCGTTCACTAAGATGGTCTTGGCAGCAATGCCTTGGCTAATATGGAAATCATATCATGTTCTTAATGGTTTCCACAATTACATGTTTTATTCCCATGATATTTTATCATTCTTAATGTTTCTTTATGATCTATACCTTACGTACTTCCATGTTTTATGTCATTGCTCAAGCTTTTGATGTTTAAACATTATGTTCATGTTTTTAAGTTCAAATGTATATGGTATGTTTTATTTTATCCATGATTACCCTTACTAAGCATTTGAGATCACCCTTTTTATGTTTTCTTTTCCCCAGGATATAAATAAAGGTTTTAGGTAAGAAAAAAAGGGGGAAGATCTTTATTGGAGATGTTGAAGATCTTTCACCACGATTAGAAAATTACGTTCCAAGTTTCCAAAGACACTAAACTATTACGGTCCTTATGTGTCTATTTTTGTTATGTATTAAGTATTCTGATAAAGTAATGTAATGTCCATGTATTTCAAGATTCGGGTCTCTACACACCATCCATAGATTTCACCTCTAAATCACCCACATGTGATTCACATTCCAGTCACCTGCAACACTAAGTTGGCTTACCTTGAGGCTACCTGAGATTTCACAAGAATGTAAACTCAGAGCCACATCTCCCAAAACCATTAAATTTTTCTCTTAGTTCTCAAGATTAATCCCACACTAGGAAACACCCTTTGTGTGGTACCACCAAGGTCCAAAATGTATACCTATGAAGAACACACACAAAATCATTAACACCCCAACCAACATCTCTTATAAGTCATCCTCAAAATTAAAACAATACCAACTCCCCAAACTGAGGCCACACCAAAAAAAATTCACTGGCTCTATCTAGTCCATACACACCAAACAAAAAACAACTGGCTACTCATGGAAGTCATCATACCCCCATTCCAAACACACTGCCTCTAACGCACCAAACAACCATTTACTATGGTTCCCACACCAAAGATAATTTCACATGTACAAATGCATCATGAACTAAATAGACACTCTAGGGTCCAAACGCAAATCTCAAGGATCCCCACATTGACATTAACAAACTTCATTTCAAAACTTCATAGTGACAACCTAAACAAAGATGAAACAAGCAGTTTATCATTAACTGGCATACCCATCTCAATAAGATCTCATATCCCACAAACTAGGGTCTCAAACTAAGGCACTCTCACTACCCAAACCACCCATACACAATGTCAAAAACCAATAGAATGGATAAGCTACATTGGTATCCCTGAAAGTTATATTATTATCTCATTTCCCTTATTAATTAGGCTTTACCATTTAAACCCATGATTTCACTTTTCAAAACTTCTCATTTTTAAAACCCAATCATTTAAATTTTCAAATACCTATTTATCAACCCATAATTTTGAAAATACTTGCTTTATTCAAAATCACATTTCAAAACATTTACCCTTTTCCAAACCCAAGGGTTTGTATTTATAAGTTACCTTTTTAATAAACTTTTTAACACCCATAATTTCATTCAATTTCACTTTTTATACTCATTTTTTTATCATCATGTCATTCACAAGTCAATCACAAGAAACATATGGATGACCTATCTATCCTACGTGCCTAGAATGATGCATAAACTCACACACCCTCTCTTGTCATGTTAGGATAAGAGATAAAACTACATAAATCAATAACATGACATCTATTTATTCCAATCAAGGTGGAAATATCAACCAACTATAAAATCACAAAATAGCACATCATTTTCTACCCCTATAAACTTGGTTTTTCCCTCATATGTGAGGTTGTAGGCACCCTGGAACAAGCTCATTACTAACTCCAGACAAGATCCTAGTATCCTATATACCATTCCAAAATAGTAAGATAAAATACGGCTTGCTCTAATACCACTTTTTAAAGTCACCGACTCATAATCCACTATAACTGGTGCACTGGGTTGGGTCACCACATGACCTCAGGCACGCCTCCCCATACGCTAGAGACTACCGACTAGTAGCACTAGTCTAAATAGAAACATGGAGAGACTATACCTACTTATCAGAGTGTATCCACAATAGAAGTAACCTCACCAGATAAAATAACCAATAGGAACAATAAATAGACAACACAAAAAAAACAATGCTATAATAAAATCCAGTCGATACTCTATATTCCAAGTAGCCCTATAATATAAGACAAGATAAAAACTTTCAAAAGAATCTAAACCTAGACCCGAGTCCCAACTCGGTACTAACCTCCTATGCTCCAACCTAACATCCCATGAACAACCAAATGTCATTTCCTTATCTTGAACCTATACCTAAAAACAAATAGCATCTTCTCGGGTACCCAAGTGCCATTGCGGTCTGAGCAGGGTTTGAGTATAACTCAATAGCCCACTGAAAATGGTGTCTAAAGAAACAACCAGTATTTAAAATTTTGTATGAAGGTAACATGTGCAATAAATAAGGAAGGAAATAGGGAAAACATTTATGTGATTATCTAATATCCATTTTACCCATTAAGTTCTCTAGAACCAACCAATCAATAAAACCAACTCTGATCCTAATAGAAGTCTAAATCAAGGAACAAGGGGTTACACACACTTTTAAACATAAGGTATGTTCACTAATCACAAACTATCACATACCCATTAGTTAAAAATATTCATTTGATTCATTCTCATCATTTTTTCCTTATGTTAGGCATTCACATCACTTACACTATGTCTTAAGCTAGTTAATTAACATGCATAAGGGAATAATTCAAGTTCCCTTTCACACTAGGGATAAACATTTCATAAAAATGCATCACACTTACCTTGGAGCCTCAATCTAGGTAATCTCATCAAACACAACCATTAGGTTTATAGATCATCAATCTGACTCCTTAACCCGTGTATTCCTAGGTAGGGTCAGGTTATCATTACAACCTGACTCATGGTAGGATCCTTAGTCCTCCATCCCTCCACCAAGCCATGTGCACATGATTCTTTATTCATTTACCACATATAACATATCACAAACCAAAAATAATCCAAACACATAACAATCACATTTTATATTTCATTTAACACATTAATCACCCTTATGACTTAACCCATTAACACAATTACCATTTGAAAATCATTTCACATTAACACATTAACATTATACCAAACACTCCCTTATGACATGTTTTCAATTAAAAACAATTAACATTAATCTTATTTACAAACCATTTCACATTTTCCAACATGACCCATAATTAATAAACACATATATTATTATTCCTAATACCCCCATATGTGGTGTCATCAACTAATCACATTCGTCACTTAGTTCATATCAAAACTATGTTACCATGTCAACATAATTTCCATGGGTCCTATATCATTATCTCGTAAATCAATTCAATTTTCGTGGTCCCATTGGACCCTTACGTCCACATCATGGATAAAACAGTATTAAAATTACTTACTAGAAAACATCTTGAATCCATCCCTTTAAAACATGGATCTTCCTCATTAAAAACTAAAACATGCCAAATGATTTGATTTCCATTTCAACCATCCAAAAAACTATTAAAAAATCTTCACAAAAGGGTACATTTCCCTCATTTCAAAACATCATTTGAAATCTTATTATAAAACCCCTTTTAAAAAATTAATTTGTGGTTAACACATCCTTTGAAAACATTTCTCACTTTCTAACATCATTTTCCATCAATAAATCTATAATCAGGAAAAATACCCAAAAAATGCTAGTAAAACAATTTAAAAACCACTGAATAATTTAAAAAATCAAACGAATGATTGCTTCAATTAACCCATTATCCCTACCAACAAACCAAATATGTCTTTAGTACCCATTTTCTCTCTTAATACCGCTATCTCAAGGTTCACTAATATTGGTCACCAATTACAAGGACCTGACTTGCCCTTTGGGTAGCCCTATGTTTGGTCTCACATCATCGACGAACCCAACAGGGTCCGTTAAGGGTCTCACACCTCAATCTAAGGTCCAATTCACTTTCTATAACCCAACACATCAAAACACAACATAGTATTGAAATATTACAATCACATACACATATAACACATCAATACTTTAGGAAAATGCTTTAAGAGAACATACCTCATGACTGTTGACAAACACTTGATTAACCTCCACTCTTGATTTGAACTCATCACCCACTAAATCCCCAACCTAGAATATTATTGAAAAGATAAGGTTTTAGGGATTCTGAAGAAGTAGAGAGATTCCACAAGACCTAATCCAGAAAATAGAGAAAAGATAAGTTTTAGACTCACCCAGATCATTGATTCGCACCAAAACTCCATCCAAACTCCCAATAATTAAAGGAGAGTCATCCTTGGAGGGATATAGGGCTGATGGTTCATCGCCTATTATAGAGAAGGTTGAATGGGAGAAACATTGGGGGAGAAATAAATAGATTCATAAGTAAAAATAGAAATTTCCCACTTTGTAAGGGTCAAATGATTTCGCCACATGGTTTCCAAACCATGCAAAAAACTGTGTGTATCCCTCTATACAAGAGGATCCATGATGCATGGTTCCATGGGGTCGTCCACACGGTTTGGTAAACCATGTGTTAACTGTGCATTATCCCTCTATCCAAAATGGTTCCCATGTTGCATGGTTAACTAGGCCAGGCACGTAGTTTTCACTAACCATGCACCAATCATGTTCTATGAACTATGGGACACTTTTATCCTATTTTCATGTCTCACACCCCTAGAACACTCTCAAAACTCCTCAAGCACTCGAGAAAAACTTCTTTAACCATAAAATAGATCTTGACCTAAAATTTAAACAAGGACGTATCTTCATGAAAGATCAAGATCTTACGGATCTTATTCAAAATATCTATATCCTTCATCTTATCATTGATTTTATAGATATCTCCAATAACTTCAATTTGATATTTAAATAAACCATTAAACTTTTCACTTGATCTTATCCTCATAACCTCAAATATATTTTGAATTAATTATATCTTTTCATTTTCATTATAATTTCACCCTTATAAAGGTTATAAAGTTTATC
The DNA here is from genome assembly GCA_963277665.1 of Viscum album. Lineage (NCBI taxonomy): Eukaryota > Viridiplantae > Streptophyta > Magnoliopsida > Santalales > Viscaceae > Viscum > Viscum album. Next base: position 1,058,693,100 of record OY728163.1, on the reverse strand, counting down.
AAAAATTTCTTTCACTAATGTACAAATCATCCCCTTCATTTATATCATACTTGAAAAATCTATAGAAAAGGTGTTTTGGGACTTTATATCTACATTGAGTAGTTTCTTATTCACTTTTATCATGTGCAACTTTGTGTCATCACTCACATTAATTCCATGAATCATGGATGAGTAAAAATTGATTCTGAGAGCCCATAAATGTGATCTCATTTGATTCTTCCAAATTTGGCATCTTTAACCATAAAATTAAGGAACTCCTTTTACATTGTCTGGATGAACACCTGAAGGCCTTATTTTTTATTAGTTTTGGATAATACCCTTTTGACAGATACAATAATATTTAACCTTGTGGATATAATACCACTTATTGAATCCATACTAACCCAAGTACAACCTGATAGGGGGTGAATTATGTTGTGTATCCTTTTTCTTCAACTTCTAACGGATCATGTTCTCACATTGGAAATAATGTTACAAACTTTTCAGAGGTAAACCATATAACCAAATCATTTAATCATAGAATGTAAATTCATGTAAATATAGTATTTTACTTATTTCACCAATAAAGTATACAATAAAGATTATACATCGATAGTGTTTCAACATCCTAGTGAATTTCACAACACATTGTATATGAAAATAATTTTAGGTGTGTCTTACCATAAATCAAAGAGTTACTCCCTCTTTATCCCTATTCACTCAGAATAATATTATCAAAAACTTGACACAATGGTCACTCACAAGAATATTATCAAAAATAAAGACACTAAAAAAACATGGGTGTTGTTTTTATGCTTCCATTTTCATTATAAAATCCAAATATTTAATGTAATTCCCTCACAAAAGAAGTTCCTCTCCAATTCTAGATGTGTCAATGATCACTATAAGTTTTTTATTTCATCTGGTTTCTCATTTTCACCAATATCATCAATTTTATCTTCCAAATCTATTATCAAAAAATTTCCACCTATAACGTATTAATTATACATCTAATTTATCCATAAATATCTAATAAAAACCATCAAATTTAACATTGATCCCATAAAATCAAATAAATATCCAAATTATAGAAATAATCTATAAAAATGTTGTATTATAGTGTGATATCCCCATTTGTGGTGTTATATACTTAAATTTCACCAAATTGTGGCATGAAATTCCCAATCATCCCATAAATTTTTTTTCAAACTATAGATCCATAATATCTAAGTAATATATTGGATTCAAATTTCTTAAAGATTGAAACAAGGCCCCCAAAAAGTTATTTATTTCATTAACACATTGTGGTGTGGCCTTCTCTGTTGTGACATGATATACTTTATCCAATATTAACTAGATTAGAACTAAAAAATCATGGATTATAACTATTTTGTGGTACATCCTTGCAATGAAACCTTTTAATCATACAGAGTAAGTCATTATGAAATGATAGATAAATGTTATGATCTAATAATCTTTACCATCCTGATAAAATAGCACCACATTTTTATAGGGTCTTCTTTATATGGTGTTCCCCTCTATTATGGTGTGACTTTATTAGTTATGGAGTGGCCTCTCATCACCTTATCCAATAAAATATTATACAATAATTCTTGTGGCATGAACATGGTGGTTTCACCATGAGTGTATTCATTTTTCCAAAAATTTCTTTAGGCCTTCTCAAATCCCAACCAGTTATTATATTTTTATAGTCATTCATCATGTTGTTCTTGTAATGGTTACACTATGATCATGAAACTTCAATAAAACATACTCCAAGTCTCCTAAAAAATAATCAAAAATTCTATAGGGTTCTAGTGATCATACGAATCAACTAATGGAAACCATAAAAAATAGACACAACATAACTAATTGTTCTAGTATTCCCCCATTTCCCAAACTAACATCCTTAGATCTAATAAATCATCATTGATCAAATCATGTTCAATAATTTTTTATTTATATTTTTACTCACATCGTTCCACTATGATTTATTAATAAGTGTGATTTGAGATAAAATTTCACACTCTTTAACAAGATCAACGAATTATTATCTAATATATTCTCTAACTAGATCTGATAAATCTTATTTATCTTCTTTCTGATTTGATTCTATACTTTTATTTTTTATTCATTACATTTATCAGAGGGTTCCAACTTATATCTCATCAGGTATACATATTCATATATACTGATATTGTTATTAAAATTGATAAAATAAGAGAGTCCACCTCTATCTTTTACTATAAATCATCCACATATATTTTTATATACCAATTCTATAACTCTATGGCTCTTTCACCTTAACCAATAAATGTTTCCTTGGTTATATTTCCTTGTAAACAGGTGTGGTACAAATCTAAGGTATTCAACTCAAAATACTTTAAGTTCCATTCTTTGTATATCTTTTTCAAATGATTATACTTATATGACATAGTCAACCATGTTGCAGTTTAGAATAATACAATTCATTTGTGTTTGTTTTTTCATTGATTTACAATATATAATTTGTTAAATTCAATTATATTTAAACCATTTTTAAAAACATAATACCATGAAATATGTTATATTTATAAAATAAATAGTTTTTATTTTCAAATTTGAAATAAAAAACCACTCATGTCTAAACGTGATAAAAAAAGAATGTTTCTAGTAATACTTGCTATATAGTAACAATTTTCTAATAATAGAATCATTCTATAAGGAAAAGTGATATGGTATTCTCTTATAGCCAATGCAGTAATTGTAGCTTCATTAGCATCTTGAAGATCCACCTGGCCTCTTAAAATATTCCTAAATGTACTTTATTCCTATATTTTAATGAAAATTTGTAAGACATAAGCTATATCTAATATAGAATATATATAATTTGAATGATTAAAATAAATTACAAACATGACTAAAGTAGAATCATTCCCTTTATTCTTCTTTAATTCCTTTTAATAATTGTTTTAGTGGTATTTCCTTCCACATGAAAAGCTAATAGCCTCTTGTTTATTTCCCTCTCTTGGAATCTTCGGATTCTTAGAATAATTTTCTTCCTATAATTCCTAATTATTCACCATAAGAAAAAAATATTTTTCTTTATTCATGTTTTTATTAGATTATAGAATATTAACCATAGGATATGAAAGAATCTTCACCCAATTATTCATCTTATAACTGTGAATAAACTAGGAGACTTGATGTTAAGGATGAGAGAATGAATTGTGTGGATAAGATGTTATACAACATGAATCCTAACTCTAAAAATAACATTATTTACCCTATAATCTTGATTATATGATGATTTTTCTATATTCCATCATCAAAATTATATTTAAGCATTAAATTGATGTTTTCATCTCTCTCTTTCCTCACTTTCTCCTAGAATATGTCTTACGGATGATACAACATGATTTATCCATCCATATACATGAGTTCATTTTGTAAATTGATAAATATTTATGAATACATGATGCAATACACTTTATATACATCATATATATGCCTTTTATGGGATTACCTCTCACCCATCTAGCCTTCATAGGTAAGTTATCAGTTATGGGGATTCTTCCACATAAAATTTATTCTCTTGGTATAGTACTATATGTACACACCAATACCCCTCTTAGGAATTCACCCCAATGGGGACATTTTATTTGTCTATAATAATTCATTGTGTTAATGAATTGGACATGTTACAATACATTTCTATAATAAAATATAATATAATATTAGTACTTTATCTTGATTACCTTCTCTAAAACTTATTAATTAAATTAGTATGTCTCCCACTATTTTATCAAATTTCAACAACCCTTGCCATTATATTTGGAATATCTATTCAACAAAAACTATAGTGTCAAGGATATATATTTACCTTATCACAATACTAACAGTGGCCATGCTACTAATTTAAGGTATTTGAGTAGGTAACTATCTATCCAACTACATTTACTCATGGATCCTTAATCAGTTGAGTGGCCATCCAAATCCTCAATTCATGGACTTGAATTTTCTTAATTCTTGAATAAAAATGAACCAATTTGGTATAGACACATCCCTTAATTCCATTTTGTATAAATAAACCCATTACTTTTGTTAGAACTATTGTTAATTAGAAGTTCTCTCAGTTATGGCCAGACCAGCACCTCATTCATTAGTTACATCCCAACCAAATGATGTAATTCAGTGACATAATATTATCTATGAGGGATTTTTTTGGGAATAAGTGATCTATTTTTATCTTATCATACTCATTAACTATTCAATGTAGTCGCTTACATGAATAATTATTTAATAAAATCGATTTATGCATAATCCATTTTTATCTGAGCAAGCTTCATAATTACTCTATTTTATATGTGACACCCCATGAAACAAATTGTATTTATTATTATTTAATCTTTGATTATTTTGAGTTTTTTGGGTGTTAACATTGGTTTTTGGGTATTTCAGAGATCCATAAAGGGTTTTTGGCCTTAGATAGACTCACCACATCATGTAACCCTAGTGATGGGTGTTTTCATGGTCATTTTGGTGTGGGTATTTCTCTTATAGTAAATGGCCTAAGGTGAAATTCCCAAGATATCTGTTTTCATAGTTTGTTGGTCTATGTTATCCCAACTAGGTAAAATACCCTGATAGAGGGTAATTTGGGTATGAAGATTAAAAAAACTTTCCTTTTTGGATATTATTTCATCATTAAAAAAACACTCTTCTATCTCTCATTACCTTATCATATAATAAATGGAAATTAAATCATGCAAAGGACACAAAAATTTTACTTGATTCACCCTCACTAAGTTTCATCCAAGGAGAATACAAAGGTAATGTGATGATGTACCAAATATGATAAAGTAAACATCCATTACAAGGTTCAAAGAAGACTCACTATCCCTACTTTTTTACAACAATTAAAAATTTAAATCATCACTACTCTATCTCTCTCTCTCTTATTATGTGAATGAGATTATCCTCCAGTAGAAGATTGTGAGAATCAGTTCTAAGTTGATTCATACTTATATGTGTCTATATGCTTTAGTTTCATCAATGAGATGACAAACACCTTTACATGATAATTTAACTCATGGATAATGTTACCTCTATATAAGAACCCTTAATGGGACCTCTCCATGAGTCATATTCACAATGCCTCTCCACAATACCCCTTCACAAGACCCCTTCACATGAATCCTCCACGTGAATTCTATATGTGACTCCTCCATGATACCTTCTTATCTACATGTGAATCACATGACTCCGGTGTGAGAAATTTTTCAGGTTACATATACCATGTGATACCAACACGTATACCTATAAACCTAGTGTATATATTCCCTTGAAAGATACCTTTGTGAGCCTCCTCCATAAGATACCTTCATGATATTATGTTTTAATTTTGTGGATCACATGATTTTGGTGAAACACTTTTTTATAATCATGTGCAATATTTTTTATTCGAGTCAAACTACTTCAATAAACTTCTATACTTATTCAGGAGGTGTTAAGGGGTATTTATAGGCACAAATCAACCACCTTAACTCCACAAATCATAGTTAGATGTCCATTCAATCACCTCAACAATCAGTATATAAGCTTTGATTAACTAAATAGCCCGAAGGCCTCGATTTTTATTTATTTTTCGATAATCCCAATTTTAAGGGTAAGGGGGAAAAACCTAACATGACATAAAATATATAGAGACATAAAACATAACCCAAAGATCATAAGGCCACAATAATCCCCGAACAAGACTACTTGAAAATGCCCCTCCCTAGCATCAACATTATTATGGAAAGCCTCTATATTTTCATATATGCTCAGCAAGTTGTCCCATGTAGAAATGCATGGTCCTGGTGCCGATGGCTATGCCATACCCTTTTGATAATCAAAATCCAAAATTCCATGATTGGTGAAAGATACCTGGTCTGAATCCTTTTCTGAAATAGTTATTTGTATTATGCCTGATATATTTCATCTTCCAAAAAACAAAAATAGACAATTTGAATCACGCTCCAATAGCATTGCCACCACGGAAATCTAAAAATAATAATAATAATTTGAAATTAGAAACTTCATCAGACCATCATCACACCTAGAACACAAAACCACCCCGAAAAAGACACTTAAGACATCATCCATTATCAAGAATCTCCATTGAAGGTCATATCATCGTTGAGAACCAAAAACACCATTGTTGACATCAAGAACTACCATAGGAATCATTGGAATTGACCCTACTGCCGCCAAGAGCACCTTCATCATCACCTCATAGCAACACCACAGGCCACCATCGAATCAAGAAGAACTCCACCATCAAGAGACACCGTCTGATGTCATCTAAATAATCCATCATCATCACCATCAGGTCACAGATGATCATCATCATCGATGTCACCCACTCCATCAAAAACATGGAGATAAACTATTGGAACAAAACACTAACAAACCTAAAAGAAAGAAAACATAGAGTATCTATAACTAGATAAAACTAAATCAATAAAAAATAAAGTGTGATAAAACCCAAAAAATACATGGGATTAAAACCCTAGGAAGAAGGGCCAACTTTGGTAATTCCTTGAGATATATCATCTACCCAACCTCTAGCCCAAAATCTTAGCATAACCTGTGCTCAAAAACTGACCTTGAGAAAAGATAAGGAATGGAAGATCAGAGTGAAAATAGGTGGAAGGAGAGAAAACCATAGCACCATCATAGAGTAGGAAGATTTAAGTGAGAGTGATAGAAAACCTTAGAGAGAGAAGAGTGAAGTCATCACTGCTGGGGAATTCCAAGAGTAGCATCATGGAGATCGTCGTTGGGAAAAGACGAAACCCTAGGAGATGCTCAAGAGTGTATGAGTGAGTGAGGAGCTATCTATTCTTGGGTACATACTTTGTTTGATCTTATAGTGAGATCCAAATATAGTCATGTGGTGGTCGGTGACATTGTATTCTAGCGCTTAGTGTGATCTCATCATGAGATTCAATGATAGTCATGTGTTCTTTGTGTGAGATTTTCATAAGATCCATATACAATCATGAGAACTTCACATGATCCAATCATGTGATCTAATAAAAATAATGCAGTCAGTGACATTATCCTCCAGTGATTCACATAATCTATTTATGAGATAAATTGGCAATCATGTGTTCACATGATTTCAAGAAACCATGAGATATCTATTTCATTTATATACTCTTCATCTTTATGAATATTGTGTGATATCTTCACTAGATAAGTTAAAAATCTTGTGGTGTCTTCAATAATTTCATATGATCTCTTCACGAGATCCCTTGACAATCATTTGATGTCTTTAAATTCATTTCATTATCTTATAACAATATTATTTTGGACATATGTGATCATGTGATCCCTTTTCGTGATTCATTGAAAATCATGCAGTGAATTCAATTTCTTCATATGATATCTTCATGATATCCTCTAATAATTATGAACTTTCTTTATTTTATTCTTTCATGAGATCCTCTGACAATCATATGGTGTCTTCATGTGCTTTTCATGATCTCATCATGAAATCCTTTGATGATTATGAGGTGTATTTAGGTGATTTAAAATATCTCATCATGGGATCCTTTGAAAGTAATTTGGTGTCCTTAGTACCTTCTCATGATCTCATCATAAGATCCTTTGACATTCTTGTGGTTTCTTCAAGTCCTTCACATGATATCTCTGTGAGATCCTCTTATACTTACATGGATTGCGTGATTCGATCATGTTATATCCTTAATATATTGTGATAAAAAATGAGGAAAGTACACCTTGGATATAAAAACACACTCTATGTGATCCCCTAGGAATTATGAACTTCCACATAATCATTTATAACTTATGCACTCTTTTGATGTGGATCACGTGATTCGACTATGTGATCTCCTTTAGGATAGTCGTTCCAACTCTTTATGCTTCATTTGACAACCGGCCTTCATCAAAAATAAAAAAAATTGTTAAAAAAAATCAACCCAAAACAACCATTAATAAGTATTTTTTACAATAATTAAACCCTTTGGTTTTTTTTTTAAAATACTTCTAATATTTAAGAACCAATTTGTTGAGAATTTACGTATATGAAAAACCATTTTCCTTTTGTAACCCTATATTGTGATCAAGGACTGCCATAGCATGTAATCTATGCCCACATGAATAAATATCAATGTGAGAAACAATATTATAATAGAAATCTAATAAATGAATCAATTAATTATAAAACCTACCATTAGAAACCATCTCGACACAAAAATATAGAACAAGCTCAACCATCAAGATCACTTCTTAACATAAACGTGTCGACTGCTTAAATAATGAACCAAAAGGATACTACATTTCATGATTCCTATTTATTGATAGACCAGATTTAGTATCTCCATATTTTAAAACTCCCCCTGTCTCACTTCTCCACTTATAATCTTCTTCCCTTGTCTTAATCAATATATTTTCTCCCACTTTGTTAATAAGTCCAAAGGTCACACCTTTGTGGCTTGAAACATGGTAAATAACACATATCAGCACATAAGAGAAACAATACCATACCTTGGAGATAGGGGGTCCCACATACATATTTTTCAAGTGGGAAGTCAATAAAACTCTGTGATCCATTCTATGTCATTCAAATGCTTCTTTGGGTATGGCCTTCATCAGGATGTCTGCAATCTGTAGTTCAGTAGTCACATAATTCTATTTCAAAAGACCATAATCTATATTCTACTTGATAAATTTATACTTAATTTCAATTTTATTTGTCCTTGAGTGATGAATTTTATTTTTGGATAATATTTATATCACTTGAATTACAATAATGGATTTCAATTAAAGATTTCACTTCAACTCCCATGTCTTCAAGTTGTTGCTTCATCCACAGTAACTACATGAAATATTGAGTAAATGTGATGTATTCAGATTATATGGTTCTCAAAGAAATGTAATATTATTTCTTAATTATCCAAGAAATTAATAGTCCACCAAGAAATAATGCACCATATGATTTTAACTTTCGATCATCTACTGAACTGGACAAATATGTATCTATAAAACCCAATAACTTTTGTTGAGATTTTTCATTATATAGTAAACTGAAATCTACCATGAATTTGATATGACAAAGTATTATTTTTACTACAAGTAATTGGATTTATTTGTGATTATTTTGATAGTGTGCTTCCTGGAATGTGAAAAAACAATATTGGGTTGTGTCGCTATTAAGTACAACTAACTTTTAATAATCTATCTATATTATGTGATATTGAAATATTTGTCTTTATCATCCCATGAAAATTTCATCCATTTAGTGAAAATATTTTTCATTTATTTGGAATTTTCCATTAAAAATATTCTCATAAAATCCTTGGAATATTTTTATTGAGAAAAAAATGTTCCATATATTACTTTCATTTCTAGTAAACCGAGGAAAAATTTTATATCACTAATTATTGACATTTCGAACTCTAATTTCATAAATTATGAGAACGATTTTCACTAAACATAATTAAATCCATCAAATATTATGTCATCAACATATATCAGCACCATCATCCTTTTATTACTCTTATTATTGACATATATATTATAATAAACTCCACCACAATAGAAATTGAGCTTCTTCAAATTCTAATCAAGTTTTGAATACTATTCTATTTGTGCCTGCATCAACCTATATAGTGTCTTATTTATCCAAAAAACGTTGTTACCATCATCATGAATGATAAATACATTTTTATGATCAATATAAAATTCTTATTTTAGTACCCCATTCATAAATATTTACTTGACATACATCTAGAAAACATTGAATTTCTTTAACATAGTTATGGGCAAGAATTATCAAATTGTCTCCAGCCTTGCAATAGGTGAGAATGTTTTATCACCATAGATACCCTCTATCTAGAAGTATCCCTTACACACTAGTAATTATTTGTTTCAAATTATTTTTCCATATTCATTTATATCTTTATGGAAAACATGTTTAGACCCAATGAAATTATTACATGTTGGCCTCAAAACTATCCCCATGTCTGATTCTTTGTTATTTTTTCAAGCTCTAAATTCATTGCCTAAAACCAATTCTCATCTATTGAAGACTATTCAAAACACTTTGGATATACCTTTATTAATAAAAATCTTTCTTATAAATTCATAATCCTTCTTGTCTATACTAGTACGGTTTGATCCCTATTGATATTTTGTCTATCAATTTCATATCAGACCATTGGTTTCTATATAGTTTTATTCTTCTTATCATATAAATTTTATTTTGAATTTTCCTTAGGTATTTTCACTCCCTCTAATATTCTAACCGCTTCATCACTATCCTCCTGATATTGCTCATTAATTTTTTGAAGATTCTTCTCATTTTCCACTACAACAACATCATTTCTCTCTATAACTTTTCCCAAATTCTTATTAAAGAATTTATATGAAATTTTTTTTTTTGAGTAACCAAGAAATATCCCTTAATATTTATGATATTAAAAAAATTACATTTCCTTATTGATAATGAAACTCTTACTTTTGAATTCTCAAAAGTACTTCAATATCAACTTCTTTCCACGCCATAGTTAATATATAGTATTCTCTTCCTTTGGAAAAAATAATGATCTATTGGAAATTTAGAGTGATGTCAACACTAATTATTTCCAAAATTTCTCAATAAGGTTTTCTAAATAAGCATTTTCCTATCTATGTTATTGATAATTTGGTTTCTTATCTCAACTAATCCATTTTTTGTAGAGTTCTTAATGCTAAAAAATTGGTTTCTTATCCAATGTTTCTCAAGATAATGTTAAACATGGATACTTTTTAACTCTATTACATTATCAGTTCATAGCTTCTGGATTTTTTTACCTAGAATCTTTCCAACTTCCCTCTGATAAGTTTTTATGCAAATGAACACCTCATACTTGTGGGTGATAATTTATACTCATTCCATTCTACTAAAATCATCAATAAAAAGAACATAATATCTTTTCCCATTAATATATCTTGGTGAAATAGGTCCAAATAAATCAATATTCAATAGTTCAATCACTATTATTAACCTTTGATGTTTTTACTTATATGGATGTCGAGTAATCTCACTTTGTCATCAATTATCACATGTATGAGTAAAATCATGTTATAACTTACAAAGATATCGAGCAGTGTCACATTTCACCATATCTTCAAAGTGTGATTAGATCAGATAACCAAGATTTTTATTCTACAACTTATTATCTTATTCCTTGGACATAAATTGTATGTCTTCTTCTACAATAAAATTGTAGAGATTCCATTTTGTGCACCTTACTTACAAAAAACTCCACCATATTTTCCCTTGATGTTGTACAGCTTATTGGTAAATCTTATAGCATGTATTGAGTCACATAGTTGACTGGAACATATAAAGTTGTCACTAAAACATTCAATAACCAAGACATCTACACATCTCATTTATTTTTCCCCAAAAATTGGATTTCTCTAATCCAATGATCATCAAACCTTAATCATTTTCAAATATTATGAAACCTTATTTTTATACCTAATTCCTCTCATTATATATTTATTTTACATCATATTAGAGATTTATCCATTATAGATGATCCATATTTCAATATAATATGATGATTTAAAGGCAATATCTACAACTAATTCCTACATATGTCTTTTCTTTCTTATCCATGTCTCTAATTTTATATTTTATTTTGACTGATATTCTTGATCTTTCTCAGAGTATAATGGAACAAATTCAACCTGAAAAGTTGAACATTGATTTTTCATTATCATTTCATTCTATGATCTCTTGATCTACTATGTACAACAAATTTGGGTATGTTTCATTACATTCATTTGAATTGTCGATGATAAATATCTATCCATTTGTTTGAATCCTCCACACTAAAAATAGTGGCCATCAAAATCATTCCTAGAATAATTAATTTCGTTTGGATTCCTTGATTTCTCATACTCTATTTAGAACCTCTTGTCTATGGAAAAAACTTCATGAATGTCCTATATTTTCATATAAATAATGCCTTATGTGAGGTGAATTTCTATGTGTCACATCTATAGCACTGGTTATCCCTTGGGTTCTCTAAATCTTCTAATTATGATTCATACCCAAATCAATATTAATCCTGGAATCAAGTTTTTATGGTCTAACTCCAACCATTTTTTCTTTCTATTTTTGATAAATCCCTATACCAGTTGTGTTGTTATGATGTGTTTTTTTCTTCCCCTAATGTTCATTTGACTATTTTACTCACTCTATACTCTAATTTCACTTTTTATCTCACCTATGCAACACTATATACAAATATCATATATGGAGTTAAGATTTTATCTTGATCTTTTTTCTTTATTTGTAGGTTGATAACTTCCTCATCAAGTTATTTAATACATTTTAGTTGATATTTTACTATGTTAGTAAAAATATTGATAAATTTAGACTTTTCTTCAACCTTGAGCATTAATTTAGTATCTTTATCTATGTTTTTTGGATTTTTCGATATGATATTTTCAATTTCATCCATTAAATAAAACTTATATTCTTCATAATATTTCATATAAATGTTTGCATCATGAACCACCCTATTGGATTTCTTTATTTTGGATATCCAAACACCTATCTCCTCATGTGTAGCTTCTAATTAAACTTGAATTTCAACTCTATCGTCAACTTATTCTTCTTTATTATTTATTTCTTACCATTAATGGTAATTACCCTCAACTACCACCAAATAATATTATATATAATACTTGTATTATTCAATCTATTCTACCTCAAATTCTTCTAAATTGTTATTTTCTTATGAAACTATATTCTTTTTTTAGAAGAAATTTCAATTAGTATTTTTATTACCTTTCAGACTAATTGAAGACTTCTTATTTGGAGTTTTATCATCATCATCATAATCATATTGAAACTTCTTAAGAAACTTTTTTGCAATACATCCAACCTTTCCACAATTAAATCGTGCAAGAGTAAGTTTCCATTTAAACTTTCCTTTTCTTATTAGTAGTTTTGAGGAGGTAAATGGAATAACCCCATCCACAATATCTTCTTCCTAACCATCTTCTATAGTGAGCTTCCCCATGGATTTGAATTCCACCTCTTTAAATTTACCTTTTTTCCATTGACTCATTATCACCATTTCTCATATTGTGTCTGATAAGAGTATTGTGTGATCTATCCAATGTCAGTACATTTGGATATTTATCTTCTAGTATAGAAACTCTCAGATTGAACTATGGTGGATTTCTTCTCAAGATATGCTTAATAATATTTACTGTATCGATAGTTTCTGCAAGGCCATGCATGTCTTCCACAACAATATTCACCCAATCAAAGAATGTATCTATAGAATAATTAGGGTGTATTCTCAAGTAATCATATTTATTCTATAGAACCTGCAATTTAGCTTCTCAAACTTCTGAATCACCTTTATAGATATTTAGGAGCTTTCCCCATAGGGAATGTGACGACTTACATAACATAACATTCATGTATATTGTGGTGCTTAAAATCTCAACCTAAGGAATTTATTCCTTTGGCATTAGAATCTAATTCGCTTTGATCTAATTATGATAATTATTCACTTTCCATACTAGAAAAAGTATCGTCCATTGCCGCTATAAACACATCCATACCTAATGATCAAAAGTAGCACTGCATCTGATTCTTCCGTATATCTAAACGGTTTCCCTCAAAGATCATAATTAATTTGTAATTAACAAATTCTATGACTTATATAGATAAAGAAACTCATACTTTAACCTTTCACTTCGATTTCAACTATTAACTGGACCGGGTAAAATAATCTGATAGGGGGTGAATCAGGGTATGACTGATTAAAAAAACTATCCCTTTTGGACCTTGTTTCATCATTAAACAAAAATATCTTCTCTATCCTGGTCCCATATCACATAATAAATAGAAATTATAGAATTTATAGGACATAGAAATTTTAATCAGTTCACCCTCATTTTTTTATGTCCAAGGATCATACTAAGGCAATGTTCCAATGTACCATATCCAATATAGTACATTGTTGTTAAAAAGGTTTGGTGCAGACTCATGATTCATCTAGGTTTACAAACATTCACAATTTTAAATCTTGCTACTCTCTATCTCTCTCTACATAAGTGAATGTACTAATTCTCTATTATAAACATTTGAAATTAATTCTACGTTAATTCACCCTTGTGTATGTATTTATTCTCTTATTTAATCAATGAGATGAAAACCACCTTTGTGTGAGACTTTTCCTCTTAGGTTATGGGAACACTATGGAATACCCCTTAATGAGACCTCTCCATGAGATCTCTTCACAATACCTCTCCCTGAGACCCCTTCCCAAGACCCCTTCACTTGAATCATCTATGTGAAACATTCATAAGACCTTCTTATTTTCACATGAATGGTGTGAATCTGATATGATACCTTGTTCAGGTTACATGGATCATGTGATACCAATAGTTCTTCCTATACAACTTGGTCATACATACCTTCACAAGATACCTTCAGGAGACTCATCTATGAGACCCCTTTATGATACTCTATTCTGATTACATGGATCGTGTGATTTTGGTTCAATACTTTGTTCTTCTCATGAGAAATACTTTTGCTTCAGATTAAACCACTTTAGAAAACTTATCTACTTCTTAAGGATGGTTTAAGGGGTATTTATAGTAATAAATCCACCACCATAACTCTAAAAGGTAGGGTTTTTTCTACCTCGGGAATCAGTATTTTTTACTTCGCATGATCTCATCACGAGGTCCAAATGTAATCATGCGTTGGTCAGTGACTTTGTCTTACATCACTCTATGTGATCCCATAATGATATCCAAACACAATCATGAACACTTTATATGATCCTATAAAGTGATCTAGATACAATCATGGGGGTTCTGTGTGATCTCATTACATTATCAAATTAAAATCATGCGGTCAGTGAAATTTCATTCTAGTTCTTCGCATGATCACTTCATGAGATCAATTGACAATCCTGAAGCCATGTTATTTTGATAGATCACAATATGTCTCCATAATTTCCAGCCTCTTTGTCTTTGTGTGCTTAACATGATCTATTTTTGAGATCCATTGACAATCACATGGTTTTTTTAATAATTTCACACGATCTCTTCATGAGATCCCTTAACAATCATCTGATGTCTTCAAGTGATTTGCATGATCTCATCAAAGATCTATTTGGACATAGGTTATTGTATTATCCCTTCATGTGATGTCTTCATAATAATTTTGTGACTTCATGTGTTTTACATGATCTCTTCATGAGATCCTCTAATAATCATGGGGTGTCTTTAGGTGCTTCTCATTATTTTATTGTGACATCCTCTAAAAATCATGAGGTTTATTTAGGTGCTTCACATGATCTCATCATTTGATCCTTTTATAGTCATGTAGTATATTCAAGTTATTCACATGATCTCATCATGTGATACTTTGACAATCATTTCATGTATTCAGGTCCATCGTATGATCTAATCGTATGATTCTTTGATAGTCATCTGGTGTCTTCAGGACCTTTGTGTGATCTCTCCCTAAGACCATATTATATTAACATGGATTGTGTAATGCCATCACATGATCTCCTTCAAATATCATGATTAAAAATGAGACAAGTCAACCTTGTCCAGACAAACACACTTTGTATGATCCCTTTGGATGTAGCACTTTCATGTGATCCTTTGGCACTTATGCCCTCTATTCACACAGATCGAGTGATGTGACCATATGATCTCCTTAAGGAAAATCATGATAACTCTTCACACCTCCTTTTAAAACAAACCTTCATAAAAAAAACTTTTTAGAAAACACAATCACCCAAAAGAACCATCATGATAGATTTTTTCAAACAATCTATATAGACAAAAGGAAAATATCCCAATGAAATGGGAATTTCAAATAAAATTTTGGTTGAGGAGTTACCCTATGGTAAATTGGGGAGTTTCAGGTCATCGTGTGGGGAGTTTTGGTGGTGTTTGGTCATGGTAGCTGCCTAGGGAGCCAAAATGATGAGGCCTCTATAGAATGTTAGTTTCCTATAGATATTTTGAAGGGACACAAGGGTCCACTATGCCATAGTAAAGGAAGTAGAGGGACTTTTCCTCCCCTGACTAAAAAATTGATCAATATTGGGTCTTAGGTGTGGATTTGTTCATGTTTAGTTTATTAGGGGGTTTCTAAGGGGAATACCATGGTGTAACATAATCCATGGTTTCATGCTTTCATGCCTATTTTTTAATTTATATAATTATTTTTCCCTATTCCACTTGTTAGTGTTTTTTTCCACATCTTATCCTTTCACTTATATCACCCAACCATGAACAGAACAAGGGAGGTTTCCATAACTCTCTCATGGTTTTTGTCTTATACTCCTTTGATTTCAAGTGATTTCATAAGGTAGTGTCTTCCTTTCTTCCTCTATCTTTCTCTCCTTTTCTTTCTTCATCCCTTCCCCAGTATTTTATTTCTCCCATAAACCCTGATAGCCATGGGGATTGAAAATAGTAATTTCTATAGGTATAACTAAACTAATTTGGATTTCTATGGTTTTTAGGGAGTATCTCCTTGCCTGTAAATTCTTCTGTTTTTGATGGAGACTTGCTTTGAGAACTTGAGGTGGGTGCTTATATTCAATATCCCTTGTAATTCATGTCATGTGATGCTTGGTGATTCAAAATAATTTCTTATAATAGTATATCTATATAGTGTACCCACTAAGGTTTGAAATGGTTTCCAAATAGTTTTAAAGGGCTTAAAATGAGAGTGATTTCTCATGGATTTCTAGTTTCTATTTAAAATGAATGTAATGCATTCTAAGTGTGTTTCAAAATACCTAAGTGTATCATTTAAATATATTTTAAGGTTTTTAAAAGGTTGATTAGAACTATTTTGTTTCTAAATAAAATATTTTATGTTTTTAAATGATTTATTGATTGAAAAGGGTTGTTTTGGAAAAAAATTAAAATGTTTCAAAGACTCATTGGTCACGTTATATTTTGAAATATTTGAATTAATTTTTTTGGTTTTCAAGTGGATTTCAATGTGTGGTTTGATAATTTTATTTCTAATGATGTTTTGAAATGATATTTCAAGTGATGAGAAATGGATTGAATTTTTAATCTATTTTTATGCTATTTTTCTATCATGTAATGCTTTTGAATGGATAAAATGAAAGTGTTTGGTTCTTATGAGGGTATAGGGGGTGAGATGATGTTTATTTAAATTAGCCCGATTATTATCGATTGTTGTGATACCCTCGTTCCTTATTGATTCATCACCATAATTATTT
The DNA here is from genome assembly GCA_963277665.1 of Viscum album. NCBI lineage: Eukaryota > Viridiplantae > Streptophyta > Magnoliopsida > Santalales > Viscaceae > Viscum > Viscum album. Next base: position 1,058,675,827 of record OY728163.1, on the reverse strand, counting down.
GATATCATGGGAATCCTAAGTAACTAAGTAGAGATCTAGATGAGTGAAAACCATAGTATAAATTTTGAATTATCTAGGTAATGTGAACTAGATAGACTAAGTGGCTTAATGGGATGGACAATGGATTGTGGATGTTTTGTGCTCTTTGGATAGATTTTATATCATGGCTAGTTTTTTAGGACTATGTAGATATTGTATGGATATTTAGTGTCATCTTAAGGTTCTATGTTTCCAATTCAGATCATGTTACTTCATTCCTAGGTCATTTTCTATGATACCAAACCCTCCTTAATATGATTTAGGGAATTATATTATATGTCTTATTTTTATCCCCTATCTTGTATTGTCCTTATAGAATTGTTCTTAAGTTGATTCACTTTTCTTATGCCACATTACTATCGAAGTGTTTATATTTGATTCATATTAGTGTTTTGGTTTACTTAAAAATTATTTCAAATTTTTTTTACAATGTTTGATTTATAAACTAAATATTTGTTTTTAAACAGTATTTGAGAAATATACTTTGGGTAAAAGGGGAAAATGGTTAGGTTTCTTCATATATTTGAAAAATAATTTTCTTGGTTTAAAATAAATTTTATAAAGAAATATTTTGATCAATTATTTAGTATAAAACTTATTATTTTCAACCATATAACCTTTTTTTTGAAACCCCCATTTTGGTTGTTTTGAAAAAGGAAAGTAATAAAATGTATTATTTTTTTCCATCATGTCTTCAATTAGAAAGTGGAAAATCATAATTTCTATGTTATTTTTAAACTATAATTTATGAATTTTTATATGAGAATTTTATAGACACCTTTGTGAGATCCTAATAAGAATGTTTAGCTCACACCATGCATGCACACTAGTGTATGTGTGTGTATACAACTCCAAGTTTCTTCCAAGTTACCATGTTTTTTTTTCTAATTGAGGTTTTTCATGGTCTGTTGATGGAAATTTTTAGATTATGTGAGTAATTATGGGTTGTATGGAGGATGTTGGAGATATTGGGGTTCTATTTTGATTTTGGGATGTTGTATCAACCATTTCAGCCAGCTATTTTATATATATTTTGGATTCCTTTATTTGTAGAATTGTTATGTCTGTTATATATTATATTTAGTTTATGAACTAGTTGTTTATTTACAATGTTCCATGTTTTTATTTTTTATCATTTTGTACTAATTTATTTGACATACATGGATGTATGATTTATAGATAGGTCATTCCATAATCTTGGTAGTTTCCATTGTTTGTTTATGTTGTTATGTAAGGGTGAAACTATTCTTATGTGATTATTCTTGATATCAATGCACTAGTTTCAAACCCATGGGGATCTGGAATGATATTTGGACTTTATTAAAGACCATATCAGATACCATTTTAGTGGTATCCTTGGTTGGTTTTTTACATTATGCAGTCACATAAAATTATAATTAATTATGCATAGATAAAAAACATGGAATGGTCATGTGATTTTAACTAGTGATCAGTCTATCGAGCAGTGATAAAGTAATCATAACCTTAGGGGAAGTAACTCTTGTAATCTAGATCAACTAGAGTTATATCATTCTTAATTATTCTATGGTTACACCTATTTGTATCTTCTTTGACTCACCACTTAAACCACCTCCTCATGGGATCTCTTTTTTTACAATAGCACTCGCACACAAGCAAGGGGCCATGGGTAAGGCATTACATAAAATTGAATTAGGGACACATAGGATCGTACATAATAAAAGAGAGGAGGTATAATTTATAGACCATTTTTATTTAATAAAATAATAATCAAAAAATAAATTTAAATAAATTCAAAAAATAAAAAAGTCAACCTCAAGGTCCTGGTCATCCACCTTATAACAATTAAAAAATAACGAAATAATATCTCATCTAATCTCATTCAATAATTAAAACTAAACAAATCATTATAATTATTTCCTATTATCAACTTATGATACTTAAATACCCATTTTTAAAATTCTAATAAATTAATATTCATCCCCTTATAATTTTGAAAAATAATATTATTATTAAAAATATAAACTAAATATTTTCAATATATCATTTTATTTTATTAAAATAATAAAGCGGGTTTTTCTACAGAATATCTATATAAAGATTTTTATTTTTGATGTTGATTTAGGTAGGTCAATTTGGACATGGGCTTAACACTGGTCTGAATTCTTATTGGGTCTAGTATGCTCATGAAGATAGCCTATCACCTCGATGTAGACTATCCAAGGCACTACACAATTTAGGAAAATCCCACACCGACTGCCATGGATTTCTATACTAGCTCAGTTGAACCAAACCACACCTGAAGCAAGAGTGAAGTGTGAAATGTACACAAAGTGGGGAGGAATCCTATTTTATATCTAAGTAGGGGCCCACATGGACCTCAACAATATCCTATCAGGCCATCTAAGTTATCATCCCCCAAGGAATCTTGGTTGGTGAGGCGAGCTACAAGCCCTGAAGGGGTGTAGTACCCCTAACTTCGACCATATCAGGCCATATGTGGTGATATAAACTACCAAATGGGTGTGTAAACCCTTTCCATTAGTACTAAGGGTTCATTTGTAATATCCCTATACTTTAAGAGATATTTATTTTTAAATAAATTCAACCTCTTCGATAGCTTGTGATACATGCACCATTGGGTTTAAACGAAACATGATACATTATTATTTAAACATGGCTATTATAACATAGTATTTAAGTTGGTGGGTACGAATAGGAATAACTAAATTATGAAAAATTAAATGTTTTATAGAGATAAAATAAATTCAATGGTTATCTAATGATTATAAATAAATTAATAACCATTTGAAAAAACAAATGTTTTCTTAAAAATAGTATTTTCTAAAAGGCACTTTAGTAATTCTTTGAACACATAATTTAAAATTACTTTTTATTACATTTAAAATTTTATTTTATAAAATTAAATCCATTTTTTAAATCGTCATGTTATTATTAACTTATGGTGGAATTTTGGGATTTTTAGTAAAATGTTACTTTTTCATTGAATAGTGAAAATACCATTTTTTATAAAATTTCCATTTATTTTTAATAAATTAAGTCTTGTTATTATTTTAATTTGATTAAAAATTAACATAAGTATTATTTTTGATATTTAGTAAAATAAATTATATTTAAATCATATTTATACTATATTTTAGTATACTTTTATTTTTAGGCTTTAAAAAACCCTCTTTCAGAAAATTATTTTAAAGTTTATAAATTTTATCCATTTTAAATAATTAAAATAACCCCTAATGAGTAATTATTTAGAATAAATTTATATATTATATATATATAAGTATAAATTTAAATTCATTTAATTATTATTACTTTTCATATAGTTAATATGAGATTATCTTTTCCTCAAAAAAATGCATTCCTTGAAAACTCATTTTTTCAACGCATCTATGGGTTTAATTTTAAATTATATTATACCAATTATGTGAGTTTAATTTGTTAAAATTTATTCCATATTTGGAATTATAATAATTTATATTATCTAATATGGTCAACTTAATTTTTAAAAATGATGAATAGTGAAAACAATAAAAATTATTTACCATGGTTAATGTAAAAAACGGGTTTACTGAGGGTTAAACTAAAAATATAAGGGTTAAAAATGTTCTAAAACTTATATAATTAATATATTGTGATCATATTTTGATCTTATATCTTATAATTATTAAAAATAGTCTATTTTTAAGCCTTTTGGAATGATATAAAAAGTGGTTGGATTTTTTATTTTCAAAAAATTCAAGTGTGTCCACTCCCTCACTTATTAAAATAAACCCCATATCCTATACTTTCCATACTTATGAAACATAATATTTCATCCAATACCTAACCAAATCACTTTCTGACATCCCTCCACTCATCCCATAATCCTTTTTTTTGTCAGAAATACAACCTACGAAGGATTTTTCTTTAAACCAAAATAAGTTTTCTGAAGAAGATGTAGCATCCTTAACCGAGCATTTTATTTTATTTATTCCCCATTAATAAAAAATTATTAAACAATTATGATATAATAACCTAATTTTATTCCATATAATTAGGTTTTTTTGTTAATTTCATTGCCTATAACACCTCATCCTCCATCAAATGGGAAATGAAACCATTGATCATGTGTACAGCGGACTACCACCTCACGAACCAACATAATTTGTTTTCCATCACTGATTATCACAGATAAATATAATTATTTTTATTACTTTTATCAATGATATTTATGATATATTTTTACTTATATAATTATAATATCATATATACCTTCTTACTCTCCATTTTATAGAGAATGTAATAACGTTGCATGTGTGTACAACATACTACTACCACGCAAAGCGGTGTGATTCATTTTTCACTTAAAATTTATATGGAAGGTGATAATAACTAATTTTATTCTTATATATTATATTTATGAAATATTAACCATTATAAAAAATAAATATATCATATAATTTCTTACCTTATCATTCATTGAATAAATGATAACGTCATTTGTATGTACAGTAGTCTATAGCCTCACAAAGTGATGTGATTCGTTTTCATTACTACATCACATGAATTTTATTTGTGAGTGTATTTAAAAAACATGATATTTATTTTATAATTTTAATCCTGTAAATATAAAATAAAACTTTCTTTATTTACATCATTTGAAAAATGGAAACATTACTCATGCGTACGTACATCCTACCGTCTCTAGGATTGTAACATAGTTCATTTTTCAAAACTATTTTTCATGGATAGTTTAAAAAGTATAATTTATGTATAAAAATGATAATTATTCAATGATTACTATTATATATATTACTAATTAATAATCTCTTTGACCTTAGTCAACTTACCAAAGTGATTTTGGATATATTAGTCGTTTATCATTAAAATTTTGGATGTGAAATTAATTTGTTTAGTTATTAAATATGAAATGATAATGAATAAAATAAAAAGACTAATAACTTTAAAAAAATTTCTTAAGAAATTAAAAAATTAACTTAAGTTTACTATTCAGGGATATAAATAATTCATGTGATGAATCGGGCTAAAGGGAAGGGATCTTTCTAACCCACCATTTTTCAGGTTATGACCATTCTCTCTCTAACAAAATTTCTCTATATTTAAAGTTATAGAATGATTATGAATTATGTTTATATTTATATCACATTTATACCTAGATTATTATCCCTTCCTTTTATGGTTTAATACATGATTTATAACCATCTCTCAGATTCCTTATTTAGGGAATCTCTTTTGATTATGATATGAGACAAGAATATGCAACCCATTTCTTTCCATGGGTAATTGTTATATCTATGACTTATTATTAATATAATTATCTGGAAAAATATGTATGTATATTAAATAAATTTTATGGGTGGGCCCGAAATTATATAGTCCTATAATGTACTAGGAAATTTTTTAGTTGTTGAGATTCAGCCTGTTTTTTGAGGAGAAAATCTAGATTTTCAATTTTTCAAACTATCCCACTGGATATTTATTTTTTAAAATAGGGAGATATTTTTAATGTCCCAAGGATTTTTATTTTAAAAAAATACATAAAATTTTTTAGGTAATCATTTTCTTATAAAAGGGGATCTACTGAGGTGTTTTAGAGTTTAGAAAAAAAAATTAGTAGATGTGTCGTGTGTAGCAGATATATAGGTGACTTTGGGCATAGGAAGCACCATGCAGTGGGTGTATTAGGTCATTTATTAGATGTGAAATGGTTTATTTGAGGTTCTATAACAACACTACATGTGTGGTTTTGATCTACTAATGGTGATGTCTTTTAGTGAGAAAATTTTTAGAGAGGTGACAGAGGTGTATTACATTGTGGATTTTCACACAAGTTTTCAAAAGTGTATTTTTAATTCAGGTTTTTGGATTCAACTTGGATTTTTGTACTCTCTAGTTTATAGTTTATTTTTCTAAGTTTTACCATGGTTTTTAATCATCTTAATTGGATGGTTTTTACATTTTAAATTTATATTCTCCCATTTATTTTATTCTTTCATTTCTACGCTCTCATTTTATTATAAATTCTCACACTTTATTTGATGAAACTGTGTTTTTATCCTATAACTAATCTGCTTCCTCCCCAAAAACAGGTATAAAAGTTATTTATCCATGTTTCTTGATGATTGGATATAGTTGATTGATTCTTTGGGATTTATTCCCACACTGAACTATTTAATGCAAAAAATGAATTTTCTCTATGGAGGTAATAAGTAAAAAATATTTCGTTCTATGAGAAGATAGTGAATGAGATGAAGAAAAAGTTAAAGAATCCATAGATGATAAATTATAGTGATTGAAAGCATTTGATGTATTTATCAACAAGAATTATTCAGCTGTATTTGGAAAATAATACTCTACAGGAAGTGATGAATCTAATTGTAACATCCCAAGTAAGTAATGAATAATAGATATTTTTATCTATGTCTATTAATGAATTAGATAGTGTTTTAGAGGCTTAAAATGAAAATAAATCCAATCTTAAGCATGGAATACACTAATATTTTTTAAAAGATTATTTTACTGCCTTTTAATGGAAAACCATTTTTAAAGCTATCTTTTGACTATTTTATAAGCTATTGTGTCAAAATAAACTTATTCTTTATGATTGGGACATCAAAATTTACTTTTTGTGAATTTTCGGTATTTTTCGGATAATGTTCATTTTTTAATGAATAGTGAAAAATACTGCATTTTACATCAAAACTACTTTTTAATATAATTTATTTATATGATTATATTATCTTTTCAATTGGTTTTGAAGTGAAATTAGAATATATTTTTACCATTTAATCCAATGGTGGTCATTGGAATCAATTTCACTTTGAAATTGGACTTAAACTGGTGTCAATCTTTTGATACTTATTGTTTCATAAAAACACGCTATTTGTCATGACAACGGGAATTAATTATTAAATTATTTAATGTGACTTATATGTTTTTAATTTTGTAAAATAGACTTCATTTTTGAATTCGTAATATCAAATATAGCTTAGGGTGAATTTTTGGTAATTTTCTGAAAAACTTCAATTTTTGATGAATAGTGAAACCACTAAGTGGTACTTATAAAAAATTGATTTTCCGTTTAAATGAAATTTTGCCATAATTGTGTTTTGAATTTCAAAAATCCGACATACATGGTTTTCATTAATAAGTAAAATGTGGTTCAATGAGATTAAAATAATTTTTTTGGTGAATAGTAACTTATTAAGTTTTTAATCACGATTAGTGGTAATTAGTGTAGTTTAAGGTAAAAATAATGCTTTAATAAAATGAGATGAGATTGAAACATGTCCTACCCTCATTGGTTGTGTCATGTCCGACCAAGAAAAGCCATGGGTCAACTTGGGGACCCCATGGAGCCACTTTGGTTGGGAAATGACATAAATAACTTTTTATTTAATGTAAAAGTAAAAATGACACAAACATCATATGTTTTACGAAAACAATTTTTACATGGAGTTATAAAGATCAGATTTTTTATTATAAATAGTCATTGTAAATATAAAAATATTTCCTACATCATAGTATTTTTTTATAATTTTTAGACTTTAAATAAATTAAATTATTTATGACATCATGATGATGCAGCGATGACCTCATTATTTAACGATTTAAATAAAATGGAAAGATAATGTAATATATAAAACCTACACATGTCCAAATCCTATTGTATGGGTAGATTTCGAACCCTTATCACCTTATACTAGAATTATATCAATCTGGGACCATTTAAATCCGAAACTCATTTTCAAATAAAGCAATATTTCTTTACTTTCCAAGAGTGCCCCTCCTCTCCTCTTATAAAAGGCCCCCACCTCTACCTCATTACCCACACTCCCAAAGCCTTTGGCTCGGCCAACCCCTGACCATTTACTCTCTCCACATCCCTCTCCTCATCCTAGAGGATTCCCTTTGGGCAGAATCCTTTCAAAGGAAGCCTTTAGGCTCAAATCAAAAGGAGTTACACTTTTAAAGGTAATTCATTCTCTCATGTTCATTTGTTTTATTTTGCTTCTCCAACCCCCTAAACTCTTTTTTATTTACTTATTTTGTAACAACACCAGTATCTTAAATATACTAGGATGTTGTTATAAGATTTATTCCAGCTACACTCTCACACAAATACATAAAATGGTTAAAGAACATACGGTTTCCGTGGATGGAGAAATTCTGCCTCCCGAAACGATGATTGTTCAATATTCATTTAACACCTTCAAAGGTGGCCATTATGATGAAACTATTTTTATATATGATATATAATATGTTTATTCTTTCTTAAGCTTATGTATTTTTCATTTATGGCATACCATTATTGTTTCCATTATGGGTAAACACGATATCTTCATTTTAGGAAGTGCGGACTACCGCCCCCTGAAAGTGATTTGATTCGTTAATACCATATGTGGGATGTGTAAAGGATAAAGTTAATGATATTATATATGTTATTATACTGGAATTATAATATACTCTTATATCATTATGATTCCATTCCAGAAAATACGAAATAGAAATGGAAGTAGCGTTCATGCGTACGTACGGCTTACCGTCTCCATGAACGGTGCATTTCATTTCTTACTTCTAAATGTGATGTAATATTATAAATACATGTATATGCTGAATATATATGATATATAGGTTATCCAAATCATTAATATCATTCTGTATATAATGAACCTTTGACCAAATTAACAACATGTAAGTGTAAGAAGTCTATTTTTGACTTAAGAACCAAATACCGACAAAATGAACATTATTAACTCAAATGATTACATGATGTTCATAACATGGTATAAAAGGAATAATGAACTTGAAAAAGGTTCTTAAGAAAGTATAGATTAACTCAAGTTTATTATTCAGGAGATTAAAGAACGGTCGGGTCAAGTCGGATATGAGGTAAGGGAACTTCTTAACCCAATTACCATTCTTTGGGTTAATCTCCTACTTTCAAATTATGTCATGATATTATTATGTCCTATCTTGTATTTTTACTTTCTTTATGTGTACTTATAGTGAATACACATAATAGATCTATTTTATTTTAAAAATGATCTTTGTATGGGACTTCGTCTCAATCTCCTTTCATTGAGGCATATTTTATTTTATACACAACTTTCTTTTATACGGTGTATAAACCCCTTTGACTTTTACGTTTATTCAAAAGGAATCTTTTTTATACGAAGCGTTTACTAAACGACAAAAGGGAATGTTTTTGTCGTACGTATGCGGCGACAATGACTTCTCCGCCGTCGTGACCGTTATTTGAGTTTCGGCTTCCTCTACAAGCCATACCTTCTTTTTAAAAGAAAAATAAATACCATGTTTTAATTTTCTTTTATTTTGGTATTGAAAATGGTTTTCATAATGTTTTTATATCAATGTGTTGTATTGATATCTTGTGATTGAAAGGTGGAAATTTAATGTTTCCTTTATGCATGTTTTATGTGATACGATTATGTTGTGGTTCTTGGGCATTATTATGAAAACGGGTGGTTCCGTGATAAAATAAGGGCGGGTGAGCCCGATATAGCTCTCCAATGAATTGGGTAACGCGAAGGAGTGAAACGTTAAGGTTTATCCGAAGAGATTTAGGGAATATACTGTGATGGGTATTCCAAACGTAACCAAGAGGGTTACTCCCTACGTAAGAATGTTATGAATGCCTCAAGTTACCTTTATGTCTTATGATTTCTATGATTTATTCATGATTTGATGAGGTATGTTAAAGTGCTTATGTTTTATGGGTAAAGTATGATCTCATCCTTATGTATATATGTACCCATGTTTCCTTTCCATATTTTTATATCCCTTACTGAGCTTTTTATGCTCATCCCATGTTTTTGAAATGTTTTTCACAGGTCAAGGGAAAGGTACATGATATGATGATAGTGTCAAGGAAGTGTCAAGAAAGAATCCATGTTTATTTTAAATATGTTTCCATTGATGGGAATGAAGAATAATATCTTTATGTAACCACTTTGTTTATATGTGGAATGTAATGCAAGTTTTATGATCTAATTCTCTAAAACTCTAAACCTGAAAAGATCCTCAATGTGTAATCTTATAACAACTCAAGATTAAGTAAGGTTTAAGGCTGGGGCCTTATACTAATAGATCCTAAGGTGATCTTGTAGAAGCATTAAAGTAAGTATAAATCGAAATGCCACACAAATAATATATATCTAAAAAAATATTGTATCGTTTGTGAATTTTATAGAATATATATTTAGGAAACCATCTAGATGAGTTCACCAAACTTTTTATAGAGCTATATTTAGTGGAAGTCAAGATCGATAATAAAGGTAATGTGGTACTTATTGAAATGTAAGAAGAAAAATATTTTATTCTCTTGGGGTTTTTACCTGATTCATATGATAATATTATCACCAAATTGTTATTCCTGAAATACACACTTAATTTGGATGATGTGATTTCATAATTGTTAATGAAAGGGACTCAATGTAAGACCAATGATGGTGAATCTTTAGGTAATAGTGGTATTCTACCTATGGAATATATACACAATAATCAAAGATGTCGGTTGAATACAAGAATAAATGTTAAGTGATTCTTTTGTGACAAGGAGGGTAATGTGAAAATAAATTGTTATGCATTAAAAATATTGAATAGGAGAATAAGGATCACAAAACCAATTCTGAAGATACCATTATAATTATTATTCAAGGTGAGGGTGATTAACTTTAAGTTGGTGTTGATTGTCATAGTTCAAATCTATACCCCAAATGGGTGGTTGATTTAGAGACATAATACCATATTACATTAAATAGGAAATTATTTTATTCATAAAAAGAATAATAATTTAGTATATTGAATATGGGAAATGGATATTCTTCTAATTTCATTAGTTTTGGTTATGTTAGTATCACTAGTATTTTAAGTTGTACATTGACGTTGAGAGATGTGCGACATACGCCAGGTACACAACAAAATTTTTATCTTCTTGTCCTCTTGATAAGGATTAATTTGGCAGTTTTTTTAGAAATAAAATATGGATATTATCTAGAGTATTTATGGTATATTCATGAGGAAAAATAGATGACACACTTTATAGTATGGATTTAAAGGTGTGCACTAGAGTGATTAATATAGTTATGAAGATGAATTAATCATATTTTTGGAATAGGTGATCATCATGCATAAGTTAAAAATCATCAAATAGGATGAATAATGTTTGTAAGAATAATCATATTAGTTCAGGTGTTTCAAGTATTACACTGAATTATTATTCTTTAGAAAGTGTTACTATTGAAGAAAGAATTTAAATCAAATATCAAAGTGATTCACTGAGAGTTTTATACTACTTATAGGATATTGGGTAGAGAAATAAATTAGTTTCTACAAGTGAATTTGTGGGGATTCCCAAGTGGTAAAGGATCTACATAATCCTATATCATACCGAGGTCCAAATATAGGTGGGAGTGAATTTTCCTAGGTAGGTAGTGATGCGTGCAGGCTATTACATAAACATGACGCTGGCAGGCGGTGACGTGGGATTGACGTCGATAGGCGGTGACATAGAAATGATGTTGGCATGATGATACACTAGGCCATCTAGCCATTTGTGGGACTTTAGTCCATGTAATAATCTTTATGCTCACTGGGATTTCAGGCCATGTGTTGAATAAATAAGTTTTGATGGGTGGGCCATCTCTTGGGGGGGCTATGGCCTACCTTTCCGACCTGTGTATGTGGTGTGTGTGTATTTAATGTAATTTTACCCTAATAATCTAATATATATAGTTCCTATAGGTGATCTATATTATGTGGTGATCACAATTATGGGAGAGCTAGATATTTTTTATTTTGGTATTTGTAGGGAATATACAGGTATGAAAAAATCTTCAGCATTTGAATTTCTTTTATAGGGGGAGATTTCAGGTTTACATCAGAGATGAAAAAGGAGGATTTAATATTTTCTAAATAAGATGATAGTTGGTGTGACACAAATAGAATTATAATCCAACTGAGTTTTTTGTATGATATCTACTTCATGTATGGGCTTAAGTGGGATATTATTGAGATTCATCCTGTTTTTTGAGGAGGAAAATATAGAGTTTGAATTATTCAAAATCTACCACTGGATACGTTTTTTTATGGGGATATTTTTTATTATCCCATAGGTTTGTATTTTATATTATGAATATATTTAAGGGAATCCTATTATTATAAAAGGGGATATGTAGGGGTGATAAAAATTTGAGCAAAAAAGGAAAAGATATGTGGTGTCTAGCAGATACATGGGTAACTTTGGGCATGCTAAGCATGACACAACAGGTGAATTAGGTTATAAAATGGTTGTCCAATGGTTTATTTAAGGTATTTAAATGATACCACATGTGAATTTTTTATCTTAAAAGGTTGAATTTTGGTTGCAATACAATTATCATAGAGGTGATGGAGTCATATTAGGGTGTGTATTTTCTCACAGGTTTTCTTTTTCCACATTAAATTTCTCTGTCCCCATTTATTTTTCAATTTTATTTCAATGCTCCATTTTTTTTGGATATTCACACACTTTATTTTTCACAACTAAGATTTTATTTTGAAATTAATTCACTTCCTCCCCAACATTAGTCTCATGAGATTCCATGTATAGGATTAGGGAGTGAACCTAATCAATTATGGAACTCAACCACCATGTGATGTTGTCTTGACAGTTAATCTTGAATTATGTTTATGCCATGATTTATGTTGTTTCCATTTTACTATGTTTTCATGATCTTATGACACAATTCTCTTTATGTTATGATTCCACTTGACTACTCATTAATATTCTATTTTATGATATCATGTTACACCTTCGACTCACATTTTATGCTTCTTTATCATGTTTATTCCCTTACTGGGATTTTTAGTTCACACCCTTCTTTATGTATTCCCCATGTTATCCCGTGTAGTATTAGGATCTCAAATGGATTTTAAGATCTCACTATGGAGAATAAATTAAGTATTCTATGTTTTAGTTTCTTTCTATGTATTATAATTCTATCTTTCTAAAGAAACTAGGCCTTTACAGTCCATGCGTTGTAATTTTTTCTATTTATGTTTAAGAATCATGTAATAATATGTTGAAATTTATTTTTTCACTATATCCCATATCAAAGTAAATGTTTTATAACATTTGTAACTATGATAATAAAAATTTAGTGAGAAACCTCGGGATAAGTAAAAGAATATGACTAAGTATAGAAAACTATCCTAGAGTTTTGGTGAAGTATACAGCGAGTGGTTTCCAAGAAATTTCATCCCTTTCTAGATAATAAAAATGGTGTGGTTCTGGAATAGATGAACCTAGGGGTAATAACTCTAAAAAAACATTTTGGGATTGCCTCAAGTGTTACCTGGAACATGGCAATGGTCCTTACTTACACCTAGTTTGACACTCTTGGTGGATTTTTTTTGGAGATTCACAGACTCTGTATAAACCATTATTAAGGTAATAAAATCCCCATAAGATTTTATATTAGAAAATATATCATGGATAACTTAGGTTGAAACCTATAAAATCATAATTTAAGATATATATTTCATTTATGATTTGTCCCTTTAATGTTCAAAGTTTCCTATGTATATGTTTAATAGTTTAAAAATACTCATCCCAAATTCTTCTTTTGTTTTATTGAAATGGTAGTAAATAAGAAAAATTGAGTTAACAACCATTGTGAGGGGAAATGTGACAACTGGCCAAATGATATGCCCATCCTGATAGAAGTAGGATCCGGTAACTTTATGACAATAATTTCTCATATAAATCAATTTTTGAACAAAAACTTGAATTAGGAGGAATTCCCAAATCCACCTAAGAAAGAGAAAGTTTAAATTGAAACCTTTATGAAATAAATGCCTCCAACATTCAGTGGATCTTATAATCATTTAATTATGTAATAGTGGATCAAATTCATTGAGTAGTTCTTCTCTATCCTTAAATTCTCTAAAAAAGAGAAGGTTATTCTAGCTGTATGTCGTCTAGTGGGAGAATCTGATCCATGGTGGATGTTGATCAAAATATGAAGCCTGAGGAATATGTTAAATATATGGAGTGGAAGTAATTTTAGAAAAAAAATTGAGAAATATTTTCCTTTCACCCACCGTCTTAAAATGGAGTGGTATTTTTGTAGCCTCAACAAAAAGGACGATGAATCCATTCAGTCGTAAGAAGAAAAATTCACAAGAGTTTCACGATACACCTCTGAATTTTTATTTCCTCTGAAAATAATTTTGATCACTTATTTAGTGGGATAAAACCAAATATACAAAAATATTTAGAAATATGGGACTTCAAAATTTATGAGGAAATTTTAAAATTTCCCTTAAAATCAAGATGTAGATCAGTGAATCTAAAGGAACTCATGAGGATAAGAAATAGAAAATGGGGTTTTACTCCAGTGGTATGCTAGAGAAATCTAAAGTGGAAATAAAGGACAACATCCCACTTTTAAAAAGTGTCGGAAGTATCATCATGGAAATTATATAATGGGCATTAGAGAGTTCTTTAAGTGTGTGAAGTAAGGGAACCTATCCAGTGATTACTAATAGGGGAAACCCACCAATGTGATGGAAGAAAGGAATGTTCCAACCAACCCTCTTCATGTTTTCCAATGTTACAATTTCAATGAACAAGGAAACTATAGGAACCAATGCACTAATCTAATGGTTATTGATGAAAAATAATGACTATGACCTCCAATGCCTATAGAGAAAGGGTGAGCTTATGACATCATAGCTATGGAGGTGGATCAAAACAATGAAGTGGTGATGGGTATGCTAGTTATTTATTAAATAATAGTGAATTTTATTTTTGATTATGGTTCTAGTAATTCTTTCATATCATGCAAGTTTAATATAAATATTCAAGAACCACCTCAAAACATGGAATTTGAGTTATTAGTGAAGATAGAAAATGGTTCAATTATTGAATCTCAAGTATATAACTCATCCCCGATCCATATTTGTGGGATAAACTTCCCATAAAACATTTTGGTACTTCCTTTAGTTGAGTTTGATGCAATTATTTTCATGGATTGGATTTCCTTATATATATCCAACATAAAATACCTAGAGAAGGAAATCAGCCTTCAGATCATAAATCACCTTTCGATTCTATACAAGTGAAAGGGGGAGCGTAAATCTCATTTGGTATCATAATATTAATCATGGGTATTTTTTATTCTGATCAATCATATATTTCTCAAATGATTAAGACTAAAGAAGTGATCATGCTTGATGACATTCCCATTATGATGGATTATACTGATGTATTTCTTGAATAGTTTTATGGTGTTCCTCCTAGCCGAGAGGTTGAATTTTCAATAGAGAATATACCTGGATCTTTTACAATATCTAATACTTTATATGGAATGGACATTGTTAAACTTGAGTAATTGAAGAAGAAACATGATATAATCTGGATAAAGGGTTTATACACCCAAGTGCTTCATTGTGGGCTATACCAGTCCTTGTTATCAAGAAGAAGTATGGTCCAATGCACATTTCCATTGATTATAATGAGCTCAAAAAAATTATGATAAATAAAAAGTATCTCTTAACATAGATAGATTAATTTTTTGATCAATTATATGGGAATCAGTATTTCTCTAAGGTGTACCTTTATTCGGGATATCACCAATTAAGGGTGACGAAGAAAGATATTCCCAAAAGTTCCTTGTGAATAAGGTATGGATGCTATGAGTTCATAATGATGCCTTTAGGACTCAAAAATTCTATAAAGATATTTATAGAATTAATGAATATATTATTTATATATTACCTCTAATAATATGTGGTAGTATTTATAGATGATATTTTGATATACTCCAAGAGAAAGGAGGAGCATGAGGGTCATTTGAATATAGTGCTAATGGAATCAAAAAGAAGAATCTAGATATAGAAGTATTGTAAATTTGAGTTCTAGAAGAAGGAAGTATCATTTAGAGGGAGTATTATCACCAGAAAAGGGATATCTATGTACCCTTATATGATAAAGACAGTTGAGGACTATCCTATACCAACATCTATAATAAAGATATATAGTTTCCTTGGATAATAATGGTATCACTGATGATTTGTAAAAAAATTCATGATTTTTTAACCCACTAACCAATCTAACACATAATAGAGTAAAGTTTTTCTAGACCAGTGATTGTAAAGAGATATTTAAGGATTTGAAAAAGAGACTTATCACTACACTAGTACTTACACTTCCCTCAAGTGGGGAATTTTTTTGGTATACAGTGATTCTTCAAATAAGGGTTTGGGATGTGTAATAATGTTGAATGATAAAGTTATATATTATGCCTCAAGTTAGTTAAAAGTTCATCAGAAGAACTATCTAACACATGATCTGGAGTTAGTTTCAGTGATATTTGTGTTAAAGATCTGATGACATTATCCTTATGGGAAAAAGTGTGAAATATATATGGATCACAGGAGCCTCAAATATATATTCAATAGAAGTAGATTAAAATACTCTAGAAAATATGGTTTAATATGATTAAAGACAATGAATTCATAATCCATTTTCATACTAGGAAATCAAACAAATTGGAATATTCTCTATGTATAAAGGATATGACGATTTTATTGATGATGAGAATTGAGAAGGATCTAATCTTATTAGATTTGAAAAGGATGGATATAGGAATATTTAAATGATATTAATTTTTAATTTCTAAAATAAATACCCAACCAACCATTATTGAGAAGATTAAGGAGGCCAAGAAAGAGGATAAAGTGATACAAAAAAAGGTAGGGAATATTCTAGATTTTAATATTTCTAAATATGGGGTTTATGATTTGGAACCTGGATATGTGTTCCATTAAAACCAGATCTAAAGTTAGAGCTTCTAAAATATGCACATATATATTCATTCTCTATTACATTTAGAAACACAAATATGTATAGATTTATAAATAGAAACTTATTTTGGGATGAAATGAAGAGGGAGATTGCAAAATTTGTATCTTAGTCCTTGGTATGCCAAAAATTAAAGGATGAATGATGGAAGTATATGGGTATAATAAAACCTTTTCCCATAGTGGTATGTAAATAGAAAAACATAACCATGGATTTCGTTGTAGGACTCCCTAGGACACTTAAAAGCAATAACACCAATAGGTTAGTAGTTTATCACTTTAAAAAGTTGGCACATTTCATTTCTATTAGGGAATATTTATCTCTTGACTAACTCATTATGATATACATAAGGTAAGTGGTAATATTTCATGGAGTTTCACTCTCTATAATATTTGGTCAAGATTTTAGGTTTACCTCAAGGTTCTAGAGAAGCCTCCATCAAGTGTTGAATATATAACTTAGTTTTAGTACTTATTATCACCCTCAAACAAATAATTAGTCTGAAAACCCATCTAAACTCTAGAGGATATATTGAGGTATTATTTAATGGATTTCCAAGGATGTTGAGATCATCACCTTCCCCTGGAAGAGTTCTCATATAACAAAAGTTTCCATTTTAGCATTCAAATAGAACATTATGAGTCTTTTTATGGGAAGCGGTGTCAGACTATGACATGCTGGAATAAAGTTGGGGAGAAGAATATGATGGGACTTGATCATACCCAAGATATGATAGATAAGTTCCAAACCATTCAGTTTCACGTGAATTCTATGAAAATTTGAAAGAAAATATATGAAGACAATTTTCTATGATACCTAGAGTTTGAGGTCATAAAAAAGGTGTTCCTATATATTTCACCACGGAAGAAAGTCTTGAGGTTGAAGAAGAAGGGAAATATTAGTCCTATATTCATCACCCCCTTTGAGATCTTTGATCACATTAGAGTGGTGCCCTGTGGATTATCACTCCCACTTAACCTATCTTAAGTACATTAAATGTCCCATGTATCCCTCTTAAAGAAGTGCATACCAAACCCCTCACATATAAGTAATTCATATGTGGAACTATAGGATAAAGACCTTTCATATGAGGAGAATCCGGTGAAGATCTTGGATCACATAGAAGAAATTATAAAAAAAATACAACTCACTTGATCAAAGTGTTATGGAGAAACCATAAGTTTGAGAAAGAAACTTAGGAACTGAAAGAGGTAATAGAGCTGGAGTACACTCAACTATTTTCACCTTAATATGTAATATAAAATTTAGAGGGTGAAATTATTTAATATGGGGTATGTAAACCCCATAATATTTAATAGATATTTATTTTTAAATAAATTCAATCTCTTTGATAGCTTGTGATGCACGTAACACTGGGTTTAAATGAAATGTGAAACTCTATAATTTAAACATGGCCATTATAACCTAGTTGTTAAGTAAGCGGGTATGAATAGGAAAACAAATTATAAAAAATAATATGGTTTAAAAATTTATAAAATAAATTCAATAGTTATCTACTAATTATAAATAAAATAATAACTAGTTGAAAAGGGAAATAAATGTTTTCTGAAAAATAATATATATCTAAAAGAAGGTTTAGTCACACTTTGAACACATAATTTAAAATTAATTTTTACTAATTTTAGAAACTTTATTTTTAAAAATTAACTTCATTTTTAAAAGTATAATATAAATATTAAATATGGTGAAACTTTTGGATTTTTTCAAAAATATTACCTTTTCAGAGAATAGTGAAAATATCCATTTTTATAAAATTATCATTTATTATTAATAAATTAACTTCATTTATTAGTTTAATTTTATTCCAAATTAACATAATAATTATTTAGTAATATTAAATACAATTAATTAAATTTAAACTATATTTATACTAAATTTTTGTATAAGTTTATTTTTAGGCATTAAAACACCTTTTTTTTTTAATGGCTTTAAAGTGTATAATGTTTATCCATTTTAAATAATAAAAATAACCCATAATGAAGAATTATTTAAATTAAATATATATATTATATATCAATAAATTTTAATTTAAATTAATTTAATTGTTATTATTTTTCATATAGTTAATATGGGATTATATTTTCTTTTAAAAAATGTTTTTCTTGAAAACCCTCTTTTTTAAGCGTATGCTAGTTTAATTTTAAATTAAATTCTAACACTTATGTGAGTTTAATTTATTAAAATGGATTTAAAATTTTGAATCATTATAGTTTATATTATCTAATATGATAAACATAATTTTTTACAATAATAAATATTGAAAACATTAAAAATTATTTACCACGATTAAGGTAAAAATGGGTTTACTGAAGGTTAAACTAAAACGATGAGGGTTAAAAATTACCAAAAACTTGAATAATTTATATTTTATGATCCTATTTAGACCTTTTATATTATAATTCTATAAATGGTCTATTTTGGGTCATTTTTTCATGAGAAAAATGTGGTTTGAATTCATTCTTTTTAAAAATTCCAAGTGTGTCATCTCCCCACTTATAAAAGGAAACCCACTATCATCTACTTTACACACTTAAAACCCTATTTTTTCATAAAATAAATTAAAAATAACTTCCATACTTACCCCCAATCATTCTATAATCCTTTTTTATAATAATTCCAACATAGGAAGGCTTTTGTTGCAAACCAAAAGAAGTTGTCTGAATAAGAGGTAATGTCCTTAACGAAGCATTTTATTTTATTTATTCCTCCACATCCTTAAAAGATTATTAAACCATAATGATATAATAACATAAATATATTTTATATATTTATATGTTTTTAAGTTAATTTCATGGCTTATAACCATCTCTCTATCCCTCAAATGGGAAAAGAAACTGTTGATCGTGTGTATTGCGGACTACCGCCTAGCAAACTAATATAATTTGTTTTTCATCACCACTTATCAAAGATAGATATAATGATGTATATAATATTAATATATAATATTTATAATATATTTATACTTATTTAATTATGATATCATATATTCCTTCTTACTTTCCATTCTGTAGAGAATACAATAACATCACATGTGTGTACAACGGATTGTCGGCTCGTGAAGCAATATGGTTCATTTTTCACCTAAGATTTACATGAATTGTAATAAGGATTAATTTTAAATTTATATATGATAATTAAAAAATATTAACCATTCTATAAAATAAATACATCATATACTTTCTAACATTATCATTCATTGAATAAATGGTAATGTCATTTGTTTGTGCAGAGGACTACCACCTCACAAAGCGATGTGATTCATTTTTATTACCACATCACATGAATGGTATGTGTAATGGTATTTAAATAAATAATATTATATTTATGATATAATTATATTACTATAAATAAAAAATAACACTTACCTTCTTTTTATCATGATATTTGAAAAATGGAAATGTTACTCATGCGTACGTACGGCCTGCCATCTCTATGAGTGTACAGACTTCATTTTTCAAAACCATATTTCATGTATGATTTAAAAATATAATTTATATATAAAAATGATAATATTTCATGGTTATTATTTTATTTATGATTAATTAATAATCACTTTGACCTTAGTCAATTTACCAAAGTGATTTTGGACATATGAGTCGTTTATCGTTAAAACACCTGATGTGAAATTAATTGGTTAATTAATTTAATATAACATGGTAATGAATAAAATAAAAGGAAAAATAAGATTAGAAAATTTTATCATGAAATTAAATAATAATTTTTTTTATTATTTATGGATATAAATAATTCGCATGACGAATCTATCTCAATATAAGGGATCTTTCTAAACAACCCTTTTCTTTGGGTTATGATCATTATCTCTCTAACTCACTTTATATCTCTTTGAAGTTATGTAATGATTCTAAATTATGTATATATGTCCCTCAAATGTATAATTATATTATTATCCATTAATTTTATGGGTTAATTCATACCTTATGACCATATCTCAAATTCCTTATTTAAGGAATCTATTTTGATTATGTTATTAGACAAGATTATGGAAGCATTTATTTCCATGGGTAATTATTATTCCTATGAATTATGACTGATTTATTTATATAGAAAAAAATATTTATAAACATTCAATGAATTTCGTGGGTGGGAATAGAATTATATACCCCACCAATTCATTGGGTAATATTTTATTCTTGTGAGATGTCAAGTATGGTATTAGTAAGTGAACCTAATCCATTGTGGGACTCTTTCCACCATCTCATGAATGAGCCTAGGTACCCTGGTAACCTGGTAATCAATCCATTCTTGAAATAACCCTAAGGGAATTCCTAATCTCCATGGTTCGGTGACTAGCACCTCGCATTATGCAAAAAATAAAGTGGGAACAATTTTTCCACTAACATTGCGAAAGCAAGATAAAAAATTAGTATGCATATAAAGAAAGATCCACTAAGATTAATTTACCAGAATTAAAATAGGTATAAAACCCAAAAGTACTAGAACCAAGTACCATAACATAGGAAACATTTCTCTAATTCCCAATAAAAGCAACTCACCAAGTCCACAGATCAATAGCGAGAACCACCTCTAAGTGGTGCTTTACCCCTATTCGAACTATGAAGGAGATAATATACAAACACCCAAAGGAAAACATAGTGTGTGAGCCAAATACCAGTAGTGTTTCACCCAAAAGATTCCATGATAGATTCTAATATTAAATTAACAATTAAATTTCTTTCAATTTTCAAATAAAAAGGTTTGTCATACCAAAATCATATTTAAACAAATCATTCTTTACAATTCAAAAGATGGAAATACTTTTACAATTCATGCTTCACATTTTAAATAATGGAAATAAAATTTAAATGATGGAATTTTCCTTTAATAAAAGGATGATTTACACAAATGTCACTATTCACAAAATGGATTAAATAAACACATTTATATAAAACAGATTATATAAATCCACAAGGAATGTAAAATAGTTTACAACAATGGCATATATACATTTTAAATACAAACAAGTGAGAAACATCATCATATAACTAATAAGGTATGATAGTTCTAGGATATAGGGACTCGACACTATGAAATTGAAAATATGTACATATGACCCTTTGGGATTAAGGCTAAAGAAGACTCATCACTATCTCCTAAGGGATGTGATGTGATGATATAAATTTTTAAAATGTTGTAAGTCTTCAAGATCTATCCAAATAACACACTAACTACTTAAGTATTACATGTGATCCAGTACAAAACAACTATGAGAATTTTATTTCAAGACTGCTTAAAATACAATTCATCCCATTCTCCATTTCAAATATTCCAATTTTCCCTTTAAAACCCATAATGGTTTTTTAATCAACAACATGCCTTTTCACCAAGATAAAACCCTAAGGTTTCTATCAAAAACTATTTTAATATATTTTTCATAAATAAAAATTTGAAACCAATTCATGAAATTTCACAATCCACTTTCAAAAAATAAATTCAATAATTTAATTTTTTTTTTAAAATCCATCAATTTCATAACAAACCCCCCAATTCAATAGAATTGGGGTTTTTCACAATTTTCCATAAAATCCATTCCACAATTAAATTAATAAATTTAATTAAAACAATTCCAAAATTTAAATTAAACAGTTTAAATTTCACCAATTTCCATAAACACGCCCCAATTAAATGGAATTGGGGTTTTTTAAATTTCATTCTAAAAATCTATTTTTCTTAAAAACTCTGATTCAATGGAATTGGGTTTTTCTAAAAAACAATAGAAATCAATTTAATCAAAACCAATAAATTGAATTTAATTCAAAAATTAAAATTAAACAAAGTAATTTAGGGTTAATAAAAATTAGGCATCATAATAGAACCACCTAGCTCAAAGTTGCTAAATCTAGAAGAGTCAAACTCTAAATCTGGATTTGATGAGGAAGAACAACAACAATATAAATGAGAATAAAAACTTTATTTAAGATCCAAAAATAGATGTTATTAGATCCATAAATTAGTATGAGGATCCATGGAACCTTGGAGAGAATAATGGAGATAGAGGGAGAAAGAGATCGAGATGAAGAAACTAACCATGATAAGATCAAAGGGCGTTCCTCCAGCTTCAAATCGCTTTCAAGAGAGATCTGAGGGGCCAAGAATCCTTCTTGGGAGCTATAAGGTTGGTAGAAACTGGTTTTAGGTTGTACTTATCTATCAAGAACCTAAAAAAGTAGTTTGAGAAATTTTAATAAAATTTTGAATAACTTAAAATCCCATCCACATAGTTTCCTGGGAAAAGGCGCACGGTTTGGAGAAACTGTGTACAAGCCATGAACCAGTTATAAATGGGCCACTCAGTTTCTCCTAAGAGGGTGCACAACTTGACTAATCATGTTTAAACCATTCAAAATCTCCCTTGGGTTGCATGGTTTTCTCCGATAGGGTGCACTGTTTGGAAAAACTATGCACCACTGAGCACTAGTCCAAAAAATTCCAAAGTTTTGAAAAATTCACTCAAAGAAATCCTAAATGAAACCCCAAAAAATTTTGTTAAAAATGAGGGGTTTAGGAATACAAAAAAAATTTAACAGGATGTTATAACCTCCCCACCATAGAAACTTTCTATCCCCGAAAATCCTATGAAGAAGCTTCTATAACAAAAATATGAGGCCACTGCTCTCTCATCAGTACCTACCTATCCCATGTATAATGATTATTATAAATATGCTTCCATAGTAATAAAACCAAAGGTATCATCCTCCCACGAAGTACCTTGGTTTCAGAATAAACTATCAGGACTATTTGTTCATTCATAGATAAATCAAGTTCAACTTCAAGATCATGCCAACTCAAAACATGAGATGGATCAAATATATATGTTTGTAGTTGAGATACATGAAACACGTTATGTATCTACATAAACTGAAGTGGGAGTGATAACCGGTTTGAAACCTTCCCCACCTACTCAACAACCTCAAAATGTCCCACAAAATGAGGAGTAATTTTCCCTTTCCTCCCAATCCATCGATGACCCAACCAAGGTGAAAATTTCAAAAACTCCCAGTCACTAACTGAAAACTCCAATGGCCTACGATGATGATTAGAATAAGTCTTATATTGTATTTTTGCTGTCAACATTCTCTGATGAATCAACTGAATCTTTTTTGTCATATCTTTCACCAAACTTTGTTTAACCAAGGAAATTTCGCCAATCTCCGACCAACACAATATAGATTTACAAGGTCGACCATACAAGACCTAAAAAGGATCCATCCTAATCATGGATTGGTAACTATTTTTATAAGAAAACTCAACCATCCCCAAGTGATCATCCCAAACCCCACCAAAGTCGATAACGTAAGTGCAAAGCACATCCTATAGAATCTTTATAGCTTTTTTTCTATCCATCCAACCGTAGATGGAATGCTATACTCAAATGGATGTGAGATTCCATTACCTCTTGAAGACCTCTACAAAAATGAGAAGTGAACCAAGGATAATTATTAGTGAATATAGCAGATATAACTCCATGAAAAGAAACAATATCTTTCACATAAATATTTCTAAACTCCTCAACTTTGGTTATATCATGAATGGGTATAAAGTGATCCGACTTGGTTAGCCTATCGATCACAACCCATATCACATTATTCTTTTATCTAGGTATGCATAAAACCAACTAAAAATTCCATAGAGATTTTGTCTCACTTTCAATTAGGGACTACAAGTTGATGAAGAAAACCCAATGGATTCTAGTGTTCAACCTTAACATGTTGGCATGTATAGAAATGAGAGACAAACTCAGCAATTCCTCATCTAATAACTGTACAATAGAATGACTGTTGCATGTCATAGAACATATTTTGGGTTCCTAGGTTCACTACCCATTGGGAATTATGAAAATACCCCACTACAACTCTCCTTTCCACTAATGAAACAACATAATGATTCTGATAGCATATAATTCCCTCTCTGGATAATGTTCACTCAAAAATGGTCTCCCCTCCATAAAGAGAGTCTCAAATTCTATGGAATTCATCATCAAGCTACTAATCCTAAATAATCAATTCGATAAGAGAATATTTCAACTGAACACTATCCAAGGAAACCTTGGCCCCTGATTCCTGGACTCTTGTATGAAACATTAAAAATAGATCTATAAAGTTCCATTATTCCGATGATTTTTTCACTACCTAGGTTGGAAGTTTCCTACTCAAAGCATCTGCAATGACATTAACTTTCCCTAGGATATAGGAGATGTCAAAATTAAAAGACTGTAGGTATTCCATCCAATGCATCTGGTAAAGATTTAATTCTTTTTGAGAGAATATATAACTAAACCTCTTATATTCTGAAAACATAATAAAACTATCTGAATAAAAGTAGTGCCTCCAACTTTTAAGAACGTGCATAACCACTACAAGTTAAAGGTAATGGTTTGGATAATTCTTCTTGTGTGGCCTAAGATGAAAAGATATATAAGAAACAACATGATTTCCTTGCATAAAAACATCCTAAACTTGAACCCGATGCATCACAGAAGACCACATAGCCATGTCCAGCCTCTGGAAGAGTCAACACTAGTTCAATGGTCAAAATACATTTCATATCAAAAAAATATATCTAATATTTTTCATCCCAAGACAATATTACTCCCTTCTGAGTTACAAAATTCATCAGAGAATCCAACTTTGAGAAGGCATTAACAAACCAGATATAATACACATCTATACCCAAGAAGCTTTGAATCTTTAAAACATTATATGGTCATTACCATGTCATAAAAATTTTCACCTTTTAATGATCACCTGAAATACCATGTTCTAAGACCACGTGTCCCAATAATTTCACTTCAAAAATACAGAAATCACATTTCAAAAGCTTGGCATAAATTCAGTGGTTTATCAACAAACATAGAACTATTCTCAGATGATGCACATGACTCTCCTCGGACTTAGAGTAAATAAGGATTTCATCCACAAAGACTACAAAAAATGTATCAAGATACCTGTGGAAAATCATGTTCATAAAATCCATAAAGACTATAGGAAAATTGGTTAGAAAAAAAGGTCATAACAAGGTACTCATAATGATTGTACCTGGTCTGAAAGGTAGTTTTATGAATGTCAGGTTCTTTTATCCTCAACTGATGGTAACTAGATCAAAGTTCAATCTTTGAGAACCTCTTATCCCCTTTCAACTGATCAAACAGATCATCTATATATGGAAAAAGATGCCTGTTATTTACCATAACTTGACTAATCTTTCGGTAATCAACTCATAGGTGAAGTGAACCATCAACCTTCTTAGAAAAGAAAACTGGCACCACCCAAGGTGACTCGCACAGGCGTATGAAGCCTTTCTCAAAAATATCATCTAATTAGGAATTCAACTCTATCATTTTAATTGGAGACATGCAGTAAGAGGGAATAGAAACAGGTTGATTACTAGTCACTACCTCAATAGATAACTATACCTCCCTTACCGATGGAAGACCAGAGAAGTCATAAGAAACATGTTAGGAATCTAAATTATGACTGAAGGTAGATCACTACTCAAAGATTACTACTCCAAATCAAAGGAAATCAGTGATATTACTTTTCCCAAATCCATATAAGAAGGTCTGGCTCTACTTGACCTTGGGTCCCATTATTCTTGAAAGACACGACACACACCACTAGGTGTAGTAAATGAGACTCATCAAAGATAAAAGTCAATATGAGCTTTATTGGTAACTAGAAAATCCATCCCAAAAATGACATCAAGAGGTTTCATATATAGAACTAGAAAACTCCAAGAAAGTTTGATATCAGATATAAATAAGACACAAGCAGGACCATGGGGACCCTTCTCTCTCTTCATACCAAGGGGTGTAGTAATATCCTTTTCACAAGATAAAAGCTCCATATAAAGATTTAGAATATTAACAATACTAGATAAAATAAATGAATAAAATAATCTAGTATCAAATAGAGAAATCACCAATGATGAAACAATATTAATGATACCTCTTATGGTCACTGGACCCGTATCAGGTTCATCTAGAGACTCCTCCACTATGTGAAGAAGCTTTGTTCTGGATGCCTATGGATGGAACCATTTTTCACATAAATCATCTAATTTCACCACAGTTTTAATTGGTGTGTAGGAACCAATGCCACTGTGCGGAGTGGGATAATTGTGACAGAACCTCTACAAGTGACCTGAGAATCTGTAGGATCCACAGTTATTGGGTGCCTAAGTGAAAACCCTCTTTGAATTACCCGGCATGACACACTGGTAACAAACTAAATAACCTATACTAGGAAGTGAAGGAGGCATAGAATGACCATATTATCAAGAACCACTAGTAGAATCATCACACTTCATCTTTCTATTAGAGGAATGTACACTTCCCCTGGGGGAGAAAAAAACTCCTGATAACCCAAACTTTCTAGGCATGTCCATCTCAACCATCAGTATTCTGTCCATAACATCAGCATAGGAATTCATCTTCAACAAGAAAAAATGATAACTAATATCCTAAAGTATTCCCAACTCGAACCTTCGAGCCTTAATCCTCTCATTCAACATAATCTCAGGTATGAAATGTATGAGCTCATAAAAATGTTTTGTATAATCTGTCACAGTCCTGTAAGCCTTATCATGTTTGTACAACTTTTTAGACTTGGCCAACAACATTGATTCTAGATAGAACTAGTTTTTGAAAAGAAATTTTAAGTCTTTACACTCTAATCCCTCATGTTTCATATTCTTCACCATTATGCCCCACCATCTCCAGCTCATTCCTTCTAGCATGAAGGTAGAACACTTCAATTTGATTTCATCAAGAATGTATATGAACTGAAAAAATGATCCATTCTTCTCAACCACTCATTAGCCTCTTTAGGATCATTTCATCTTTTGAATAGTGATGGATTCTGAAGAAGGAACTCTTGAGAACCAACTTTGAGAAAATCCCTCTGAGGTTCCACAGTTGGAGCCTGAACGGGAACTAGAGGTGGTGCCTATCCCAGAGCTTGGATAGTACACACAATCACCTCAACTAGATTCAAATATATAGTAGGATTAGCTCACTGAGGTTCAATAGTATCTTACTCCTAGTTCTGATTCAAACATCTTCATGGAGGCATGATGCTACATAGCATCAGCAGAAAATAAGGAAGACATCAAGTTACACTCAAATAGAGCAACAAGTAAAATCCATCCCAATAGAAAGAACAACAAGATTTGGATTCTAATACTATCCAATTAAAAAGTTGGTAAAATAAAAGAACTAATCCAAAAGATACTTTCCCTAACCACCCTTAGTTTCTTAATGTTCATTACAGTGAGAGATATCTATACACTCAATCACAACTACCGCCTAAGTCCCAACAAGATACAAAACTACATACTGACATCAAGGAAATATGAAGAAACCTGCACCTTTGATACTAATTTATCGTGAACCAACGTGGTTACCTAGGTAACCCAATAATATATCTAGTATTAACATAGCCTGAAGGGAATTCTCGATCTCCATAGGTCAGTGACTAGCACCTAGAATCATACAAAAAAGAAAGTGGGGACGATTTTTTCACTAACAACATGGAAGAAAGATTAAAAAATCAATATAAATACAAAGGAAACTCCACTGGGAGTAATGTAATATAAGTAAAACACATATAACATCCCAAAGTAATTCAACCAAGTACCAAACCATAAGAAAAACTACCCCAATTCCCAATGGATGCAACTCACCAAGTCCACAGATCAACAGCTAGAACCACCCCAAAGTGGTTCTTTACCCCTGCTCGAGCTAGGAAGGAGATAATCTAGAAACACCTTAAGTCAAAAGTAGGGTGTTATCCAAATCCCGGTAGGGTTTCATACAAAATATTCCATGAAATATACTAATATTAAATTAACCAAGAAAGTGCTTTCAATTTTCAAATAAATAGGTTTGACATACCAAAATCATATTTAAAATTTTTATTTTTACAATTAAGAAGGTGTAAATAATTAAGAAATTCATACTTCACATTTTAAATGATGTAAATATATTTCAAATGATTTAATTTTACTTTAATAAAAGGGCGATTTACACAAATGGTTCTTTTCACAAAGTGGCTTAAATAAACACTTTTATATAAAATAGTTTATATAAATCCAAAAGGAATGTAAAACAGTTTACAATAATGGAATATATACATTTGAAATAAAAATAAGCAAGCAACATGGTCATATTCATAATAAGGTATGATAGTTCTGGGCTATAGGGACTTGACACTATGAAATGAAAAATATGTATATATTCCCATTTGGCCCAAAGTCTAAAGAGGACTCGTTGTCATCACCTAAGGGATGTGATGTGCTGATATAAAGTTTTAGAACATTTTAATTCATAAATTGATGTCTAAATAACATACTAACTACCTAATTATTTCATGTTCTCTAGTAAAAAAACGATGGGAAATTTATTTCATGACTGTTTAAAATATAATTCATCCAATTCTTCACTTCAAAAATGTCAATTTTCAATTTAAAAACCATAATGGATTTCTAATCAATGACATACCTTTTCACCAAGATAATACCCTATGATTTATATCAAAAAAATTAATCCATTTTTCAAAAATAAGGATTTAAAACCAACTCATGAAATTTCACAATCCACTTTCACAAATTAAATTTCACAATTTAATTTTCAAAAAATTCCATCAATTTCACAGTAGTCCCCCAATTCAATGGAATTAGGGTTTTTCACAATTTTCCCTCATATTAATTCCATAATTAAATTAAAAAAATAATTAAAACAATTCCAAAATTTAAATTAAACAATTTAAATTTCACCAATTTCCATAAACACACTCCAATTTAATGGAATTGGGGGGTTTTCCAATTTCATGCCAAAAATCCATTTTTTTTTAAACCTCAATTCAATGGAATTGGGTTTTTTCCAACAAACCAATTGAAATCCACTTAATCAAAACCAAGAAATTGCATTTAATTCAAAAAAATTAAATTAAAAAAATAAATTTAGGGTTAATAAAAACTGGGCATTGTAACATAACCACATAACTCGGAGTCTTTAGATCTCAAAGCGCCATACACAAAATTGAGATTTTCTGAGGAGAATGAAAAAAACAGAAATTGGAATCAAAAATAGGTTTAAGATCCCAAAAATAGGGTATTAGATCCATAAATCAATATGGGGATCCATGGAACCCTATAGAGAAGAAGAGATACCACGGGGTAAAGATATCATGATGAGGAAACTAACCATGAGAAGATCAAAGGGAATTCCTATAGATTCAAATCACTTACAAGAGGGATATAAGGGGCCAAGAATCCTTATTTGAAAATCTAATGTTGGTAGAAACTAGTTTGAGGTTTTATTGATCTGTTAGGGACCTAAAAGAGGGGTTTAGAAAATTTTAATAAAATTTTGGATCACTTAAAATCTCATCTATATGGTTTCCTAGGAAAAGACTCACAGTTTAAAAAATCACGTGCAATCCTTATTTTAGTTATAAATGGGCTAAATGGTTTCTCTTAATATGGTACACATCTTGACTAACTATGTTCCAAACGTGAAAAACCCCACTTCCTTGGGTTTTATGGTTTTCTCTGATAGGGCGCAAGGTTTGAGAAAATCGTGCGCCGACCATGCACTAGCCCATAAAATTCCAAAGTTTTCAAAAAGTCACCTAAAGAAACCCCAAATGATACCAAAACAAAGATTAGTAAAAAAGAGAGGTTTAAGAATACCTTAAAATATTAATAGTATGTTACACGCTATGTGATGTTGTCTTGGGAGTTAGCGTTCACTTATATTTATGTCAGGTTTTATGTTATTTCAACTTTCACATGTTTCCATGATCTTATGATACTATGCTCATTATTTTATACTTCCACTTGATTAATCATGTACCATCTATTTTATGATATCATGTTATACCTTTAACTTACATGCTATTCTACCTTATCTTATTTATTCCCATACCTAGATTTTTAGATCACCCCTTTCTTTATGTATTCTCCAAGTTATCCCATCTAGTTTTAGGAGCTCAAATAGATTTTAGGATATCACCATGGAGAATAAATTAAGTATTCTATTTTTTAGTTTCCTTTTAGTTATAATGAACCTATTATTTCATAGACACTAGTTCTTTAGGATTTGTGTATTGTAATTATTTTTTATCTATTTTTTAGAATCATATTATAATATGTGTAAAAGAAGTGGGTGTCTATAATTGGTATCAAAAGAAAGGTTTAATTAAACTTTGGAATAAATATGAGAAAAAATTAATGATAACCCTAAGGATAAGTCTATGAATAAGACTAAGTATATAAAAATATCCTAGAATTTTGGTGAAGTATAGAGAAAGTTTTTTCTAAGAAATTGCATCCCTATCTAGATACTACAAGTATATGTGGTTCTAGAAAAGATGTACCAAGTGGTAATAAATCTGAAAAGGGGGTGTTGTTTTTGACATAAGTATTACCTGGTACATGGAAACACGCCTTACTGGACACTTGGTTTGACACTCTTGGGGGATATGTTTTAGAAATTTACAAATTCTTTACGAACCATTATGAAAGGAACAAAATTTCCCATAAGAATTTATATTAAGAAATAGATCATGAATAACTTTGGTTGAAACCTAAAAATTCATAAGTTAAGGAATATATGTCATTTATGTGATATCCATTAAATTTTCAAAGTTTCCCATGGATGTGTTTAATAGTTTAAAAATACTCAGCCCTAATTCTCATTTTATTTCAGTCAAATGGATAGAACCAGGAGAATCCTAGTCAATAATAATTGTGGTGGGAAATGTGATGATTGACCCAATGTGATTCCCAACCAGATGGAATAAGGATTTGGGAACTTCATAATAATACTTTCTTATATAACTCAAGTTTTAAACCAGAACTTGAATTAGTGGAAATGACCAAATCCCACTAAAAAATATCAAGATGAAATTGAAACCCTTTATGTGACAAATTCATTCAAAATTAAATGGATCTTATTATCCTTTAGTTGTGGAACAATATATCAACTCTGTTTAAAATATCTTCTCTATCATTAAATTCCTAGAGCAATAGAAGGTTTCATTGTATATATATTGTATAGAGGTAGAATCCGATCAATAGTTTATGTTGATCAAAAATATGAAGCCTATGGAATATATCAAAGAGATTGAGTGGAAGGAATTCTAGAAAATGTGTTTTAAAAAATATTTTCTTCACACTATATAACATAAAATCAATAGGTATTTTCTTAGCCTAGATCAAATGGATTAATAATCCATTGGTTCATAAGAATAAAACTTCACAAGACTTGAATGATATGACTCTGACTTTGTTATCTCCCATTAAAGTAAAGTTGACTGCTTCTTTGGTGGGATAAATCCACGTTTGTGAAAAGCTTTGTAAATTTTAAACTTTGAAAGCTATGAAAAAATTGTACAATTTTTCCTCAAATTTGAGATGGATATTAGTTAATATCAAGGATATCATGGGGATAAGAAGTGTAAAATGGAGTTTAACTCTGGTGTTATAATGGAAAAATATAATGGTGGTAATAAATTCCAACATCCCACTTGTAAAAAGTGTGGGAAGAAGCATCCTAGAATTTGTATAAAGGGTCCAGGAAGTGCTTTAGGTATAGGAACAAAGGGAACCTATCCATTTATTACTGATGGGAGATACCCAATAATGTGATGGAATAAATTAATGCAATAACTACCCCTTATCTTGCTGTCCAATGTTACAACTATAAGGAATAAAGACACTATGAAAACCAATGCACTAAGCTCAGGGTTTATGATGACAACTAATGACAATAACCTCCAATGTCTAGAGAAAAAGGGTGAGCTTATTCCATCACAACTATAGAGGTGGATATCTAAAATGAAGAAGTGATATGTATTCTTGTTATTCATTCAAGAATAGAAAACATAATTTTTTATTATGGTTCTAATCTTTATTTTATATCATGCAAGATTAGTAGAACTATTCAATCACCACCTCAAAAACATGGAAGTTGAGTTATCAATAAAGACTAGAAATGGGTCAATTATTTTACATCAAGTATATAAATTATCCCCTATCCATATTCATAGGTTGAACTTCCCAAAAAACATTTTTATACATTCTTTAGTAGAATTTGAGGCAATCCTGGGCATGGATTAGCTTTCGTTGTAAAGATCCAACATAAAATTCCTAGATAAGGAAATCATTCTCTGAATCATGAATCACTCTCTAATTATATACAATTGTAACAAATATTATTAATGTACTTTTGTATAATCGTCTAAAGCATGGATAATTTTTCCTTCTAAGTAAGTGTATCTTGTTCAAATGATTGAGACCAAAGAAAGGATCATTATTAAATACATTCCTATTATGAGGGATTATACTAATGTATTTCCCATAGAGTTTCATGGTCTTTCTCATATCAAAGAGTTTGAATTTTAATTTGATATTATACTTGTATTTTTACCATAATATATGACTCTTTATGGAATGAAAATTTTTTAACTTGTGTAACTGAAGAAGAAACTATAAGAGAATATGGGTAAATAGTTTATATTCCCAAGTGCTTCATTGTGGGCTTAACCAGTCCTCTTCATTGAGAGAAGGATGGTTCAATGTGCCTCTCTATTAATTATCGTGAGCTTAAAAAAATCATTATAAATAATAAGTATCCTTTTTCATATATATATGACGTGTTAGATCAACTATGTGGTGTTAAGTATTTCTATAAGGTGGAAATTTAGCCAGGATATCACCAATAAATGGTGAAGAAGAAATATATTCCCAAAAATTCCTTTTAAACAAGGTATGAACACTATGATTTTATAGTGATGTTGTTATAATGGAGGTTTTTCATAGCTATAAACAGAGTGTATTTTGTGTTTGTTTTTCATCTACACAAATTTGATCTTGGAGTTTGCAAGGAAAGTGATATTGTTGGGAGGGAGGATTCAGTGTTGAAGGTGGCATAATTTCCCAATGTTTACCAAATTATTGTAGATCAAAATCCAGATGAAGAGGTAAGAATCGTGAAATATGGATTTCCATGAATAACTCTTCAAATATATGGTGGAGGAATGGATTTCATGAAGATTAGAGTTTCAGGAATATTTGGAGCTTGGAAAAGGAATATGGTGTCATGAAGGTTTAAAGGTTTGTGAAAGAGGCTTTGTGAAAACTGATGAGTTGTGATGGGACGACAGTAATATAAATGACTACATGAATCTTTGAGAAAGTAATAATTTCATGCATCACGAATAAAAGGAGATTTTTGAACATGAATGCAAGTGTTTTGGGAAAAGGCTGTGGTGAGATTGAAATATTTGTAAAGATATATTGTCTATAAATAGGCATCCACAAACATTAATTGAAGAATAGCTAGAATTTGAAAAAGTTTGAATCACTCTGATTTCAAGAAGGTCAGATTCTTTGAAAATCTATAAATCTTTGTGAGTTGAATCATCATGAAAAGTACAGTTAAGAACTAATTGAAACTAAGGAATTTTAGAAAATGGATTTTTGTGAATACTTGGATCTTTGTGATAGTTTGAGGTTTTACAACTTCTGGGAGATTTTTAAAGGCTAGGATCTTCACTAAAGGTAGTGGGTTCATGAAGTCTGATGATTCTTTGAAATAAAAAGGAGGTTTTTATATAGGCTAGGGTATTTTCGAACAGTGGTGTTGAATATCTGGTTTTATTGAACAATGCTTCCAAGTGCATCAATTTAGGACTATAGTGCAATCATAGTCTCGTATTAATTAGTGAAAAATACTTAAATTCCCAATCTATTGAAGTGACCTTCAAGTTAATAAACTAAGTAAGACTTCACCCAATGCAGTGATCAAGGATGAGTCAATGGAAGTGATCTGAGGGAGCCAGTGTGATATCCTTAAAACTCATGTAAAGTTAGTGTGCCTATAATGGAGTTACTATGTTTGAAAAATTGTAATCCAAACTATATATTAAATCTTATTGTATTTTGGTATAACTTCCACACTTTTGGTGTATGATCCTTGTATTATCCATTAGTGTTTAACCAAGTAAAACTATTGTATTGTGTTTCTATTTCTGTATCTAGGTTTTTAATAATTACACAATTATATCAAATATGTGTAAATATTTCCTAACAACTTGGGGACAAGATTCATATCATTTGAATAAAACTTTAACACCTTGATTCACCCCTCAGCTCTTAGGGTTTCTAGGGTCCCATAAGTTGTATCATAGAGAACAAGTTATTAGTGTTAAATTTTTCCTTTGTGGTTATGGAAAATTCATTGAATGTTAGGAGAGTCCCCATTTTTTATAGAATAAAATTTCAGATTTATAAAAATATAATGATATAAAATGTAATATTTCTTATAATGGAAGTCCTTTATACCACATATCAAGGGATTCAGATCAGTGATGCGACATTTCTTTCTATCACTGAAACACACAAGAAAATACTTGATACAGATCCCAAATCTCAAAATAATCATACTAAATCACTATCTAATCAAAATTATATAAAATTTATAAGATTCACTATAATCAAGTCAATGTGTGATAAACTAGAAAATATATATGAAAGTGAAAATAAATTTAATTAGGCCAGAATTCAAGTTTTTAACAATAAGTTCGATGATCTAAAAATGTATTCAGATAAAAATTCATATAGTTTCTTTAATAGAATTAATAAAGTTATTTGATCAATTTGATGACTTGGGGAATAAATTAAGGATATTTAAATTGTGAAGAAAATCCTAAGAATCCTCCCACCAATTTACAATCTACAAGTTTCATTACTCGAAGAAATAGATCTATCTAATATTTCTCTTGGTGATCTAAAAAGAAGCCTTGTGGCGTATGAAATGAGAGTCAAATAAGAAGATACAATAATTCAAGTAAGCAAGGAAATAAAATTCAAATCCATGGAAAATATTGACATTTCCAAAGTTAGTGATAATGGATATGATTTGGATGATAAAATTATCTATCTTTTTGAAAAAACATCAATAGAGGAAAAGGTATATTTGAAGGAAATTTTACTTTGTCTTGTTTTCGGAGTGGTAAATTTGGTCACTTTCCACTCAGTGATCAAGGAGATTTGATGATTCAAAAAGTGTAGCAGAAGTCATGAAGAGGTCTCGAAGAAGTTTCATGCAAAAGGGATATTTCAAATTAGGACATAAATTATAGATAAAGATCTTTGTTTACAGAGAGGAACAATATAATAATGATTTTTTAGATGATGATGAACCAAAGTTTAAATTTTTTATTGAAGAATACCTGATGGATATAGTTGAAAAGGAAAACCCTAATAAATATAAAGATAATAAATTTAATGGTTTTTTTTATCTCAAGGTGGAACTTGAGGATTCTCTTGATGAGTTATACATTCAAAGAAATAAAAACAAAAATATTGTTTCTTTGTTTAAAGAGTCATCTGAGTATGTGGATTATATTGAATCATAGATTGATCGATTTCAAGGAAAGGTAGAATAATATTTGACAACTATTAAAAGCTCAAAAGATATTGTGGAATTCAAACTCGAGATTTAAGTGTAGGAAAAAATCATCAATAACCTTACATTGAGACTGGATAAAAAGGATAAGATAGTTTAGGGCCTCAAAAAATAGGTTATTTATTTATGGAGTAAAGTGGAAAGTGAATCAAAATCAAGGGAATCAAATAAGAAATAAAATTTTGTAATTTTTTCAGATAAAGTGCTTCTAAAAAGTGTAAAACATGGTTTGGAAGGAGTATAGAAAGCCTTGAATGATCAAATATCTATGATTATGGGAAAAATTGGAATTTTTTGGGATAAAAATACAATAAAGCATATAACTAGTATGATCTAATGAAAAGGGAAGTAGAAAGTTAGGCATACCACAAAGGCTCCTAATGTCTGAATAGAAATATCTTAAAACCATACAGAGAATATAAATGAAAATAATCCTCAATAATTCCATGAGGATATTCAGTCAAATACCTATACAAACAAAGAGGATATGTGTAGGAATAGAAGTTGTAATATATTTCCTCTTATGAAATGTAAATTTTTTGGATTTCTAGGCCATACCATGTCTTACTATGAAGAGGTAAGGAGATATATGGTTGGGGAAGCACCTGGAAGTCAACAAAGGAGAATGATACCATATCATTCATTATATAGAAGAAATTATTTCTATGAATATTTTTTCCACTATTATAACATTGGCCATAAATCTATTCATTATAGGCAAAGGAAATGTGGGAACAATAAATATAGAATTTTATGACAATCCAATATCAGTCAACCCAGAATTATCACACTTAAACATAGGTATTCTCCTATAGAAGA
The DNA here is from genome assembly GCA_963277665.1 of Viscum album. Taxonomy (NCBI): domain Eukaryota; kingdom Viridiplantae; phylum Streptophyta; class Magnoliopsida; order Santalales; family Viscaceae; genus Viscum; species Viscum album. The sequence continues at coordinate 1,058,638,589 of OY728163.1, read as the reverse complement.
AGAATATGAGTATTATTCAACCATTCATGTTGAAAATATATTGGAGATTCCATATTTTTCCTCAAATCAATTAGGTATCTCGTGGATGGAAAAAAATAATATCAAGAAATCCAACTTGGTAGAAATTGCTCTCAAAGCTACAAAGAACAGTAGCACATGGATTCTTGATAGTGGATTCTCATCCCACATGATAGGAAATGAAGATATATTTAATAATGTTAGGAAAAGGGTTGATGGAAAAGTGATATTCAGCAACTACAGTGCCATAAATATCAAAGGTAGTGGAAATACAGAATTCTACAATGATGAGATAATGAAAATAGAAGCTCTCTAGATTGATGGTTTGTGTAATAATATCCTACGTGTGAGTCAACTCTGTGACTCAGTACTGGTAGCAAAATTTAATCAAAAGGGGTTTACTATCAGAGGGAAGATAGGTAACTCTCACATGAAATGCTACAAGACATCTGGTAATTTATACTAAGTAGAAAGTAAACAAAACACTTGTTTATTAACAATTAAAGAGGAAAAAAACTTATGTCACTAGAGGTTTGTTCACACTAATCTACATAGAATTTAAAAAAAATACAAGATAAAGGTTTTTTTTTATATTCCTAATCTGAATTGTGATCGAGAAAAGACATAAGATGCTTGTATACAAGGAAAGATGTCCTAAAATTATTATCAACCAAAGAACAAAAGTTCATTGAAATTTTATTGATCTCATCCACATAGATGTGTATGGTGCAATGGATGTGTCCAGCATATAGGGAGAGTGTTAATTAATTATTTTTATTATTTATTATAGTGTAATAGAATGTGTGATGTTTATTCAGTATAAAAAACAAGTTCTTGCCTATATGAAGAAATATCTTTAAATATTTTAGAATGAAACTTGCCTCCCAATAATTATATTATGATCTGATAATGGAACATAATACACATCCATTGAATTTAAAAATTTCCTTGAAAAACATTGGATCAATTATAAGGCTTCTTCAGTGATAAAAACTCAAAAAATGGGTTTGTTGAATACAGAAGTAAATAGGTGAATAATATGTCCTAAACTATACTGATTGAGAGTTTTGTTTCGTGTTATTGTTGGAAAGACGCTGTTTAAGTTGCAGTGTAAACTCAAAATTGAATAGGTCTATTTATAGAAGTGAACATAACCCCATATGAGATATGGAATGGAAATAAACCCTCCCTTTTTTTTGGAAGTAAATATTTCATTCAAAACAAAGATGGGAATCAAGTAAAGTATGTTGATTCTATAGGTGAGGGAATATTACTTGGATATTCAATGAATATAAAATCCTAAAAATGATATAATAATTTTCTAAGAAATATTTTGGAGAGAAATGATGTCAATATCATTGAGGATAAAAACATGAACAACTTGAGGAGATCATATGTTGACATGATTGAAGATAAAGAAGAATATTGAAAAGGGAGAGATTTAAATACTAAAATTATATAAGGATTTCCCAACATTTAGGGATCTAAAAATGATGATGATTTAAAAGTATAATCAGAATAGAAAACCATTGTAGAAGAAAATATACAAGAACCTCATAAGAGAATCATATGATAATAAGTTGATCAATCCGACATCATTGTGGATTGGACCTCCTATAAACATATAAGAAGAATGAGGAATGAAGCACATGTTTACCTCTTATAAATTGTGGAACCAACCTCATTTGAATAAGCAATAAAGAATAAATCATTGGTTAAGGCCATGAATGAATAACTATATCAAATTAACAAAAACCATACATGGGATCTTGTTCATAAACCATAAAATCACAATGTTATCGCAAAAAATTAGATCTTCAAAAAAAAATTTATAATCATGGACATGTGATCAGAAACAAGTCATGCTTTGTGTGTAAAGGATATTCATATATTGAAGTAATTGATGTTGAAGAACTTTTTTCTCTAATATCTTGACTCGAGTTGATTTTGATCTTCATAGCCATGAAAATTAAAATAGGGTACAAATTTTATCATATGGATGTCAAAATGACATTCTTAAAGGGAATTATTGAAGAAGAATTCTACATTGAACAAATAGTGGTATTTTTTTGGAAATGATAAAACAAAGGTCTATAGATTAAAGAAGGCTCTCTATAGTCTAAATTAGGCACCACGAGCCTAGTATTCACACCTATATTCTTATCTGAATAATCTATAATTTAAAATAGGAGGTATTAACCATAATATCTATGTGAAGAATTCATAGGAAGATCAATTTATGGTTCTTGTGTATGTGGATGATATTAAATTTGGTAGAATCAGATAAGGACCAGTGGAAGAATTGCATAATCACATGAAATAAAAATTTGAAATGTCTATGATTTTTAACTCACATACTTGTTGGGGTTGTAGGTAATTAAAAATAATTAATACACCTTCATTTATCAGGAAAATTATGTAAGATATATTCTGATGAAATTCAACATGAATGACTCCAAAACAATGTTAATTGTGATTATGTTTGAAAAAAAACTAGAAATCATGAGGATGTAAAAATTTTGGATCCCACCTTGTATAGGTGGATCATTAGAATCTTATTATATTTTATTAAAACACAGTCGTATATTATTTTTCCAAAAAATTTAATGGCTTGATTTCAAATTAATATGAATGAAGATAATTTTTCACCACTTAAAATAATCATGATGTATATTCAAGGTACTCTCAACTTTGGATTATACCTTACAGTAGGACGAGATAATTAATTATTGGCATTTTATGATTCTAACTAGGCTGGAGATGTAGTGGATCGAAAATCCACAAGTGGTGGTGATTTATTCATTGGAAATAAATTTGTGGGATAGTTGAGAAGAAAACAAGAAATCACTTATCTTGGTATTGTTTAAGAAAAGTATATCTCTATTAAAAAGGTATTCACTCGGCTATTATGGATGAATAAGTAACTTACTGATATTGGTGATGATGTGAAATAGCCAATGGTGATACTCTTTGACAACAATAATCAAATCAATCTTATAATAAATCTAGTTTAACACTCTTGTACCAAACATATTGAGATCAATATCACTTCATAGAGATAAAAGTTGAATAATTTGTGATTAAAATGGATCATGTTGGAACTAATGATCGAGTGGATGACATTATGACTAACCTTTTGGTAGTAAAAATGCTCAAGAAATGTCAGTTGAACCTCTGTGTTTAGCCACCTCTCATTCTATGAGGAGGTTTAGGTTGATCACCTCTCCCCATTTTTGTTAACTATTTTAATCTATTTATGGATGTAATGCATGTCTCTAGGGGATATCTCATACAGGGGAAGTTTTTGTTGAGAATTTAATGTACAAAGGTATTTTCTTTGGGTTTATTTATAAGGGGGATAAGTTAAATTCAATGAATTTTAGGTTTATGGGATTGGTCAGTGGTTTATCAAGGCATGAAATTATCTTTTTCCATTCTTGTTTTCTACACCGGGATCTACTCATATAGACTTGGAGTGATGGGTGGGTTATTTTACATTTATCGGGGTTTTGTTTAAGGTTGGTGGTTTATTGAATTTATCTATAGATTGTTAACAAATCCAAACGGGGGATTGTTGGAACAAAGTTTTTTCACAGTTGGTGAAAAAGTTTATTTTGTGTTTGTTTTCAACCCGCACTGGTTTGATCAAGGAGTTTCCAAGGAAAGTGATCTTATGGGAAAAGAGGCATCAGTGTTGAAGGTGTCTTCATTTCCTAGTGTTTTCCAAATTTTTGGATCTCAAAATCAAAAGGAAGGGGTACGCATCTTGAAATATGGATTTCCAGTACTGACTATTCAAATATATGGTGAAGGCATGGATTTCTCAAATATTGTATCCTTTCAAAGATGTGGAGCTTTGTGGATAAATCTGGCGTCATGGAGTTTTGAAGGTTTGACAAAGAGGATTTTGAAAAAATGGTTGAGTCATAATGGGGAGACAATAATCTATGCAATTATGAGAATATTCACAAACAAAGTAATTTTATTGATTCTTCATGAATAAAAGGAGGTTCAAGAAAATGAATGAAATAGGTTCATGAAAAGGATGTGATGATCTTGAAATCTTCACAAAGATAAATTATCTATAAATAGGTGGCCACACACATCATTTGAAGAATATAGGGAATTTGGAAAAAGGGTGAATTGATCTGATTTCATGAAGGTTAAATTCTTCATAAATCATGAAAGATTAAAAAGATGAACCATCTTTAAAAGTATGGTTAAGAACTAATTAACAATAAGGAATTTCATAAAATGGAGTTTTGTGAAGAATGGGAGCTTCATAAAGGCTGATAAATTTGAAAAATGTAGTGGGTTTGCGATGTATAAATTATCTTTGAAATAAGAAGGGGGTTTAGTGAATGTTATGAGCTTTTTCGATAGTTGTTTTGAACATCTATTTTTAGTAAACAGTGCTTCAAAATTCACCAATTCAAGAATATGGTGCAAGAAAATTCTTGTGCTAATTAGGGTAAAAGACTTAAATGTCTAGTATATTTAAGGAAACTTCAATTAAATAAACTAAGTTATACTTAACCTAATGTAGTGAGAAAGGTGGAGTCGATAAAAGTGATCTAAAGGAGCTAGTGTGATATCCCTAAAATTCTTGTAAAGGCAGTGTGCCTAGCATAGAGTGAACTTATTTGAACAATTGAAATCCACACTATCTAGAGAAGTTTAGTGGATTATTTTATAAACGAGACACTATTGGAATATACTCCTTGGAATATCCCTAAATGGTGAACCAAATAAAAATATTGTGTTGTGTTTCTATTTCTGCATATGGGTGTTTGATAATTGCACAGTTATGTCAAACTTTCTTAACTGGTTCCTACCAATATGAGGATAAGATTCGTCTTATTTAAAGAAAAATTTGACACCCTAATTCTCCCCTCCCCTATATGGATGTCCTAGGGTTCTATAGATTCCTTTAGAACTCACTAATTCTCTATAAATATTTATAGACTTGATAAATAGAGTCTTTAGGGAAAACTAATGAAAATTTTTAGTAGTCTACATCAATTAGATTCTGATATAATCCAAGAGTAAGGAGAACCATGAGGATCATTTTAATACAGTACTAAAGGCATTGAGAAAGGAGAATCTATATGAAAATTACACCAAGTATGAGTTCAGTTGAAGGAAGTATCATTCTTTGGGTATATTATCACCAGCAATGGGATATCTCTAGACCCTTATAAGAAAAAGAAAATAAAGGACTTTCCTAGACCATAATTTTTAATAGATATCCTTAGTTTCCTTGGAATAGTTGGGTATTACTGACGATTTTTGAAAAAAAATCATGATTATCAAACACACTAACCAAGCTAACACAGAAGGGAGTAAATTTTGTCTGAACTAGTGAATGTGAAGAGATATTTATAGATTTATGGAGTTGAAAAAGTGGATTATCACTTCACAAGTACTTATACTACCCTAAATAATGGAACTTTTTTGTATACAATGATTCTTCAAATAAGGGTTTGTGCTATGTACTAATGTAGAATGAAAAAGTGATATCCTACACCTCAAGGCAGTTGAAATTTCATAAGAAAAACTATCTGACACATGATTTTAAGTTATCTGTAGTAATCTTTGTTTAAAATATCTGGAAACATTATCTCTATAGGGAAAAGTTTTAAATATATACGAATCATTATATCCTCTAATATATATTCACATATAATGATATTAACATGTGATAGAGAATATGGTTTGTTCTAATCAAGGACTATGACTACATAATCCATTACCATCCTAGGAAAGTAAACAAAGTGAAAGATGATCTAAGTAGAAAGGATATAATGATGTTATAAATGATGAGAATTGAGAAAGATCCAATATTTTTAGATTTATAAAGGATGGATATAGGAAGAGAAAAAGGATCAAAAGCCTACCTTTCTCAAATAACTACTCAACCATCCATTCTTGAGAGGATCAAGGAGACCCAGAAAGAGGATGAAGTGATAAAAAAAGGTAGTTAATATTCTACAGTTCAACCTTCCTAGATATAGGGTTATAAGTTTTGGAACTTGGATATGGGTTTTATTAAATCAATATCTAAAGAGGGAGATTATGAATGATGATCATACCTATTCCTTCTCTATTAATCTGAGAACCACTAAGATGTATAGATATATAAAACAAAAAAAATGGTGGGATGACCTAAAGTGGGAGATTGTAGAATTTGTATCTTGATGCTTGTTATAACAATAAGTCAAGGATGAATTATGGATGTCTAAGTTTATGATGTAACCATTTCCCATAACAGGATAGAAATGGGAAAACATAACCGTGGATTTCACCATACGACTCCCTAGGACACCTAAATGTAATAATGCTATCTGGGTGGTAGTCAGTCTCCATACAAAGTAAGAACGTTTCATTTTTATCAGGGAATATTTATCTCTTGACCAACTCACTAAGATACAAATAATGGAAGTGGTAAGATTTCATGGCGTGTAACTCTCTCTTATATATGATCAAGGTCTGAGGTTTACCTAAAGGTTCTAGATAATCCTTTAGTAAGCATTGGATACATAACTCAATTTCAGTACTTCTTATCACTATAAAATAGATGTTTAGTCTGAGAGAACCATCCAAACTCTAGAGGATTTGTTTAGTATTTTCGATGTATTTCCCAGGATGTTATGATCAGAACCTTCCACTAGTAGATTTCTCATATAATAATATTTTTCATTATATCATTCAAATGGAACCTGATGAGGCTATTTATGGGAAACTATGTTAGACTCCGATATGATGGGATGAAGTTGGAGTGAGGAAGCTGATGAGACCTAGTCTTATGAAAGATATTACATAGAAGGTCTAAACCATTTGGTTTCATATAAAATCTATAAAAAGTGAACATAAAATCTATGCAGACAACCATCGATGAGACCTAGAGTTTGAGGTTGAAGAAATGGTGTTCCTTTATATTTCATCATACAAGAAAGTCATGATGTTTGGGAAGATTTAAATTCTTATTCCTAGATACATATTCCCCATTGAGATAATTGATTGCATTGAAGTAGTTTCCTACTGAATAGCACTCCCTCTAAACCTATATCAAGTACATGATGTGTTCCATGTTTTCCCCTTAAGGAAGTACATACCAAAAACATCACATGTACTGAATCTAGAGTTGGTAATCTTGGAGAAAGAAATTTTATACTAGGAGAATCCAGTGAATATATTTATTAATAGAAACACATTTCTACAAAACAAGATAGATTTCCATGTTAAATGGTTGTGGTAAAACCACAAGTTTGAGGAAGTAACTTGAGAACCAGAATAGGTGATGAAGCAGAAGTACCCTGACCTATTTTCACCTAAATATGTAATATGAAAATTTGAGGGATAAATTATTTAAGGAGGGAATAATTTAAAACCACAATAATTTAAGAGATATTTATTTTTAAATAAATTCAATATCTTCAATATCTTTCTATGCATGCAAAATCAAGTTTAAATGAAACATTATACTCTATTATTTAAACATGTCCATTATAACCTAGCCATTAAGTTGGAGGGTATAAATAAGACTGAAAAAATTATGAAAGATTATATGGTTTACAAATTTATAAATCAAATTCAATAGTTATCTAATTATTATAAATAAAATAATAACCATTTGAAAAAAAAATCAATAAAACAGTATTTTTCTAAAAGGTGGTTTAGTCGCGCTTTGAACACGTGATTTAAAATTAATTTTTACTTAATTTAATAAAATTATTTTAAAAAATTAAATTTTTTTAATAAATCATAATATAAATATTAAATTATGGATAAATTCTGGGATTTTCTGGAAAATATTACTTTTTTACTGAATAGTGAAAATACCGATTTTCATAAAATTGTCCTTTATTTTTAATAAATTAATTCCCATTATTATTTCAATTTGATTTAAAATTAAAATAAGTATTAATTATTTATATTAAATCTAATTAATTACATTTAAATATTCTTTATACTAAATTTTAGTAAAATTTTATTTTTAGGTATTAAAACACCCTTTTTCGGAAAACTATTTTAAAGTGTATAATGTTTATCCATTTTAAATAATTAAAGTAACCCATAACAAGGAATTATTTCAATTAAATTTATATGATATATATATATATATACTAATTTAATTCATTTAATTATGATTACTTTTCATATAGTTAGTATGAGATCATCTTTTCCTTAAAAATTATTTTCCTGAAAAAAATAGATGTGTTTGTGGGTTTAATATTAAATTAAATTCTTCCACTTCTGTTTGTTTAATTTCATATAATGGATTCCATATTTTTAATAAAAATAATTTATATTTTATAATAATTTAAACTTAATTTTTTACAATAGTTAATAGTGAAAATAGTGTAAATTATTTACTGAGTTTAAAGTGGTGCAAACCAAAACAAGTTTTATGAAGAATGGGTAATGTCCTTAACCAATAGTTTTATTTTATTTCCTCCTGCACCCATTTAAAATATTATTAAAACATGTGGATATAATAATATAAATATGTTCAATATAATTAGATTTTGTTATGCTATGTTCATTACCTAAAACCATCTCCTCCTCCATCAAAAGGGAAATAAAACTGTTGATCATGTGTATGGCGGATTATTGCCTCACGAACCGATGTAATTTATTTTCTATCACTATTTATCACAGATAGATATAATTATGTATATATTTTTTATATATTATATTTATGATATTATTATACTTTTTAATTTATAATATCATATATACCTTCTTAATTTCCATTCTATAGAGAATATGATAACGTTGCTCGTGTGTACGGTGGACTACCGCCTCGCTAAGTGATGTAATTTTTTTTCACATACACTTTTCATGGAAGGTAATAAGGATTAATTTTATATTTATATATGATATTAATGAAATACTAACCATTATTTAGAATATATTTATCATATAATTTCTTAACTTATCATTCATTGAATAAATAATAACATCATTCGTGTGTACGGTGGACTACCACCTCACGAAGCATTATGGTTCATTTTTATTAAAAAATCAGATGAATTGTATGTTTAATGATATTTAAAGAAATAATATAATATTTATTATATAATTATCATACTGAAAAGATAAAATAAAACTTACCTTCTTTCCATCAATATCATCAAAAAATGGAAATGTTACTCATGCATACGTACAACCTACCATCTCCAGGATTGTAACGCAGTTCATTTTTCCTAACCATATTTCATGGATGGTTTAAAAATTATTTTTTGTATAAAAAATATAATTATTTCATGGTTAAAAAAATTTATATGATAAATTAATAATCACGTTGACCTTAGTTAACTCACCAAAGTGATTTTAGATAAATGATTTTTTTATCATTAAAACATTTAATGTCAAATTAATTGGTAAAGAAATTTAATATGGCATGGTAATGAATAAAATAGAAGGAAAATAATCATGAAAATGGTTCTTATGAAATTAAATAATTAATTTTATTTTATTATTCAGGTAGATAAAGAACGCATGTGATGAATCGAGCACAAGGTAAGGGATATTTCTAACCCACCCTTTTCTTTGAGTTACAACCATTTTATCTCTAACTCACTTTATCTCGCTTTAAAGTTACGTAATTATTCTAAATTTTGTATATTTTCTCTCACATGTATACCTATATTATTCTACCTTCATTTGAAGGTGTGATTCACACCTTATGACCATCTATCAAATTCATTTTTTAAGAAATCTATTTTGATTATGTTATGAGACAATATTATGAAACTGATTTCTTTCCATGGGTAATTATTATGTTTATGCCTTATGATTTTTATACTTATATGGAAAAAATATGCATGTACATGAAATTAATTTTATGGGTGGTCCCAAAATTATATATCCTTCCAACGCATTGGGTGATGTTTTAGTCTCATGAGATTTTATATATGGGATTAGGGAGTAAACCTAATCCATTATGGGACTCCTTCCACCATATGATGTTGTATTCATAGTTAGAATTGACTTTTGTTTATGTAATGTTTAATTTAATTGTTTGTTTACCATCTTTCCATGATCTTATGATTCCATACTTTTATATTATACTTCCACTTGATTTCTCATGTACCTTCTCTTTTATGATATCATGTTATACCTTTGAAACACATTTTAGGATACCTTATAATGTTTATTACCTTACTGGTATTTTTATCTCACCCATTTATTTATGTATTAACTAGGTTTTCCCATCTATTTTTAGAGCTCAAATATATTTTAGGATCTCACTGTGAAGAATAAATTAAGGATTCTGTGTTCAAGTTCTATTTGATGTATTCTGATCCTGGTCTTCCAAATACACTAAGCCTCACAATCCATGTGTTGTATTAATGGATATATATCTTTAATAATCATGTAATGATATGTTTAAAATTATTTTTTTCTATATTCTGATTGTTGTATCATATACTTTCTTACTTTATCATTCATTGAGTAAATGAAAACGTTGTTCGTGTGTATGAAGGACTACCACCTCCCAAAGTGATGTGATTTGTTTTTATTTCCACATCACATGAATGGTATATGTAAGGGTATTTCAATAAATGGTATTATATTTATTATATAATGGTCATATTGTAAAGATAAAATAACATTTATCATCTTTCCATCATGATCTTTGAAAAATGGAAACATTACTCATGCTTACGTACGGCCTGTCATCTTCAGGATTGTAATATAGTTCATTTTTCATAACTATATTTCATGTATGGTTTAAAAAGTAAAATTTATGTATAAAAATGATAATTATTTCATGGTTACCATTTTGGATATGATTAACTAATAATATCTTTGACCTTAGTTAACTTACCAAAGTGATTTTGGACATATGATTCATTTGTCGTTAAAACATCCCACATGAAATTAATTGGTTACGTAAGTTAATATTTCATGTTAATGAATAAAATAAAAATAATAATACTCTTGAAGAATTTTATTATTAAATTAAATAATAAATATGTTTTTTCTATTTAGGTATATAAATAATGTGCATGATGAATCGATCTCAATGTAAGGGATCTTTCTAAACCACACTTTTCTTTGGGTTATGACCATTATCTCTCTAACTCAATTTCTATATCTTTAAAGTTATGGGATGATTCTAAATTAGGTATATATATACCTAAAATTTATAATATATTGTTATGCCTTCCATTTATGGGGTTACTCATACCTTATGAGCATCTATCAAATTCCTTCTTTAAAGATTATGTTATGAGACAAGATTTTGAAACCCATTTCTGTATATGGGTAATTCTTATGTCTATGCCTTATAAATAATATCCTTATGTTTCACACGTATGAATGCACATGAAATTAATGTAATGGGTGGGCCCATAATTAAATATCCCTCTAATTCATTAGGTAATATTTTAGTCCCATGAGACATCGTGTATGGGATTATGGAGTGAACCTAATCCATTATGGGACTATGTCCACCATGTGATGTTGTCTTGGAAGTTATTATTAACTAATAATTATTACATGTTTTATGTCATTTCCACTTTCCTATATTTCCATGATCTTATTATATCATGCTATTTATGTTATTCTTCCACTTGATTACTCATGCACCTTCTCTTTTATGATATCATGTTATAACTTTGAATCACATGTAATGCTTCCTTATCTTGTTTATTCCCATAATAGGTTTTCTAGATCACCCCTTTCTTTATGCATTACCCAAGTTATCTCATGCATGTTTAGAAGCTCAATTAGATTTTAGTATCTCGCTATAGAGAATAAATTAAGGATTCCATGTTTTAGTTTCCTTATATGTATTATGAAACTAGTCATCCAAATATACTAGGACTTTAGGATCCTCATGTTGTAATTATTTGTTATCTATGTTTAAGATTCATGTAATAATATGTGTAAAATGATAGGGTGTCTATATTTGGTATCAAAGGAAAGGTTTAGTTAACATTTGGAACTAAAATGAGAAAAAATTAGTGAGAATCATTGGGATAAGTCTATAAATAAGACTAATTATAGAAAAATATCCTAGAATTTTGGTCAAGTATAGAGAAAGTGCTTTACAAGAAATTATATCCCTATCTAGATAGTATAATTTTATGTGGTTCTAGCATAGATATACCTAGGGGTAATAAATATGAAAAAGGTGTGTCGCTCTTCACATAAGCGTTACTTGGTACATGAAAATGGATCTTACTGCACACCTGGTTTGACCCTCCTAGGGGATATTTTTTAAAAATGCACAAACTCTTTACGAACCATTAAAAAGTGGAAAAAATGACCATAAGATGTTATATTAGGAAATAGATAATGGATAACTTAGTTTGAAACCCATAAATTTACAAGTTAAGGAATATAAGTTATTTATGTTATATCCAGTTAATGTGAAAAGTTTACCATGTATGTGATTAGTAGCTTAAAAATACTCATCCCTAATTCTCATTGAATTTTAGTCAAATGGTTGAAAATATGATAATTCAAGTCAAAAACCATTATGAGGGGAAATTTTATGACTGTCCAAATGGGATTCTCAACCTGGAGGAAGTAAGATTCGGGAACTTCATGATAATACATTCTTAGATAACTCAAGTTTTAACAAAAACACGAATCATGAATAATTCTTAAATCCCCCCAAGAAAGTTCAAGTTGTAATTGAAACCTTTATGCAACAAAGGCATCCAAAATTCAGTGGACCTTATGATCCTTTAATTGTGGAACAATGGATCAACTCCATTAAAATGATATTCTCTATCCTTAAATGCTCTAATAAAGATAATTTTTTGTTGGGTTAATATCATATTGAGGTATAATCTGATCAATGGTGGATTTTGATCAAAAATACAAAGCCTATGGATGAAATCAAACTAATAGAGGGGAAGTAATTCCAAAAAATGTGTCTTGGAAAATATTTTCCTCACACTCTCTAAATTAAAATAGATAGGGATATCCTTATCCTCAATTAAAAGGATTATTAATACATTGGGTCATATAAAGTAAACTTAAAAATACTTGAATGATAAACCTTTGACTTTTTCATCTCCCTTGAAAGTAAAGTTTACTACTTCTTTGGTGGGATAAATCCAAGTCTATGAAAATATTTGGAAAACTGGGACTTTGAAACCTACGACAAAATTTTCTGATGTGCCCTAAAGTTTTTGATAAATATCAACAAATATCAAGTCTATATTAGGGATACGAAGAGGAAAATTGAGTTTAAATTTGGTGTTATAATGGAAAACTCTATCGATGTTAAGAAATTAAAACATCCCACTTATCAAAAGTGTGAGAAGAAGTATCCAGGAAATTGTATAAAGGGGACCAAGAAGTGGTTTAGGTGTATGAAGGAAGGGAACCTAGATAGTGATTGATGATGGGAGAAACCCAACAATGTGATGTAAGAAATTAATTCTCAAACTAACCCTTATCTTATTTTCTAGTGTTACAACTACAAGGAACAAGGACACAATGAAAACCAATTCACTAAGACAAGGGTTTTTTATGACAACCAATGAAAATAACCTCCAATATATATATATAAAGTGAAAGATTATTCCATCACAACTATGGAGGTGTATCTTGGCAATTAATTGGTGACTAGTATTCTAGTTATTCATTCAATAATAGAAAATGTAATTTTTTATTCTGGTTTCTAATAAATCATTCATATCACATAAGTTAAGTAGAACTATTCAAGAACTACCTCAAAACATGGAGGTTTAATTATAAGTGATGAATTTTAATGGGTCAATTATTTCATCCTAAGTATATAACTCATCCCATTTCCATATTTGTAGGATAAGCTTCCCAAAAAAATCTTCTGATACTTCCTTTAGTGTAATTTGATGCAATTATGAGCATGTATTAGATTTCCTTATATAGAGCCAACATAAAATGCCAAGAGAATGAAACCGTCCTCTGAATTGTGAATCTACCACTTATTGTATAAAAGTGTAATGAGAAGGATAAATCTTCTTTGGTATCATCATCTAAATCGTGGATATTTTTTCTATCTGAGCAAGTGTATCTTGCTCAAAATATTGAGTCTATGAAAATTATCAATCTTAAAGACATTCCCATTGTGAGGGGTTATAATGATGTATTTCTAGAAGAGTTTCTCAGTCTTCTTCATAGCCGAGAGGTATATTTTTCAATAAAAATTATACCTGGATCTTTTCTAATATATATTAATCTTTATAGAATGTAAATTTTTGAACTTGAGTAACTAAAGAAGAAACTATAAGATAATCTAGATAAATGGTCTACATGCCCAAGTGCTTCATCATGGGGTGCACCATTCCTCTTTATCCTAAAGAAGGATGGGTCAATGTACCTCATCATTGACTATAGTGAGCTCAAAAAAATCATGATAAAGAATACGTTTCCCCTTCCATAGATATATGACTTATTATATCAACTATGTGGGGATCATTATTTCTCTAAGGTAGAAATTCGGCCAGATATCACCAATTAAGGGTGAATAAGGAAGATATTCCAAAAACTGTCTTTTGAATAAGGTGTGGACACTATGATTTCATAGTGATTCTATTAGAACCAAGGTTTTTTATATGCTGAAATGGAGTGTATTTTTTGTTTGTTTTGATCTAAACTAGGTTTATCACAGAGTTTTCAAACAAAGCGAACTTACGAGGAAGTATGTTATAGTGTTGAAGCTGGCATCATTTCCTAGTGTTTACCAAATTTTTAGAGCTCAAAATTTGAAGGAAGTCGTAAGCATCACAAAATATGGATTTTCAAGACTAACTCTTAAAGTATATAGTGAAGGAATTTATTTCATAAATATTGGAGTTTCATGAATATTTGGAGCTTCACAAAGGAATCAGGTATCATGAAGGTATGAATGTTCATAAAAGAGGCTTCTTGAAAATGGATGAGTCGTGATGGGAAGACCGTAATCTACATGCCTATGAGAAGCTTTGAGAATGGAATAATTTCACCAACACTTCATGAAGATAAGGATCTTCACAAACATGAATGAAAGTGGTTCTTGAAAAGGACGTGGTGATCTTGAAAGCTGCATAAAGAGATGTTGTCTATAAATAGGTGGCCACACACATCATTTAAAGCATGGAGAGAATTTCAAAAAGGATGAATCACTCTAATTTCATGAAGGTAAAATTCATCACCAATCAAGAAATAGTCATGAGTCAAATCATCACAAAAAGTATATCTAAGAACTAATTAACACTAATGAATTTTATAAAAGGGAGTTTCATGAATAATAGGAGCTTCACAATAGTTTGGGGTTATTAAATGGTTGGGAGCTTCATGAAGGATGGGATCTTTTAGAAATGTAGTGGGTTTATAAAGTCTAAAGTATAATTTAAATAAAAATGGGGTTTCTCAAAGGCTAAGATCTTCACAAATAGTGGTGTTCAACATATAGTTTTAGTGAACAGTTTTTCTAAGTGCATTAATTCTGGACTATGGAGCTAGAAGAGACTCATTCAAATCAATTAAAAAGACATAAATTCTCAATATATTAAAGAAAACTTCAATTCAATAAACTATGTAATACTTCACCCAATATAATGAGTAAGGTGGGTTTGATGGAAGTGATCCTAGGGAGCCAGGGTGTTATCCCTAAAATTCTTGTAAAGGTAGTGGGACTAACACAGAGTGATTATATTTGAACAATTATAATCCACACTATCTAGTGAATCTTAGTAGATTATAGTGTGACTGACACACTGTCATCATATACTCCTTATATTATCCCTTAGTGGTGATCTAAGTAAAATTGTTGTGTTGTGTTTCTATTTCTGAAACTGGGTGGTTGATAATTGCACAATTCATTCAGATATGTTTAAATGGTTCCTACCAACATGGGGACAAGATTCGTCTAATTTGAAGAAAATTTTGACACCTTGATTCAACCCTCCCCTCTCTGGGTTTCCTAGGGTTCTAAAAGTTTTATCATAGTTTATAGGTTATTGGTGTTAAATTTTTCCTCTTTTGTAATGGAAATTTTAGTGTATGTTAGAGGAGTTCCCCTTTTTTATGGAAGAAACTTTCAGATTTAGAATAATAGAATGAAATCTCATATATGATCTCCTGGAATGGAATTTCTTTATTCCACATCTAAATGGATTATAATTAGTTATGTGATAGTTTTTTTATCACTGAAATAGATAGAAATTTTTTTAATATAGATTCCAAAGCTCAAAATGATCTTAATGAAACACTATATAATCAAATTTATTTATAGTTGATGAGTTAAATTATATCCAAGTCCATTTGGGAGAAACTGGAAAAAATATATGAAGGCTATAATAAAGTTAATAAGTCCAAACTTCAATTTTTTCATAATCAATTAGATGATCTGAAAATGAAATCATATGAAAATGCATATAGTTTCTTTAATCACATTAATGAAGTTTTTGGAGCTATTTGTGGACTTGGGGAATAAATTAAGGATATTGGAATTGTGAATAAAATCTTGAGAAGGCTACCACCTCAATACGATCCAAAAGTGTTATCCCTTGAGTAAAGAGATCTAGTTAATCTTTCTCTTGATGATCTGATAAGAATTCAGGTGGACTGTGAAATGAGAATCAAACTAGAAGATACAAAAATTCAAGTAAGCAAGGAAATGGAGTTCAAATCCATAAAAATTCTTGACATTTACAAATTTTTTGATGATGGATATGATGTGAATGATGAAATTGTCTCTATTTTTTTAAAAATAAACAAGATAATAAAAGAGATATTTGAAGGAAAGATTCCTTTGTCTTGTTTTAGCTGTGGTAAAGTAGGTCACATTGTCATTCTGTGTTGAAAAATATTTGATCATGCAGAAAGTGAAGCAGAATTAATGAAGAGGACTTATAGGAGGTTCCCAAAAAAGTTAGACTTCAAATCAAGAAATAAATTACATAGAAAGTGATTTTTTTACAAATAGGAACAAGATAATAATTATTTTTTGGAGGAGGATGAGGTAGATTTTAACTTTGATGTTGAAGAATCCATGATGGCAATAGTTGAAAAGGTAGAACCTATGAAGGGTAGAGATAATCAGTTGAATGGTGTTTTAGATCTCAAGGTGGAACTTGAGGGAACTCTTGATGAAATTTACATTCAAAAAAATAAAAATAAAAAAATTTATATTTGTTTAAGGATTCATCAGAGTATGTAGATCAACTTGAAGTAGAGATTGATAAATTGTAAGGAAAGGCAGAATAAAATTTAACAACTCTTAAAATATTAAAATATTTTGTATATTTTAAACTCATGATTGAATCAGTGACCATAGATAGAGACTGGAGAAAAAGGATAAGATAGTTTATGGCCTCAAATAAAGAGGTTGTTTCTTTAAGGAGTTAACTAGAAACTGATTCAAAATAAAAGGAATCGAATAGGAAATTATAGTTTGAAATGTCTTCAGATGAAAAGATTCTATAAAGAGTAAAATGTGGTTTTGAAGGATTACATAAATCCTTAAAAGATCAAAAATCTGTGTTTATAGTAAATGGTGGAATTACATGTGATACAGAAACATCAGATGAATGGACCGAGATGATCCGAATCAAAGGGAATTATAAAGATAGACATACCACAAAGTTTCCTAATGTCCAAATAGAAAAAACTTTGAACCAAGTAGATAAGAGAGCTAAAATTGATCCTCAATTATTTATAGAGGGTCTTATATCAAATACCTATAAAAATAAGGGGATATGTAGATGAATGTAAGTGAGAATCTATCTCCTCTTATAAAATGTCAACTTCATGGCTTTCTGGGCCATACCATGTCTTACTATAATGAGGTAAGGTTCTATCTGGATGGGGAAGCACCTAAAAGTAAATAAAGTGGAGTATTAACATATCCTTAATTATATATAAGAAATTATTTCTATGGATATTTATTTAACTATTATAACTTTATTCAAAAATATATTCATTTTAGGCAAAGGAAAAGTGGGGAAAATAACTACATAACTTTAAGAAAAGTCAATATCCTTCAAACAAGCAGTATCACCCTTAAAAAATTGTATTCTCCTATATAATAATAATAAGAGTATGATTCAACCATTAATGTTGAAAATAAACTGGAGAAGTTATATTTTTCCTCCAATCAATTAGGTATCCCATGGATAAAAAAGATGAATATCAAGAAATCCAACCTAGAATAAATAACTCTCAAAGCTATAAATAATAGTAGTAATAGGATTCTTGATAGCAGATTCTCATCCCACATGATAGGAAATAAATATCTCTTAAATAATGTTTAGAAAATGGTTAATTGAATAGTGAGATTTGGAATATATGGTTCTTTAAGGATCAAAGTTATTGTAATTACAAAATTAGAAAATGATGAGCTATTGAAAATAGAAGTTCTCTATATGGATGGTTTGTATCAAAATCTCCTGAGTGTGAGTCAAATCTATGACTCAAGACTGGTAGTGAAATTTAGTCATAAGGGGTTCACTATCAAAGGGAAGACAAGTAATTCTCTCATCAAAGTCTACATGAAAAATGGTAATTCATACTAGGTAGATAGTAAATAAAATACTTGTTTCTTAATAATTAAAGAGGAAAAAACTTGTGGCACTGGAGGTTGGGTTGAATTAATCAACATAGAATTGAAAAAATATCAAATATTAATTCTTTTCTCAACATTACCAATCTAAATCACAATCAAGAAAAGAAATATTATTCTTTCATGTAAGTAAATATGTCCCATGATTCCTATCATATGAAGAATAAAAGGGAATCAAATCTACTTGATCTCATCCACAAAAATATGTGTGGTCTAATGAATTTGTTCAGAACATATGGAGATAGGTAATTAATTATTTTTATTTTAGATTATATTATAATGGAATGTGTGATGTTTATGAAACATAAATTAAAAGTTATTTACTTCCTGAAGAAATATCATTGAAGAGTTAAGAATGAAACTAGTTGCACAATCAAGATATTATGATCTGAAGATTGAATAGAATACACATCCATTGATTTTTAAAATTAACTTGAAAAAAATGGGATCAAAAATAAGGTGTCTTTATTGAGAACACCTCAAAAAATGGGTTCATTTAATTCATAAATTGATAGGTTAATAATATGGGAAAAATTATGCTAATTGAGATTTTTTTCTCTTTCTATTACTAGAAAGATATTGTTTAAGTTGTGGTGTACACTCAAAATCAAATAGGGATATTTATAGAAGAGTAAAGAACATCATATGATATATGGAATGGAAGGAAAACGTTACTGAAGTTTTTTGGGTTTTTAGAAGTAAATATCTCATCTGAATCAAAGAAGGAAATCAAGGTGAGTATAATGATGCTACAGGTGATGTAATGTTACTTGGATATTCAAGGAAGAGTAAAGCCTACAAATTCTATAATAATCACCTAAGAAATATTTTTTAGAGAAATAATGTCAATATCATTGAGAATAAAACAATGGGAAACTTGAGGAGAACATATGTTGATATGATTTAAGATGAAGAAGAAAGTGGAAAAGGGGGAGATTTAAATACTGAGATTGTGGAAAGCTTACCCAATATTCAGGGCTCTAAAAATGATGATGATTCATAAGTATAATCATAAGAGGAAACCATTTCTAAAAAAACTATACCAAAACCTCATAGGATAAATAAAAGGAAATAAGTTGATCAATCCAACATCATTGGGGATTAGATTTTACCTAACCATACAAGGAAAATGAGTAATGAAGCACATTCTTCCCTTCTATCAATTTTGGAACTAACCTATTTGAAGAATCCAAAAAGGATGAATCATGGTTTAAGGCCATGAATAAATAACTAGATCATATTAATATAGACAAAACTTTGTATCTTGTTAAGAGACTATAAAATCACAATGTGATCATAACAAAGTAGATCTTCAAAAAAAATTGATGAGTAGAGACATGTGATCAGAAATAAGGAATGATTGGTGTATAAAGGCTATTCATAGATTTAAGGAATTTATTTTGAATAATTTTTTACTCCAATAGATAAACTAGAGTATATTAGGATCTTCTTATCCATGGAAATTTAAATAGGGTGAAAACTTTATCATATGGATGTCAAAATGGAATTCTTAAATGGTGTTCATGAAGAAGAAGAAGTCTGCATTGAACAAACAATGGTATTTATAATTAGAAATTATAAAATAGAGGTATATAGATTAAATAAGGCTCTTTATGGTCTGAATTAGGCACCATGAGAATTTTATTATCGTCTGGATTCTTATCTGAATAAGATATAGTTTAAAATATGAGGTTTCGACCATAATCTCTATGTAAAGAATTCACATGAAGATCAATTTTTTGTTTTTATGTATGTGGATGATATAATATTTTATATAATAATGAAGGTATCACCAGAATAGCTTTCTATTCAAATGAAATTGTAATTTAAAATGTCTATTTTTGGTGAAATCACATACATTTTAAGGATATCGGTAATTCGAAATAAGGAATACACCTTCATTTATCAGGCAATGTATGTAAGAGAGCTTCTAAAGAAATTCAGCATGCATGACTCCAAACCAATGTCAATTGCGATTTCGATTGGAAAAAAACTTGGAAATCGTGAGGATGGAAAATCTATGGATCCCACCTTCTATAGTAGGTTCATTGGAATATTATTTTATTTGACTGCAACATAGACATATATCATATTTTCAACATATTTAGAAGCTCTATTTCAAAGTAATATAAAGTTATATCATTTTACATCAGTTAAAATAATCATCAGTAATATTCAAGGTACTATCAACTTTGGAACATACTTTATGGTAGGAAGATATAATGAGTTATAGGCATTTTTAGATGCTAACTATATTGGAGATAAGGTGAATTTAAATTCCACAAGTGGTGGTTCTTTCTTCATTGAAAATAGATGTGAGGGATGGTTTAGAAAGAAACAAGAAACCACATATCTTTGTATTAATGGAGTAGAATATATCTCTTTGATAAATTCATGCACTCATATATTGTAGATGAAGTAGCAACTTAATGATATTGGTGATGATTTGAAACACTCTATGGTGATACACTGTGAAAACAAGAGCATGATAAATATTATGAGAAATCCAATTCAACACTCCCGTACAAAAAAATATTGAGATCATATATCACTTCATAAAGTGAAAAGATAAACAAGGTGTGATTAAAATGAAGCATGTTATAACTAATGATCAAGTTGTTGATATTCTGACTAAGTTATTGGAAGCACAAATGTTCAAGAAACATCATTTAAACATCACTGTTCATCCACCTCCCATTACATGAGGAGGTTCAGGTTGATCCCCTATCCCCATTTCTATTAACTATTTTAATATTTTTATGGATGTGATGTAGGTCTCTAGGGGAGATTTAATCCAAGAGGGGTTTCTTTTGAGAATTTAAAGAACAAATATAGTTTCATTGGGTTTATTTCCAAAGGAAAAGATAAGTGAAATTCAATGAATTGTAGGTTTTTAGGATAGTTTTATGGTCTATTGAGGCATGAAATTATATTTTACCACTCTTGTTTTCTACACTAAGCTCTAATTATGTAGACTTAGAGTGATGGATAATTTATTTAACACTTATTAGGTTTGTGGTTGAGGTCGGTGGTCTATTGAATTTATCTACATATTTCCAACAAACCCAAAGGGGGAGATTATTTGAACAATGGTTTTTCATAGAATAAAATAGAGTTTATTTTGTGTTTATATTAAATTCACAATGGTTTGATCAGGGAGTTTGAAAGGAAAGTCGTCTTATGGGGTAGGAGGATTCATTGTTGAAGGTTTCATCATTTCCCAGTGTTTACTAAATTTTTGGAGCTCAGAATCTAGAGGAAGGGTTAAGCATCGTGAAATATAGATTTTTAGGAATGACTATTAAAATATATGGTGAATTCATGGATTTCTCAAATATTGGAGTCTCACAAATATTTTAAGCTTCATTAAGTAATCTAGTGTTGTAAAGGTTTGATGGTTTGTGAAATAAGTTTTTGTGAAAATGGATGAGTCCTAATGGGAAGATGGTAATCTATGAAATTATTAGAAGTTTCACAAATAGAATAATTTTATTGATGCTTCTCATTAAAAATGAGAATCAAGATCATGAATGTGATAGGTTCAAGAAAATTTTGTGATGAGATTAAAATATTTATAAAGATAAGTTGTCTATGAATAAGTGGTCACACACATCATTTGAATCATAGAGAGAATTTGGAAAAGGGTTAATCACTCTGATTTTGTAAAGGTTAAATTATTTGTGAATCATGAAATATTAATGAGTTGAATCATCATGAAAATTATGGTGAAGAAAAAATTGACACTAATTCATTTCAGATAATGGATTTTCATGAAGGCTGTTAGCTTCTTGATATTTTGGGGTTCTGCAAAGGCTGGTAGATTTTTGAAGGTTAGGAAATTTGCAAAAGGTAGTGGGTTTGTGAAGTCTAAATTATATTTGAAATAAAAATGGGGTTTCTTGAAGGTTATGATATTCATGAATAGTTTTTTTAAACATGTGGTTTTAGTGAATAGTGATTCCAAGTGCATCAATTCAGGATTATAGTGTAAGAAGAGTCTCATGTTAATCAGTGAAAAAAACTTAAATGCCTAATCTATTGAAATAACCATCAAGTTGATAAACTATGTAAGAATTCATCCAATGTGGTGAGATAGGGGGAGTCTATGAAAGTGATCTGAGGGAGCTGGTGTGTTATCCTTAAAATTCTTGTAAAGGGAGTGTTCCTAGAATAGAGTGACCATGTTTGAACAATTGTAATCTACACTATCTATTTAAGCTTTGTGGATTCTAGTATAACCTAAAAACTATCATTCTATGCTCCTTGGACTAGCCTTTAGTGGTTAACAAAGTAAAACTGTTATCTTGTGTTTCCATTTTTATATATAGGTGTTTGATAATTGCACAATTTCATCATACATGTTTAACTGGTTCCTACCAATGTGGGTATAAGATCCATCTCATTTGAAGAAAATTTGATACCCTAATTCACTCCTCCCATCTTAGGGTATCTTAGGGTCCTAAATATTCCTTTCAAACTCACTAATTCTCTAGAAATATTTATGTACTTAATAAATATATTCTTTTAGGGATTACCTCAGAAAATTTTTGGTAGTATTTTTAGATTAGATTCTAATATAATCCAAGAGTAAGGAGGATCATTAGGAACATTTGAATACATTTATAAGGAATTGATAAAGGATAATCTATATGAAAATTATAGTGAATGTTAATTCATTATGAAGTATCACTCTTGGGGAATATTATCACCGGTAAATGGATATCTATGGACCCTTATAAGAAAAATGAGATCAAGGACTGGCCTATACTAGAATTTTTAATGGATATCCTTGGCTTCCTTGGACTAGCTAGGTATTACCAACATTTTTTTTTAAATCATGATTATGAAACATACTAGCCAAGCTAAAATGTAAGGTATTGAAGTTTTTTTGGATAATTTACTGTGAAGAGAGTTTTAAGGGGTCAAAAAATAGGTTTATCACTGCACCAGTACTTCTTCTACCCTCAATTGAGGATCTTTTTTGGTATATAGGGATTATTAGAAGAAGGTTTTAGGATGTGTATTAATATATAATGATAAATTGATATAATTCACCTCAATCCATTTGAAATTTCATGAGTAGAACTATGGGACATGTGATCTAGAGTTGGTTGTAGTGATATTTGTGTTAAATTTCTGGATAAATTATCTATCTAGGGAAAAGTTTGAAATATATATGGATCATAAGAGCCTAAAATATATATTCCCATGTAATGAGATTAACATGTTCTAGATAATATGGTTATATCTAATCAAGTAATATGATTTTATAATCCCATTACCATCCTGGGAAAGAAAAACAAGTGTCAGATGCTCGAAGTAGAAATGATCTAGCGATAATATTAATGATGATAATTGAGAAGGATACAATCTTATAAGATTTATAAAGTATGGATATGGGAATATAAAAGGATATTCATCCTAACTTTCTTAAATAACTATTCAACCATTCAATCTTAAGAGGATCATGGAAGTCCAAAAAGAGGATGAAGTGCTAAAACAATAGGTAGTAAATATTCCAGAGTTCAACCTTGCTAAAGATAAGGTTTATAAGTTTTGGGACCTGAATATGGTTCCCATAAAAGCTAGATATGAAGAGGGAGATTATAAATTATGTGCATACCTATTCCTTATTTGTTCATCTAAGAATTACTAAGATGTTTATAAATCTAAAGAAAAACCTTTGGTGGGATAACATGAAGAGGGATATTGTAGTATTTGTATCTCGATGCTTGGTATGCAAAAACATCAAGGTTTAATGATGGAAGTCTAAGGGTATGATGCAACCATTTCCCATTCCAGTATGAAAATTGGAAAACATAACCATGTATTTCATAATACAACTCCCTAGGATACCTAAAGACAATAACTCCATCTAGGTGGTAGTCTATCACCATTAAAATTCAGCACATTTCATTGTTATCAAGGAAGATTTATCTCTTGACCAACTAACTAAGATACACATAATGTAAGTGGTGGTGTTTCATGGAGTTACTCTCTCTATTTTATTTGATCGATATATTAGGTTTACCTTAAGGTTCTGGAGAAGCATTCTGTAAGTGTTAGATACAAAAATCAATTTCAGTACTTCTTATCACCATCAAAAGGATGGTCTATGAGAGAGAACCAGCCAAACTCTAGAGGATATTTTGAGGTATTTTCAATTTATTTCCAAGTATTTTGGGATAATCACTTTTCCCTAGTATATTTCTCATATAATAATAGTTTGATTTTATCATTCAAATGGAACCTTATGAGGCTTTGTATGGGAAGCAATGTCGGAATCTAAAATGCTGGTATGAAGTTAGAGAGAAGAAGATTATGGGGACCTAATATTACACAAGACATGATAGATAAGGTCTAAACCATTCAGTGTCACATGAAATATTCACAAAGGTTACTAAAAATCTATACAGACAACCATTTACAAGACCTAGAGTTTGAGGTTAAAGATAAGGTGTTCCTCCATATTTCATCATATAAAAATTCATGAGGTTTGGGGTGAAAGGAAATATTAGTCCTGGATACATCATACCCTTTTAGATCCTTTATTTCATCAAAGTGATTTCCTACCGACTAGAACTCCCACCAAACCTATCACAAGTACATTAAGTGTTCCATGTATCCCCCTTGAAGAAGTACATACAAAAAACCTCACATGTACTAAATTAAGAGGTGTTACCCTTGGAGATAGACCTATCATACAAAGATAATCCAATGATGATATTTTATCATAGATATAAATTTATACAAAACAAAACAACTTAACTGGTCAAAGTGTTGTGGAAAAACCACAAGTTTGAGGAAGTAACTTGAGAAGCAGAATATATGATGAAGTAGAAGTACCCTCACCTATTTTTACCTTAATATGTAATATGAAATTTTAAGGGATAAATTATTTAAGGGAGGAATAATGTAAAACTACAATACTTTAAGAGATATTTATTTTTAAATAAATTCAATCTCTTCAATATTTTTCGATGCATGTAGCACCAGGTTTAAATGAAACACGATACTCTATTATTTAAACATGGCCATTATAACCTAGTCATTAAGTTGGTGGGTATTAATATGACTGAATATATTATAAAAAATTATATGTTTTACACATTTATAAAATAAATCAAATTTTTATCTACTAATTATAAATAAAATATGCACCATTTGAAAAAAAAGAAATGTTTTTTGAAAAACTGTATTTTTATAAAAGATGGTTTAGTCGCACTTTGAACACATAATTTAAAATTAATTTTTAATAAATTTATAAAATTTATTTTAAAAAATTAAATTAATTTATGAAATCATAATATAAATATTAAATTATGGTTAAATTTTGTTATTTTTCATAAAATATTACATTTTTAGTGAATAGTGAAAATACAGATTTTTATAAAATTATCATTTCTTTTTAATAAATTAAGACCCATTATTATTTTAATTTGATTTAAAATTAACATAATTATTGTTAATTTATATTAAATAATATTAATTAAATTTAAATCATCTTTATATGATATTTTACTATAAGTTAATTTTTAGGCTTTAAAACACCCTTTTTTTTTAAACAGTTTTAAAGTATATAATGTTTATCTATTTTAAATAATTAAAATAACCCCTAAAAAGGAATGATTTAAATTAAATTTATATTATATTATATATATATATATTAATATTTATTTAATTTATTTAGTTATGAATACTTTTCATATAGTTTGTATGATATCATATTTCCCTTAAAAAATGCATTTCTTGAAAAACTGTTTTTTAAACGCTTCTTTGGGTTTAATATTAAATTAAATTCTGATAATTCTGTGATTTGAATTTTGTAAAATGGATTCTATATTTTGAATCAAAATAATTTATATTATCTAATAAGACCAACTTAATTTTTTACAATAATGAATAGTGAAAATAGTAAAAATTATTTACCGCGGTTAGGGTAAAAATGGGTTTATTAAAAGGTTAAATTAAAAATATAAGGAAAAAATGATCAAAAACTTGTATAATTAAAATTTTAATGTCATATTTTGACCTTATATATTATAATGTTCATAACTTGTCCATTTTTATCATTTTTTATAGTAAAAATATAGGTGGAATTATTTATTTTTAAAAACTCTGAGTGTGTCCTCTCCCCCACTTATAGAAGGCCACCCCCTCTCCTCTCCATTCCACACTTCCAAAACCCATTTTTTATACCAATAACTAACCAAATAACTTCCCTAATTCTGTCACATAATCATAAAATACTTTTTTTTTCATAAATCCAACCTAGGATGGCTTTTGGTGCAAATCAAAAGAATGTTTTTGAAGAAGCGGTAGCGTCCTTAACGGAGCATTTTATTTTATTTATTACTCCACATCCTTAAAATATTATTAAAACATGTTGATATAATAACTTTAAAATATTCCATATACTAAGATGTTTTTATGTTAATTTCAAGAACTAAAACCATATCCTCCTCCCTCAAATGGGAAATAAAATTATTGATCATGTGTACGGTAGACTACCGCCTCACGAATCGACATAATTCATTTTCTATCACTACTTCACACGTCTAGATATAATGATGTATTTAATGTTTATATAATATATTTATGATATAATTATAAATTTTTAATTATAATATCATATGTACCTTCTTAATTTTCACTCCATAGATAATACGATAACGTCGCCCGTGTGTACGGTGGACTACTACCTTGCGAAGCAATGTGATTTGTTTTTCACTTACTCTTTACATGGAAGGTAATAAGGCTAAATTTTAACTTTATATATTATATAAATTAAATATTAACCATTATTTATAATAAAATTATCATATACTTTCTATCTTATCATGCATTGAATAAATGATAACCTCGTTCGTGCGTACGGCGGACTACCGCCTCACAAAGTGATGTGATTCATTTTTATTATAGAATAAAATGAATGGTATTTTTAAGGGTATTTAAATAAATTATATTATATTTATTTTATAATAATCATACCATAAATATAAAATAACACTTACCTTATTTCAATCATAATCTTTGAAAAATGGAAATGTTACTCATGTATACGTACGAACTACCTTCTATAAGAATGTAACATAGTTCATTTTTCATAACCATATTTCATATTTGGTTTACAAAAGTATAATTTATATATATAAATGATAATTATGTCATGTTTAACATTTTTTATATGATTAATTATTAATCACTTTGACCTTAATCAACTTAAAAAAGTGATTTTGTACATATGATTCATTTATCATTAAAACATCTGACATGAAATTAATTGGTTAATTAATTTAATATGACTTGGTAATGAATAAAATAAACAGAATAATAATATTTAAAATGGTTCTTAATAAAATAATTTATATATTTTATTTTATTATCTATGGATATAAATAATACACATGATGAATCGGGCTCAAGGTAAGGGATCTTTCTAACCCACCCTTTTATTCGGGTTATGACCATTCTCTCTCTAACTCAATTCCTCTCTCTTTAAAGTTATGTAATAATTATAAATTACATATATATTTCTCTCACATTTATACCTATATTATTCTAACTTCATTTTATGGTGTAATTCATGCCTTATGACCATCTCTCAAATGAGTTCTGTAAGGAATCTATTTTGATTATGTTATGAGAAAAGAGTATGCAACCCATTTTTTTCCATGGTTAATTATTACATTAATGCCTTATGATTGATATAATTATGTGGAAAACATATTAATGTACATGGAATTAATGTTACTGGTGGTCCCAAAATTATATATCCTTCCAATGCATTGGTTGATGTTTTAGTCTCATGAGATGTCAGGTATGGGATTAGGGAGTGAACCAAATCCATTATGGGACTCTATCTACCATGTGATGTTGTCTTGGTAGTTATCCTTGACTTATGTTTATGTCATTTTTCATGTAATTTCTACTTTACCATGTTTCCATGATCTTATGATACCATTCTTTTTATATTATACTTCCACTTGATTACTCATGTACCTTTTCTTTTATGATATCATGTTATACCTTTGAATCGCATTTTTTGCTACCTTATCAATTTTATTCACTTAATGGGATTTTTAGCTCACCCATTTATTTATGAATTCCCTGGGTTATCCCATGTAGTTTTATAATATCAAATATATTTTAGGAGATTTCTATTAATAATAAATTAAGGATTCCATGTTTATGTTTTTTTTATGTATTATGATCCTAGTCTTCCAAATATACTAAGCCTCACAATCCTTGTGTTGTATTAATTGATATTTATGTTTAAGAATATTGTAATAATACATGTAAAATTATTGGTTTGGTATAGTCTTAATTATCTACCATGATTCTAGGTAGTGTTTCTACTGGTCAAGTGATCTGCCCGGTCACCTGTTGCAACATTGTCTTCTTCGAGTATCCTGGAAACAAATAGCGTAGACATCTAGAAAACCTGATTTGACCTAAAGATGCCCAATCAGCATTATATTTTCACTTTAACTACAAATATCTATATATATAGATACCATATTTTAAGAGATGAATTTATATCAGTCAATCATTGGAAAATCATATCTAGATATGTGCACAAAGAGGACCATCAGATGTAGAATGATATGTGGATAGATAAAATTTTAGCAAGATCAAATATAAGATAGTCATACAATGATTGTGACCACTCTAACACTAATTATAGTATTTTAGAATATTTTAAGTGCATTTTTGGGCTTCCAAATTTAAATTTTTTATAGATATAATATGAAACTATCATATCTCTATGATTTTATCCAAAATCCTAGAAAAATAATAGTGTATCATTTTGTAATTAATTATTGTTAAGAAAAACAATTACCTCAGTTTGATCTGTTACCTCTATTTTTTGTTATTTTTAATTTCTATAATATCGAATATTGAACATGTGATTCCATAAATCTTAGGATATTGGTCTTATGTGTTGGGTGATAGCATAAGGAATCTTGATCTTTCCAATGTCCCTGTGTCAATCACAAACACCATATGTGTGTGATTTTCTCTCATATATTGATAGAATTAGAAGAATTATATTTATTGTATATAACCCTATCTTGTTGGTTTATTAGATTTCTCTAGATATCTTACTCTAACCCAGGGATTAACTATGGTTTATATATGAAATTTAAGATATAGAAACTGTAAAAAAATTCTTCCCTTTTTCCCATTATTAAAATAAATAAATGATCATCTTGGATTATTTTATCATTTAATATATTAATTATTAAATAAATAAGTTGTTTATTTAAGTAATATATTAAATAAATTCACATATGATTAAATAATTTCATAGAATTTGATTATTTTCTCAAGTCTATTTCTCCCATAAATAAATATTCTCTTATTCATTAACCCAAATAACTGGTGAATATTTAATAAATATAATTCAACTCTTGTTTTCTAATCAAGAAATACTTGGGATAGAATTATGTCTAACACAAATTGAATGGATATTAATCCAAAAACTTTGATCAATTACATTCTAATGATTGGATTCATCTGGATCTAAGGAGATTCTGGATCCATTAGTTTGTGGCCCTCTAATCCCCTTCATCGATGGAAGTATTTCCAATATACATACCAAGAGTGGTATCTAGAAACACATTTTGGCCCCCAAATAGAAAGAGATATGTTTTAGTAATAAAACCTCTTATGAATTCAATTGTGTAATATAATCCCTTTATCAACTGATATCTAATCAAGAGGGATGTACCACCTGTAGCTAGAGTTGAAAAGACATAGATCTTACCTCATATCATCCCTAGAGAATCCAGGTCATAGGCCTCCATAGCTTTCAACTAACCTCATCCCTACCCACCAACTCCCTGAGCTTGGCATGGAACACCTGGGGGTGGGGGTGGTAATAGGTCAAACCTCCGACCACCTCATGTTTCTCTGTCATCTCCTCTTCTACATCCTCCTCCCTGTAACCACCATGATCTTTCCTTTGACTCTACCTTTGATGTCCCTCAACCATATCATGATCAGTTGTAAAATGGGTTAGATAATCTCGAGCTATATGTCCCCAACTGTCACAGGAGAAACACTACCTATCACTCAGCTGATTCGAGCCACCCTGAGAGCACCACATTGTGGTCCTCAACTCTTGAGATCACCTCCTAAAGAGTTTAATGCACTTGGATCCCTATGAATTTTTTCGGATACCTATTTTCAAGGTCTCAACTACTAGTTTCCCACTACTAGATCCCATTATGGGTGTCTTCTCTTCCATAAATCTCTCCACCAACAAGGTTTTCTCAAGCACTCCAGCATAGGTGGAAATGCAAAGAGATACCACTGATCCCCTGATGTCCCAATGCAATCAAAGGTGTGAGATTTGAAGAAATAGTCCTTCACCATATCCAAGGAGTAATGTGATAGATCAGTAAACCTTTTTGAGTACCCCACTATGGTCATACCACCCTACTGTAGATGCAGAATCTTCTATATGCATAACGATTACAACATGGAAGGATAGAACTTCTCTATGAATAGATGCTTAAATTCTATCTAGGAGAGAGTTATATCATCATGTGATTGAGTCACCAAGCTCCACCATCGCCCAATAGAGCCCTAAAGAATACTCATTATAAGGACTTCCATTTGGTCGGAAGGCATCCTCACTAGGAAAAAAACATGAGTGACTGCCTCTATCTATTCCTTATCCACCTGGGGTCTAGCTCACCTTAAAACCTGGGAGTTCTCTTCCTCTAAAACTCATTCAATGCACTCATCCTTCATGCATCCTCATCTAGTACTTAAATCTCCAGCTACTTCTCAACGGGTGGTGGTATAGCTAGTAAATCACTTGAAGGTGATATCTCTGGTATAGGCCCCTATACTGATGCCTCAACACTAGGCATATCATACTTGTAATCATGCAGTGGAATCCCAATTGTCTATTTTCGTGGAGGCATACTAAAATTAAAACAATATATACCATAGTCAAAAGAGTATATTTGGGGAACTGAACCAATAAGTACATATAAAATACAACCATTCCTATATGATTCATGTACCAAAAAAATTCCCTACATCCAATGTTTATATGTACTGAGTCGAAAGGCAGTTGATTAGATTCCTAGTGTATAGATACGTTGGTCGCCGCACCAACACTAGATCCTCTAACCTGAAATCCAAACTCAAAACACTAAACATGGTTTCCACAAACCAATATCATTGAATACAGACCTAATATAGAACTAAAAGCTCTAATACCACTCTTTCATGACCCGAACTGCAAAAGTCCGACCCATGACTACCCAAATCCCACCTCCAATAAGCTAGGGGCCGGTGATCAGCATCGAGTACGCATATCCCACAAATGGGAGGCATTAGCCTAAATTACCTATACACAGTCACACATATCCAATACCGCAAAATTTTGAAATTTAAAACAACTAAATCAATCCATGAATCCATATAAGGTCCCGCAATAGATTACGATGGTAAAAGTATAAAAAATGGAAAAAGGGTCTAAATACAAGCCCAATAAAATACTGTAAAAGTAAAACATTCTCCAATGAAGAGGACTAAGTCAAATGTAAGGTCTAGTTAAACACCTCGATCTATAAAGATGCATCTATGAGATAGATATTCTCCACCCACTCCTTTTCCTCCCAAGAAATCGTCAAATGGGTCTTCATCTGCATAATACAAGACACATGCAGTTGAATCCCATGCATGGGTGAGTATAACAATACTCAGTAGAACACCTCGAAAACACTAAACATGAAGCACAAAGTATAGTCAAATCAATAAAATATATAACAATCAGTATATAACAAAAACACCTAGATATACTCAGGTAAGGTACCACACAACTAGGCGATTATAACCAATTTTTAGCCATAGGATTCTGCTCCAAGCAACGCTCATTCTACGAGAACTCACTCCATGATCCATGTTATCATCAAAGATTCTTGACAAAGAGGTCTAGCTCATTAGGCCCCACCCAAGAAGTTGTCTAATAATACACTGATGCATAGATTTGGGGTGATTCCCAAAACTATTGGGGGACACCATGAACCCTAATCTGGATCAACCCGCTACGTAGGGGATCGTGTGCCAATTATACAACAAACCCTACCGATACGGCCTACTATATGGAGGATCAACGTCCTGCTCAGGGAGGTCATGCCGATTCCATGAACTCTAACTAGGAAATAATGGATGATAGAGGATTTCACCCCAGTATTACATAGGGACACCACAACTCTATATGAGACTCAACCTCTAGAGGGGATCACGATCTAGTAATATGGATGTAATTTCACACTATACCATCGAGGAAAAGGACCAAGGGAATGTACTCAAACTATACTAGTCAAAACTAATAAAATTAAGATCCAAATTTACTCTTGAAGGGGATACATGGTGTGACCTAGAGGTTACATGGTGTTTTAGGCTATCCTCATGTTTTCCAGTGTGGAAAGTCCTCACGCGGCATGTAGTCTCCACATACACGGCATGTAGAATGAGTACACAGCGTGTAGATATACATTGTCTCCTGCCCCGATCGCTTGGTCATGTCTATGTCTAAGTGGTTGTATCCATGTAGTAGTACATGGTGTTCAGCTGCCCGTGTAATCTACCCATATACTGTTACATGGGTAATCCCATGTACACCCAACAAAGCCATGTCCATGTGGGAGTACACAGTGTTCCATCTGGTCATGTACTCCAACCCATGTCCATGTACCTGTCGTGGTACACAATGAGTCAACTGGGGAGAGTCACACACCGTGTGATAGAGGTAACATTCCATGTGATCCTTAACTTCAATCGTAACCCTAACATTATAGCCAGGGGTCCCACATGACATGTAATTCCGGATTAAAGACCATATTGCTCATGATTTCCCAAATTTGATCTGCATCGTCCCATGCCTCATCAGAGCCTCCTCCCTTATTGGAACCTATAGTTCATGGTTCTTATGGACCTTTATAACACTAATATATGGAAAACTAGGCTTGAATCCACTAGGAAAATGGATCTATATGTTGTTCTTCATTGTGTTCCAAAGAACATGAAATTTGGTATCCAAAACCATCTGATTCTTCGTCGCTTCCATCATCGCACCACCGTTATGTCATTATTATCCCAGATTTAAGATATTTGATCATTATGCTAAGAAATGGGTGTGAAACGATCAATTGATCAGGATATGTTGAACCTCGGTCCAAATGAATAATTCATGTGCTGAGCGAAGAACCGAGGGAGAAAAGCACAGGAACAAATGTGAGGAATGAACCTCGATCGATATTTATATCGATGTCGATTTGTTTCAATGAGAATACAATGAATAAATCAATAATCTAAAGTAATTCTACCAAAATCACCCCACAATAAACCCATATCACAAATACGCACAATCCATGGATCAATCCATTAGTTGATTGGCCTGTGTTCATCATACGAATCATGAATAGGGAAGGGAAAAAATTTAATAAAACACCCTACCTTGATTTGGATCAATATTTGATGAAGAACGATGCAATGTTGTTTTCATTGGTGGGATCCTTTGAATTCAAGATGCTTCGATCATCAAGACATGATATGGTTGTTGTTCACCTGATAGAATTCCTCCAACATTCTCTCCAATGGATTACTAATGATTCTAGGGTTATGAGGCTAACCCTGGGATTTCTCCATAATAGTCTATTTAAATACATGTTAATCATTGCATTGGAGAATTTTAAATAAAATAATTTAATTAATTATTTTATTCGTTTCCTTTCCCATGATGAATTTTCCATAAATGACCTGCACCGAACAAGTTTAAGTCGCACCTAGGGTAAAACTTGTACTCTGAACTCAATGGTGCCCTAAGATTTCTAATCTAAACAACTGTTTAGGAGATATTCCACTTTTTTAGGAAAACTACATGTGTGTGTTATTTAATATATTTAATATATTTCAAACATTTATTTTGGGCACATCAGACCTTAGAATCGCATGTCATCTTAGTGCCTGGTCACTAAAATAGTCTATATAATATCCAAAAATAATGCATGAAAAATACAATATGTTACATTTATCTAATCATAGAATAATATTTAATAATATTATCATGGTGTTTCAAGGTTATCATCATAGTGGGGAACCGTTATTCCCTTTTCAATGAGACAGATACTCTAGGACATTATTAAATTAAATCCATGAAAAAAATGAAAAATATGTAGTAAGATATTTAATTAATATTATTTTGTTTTGATATAAATTAAATATAAAGTACAATTAGTTTTTTGTAGGACACCTACTCTAACACAACGACCTCACCGTAAAGGTCAGACCGTGGGAGTTATAGCCCGATGTACAGTATGTGTCGTTAGTATTCGACCCAATTTCATCTGACAGGATCAAGCTCCACCAATCCAATAAGATTGGGGATGAATTTGATGACATGGTAGTACATTGGTTCCAAGAATAGAGATTATGAAATTCATGCCTTATACTTGTTCACTTTCATCTGGTGTAACACATTTTTGTACTCATCATTGCTCACAATTTGATGTTGATCATCAATATATATGATGATGACATCAAGGATGTATCGAACATTGAATTGATGGAAGTCCTTGAACAAATAAAATCCCTACACATGGTTAGGAGTGATGAGAGGGAGAATAGGCATATCAATGTGGGGAACCGCCCCCAGTTCCACCTTTGGATTCTCTATCCCTAATGACACCCACCGTAGTAGGCACTCACCCACCCCTTGAATCTTTCACTCATACTTCATGTTTACTTACCTATTAGATTTTGGGTTTGGGGACTGGAAGTAATAGTTAATGGTGGGGGGAATATTATGGAATAGTCATCCACCTCCCATTGAAAGGTAGTGTCATACCCTTTGATGGCGGAAGAGCTTTTTGGCTTGGTGATCACCTCATTTTCTTCCTTTGGAATCTCAAATAATTATCACCCCATGCACTATTGTGTGGTGATCATGTTTGTTAGGGTGTTATGGTTCACCACCTAAAACATCCCCCACTCTCAAGAGGCAACTTCCACCATCAACTTGTTTCACCACCTTGAACATTCTATTTTTGATTTATTTTCATTTATCACCTCACTAAAATCAAAAAATAACCTTAAAAATCTCGTGACGGTGTAATTAGTTTCAAACAATGAAGATTATAGAATCATTTTAAGGCTCTGGTATAATATACCTAATAAATAAATGATGAAACCCATTTGTTTTAAATTTCAATTTATTTTAAAAGTGGAGTTTGTGATATTGGTGAGAGTGCACAACTACATATATGGGTTTATTCAGTGCTATCGAAAATCATTGATAAAGGTTTCCTTTATCAGTGCATTTTCTATCACTCATAAAGTTTGTCTATATCAGTGCTAGATAAAGCACTGATAAAACTAAAGTGATCACATGTGTGAGTCCCACATCAAACTTGTGGACGTTTGGCTGCTTATTTTCATATGATTCTGTAGCATCATCATCAGAAGCCTACTACGGTGATGGGCTCCAGCTGACACTCTCCACACACCTAAATGGGCTCATGCCTATATGCACGAGTCCCCGTGGGCCTTGTACCACCCTCTGCTCGTCGCGGTCCATGCTCCTCGGGCCCCCTCGGGCATTGGCCCACCCTCTACTCACCATGGTCCATGTTAAATAGGTCTTCCCTATTGAGGTTTAGCTGAGTTAATTAATTTTTATATAATTAAATTATTATTTCATATATAAAAAAATATATTGATATATATGAACAAATTAAATATTAATATATATATATATATTAAATTTTTTTGTTTTTAAATATTATTTGTATAATATTTTTATTTATTTTTTAATATTTACTTATATTTTTTCAT
Source organism: Viscum album (assembly GCA_963277665.1). Classification (NCBI taxonomy): domain Eukaryota; kingdom Viridiplantae; phylum Streptophyta; class Magnoliopsida; order Santalales; family Viscaceae; genus Viscum; species Viscum album. The sequence continues at coordinate 1,058,602,156 of OY728163.1, read as the reverse complement.
TTTTTTATAATTAAATATTTATTTCGTATATAAAAATATATATTAATATATTAGATTTTGATATAAAATAATATATATTGATATATATATACATATATAAATATTGATATATATAAAAATATATTAATATATAGTAAATATTGTAATTTATTAATATATATTAATATATATTAATATATATTGACATATATTAAAAAATAGTACATTAACTATTTAATTATATATATATATATATATAATTTATTAAATTTAATATATATAAATATATATTAATAAATAGTATATTAATATTTTAATTAAAAATTAATAAATTACAAAAAAAAATATTTTATATATATTTAAATAAGTAATACATTGTTTATAATTAATAAAAATGAATAAATTTATTAAATACTTAATATATTAATTTAATGATTAATATATTATTTATTATATATATATATATATTAAATTTATTCATTTTTATTAATGAATATTTCATTAATAATTTTTTTAATAAATTTTTTAACATTTAATGTTTTTAATACAGTTTTAATTTTCATAATTAATAAATATTCATTTTTATTTAAACATATATTCATGCGAGTTCACGAGCTAGACTAAGCCAACCCCCAAATTCTTTATAATTAAATTTATTAAATTTAATATATATATATTGTAATAAATAGTATATTAATTATATATATATATAATTAAATAATTAATATATTGTTTATAATTAATAAAAATGAATAAAATTATTTAAAAAAGAATAAATTTAACATATATATATACAAATAAATAGTATATTAATTATTTAATTAATATATTTATTATTTAATTAGTATATTAATTATTTAAAAAAATATTCATTTTTATTAATTATAAATAGTATATCAACAATTTAATTATATATATATAATTAAATTTATCTCATTTTTAACATGAATTCATTTAATATAATTTATTCATTGATAATGTTAAATGTGTGCTTATTTTTTATAATTTATAGAATTTAAATATTTATTCATTTATTATTTTTATAATTTATTAATTTTTATGTTTTTATAAATAATTATGCATTAATATATTTAATATTTTTATAATTTATTCATTTTTTATTTTTCATTATACAATGTTATTTTTAATTTTATCCATTTTCTAATATTTATTTATACATGTTTATTCATTGCCATTTAATGTTTTTATTATTTTTATAATTTATATAATTAATATGTATTCATTTCCATTTTAACATATATAAATATTCATTTTTAATTTTTTTTAAATTATCCATATAATTAATAATGGTTATTCATTTTTTAAATTTATTCATTCTTATTATTATTTATTTCATTAATAGACATCGCATATTATATAATTTCCTTTTTCAATTTAATATATATCAAACTTGTATATATATATACATTAATTTCATACACAAAAATATTTACGTAATTAATGAAATCTTATATAGAAACGTACACACCAAATATTTATGTAATTTTTTCAAATTTTAATATTCATTTTAGAAAAATACATTTAAATAATAAATATGAGGATGCAATGAAACAGGTGTTTCTCTCTCTAGAATCCCATAGTGTCTAGGGTTTTTCAATGGCTAGAACTTCTGATCCATCGTGATACTTTGATCTTAAGGAGGTCTTCATTGTTCCGACAAAGGTGGGCCCTAATTCTAGGAGAGATCCTTAAATTCTAGAATTGGAGGAAGTGGCTCCCCTGATACCAGAGAAATCTGCTTCTGGCGAGCAAATGGATCTAGTTCTTAAAGGTTAGTGTTTTTTCATGGTTCTTAAGGATGATCTTATTGTGTCATCTAATATAATCACACGTAATGGATGTTTAGAGTTTATTGAATATAGCTCAAAATTTCTCAAGGATCGTCTTGAGGAATGTAAATATTCGATTATCGTGCATCTGGTCATCTCTTGGAATGAAAATCCTTATAATTTAGAAGCTTTAAAGAAGCGAATCTATCAGGTTTGGTGATTTGGAGGCTAGTAAATCATCTCAATTGTTAAGGGGTATTTTCACATCATTTTATCCTTGAATGATTCCAAGGCCAAATCCTAGGGCTTCAATAATGTTTCTCTCAAATCAAGATTTCTTAAAATCCTTGAATGGGATCTGTTGTTTGATCCAATGCTAGCCATAAAATCGGTGACCCAAATCTGGATTCACATATGTGGTCTTAGGTTTTTTTTTCTGGCATCCAAAAATATTTTGGGATGTTTCATCGACCATTATCATTCCTATCATGTTTGATAGGGAGACTAAATGCGCGTGTTATGGTCAATTTATCAGAGTTTTGGTTGAACTCGATATCATTGCTCCATTGATCAAGACTATCATGATCGCGACCTCTCAATTCTATATCAAACTATCAATTGATTATGAGATGGTTCTAGATTAATCCCCTAAATGAAATTTAATTGGTCATATTGTTGAAAATTTTCATTGAAATATGATGTGCTCTATTTTTAGGAAGCATGAACATGTGGCTGATTTATGTAGGTAGAAGAAAAAAGAGGATGATCTCACTAGTCATGGTGAACATATTGAAGACCCTTATCTCCTTGCATAGGGTGATTAGATGGAATAATATCATTAGGCTAGAAATGGGACTTTTGGAGTAGAATCCTATGTTGTTGTTATGATTCAGGACAATTTGGGATGTTGTTTGAATTATGGAAAATATGGACATTCTATATAGCAGTGTAAGCTCAAGTTGCATCCTGGTGTCTCGAAGAACTCTTCCAGGGACAAGGACGGGCACCTACATGGTAAGGAGGAGGGTCAAGATGCTTCTCTCATTAATGTTCATTCACATTACCTTAACGAGTAGGGGCATAATGATTCTGAGGATGCTAGGGATTTAACTACTATGTTGGATGTTCTTTTTATAAAATCAGGGCATAGTAAGGGAAATAAGCACTTTGATGACTCTACTTCTATGTAGTTTAGGGGAAGAAAAGGATATGCAGGTCAGGGGACCTAGACAAGTTAGATCCTCTACCAATAGAATTTTTTTTGATTATGTGGAGAATGAAAAGGGGATGTCTGCTGGATCTAACCAGAGGATCACCTTAGGCACTAAGACTTCTATACATTTTGGATCTTCTGCCAACAAAATGGTTGATGAGTATGCGGAGAATGGGAAGGGGATGTATTTTGGATCTGACCAGAGGATCACCTTAGGCACTAAGACTATTATGGATGTTTCATCACAGAATGTTGGTATACCTATTGAAATTATAGGAACCCACAATGTGGTCTCTCTGAAAGATGGTTTAGGTGACAATATAGAGGTAAAGAAACCTTTACCTAGCTTGACTGATATCTTAAATCGATCCAAAAGCAAGGATGATTTCTCTGAGGAATTTATCAATGCCCATAGAACTTTCATTAAGACATCCATGCAAGTGGTTATTCTAACAGAAAATATTTAATGGAGGGTTTTGTCCTAGATGGTGAGAATGAGGACATTACTAATCATTAGGATGATGATGACATTGGTTAGAAAAAACCTAAAACTTGGAGGAGGGTCTGCCACCTGAGGGGTAGGGTTGGTGGCCATTTTCACTCCACAATATGATTTCTTGGTTGCAGTGTAGGGATGCCTTGTTTTTTCTTCTTCTTATGGTTTTAATGGTGGTCTCACCCCTTCTTTGTCATTGCAACTTCTTGTACTTGTACTTTTATTTTATAATAAATTTTTGAGTATGGGATGGGTCGCCAACTCACACTCAGATCTTCTGGGTAATATTCATTTTATAATTTCTTTTAGTAACATAATATATTTAATAAATTGTTTTTTTAATCAGTAAAATTTATTTATTTATTTTAATATTATTTCAATTAGTAGTATTTATTCATTTTTTATTTTTCTTTTGGAATATAATCATTTTCTAATATTTACTTATACATATTTATTTACTATGTTTTAATATTTTCAATATGTATTCATCTACATTTAAATATATATTCATGATTTATTTTTTTAATAATTTTTATAATTAATAATACTTAATAATTTTTTAATATTTTTAAAGTCTACTCATTTTAAATTATATAACTTCACTCATTTTTAACATTCATGCATTTAAGATTATATATTCATTAATAATGTTAAAAATATATTTGTAAATAAGTATTTATAAATAAATATATTTATAAATTTATATTTACCATATTGTAAAATTATAAATTTGTGATCATAAATAATATATATAATTTTCTTTTAAAATATTTATATAATTATAAATTAATAATTATATATTTAATTAATTATACAATTATAAAAAAATATACTTAAATAATGAATATATTTACTATATTTATATTTATATTTACATTTATTTATTAAATATATATATAATTATATAAATATATTTATAATTATATACAAATATTTATAAATATATTTAAAAATATATTTATTTATAACTATAATTATAAATAAATATAAATAATTATATTTATAAATACATATTTATAATTCTTTTAATATATGTATAATTATATACATTTATATTTATTTATTTATTTATTTATTTATAATTATGTAAATTTAAATGTTTAAATTATATTTATTATATTATAAAAATTGATTATATAGCTCTTTATCAGTGCTTTTTTAGCGCTGATAAAGATATCTTTTGTCAGTACTTGTTTAACATTGTTAAAGAGTAATTTTATCAGTACTTATTATTTTAGTTCTGATAAAACCCCTCTTTATCAACACTTTTTGAAAGCACTAATAAAACCCTTCCCGATATTTTAAATAGAACCCTAACCGAACTAATTTCCCTCATGCCATTCGACCTCTTGCAGAAGTTTTTCTCTGTTGTTTCTCCCCCTTGACCTTCTCTCAAACAAATCAACTCTCTCAAATCTAAGGTATGTTACTATTTCTCCTCCTCTCTCATTTATCAGTGTCGTCAATCACTTCTCTCACACATACCTAGTCCAAACCACATTATATTTTTGTTTCCTTTATTTCTCGCTTTCTACCACCTTGCCTCACCCCCATCGATGTCTTCGGGATGGGCCGACCACCCACCATCACGAAGTAGCCCTCTAGCGACCACCCTTTCCCAAACTTCCACTCCCTTGGCTGACCGATATAGAAAACCTTCCCCATCTCCCTTCTCAACTTCTTTGCCACTATCACTGTCTCAAATTTTTATTGAATGGATTGTTTTTAAAGATTGGCTTAAAGGTTTTACCATTTCATATTAGGTATTAGTTTCAATATTTTACCATTTAATATATAATTTTTTACAAATTATTATTATTCAATTTATGGTTTATTATAAGGGTGATATCATGTGATTATTATGATAGAAAAATTATAAGTAAATCAATTTATAGATGTGGTATGAAGTGTGTATCCAGTACTCTTGTAAATGATTTGGGATAAATGTGTGATAAATATAAATCCCATTGATTCAATTGATATTTTAATTAAACTTATTTTAATTATTTAGATATTAGAGACTCGTGAATTAAATTTAAATTTTCTAGTTATAATCAATTTATTGTCACATAATGAAAGTTATAGTTTTAATTTTAGTGATGTGTTTATTAGTCATCTATTTCAAAATATTAATGAGAATTGGTTTGATTTTAATTAAAGGAATGACCATGGTTTTTTTCTTTTTTGGGGTGTTTTGGTTTTAGATGTATTATTTGAAGGAAGATTTTATACTTTTATAAAATTATGGATATTGGTTATTTAGATTCAAAACTCAATATAGTTTTTTACTATTGATTTTTGAAAATAGTTTAAAATGGAGAATGTATTTTTGGTGTTTTGAAATTCAAAAATAGGTTGGTGATTAAATTTTATTGTTTTACGATGATTTTTATGAAATGGTTTTCTATTTTATGCAGTGAATTGGCTTTTAAAATGAATATTAATAGTCATGTATTTTATAAAATTGATTTCTAAAGGGGTTAGTTGATTAAAAGAGTAAATGGTCATTTTTTGGTAAAAATAAACTTTGAATTAAATTTTTTATAGTTAAAAATAATAATATGTTGTTTTGAATTTAAAGATAATGTTTTGATTAATCTTTTCTATGATTTTAGAGACCTACTAGATGGGTTTATTATAGGGGTTTAGCATGTGTTCTATTTTAGGTATTTAGGATATGATTATGTTAATATATAAATTTTTAGGTATAGATTTTTTGATATTATATTATAAGTTTTATATCATGTTCAGATAGAGTTGAAAGGGTATGGGGTTTTCCCATTATGTGAGTAAAAAGAATCATTTTTGTGACTCAAACTATTTTCACCTTAAATTATAATAAATAGTTATAATGGACCTATCAATTCCAATGGAGTCTTCAAGGTGTTTTATATAATTCTATATATTTTTTGTATTAGAATATGAATCCTAAGATTGAAGGTGTTGTGAGTTTTCCTTGGTTATTATATATGTTGAGAAAATGATTTTTCAAATTTATCTTATTATCTAGTTACCTTAAATATGAGGGGTGGACAAGGAAAATTTTATTCTTGGTTTGAGGTGTGTGGGTTTATATAAGTTTCATCTTATTATTTATAACATTATTTATTTTGATTAATTAAGGTACATAATATTATTATTATTTTGATCTATTTTGAATCATTAGGAATGGTTTGGGTGTCACCCATAAAAAGTTCTAATTTAAAATTCATTTATCTCGAACACATACATGATTTGAAGATAGTAGAAGAATCTTATAAGGCTTATTATAATATCCCTTAACCATATATATGGTATGGATTTTATTAAGAATGACTATAATATTTTCTATATACCTATAATGGTTTTGACTACTAGATGCGGTAGATATCTTATAGTGATATGTGTCATTGTTAGAGGTTGAATCAGAATGTTTTGGATCTCAATGATTGAAATCCATACTAACTAAATTTTTTAGAATGCTTATTAATGGAAAGTATTTATGTTGTTTTTAAGTAAATTGGATAGATGTTTTGGACATTGTATGATATGTTAAATACACACTACTAAAAAATATACTTTTAATAGCACTAGGCTTTATCAACACTATCTAAAAAATATATAAAGGCATCCTTTATATGTGCTAGAAAAAGTGCTGATAATGGCCCCCTTTGTCAAATCTAAAAAAAGAATTGATAAAGGGGGGTCTTTATCAGTGCTGATAAAGGTTTCCCTTTATCAGCAATCATAAAAAAGTGCAGGTAAAGGGGGTCTTTATCAGCACTAGTAAAAAATTATTGATAAAGGGGATCCTTTTATCAATGCTAGAAAAAAAGTGCTAATAAAGGTCCCCCTTTATCAATGTGAGTAAAAAATCACTGATAGAGGGGGGATTTTATCAGTGTTAGTAAAAAAGAATTGAAAAATGGGGGACTTTATCATCACCTTTTAACTAGCATGGATAAAGGTTATATATCATTAAAAAAATTATATTTGATTAAAAATAATATATTAATATATAAAAATATTTATATTTATATAAATACAATATATCTTGTTAAATAAGATTTAGATAAGGCTAAATATTCATTTACACTTAATATATAAGATATTTAGTAAAAAATGGATTATAAAATAATTAAAAATTATATTAATTAAAAAATTTCTAATTATTTTCAAGTAATAGTCATTTAATAATAATTTGAAGATTGAAAAAATCAAAAAAACAATAAACGATCTGAAATAAGTTAAAAATGTGACTCAAGATTCATGTGTATTAATAAATAGATATATATATATATATTATAATATATTTAAATGAATATTAATATATAATATAGTTAAATAAATTTAATTCTATATATATATCATACACACATGCACACTCACACAAACATATATTTTATAAATGTATTTTAAAATAATTACATATATATAATAAATATGTAAGTAAATATATATATAAATAAATATAAATTATATTATAATAAAAAATAAATCAAGGTAGGGTTTTGGTAAAGAGTTTGGATTTGCACATAGAGGTCCCAGGATCAAATCTCGGTGCACGTAGGGGTGGGTGAGTAGTAGTCTAGCACTAAGGTAGGGGTCTCGAGTGCTGGGGAAGGGGTGGGTGCGGTCAGTCATTGGAGAACTAAAAAAGGGGGTATCAAGTGTTGATTAAGGCTATAAAGAATTATTTTTATCACTTTTTATCAGATTTATAAAAAAACACTGATAAATGTGCTTTTTAACCTTGCTTTAGTAGTCAGCACTTTATAAGCACTAGTAAAGGCCCTTTACTAGCACTGTTAAAAGTCAATTTTGTAGTAGTGATGCCTTTGATTGATAGGTATACTATTCTTGAAATAGGGTTTCTTCAGTGGGTTATATTACAAACATATTTTTTGGTATTCCTATAATACATGGTCTTGAATAATCTATAGAAAAGATAGAAACATGGAACCCAACTTCACTTTTGTCGTCAATAACTCTTCCATCCATTCATTTCATGAAATTCAAATATCCTTGAACTTGTATCAAAATTTAGTGATTACATGACCTTGTATGTTCTGAGGAAATAATTTTTACTCAAATTTATAAATCTAGGTTACAATTAAATGATGTTAAAGAACAATAATATCCAAGGGATTCTTCCATCCAATAATAAATAATTTTTTTACAACATATTTATCACTACCTTTTTTTCCTACACAACATCAAATTGAGAACCTGGACCAACAAACACATGTTTAGCCTAGGGTTTTTTCTTTTCATGTAACCCTTGTGTAAAATTATAACTTTTTCAGGAATTATAATCGATAATATTCAAATATTTGTATCCCCTTATTATAATTATCTATAACTTTCTCCTTTGATTATGAATATCTTATGTTCATTTATTTATTTTTTCTACAAAATGAATATTTTATGAACCTAATGGAATGGATATGAATCAAAAATGGATTCATGCTAATCATATGGAAAAATATTATGAAGATGGAGTTAAAGAGTTTATCAAATTTTTAATAGATCATGTATATGACTCTTCTCAAATCCTTTTTCCATGTTTATGTTGTTGTTATTCAAGAAAAAATAGTCTAGAAGAGTTGAAAGGACATTTTATTTTTCATGTAATAGATCAGATCTATAAATTTTGGACTAAACATTGGAAAAAATGAATGTGCACAGTAATTGGGATGATGCTATGGTTTATGGATCATTTGATATAAATACCAATGTAAATGATGATGAGGATCATATGGAAGAAATGAAAATATAAATTGAATATGATCTTCATAATTATCCAATGTTGTTTGAGAAGTGAAATATTTGTGCTAAGAGACCATTGTATAATGGTTTTACTAAATACATAACATTGTCAGCTATATTGATGTTATATAATTTGAAAGATGGTAACGGATGGAGTGACACCAATTTTAAAAAACTACTTCATCTTCAGAATGATATTATACCAAAATAAAATGAACTTCCTTTTTAAACATATTATGATAAAATAATTCTACATTCAATGGGAATTGTCTCTTAAAAAATACATTCGTGTACAAATGATTACATATTTTTTCATAAGTACCATTAATCACTCATAAAATTCCCTAAGTGTGGTTTGAATCGATACAAGAAATATGAATCAATTCCTTTTAATGTTGTATTTTACTTTCCTATCATTCCATGGTTTAGATGACTATATGGATATTATGAAACCATGAGATAATTGATATGGCATGTGAATACAATAATTAAATATGGGAAACTTTTTCATCTAGTTAACTCTCCTCAGTGGAATAAATTTCATTATGAGTATCCTAGATTTGGAAATGAGCTGAGAGACTTCTATCATATATTATATATTGATGGAATAAATCCTTTTGGTGTATATAGTAGTACTCATAGTAAATGGCCAATTATGTTGGTAAATTATAACTTTCCACCATGGTTATGCATGAAGCGCAAATACATTATGTTGTCTCTTCTTATATCTAGACCAAAATAACCCAATAATGATATTGATGTCTATTTGGATCAATTGATCGAAGTTCTGAAATTGATGTGGGATAAAAGTGTTATAATGTATGATGCTCATAGAAGTGAATAATTTACATTGAGGGCCATGTTTTATGGGATGATAAATTACTTTCTGACTTATGAAAATTTTTCAAGTTATATTATTAAAGGAATATTGGAGTGTCCCATTTGTGAAGAATGAACACACTCAATTCAGTTGAAACATTCCTTGAAGACTTTGTTTTTAGTAAATTATAAATTTTTACATCGATGATATAAATATCAATCATGGATGACAACATTTAATGGGAATACCAAACAAGGTATAACACCATCTACACTAAAGGGTGATCAACTATTTGATAAAGTAAAAGATATTGAAACTATTTTTTGTAAACCATTATAAAAAAACTTATGAAATCAGGCTAGAAAAAGATATTAGTTTTCTTTTAATTACCATACTATAATTGTTTTTATGCCAAACAATTTCTTGTTGTCATTCACGTAGAAAAAAAATTGTATTTCATAGTGTTATTGGAATGTTACTAAATTTTCCAATAAAAACAAAAGATGGAATCATGGATAGGTTGGATATGATTGACATGAGGATAAAGAAAGATTTAGCACTGGTGTAGGGTAAAAGGCATACTCTTCTTCCTTTAATATCTTACACTCTATCCATACAAGAAAATTTTCAATTTTTCATTTTTCTTAATGGTTTAAAAGTTCCAGAGGGGTATTCATAAAATATAAATAATGTCATGTCAATGAATAATTTAAAGTTACATGGAATAAAATCACATTAATGTCATGTTTTTAAATAATATTTGATGACTATCACTTTGTGTTGCATTTTGTCTAAAAATGTATGACATACATTAACCAAACTCTGCTTCTTTTTCAAAGCCATATGCAGTAAAGTTATAGACCTGATTAAGTTTCCATTCATGAATAAGAAGGTTGTAGTTATATTATGTGAATTACATATGTTCTTCTCAACATCATTATTTAATATAATGGTCCACCTGATGGTTCAATTTCTTAGAAAGGTTCAACTATGTGGTCTTGTACATTACATATGGATGTACCCCATTGAACGGTATATAAATATTTTTAAAGGGTATGTCAAAAAACAAAATTATATAAAAGGTTGTATTGAATAACAGTATATTTTTAAGTAAGTTGTTGATTTTTTTAATGATTACCTATCATATTTTGATAGAATTAGACTTCTAAAGTCTCATCATAGTGGAATCCTTATGGATTTAGGGATTTTTAGAAGATATGTTGTTACAATTACCATCACATAGTGGGAGAAAGATCACATTTAGATTTTATATAATACTGAATATGTTGATCCATATGTTGAATACCACAAATCAATTATTAAACATTTGAATCCATCAAGGAATTAAGGATGGATATCAAATACACATAATAAATAGATTATAGGTTGAATCTGATATAATATTTATAAGGAGTTATCTAAAAATAAAAATTCATTTGTCAAACGAATTAAATAGATAGTTTGGGGACCAAATGAAAATTTTATATATTATATTACTTTTGTAGTTAATGGTTATACATTCTATATAAAGAACATGATAACCATAGTACAGTGAAAAACAATTTATTTACACTTGTGGTGGAAGAAATGAAAATATATGGTTCTAGGGATATAAATATAATTTATGGAAATATGTAATATTATGGCATCAATGAACCAATATACGAGTAGGATTATAAAACATTTCAAGTGTAGATTTTCCATCGCAAATGGGTTGAAAACAGGAGTGCAATGAAAGTTGATGAAATAGGCTTCATAAAGGTGAATTTTTGTGTGAAAGGGTATAAGGATGATTCGTTCATAATGGAATCAAAATTAGTGAAGGTATTTTAAGTATTAGGTCTAGAAAACAATAATTGGTCAATTTTTCTACTGGAGATTAAAACAACTATAGGATCAAATGAAAATTAAATCAAGGATGTCTCTTTTGTTGGGATATCATAATCATTTCATAATGGTCCTAATGTAGACAATGTATTGTATGTTAAGGGGAACTAGAGGAGACAAATCCCTAAAACCTTTATAGAAAATAAAGAGATTTCAATGAGAAGGTTAAAGTGTTTTTAATATGATATTATTTTCCTCTTAATATTATGTTTTTTATACTATATTAACATAATCTAAATTAAATTTTTGACTACTCATATAGAAAAATAATTTTACGCATGATGATGTTACCAATATCGATAAAGAATAAACAATTGATAATGGAACTATTGAATTATTAAGGGATCAACAACATGTTTATGGAAAAAAATAATGATGTAGCAATGTGGTGTTGACTAAAATTATCAAGTTAGGAAGAAAGGGTATAAAATTTGAGGTTGGATAGAATCAACATGTTCAACATTTTAACCCCAACAATTTAATGTTCATTAGTTATGTTGGGGTCACAATGAGAATAAATTTACCAATTTATATATACTCTTTGATACATGTCCATCCTGTAATGAAGGAAACCCTTTGAGAAGATATTAAGGTAATGTTATGATATACTTTCTCTATTTTACTAAAAAATATATAATGAAACATAGATTTAATTTTCATTATCCCTTGAATATTTCATTCATTTTAGATGATTTATTTAAGAAATATTTCTTAATGGCCACTGTAATATCCCACAGAGGCTTCCAAACAATTATTTCGAAGCTTCATCTCAGGGATGTTGAAGGGAAATTAAAGCCCCACCCACTAGTTACATATGCACACATTATAAAGTATGAGACATGGAATTCTTTCATCAATCATCATAATGATAAATAATTTCAATTTCATTATAGTCAATAATATATTATTTGAAATTATTTTTTTTATCTAGTTTGATTCAGTATTGTTAATTTATGAAATAGAAAATGAGTGTTGAAAATAAATAAAATTCATCAAAATCAATGTACCCCTATCGCAAAGCAAGAATGGGGTGTGCTTCACTAGTGAATAAAATAGTATGTATTTTAAATATACAATAAAAAATTTATGTGATGTCAAATAACATATATTCATTTTTTTATATTCAGAGTGATAAATCAAAATCTGAATCCACTTCTATCACATGCCATGTGCTATAGAAGGAGGCCCACGTAAATAGAGGGTAAACTAGTTGATGAAAACAAAAAAGTAGTATAGGAAACAATTGTAAGTATAAAATAATATCAATTCATTATTCTTTATAACAGTATTACATAAAAATATCTAATTATGTTCATATGTTTTTTATATGGTTTATACATAATAATTTTAAGTGACTATACCTAAAGAAAAACTACTTTTGATAGATTTAAAGTAATCAGAACAATATGGTCATGTTAGAGGTGAGGGTTTTGGAGTGTCACCATGAATATATTTTGAGAATAAAAAATATAAAAAATATACATACTAGATGATAAAATTAATGTATTCATAAATAGATTCTTTTTAAGATATTATTTTCTAGTCTGGTTTGAAAAACTGATGTATGTGAAAGGATCAAAGTGAACCGATAGTGGAACAAATATTAGTACATGAAAAACCAAATGACCCTAGTATCTTTTAGGCTATTCATTTCCCTTAACTACATACTTTACCTGAGGTAATCAATTTTTTCATTACTCTTTCTTCTAAATTTTAATCAAATAAATTCTGATAAATTTATATTACTAAAATTCTATAGGGTAAATTTGCATGTGATTTTTATCTTTCAACAACTAAACACCACCTTGTTTTGAGGGTTATAATGTATAATATCCCAGGATACATGATATACAACAAATAAATACCAAAATATTACATGAGGTGGGGGATTTAAGTAGCTCAAGATTCAAGTGTTGAGTTTTCTATTCCACTTGATGATCTAGATATTATAATGGTCAATGTTGTTATTGGAACTTTCATAGCATGGACATGTAATCTTATAAAGATATATGAGGTATGTATATAACAATTTTTTCAAATGAAAAACCTATAAAAATTGATGAAAAAATGTCTGAAGTGAGTTATGATATTACATATGAATAAAAGGATGGGGAAACAGATGGTTAGATCAAGACAATCCAGTGAATCGACCAAGAAAACAAAAGGACCTTCCAGGAGTACCTTCTCCCTGATAGTTTTACTACAGTATATATTAAAATTATAAATTCATAAAGAAACCGCATTAAGAGATGGATATGTGTCCTATATTCAATATAAAGAATAAATATTTGAAACTATAATTATATATGTGGTTGGTCTTGAGAGTATAAATGAGATTCTCAAGTTTGAATGGATGGGAGTCTCAGTTGTGAATACATACCTGAGGTAAATTTTCATAATCTTTCTACCCAAAATATGATCTACTATGTTCATTAAATATAATAACTATTTATATTTTCTAAAAGAATTTATATTACTATTATATAAATGGAAAACCTTGTGAATCATAATTTGGATTCATTAATCCTTGTATTGTTTCTATGGAAGAAATTTATTTGGGGTTTGAAGAAATTGATAAGAAAAAAAATGACATAACCAAGGCATTTGAGAAGAAAATAACAGATGAAGGACTCTTATTGATGCCTATAATATAGGGGTAAACTCTACATTATAATCATATAAAATATATTTTTATTTTTTTCATTACTCATTTTTTAGGAAACACTGGATTCTAGTCGTAATTAATTTGAATACCCCAAATGTTTATTTTTTGGATCCAATGTAAGGATTTTCATTAAACCAAACACATGATGTGTATTGTGAATTTATAATGCACTAAAATCAACATTTTATAGATAAAATTTTAATTATATGTTTTAGTTTTAGTTTTAATAAGAATGTTGTCATGATATGGCGATCTATAAATATAGGATAAATCATGGTATGAGGTCAGTGACTGAACATAAAAAGCCTATGTATTTATTCAAATGGAAATAAATTAAGTTATATATAGAAATATTTAAATATTAAAAAATATTTCAAAACAATTTACTCATTTTGGTCAATTTTTATGTAGTGTCCAAAACAATATAACAACAATGATTATGGATATTTCATTTGAAAATTTATAAAATATATCATATACCATAAAAATACTAGCATCCCTGAACAAGTAATTTTGGAAGGTAATTACAATTTCATTAAAAATATTTCTTAACTATTTTTTCTATATTTTATCACTACTACCATGATTTCCTACATTATACGTACTGAAAAGAAGAAGTAAATTTTTTTTAAAGATGAGTGGGCAGAGTACATTGTGTTAGAATGTTTTCTGGGATCAAATTTAGGTGATTACCTATTATTATTTTGATATGGTATGGGTTATGACCTTAGTAATTCACTTGGGATGTGAAGAATTAGTATCATAATGATTATTTTTTGATCTATTTCTCATGGAGAAGAATAATGGAGGAAATTTATTTGTTTAAAAACGAATGGGTAGAATACATGGTGTTGAAATGTATAAATACATCATAAAGAGCTGACTTCCTACTTCTTATTTAGTTAATTTTATCATTATTTTATCTCTTTTCTTAGTTAATTTCCTTATAATTTTTATCTAATTCTTTTTTATGAAATTTACACATTAGTTCAAAACACTTGTCACATGCTCAAAACCAAACAAACAAATTCATATTATTTTGATAATTTAGTACAACAATCCATAAGCTAATTTTTATGCATAAGAATTAACCGTGCATAAATCTGACACATTTTATGGTCGGTATGACTCAAGGGTTTTCTTTTCAATAAAAAATTGTTACTTTAGTTTGAAACACTTATCACATAGCCAAAACCAAGAAAACAAGCTCATATTGTTTTCAGTCCTTCCATAATTTATTTTTAACATGTATGAATCGACTGCACATCAATCTGACACCTGATGTAGTCTGTATGACTCTAAGTTCATGTTTTCAATATAAAAATGTCATTTTAGTTTAAAACACATTTCACATATCCAAAACTAAGAATAAAATATCATATTGTTTTCAAAATTTATAAAAACAATCCATAATTCATTTTTTCATGTAGGAATTAACCACACATAAATCTGACACATGATGTGGTCAGTATGACTCAAAGTACATATTTTCAATATAAAAGTGTCATTTTTGTTTAAAATGTTTGTAACATCACAAAAACCAAAAAAAAGATTGAATTACTTTCAAACCTTATAAAAATGATCAATAATTTATTTGTGAAATATATAAATTAACTTCACACCAATTTGACACCTGATATGGATGGTAAGACTGGAAATGTGTGTTTTAAATATAAAAGTGTAATTTTAGTTTAAAACATGTGTCACATCACTAAAACTAAGAAAAAAGATTATGTTATATTAAAACTTTAGGAAAATGATCTATAATCCATTTTTCACATTTAAAAATTGACTGCATTCCATTGGACACATGATGTGGTCGATATGACTCGAAGTATATTTTTTCAATATAAAAGTTCTATTTTAGTTTAAAACACATCACATAGATAAAACTGATAAAATGATCTCTAATTGTTTTCAAATTTTAGGAAAATGATCCATAATTTATTTGTGACCTGTAATAATCAACAACACATCAATCTGACACCTGATGTAGTCAATCTGACTCTAAGTGCATTCTTTGAATACAAAGGTGTCATTATAGTATAAAACATGCATCAAATTGATAGAAATAATAAAATGATCTATTATTGTTTTAAAAATTTCAGAAAATGATCAATAATTCATCTTTGATGTTTAGGAATCAATCTCATATCAATCCAACACTCGATGTGGTTGATATAACTCTAAGTGCTTGTTTTCAAAATAAAAATGTCATTTTAGTTTAAAACATGTTCCATATAGACAAAATTGATAAAATGAGCTCGTATTGTTTTCAAAATTTTGAAAATAATACATAATTCATTTGTCACAAGTAGGAATTGACCACATGTAATGTCCCAAACTGGTTTCCACTGAACCAGTGCTCTGAGCCAGTTCATCACGAGGCCTTAAGAGGGCATTCTCGTATGCCAGAGGCTGCCGACTAGTAGCGAGAACTAGTGCAGAAAACGTTTTTTACATCGGTTATTTTTAATTTTTTACATCGGTTTCTAGCCGACGTTAATACGGGAGATGTTATAAATAATGTTTTTTACGTCGGTTATTTAAAAACGACGTCAAAAACATAAAATCGCGATGTTTATCACGTCGGTTATAAAATAACCGACGTGATAAACGATTTCCCAGTCATTTTATCACGTCGGTTATTAAATAACTGACGTGATAAAAGGAATGGGAAATGGTTTATCACGTCGGTTATTAAATAACGGATGTGATAAAACGACTGGGAAATCGTTTATCACGTCGGTTATATAATAACCGACATTATAAACCCATCCCCCCCGTGTTTCATGTCGGTTATTTAATAACCGATGTGATAAACCAGTCCATGGGGGGGGGTTTCATGTCGGTTATATAATAACCGACATTATAAACCCATCCCCCCCCCCCCCCCGTGTTTCATGTCGGTTATTTAATAACCGACGTGACAAACCAGTTCGGGGGGGGGGGGGGGTTTATCACGTCGGTTATTATATAACCGACGTTATAACCCCCCCCCCCCCCCCCCGTGTTTCACATCGGTTATTTAATAACTAACGTGATAAACCATTTCCCAGGCCTTGTATCACGTCGGTTATTAAATAACCGACGTTATAAACACTTTCCCAGGCCTTCTATCACGTCGGTTATTAAATAACTGACGTGCTAAACCATTTCCCAGGATTTTTATCAGGTCGGTTATAAAATAACCGACGTGGAAGCCAATTTTTTTTAAAAAAAAATTGAATGTAGTCATCTGCTCTCCCCCAGAATCAACCAGAAAACAAATCAAGAAATCGTACCACAAAAACAGAAGGAGATCAAATTTAAGAATTTACATTGATAACATATAAAACTTGCCCCACTAGACAGCCCCCACCCTCATCTATACCCCATGGACAACCCTCCCCCACCCCATTGGATCCCCCACCCTCATGTATACCCCCTGGACAGCCCTCCCCAACCCCATTGGAGCCCCCACCCTCATCTATACCCCATGGACAGCCCTCCCCCACCCCATTGGAGCCCCCACCACACCCCTGGACTGCCCCCCGACCCCCTGGACAGCCCCAAACACCCCTCGACGACCCCCCCCCCCCCACCCTCCTGAACAGCACCCCCTCACCCCTTCATCCCACTTGACAGCCCCCACCACACCCCTGGATAGACCCAAACACCCCTGGACACCCCCCCCCCCACCCTCATGTATACCCCCTCACCCCCTGGACAGCACTCCCACACCCCTGGACCGCCCTCCCACACCCCTGGACAGCCCTCCCACCCCCCTGGACTGCCCCCCCCACCCCACCAGACATCCCTCCCAAACCCCTGGACACCCCCCAACCCCACTGAACACACCCCCATACCCTTGGAACCCCTCCCCCACAGACCAAAATCTATACCAGAAAAACCATCATAAGTATACCAAAACAAGAAGTAGAGCAAAATTAAACATTCGCATTTATAACATTCAAAACTTACATTGTCAACTTCAAAAAAAACTAAATCCAACCTAAACAACTACCAAATACTCAATTACAACAACAATATTCAAAATTAAATTTTACATTACAAACAACTAAAATTCAATCAAACCTATAAAATGATTTGACCACTCCACTTGTAAGTGTTTGATGTCTTGAGAAGTATATGGTTGAGGGTCATCAAAAAGATAAAAATGAAAATGAAAGTAGTTAACATGTATAATGAATAAATCAAATTGAAATATTATGGAAAAGTTTAAGAGGAAATCGTACCAGGTCAAAATTCACAATTGTCCTAGTTGTTATTATTTCATACATAAATCTTAACATATAATATCTGCATTCGATGACGCCTTGTTGTTCATGACAATTCTGTTTGAATGAGTGTAAATTAAATCTATTATTTTTATGTAATAAATCAAAAATTACAAATTATAAATGGATATTTACCTTCACATTTACATATTTGATCTTTTCACTCCTTTTCTTTGTGTTTTTTCAAAAGTAGGCCCATGCACTGTTAGAAAATAATAAAAATGGGGTAAATTTAAAATTCATTATAATATATAAAACTATTGAGAAATTGAAACTTACTTTTCCATTATATTCTTAAAACTTTCCCACACATCACCATGGACAGAGCATATCCAATAAAGTGATTTCTCCCTTGGTCAAAAAACCCCTAACATCCAATGATCACTGATAAAAGAAAATTTAACGTTAGTGGTTTTTTATGTTAAAATATAATTAACTCTTTGAGAGAAATGTGTTTCATACCTCTCACAAAAAGGCATCATCCAAAATTGTGTGACTATATTATTTTCAAGTCTTTCAGCAATATAAACCATTATTTGTTCCTCATTCAATGCACATGCTTTAGGGGAAATCAATTGCGGGTCCATGAATCCATATACATCTGTCAGCTCATTCCTCTCACAAATTTTATAAAGATACCTAATAAAAAACATACATAAGTATAAATTTTTAATAAATATAATGTAGGGAAAAGGTGTTAAGACTTACATGAAAAAAAATTGCACCACGTTGATGCCCAACTTATCTCCGGTAACAAGATCCATGATATCAATTTTCATAATCCCCACACTTATTTCACATCCACAAACATGAGCTTCCATTGGAAACTCATAATAACCCGCCAACAAATTTGAATATCTTGACAATCTGTCAAGACTACTAGATTCTGTATCTGATGTCATAGCCATTTGTCTTTGTTGTTGTCTATACAGTATTTCTTTACCTTTGAAGTATTACTGTAAAAATAAATTGAAAAATATATTAGTTTTCAAATAATAAAACAACTTTAATAAAAAAAACAAAATAAAAGATATAACATTCATACCTCTATGGTAATGAGTCGAAGAAGTCTGGATGGCCAAATTAAAAAATGGACGATACTCTGTCCAACTATCTCCACCTCATCTGTAGGTATTGGTACCCTAGCTGATCTATCTATAATATCCTGTACAGTGATCCTCTGATTCTATACCTCTAATTATTGATGATGAACTATATCTCCTATACAATATACCAACCCATATTCTACTATATGATGTTGATAATCATCAACATACAACTTGCAATAAGTAGTAATCTACGGAGGAGGAGTAGGATAAAAAATGGGGTCCATAGGCTGAGGTGGGGGAGTGGAATCTACTGGCGGAGGTGGAGGATAAATAATGGTGTCTACAGGGGGAGGTGGAGGAGTGGGAGCTACAGTCTGAAATTGTCTTTGCATTTCTACAAACATAGACTGCACCAACGCTCTAATCTTGTCCTCCATCGTCGCATTAATATTTTGAACTTAAGCCTCTAAGGATTCTATTTTTTTTATAAACCCCCTCAACGTTAGAAGTTGAAGAACGTGGCAACACTTTTATTACCGATACACCTGCCGGATATCCTCTTACACGACCAGGATGTTTGGGCCTTCCCAATGCTACGGATAAAATATCTTCCCTCCCAGTAGCTGTAAATGTCCCCTGTGAACTCTGCTCCTCAAGAGAGTCCTGTATTAATTAATTGAACATTTATGTAATGATTGAAATTATATGAAGAAAATAGTTAACTTAAATAAATAAAATAGATATCTTACAATCCTCTCAGCTATGATTCTCGATTCTTCCGAAAGATATTGCCCTTTTTCCCTTCCGAGCTCTCTTCCATTTTTCATGTCTATATGGAGGGGTTGGAGGGGCCACCTCTCCAGAGCTTGAAGACTTAGATCTTAGTTGTTGAAATTTTTCTGCCATCATATGTTCTTCCAATAATGCGTACCCTCCCCGAGATAAACTATGAGGGTATACATTTTTATATTGGATATCCTGATGAGCTTTCCTTGTTTTCTATAATTTAAGAATAATAAATCATTAACAAAACATTAATAAAATCATTTATATAAGAAAGTTTATAAAAGTTTACATTGACCTTACCAGAAATGACTCTTTTCTTCTACTTTCAAAAAACTGTCTCCATGTGTCTTCATATATAAAAGGATATATACGACATGGATTGTCATGACTCCTATAACCATAAATGAAATCAGATGAGAGGGTTGATTTGAAATCCCTCCATCTCCTGGCAGCCAACGATAAGCATTTCTTCCTGACTCCTCAAGTGTTAGGAATATCAAATGTCATCTGATAAAGAAGAGGTTAAACATATTATATATACTAAAAACATTAAAAGAATAGTCAAACAATGACAAAAGATCTTACCAAAATTGTCTCCCACAACTGAGAGATTATCGCTTTATCCACACTTCTCCAATCATCATATAGAATGTTTACTTTGCTCTTATCCTGAGTTGCTACAAAACTCTTAAAATCTTTTTCATTCGGACCTCTAGGAATATCATCATCATCAATCTCAACAACTATCCTCTGATCCTATGTACGGGAAAGTGATAATTTTGGTAAACGTGTGCACCCACGTTTACCAACCTTTTAACTCTTTGTCTTAATAGGATCATGTGAATGTTCATCCCCAGAGGTATGACCAGCAATATTCTCATCTCCAAAATCATGTGGTTGATCAACTGAATGATCTATCATTATCCTTCAAATCAAAAAAACAAACGTCAGTTCACAAATATAAAAATTCAAATATTTTAATACTAGTAATCATAAAATAGAAAAGTGTACTAAGTTACGTAATAGTAAACATTGGTAATATGGTAAGTATGTTAAACAAAGGTAAAGATGGTCAAGATGGTCAAGATAGTCAAGATGGTAAATATGGTAAACCTGGTAAACATGGTAAACATGGTAAAGTAATTTTCACTGAACAAAAATAATAGATATATAATTCATGTATTGATTATAAACATGATAAAGTAAACTAAAAAACTTAAAACAAAAAAAAACTTATAATAACCCGCCAACAAATTTGAATATCTTGACAATCTGTCAAGACTACTAGATTCTGTATCTGATGTCATAGCCATTTGTCTTTGTTGTTGTCTATACAGTATTTCTTTACCTTTGAAGTATTGCTGTAAAAATAAATTGAAAAATATATTAGTTTTCAAATGATAAAACAACTTTAATAAAAAAACAAAATAAAAGATATAACATTCATACCTCTATGGTAATGAGTCGAAGAAGTCTGGATGGCCAAATTAAAAAATGGACGATACTCTGTCCAACTATCTCCACCTCATCTGTAGGTATTGGTACCCTAGCTGATCTATCTATAATATCCTGTACAGTGATCCTCTGATTCTATACCTCTAATTGTTGATGATGAACTATATCTCCTATACAATATACCAACCCATATTCTACTATATGATGTTGATAATCATCAACATACAACTTGAAATAAGTAGGAAGCTACGGAGGAGGAGTAGGATAAAAAATGGGGTCCATAGGCTAAGGTGGGGGAGTGGAAGCTACTGGCGGAGGTGGAGGATAAATAATGGGGTCTACAGGGGGAGGTGGAGGAGTGGGAGCTACAGTCTGAAATTGTCTTTGCATTTCTGCAAACATAGACTGCACCAACGCTCTAATCTTGTCCTCCATCGTCGCATTAATATTTTGAACTTAAGCCTCTAAGGATTCTATTTTTTTTATAAACCCCCTCAACGTTAGAAGTTGAAGAACGTGGCAACACTTTTATTACTGATACACCTGCCGGATATCCTCTTACACGACCAGGATGTTTGGGCCTTCCCAATGCTACGGATAAAATATCTTCCCTCCCAGTAGCTGTAAATGTCCCCTGTGAACTCTGCTCCTCAAGAGAGTCCTGTATTAATTAATTGAACATTTATGTAATGATTGAAACTATATGAAGAAAATAGTTAACTTAAATAAATAAAATAGATATCTTACAATCCTCTCAGCTATGATTCTCGATTCTTCCGAAAGATATTGCCCTTTTTCCCTTCCGAGCTCTCTTCCATTTTTCATGTCTAGATGGAGGGGTTGGAGAGGCCACCTCTCCAGAGCTTGAAGACTTAGATCTTAGTTGTTGAAATTTTTCTGCCATCATATGTTCTTCCAATAATGCATACCCTCCCCGAGATAAACTATGAGGGTATACATTTTTAGATTGGATATCCTGATTAGCTTTCCTTGTTTTCTATAATTTAAGAATAATAAATCATTAACAAAACATTAATAAAATCATTTATAAAAGAAATTTTATAAAAGTTTACATTGACCTTACCAGAAATGACTCTTTTCTTCTACTTTCAAAAAACTGTCTCCATGTGTCTTCATATATAAAAGGATATATACGACATGGATTGTCATGACTCCTATAACCATAAATGAAATCAGATGAGAGGGTTGATTTGAAATCCCTCCATCTCCTGGCAGCCAACGATAAGCATTTCTTCCTGACTCCTCAAGTGTTAGGAATATCAAATGTCATCTGATAAAGAAGAGGTTAAACATATTATATATACTAAAAACATTAAAAGAATAGTCAAAAAATGACAAAAGATCTTACCAAAATTGTCTCCCACAACTGAGAGATTATCGCTTTATCCACACTTCTCCAATCATCATATAGAATGCTTACTTTTCTCTTAGCCTGAGTTGCTACAAAACTCTTAAAATCTTTTTCATTCGGACCTCTAGGAATATCATCATCATCAAACTCAACAACTATCGTCTGATCCTACGTACGGGCAAGTGATAATTTTGGTAAACGTGTGCACCCACATTTACCAACCTTTTAACTCTTTGTCTTAATAGGATCATGTGAATGTTCATCCCCAGAGGTATGACCAGCAATATTCTCATCTCCAAAATCATGTGGTTGATCAACTGAATGATCTATCATTATCCTTCAAATCAAAAAAACAAACGTCAGTTCACAAATATAAAAATTCAAATATTTTAATACTAGTAATCAGAAAATAGAAAAGTGTACTAAGTTACGTAATAGTAAACATTGGTAATATGGTAAGCATGTTAAACAAAGGTAAAGATGGTCAAGATGGTCAAGATAGTCAAGATGGTAAATATGGTAAACCTGGTAAACATGGTAAACATGGTAAAGTAATTGTCACTGAACAAAAATAATAGATATATAATTCATGTATTGATTATAAACATGATAAAGTAAACTAAAAAACTTAAAACAAACAAAAACTTATACTTATTTTGTTTTAAAACATGTTTTAATAAATAAAGAACTTACAATGTCTAACATTTATGAAAAAAATAAATGTAAACAGGAAATAAACATATGTTACCTATAATTTTAGGAATGTAAAAATGGATTCTTTTCCCAAATTTCTTCATCGTGATCGTTCCTTATGGCACAAACTATGTCTTCAACATGCTCATCATTATGTTCTGTTAATCTTTCCATGGAAGTAGGGATCTCACATAAATCAGCATCTTCATCAAGTTCATCCTCACCAACATATTGTTTTTTCCCTTGTAAAAAAAAATCCCACTGCATATCTGATTGATCTACTACATAGAAAAAAAAATTCATGTGTTGCCATTATAAAAGAATCAGTTGTGTCTTCCAATCTATTCAGATTAACAAGTGTCATTCCAAATTCATCATGTCTGACACTGTTGTTACCAATAAACCATTTACATTTAAAAACAGGAACTTTAATTTTAAAGTAATCAACCTCCCATATGTCTTCAATCACTCTATAATATGCACTTGATGCAAAAATTGTGTTTTTGTCCTTAGCACTCGAAAAATGCATCGCTTTTGCAAACACCAATACACCACTATTCTGAATTGCACTTCTTTTGTCCTGAGCTTTCGTATAAAATGTATAACCATTAATATCATAACCAGACCATGTTATCACATTTAAACATGGACCACCCACTATCCATTTTAATGTCTCTGATACATCTGATCTACCAAGAAAAGTCTTTTTAATCCATGACAAAAAAGTTTTGTTGTGCTCATTCAAAATCCACATTTCTTTCTTATTTGGATGACATTTTTTCAACTCATTAATAAGCAATGTGATATATGGTTGAGCATCAGCTATGTTATTCAAGATGTATGATTCTAACTTCTTTATCTGTTCAGCTGACAATGATTTGACTTTCAAGCCATGAATCACCTTTCCCTCATTATTAAATCGTTCATGGTGAGATGGAGGCAAACCTATGTGTTGCGATGCAGCCAAGTAGCTCATACAAAACTCTGCTACCTCCTCAGAAATATACTTTTCAATAATGGAGGCTCAGGTCGATATGGATTTTTAACATACCCCTTTAATATTTTCATATACCTTTCAAAAGTATACATCCAACGAAGATATACAGGTCCACAAATCTTTATTTATTAAACCAGATGAATCACTAAATGCACCATTATGTCAAAAAAAATTGGTGGAAAATACATTTACAATTGAAAAAGTATAAAAATTGCATCCTTTTCCAAAATGTTCAAAGCATTCACATCAATCGCCTTGTTACAAATTGAATTGAAAAAATAACACAACTTCATTATAGTCTTTCTGACATGAATGGGCAATATTCCATGCAATGCAACTGGTATAATTTGTTGCATCATGACGTGACAATCATGTGATTTCATACCTATCAACTTCAAGTCCTTCAATGAGTCAAAATTTTTTACATTAGAAGAATAACCTTGAGGCACTTTTATATCATGAAGACACTGACAGAAGCTAATTTTCTCCCTCTTCGATAATGTATGACAACCCGGGGGAAGATATGTTTGTATTCCTTTAGGAGTGGGAGCTAACTCCAAATGTATTCCCATTGATAGTAAGTCTAATCTTTCATTCAACCCATCTTTTGTCTTTCCTTTAATATCTAACAATGTTCCAATCAAACAATCACAGATATTCTTCTCCACGTGCATGAGATCAATATTATGTTTAACTTCATGATACCTCCAATATGGTAGCTCAAAAAATATTGACCTTTTCTTCCAAATATGTCTATCATTACCAGATTTTTGTGTCTTTCCCAATGTCACATCAAGGTTTTTCACCCTCTCAAAATACAGATTAGGGGATAAAGGTTTTAGAGCAGTATCAAATTCTTGTGAGCCATTGAATGCCTTTTTTAGTCTTCTATAAGGGTGATCCATAGGCAAAAACTTTCGATGACCCATGTACATTGTTTTACTCCCATGATGCAATTGACAATATGACATCTGTTGTTCATAAATTGGACATGCTTTATACCCTTTAACACTGTATCCAGAAAAATTTCCATACGCTGGGAAGTCATTTATAGTGAACAGAAGCACTACATGCAGTTGAAAATATTCCATTTTATAAGAATCATACACCCTAATACCATCATCCCATAAAAGTTTCAAATCATCAATCAACGGTGACAAGTAAACATCAATATCATTGCCGGGTTGCTTTGGACCAGAGATCATTATACTCAACATGACATATTTGTGCTTCATACAAACTTCAGGAGAGAGGTTGTAAATTACCAATAAAACAGGCCATGAACTATGTGTGCTACTGAGGGTTTGGTATGGATTCAATCCATCTGTTCACAACCCTAGTCTGAGATTTCTAATTTCATTTCTAAATGTAGAATACTGCGCATCAATTTTCTTCTATTGTGGACAATCAGCTGGATGACGTATTTTTCCATCACATACCCCCTCATCAGAATGCCATCTTAACCTTTTTGCATCATGTGAATTAGCAAATAAACGTTTTAAATGATGAATTATAGGAAGATACCAAAATACCTTTGAAGGGAGCTTTGTAATCTCTACATCAGCCTATGATTTTTCTTTCACCTTATACCATGATGTCCCACATTTAGGACACTCTGACAGAAACTCATATTCTTTCCTATAAATAATGCAGTCATTCGGACAGGCATGTATTTTCTTATATCTCAATCCCATCAGGCATAATATTTTCTTGGCCTTGTAATGTGAATTTGGAAGATCGTTATCTTTTGGAAGAATGTCTTTCATCAATTTTAACAGCTCTGTAAAACTTTTGTCACTTCATCCATGTTTTGCCTTCAGGTTAATCAATCTTAACACCGCCGACAAAACCGTAAAATCTATACAACCAGGATATAATGGTTTTTCAGAATCACCATATAGACGGGAAACTGTCGGTTCTATCTCAATTTGTTCTGCTACAATATCGCAAATCATTTCTTCAATTCCATCAGAGTTACCATCTTGTGAATCATCATGATCATCAGTGACATTTCGTCCAGTTTCACCATGCCAAATCCAAGGGCTGTAACTCGGATTAAAACCATGAAATATCAGATGATCTTTTATCTCTCTACTTTTCAACTTCTTCATATTCAAACATTTCAGGAATGGATAGAAAAAAATGTCACTACTTGGAACATTTCGTTTAGCAAATTCCAAAAAGGCATCAACACCTTCCTCATATTCATTACTCATTCGATGTTCTGTAATCCAAATTCAACTCATTATTACCTATAACAAATATCAAAAATATATATATTTTTAAGATAAGACAAATATAAGTTTATATGAAAAAAATCATAATTTTAATGTAAAAAAATTTTGAAATATAAGACAAATCTATGCGTATTTAAAAAAAATATGCTTGAATATTATTATTAAAACAAAATATAGTTAGATATAACAGTTTTAAATTCCATTGAATAAAATAAAACCATGGCGCCTAAATGGTTGATAGAAAATTGGAGAGAATGGAGTAAACCTGAAAATCAAATCATATTTAAAATAAAAATTCAGATGGAGAAAATCACAATGTAAATCCAAACACCCCT
This sequence comes from Viscum album, assembly GCA_963277665.1. Taxonomy (NCBI): domain Eukaryota; kingdom Viridiplantae; phylum Streptophyta; class Magnoliopsida; order Santalales; family Viscaceae; genus Viscum; species Viscum album. The sequence continues at coordinate 1,058,574,354 of OY728163.1, read as the reverse complement.
GGACACCCCCCAACCCTCTGGACAGCCCCCCACCCCCCGGAAAACCCCCAAAACCCTCTGGATAGGCCTCCACCCCCTTGGACAGCCCCCCACACCCACCCACCTCCCAGGACACCCCCCAACCCTCTGGACAGCCCCCCAACCCCCTGGATAGTCCCCCACCCCTCTAGACAACACCCCCACCCCTCTTGGACACCACCCCACCCCTTACCCCCTTGGACACCCCGCTGGACACCCCCAACCCTTTGGATAGCCCCCCCCCCCCCCCCCCCACCCCTGGACAGCACCCCACCCCTCCAGACAACACCCCCCACTCCTCTTAGACACCACCCCCACCCTCAACCCCCTTGGACACCCCCCTGGACACCCCCCCAACCCTCTGGACTTCCCCCCACCCCCCGGACAACCCCCAAAACCCTCTGGATAGGCCTCCACCCCCTTGGAGAGCCCCCCACACCCACCCACCCCCTTGGACACCCCCCCCCCCCCGGACACCCCCCAACCCTCTGGACATCCCCCCACCCCCCGGACAACCACCCAAACAATGGTTTACATATAAAACTAGGGATGGTGAACAACAAAAAACACGTGCATTTAATATATACTTCAGCATGAAGTAGATGGAATTAAATATTATTAAATATGGCTACTTAAATGATCGTATGATAATTAAAAATAATCATTGATATTCAACTAGTCAAATGATCACATGTTTCTTGATAACTAATATCATAATTTATTTTATCAAAAAAGTCACACAAAATAGTCTACAAACATGTTTCGCACCAACATCACAATTTAATAAAACAATTCCTCAATTTATAAAACATTATGAAAATGTTTGACATCTTAAATCACCTCTTTACCTTTCAAAAACCCTTACTAGGTGAATAAAATCGCCAAAATATTGCATTTACACCACTTTATCACTTTTTTTAACTCACTAAATCATTTTCAATTTTCATAAAACAATCCCAAGAGGAACAGCCATGTTTTGCACACAAAATACATTCCAAAACCCCCATTCAAGAAAAAAATCATACCAATACAAATCCAAAATATAAATTTCAGCTTAATACACATTTATTAAACCACCCCCATATTTTAATAATTTACCTCAAATAATGTCACAAACAATACACATGAAAAACAAACTTTTTCATAAAAAACCTTCAAGAAGTGTGACAAGGTTTTACACATAACACCCATTCAAAACCCCCCTTTTGAGGCCCACATGACAACAAAGAATTAAAAAACCATAATTGGATCCCCCTTTCAAAATTAATGAATCACTTTTATAGGTTATAAAATACACCCAAATATTAACCTAAGAGTCACACATTAAAAGCACCCAATTTCAAGATAAAATGAATATATAAAATTAAAGACATATCCAAATCCATCAAAAAAATTTGGGACCACAAAAAATATACGATGTAGGAAAAACGAATGAAAAAAAGCACACAAAAATATAGTGTTGAGAGTTGAAGTCTTACATGAAATGGGGGTTTTGGAATTCCTTTTGTGTTGCGAGTTGAAAGCACACAAAACGAGTTGAGATGATAGATCTGGGAAAAAAGCACACAAAAATCGAACGAGTTGAAAGCACACAAAACGAACGAAAAAAAGCACACAAAAATTGCAAAAAATAAATATAGACTATTCGGGGAAAAAACAAACGAAATAAATTCGTGGAAGGCTTACTTGAGTGTTGCGAGTTGAGATGATAGATCCGAGGAGAGTAAAGATGATAAACGTTGTAGGCAAAACGAGTTTAACGCAGCGAGATCGATGAGCCGATTAGGGTTTATCGCGTGAGAGAGACGAGCCGCCGGACTGTCGAACGAAAATTCGTAAATGAAAATCCTCGGGGGTTGTTAATTTTTTAAATGTTTTTATAACGTCGGTTATTTAATAACTGACGTTATAAACTATTTTTTACATTTATAACGTCGGTTATTATAATAACCGACGTTAGAAATGTATCAGATACGACTTTTTTTACGTCGGTTATAAAATAACCGATGTAAAAAAAGTTTTTTACGTCGGTTATACTATAACCGACGTAAAAAAGATATCAAAAATCACAGTTTTTTACGTCTGTTATAACATAACCGACGTAAAAAACTCGTATATATCTCGTTTTTTACGTCGGTTATAAAATAATAGACGTAAAAAAAAACCCCCGCGCTTTGGTTTTTTACGTCGGTTATTTTATAACCGAGGTAAAAAACTCATAGATATATCGTTTTTTACGTCGGTTATAAAATAACTGATGTAAAAAACCCCCCGCGCTTTGGTTTTTTACGTCGGTTATCAAATAACCGACGTAAAAAACCCCACGTTCTTTGGTTTTTTACATCGGTTATTTTATAACCGATGTAAAAAACTCTTAGATATCATGTTTTTATGTCGATTATCAAATAACTGACGTAACCCCCCCCCCTGTGCTTTGGTTTTTTACGTCGGTTATTTGATAACCGACGTTAAAAATCTACTCACCGCATTTGTTACGTCGGTTATAAAATAACCGATGTAAAAAACCACGTTTCACAGATTATCACGTCGGTTATATATAACCGGTGTAAAAAATGGTAACGTAAATAACGTTTTCTGCACTAGTGGAGGGCCTAGGGTGTTATAGTAGGGAGACTATTCCCTCATATCAGAGTAAAAAACAGCAAAAATAGCTAAGTATCATACATGGGATTAAATAAACAGAGATCAGAAGTAGTAAATAAACTGAAAGAGAACATGTTGTAATAATAAATGAAATGTTATAAAATCCCAAAAACTATTTCATATATACAACATTGTTCACCCATTGGGCTGACCATACAGATACAGAAGTATAAAAATAAACTAAAATAAAATTATAGGGATATACTACTAACTTCAAGCCAAACCACACACCTAGTCTCAAGACATTGATGAACTATGTTATCCTAATCAAAATAATCCACACAAGTATTTCTCCTTGATCGTGCAACTTTAGGACTCATCCCTATTTACCATGCAATCATGCTCAACCTGAAAAGCAGAAATAAGGTCTGCACACACACTGAGTTGCACGTATATGGGTGATAATATATTCTCAGTAGAACACCCCAATAATGTTCCTATAAATATATTGTCATAAGTGCATGCTCATTCAATATGCTCAGTTTATCCAAGACTCAACTGAAAAGATAAACAAATCCAATAAATTTGAATCCACAGTCGATCCATAGGTCTATAATCCTGATCAAATGGGAAAGTTTTATCATGTATATTTATATTTATATGGATATATATGTATATTACCATACATATACATATATACATATATATGAATATACATGGGTAAGGTGAAATAAATAACATAAAACTAACAGCAGTCGATCCTTGGATCCGTAATCCCGATCGCCTGGACATCCTATGCAAGGTCTGTGAGATGGATGTCATACCACTCAATTCATGTATCATTAATTAAATCTATGGGTTTATAATCCCAATAAATAAATAAATGTTTCATCTAGTGCCAAAACTATCTCTAAGAAATCCATGTCACCATAGGGGGATACTCATCCTAACCCTGGGTTCACCCATACTCTCTACCAGTCACTGTAAAGAAGGATTCTAAGGAATACAATCATACATCCTATGAATAGTAAATGAGTTGGACGTCATGACACACATGAAAAATAAATCAATTCCAATGTATGAGCCCTAGGTCCCAATCCATAGGTGATCATGACATTGAGACTCAGATGAACCCTAAGGGTCTAACCCTTAGGTAGTCTGTGAGGAGAGATCATTGGTGAGATACCATGCCCACCCCTGGAGATCTCTAATCAGGGAAAGAATAATAATCCCTATCACTCAGGAGATTGTAATCGTCTATGAGTATCAAATTATGTGAAACACCGTGTATAACACCATGGTTAGGTAACTGATAAGGTATAATGTATTCTTCCCTATCACTTGGGAGAGCATAATCATCCAAGAGTATAATTAGATCAAGGAGAGTTTAATCATCCTCACCACATGTCAACTAGAGGAGAGCAGAGTTAACATCATCACTCAGGAGAGCATAATCATACATGAGTATCATTATTAGGGGTTCCATTCTTGTATTTCATAGCCATAAGATCAATATTTAGATACAAAGAAGCACCTATGTAAATCCTAATAATATAATAATATAATGTATAGGCTCAATATCTAGATCCTAGGTGGTACCTCTGGGTATAAAAATAATAAAATAATAACATGGATTAGAATCTGAATCCCAAGAAATCACATCTGGTTATACCAATAAACAAATAAGATGGATCCCAAGAAGAATTTTTAGGTATCCTAAAGAGAAAGAAAGATGCATCACGTTAGGCTCGTTATTCACCAACTAGGAATCACCTATGGTAATTATCACTGAATAAAAAAATAAACCAGTGAAGTATAAATAAAAGTGTGAGGGTGGTCAAATGCTTAAACCCTCCACTACAGTCACATACCCTTGGGATTACAAGTTCTTCATGGGTTTTGGGGGACACTCACTACCATATCTACCCAAAATTGATGTACTATCTCAGATTTGGCCAAACATCTGGTCACCCACTAGGTCCCTCAAGTCATAACACTAGAGAGGAATCTTATTAGGGATCCTCAAGGTCTAAAAATAAGAAAAGGAATCATACACTAGATCATCAGTTGAAAAAGTAAAAAAAGAGGAATTCTACATGGGATCCTATAACAGAAATTCGACCAAGGCATCCTACATAGGATCCTTATAATGGTACATAAGAAGATATGTCCTACAAGGGATCCTTATCACCATAGTACATAGGTAAAGGCATCCTACAGGGGTTCCTTGGAATGGTCCATAGGAAAAGGGGTCCTACTTGGGATTCACTAGGTCAACATGTAAGAAAAGTAATCCCTCAAGGGACCATTAGTATTATGAAGGAGATAAATGCATCATGCACACGATCCTCTTAGTCGAAATGTAAGTAGAGGTATCCTACTTGGGGTCCTCAGAAAAAATTAACCTCATGGACTCTTAAGCTGGAAAGTAATATATATCTATAGAGAATTATTAAAAGGAAACTAAAATCATTGGTCAAAAGAGATGTCTCATGGCCCATCTCATGTCAAGGTCTCACTCTCAAGAGAAAACTAGATTAAATTACTAGAGGAAGAACATCTCCGTTTAGGTAAAATCCTGAAATTGTATCTAGGAGTCCTTACAATGCCTTAAGGGTTTTACCATCATGATATGAAAAAATATAATCATAATGGACTATTAATAGGTCCAATTATGACTCTTGGGTGAAAATATATGAAAAAACCCTCCAAAGGGTGATAAGGGAGGAGTACACGGTGTGTGTACCCCAGTACACGGCATGTACCCTTGAAACTCCACATGGTCATATTCTCTAGCTGGACATGGCGTGTAAAAGCCCAAGTACATGGTGTGATGATCACATACATGACACTTACCCTACATGGGTTACCATATCATATACCTCACATGGTCTAGGCATGTATATTTCATGTTCGTGTACATCTAAATGGCATGCAACCCATATGGGGTATGGTCGTGTACTCTACATGGCCATGTTCCCCTGCACAGGCTATCTGGTTGGGTACTCAGATACATGTCTGAGTCATAGTACATGGTTTTTATGGCTCATACATATCATGTACTTCCAAAATACCATCTTCCCTAAACTTTAAGAACACATGGCATGTTTTCTTTGAACCACACGTCGTGTACACGGGTTTTCCTGAATGGAAGACCCACAAATTGCCTGAGACCCATGTTTTTTTCCCCAAAAACAAAAAATAAGCCAACAAGGGGTCCTAATAAAGAATAATAGGAGATTTAAACTTTAAATAGGTGAATATATGGGGTTCTATGGTTAAAAAGTAAAAATTAACTACCTTTGGGAAGAATCCGCTGAAGTTTTTCTGGTTTCCATGCTCCAAGGATACCACATGATGATCCATCCCATCCCAAGATTCATGGCAGTACCCTTATTCTTCTCTATATACTTATATATATCCCTATAATTTCTTATCTATCTTACATGTAAAGGGGTATCCATAGGGGGCATACACAAGAAACAAATGGAGAATAAAGAAAAGAAAAGAGAAGAAAAGAAAAGAAGGAATGGGGGGCACGACCCAACCCTAGCGCCCAACTTGAGTTTATGCACTGTTTTGGAAAAAATATTTATTCCAGAATCAATGTAATATAAGGAAACACAATACAATGCTCCATTCCAAAGATATGGCCAAATGAACCCATGCAAATAAATTAATATTTAATTAATTAAATACTAAATATTAATTACTCCACTACAATTTGAATGTTTTGGATTTCCACCAAACTCCTATGTTAGGGTAAACATGATATTCCAGGACCAATGGAGTGTCCAAAAAATTATTTGATATCATATTATAGGTTAAATTTACTATTTTACCCCTTATAAGCATCTGAAGGAAAAAAATCAAATTTCTGCTCAAATTCACAATCTAAAAAACATGGGTCCATAAAATCATTCCACCATAAATATTCTCATACCCAAAAATCATGGTTGTAAGACTAGAATCCATTATATAAACATGATTATCTACACACACACAAAAAGAAATCTTGATTTTCCAATGACCAATCTCATAACATCAACAACTATCTCCTACACATGAGATACAGCCACCCTACTTTTCTTACATGATTATTACATCATTTTAAATATAAACAACATAAAAGATTTACACAACCATGATAAGAAGGTTTAATATCTTGATAAAATTAATACCATACATAAAATTTAAAAAATAAAACATAAACATTTATTTAATTCCTTCTTCTCTAACTTCTTAGTGTTCCTTGTGTTCTCCTTAGTACAAGTAATCACCTAAGGATATATATTAAAGAAAGGGGTGAGATAAAATCCCAGTAATATGATAGATAAGAAAATGGATAAAAATAACATGGGGTGAGAATAATCATCATCACCATAAAATAATCATGGTATATTCATAATAATCATGAGAGGAAGCATTATATAAAGTCATAGAATGTGGTAATGCATAAAAATGAAACATTATGCCTTATTGTTCAACACCACAGATAATTGTGAACAAATCTAGAATCATGTTCACTTATATTTCACATTATCTCATGATATTCACCACATTTCCCAATGAATTTGAGTGTTATATAATTATGGGCACACCCATCGTAAAATTTTCTTGTGCTATATAATTCCAAGAACACCCGTTACATCATGACATTTACATTATCAAGCATGCCACATAGAACGTATATCAATATTGGACATAAAATAACCCATGAAAAGGAATGGGTTTCATTTAATAAAGAATAAATTCATGAATAAACTTTTGGGTTCCCAAAATAAAGATGGAATAATATAATTGGTATGAGAATCACCAATCTTGAGTAAAGAAGAAACAATCTCATAGGAAGTAAAAGTTGTGTTTTTAGAAAGAAGAGTTCTTTTGGAAAAATCTTTGAATTTGTCATAAAATAAGATTGGAAACATGTATATCTATAAAATAAAAGGTAATGATAAATAAATTATATTTAAGTAACATAAATGGAACATTCATATTGAAAATGTAGTGAAAAGGTGAAAACCCAAAGGAAGGGAGTTGGGTTCGAAAATCCTCTTAACTTTTGTTCGAGTGGTTTCTTCACTTTAATATCCTAGATAATAAAATTAAATTAATTAATTAAAAAATAAATAACCTATTATAAATGTATATAATTTATTATTTTTTAATAAGTTCATTTATATCCTTTTATATGATTTATAGAGTTTAATTCCATCGTTCAGAAGTGTTCATTTTCTTGGTTTTCATGACCGGTTCACTTGAATATGAGTATAGATGTTTATATATAATGGATATAATTCTCAAGAATTGAAATTATATCTTATTAACTAACATACATAGGTTTAAATGGTTATATATACCATTTGGTTAAATTTTATGAGGATTAATCATTAGATAAAAGGTTAGTGGTAATCATTTAGATTTTTTGGTGGTTTTTTGAACATCACAAACTAGTTTTGTTCCATTATTTTTTATTATGTATATAAGTTAGTTACAAAACATTAAAAGGGTTATTAAATAAATTTTAGAAAATTTACCAAACATTATAGCAGTTTTATGAACATAATTTAAGTTAATAAAGGAAAATGAAAATGCATCGTCCATGATGTCGGTAAATTGACACATCATAGGCGATGATTTCATTTTTAGAATAAAAGTGATAGAAAGGTGTTTGATGAAGTATATTCCATTAACATGATATAATTACAGTATATAAAAGATAATGTAGTTATCATGAATATTTGGATATAGTAGGTGAGGATATAATAAGAAAAGAAAAGGAAATTAAAAAAAATAAAAGGAAAATAAAAGGATTTTACCTCTTGAATTTATCCTCCTTGAGAACCTCCTTAGGGAAAAGGTTTTGGTATTTTGGTGAGACAAAGGGATCCTGTATATGGGGGAGGGGATTGGGAAGATTATTTTTCATAATTTGGACTAGGATTAAATCTTTTAAGGTTTTAATAGAATAGGTGGTGAGGGGTGGTATTTATAGGGGAGGAGAGGGGTGTTTTCTCTTTATTTTATTCATTAGTTTTTTATTTTACCTCAAGACTATGAGTAGTTTGATAATTATGAAAAAATATATTAAAATGATGAAGGGTAGTTATATATTATGGTTTTTAAATCATATATGACTCAAGGAATAGTGTATTTAACTTATAATGTATATATACCACAAATTATCATATTTCACTATTCACAAAAAAATCAATTATTTTAGAAAAATCTCAAAAATTCACCACAACAATTTTTTGATCTGTATAATTCAAAAATGAACTCTATTTTATGAAAATAATTTTCTAAATATGAGAAATTTAGTTTTTAATTAAAATGATCATTTACTCAAAAAGTATAGTTTTTAAAATTATAACTACTTTTATAACACTTTAAAAAATTAATTAATTTCACATAAAATTATATTATAGTCATAAGACAACAAAATATTAGTTTATGAATCTATTTTTTAAAAATAAATTTTCTTCTAAATCGTTATGTTAATTATAAAATCATAAATAAACATTTATGTTGGATAAAAATACCAACACATGATTAATAATTTTTAAAATATTTATTTACTTATACCGTGATATAATTATATCATATTATCATTTATAAGATTCCTAAATCTTCTTAATAATTTCATAGATTATGTTACTATTATATTATATTATTTACTATTATTAATGGTCATAATAATATTCCAAAGGTCATATTACTATTCCATTAGGATAGGTTCTTTAAATTCTATAAATACCTATTATTCCATTCATTATTCATTTATAAATTTTGTATTGTGTTCTCAAAGTGATTTTATATGGTTTATACCATATGAAATAATTATAATAAGGTAATTTCCATTGATAAAATTTTGGGTCATCACATTCTTTCCCCTTATGAAATTTCACCCTCAAAATTTTGTTTTACATTTTTTGTTGAAAACAGGTGAGAGTACTTCTCCTTTATAATTTCCTATAGCTCCCATGTTTCCTCTTCTTACTTATAGTTTCTACATATTACTTTGACCAAGTTAGTAGTCTTATTGCATATAACTTTATCTATATGGTCCAAGATCTTCACTAGAAGCTCCTTGTAAGAGATATCAATTTTCAACTATACCACCTCTAGATTCAGTAAATGTGATTGATATGGTATGTACTTCCTCAAGAGGTATACATGGAATGCATTGTGTACTTAAGACATGGTAGGTGGATGTGTTAGTCGATAGTCCACCACTCCAACATGATCAAGGATCTTGAAGGGGTCGATGTACCTAGGACTTAGATTTCCCTTCTTCTCAAATCTCATGATCCTCTTTTATGGATATATGTGGAGGAATGCCATGTATCTAACCTCAAAATCTATGTTACATTGATGATTTTATACATAGCTCTTCTATCAAATTTGGGATTCCTTGATGTGTTGCTGAATGGTTTTCACCTTCTCTACCATTTCATCAACTATTTCAGGTCCTAGCAGCTTATATTCACTAACTTCATCCCAACACATTAAGGTTATTCATATTTTCCCATAAAGGGCTTAATATGGATCCATTTGGATGCTTGAGTGGAAACTATTATTGTAAGAGAACTCAAACAGAGGTTGATGTTTGTCCCATCCTCCTTTGAAGTTCAAAGAAAATGCTCTCAAAATGCATTCTAGTGTATGAATAGTCCTCTCTGATTATCCATTCGTTTGAAGATGATAATCCATACTGAAGTTCATCTTAGTGTTTAGAGAATGCTGGATACTTTTCCAGAACTTATAGGTGAATCTCGTATCACGATCATATACAATCGATAGTGATACTTCATTCAGCCTTACCAATTCTTTGATGTATATCCATACAAGTTGATGTAGTTATAAGTCCTCAAGAATTGTGATAAAGTGAGTTGTCTTTATAAGATGATCCACAAGAACCCATATAGCATTGTTTCCTCTGTGTGTCTTTGGAAGTCCGGTGATGATGTCCATGGTGATGTTTCCCCATTTCCATGTTGGTATGGGTAATGGTTTCATCATCCTCTTATACTTTTTTCTTTAATCCTTCACTTTATGACATACCAGGCACCTTGATGTATATTCATCGATCTCCTTCTTCATATTGTCCCACCAACAGCGCTCTCAGAGATCTTGATACATATTTATGCTCCCGGGATGAATATAGAAGGTTGTGTTATGTAAGTCATTCAGAAGCTCCTTCTTTATCTCTAGATAGGATTGTACACATATTCATGACCCAAATCTTACAATTCTTTCCTCATCAATTTTGAACTCAGAGGATTTACCCTTTCTGATAGCTTCCACCTTCTTCTAAATTACCACATCATTTCTTTGAGAACCCTTTATTTTCTCCATGAGGGTTGGTTGATCAATTATTTGAGAGAGGATTGATTAATTATTCCCATGCCCATACTTTGAAAATCTAATAATATTGGATCTTTCTCAGTTCTTATCATTGATAATGTTGTAAGATCCTTTCTACATAGAGCATCTTCCACTTTATTCTCTTTACCGAGATGGTAGTAGATTCAGTAGTCATGATCCTTGATGAGCTCTATCCATATTCATTGGTGCATATTAAGATCCTTTTGTGGGAATATATATTTGAGGCTCGTATGATCAGTATATATTTCACACTTCTCCCTATGGAGATAATTCCTCCAAATTTTCAACATGAAGATCACAGCCACCAACTCCATATCATGCGTGGTATAGTTTTTCTCATTAAATTTCATCTACATTGAGGATTAGGCTATAACTTTATCATTTTAAATTAGAAAAAATCCTAATACCTTCTTTGAATCATTATTTTATACCACAAATAGTTCCCCATTTGTTGGTAGTGTGATTATTGGTGCAGTGATAAGCCTCTTTTTCATCTCTTTAAAGCAGTCTTCACATTCACTGGTCCAGAAAAACATTACTCCCTTCTGAGTTAACTTGGTTAGTGGGTTTAACAATCATGATTAGTTCTTCAAAAATCATCGGTAATACCCGAATAGACCAAGGAAACTACAAATATTCATTACATATGTTGTCTTAGGCCACTCTTAGATTGCCTTTATCTTAGAAGGATCCACATATATTCCTTTATTGGTGATAACATTCCCCAATAATGATACTTACTCCATATATAACTCACATTTAATGTACATTACATAAATTTTCTCCCTTCTCAAAGTCTTTAGCACAATATTCAAATTCTTCTAATGTTCCCCCTTTCTCTTGGAGTATATCATAATATCATCAATAATGACTACCCCAAATTTGTAGAGGTAATCTATAAATACTCTATTCATTTAATCCATGAATATTTTTAGAGGATTAGTTATTCTGAAAGGCATATCTATGAAATAATAGTGTTTGTACCTCATTCAAAAGTTAGTGTTAAGAATATCCTGATTCCTTACTTTTAATTGGTGATATCTAAATTGAAGGTCCACCTTAGAGAAATACTTGAACCATATATTTTATCAAAAAATCCATCTATTCATGGAAGGGTATACTTTTTCTTTATCATTATTTTTTTAGCTCGTGGCAATAAATGTATATGCTCATTGATTCATCCTTCTTCTTGACAAAGAGGACTGGTGCACCCCATGGTGAAGCACACGGGCATATAAAACCCTTGTCCATATTCACTTGAAACTTATTCTTCAGTACCTCTAACTCAATGTTGTCCATTCTATAAGGTTTATTTTATATAAAAAGATATCTAGGAATAAGTTAAATTGATAATTCAACCTCTCTATCAAGAGTAAGAACAAGAAATTATTTAGGGAACACATCAGTGTAGTCCCTCACAATTGGCATGTCTTCAAGCATGATTCTCTCCATTGTATCAATCATTTGAGCCAGATATTCTTGCTCATAAGGCAATAATATTCACACTTGAGATGATGTATATGAAGAGGATTCATACTATTCCTTATACTTTTACATAATTGTAGGATGCCTTGGGATATAAAGATTGATATCCCTTTCCCAATAGTTGATGTTGGTTTTGTATAAAGATAGCCAATCCATGCCCAGAATATCATCAAACTCCACCAAAGGAAGTAGGGAAAGATTTTTTGGGAGGTTCATTACACAAACATTAACTGGGTAGGAGTTATATACTTTGGATGCAATAATTTCCCCATTTTATATTCTCACAGATAACTCAACCTCCATATTTTGAGGTGGTTTTTGAATAGTTCTACTAAACTTGCAAGATATAAAATAATGTATAGAGCCAGAATCAAATAGTGTATTCATTATTCTTGAATGAATAACTAGCGTACCTTTCACCACATCATTTTTAGGATCCACCGCAGTAGTAGTGATGGGATAATCCTTCCCTTTCTCCTTTATATTTAATGGTCGATGATGCTAATTACCCTCAAGGAATAGAGGTTTAGTGAAATGGATTGCATAGTTCCCTTTATCCCAATATTTGAAGTATTGAACCATGGTTGGTGCTCTCCTTCCCTCCATTATATCAGCTTATTATCCATCCAATGGCCCTAAGGCCTTCATTATGTCAGCTTACTTATTTATGTCTCTTCAACATTCATGATCTTGGAATCCTTTTCTCCCACATTTATAGCATTTCCTCACGCCTTTGAGGTAGTTCCCATGATTCCTCTTCCTACATTTTTTACATGTGAGTGGTTGAGTTTTCATTCCACCTTTCTCATTAGATCCCCCAGATTGAAACTCCATATTTTTTTTCTTAAAACTATATTCATGGGACCATTCTCCAAACTCCATATCTACTTTGAGAGAACATTGAATAACTTCTTCATAACTCCCAAAGTCTTTAATTTCTTGATCCTTTGGAAGGTGTGGAATTAACCAATAAATAATCTATGTACTTTTATATCATTATTGATAACAAAACCTAAAGATTACCTTTAAATCCTTGTGAAATTTTCTTCATAGGCCATAACATATTCACATTCCTTTAACTTCATCTCTATAAATTCTTTCTCCGTCTTTTTATAAAGAGTTTGAGGGAAATAATTGTTAAGAAAAATTATCTTAAACTCTTATCGCTCCATATCTTAAATTTCATCCTTAAGATTGGTGTTTTTATTCAACACCCACCATTTATTGACCTCTACGTATAGATTATAAATAGCTATATCCAACTTGTCCTTCTCATAATAGTGGAGAACAGAAAAGATCTTCTCTATTAAGTTGAATCATTGTTCTATGACTAGTGGATCAGAAGATCCACTGAATATCGATGTTCTTTGTCATATAAAAGACTTGATATCCAATTTATCCCTCTTAGGTGAAGGAGGATGTTCCACATTATTTAGGTTATTGTTTATAGCCTGAGAAATCTGGGTAAGCATCACCATGAAATTTTTAACTCCACCTCCCAAGGCATTAGGGATGTTGTTCAAGGAATCATTGCATTGTCCATCACATGGTTATTTGTCTTGTTTTCTCCTAGTTCCCACCATTTTCTTAAAATAGAAATGGTATGAACAAAACATTATTCAAAAATTTATGAATAAAGAATTTATTCCTTTTTTCAATTAACTCTAAAGGCATATCTTGTGGGATCCCTATGTTTATAATTTTTTCCAAAATAAAAATTCTTAGGTTCTTACTTATAATAGTCTCATACTTAGGGTTTACACCAAAGTTCTATAATTATAATTCCCAAATTAACTAAACCATTATCTGATGCCAACTATAGTTACCCTTTAAAGATAAATAACATTAAAATGTTATACAACCAGGATCCAAAGGTTTAGTTTATTGGGAAAATTAGGACCATACATATCATTTACAAAATAAAACATAACCATTTATTTAATTACTTATTCTCTAGATTATTAAGGGTCCTTGTGTTATCCTTATTACAAGTAATCACCTGAGGATATACATCAAAGAAAAGGGTGAACTAAAATTCAGTAATAGGATATATAAGAATATAGATCAATATAACATGGGGTGAGAATAATAATCATCATCATAACATAAGCATGGGATTATTATCATAATCATGAGATAAATCATTAGATAGAGGCCTGTAATGTGGAATTTCATAAAAATGAAACATCATGTCTTAGTGGACAAAACCACACATAATTGTGAACAAATCTAGCATCATGGTCATGCATATTTCACATTATCTCATGAGATTTTTCACATTACCCAATTAATTTGAGTGGTGTATAATTTTAGATGCACCCATCATAACATTTTCATGTTTCATATAATTCCAAGCAAACTCATCACATCATAACATTTACATTATCATGCATGCCGCATAGAACATATATCAATATTGGACATAAAATAACCCATGTAAAGGAATTGGTTTCATTTAATAAAGAATGCTTTAATGAATAAACATTGGGGTTTCCAAAATAAATATCGAATAACATAATTGGTATGAGAATCATCAATCTTGAGTGTGGAATAAATAATATCATGGTAAGTAAATTTTGTGTTTTTAGAAAGAAGAGTTATTTTGAAAAAAATTGATTTTTTATAAAATTAGATTAGAAACATGTATATCCAGAAAATAAAATGGAATTATAAAGAAATTATATTTAATTAACATCAATTTAACATTCACACTAAAAATTTAGTGAAAGGGGGAAAACCCAAAGGAAGAGAGTTGGGTTCGAAAATCCCTTACCATATGTTTGAGTGCTTTCTTAAATTTAATATACAGGATAATAAAATTAAATTCTTTAATTAAAAAATTTATAACCTATTATAAATTTATTTAATTTATTATAGTTTTATTAATTTCATTTATATCTATTTAGATGAGTTATAAAATTCAATTCCATCATTCGGGGGTGTTCATTTTCTTGGTTTTCATGATCGGTTCACTTGAATATGAGTATAGAAGTTTATGTATAATATGTATAATTATACAGAATTGAAATTATATATTATTAATAAATATATATAGGTGTAAATGGTTTTATATATATATATATATCATTTTTTTAAATTTTATGAGTATTAATCATTAGATAAAAGTTTTGTGATAATCATTTAGATTTTTTTGGCGGTTTTTTGAACATCACAAACTAGTTTTGTTCCATTTTTTATTATTGTGTATATAAGTTAGTTCCAGAACATAAAAATGGTTATTAAATAAATTTTACAATATTTAAAAATAATTATAGTGGTTTTATGAATATCCTTGAAGTTTTTAAAGGAAAATGAAAATTTATCATCCATGATGTCGGTAAATTGACACATCTCAGGTGATGATTTCATTTTTAGAATAAAAGAGAGAGAAATGAGTTTGATGATGGAGATTCCATTGAAATTATAGAATTAATAAAATATATCGTAGTTATCATGAACATTTGGATAGTGTATGTGAGGAGAGAATAATAAAATAAAATGAAATTAAAAGAAATTAAAAGGAAAAGAAAGAGGAATTTACCTCTTGAATTTCTCCCCCTTGAGAACCTCCTTAGGGAAAAGGTTTTGGTCTTTTGATGAGACCAAGGGATATTAGATATGGGGTAGGGGATTGGGAAGAATATTTTTGAAAATTTTAAAAAGGATAAAATCTTGGAAGGTGTGAGGAGAAGAGGTAGTGAGGGGTGGTATTTATAGGGGAGGAGAGGGGTGTTTTCTCATTATTTTATTTATTAGTTTATTATTTTCATTCAAGAATGTGAATAGTTTGATCATTGTCACAAAATGTATTAAAATAATGAATGGTATTTCTAGATTATGGTTCTTAAATCATTGATGACTCAAGTAATAGTGTATTTATCTTATAATGTATATATACCTTAAATTATCGTATTTCACTATTCACCAAAATTCAAGTATTTTAGAAAAATCTCAAAAATTCACCATAAAAATTTTTCAATGTTTATAGTTCAAAAATGAAATCCATTTTATGAAAATAATTTTCTAAATATGATAAATTTAATTTTTAATTAAAATAATCATTCACATGAATAATACATATTTTAAAATTATAACTGATTTTATAACACTTTGAAAGTTTAATTAAGGCCTCATAAAATTATCTTACAGTCATAAGACAAAACAATATTAGTTTATGAATCTATTTTATGAAAATAATTTCTTTTAAATCATTATATTTATAATAAAATTGTAAATAAATATTTATGTTTTAAAAAAGTACCAACACTTAATTAATAATTTTTAAAATATTTATTTACTTATAATATGATATGATTATATCTTATTATCATTTATAAGATTTATAAATTTTATTTACACTTCTATAGATGAGGTTACTATTTTATTGGTTGATTTACTATTCCTAATGGTCAGATTACTATTCCAAAGGTTAGTTTACTATTCCATCAGGATTAGTTCCTTAACTTCTAGAAATACCTCTTATTCCATTCATTCTTCATTTATAAAGTTTTTATTGTGTTCTCAAAGTGGTATTATGTAGTTTATACCATAATAAATAATTATAAGGAAATTTCCATTGATAAAATTTTGGGTCGTTATAGGAGAGGCTTAAGTGGGACTGATCTAGTACTCCCCACCATAGGGATACCCTTATCATTATCTCAAAACCAAACTTTGAGCTCAAAAGCTCATGAAAACATTGAAGTTAAACTAAAAATGAGGTTTACCACCCCGAAATAGCCTATGGTGTACTCCCCCACCATATGGATTACCTTATACCACTCCTTAAGCATAACCTCAATAGGTTTCCCTTATCAAACAAGAAATATATTTAAGAATAAAATATGCTCAGCGTAGAGTCGATGATTTGTCTGCATACTCAAGAATATTTCAAGATAGGTCATAATCATATATAACTAGAAGTATACTAATATTATATCAAAAAGGTGTGTAGATATATCTCTTCGATCCATGGTCATAATAAAATAGACTACACTTACCTTTAACCAAGACTTGACACCATGTCTCCCGATTAGGGTTGTAAACGAGTGTGAGTACTCATGAGATACTCAGGCTCGGCTTGAAAAATATTCAAAATTAGCTCGGTTTTCTTTGAGTCGATCTTGAGATCGAGCTACTCAATTGCTAACTTGAGTCAAGTTCGAGTATTATAAAAACATAATCGAGTAGCTCATGAGCATAATCAATCATCTAGTTTTTTAATAAATTATTTTTATTTAAAATATATATATATTTATTTAATTTTAAGCTCAAGATTTCAATTTTGAGTACAAATTCATGTTCAGGATCAAATTTGAACTATTTTCGTAATTAAAATTCTAGAAAAGTATCCAAATTGAATCTATTTGAGCCTAATTGAGTTCTCAATCGATCCGAAGTCGAGATTGAGCTGGAGCTCGATCCAAGAAATCAATAGTCGGTCAAGCATCGAGCCGATCTCGACCACCAAGTCCAAGTACTGAGCTCAAGCTTGAGTACTGAGATGCTCAACTTGACTCAACTCGATTACGCCCCTACTCTCAACAATTCATGTACAATCCCAGCCATAGGTCAACCATCTCATGGCACCTGATTCATTCCTAATTTCACTGATACCATAGAGGGATGTTCATCATTTAACAACAACTCCTGGGAAACCATGACCATTGTAAGATTTTTAAACCATCAATTCTCATCCCGCACATGGCCACCCAATGATTTATGATTAAAAATTACCATGTGTAATCAACGTGTACTTTTACCATCTGACTCGCACTCTCATGAGTCATCCAACACAAGGCTAAGCTGACCATGCTGCAGAGCACATCAATCTCACTAATCGTGCATCAATCTCAAAAATAAGTTCACAAATAAGATTATTTCCTAGAAATGTGTTTGTAAACATGGGACGACCTATCTCATGGAGGTTTCCCTCAAACAAAATGAATTTTGACCTAAAACGTTCTGAGTCAAAACTAAGGAGCTCTAAGTCTTCCACCTATCCTTACAGATCAAGTCACACCACTGATTCAAAATTTCTAACCAACTATCCTAAAAGATCAAAACACTCTAAGTGAGGTAAAGATAAAACTGACATATGAGGGTCAAAACTGTAAACATGGCCTACAAGGGCCCTGATCCTCTCCAAGAATCCTCATAAGAAACTGCTCCTTGGAGGTTATGATACCAACGTGTAAGAGATACTGAAATCACACTCAACGGGAATCCATAATACCCTCTTGAGGTCTATTTCATGAGAAAAGTCCTGGTACATATCGGTATCATACTCAGAGATCCAACTAGAAAACCACAATGAGGTCAGTTAAGTAAAACGTCATTCCAATATATGTATGAAAACACTATATAGATAATTAATAACACTTTAAATATCTGAACCTGAGAAAAAAAACCCTACATGATCTATAACACATGGGAATAATGAGCCCTATCAACCTACTAGGGTCGCTACACCTCTCGTGCATGAGGACTGAGTCATCAACCTCACTACCAAATGCCTCAATGTAGATCCACATTACCTATCATTAGAATGATATATATATATATATATTCAATTAGGTTCAATTGAGTAGAATTCCAGCAAAATATAATATGATAAAACACCATTTAGGTTTTTGTTGACATTTTAAAAAATTAGCCTCTATCATCAGTAATAATCAATCACTAGTTGTCTTATAACAAGTTAATCCTACATGAAAAATATGATGCATGAGATACCTCTTGTCTTTGTTGATCAAGAGTCAAAATTAATCTATAGACTCTTTCCAATGGCCAAGATCTATAAATCCACAATAAATCATAACATAAAAACATCATGTGCATTGATCAAAGAGAAAATCATATATAACTATAACATTGTAGATTGGAACAACAATCCCATACACCTGGAAACCAGGAATTCTTACTAGAACAAGTGTTCTCAATGCATTTTTCCAACATCCAACATAGGTTCTAACACATTCCAAATACTCTTATCTAACATATCACAAATAGTAAATCAACGGGAAAGGAAAAGCTCTGATACCATAGTGTAATGTCCCAACCTGTATTCCACTAAACCGATGCTCTAAGTTGGTTCATCATGAGGCATCAAACATGCCTCCCCATATTCCAAAGGCAGTTGACTAGCAATAAGAGACCAGGGTGTGACAGTGGGGATACTGTTCCCTCATATCAGGGTAAGAAAATAATAAAAATAGCTTAATATTATACACAAAAATAAATAAAAAACTAAAGAATAAATAAATAAACTGAAATTGAACATGCTATAATAATAAATGAGATTTTCTAAAATCCTGAACATCTATGTCATACATACAACACTGGTCACCCACTGGGTTGACAATACAGATAAAAAAGTACAAAAGAATTTGAAAAAAAAGTACAGGGCTCTACTACTAACTTCAAGCCAGACCACATACCCAGTATCTAGACACTGTCGAACTACACCATCCTAATCAGAAGAATCTATATGATTGGTCCCTCTTGATCATGAAACTCTGGGCCTCATCCCTATCCACCATGAAACCATTATCAACTTGAAAAGTAGACATATAGTCTGTACACTGAGGTGAAAATATAGGGGTGAGAATATAATATCAATATTCCATCCTAATTATGAACCTATAAAAATACTTTCATAAGTTAATTCTCATGAAATATGCTTAGCCTAGTTGAGACTTAGCTGAAAATATTAACAAATACAATAAACGTGAAACTACAGTCAATCTCGGGGTCTATAATCCTAGTAAATTGGGTTATTTTTTCATGAATATTTATATTTATATGCATATATATGTATACTCCCATACATATACATATATACATAAAAATGAATATACATTATTAAGGTGAAATAAATAACATAAAATCAATAGTAGTCGATCCTTGGGTTTGTAGTCCTGATCACCTGGACATCCTATGCAAGGGAATTGAGTTGGATGTTGTACTAATAAAGTCATATATCATTAAGTTGATATTTGGTTCCATAATTCCAATCTAAATATACCTACTTCATCTGGAACAAGAATTGTCTCTGAGTAATCAACGTTTCCACAGGGGGATACTCTTCATAACCTTGGGTTCACCCGTACTCACCTCCAATCACTGTAAAGAAGGATTATAGGGAAGTACATCTGTACATCCTATGAATGCTCACTGAGTTGGATTTATTGCCACTCATTATATGTAAATCTACTCCAATGTATAATCCCTAGGTCCCATTTCATATGTGGTTATGACATTGAGACTCAGATGAACCCTAAGGGTCCAAACCTTAAGCGATCTGTAAGGAGAGATCACCAGTGAGAAGCCAAGCCTACCCATAGAGGTCTCTAATTAGGGAGATAATAATCATCCCTATCACTCAAGATATCATAATAATCCATGAGTATCCAATGATGTGAAACTCTATGTCCAACACCACGTTCAGGTAACAGGTCAGGGAGAACATAGTCATTCTTATCACTCAGGAGAGCATAATCATCCATGAGTATAATCAGATCAAGGAGAGTTTAATCATCCCCACTACATGTCAATTAGAGGAGAGAATAATAATCTCCATCACTCAAGAGAGTGTAATCATCCATGAGTATCATTATTAGGGACGCCATAGTCGTATGTCATAGTAATAGGCTCAACAACTAGATACTAAGAAGCACCTATGAAAATCCTAATAATATAATAATTAAATATACGATCTCAACATCCAGGTCCTAAGTAGTACCTCTAGGTATAAAAATAATAAAATAATAACATGTCTTGGAATCCAAATCCTAGTAAAGAATGTCTGGAAATCCAAATAAATGAATAATATAGATCCCAGGAATAATTTCTAGGCATCCCAAAGAGAAATAAAGATGCATCGTGTCAGGCTCATCAACCACCAACCAGGAAGCACCTCTCGTAATCATCGTTGCATCAACAATAAACATGTGAAGTATAAATAAAAGAGTGAGGGTGGAAGAACACCTAAACCCCCAATATTTCTATATCCCCATGGGATTATAAGTTTTGAATGGGTTCTAGGGTGACACCCACTACCATCTCTACTCAAACACGATGTACTAGCTCAGGTTCGGTCAAACATCGTGGAACCCACTAAGTCCATCAAGCCATAACACTAGAGAGGCATCCTACTAGAGGTCCTTGAGTTCTATGCATAAGTGAAGGAGCCCTACATTATATCCTCAATTGAGAAGGTAAATGTAGGAATCCTACATGGGATCATCTAATGGAAAGTCAATAGAGGAATCCTATACAAGATCCTTGGAACAGTACATAGGAAGAGGCATCTTACAAGGGACCTTGTTCATCAGAGTACGTATACAGAGGTATCCTATAGGGGGTCCTTAGAATAGTCCATAGGAAAAGGGGTCCCACTAGGTATTCTCTAGGGTATCATGTAAGAAAATTAATCCATTAGGGGACCCTTAGTATTAGGAATAAGATAGAGGCATCTTAAACGGGATCCTCTAAGTCGAAACATAAGAATAGGTATCCTACTTGGTGTCCTTAGAATCAACAAAACTAACTGCCTCTTAGGCTGAAAAGCCATATCTTGAAAGGGAGAAGTCCGTAAAGTAACCTACAAGAATTGGTCCTGGGAGATGGCCCATGGTCCATCTTAGATCAAGGTCTCACTCTTAGAAGACAACTGAATTGAATAATCAGAGGAAGAACCTCTCCATTTTGAGAAAATCCTGAAATTCTAACTAGGATTCCTTAAAACACCTCAAGGGTTTTACCATTTTTATCTACATGAAAATATACTAAAAATGGACTACTCATAGTTATGATTATGAATACTTGGTGAAAAGATGTGAAAAAAACCTCAAAAGGGTGACAAGGGAGGAGTACACGGTGTGTACCCTCAAAACTCCACCTGGGTTTGTTCCTTAGCCAGACTTGGCATGTAAAATCTCAAGTACACATAATGTTGATCACATACATGGTGTGTACCCAACATGGGTTACTTTCCCATATACCTCACATGGAATGGTCATGTATATCACCTGGTCATGTACATTTACACGACATGCAACCCACAAGGGGTCTGTCTGTGTACTCTACATGGCCATATAGCCCTACACAGTCTATCTGACTGGGTACTTGGATATACGATCAAGTCCCAATACACAGTGTGTTTGGATCATATATGGCATGTATTTACAAAAGATAATCTTCCCCAAACAGTAAGAACACATGGCATGTGTTCTCTAAACCACACGTCGTGTACATAGGTTTTCCCAAATAAGAAACCCCCAAATCGCCTAAAGCCCTCGTTTTTTCCCTAGAAACAATAGATCGACCCACAAGGGGTCCCAATCAAGCATAATAGGGGATTAAAACCTTAAAATAGTGAATATATGGTGTTCTATAGTGAAAAATTAAAAACAGCCTACTTTTTTGGGGAATTCGCCAAAGCTTTTCCCATTTCCACACTCTATGGATACTACATGATGATCTGGCATGTCTCGAGCTCTACAGCGGTAGCATTTTTTCTCTTTATACTTCTCTCTCTCCCTCTTCTTTTTTCTCTATCGACTGTATGAAGGGGGATCCACAAGGGGTGTATGTAATAATTCAGAGGAGAAAGAAGAAAAGAAAATAGGAAAAGAAAAGAAAAGGAAATGAAAAGAAAAATAAAAGGGGGCCTGGTCCGACCCCGGTGCCCAACTTGAGTTTATTCCATGTCTAGGAAAAACTCTACATTCCGGACTTAACAAAAGAGATGGAATCTCAATTTTATGCTATGTTCCAATTATATGACCGAACGAACCCATGCAAATAAATTTATATTTAATTGATTAATTATTAAATATTAATTATTCTAATAAAATTTGAATGGTTTTAATTTCAACCAATCTCCTATAATATGGTAAACACCCTATTCTGGAACCAATGGAGTGGCCAAAAAAATTATCTAAGATCATCTGCTAGGGGAAAATTATCATTTTACCATTTATAAGCATCTGAAAGCAAAAAATAAAATTTCTTCTCAAATTCAAAGTCTGTAAAAACATAGGTCCTTACACCGCACACCAATCCAACACACAATGTTGTCAGTATGACTCGAAGTAGGTTTTTTCAATATAAAAGTGTTATTTTAGTTTAAAACACATCACATATCCAAAACTGAGCAAATGATCTCATATTGTTTTCAAACTTTAAGACAGTGATCTATAATTCATTTGTCACATGTAGAAATCAACCACATGCCAATATGACACCTGATGTGGTCGATATGACTCGAAGTGTGTGTTTTCAATACAAAAGTTTCATTCTAGTTTAAAACACACATCAAATAGCTAAAACTAATAAAATGAGCTTGGGTTGTTTTCAAACATTAGGAAAATGATTGATAATTCGTTTTTTATGTGTTAGAATCAAATGCACATCAATATGATACCTGATGTGGTCGGTATGACTCAAATTGCATGATTTCAATATAAAAGTATCATTTTAGTTTAAATCACATGTCACATCACCAATACCAAGAAAAAGAGTTTGTATTATTTTAAAACTTTAAGAAAAATATACATAATCCATTTTTCATGTGTAGGAATTGACTACACACCAATCTAAAACACGATGTGGTCGGTATGACTCAAAGTACATGTTTTCAATATAAAAGTGTTATTTTAGTTTAAAATGAATCACATATACAAAACCAAACAAATGAACTCAAATTATTTTCAAAATTTAGAAAAATGATCAATAATTCATTTTTAACCTGTAGGAATCGATCACACGTCAATCTGACACCCAATGTGGTCGGTGTAACTCGAAGTGTGTGTTTTCAATACAAAAGTGTAATTTTAATTTAAAACACACATCAAATATCCAAAATCAATAAAAATAACTTGTATTGTTTTCAAACATTTGTAAAATAATTGGTAATTCATTTGTGATTTGTAGGAATTGACTGCATATCAATCCAATATCCAATTTGGTCAGTATGATTATAACTACATGTTTTCAATACAAAAGTATCATTTTAATTTAAAACACATGTCATATCACCAAAACCAATAAAACGATATCATATTGTTTTCAAACTTTAGGAAAAAATCCATAATTCATATTTGGCATGTAGGATTTGACCACACATCAATCTGACACACAATGTGGCTGATATAACTCGAAGTGCATATTTTCAATACAATAGTGTCATTTTAGTTTAAAACACACATCATATATCCAAAACTTAGGAAACGAGCTCCTATTGTTTTCAAATTTTAGGAAAATGGCTTATAATTCATTTTTAATGTGTAATAATCGGACACATGTCAATCTAACACATGATGTGACCAATATGAATCAAAGTGTGTGTTTTTAATATAAAGGAGTCATTTTAGTTTAAAACACACATAACTAGCCAAAACAAAGCAAACAAGCTCAGATTTGTTTCAAACATTAGGACAATGAGGTAAGAGTTAGTGTCCTAGAACTAACTGTTTGTACTTTGATTACATGGATATTTAATTTATTTAAATATTACACATATTATTACATATTATTCATTGTTCTACATGACTATGATGTAATAATGACCTAGAGTATTCGTTGCATTGATAAGTTCATGACAGTTCCCCGCTATGACGAGATCCTTGAAATTCTATAAAAATATTATTAAATATAGTTCTAGGGTTGGATGACATACTATAAAAGGAAACATAGCATACAGACCGTCAGGTGTGAGTACTTGTAAGCAGATGATACATCCTCTCATGAAGTTCTCACTTGGTAATCTCCAAGGTAGGATATTATGAGAACAGACCCGCCAGTATTAATTCCTCATGTTTTTGTGTCATCAGATATTTCTATCTACGAGTATGTGTAATGATCCTTAGACTTTAATATTATCATTAATACATGTCACAACTCACGCACTTTGATTTACTAATGAAAATTGTCACGCAGACAGTTGGTAAGAAGTAGGGTACATTGGGTGTGTCATGAGTGACATGATATTAATGGATAAGTCAAGGAAGGATTAATCCCATCCATTTATGGAAGTTGATATCTCAACCCTTTGATTGAAATAGAACCATCATGCAAAATTCCATGTCCATGGTATAACGACGAGTTTATTTTACATAGTCAAAGAACGACATATCAAGTATAAAGGTTGATGACACTATCATGAAACCTGCTTGATGAGATATTGAGACAAAGTGATTATATTACATAGTGAGTGTTCGTATGTGGATTTCATTTTTGCAACTTTACGTTCTTTCTATTGGGTGCCTTGACCCGTTTCTATACAGTAATCTTAGACTTTAGGCAAGCCCGCCTAATGTCAATGAGATAGAATCCTATAGAGTCACACACTAAGTGTTTTTAGTGGTCTCAGTTAAATTCTATTAAAATTTAATTAATGAAATAAATATTATTCTCAAGACTGTGGAATAATTTTATTCAAGTTAAGATGATCGCATAAATTAAATAAAATATATTTATTTATTTTATTGAACATTTAATAAATATTTATTTACTAGTTTGTAAATAAAATATTTAATTAAGAGAATAAATTATTTATTTATTTATTCAGGTGTTCAATAAATGGAAGTGGAGTTTGATCAGACCAAGGTCGGTCTGGTAGTAAAATAATTATTTAAAATACGGTAAATAATTATTAGTTGGCACAAGTTAAAATAATAATGACTGCTATTAATTTTCGACGCGGAATTTTATTCAGAATTCTATTTTTCACAAGTTGGCACACCATAAATAATGAAGCGGTATTATTATTATGAGAATGGGTTTTCTCTAATTTCATGAATGTTTTTAATTGCTTTTATGCAATTAAATATTGTAACTAAAGTTCAATGCATATAAATAGACAAGTACGTCTATTGTTCCATAGAGAACACACCGCACACTTGGTGAATTGAGAATTTTTGAGCTAAACAATTTCTCTCTCGAATCCTCTTCCTACCTCTCTCAAGAACTAGAGACGTTCTTCAAGGATAAAGAACAAGTGATCAAGAATGACCGACACAAGACACCCACTTCACCGCGCTAGCACCCGTAGAACGAGTGGTGTCGATCGGAGGCCATCAGAGCACATGTGGATCACTACTAGAGGTATTCTAGTTTGGATCCTCACAAGCATAATGAGATAATCCAGAAGGGTAATTCCGAATGATCAACATCATCAATGAAGAAAATACTAAAGATCAAAGTATTCTTTTATTAATGAAATTGATTAAATTAATTATAAACATGATGTGAAATATCCTCTCTAAAGGTTTTGGGCCTCTTCCTTCTTTATCTAAATCTTTTATTTTGTTCTGTGGAGACTGGCATTCATCGTCGTATTGATCCCGTAATAATCATTGATCATGGTAAAAATTAAAGTTGGGTGTTGTCCCAACCGTGCTTCTGCTACGCCCTGAACCTACAAGTGGTATCGAAGCGGTTACATCATAGTTTATAATTATTTAAATATTTCGTTGATGATTATGCATTTAATAATTTATTTGTTTCAATTCAAGTTAATTGTTCTGCAAATCTGAATCTCGATATATGTTCCTCCTCTTTTGTTTCTCATTCACATTACCGAAACAATATTTTCTTTTAATTTTGATTAAAATAAAATAGAGGATCTCAACCGGAGGTTCCAAATCTTCATGGTCGTACAACACGAGAACACACGATGTGTATTTGGTATTACACATCATGTAGTCAAGATTCAATGTATCAGATCGGTTCGCCAAACCAATCTATGTGTCGGAATCTTTCTAAGTCTTAAATGACTCTGTGTGTTGACCAGTAATAGGTGGCATGCAGTTTCTATATTACACTCTGTGTAGTCCACTGGACACAGTGTGTAGTCCCTTTGGGTTAGGGTTGAACTGTGTACCCCATACACCGCTTTCCTGGATGGAAACCATGTAATGGGGATACTACATGGCGTGTGGCCCACTGAACATGTCGTATACTCCAAAGATTTCTGAATTACATCTACACACCATGTCCCTAGGCGTGTACTTCAAATGGATGGTGAACGATAGTACACACTGTGTAGTTAGAAATACATACCATGTACTCATCCAAATTATGCAGATTTATTAAAATTTATTATTATATTATACAAACCCTTGAGACGTGTACCATAATGCAGGCGTAAAGCTGAGACACAACACGTGATAGGTATTTTATATATATATGTGTTTAATTTAACATTTGCATAATGTTCATTTCTACTCATTGGGTAGTTATGAATAGGAATTCACTGGGTTTCCTCCAAGGTACAAGTTACGTACAAAGATAATTTTAAATGAATTTATTTGTATAAAATTATGATGGATGAGAATCTCAAGGAAATTTAGAAAAGGGTTTAATATAGAAGGATTGATTAATTAAATATGATAATTAATTGATTCGAGCGTAATTTAACTTAAACATGAACGATTAAAGAATTTAATGCTAGTTTTATTTATGTTTAAATATCATTGTATGTATGGATGATCATGAGATAGACCAAGACCTTTGTATGTGGATGGTTTCTTTTAATTTATTTATTTAAATTAAATTTTTTGGCATGTGAGCCTTCTCCTCATTAATATGTAGGGCCTGTGTGCCCAAGGTTTCTTTTATGTAAAATCCATTTTTTACCCCTCACCTGCATGTGAGTTTAAAAAAAAGAAATATGTAATGGATGGAACTCTCAAGCTAGTGGAGGTGGTTCAAGATAGAGCCGAGATGAATTCAATCCCAGAAGATATAGAGGTGGATAGGTGGAAAGTTGTAAACATGAACCCAAAAGGTCCATGATGTTTCTCCCCTAGGTCATGGTTAGTTTATCAACCGCTAGATAAACTAAACCATTAGAAAATCTCATGATCATTCCTTTTATTTTATTTCTACCAGTTTCATGGTTTATCATTATGGATGTATTGTCACGATCACATAATCAATGAATTAAACAAGAATGCAAGATGGAACTAAAATAAGATATATTTATCAATAAATATTATCAAGACATGGTTAATCACATACATAAGTTCCACTTAATATTAACAAGCATGTGATAATGATAATAAGAAATTCACACATAAGAGATAAAAATCCCTCAAATAAAATATTAAGTCAGACGAAGCCTTATGTTACTTGATTAAGGGAAAAACTCAATAAAACTATGTGTTTGACCAACCCTTGTTGGGGAACATAATTTTATATAGGAATCCCTTATGAAAGGTTTCACGTTGACTTAACCATATTACATCAAGAGGAGTAGCCCATTCTAGACTTGGTGTAATATTGGAGGCAAGAGTTGAGGAAATCCAAAAGTCATGATTTTGGGATTGGGGAGTCCACTCAACAGATCAAGGAGCTGCAAGCCCGTAGTTGGCAAAGACCTGCCTACCTAAATACCTTTTAATAGCTTGACCAACCCTTGTTGGGGTTATGCGAAGGGGAATATGGATCCTTGTCACTAGAATGTCATGGAAACTGGACATTCTAAGTTCAATGGTGAGGGCCATTGGGACTTGATAAAATAGTGGTAGATATAATAAAAATTTATTATTTCTCATAAAATGTAATCAATAAAGTAATAATGATCTGCTCTTTTAATTGTAGAATAAAAACGACAAGTTTGTTAACCACACTATCCCTGTGATCAATTCTGGATAAAGACAACATCCTCACCGGTAGTAACTTCTAGAAATGGTTTAGACACCTTCGGGATATCCTACGCCATGAACAGAAGTATTACATACTAGAGTCAGTATTACCTTATCTTCCTGCTAAAGAGGTGAGTGATGAGGATTTCCTAGTCTATGAGAAACATATGAACGACGCAGTCGACATTCAATGTTTGATACTATCATCAATTTCTAGTGATCTCATGAAGTCTCATGAAAACATGGATGCTTATAGAATGAACGATCACCTTCATGGTCTTTATCAAGAGAGATCAAGATAGGAAAAGTTTGAGATCTCTAAGGCGCTCTTTCAGAGTAATCTTGGAGAAGGTTCCCCAGCTGGGCCTCATGTAGTCAAGATCATTAGCTACATTTAGTGCCTAGAGGTTCTAGGGTTTAAACTCCCTGAAGAACTGGGCACTGATCTCATTCTCACATTACTCCCTCAGAGCTTCTCTAACTTTTTTGTCAATTCCAATATGAAAAACATTGAGAAGTCTCTATCTGATCTTATTATCCTCATTCTCCAAGTGGACAAAGATATGAAGTGTGAAAATCCTTATATCCATATAGTGAATAAGAGGAAAGGGAATTCTAAGAGTTTTAAGCCCAAAGCTTCTTTATGGCCTTCCAAGAAAAGGAATATCAAAGGGGAGGAAAAGGAACATGAGGCTATTTGTTTCGCATGTGGCAAGAAGGGCCACTGGAAGAAGAATTGCACCCAGCCTAAGAAGCAAGGGGAAGCTTCAGGTGTGTTTGTTATCAAACTCAATCTATATGTTTCTATAAATTGGTTATTAGATACATCTTTTCGTGCTTACATATGTATCCAAATACAGGAACCAAGTAGATTCAGAAAGATTGTCCAAGGGGAGATAGATCTATGAGTAGCCAATGGAGCCAGGCTTTCTGTTGTGGTTATCGGGGACTACCACCTCACGTTGACAACTGGGATGATCTTGGTGTTAAAGGGTTGTTATTATGTGTCTTATATTACTAAAAACATTATTTTAGTATCCAAATTAGATATAGATGGATTTTTTTTCATGCTTGGAAATAAATGTTTCTTCTTTTAAAAAGATAGAATTTGTTTTGGTAGGGCACATTTATACAATGGTTTTTACGTGTTGGATTACACAAAACAAGGAATGGAAATCGATAACAAAGATACTTCACATGACTCATACCACACCCAACTTTGGCATCACTGGCTAGGTCATGTAAACGAGAAATGCTTGAAAAAGTTACATTAAGATGGATATTTAGATTCTTTCGAACTAAAACCACTTGGTGTATGTCATGCATGTTTACAAGGAAAAATGACCAAAGTCCCATTTAGTGGGAAAGGTTAAAGGTCTAAATAACTTCTTGAATTGGTTCATACTGATGTGTGTGGACCATTTCTAGTTGAAGCAAGGGGAGGGTACTAATACTTCATAACTTTTACTGATGATTTTAGTAGATATGGATATATCTACTGAATGAGGTATAAGTTGGATTATTTTGATAAGTTCAAATAATACAAGAATGAAGTTGAGAACCAGCTTGGTAAGAAGATTAAGAAACTCCGCTCAGACCGACGTGGAGAATATCTTAATCAAGACTTCATTGATTACTTACGGGGGTTTGGGATCCTATCCCAACTCACTCCTCCATACATTCCCTAGTGGAATGGTGTGACCGAAAGGAGGAACCTAACCCTATTGGACATATTGAGATTAATGATGATTCATGCGAGTATTCCATTATCCTTTTGGGGACATGTGTTACAAGCAGCGGCACACATACTAAACCAAGTACCAACTAAATCGATAAATGGTATTCCATATGAGTTCTGGAGTGGAGGAAAATTCATATTATCGAGTTTACATGTGTGGGGTAGTGAAGAATTTGTTAAGGCCTCTTCAGGTAACAAAATTGCACCCCGAGGCACAAAGTGTACCTTTATAGGATACCCCAAGGAAACAAGAGGAAATTACTTATACAATCCATCAGATAAAAAGGTTATAGTGGAAAGACAAGCCATATTCCTTGAGAGGGAGCACATATCCAAAAGATATAGTGGGAGTGAGATAGACTTCGATGAAGTCGAGCCTTAAGGTACATAAGAGTTGGTATAGGAACAGATTCCACAAATCCTCATGGAAGAAGAATCTATTCCAGAGACACAAGTACTGTGTAAGAGTACAAGAGAGGTTACAGAACTAAAACGGTATGGTTTTCTAGTTACCAAGGATAGTGACTCATTATTAGTTGATAATAATGATCCTCTAACCTACAAGGAAGTAGTAGGTGGCATAAACATTCCCAAGTGGCAAGAATCTATGAATTATAAAATGGATTCCATGTATCAAAACCAAGTTTGGATTTTGGTAGATCCTCTAGTTAATCTAAAGCCTATTGGTTGAAAATGGGTATTCAATAAGAAACTAGACATGGAAGGACAAGTCAGTACCTATAAGGCACGACTAGTTGTAAAAGGGTTTAAATAGATTCAAGGAATTGACTACGATGAAACATTTTCACCAGTTTCAATGTTGAAATCCATCAGAATTCTACTTTCCATTACGGCTTACCGTGACTATGAGATTTGGAAAATGGATATCAAAAGAGTCTTCCTTAACGGGAACCTTTAGAAAGATGTCTACATGACACAACCTAAAGGGTTTGTAACTCCAAAGGATGCAATAAGGTATGCAAGTTACAGAAATCTATTTATGGATTAAAGAAAGCATCCAAGTCATGGAACATTTGTTTTGATGAAGCCATAACAGAATTTGGTTTTATCAAGAATTAATGTGAGTCTTGTGTCTACAAAAGGTTTAGTGGTAGTGCAGTCATTTTTCTAATAGTATATCTTGGTGACATATTACTTATTGGAAACGAGATACCAGTCTTACAGTTTGTTAAGGCATGGTTGAATCAGTGCTTTTCCATAAAGGACTTGGGTGAGGCTGCATATATTATTGGGATCAAGATTCATCGTGATAGATCCAAGAGATTGTTAGGCCTAAGTCAAAGTACATACATTGATAAGATACTGAAGATATTCAGTATGGAAAAATCCAAGAGGGGATTTTTGCCAGCATCACATGACATTCATCTTACTAAGAAAATGTGTCCTCAGAAACATGAGGAAAGAATGATAATGACAATGACTCCATACGAATCAGCAATTGGTTCAGTCATGTATGCCATGTTATGTACTAGGTTGGATGTCACCTATGCATTAAGTGCGGTAGGAATATATCAAGCTGACCCAGGTGACTGCCATTGGATGGAAGTCAAGACTATCCTAAAGTATCTGAGGCAAACTAAGGATATGTTCCTGGTTTATAGAGGAGATGAGGAACTAGTTATCAGAGGATATGCAGATGCTAGTTTCCAGACTGATCAAGATGACATGAAGTCGCAAATAGGATACAACTTCACTTTGAATGGAGGTGCAGTGAGCTAGAAGACCTCAAAGAAGAGTGTGGTCACAGATTCTACAGCAGATTCCAAGTATATCATAGATCCAAGGAAGAAAAAGAAGAAGTTTGGATGCGAAGCTTCATCCAGGAGCTGGATGTGATTCCTAGCAGTAAGGATCCCATCTCATTGTACTGTGATAATACTACAGTGGTGGCTCTCGCAAAAGAGCCAAGGTCACATCAACGAACAAATCACATACTTCAGAAGTATCATCTCTTGAGGGATTTTTCTTAGAGAAGTGAATTTGTAGTGAGCATTATTTCCACAGAAGACAATATGGCGGACCCCTTGACAAAAGCCTTGACTTAGCAGAAACATGATCACCATGTGAGGTCTATCGGACTGAAAGTCGTAGACAGTTTGCTCTAGTCCAAGTGGGATTTTGTAAAAGTTAGTGTCCTAGAACCAACTGGTTTTACTTTGATTACATGGATATTTAATGTATTTAAATATTACACATCTTATTATATATTGTTTATTGTTCTGCATTACTATGATGTAATAATGTCCTAGAGTATTTGTTGCATTGATAAGGTCATGGCAGTTCCTCGCTATGATGAGAACCTTGATATGATATAACAATATTCTTAAATAAAGTTCTACGGTTGGATGACATACTATGAAGGGACACATAGCATGCAGATCGTTAGGTATGAGTACTCATAAGCAGATGAGACTTCCTCTCATGAAGTTCTCACTTGGTAATCTCCAAGACAGAAGATTATGAGAACAGACCCGCCAATGTGAATTTCGTATGTTTTGGTGTCATCAGATATTTCTATGCGAGCGTGCGTTATGATCCTTAGACTTTAAGATTATCATTAATATGTGTCACGACTCGTGCACTTTGATTTACTGATGAAAACTGTCACACATACAGTTGGAGGGAAGTAGGGTACATTGGGTGCGTCACAAGTGACATGATGTTAATGGATAAGTCGAGGAAGGATTTGTCCCTTACATTTATGGAAGTTGATTTCTCGGATCTTTGATTGAAATAGAACCGTCACATGAAATTCCATGGCCATGGTGTAACAACAAGTTTATTTCAGGTAGTCAAAGAACGACATATCATGTATAAAGGTTGATGACGCTATCATGAAACTTGCTTGACGAGATATTGAGAAAAAAGGTATTATATTACACAGTGAGCATTCGTATGTGTATGTCGTTGTTAAGACTTTACGTTCTTTATCTTGGGTGACTTAACCCGTTGCTAGACATTACTCTTAGACTTTAGGCAAGTCCGCCTAATGCCAACGAGAAAGAATCCTAGAGGGTCACACACTAAGTGTTTTTGGTGGTCTCGGTTAAATTCTATTTGAATTTAATTAATGAAATAAATATTATTCTCAAGACCATGGAATAGTTTTATTCAAATTAATATGATCGCATAAATTAAATAAAATATATTTATTTATTTTATTGAACATTTAATAAATATTTATTTACTAGTTAATAAATAAAATATTTATTTAAGAGAATAAATTATTTAATTATTTATCCAGGTGTTCAATAAATGGAAGTGGAGTTTGAGTGGGACAAGGATAGTTCGGTAGTAAAATAATTATTTGTAAGACGATAAATAATTATTAGTTGGCACAAGTTAAAATAACAATGACGCTACTATTATTTTGTGACGCGTAATTTTATTCATAATTATTTTTGCACAAGTTGGTGCACCATAAATAATGAAACGGTATTATTATTATGAGAATGGGTTTTCTCTAAGTTCATGAATGTTTTTAATTGCTGTTATGCAATTAAATATTGTAACTGAAGTTCCATACATATAAATAGACAAGTACATCTATTGTGCCATAGAGAACACACCACATGCTTGGTGAATTGAAAATTGTTGAGCTAAACAATTTCTCTCTCGAATCTTCTTCCCACCCCTCTCAAGAACTAGAGATGTTCTTCATGACCGAAGAACAAACGATCAAGAACGACCGACACGGGACAGTCGTTTTGCCACGCTAGCACCCGGAGAACGAGTGGTGTCAATCAGAGGCCATCGGAGCACGTGTGGATCACCGCTAGAGAGTTTCTAGTTTGGATCCTCCCATACGCAACGAGATAATCTAAAAGGGTCATTCCGAACGATCAACATCCTCAACGAAGAAAATAATGAAGATCCAGGTATTCTTTTCTTAATAAAATTAATTAAATTAATTATAAACATGATGTGAAAGATCTCATCTAAAGGTTTTGGGCCTCTTCCTTCTTTATCTAAATCTTTGATTCTATTCCGTGGAGACTGGCGTTCATCGTCGTATTGATCCCGAAATAATCATTGATCATGGTAAAGATTAAAGTTGGGTGTTGTCCCAACCGTGCTTCTGTTGCGCCCGAAACCTACAAATGATCCATAATTCATTTGTGATGTGTAGAAATTGAACGCACATCAATCTGACACACAATATGGTCGGTATGACTCAAAGTGCATGCTTTCAATATATAAGTTTCATTTTAGTTTAAAACGCGCATCAAATAGTTAAAACTAAGAATAACAAGATCAAATTGTTTTCTCATCATTTTATCTTCTATTACTTAATTAATTTCCTTATCATTTTTATATGATACATATTTAGTTAATTCCCACATAGATAATTCTTGAAGACGGACAAAAATGGTGTGATAGTTGAAGCCTTTATCTCAAAAAAAAAGTGCTCTTGAATTGCCTCACATCCATAGTGAGTTTTTTATCACCACACAAGTGATCCAATTCAAGACCACCTGCTTTTGAGAACAATAAGAAATGGTATGACATATAAGAATCAATCGTAACTCAATCCAATACACAATGTGTATGGTATGACTCAAAGTATATGTTTTTATCTTAAAATTGACACTTTGTGTTTAATTAATTTATTTATAGTATTACTAACATAAGAATTGTTTTCTTATATAGGTACATTATTTTGCTCGAGCTGGGGTGGATTTTTCGGAAATCAATAGCATGACTGAGGGTCAGGAACCAAAGACAAAGGAATATTAATGTTTTTGAATGTCTGTGATAAATTGTACTTACTCATGTAATTTTACAAACCAATGTTTGAAATGTCTATAGTCTAGTGTTTTTTTCTTGTATTTGTGTTGTAAATTTCATTTCAATTAAATTATGTATTTTCTCCATCCATTTGCTCCCTGTTTTTGCTGCTGTAGTGTGTTGTAATTTTAACAACATACTCTAGAAGTATACCCCTTTATCAGTGCTAAACTAACGTTGATAAAGGACCTATTTATCAGTGCTATTTTTAACAATGATAAAGGTCTAGGGATGTTAAAGGCATTTCGATTATCATTGTTTTTTTGCACTGACAATGCCCTATTATAGCGTTGTTAAAGACCTTATGTGTATTAGTGATGTGTGATAATGAATTTGAAATTTATTAGAATATAAAAAGACCATGGTTTACAAAGTTCATATCACCTTTAGCATATCAAAACCACTTCTTTTAGAACCTTGTAACGCACTTTATGCATCAAAAATCAATAATTTATAATCTACTTTAAGCATAAATAATCCTTATAATGGTTTGAATCTTTCATCTAGGATCTTTATCCCAAGGTCAATCTCTATGACTCTGCTGCCCATGGTTCTACTACAGTAAGGAGATGATCACTGACTAATCAATGATATGTACCCTTTATTCTCTTAGGTTGAATTCATTATCTAGAAACCCTATCTTAAGGTCAATCCTTGTGTATCTCATACTTGTAGTTATCATGTGATGAGGTGATTGGTTGTCTATTGAATAGTGAATTATGCCCCCACAAACCCACACCTAAATGTAAGTCACTCGTATCCCATGGTCAATCCTCATGCATTTGAAACTCATAGCTCTATAGTGAGAAGGAAATATCGATGACTACTATTTAGGGTCACATCCATCATAGGCAATCATCCACTAAAAAATCCTCTTAATTAATATTATGTGCTTTAACCAAGACAAAAATCCACCGACTTCCATCATAGAAATATGACTATCAACTAACTTGTAGAAGATAGATAACTAGCTTGAACAGTCCATGTTCGGAAGTTTTGACAGTTGTATTAATTGTAAAATTACTCTAAAATGAATTTAGTATAGTTTTTTATCTTCATTATGACTTGATTTATTTCCAAACTATCCATCTTGGAACGAGATTCATTTTAACTACCCATGAGCCCCATTACTTTTTACGGATTACAAGTTTAAATTTTAAAAATTCATAATAAAATATGCACTACCCCTGAATAGCTCGAAGACTTTCTTTTTATTCATTTTTGATAATCCCCTTTTAAGGGTTGAAGGGGAACCCTCTTACATGGCCCGTAGGCTTCATGATATTACATGACCCGAAGGTCTTAGAGGAATTCATTCCAACTATAACTACGTGGAACTACCCCTCCCCAACGTCTTCATCATGATGTCAGCTCTCCATCTTCACATGACTATTTGGCTAGGCTTCCTTTGCAAGTACAAGCTGGTCCCGATGGAAAGTGTCATACCCTCTCATTCTTCCAAATCTGGTAGCTTCTGCTTTGATGAATACGTATGCTCTGTATCCTCATCCAGAGTCTGCTCCATTAAGTACAAATTCATGTGGCCTGAAGGCCATGAGGTAGCCCGAAGGCCTTGAGGTGGCCTGAAAGTCTTACTGGTCTGAAGGCCTTGGGTGGCCTGAAGGCCTTAAAGGACTCGAGTACCAAACCGATGACCTGAAAGCCCAGACAGGTGAATAGTTCAGGGTGCTACAATACCGAACAGTACCAGCTACAGTAATCCGGAAATATGTCTTCGCCCGGATTTGATCTCGTGTCTCCTGGATGCACTTATTGAGTCCTCACCAACCGGGTTGAGGCTCTTTTGCTAATAAACTATGCACTAAGAATAATGAAATCAATCATCGTACCATTGTCAATATAATATTCAATTATATTACTTTACTTATCCACCTTAATAGAAAAAATTAATTATGAACAACGAAGAACAAAAGTAATCTCAATCTTAAACCAACTATATATTCACCATGATTTAACCTTCCATAAAGGAGAACAAAAAATCTGTTATACTCACACAGGAAGAAAAAAACTAAGAAATCAAAATCATTCATCACAGAACCTTCTCATTTAATCATTGTTCTTCAATTAATA
Source organism: Viscum album (assembly GCA_963277665.1). Classification (NCBI taxonomy): domain Eukaryota; kingdom Viridiplantae; phylum Streptophyta; class Magnoliopsida; order Santalales; family Viscaceae; genus Viscum; species Viscum album. Next base: position 1,058,536,569 of record OY728163.1, on the reverse strand, counting down.
TTAGCATGTCACACACCAGGGTACTCAATGGAATTGCGAGAAGGCATAGAGGTGAGAAGAATGTTGTGTGAAGAAATGATTTATCCACCACCACTATGTATAGACCAGTTTTCTACCTCCAACATTCATGTTCCAACCTAATTTGGCCTTAATTAGATTATAACCACTCATTAAATATTGTCATTTAAATTATAATAAAATCTGCCGCTAAAATGGATTAAAGCATAAAACATTTTTTCACCTATTGAATCTTTACATCACTTAAATAAATAATATATGATATTACATCAGCCACCACAGAACACGACACAACAAAAATAAGCGCCCTCAAGACTCGAACTCGGGCGACCCCCATCTCCCATCTTCTACCACTAACCCATGAGATGTGTGGTATTTAAATAAATAATTTCCTCAAGATAAATAATGATTACTAATATTGATTTACTGCAGTTTTATTATGATTAATTGATATATTCTTATTTATTATTTACTATAGTCCACCAAATAAAACGATGTTCCCTATATGTTATTACATCACCGCCCTTTCAGCTTTGTTTCTTATACACGATCATTAAATAATTGTGTCATCATATAAACAATTATTTAACAACAGTATCAATATCACCATAATACTTTTATTATTACCGTCATTTTATATCAATAACATATATTTCCAAATTAAAAATATATTAAATAAATAAGTATCACTAATCAAATATTAAATAATAATTCATTTGTTCACGGTAAATAAAAAAATTTCACACGTACACATCCTTTTAACATTTTCCATCACAATTGTCGTATATTTCAAATTCATCACCAATATTCCTTTTTTTTTTAAGAAGAAAAGATAATATGAAAGAAGGAAAGATAATATTAAAAGAATGAAAGATAATATTAACCAATATTCCTCTTTAAATAGTAATAATTATGTTTGCACTAATCAAAACCAAACGTAATAATAAAATATTTATTGATAATTACATATCATTACCGATGGATAAACAAGTTAATATTCATTTATCTTTTTAATATCATGTCATTAACATTTACTCATATACGGAATTATTTTAACACATAAAAAGTTTAAATTACGATTCTTTTTAAAATTTCCCCAACACAATGTCAAATAATTATTATCCAATCATTTAAACAATTATTCTCCACTAATATTATCATCAAAATATCATTCCATAAGAAACCAACCATTATAACAATACATTTCTCTATAAAACTTTTTTTATAACATTTCATAATATCAACTAATACTTATTTGTTCCAAAATTCATTTAATTAAATCACATTTAAGATAAATATTACTTTAAAAAATATTAGACGAAATCCTTTTATTTTATTAAATCAAAATCTATATTTTTCTCAATTTGAAAAATTACAAAAATGCCGTTAAAATTTTCACAAAATCTGTCAACAATTTTGGTTAATTGTTTTTGTTAAAATCAATGATTTATTATTTAAATAATGCTTTTATTTAATTTCTTTATATCTTTATATTAAATTTTGATTAAGTGGATAACTATTTTTAAAGTTAAATTATGATTTTATAATTAAATTACATTTGTCGTGAAGTAGGAATTGAATTCTTACTCGAAGCGATCTTGATTCTACTTCACACACCTTTATTTATTATTCACATGACGAATAAATTCTCATTCGTCAGTGCCACGCATCCTAAAATTTGTTTAAAGTCATATAAAGTATATTCCACACACATCTTTTATATTTATCCCATCCAGTATTCAAATTAAAATTTTCACTTCAGCCATTGAAAAAAAAGAGTTTTGATGCTAAATATTTCAAAGATGCGTGAAATATAATTATTTCAAATAAATATCTTAAATGTTTTGACGAAAAAGTATAGTAATTAGACTTTTGTTATGAAACATTATTTAATATAAAGATATCATAATTCTAATAATTATGATGATAATAACTACTTATTTCCCAGCCTTTGGCATTTCATCCGTCAGATTTAACATCGGAGACAAGATTAATTTTGACAGTTGATAACAACTTTCATGTACCTTATATACATGTCTATGTTAATGGAAATAACTTTTGACTCTATAATTTCTATCGATCCATTCTATACCGCTTTTACGCTACAACATATCGGCCATTTAATACCATGCAAAACGAGTTTTAACGGCGTTAAAAAAACGTTAATAAGAGAGACCTTTAATAACAGTAGTTTAACGCTGATAAATGCGGTATTTTATCAGGACTATTTCTAGCATTGATAAAGGTATTACTGCTACAATGTGTTGTTTGAATTACAACACAATGCAGTAGAAAACCTGTATATGGAAAATTCTTAATTTAATTGAAATAAAAATTAATTACAAATACATAAAAAACACTATATTATAGACATTTCAAACAATATTTTGTATAATTACGTTAGCAAGTACTATTAAAAAAAATTCAAAAACAACAATGTTTCGTTATCTTTAGCACCTGACCCCCTCTCAAAAAAAACATGATCATTGTATTAGTTGTCAAACAAACCATCCAAACTCGAGTAAAAGAATCCACCAGTATAAGAAAATAATTCTTATGTTAGTAATATTATAAAGAAATAAATTAAACATAAACATGAAACAATATATTAATAAAATGTTAATTTTAAACTAAAACCACACAATTTTGGTCATATCGGGTACACCGTGTATCGGATTGAGGTATGATTGATCCATACACATCACAAATGACTTATGGATCGTTGTCATAAAATATCAAAACAATCTGAATATGTTTGCTCAGTTTTGAGTATGTCACTTTTCTTTTTTATTAAAATATCATTTTAAACTTAAAACACTCAATTCGAGTCATATCGGTCACATTGTGTGTCGATTTGATGTGAGACCGATTCCTACACGTCACAATGACTCATGAATCGTTGTCCTAAATCATCAAGACAATCCGAGTGTGTTTGCTCAGTTTTCAGTGGGTGACACACATTTTGAACTAAAATGTCAATTTTAGACTAATAATGGTCACTTTGAGTCATACCGGGAACACCGTGTGTGTAGAGACCCAACTTTACGTACACAGACATTACATTTTTTTTGTGGAATACTTAATAAAAAAAATTGGGTACAACCGTGAAAACGACACACGACGCAAGGAAAATTCGTAAGTTTAAAGCGCCCAACTCATAATTGAAAAATTCGTAGGTTCAATTCCTACTGGATGCACGCCAATCAGACCCTCCCATTTCTGTATTGGAATTGGCTTTGTATCAATGGAATCATCATACATAACGAATGAATATATATTCATTTGGTATATATTTATTTATATAAATAATATATATGAATTGTAAGAATTAGCATTATTATTGAGACTAGAAATCATAGGGAATATAAAATTGATTTATGGATGGAATCGATACAGTATTTACAGACAAAAGTATTCAGTTATTGAGGAAAAAGAATCAATATACTTCTAATGTCAAATCAGGATCCACTAAGACAGAAATCAAGCATTGGGTCAAACTATTCTTTGGTGTCAAGGTGATAGCTATGAATAGTTATCGACTCACGGGAAAGGTTAGAAGAGTGGGACCTACGACTAGTATGGGACATACAATGCATTACAGATGTTTGATCACTACGCTTCAATTGGGTCATTCTATTCCACCTCTTAGAGAAAACGAAAAGAACTGAAATAAGAATAAGCATGGTGATACATTTATACAAAACTTCTACCCCGAAAACACGTAATGGAGCCATAGACAGTCAAGTGAAATTCAATCCACGAACGAATTTGATCTATGGAAAGACATATTTGGTAGAATAGTTACCATAGAATACGACCCTTATCGAAATGCATACATTTGTCTCATACACTATGGGGATGGTGAGAAGAGATATATTTTACATCCCAGAGGGGCTATAATTGGAGATACCATTGTTTCTGGTACAGAAGTTCCTATAAAAATGGGAAATGCCCTACCTTTGAGTGCGGTTTGAATTATTGATTTACGTAATTGGAAGTAACAAATTAGGTTTAAGACGAAGAAACCTAGAAATTGACCACTTATCCAATTTTGGAGTACCTATATAGGATAGACCTCAACACACAAAATATATGCACAAAGATCGTATTAGTTTAGTGTCTTAGGAAACTTGGAACATAATCTTCTATCTTGGTGAAAGATCTTCAACATCTCCCATAAAGATCTTCCCCTTCTTATAAAGAAACAACCTTAAACATTACATAATCTTGAATTAATTTAATAATTCACATTGAGGATCTTTTTAGGTTTAGAGTTTTAGAGAATTATGTCATAACTTATACATAACAACTTGAATATTACATGTAGACACTTCTACTCAGTATCCATTTTTTTCATAAAATAAAAACCCTTAAAGAAAATAAACATGTTTAGTTCCATGTTTTAAACAACATGACTTTTCCTTGATCCCATCCTTGACCATATTCCGCCTTAAGTCTTGTGAAAAACATTTTAAAAACTTGGGATGAGCATAAAAAGCTCAGTAAGAGATAAATAAAGAAGAAAAAATGATAGTTTTTCAAAACAACATGTAAACCATGGATATTTTATAATAAAGTAATACTTTTCACCTTAAAGAAGTAGCAAAAACACTTCATTGAATATAAGCTCATTGCTTACCCTTTTTGTAACCAAAAGATTACCATAAAGCCCATAGAAAACAACATATAACATATAAAGGTAACTTGAGACATAAACATACTTAAATGGAATAACCATACGGTCGACTTCCACACATATCACTAAATGGAATAGTCGTATGACCGATTTTCATACCCAATGCGTTGGAGGTTATAACGTAACCACCCATCCTTGGTTTATCACGGAACCACCCATCATTTGGTTCATCACATAACCACTTGTCAAATGTCCAAGTACCATTATATAATCATAACACATAAACTATTGCAAATATCAACATTTCACTAATAATATTTCATTTTCAATCATAAGAAATCATTTCAAGATATTGAGATACTCAATCCATTTAAAAAACCATTTTCAATACCAAAACACCCAAAAACAGAATAAGGGGTTTCCTTTTTTCCTTTTAAAAACATTAAGGCTTATAGAGGAAGCCAAATAACGATTACGACGGCAGAAAGTTCATTGTCGCAACATACAATAAAAACATTACTTTTGTCGTTTAGTAAAACACTTCATAGAAAAAATATTCCATTTGAATGAAATTAAAAGTCAAAGGGTTTTATTATTCACCGTAAAAAAGAAAGAGGTGTATATTATCAAAATATGTCTCAATGAAAGGAGATTGAGACAAAGTTCCTTATGAAAATTCAACAGCCTAACGACGTCACTTAAAAATTTAGAAAATGAGGTGATGAGAGAGAAAAGGGTCTCTCATCACCTGAACATAAAATGTACAACAATAAGGATATAGAAGAACATATCTCATCATAAGAAAATGGAAATTAAAAGGCATGACATAAAATAAGTCTTTTACTAATAAAGGAGGGTGAAAGGTTCCCTTACCTTGTGTTCGACTTGTCTTGTTCATTCTTTATCTCCCCGAATAATAAACTTAAGTTAATTATACTTTCTTCAGAACATTTTTCAATTTTATTATTCATTTTATATCACTTATTACCTTGCTATAACAATTAGTTAATTATTTGAGTTCATATTAGACATTTTGTCGATGTTCAGATCTTGAGTAAAAAATGAACTTGTTATAATTACAAATTGTCAATGTGGTCAAAAGCCCATTATATCTAGATTTTTATTCATGATTTAAATATCATATATATCCAGTATATATGTATTTAGAATAGTCCATAACATTTGTATATAAGAAAATGAAATGCACTGTTCATGGAGACGGTAAGCTGTACGTATGCGTGAACGCTACTTTCATTTCTTTTATTTTTATTTTTAAAGGAATGAAAAATAAATGATACATAGGTATATTATAATTCTAGTATAATATATATGTTATATATGTTACATAAATTCATTAATTCCATCCTTTATACGTTCCATGTATAGTGTGAACGAGTCATATCACTTTGAGGGGGCGGTAGTCCGTACTTCCTCAAATGAAATTATTGTATTTATAAAATATGAAAAGCATAAAGGTATGCTCTAAATGATAAATAGAGATAAAATAAATATCATAAATATCATATATAATTACAGTGCTATCATAATTACCACCATGAGATGTTGTATGAGAATATTGAACAATCATCGTTTTGTGAGGCAAAAGTTCGCCGTCCATAGATTCAGTATGTTCTATACCCATTAGATGGAGGTGCGTGTAAGTGCAGTTCGAATACCTCTCATAACAAAAACCTAGTATATTTAGGATACTAGTGTTGTTATGCAATCAAAGAAAAAGAATATAACAAGGAGTGAAGAAGTAGAATAATGGAAAATAATTTTAGAGAAGACGCTACCTCTTAAAACGTGTAACTCTCTTTGATTTAGCCAAAATGCTTTCTTGAATTTCCTTCTACATAAGGGAAATCTTCTTGGAGTAAGAGAGGGATGTTGAGAGTTTCTTGGAGTAGAGTTTGGATGAGCCATGGGGCTTGATAGGTGTGTGTTATGGGTTATAGGTGATGACCTTTTATAAGAGTGAGTATGAGCTCTTTAGGAAAGTTTGAAAGTATTATTTTATTATAAAATGATTTTCGATTTCAAAAGGTCCAAAACTCATTAAATTTGAAGATAAGATGGATATTATTCAAAATAAAATCATACAATAAGAATTTTACATGTTTTGGATATTTTTTAATTCTTATCTTTTTTATTTAACCATTTTTTACTCTTACCATTTTATCAAGCATTTTACACTTTGAGAATAAAAATTATTACCAAAACATGAAAAATATCCAATTAAAGAGTCCATAAAAAAGTTTTAGACTTATTATGACTATTTGGCTGAATCTTATATTTTTTTGAATTTTATAATATTTAATAAAATATTTTATATTTTAAAATACGAATTATGTCAATTTTGACACGATTCATATCATGACATTTTTAAAAAATCCATAACAACTTGATTGATTCTAAAAAACATCTTTAATACAAAGATAAAATGTAACTATCTTCCAGAAAATTTTTGGATGACATCAAAATAACCAAATTACATTTATTTTAACATTTTTAATATCATTTATTTGAATCCTTTATTAATGAAGCAATCACTACATCATTATTGTGTCATAATTAAATTTATTTATTTAATCTATAAAAATTATAAATAAAATACCACGATATATGAAATATTTTTATATTTATAATGAATACTTATAGTAAAAAATATAACTTATATAACCTCATATAAAAATTGTTTTACTAAAAGATATATGTTTATGTTACATTTTCCATAACTTTAAATTAATTTTTAAAATGTCATTTTCACATACAAGTGGATCCATGAGGTCCCAAAATCGACCCAAGGATGCCCATGGTCAGACATGTATCTTCCAATAGGGTTAGGACACATGTTAGGGTAATTTAATATTATTATAATATTATTTTTTACCTTTATTTACCAGATTTACCCTTTAACCATGATAAATAAAATATTTACTAAAATTACTATTCATAACGTCTAAAAATAAAAGTTACATATTTACAAAATTTGAACCTCCTGATTCCAAATATGGAATATATTTTTCCAAATTCAAAATTCAGAAGTTGCAGAAATTAATTTAAAATTAATTCTCGTTGTTAAAACCAAAAAGTGTGTTTTTAAGAAGTAAAAACTACCAAAAGATTGACACATGTTTATGTCAAATTTCAAAGTGAAATTACTTTCAATGAAAAAAATTGAATTAAATGATAAAAATATAATATAATTATGCTTTAAAATCAATTAAAAGGACAGTCTAATCATATAAATAAATTATATTAAAAGTCATTTTTGAATTAAAATTCTGTATTTTTCATTATTCATCAAAAAAATGAACTTTATCAGAAAAATACCAAAATTTTACCCAAAGTAAATTTTGATGTCCCAATTCTAAAGAAGAAGTTTATTTTGTCAAATGGGACATATAAAAATGACAAAAACAAGATTTAAAAAGGGTTCTCCATCAAAAGGTGGTAAATCGACATTTTAAAGAATATTAGAGTATTTCATGCTTAAAATCAGATTCATTATAATTTTAAGCCTCTAAAATTTATTGGATAAAAGTAAAAACATTTAAAAAATATGTGTAATAATATTTTATTTAGTTCTGTTTATTTCCACCAATACAATGGCTAGGCATTAACTACCATTTAAAATAATAATAATATTATATTATTTTTCAGTATAACTCAAAGTTGTGTGCAACGTAAGATTTCAAAGAAAATTGTTGTTGTGTGTTGAGTATGCTATCATACATAGCATCCCCTTTAAATTAAAATTAATATTTAATTCACAAATATTAATAAATATAAAAATTTTATATTCTTTATTTACCTGGGATGTTACATCCTTCCCCCCTTTTGGGAATTGTGTCCTTGAAATTTTAAAATTGGGCTCAGAAACTTCATTGAAATTCCCACATTGGAAAAAGAGTCAATAAAACTATCACTTTAAAAGAAATAAAGATAAGTACAAAGGTCACCCTATATAACCCATACTAGGATTCCATGGAGGAAAACATGGATATGGAGGAGAAACTAAGTGTTAAGTTCTGATGGAGAGTGATATAAAACTTGATTAGGAGAAAGTTAACCACTATAAAAACACAAACTTGTGATGGGTTAAACGTTCTTTGATTACCCAGTAAGAAGAGTAAACAAACAACATTTTTGTTTTAAGTTTCTTTTCATAATATTGATGAATTTATTTATGATATTGACTAAGAACATAAGGAAACATACTTACTTGTCATGTAGACTTTCATCTTTCACTAAATTTCTACCAAAAACTTATCTTTTCTCCAAACGATGAGTATTCAAGATGACTGGTCACATCAAAAGCACTAGAATCAACTTTTAGAGAATCACATAATCCAAAAAGATGAACTATATATTTCCCCTATCTTTATACATTAACCAAAACCAAAATGTTTAGTATAAGATCATATACTCCCCTAAAAGGATAATATTTTATAAAAAGAAATACTACTCTTAATCTCCAAAATTTAACAAAAAATACCCAAATTTCAATAAATACCATTCAATAAACAATTGTCTTTCAAATCCTTCAATATAATCCAAACTAAGATTGAAACCCAAAACTTATAAGAATTTAATCACATAATCTTCCATATTAAATCTTAACATTTATCTCTAAATAACATCGACTACTCTTAAAATCTCATACTGATGTGTAATTAACCAAATCACATATTCTCTATGATAGGTTAATCATTTCCATAAATAACCCAAATCACCATATATCCACAATAAAAATATAGGTTCTTCCAAAATAAAATTTCAACCATTAATCCAAAAATAAAATCCCATAATATTCTATTTTCCTTAGGCATATAGTGTTCCCAAAAGAGAGAACATCTTCCAAAATAACATTTATCACTTAATCACCAAATCATTTTCCTATACTAAGGATATCCGTTTGATAAAACATAAGTTTCTCAAATCAACTTATTCTTGATCCATAAAATCATTTAACTGAAAAGAATTAGTCATACTAACCATGGACTTCATGTAGGCCAGTGGTAGGTGATAAATCCCAATCTCACTTTGGTTGTGGGTTCGATTCCTATGGCCTTGCCAGACATGACTGGTTGTCACCCATCCTGTGGGTTGTCCTTTTTCTAAAACCATACTATTCTTATAACATTATAAAAAATAAGATAATTTCTTGAAAAATAACCATAACCTATTTTATCCTAAAAGGTTATCTAATACCTTTCATTTTGCATCCCAAAATGTAATAACCATTTATCACATCAAAAAAACAAAAGATCATATGAACCCCTAAGTTTATACATTATTTACACACAATAAAAGATAATTATTTCTTGAATAACATTTTCACATAGCAATCTTCAGGGTTACACATACAAGAAAAATTAATCCAAGGTAATCCTATCATTAATAAATTTAAACATATCATCATCCATATATCCAACATAACTCTTTAATTTATAGACATCTTAATCATCAAACATTCTTCATGATATTTTATCCATGTTTTTCCATCTTATTATTTTATACTTATTTCCTATAAAAAAATCAGGCATAATGTCCTAAGATTTTAGTAATTTCAAAACATGAGATAAGAAATAATTCATAACTTTCATAGGTCATTTCCAGTTTCCTCATCTTCAATTGGAATGGCATTAGGAATCGGTAAACATATATTTGTATGATCCTACTGATCCTATTCTCGAACCTTCTTTGTAGGAAATCTATTTGTATAATGACCATGCACACCACATTTAAAACATTCAATTGATCCTTCAGAAAGAACTTCTTTCCCTTTCCTAGAGTCAACTAGACACTTCCTTTTTCCATGTAAGGTTATTGGTTTATGACCTTCATTACCATATATGAAACATCTTACCATCCCTTTGAAGAATTTTCCTAAGTGTTTCTTTCCACATCCTTGACACATATGTTTTTTAATATACTTATCTTTACTATTATTACCTAAACTTTCATTGGGATTCGTTTCTCACATATATGATGCCTTAGAAAAATTACCAAGGTTCAAGTGGTCAATCATGACTCCAGATAGTTGGTTAAGAATAACCACATGAGTTCTCATTGCATCTCCCATTTCATTCAGTTGCTCATTCAAAAAGCCACCACAGTTTCCTTCACATCCATTATTACTTTTGTGCCTGCTAGATCCGACCATTTACTAAAACCAAAAAGGTCAGTGTGAGTATATCAGTAAAATCATCATATACTATATTATGAGGAGGGTACACACTAAGATATACTTATTCTTGTTATCTTAAACTCATTTTATTTATCTAAAATAATTACGACTATTTCTAATATGCTAACCATTATAGTTATGTCACTTATGCTTAAATAACACCCTAACCTCTAAAGTTATCTAAACCGAATTCTGATACCAACTATAAGGACCCAGCCATAAACATTACATAATCTTGAATTAAGTTAATAATTCACATTGAGGATATTTTCAAGTTTATAGTTTTAGATAATTAGGTCATAACTTATACATAACAACTTGAATATTACATGTAGACACTTCTACTCAGTATCCATTTTTTTCATAAAATAAAAACTCTTAAAAGAAAAGAAATATGTTTAGTTCCATGTTTTAAACATCATTAATTTTCCTTGATCCCATACTTGACCCTATTCCTCCTTAAGTCCTATAAAAAACATTTCAAAAACTTGGTATGAGCATAAAAAGATCATTAAGGGATACATAAAGAAGGAAAAATGTTCGTTTTTCAAAACAACATGTAAACCATGAATAATTTATCATAAAGTAATACTTTTCACCTTAAAGAAGTAGCAAAAACACTTCACTGAATATAAGATCATTTCTTACCCTTTTTGTAACCAAAATATTACCATAAAGCCACGTATAGCATGTAAAGGTAATTTGGGACATAAACATACTTAAATGGAATAACCATACAATCGACTTCCACACATATCACAAAATGGAATAGCCATATAGCCTACTTCCATACCCAATGAATTGGAGGTTATAACGTAACCACCCATCCTTGGTTTATCATGGAACCACCTGTCATTTGGTTTATTATGTAACCACCTATCAAATTTCCAAGTACCATTATATAATCATAACACATAAAATATTTCAAATATCAAAATTTCACTAATAAAATTTAATTTGTAATCACAAGAAATCATTTAAAGATATTGAGATACTAAATCCATTTCAAAAAACATTTTCAATACCAAAACACCCAAAAACGGAATAAGGGGTTTCTTTTTTCTTTTTAAAAACATTAAGGCTTATAGAGGAATCCAAATAACGATTACGGTGGCAGAGAGGTTATTGTCACCGCATACATTAAAAACATTCCTTTTTTCCATTTAGTAAAATGCTTCATAGAAAAAATATTCCCTTTGAATGAAATTAAAAGTCAAAGGGTTTTATTATACACCATATAAAATAATAAGGTGTATATTATAAAAATATGCCTCAATGAAAGGAGATTGATACAAAGTCCCTTATGAAAATTCGGCATCCTAACGACATCACTTAAAAATTCAGAAAATGAGTTGATGAGAGAGAAAAGGGTCTCTCATAACTTGGACATAAAATATACAACAATAAGTATATATAAGAACATATCACATCATAAGAAAATGGAAATTAAAAGACATGGCATAAAATAATCCTTTTACTAAAAGAGGAGGGTGAAAGGTTCTCTTACATTGTGTTCAACTTGTCTTGTTTGTTCTTTATCTCCCTGAATAGTAAACTTAAGTTAATTATACTTGATTCATGAAATTTTCAAGTTTATTATTCCTTTTATATCACTTATTACCTTTCTATAACAGTTATTTAATTAATTGAGTTCATATCAGACATTTTGTCGATGTTGGGAACTTGAGTCAAAAATGAACTTGTTATAATTAAAAATTGTCAATGTGGTCAAAAGTCTATTATCTCTAGATTTTTATTAATGATTTAAATATCACACATATCCAGTATATATGTATTTATAATAGTCCATAACATTTGTATATAATAAAATTAAATTCACCGTTCATGGAGACGGTAAGCTATACGTACGCATGAACGCTACTTTCATTTTTTTTCATTTTTAAAGGAATGAAAACTAAATGATACATAGGTATATTATAATTCCAGTATAATATCTATATTATATATGTTAAATAAGTTCATTAATTCTATCCTTTATATGTTCCATGTATAGCGTGAACGAGTCATATCACTTTGAGGGGGTGGCAGTCTGAACTTCCTCAAATGAAATTATCGTATCTATAAAACATGAAAAGAATAAAGGTATGTTATAAATGATAAATAGAGATAAAATAAATATCATAAATATCATATATAATTACAGTTCCATCATAATGGACACCATGAGAGGTGGTAGGAGAATATTGAACAATCATCATTTCGTGAGGCAGTAGTTCTTCGTCCATATATTCAGTATGTTCTATACCCATTGGACGGAGGTGTTTGTAAGTGCAGTTCGAACCCTTCTCATAAAAACAACCTAGTATATTTAAGATACTGGTGTTGTTATGTAATCAAATAAAAATAATAGAATAGGTAGTGAAGAAGTATAATAATGGAAAGTAATTTTAGAGAAGACACTACCTCTTAAAATGTGTAACTCTCTTTGATTTGAGCTAAAAGGCTTTCTTGAATTACCTTATGCCTAAGGGAAAGATTCTAATAGTAATAGGGGGATGTTGGGAGTTTCTTTTAGTAGAGTTTGGATGATACAAGGGGCTTGAGATGTGTGTGTTATGGGTTAGAGATGGTGTCCTTTTATAAGAGGGAGGAGGGGCTCTTTAGGAATGTTTAAAAGTATTATTTTATTATAAAATAATTTTCGGTTTCAAAAGGTCAAAAACTAATTAAATTAGAAGATAAGATGACTATTGTTTGAAATAAAATCATCCAATAAGAATTGAACAGGTTTTGGATATATTTTAATCCTTATTTTTTTATTTAACCCTTTTTTACTCTTAGTGTTTTATCAAGCATTTAACACTTTGAGAATCAAAATAGTTACCAAAACATGACAAATATCCAATTAAAGAGTCAATAATAAAATTTAAACTTATGATTACTATTTTAATGAATCTTAGATTTTTTTAATTTTATAATATTTAATAAAATATTTTTTATTTTAAAATACGAATTATGTCAATTTTGACACTATTCATATCATGAATTTTAAAAAAAATCCATAACAACTTGATTGATTCGAAAAAAATTAATTAATAAAAAGATAAAATATAAATATCATCCAAAAAATTCTTGGATGACATCAAATTAACCAAATTACATTTATTTAAACATTTTTAATATTATTTATTTGAATCCTTTATTGATGAAGCAATCACTGCATCATTATTGTGTCATAAATAAATTTATTTATTTAATCTCTAAAAATTATAAATAAAATACCATGATGTATGAAATATTTTTATCTTTATAATGACTATTTATAGTAAAAAATATCACTTATATAACCCCATATATTTTTTTACTAAAAGATATATGTTTATGTTACATTTCCATAACTTTAAATTAATTTCTAAAATGTCATTTTCACTTACAAGTGGCTCCATGGGGTCCCAAAATTGACCCAAGGATGCCAATGGTCATACATGTATCATCCAATAGGGTTAGTAAATGTGTTAGGATAATTTAATATTATAAAAATATTATTTTTCCCTTATTTTCCAAATTTACCCTTTAACCATGGTAAATAAAATATTTACTGAAGTTACTATTCATGATGTCTAAAAATAAAAGTTACCTATTTATAAAATTTGGACCTCCTAATTCTAAATATGGAATCCATTTTTCCAAATTCAAAATAGATAAGTTGCAGAAATTAATTTAAAAATTAATTCCCGTTGTCAAAACCAAAAAGCGTGTTTTTAAGAAGTAAAAACTAGCAAAAATATTGACATGTGTTTATGTCCAATTTCAAAGTGAAATTAATTTCAATGACCAATATTGGATTAAATGATAAAAATATAATCTAATTAAGCTTTAAAACTAATTAAAATTACTGTATAATCATATAAATAAATTAGATTAAAAGTCAGTTTTGAATTAAAATGCAGTATTTTTCACTATTCATCAAAAAATGAACTTTATTATAAAAATACCAAAATTTTATCCAAAGTAAATTTTTATGTCCTTATTTTAAATAAAAATTTTATTTTTTCAAATAGAACATATAAAAATGACAAAAACTAGATTTAAAAAGGGTTCACCATCAAAATGCGGTAAACCAACCTTTTAAAGAATATTAGATTATTTCATGCTTAAAATCAGATTCATTCTTATTTTAAGACTCTAAAATTTATTGGATAAAAGTAAAAATATTTAACAAACATGTGTAATCATATTGTAGTTAGTTTTGTTCATTCTCACCAATACAATGGCTAGATGTTAACTACCATTTAAAATAATAATAATAATATATTATTTTTCAGTATAACTCAAAGTTGTGTGCAATGTAAGATTTCAAAGAAAACCATTATTGTGTGTTGAGTACGCTATCAGACATAGTATCTCCTTTAAAGTAAAATTAATATTTAATTCACAAATATTAATAAATATGAAAATGTCATATTCTTTATTTAACTAAGATGTTACACTTTTGTTTTCCTACCTAAAACATTTCATTATATCATGGGGAAAAGAAAAAATAAAAAGGGTGAGATCAAATGCCCAGTAAGGGTAAAAATAGAGAACATAAAACAAATCATAAACATAAGAATGCAAAAACATGAACATAAAGTTTAAACAACAGAATTTGGAGTCATGAAACAAATCTTGGAAATACGTAAGACATAGATCATAAAGGAACATTAACCATGATAAAATAGCATTGACATAAAACTTGTAATTGTGTCAAACAATTAAGTACATAATATTATTTCCATAGTATCCAAGAAATTTTTCCCAAGACCATCATAGTGGACAAAGTCCATTACTGAATCGGGTTTACATACCATTCCATCCATGTATTACTGAACCATATTTACTTACTGTTCTAGTAATGTCTATCTAATGAGATATAAATCTTTACCCAATGCATTGGAGGGAGATATAGGTCCCACCCATCTCATAATGAAATCATTCTTACATGTTTCACAAAAACATAAATCATTCATCATAGCATAACCCAAGAAATAAAATGAGTTTTCTTAAACATCATTCCAACATAACATAATCCATATAAAACACAATTTCATCATTAAAACAATCAAATCATATTAATAATAGGGATAGAAACATAACCCTATTTTAAGAGAGTCATCTTAGATGGAAAATAATTTTGATAAACCACGTGAACTCAGTTCTTGAGGAAAATATCCTTTCTTCTTCAAAATTTTTTTCTTTTCTTAAAATGATATGCAAATTTAATATAAAAGAATTTAGTTGAAAATAAACTTGAGATAGTGTATAGGAAGCTTCATTAAAATAAGGTTTCATGAAACCGTAAAAATCCATTCATGTCATATAAGTTAAGAATACATTCTCCTCGTACTTTTGAAGAAAAAGTAAAAAAGTACCTCGTATGGTAAACAAAAGAAAGATTCCTTCCATACCATGTAGTAAAAGTCAAAAAATGGGTAAAAATGAATTTAAAAAAACATATAAGAATAGTAAAAATTTTATGAAATAATTTTATGAAAACATTTTAGAAAACATGGACATGGATGATAAATATATCCCCAATAAATACTTACGTATAAACAATCTTGAATAAAAATGAGATTGCAAAATTATCCCTTACCTTAGGTCCAATTTCTTCCATATGTGTCCAAAACTCCTGTATTGTGGGTTTAAACATATTATTAACTTGTAAAAGAACCATAAAAATATTTATGATATTATATATGATTCACTTACAACTTTATATTACCCGTTCATTTGTCAATTCCATGTTAAAGAAACATTTTGGGTAATAATCGTTTTATTTATCGTATGTGTTTTGAAGTATTATTCTTGATATTATTAATTATATCATGATTTACTTACTTCCAGAATGTAAAAAATGATTTATATATCATATATATTCAGTATATAAATATATATATAATAGATAGATTAATGAAATGGAATACACTGTTCATGGAGACGGTAGGCCGTACATATGCATGAACGCTGTTTTCGTTTCCTTATTGAATTGAATGGAAGTAAGTAAATGAAATATATATATATTAATAAATCCAGTATAATTATTATGTCATATATTTCATTATTATTTATTATATATACTTTACAATCATTCTTGAATGGTTAATGTGGAGAATTAATCTCATCGCGTCGTGGAGACGGCAAGCCGTACGTACGCACAAGAGACGATATTATTCTCATAATTGTTGAATGATATTAAATTGGATGGTGTATAATATCTCATAATTAGTATCATGCTATAATAATCATATATAGTTATTATTTACACCATTATACTCATCCAAGTAAGAATGTGGTGAAAAATAGATTACACCACAGTGTGGAGACAGTAAGTCGTACGTACGCACGCGCAATGATTTCATTTTTCGTAGGATGGATAGAAGGTGAAATAAGGTTGTTTTATATTTATAATAAAATATTATTATATGAGTGGTACTTTTATTATTACTTTATAATTACACAACTAAATAAGAAGAAGTAAAAGAAGAATGAAATTTGAAAGAATCGGTAGAAGAGATTACCTCTTCCTCGACGTGCCTCCTTTAAATTTCCTCTTAGGGGACTAGAGTTGGCCTTATGAGAAGACAAAACCTATAGAATGTAACTAGGGAAGTTGAGAAGAGAAATGGGAAGGATTTTTCCAATCTTAAAGGCTCAAAATGTAGTGAATATGAGAGGGAGGAGGTGCCCTTTTATAAGAGAGAAGAGGGTCACTTTAGAAAACTCTCAAAATATTAATTTATTATAAAATTATTTTTGGTTTAAAAAGGTCCACAACTCATTTAATTATAATATAATATGAGTATTTTTCAAAATCCTCTCAACCAATAGGTTTTATATAAGTTTAGTTCTCAAATGTAACCTTATATTTTAGCTTTAACCCTTAGTTAACTAATTTAACTCTTACCATGTCTTCTTATATATTCATAATATATGGTTAATATAGTTACTATAAAATGACAATAAAAACTTAAGTGGTTAATTAATGAAAATTTCAACATTATATAAGTCATTTTGAAGAATCATATATTTTTAGGATTATTATATTATTTAATAAAATTGTATTTTTTTAAAAACCCATTTATGTAAATTTTTATACTATTCATATCATGACTTTTTTAAAAATCCATAACAACTTGATTCTTTTGAAAAAACTTAATTAATTAAAATATAACAAGTCATACTCATCCATAAAATTCATGGATTTTTGATGTTATTAATATTTTCATAATTTATTATATACCCCCTTTACTAATTTTACATGAAATGTGCATAATTTGTGTGAAATATTAATGTTTAAATATTAAATATAATTTTAGGGAACTATTTGAATTCATCCAGATTCAAGTCTATTTAATTTTTTAATAATAACTCTCACCCTACTTATCTAAATTACACGATTCTTGTTTTTAGGGTTTGTTACTCAAATTACAACATTTCATTAGAAGTAACCTTTGGCCAAATTGTCCATTTGGAGGGTCATATGGTCCACACAAGAAGACCCAAAGAATCTGTGAAGAAACTGGATCATCCATGATGATTGAGTTACTAGTCTAAATCCCAAAACCCAAATTTTATAAAACCCAACCATATGTTATTGATTATCCAAAGGAATCATGGATAAAAATTTGAAGGTCCAAATACAAGATAAAGGGGCCCGACTAATGCTTTTAATTCCATCCCACTATTCTGGATGGGAATTAAAATTTAGAAACTATTCATGATATTTATCATGATATATTCATCAAATAAATCTAGGATATTTCAGTGTGAAATATAATATATGTTCATCCAACTTTATAGAAGAAACTATTTTTATTTGAGGGAATCTTCCTGTTCAAAAACCCATTCACATTTAGACCTTCTGAAAAGTATGGATTGAAATGGATAAATTATAATTGTTTACTCAAACTGCCATAACTTAACTCCAAATGACTCCAAATTTTGATATTATTCAGAAAAAATTATTATATAAAACTTTAATGAAGAAGATATCTCAATATTCAGCTGTCTGTATAGGAAAACCGACGAGACAATTGAAGGGACAGATTTGGAATGCAAACAGTCCAACTCCTTGGGCTATAAATACATCTCCCCTCCTTTCCTTCAAAGGAGTTGGAATTTAAGAAGAGAGGGGAATATATTGGCATGAAAAAATCCTTAAAAAATTCTTTGGAGGACCTTCCATACTCACGTTTTTACTTGAGAGACCTTTCATCCTCTCTTTTATTTCATTTACTTTTGTGTTTTTCTTTATTTGTAATCTCGTAAGTGTTGTTTTTGTAATTCTGTTTTAATTAAAGTTTCTACTTAAATATATATTATTATCATATACCTTTTTTAGTTTAATATTAATGTTCTTAAATTGGTTTAAATCAAGTTAAAATCCCTTCCCTTATTTTTCTTCCTCATTCAATCGAAAGTCTTTTTTAACTCTCTTCAACGATCGTGTGTGTGTTCGATGCACTACTCTTTTCTTATCCCATTATTTTCACTTTCTTTATAATTAATCACCTTAAACATATTTAAATATATTAATAATAATTTAAATGTCTGAGTAAATCTTCCATTGGGGTGAGTTATAATTTGGGGATATTAAGTGATTGAGATCTTTTACTCGATGAACATTCTTTGAGTTAATATTGTGTATGTTGAACTTTATATGTCATGGATTAATGACATGTTTTGTTTAATATGTGTATTACATGGATTATTGGAAATAAAAATACACTACCATAAACAATTAATGGTAATGATTAGTACCCTAAGTTAAATTGCGGCTTGGATTAAAGCTTTAACACTTGGGAATTCCGATCAAAGTCATCTTGTGAAGTGGGTGTTAATTTAATGCAATATAAAGCAAAGCTCAAGGATATCACAAGATTAACTCCCTAATAATGAAATCTCCCTGATATTTATTAAATTATTAAATCAGTCAATCATTTAAATTAAGATCTGCAAACAAACCCTCTAATAAAAATACAATCAACTAAAAACAATCAGCTATTAAAAAGTATCATCACCGATGATTCGACCCGAGTGATGCTATACACATTAGAAGAGCACCAGAACCTTTAACGGTCGATAGGAGACAATCAACCACGCTTTCAAATGGCGTCATTTCTGGGGATGGTGAATTAAGTAGTCATTTGTTTTTGGTTATTGTAAAAAAAACAAAAAAAAAACAAAAAAAAAACAAAATTTAAAAAAATTGAAAAAAACACAAAGAAAAACCCACCTTCTCATAAAAATCATAAATGGAAAAAACACAAAGAAAAACTCGTCTTCCTCTTTATTAAAAAATCTCTTTGAATGACCTGTAGTCTCCTAAACAATCCCTCAGATTTTTTTGACCCTAAAATTGAGCAAACACTTTTCCAACTTAGGAGGAACATAAGAGATAATCAAATAATTCAAGAACAAGTCCTTGTCCAACCAATTGAATTAGATATGGATAATAATAGGGAACAAATCCTTAAAGAACTTGCTACCCCTGATATTAATTACCAACCTATTAGTTTTCAATATCCAAATATAGAGGCTGACTTTGAACTCAAATCGGGTTTGATTCATCTTCTCCCTCATTTACACGGGCTAGCCGGTGAGGATCCACATCTTCATCTTAAAGAGTTCCAAGTGGTGTGCTCTACCATTAAGCCTCAAGGGGTTTATGAGGAACAAATCAAACTCTGAGAATTCCCTTTCTCCCTAGATTACACTTCTAAGTCATGGATTTACTACCTCCCTCTTGGTTCCATAACCACATGGAATGACATGAGGCGACTCTTCTTAGAGAAATTCTTTCATGTTTCTCATACTACTTCTATCCAAAAGGAAATAAGTGGTATCCATCAATTCCCAAATGAATCACTCCATGAGTTCTGGGAGAGGTTCAAAAATCTTGTTTCAACCTTCCACACCACAAAATCCCTGACCAACTCTTGATCCAATACTTCTATGTAGGGTTATTGGCTATGGATAGAACTCTCATTGATGCTATAAGTGGCGGTGCACTTATTAATAAAACTTCCATAGCTGCAAGAGATCTCATAAGAAACATGGCTCTAAACACACAAAAATTCCATAATTGAGCACATGCTTATGTCAAACAAGTCTAATAGAATAAATCCATAGATCTGAACAAGATGACTGAGTGGATGAGTGAACTTACAGGTCATGTGCGACAACTAGCTGTGGCTTCCAAATCCCCAACCTCATCTTCTCCACAATCAATGTTTCATGGACCTGTCAAAAACTATGGAATATGAAACTCACCAGCTCATCCAACAAACACCTATCCACAACTTCAAGATTAAATATTTGATTCATCCGGACCAATGGAGCTCAATGCAGCCTTTTCTCAGTAGAACACCAACCCTCAACTATTAGGTCAATTTGTTAGAAACTTTAACCAACCTCACTATGATCCCTTATATTATTCTTATAACCAAGACCTAAGGTATTGTAATCCCGTATCTCATCCCCCTTAATTACCTCCTTCAAACCCAAACCAATTCCAATATGATCAAGGTGTTGGTAACTTCCAACAACCTTACAATTTTGTTCCTCAACCTCAAAGGATCAATCCTCCTCTTCCTCCTCCTAGATTCCACTATCCTAGTGAGCCTTACCAATTACCAAACCAATACAATCACTTTCCCAAGAAACAAAATCAAGGTAATCCCAAACCGGGACAAGCTTATTCTTCCAAACGACCATGGGAAAGCGCTGTAGAAGATCTTTCCTCCTTCACCTGTTCTAGCCTCAAGAACATTGAAACCCAAATTGGTCAACTTACTTCCCACCTAAGCCAGAAACAACAATCAAATTCTTCCCAACTCCTAGCTCAACCATTACCCAACCCCAAGGGTAATGTAAGAACAATTGCACTTAGATCAGGAAAGAAAATTGATACGACTCATGTTGAGTCTTCCAACCCCCCTTTGAATGTTGACCTAGAAAATGGAAAGAAAAAGAAACATGAAAAGGAATCCGAAGCCATTCCCTCACCTCCTTCTATTCCACTTAGGAACCAAAT
Organism: Viscum album; assembly: GCA_963277665.1. Taxonomy (NCBI): domain Eukaryota; kingdom Viridiplantae; phylum Streptophyta; class Magnoliopsida; order Santalales; family Viscaceae; genus Viscum; species Viscum album. Next base: position 1,058,514,681 of record OY728163.1, on the reverse strand, counting down.
TCCTTTTCCTCAAGCCATTTCTAAGCCAAATAAGTCCTTTGAACCCGATCCTGAAATGCTTGACATGTTTAGACGTGTTGAAGTCAACATTCCCCTCTTAGATGCCATTAAACAAATTCTTAAGTAATCCAAGTTTCTCAAGGAATTGTGCACCCACAAGAGGCAACTTAGGACCTTTGAAAATGTTTCCACCCATCAGTATATTCCCATAAAGTGCAAAGATCTAGGGACCTTTACAGTTCCATGAAAAATAGGAAATTCAAACTTCGATGATGCACTCATAAACATAGGGGCCTCAATAAATCTCATGCCTAAATCCATCTTCTCTAACCTTGGTCTAGGTCCCTTTCACCCAACAGGTGTTTTCATTCAATTGTCCAATCGAAGCACTACTAGTCTTAAGGGTATAATCAAGGGTGTCCTTGTTCGGGTGAATGATCTTACCTTCCCCGCTGATTTCTATGTCCTTGACATGGAAGGTGAGATGAAATATTCTCGATCTTCCCTAATTCTAGGAAGACCATTTCTCATGGTTTCTAGAACCAATATTGATATCCATTCAAGTATCTTATCCATGGAATTTGGTGACCAACTGATCAAGTTCAACATTTTCCAAGCCATGCGATACCCATCAGAGAATCAATCTGTATTCTCTATCCATGCTTCTGAAAGTCTCTCTGAGAGTGTGTTGAATCCCAATCAATCATGTTCTTACCATTCTACTGATAGAGGAATTTGTGAATATTTCATCCTCATTAACCAAGTCATAAATGGATAATTTGATGTTGGCATTACAAATGTAAACTCCATTGATATAAAGGATCTTGAAAACTCATTGGAATACCATCTCACCTATGACATCTACTGTTCCAACTTGGATGGTAATGGGGAAAACAAACAAGCATGTTCATTTTTTGATTCAAATTAGATCATCCAACATTCATTATTTTCTATCCATGATTCTAAAAATTCTATTATATGTGAGGTGAATCCTGAACCAATGTGTTTATATTGTCCCATTGGTAGTGATGTTTGTGATATTTTTTCCTTAATTAATAACGTGATCATTGTTGATGTTGAAATTGACCGTTATTTGGTGAACAACATTGATACAAAGGATATTGAAAAATTTATTTAGTTTTATGACTCCAGTGATCCTCATTACTCTACATTGGTAAGTGATGAAATAAATGAGTCAAAAACAATTGGGATCTCATACTCTAGTTTCATGTTATCTAAACCTTACATAAATGAACCATCAGAATTGAGACATCTTCCTGAATTTCCAAGCATAGAAAACCATCATTTTGTGGATAAAATCATTCCTCACATTGAATCCCAAAGGGAGGATAGTCATATTCTCTTTTCCAACCCCATTGAATTACAAGCACACAATCAAGGAAGGGGATAAATTATCCAATGAACCATCAGGCATCCCAAAGGAGAATTTTTTCTAGAATCACACTGGAGTTGAGAAAATAATATGGCCACTGTCATAATATGGGTAGTCCACTGCAACTGTCCAGCTGTAGAAAAATAAATGCAGTGCTTCTTGGGAGGCAACCCATGTTTTCTTTTACTTTTGTGAAATTTTAATTTCTTTTTTAGTTTTTCATTAGATGAATAATTATTTTTTGTTTTTTATGTAACATCCCACATGAGGCACATCAACTTCCACTGACCCACCACCAGATGGAGACAATGACCCACCAAATCCAAACCAGGGGGAACCTCTTTCCCTTTAACTATATCTCTATATCTTACTCTCTCTCCATCTTTCTTCTTCTTCCCCTCTCTTTAATTTTTTTATCACTTTCCTCATTATAATTTTTATTTACTCTTTTGTGTGGGTGTCTTTATAAAAAACTAAAAAAACCTAAAAAACTAAAAAAAACCATTTAAAAAAAATATGGAAAAGAAAGAGTCATGATTACTCACCTTCAACTTTTTAAAATTTGTCTAACCATTTTGGGAAGTCAAAAGACATGGTTTCATCTAAAAAATTTTGGGGTTTCATCATAAATTTGCATAAAGAATATTGTTTCAAAAGCAACAAATTTTGAATGCTCAATTTTTTTATTTAGAAAATGATTTTCCCCACCCGTAAGGAATAAAAATATATTTCATTCCATGGTCACCTATGACTATATTTTCAAAATATATGTTTTTACCCTCAATTGTGAGTCTTGAGTTTGTGGACCTTCAACATGAATTTCTTACTTTGGTGTGCATTAATATGATAGAGCCAGTTTATTAACCACATGAGAATCAAAATAGCTAAATAGCCTCCCATTTCCCTTAAATTAATCCTCTTTTTGAATGCCCCTTAGAGCCTATGAAAACCTTTTATTATTATCCACATTACAAGCTCAATACCTTATCTCACCCAATATCTACATGGATTTTCAGTGCATTATTTATTGAAATTTAAGTGTGGGGGGAATGGATTTTATTTTGGGTGCCCTTTTATTGATTTTCAACATGTTATCATATACTTGAGGGAAAACATCCATTTTAGTGTGGGGGATAGGTTTTTATTTAGTGATTTTTGGGAATGTATATATGTTTATCTTGTACAAATGATATTGAAAAGTGTTAAAAAAATATCAAAAAAAATAAAAAAAATAAAAAAAATGAAAATAAGAATGGGTTGTGTCTTGGGTGGGTCAAAAATCACTCTTCCTCAACCTTTGATCTTGTTATAACTATTACAATTAGTGTTTTTAGGAGATCAATCATGGGTTGGGAGATGAATTTGAGATCTATTTCATGTTCAACTTTTGAAAAATGAAAAAAATGAACACTTATGTCATTGAGAGAAGTTTCATGGTTTGTAAATATTTAATCTTCTCATCCACTTAAAATTTCCTTCCTCTTTTGTGTCTTATTTCACATTTTCATTCCCTTGTAAATATGTGTTTCCATTTTTTTCATGTCTCATTTTAAAAAAAGTGCATTGCCTTTTCCATGTTGGTGTTTTACCGCCCTTTTCCTATCTTTTAGATATCATCTTCCCACCATCCCATAGCCACAAAAAAACCCCATAAAAATACCTCTTGATTTTTGAGAACTTTAGGATAAGGAGTAGAAGCTGAGAGCTTTTACAAACTCTAAGATTTTTTTTTGGTTAGTGAATGAGTGAATCTCTATAAATTAATTTTATCATCTTGAGAGGAGTAAGTTTTATGTGCTACCATTTTCCATTTATAAATTTGAGCATGAAAAAATTAATTGTTTTTGGAATTTTTTTTTCTGTAACAACTTTTGGTGGAATTCAATATGGATGAGTGAAATTGTCTAAACCTCCCCTGATTGGGGGAAACAAGATTTTAATATTTGTTGGTGAGTAAAAATGATTTTGTTATGTTTTTATATTTATTGCACATGAAGACATGCACAATAATACATGTGGGGGATTTGATGTTATTAATATTTTAATAATTTATTATATACCCCCTTTACTGATTTTATATGAAATGTGCATAATTTTTGTGAAATATTAATGTTTAAATATTAAATATAATTTTAGAGCACTATTTGAATTCATACAGATTCAATTATATTTACTATTTTAATAATAAATCTCAACATACTTATTAAAATCGAATTATTCTTATTTTTTAGTGTTCCCTACTCAAATTAAAACATTTCATTAGAAGGAACCTTTGGCCAAATCGTCCATTTAGAGGGTCATATGGTCCACACAAGAAGACCCAAAGAATCTTTCAAGAAACTGGACCAGCCATGATAATTGAGTTACTGGTCTAAATCCCGAAGCCCAAATTTTATGAAACTTTAGCATATGTTCTTTATTATCCAAAGGAATCATGGATAAAAATTTGAGGGTCCAAATATAAGAAAAATGTCCCCAACTAATTCTTTGAAGTCCATCCCATCATTTTGGTCGAGAATTAAAATCTGTAACATATTCATGACATTGCTCATGATATATTCATAAAATAAATATGAGATTTTCAGTGTGAAATATAATATATGTACATCCAACATGATAGAAGAAAATATTTTTATTTGATGGCACATTCCTGTTCAAAAACCCATTCACATTTCGACCTTCTGAAAAGTCTGGATTGAAATGGACAGATTACAATTATTTATTCCAACCGCCATAACTTTGGTTCCATAAATTAAAACGGTACCAAATTTTGAGAATAGTCGAAAAAATTATTATATATAACTTTTAAGAAGAATATATCTCTAGATTCAGCTATCTTAATTGAAAAAATGGCGAGACAAGTGGAGGGAAAGATTTAGAATGCAAACAGTCCAACTCCTTGGGCTATAAATACATCCCCCTCCTTTCCTTCAAAGGAGTAGGAATTTCAGAAGAGAGGAGCATATACTGGTATGACCAAATAATTTAAAAATTCTTGTTATGACCTTCCATACTCAAGTTTTCACTTGATATACCTTTCCTCCTCTCTTTGATTTCATTTACTTTTGTGTTTTTCTTCATTTGTAATCTCGTAAGTGTTATTTTTGTAATTCCGTTTTAATGAAATTTTCTTGTTCAATATCTATTATTATCATCTAAATTATTTAGTTTAATATTAATTTTCTTAAATTTTTTTAAATCAAGTTAAAACCCCTTCCCTTATTTTTTTCCTCATTCAATCGAAAGTCTTTTTTTAACTCTCTTCAACGACCGTGTGTGTGTTCGATGCACTAATATTTTCTTATCCTATTCTTTTCACTTTCTTTATAATTCATCACCTTAAAAATATTTAATTATATTAATAATCATTTCAATGGCTGAGTAAATCGACCATTGAGATGAGTTATAACTTAGGGACATTAATTAATTGAGATCTTTTTCTCGATGAGCATTCATTGAGTTAATATATTGTATGTTGAACTTTATATGTCAAGGATTAATGACATGTTTTGTTTAATATATGGATTATATAAATTATTGGAACCAAAAATACACTACCATATAAAATTAATGGTAATTATTAGAACCCTAAGTTAAGTTATGGCTTGGATTAAAGCTTTAACACTTGGGAATTCTGATCAAAGTCATCTTGTGAAGTGAGTGTTAATTTAATGCAATATAAAGAAAAGATAAAGGATATCAAAATCTTAACTCCCTAATAATGAACTCAACCCAATAATTATTAAATTGTCAAATCAATCAATCATTTAAATTAATCTCTACAAACAACCCCCCCTAATAAAAATACAATCAACTAAAAAAAGCCCGCAGGGCACGAGTGAGTTGGTTAAAGGCGGTGGCATCCTGACCCAGAGGTTCCGGGTTCAAGTACTCGCAAGGAAACATGCACTATATTCTAAGAAACCACTCGTGGGCCCCTCTACCCCATTGGAAACTAGCCTAAGCCCAAGGGTTGGCCACCTTGGGCCTCGCTGGGGACGTACGACGCGCAGGTGGGTAGGCCAGCCCAATACCTCGTTACCCAACAACACATTTTGTAGTTGGGGTTTGGATTAGTGGTAAGCACCCCTTAGTTATACATGAAAAATGGGGGTTCAATACCCATTTGGTGCAGGTAACTGTAGAAGCACTGTAGCGCACTGTAGCAGTGGAGACATTGTAGAAACGACATACACTATGGCGGCGGCAGGGCACTATAGCGGTGCCAGGGCACTGTAGCGGCGGAAGAGCACTATAGCGGTGGTATGGAACTGTAGCAGTGGTAGAGTACTACATCAGCGGTGGGTACTATACAGTACTTTTGCAGTACGTACTGTAGCAGTACATATTGTAGCAGTACTATTCACAGAATGGACCTTGGGCCAAAAAGATGGACCTATGAGCCATGTAATGGGATAAATTCCCACTGGGACTTAGGGATATGTAATGGGTCTCCCTCTACCCAGTTAAATAGGTCTTTGATTTTCTTTAATAGTAAATGAGGCTTCGGCCCCAACCTTTAAAAAAAAATCAACTAAAAAAAATCGACTATTAAAAAGTATCATCGCCGAGGATTTGACTCGAGTGCTGCTATACACATTAGTAGAGCACCAGAACCTTAAACGATTGATAGGTGACAATCGATCACGCTTTAAATGACATAAAAAGGTTCAAAGTAAATTTATTTTAATATTTATAATCTCATTTATTTAAACCATTCATTAATAAGGTAATCACTACATCATCATTGCGTCATAAATAAATTGATTTATTTGGTGCTTAAAAATTATAAATAAAATACCATGATGTAGGAAATATTTTTTGCTTTCTAATTACTATATATATACATATAGATCAGTTATATAACCCTATATTAAAACTAATTTAGTAAAATATATATGTTTAGGTTATAATCATCTTTACTTTAAATTAATTCTTATAAAATGTCATTTTCACATCCAAGTGAATCCATGGGGTACCAAAATCGACCCAAGGATGTCCATGGTTGGAAATATCTCATCCAATAGGATTATAACATGTGTTAGGTTAGTTTAATTTTATTATAACATTATTTTTTACCCTTATTTACCAGATTTACCCTTTAACCATGGTAAATAAAATAATTATTGAAGTTACTATTCATAATGTGCAAAAATAAAAGGTACCTATTTACAAAATATTAACCATATGATTCTAAATATGGAATCCATTTTTCCAAAATCAAAACACAAAAGTTGCAGTAATTAATTTAAAATTAATTACCGCTGTCAAAACCAAAAAGAAGGTTTTTAAGAAGTAATAACTATCAAAAGATTGACATGTGTTTATGTGCAATTTCAATGGGAAATTAATTCCAATGAATAAAATTGGATTAAAATATAAAAACTTAATTCAAATACACTTTAAAACCATTTAAAAAGATAATATAACTATATAAATAAATTATATGAAAATACAGTTTTGAATTAAAATGTAGTATTTTTCACCATTCATTAAAATTTAAATTTTATCAGAAAAATACCAAAAATTTAAAAAAAGTAAATTTTTATGCCTTGATTCCAAATAAGAAGTTTATTTTGTCAAATTTAACTTATAAAAGTGTCAAAAACTAGATTTAAAATGGGTGCACCATCAAAAGTTAGTAAAACTGTATTTTTTGAAAAATACTTCTTTTATTCAAAAAATTGATTTTGTTCTCATACCATGTTCTAAAAATGTGTAAGATGAATGATAATGTTATATAAAATTAGAAATTTGGTTAATAATATTCATAACGGCTAGTTTATATCTGATTAAATAATAATATTTTAATAACATATCATTGTTTAGTTAAACTTGGTATCACGTACAATGCAAGCTATCGAGGAAGGTTGCTCTTGTGTGTAACGCAAGCCAAGTCAGTGTTGCATGTAGTGAAAGTTTCCTTTGGTGTTGTGTATAACTTTCCAAACTTAGTTCATTTATTCATTGAACAAAATCAATACTCAGTGTTGCGTGAAATAAATTCTATCAAAAGAACTTGAAATTGTGTGCAACACAAGCTAAAAATACTATTATGTATAATGCAAGATAATATGGTGTTATGTATAGTTTAATATAATCTTGGTGTAGCATACAATATCAAAGAAATTAAAATAATCTATATAATAAAATCTCGAGGTTTTACATTCTACACCCCTTAAAAATGAATTTCACCCTCAAAATTCATCAGGGTTATAAATTGTTTTCTACTTAAAAGTTTCTTTTATGGAAACCCACATTGTAAAAAGGGATTCTAAAACATCATTTTAAAAAGAAAAGTTATAAATGTAATGGTTACCTAAAGTAAATCCTCATTGGGTTTCCACATAGAAGAATATAAGTGGGAAGAAAAAACATGGATATGGAAGAGAAATCTAACCATCAAGTTCTGATGGATAGTGATAGAGAATAAAGTTTGAAGAAAGTTAACTACCAGAAATCCATAAATCTGTGATGATTTAATGAACCATATGATTTATAAGATAAGAAGGTACTAGGATAAAATTCTTGGTTTCCAAGATTCTTTCCCTAAAGTTAAATAATGAGAATAAATACTTACTTGATTTTGGTAAAATATCACCATTGTTCATGCCTTGAACAATTTCCACTTCATTTCTTATTTAAATAAATGAAGTCAATTTTGTTATTCTTGAAGTGTTAGTATATCATGCGATAGAATTATAGGTCATTCCATCCGCTTCTATCACAAAAATGTTAGCACAAGTTATCAAATATACATAATTCTATCTATAGTGAGATTAATCGTATATAGTTCAAAAAATAGACTTATAATTCATCTATCATACCTCTTAAATAAAATAAAACTAATTTATACTAACTAGGGATTTACCATAGGCTGATGGTAGGTGATAAAGGTCTGCTGTACTTCGGTTTTGGGTTCGATTTCCCGCATCTTTGTCCGATGCGACAGGTTGTCGCTCATCTTGCAGACTGTCCTTTTTCTAAAACTATAATATTATAACATTCCATAAATAATATAAAAAAAGTTTTAGCCTTAAATAATACTATATTATGTACAAATTAATCCATTCCAACCTTTAGGCTTATCCAAAATACTTTTATCCAATCTCACAATACAAAAAAACAATTACAAGAAAGGTCATATAACAAGCACATTAATACCATCATTTATCACCCATATATCATAATATACATCTTTTTGGTCACATTACAAACATTTGAATGACTTCAACATGCATTCTATTGAGTCATAGTAATTACCATATATCCTTATTAAAAACATGAATGTTTCCATATTCCAAAACTTATTGGATATATTCTTGAAAAGTTGTGTACTTCACCCGTGACAACATAACCCACATCTCAAAAAATCCTTAACCAGTTCCTACATAACTAAAATCATCTAATTTACTTATTCATATCAAACATATCTTTATAAAAATATCATTATCTCAAAATCATGCTCATATTAAGGTTTATTCTTCCCTTAATCATGTGTTTCTTATGAATATCACATTTTCATTAAATCACTTCTCTTATCCATTATAACTATTCAACATATTCTTGAAAATCCTTAGCAAAAAACATAAATTGATAATCCTTATATAATTCACCATTTATCATTCATGAATTCAAATACATAAATAATTCAGTCCTTCCACTTTAATGGTAGGCATGAAATAGGTCCTTCCTTATCTTATAAGTAGATTCTCATGTATGGGCATTGAGTTGGGTAATGCCCATGTTTTACACAGAAGAGACATTGAACTCCATAAAAATTCATTACTCTATGAACCTTTTTCCCACAGAGATAACATCTTCCCCTCCATTTGAGGTATTCCTCAATGTTCATATTCCCTTATTCTTGACATGTAGGAAGGCAAATCTTCCTTCCTCTATACTTTATAAAATTTGAACATTTATAAAAGTTCATCTTCCTCTTATTAAATGTGTTAGGAATGTCACCAAATCTCACATTGTTAATCATATATTATGATAGATGAGTCGGCATAATCGCAATATCTTTCTCTCCTATCATTATAAAATTTCTTTACTCATAATCACTAGATTGTCCATCATACTCAATATTAATCCAATTCCTTCTAGTTTACTCCATTAACTAAAACCAAAAAGTATGGGGTGAGAAACACATCTCATAGAAGAAGACAACATAATCAAGGGGGAGTAATTTCAATCTCTATAATCTTAGGTTTAATCCAAGGTTATTCATAATTTTTACCAAAATTCTAGGATAATAACCTACAGTTATAATTACCCTAGAGATATCCCTAGAAATAACTTATAAATATCTCTAGGGATATCACTAAAGTTTTCACATCCTAGTTTCCAAAGGTTGACTAAAAATTTGCTCTGATACCAACTGTAAAGATCCAGCTTGACGTATATGGACATTACATTTATTTTTTGGAATAATTAATACATTACACAAAATATATTCCCAAATATTGTACTAGTTTAGTGTCTTTGGAAACTTGGAACATAATCTTCTATATTGGTGAAAGATATTCAACATCTCCCATAAATATCTTCCCCTTTTTTTCCTACCTAAAACCTTTCTTTATATCCTAGTAAAAAGAAAACATAAAAAGGGTGAGCTCAAATGCTCATTAAGGGTAAACATGGAGAACATAAAACAAACCTTAAACATAAGAATTCAAAAACATGAACATAAAGTTTAAAAAACAGAATCTAGAGTCATGAAATAAATCTTGGCAGCACGTAATGCATAGATCATAAAGTAACATTAACCATGATAAAATAGCATTGGAATAAAACATGGAATTATGGAAAATAATTAAGAACATAATATGATTTCTATAGTAGCCAAGAAATTTTTTCCAATACCATTATAGTGGACAAAGTCCATTAGTGAACTGAGTTTACATGCCATTCCAACCATGTATTACTGAACTAGATTTACTTGCCTATCTCATGAGATATAAATCTTTACCCAATGCATTGGAGGGAGAAATAGGTCCCACCAATATCATAATGAAATCATTCTTATATGTTCCACAAAAACATAAATCATTCATCATAGCATGACCCAAGAAATAAAATGGGTTTTCTTAAACATCATTCCAACATAACATAATCCATAGAAAATACCATTCTATCATTAACACAATCAAATAATATTAATAATAGGAATAGAAACATAACCATATTTAAAGAGAGTCATCTTAGATGGAAAATAATTTTGATAAACCACTTGAACTCAGTTCTTGGGGAAAATATCATTTCTTCTTCAAAAACGTTTTCTTTTCTCAAAATGCTATGCAAATTTAAAAGAAAAAAATTTAGTTGAAAATAATATTGAGGTAGTTCAAAGGAAGCTTCGTTCAAATAAATTGTCATGAAACTATAAAAATCTATTTATGCCGTATAAGTTAAAAATACATTCTCCTCGTAATTTTGATGGAAAATTCAAAAAGTACCTTGTATGGTAAAAAAAAGAAAGATTCCTTCCATACCATGTAGTAAAAGTAAAAAATGGGTAAACATGACTTTAAAAATACATAAAAGAATAGTAAAAATTTTATGAAAACATTTTTAGAAAATATGGACATGGATGATAAATATATCCCCAGTAAATAGTTACATATAAAAAATCTCAAATAAAAATGAGATTGCAAAATTATCCCTTACCTTAGGTCCGATTTCTTCCATATGTGTCCGAAAATCCTGTATAGTGGGTTTCAACATATTATTAACTTGTAACAGAACCATAATAATATTTATTGTATCATATATGATTCACTAATGACTTTATATTACCCCTTCATTTGTCAATTTCATGTTAAAGCAACGTTTTGGGTAATAATCATTTTATTTATTGTACATGTTTTGAATTGTTATTCTTGATATTATTAATTATATCATGATTTAATTAATTCTATAATTTAAAACATGATTTATATATCATATATATTCAGTATATAAACAAATAAATATATATAATAGATAGATAAATGAAATGGAATACACCGTTTATAGAGACGGTAGGTTGTACGTACATATGAATGTTGTTTTCGTTTCCTTATTGTATTGAATGGAAGTAAGTAAATGACATATATATATATAAATATAAATATAGTATAATTATTATGTCATATATTTCATGATTATTTATTATATATACTTTATAATCATTCTTGAATGGTTAACGTGGAGAATGACTCTCATCGCGTTATGGAGACGGTAAACCATACGTACGCACGAGCGACGATATCATTCCCATAATTGTTAAATGGTATTGAAGTGGATGGTGTTTAATATCTCAGAATTAGTATCGTGTTATATTATTCATATATAGTTATTATTTCCACCATTATACCCATCCAAGTAAGGTGGTGGTGAAAAATAGATTACACCATGACGTGGAGACGGTAAGCCGTATGTACGCACACGTAGTGATTTCATTTTTTGTAGGATGTATATAAGGTGAAATAGAGTTGTTTCATATTTTTAATAACATATCAGTATATTATTGATATTGATGGTACTACTTTATAATGAAACAACTAAATAAGAGGAAGTATAAGAAGAAAGAAAGTTGAAATAATCGGTAGAGGAGATCACCTCTTCCTCGATGTGCCTCCATTAAATTTCATCTTAGGGCACTAGATTTGGTATTTTGAGAAGACCAAAACCTCTAGAATGTAACTAGGGAATCTTAGAATAGAAATAGGCAGGGTTTGGATGAGCTTGAAGGATCAAAATAGAGTAAATATGAGAGGGAGGAGGCTCCCTTTTATAAGAGAGGAGAGGGGCACTTATAAAATGTCAATCAAACCTCAAGTGGTTCATTAATGACATGTTAAACATTATATAAGTCATTTGGAAGAATATTGGATTTTTAGAATTATTATATCATTTAATAAAATAGTATTTGTTTTAAAAACCCATTTATGTCAATTTTTATACTATTCATATAATGACTTTTTTAAAAATCCATAACAACTTGATTATTTCAAAAAAACTTCATTAATTAAAATATAACAAGTAATACTCATCCATAAAATTCTTGGATGACATAAAAAGGTTCAAAGTAAATTTATTTTAATATTTATAATCTCATTTATTTAAATCATTCATTAATAAGGTAATTACTACATCATCATTGTGTCATAAATAAATTTATTTATTTGGTGTCTAAAAATTATAAATAAAATACCATGATGTAGGAAATATTTTTAGATTTATAATGAATAAATATAGACATATATATTAGTTATATAATTCTATATTAAAACTGAGTTAGTATATATGTTTAGGTTATAATTATCTTTACTTTAAATTATTTCTTATAAAATGTCATTTTCACATCCAAGTGAATCCATGGGGTCCCAAAATCTACCCAAGGATTCCCATGGTCATAAATATCTCATCCAATAGAATTAGGACATGTGTTAGGGTAGGTTAATATTATTATAATATTATTTTTTACCCTTATTTACCAGATTTACCCTTTAACCATGGTAAATAAAATAATTACTGAAGTTACTATTCATAATGTCAAAAAATAAAAGGTATATATTTACACAATTTGAACCTTATGATTACAAATATAGAATCAATTTTTCCAAATTCAAAACACAAAATTTTTAGTAATTAATTTAAAATTAATTCCCATTGTCAAAACCAAAAAGTAGGTTTTTAAGAAGTAATAACTATCAAAAGATTGACATGTGTTTATGTGCAATTTAAATGGAAAATCACTTAGAATAAAAAAAATTGGATTAAAAAATAAAAGATTAATCCAATTAAGCTTTAAAACTAATTAAAAAGATAATATAACTATATAAATAAATTAGATGAAAAGACAGTTTTGAATTAAAATGCTGTATTTTTCATTATTCATTAAAATTTGAATTTTATCAGAAAATATCAAAATTTCAACAAAATTAAATTTTTATGTCCCACTTCCAAATAAGAAGTATATTTTGTAAAATTTAACTTATAAAAGTGTCAAAAAATATATTTAAAATGGGTGTGCCATCAAAAGGCAGTAAAACTGTATTTTAAAAAAAATACTTCTTTTATCCAAAAAATTGATTTTGTTCTCATACCATGTTCTAGAAAATGTGTAATATGAATTAAAATGTTATATAAAATTAAAAATGAGGTTAATAATATTCATAATGTCTAGTTTATATCCTATTAAATAATAATATTTTAATAATATATTGTTGTTTAGTGAAACTTGGTATCACGTACAATGCAAGCTATCGAGGAAGGTCGCTCTTGCATGTAACGCAAGCCAAGTTAGTGTTGAGTGCAGTGAAAAATTCCTTTGGTGTTGCTTATAAAATTCCAAAATTAGTTCATTTATACATTGAACAAAATATATACTAAGTTTTGTGTGAAATAAATTCTATCAAAATAACTTGAAATTGTGTGGAACACAAGCCAAGAATACTATTGCGTATACTGCAAGCTAGCACAAGCTAATCTTGGTGTAGCATACAACATCAAAGAAATTAAAATAATCTATCTCATAAAATATCAGGGTATTACAGTGTGTCGGATTGAGGTGCAGATAATTCCTACATTTAAAAAATAACTTAAGGATCATTTTCATAATGTACCAAAACAATCTGAATGTATTTGCTCAGTTTTGAGTATATCACTAATCCTTTTTACTGAAATTAATGTCAATTTTAAATAAAAAGATACACATGAAGTCATATCGGGCACACCATGTGTCAGATTGAGGTACTATTGATTACTACTCTTCACAAATGACTTATGGATCATTGTCCTAAAGTATTAAAACAAGCAGAATCTGTTTGAATGGTTTTGAGTATGACACTTGTCCCTTTTACTTAAAATTAATATCAATTTTAAATAAAAGGAAACATGTGAGTCATACCTATCACACCGTACATCCGATTTAAGTACGAATGATTCCTACACATTAAAAATGACTTAATTTTTTTTCCTAAAGTATCAACACAATTTAAATGTGTTTTCCTGGTTTTGTGTACGTCACTTGTGTTTTTTTACTAAAATGTCATTTTAAATTAAAAACATGCACTTTAAGTCATATCGATCACATCATATGTCCATTTTATGTGAGACTAATTCCCACACATCAAAAATGAATTATGTATTATTTTCCTAAATTATCAAGAAAATCAGAGCACATTTTCTCAGTCTTTAGTGAGCGACACGCGTTTTGAACTAAAATTTCAATTTTAAACTGATAACGGACACTTTGAGTCATACCAACCACACCATGTATCGAATTGAGGTACGACTAATTACTACACATCAAAAATGAATTATGGATCATTTTCCTAAATTATCAAAATAATCGGAATGTGTTTGCTTAGTTTTGAGTATGTCACTTGTCCTTTTTACTAAAATTAATGTCAATTAAAAATAAAAAGACACACTTAAAGTCATACCGGTCACACCGTGTGTTGGATTGAGGTGCTGTTGATTCCTATATGTCACAAATGACTTAGGAATAATTTTAAAAAGTTATCAAAATAATCTAAATTTATTTTCTCAGTTTTGATAATGTCACTTGTATTTTTTAGTAAAATGTCATTTTAAACTGAGAAAACACACTTTGAGTCATACCGGTCACATCGTGTGTCAGTTCCATGTGAGACTGATTATTATACATCATAAATAGATTATGAATATTTTTTATAAATTATAAATATAATTGAAATTTTTTTCTTAGTTTTCAGTGAGTGACCACATTTTAAACTAAAATGACAATTTTAAATTGATAACAGACAATTTGAGTCCTACTGGGCACACCATGTATCAGATTGAGGTGTAAATAATTACTACATGAAAAAAATGACTTATGGATCATTTTTCAAAAGTATAAAAACAATATAAATTTTTTTTTCATAGTTTTGATCATGTCACATGTCTTTTTTACTAAAATTAATGTCATTTTTAAATAAAAAGACACACTTGGAGTCATACCAGTCACACCGTGCATCAGATTGAGGTACAACTGATTCCCATACGTCATAAATGACTCATGGATTGTTTTCATATAATATCAAAATAATTCTAATTTGGTTTCTATGTTTTGAGTATGTCTCTTGTGTTTTTTACTAAAATGTCATTTTAAACTGAAAACACGCACTTTGAGTCATGCCAGTCACATCGTATGTTAGTTTGATGTAAAACTGATTCCTATATATCAAAAATGAATTATAAATCATTTTATTAAATTATCAAGATAATCAGAGTTATTTTTCTCATTTTTCATTGAGTTACACACGTTTTAAACTAAAATGTTAATTTTAAACTGACGACGAACAATTCGAGTGATATTGGGAATATCATGTAACATATTGTGGTTTGGATGATTCCTACACTTCAAAAATAACTAATGGATCATTTTACTAAAGTATAAAAACAATCCAAATGCATTTTCTTGGTTTTGAGTATGCCAGCTATCCTTTTTACTAAAATTAATGTTAATTTTAAATATAAAGACACACTTAGAGTCATACTGGTCACACTGTGCATCATATTGATGTGCCTATGATTCTTACATATCAAAAATGAATCATGGATTGTTTTAATAAAATATCTAAAAAATATGAATGTGTTTTATTGGTTTTGAGTATGTCACTTGTGTTTTTTTACTAAAATGTCATTTTAAACTAAAAACATGCATTTTTAGTCATATCAGTCACATCGTGTATCGATATGATGCGAGACCAATTCCTACATGTCACAAATAACTTATGAACATTTTCCCTAAATTATCAAGACAATAAGAGCACGTTTTCTTAGTTTTCAATGAGTACCACATGTTTTGAACTAAAACATCAATTTTAAACTAATAATAGATAGTTTGAGTCATTATGGGTAGACTGTGTGTCAGATTGAGGGGCGAGTGATTTCTACACATAAAAAATAAATTATGAATTGTTTTAATAAATTATAAAAATAATATGAATGTTTTTTCTTAGTTTTGAGTATGTCATTTGTTTTTTTACTAAAATTAATCTCAATTTTAAATAAAAAGACACACTTTGAGTTATACCAGTCACATTGTGCGTCATATTGTGGTCAAACTGATCCCTAAACATCACAAATGACTTATGGATAATTTTACTAAAGTATCAAAATAATATGAATGTTTTTTCTTTGTTTGATTATGTGATGTGTGTTTTGAACTAAAATGTAAATTATAAACTAAAAACATACAGTTCAAGTCATACTGAGCATACCGTGTATTAGATTGAGGTGTAACTGATTGAGTATGTTATATGTTTTTTTCATTAAGTTATCCACAAAATACAATAAAATATTAAACATGTTCTATTTTTATGGAAGAGGAAACCCCATCCCTCCTAAAACACTTCACGTTTCAGTAAGCATGAGATTTACACTTCCATCCGAAAGGAACATGTTATCTCTTTTCTGTAGTTTTGAGTATAGTTGAAAGAAAAATATGACTTCCCAAAAGATATATGAAAAAAACTAAATAAGTATTAGATAAAAATTATAAGTAAATTAACTTTAAAATAGTGGATAAAATGATGAAAAATTAACTAAGTAATAATAAGTCACCTTTTCATGATGTTTGTATACATTATTGACCCATTTCTATGTTTCCATTATCTTAGTTGCAGCCTCAAAGTCCAATATCTCATGAGCATGAGTAGCTTTGAATAAACCACCCCAACTAAAGAAAAATAATCCACCTATATAGTAAAACAATTATTATGTTAATAATATAATAAATAATAAATTAAACATAAATATAAAATAATACATTAATAGAATTTTAATTTTAAATTGAAACCACACAATTTGAGTCATACCGGGTACACTGTGTATCAGATTGAGGTATGGTTGATTCCACCGTGTCTTTTAATCTTACAATTCATTCAAAATTCTAGGTTATCTAAAAATATTTCCATTTAATAACCCAAAATGTTGAATGTATTGGAGAATAAAAATAAAATTGTATCATTGTGAGTGTATCATCCCTATTGAGTGTATGATCATTATACATGAGTGAATCATCCTTGTTAACGAATTCATTTTTTTATGATATCTATGAAAATTAAAAAAATAAGTATCATATAAAAATGATAATGAAGTTAACTAAAAAAATTAGATAAAATGATGAGAAAATCAACTAAATAAGTAGTAATAAATCACATCTTGATTATATATATGTACATTCTAACATCAGGTATACTGCTAAATCTTCTCTAAATAAATTAATTTCATCTTTTGAATATAAGGTCTTTTGACAGTAATGGTAGTACTAGAAAATTATAAATATATAAAGGATTAATAAATATTTTAAATGAAATAGTAATTATCTTTGAAAATATCTCTTTGGGGATGCTAGTTTGTTGATGGTATATGATATATCTCATAAATTTGCAAACATTATAACCAAAATATTTGATATTGGTTTGTTTTGGACACTGCAAAAATATTGAAAAAAATAAGTAATTTTTTTATATGTGTTTTGATAGTGAAATATTATTATATATACCCTAATACTTATCTACTTATAGAAGTATATAGGCTCATTGTACTCATTTACTTTCCTCATGACATGATTTTTATGATATTTAAACACCACCCTATCATAATAGAATACACATTAAAACATAATATAAAACATATATTTTGAATTTTAGTTCTAAAATGTTTGATTTAGTGTATTACAAATTAAAAAATGTCATCATGTGTGGTTGGTTTGTTGGGTATCCATTCAGCGAATCCAGAAAATAAATTATTGGAGTATCTAAATTTACTACAATGAGTAACCAATTTTGAATAAAAACAAAAAGGAATAAGTAATTAAAGGAATTAAAATATATTTTATATTATTAAATTGTAGAGTTTTACCCTTGAATCATTGGTAATAATAATATTTTTTCATCTGTAAGTTTTCTTTTAAACACTGAGGCCAATTTTTCCACTATTGCATCAATTTAATATGAATCTAATGATTTAGTTGTGTAGAAGTGATGTGAGGACTAATGAGTCCATAATTATGTTCATATGGGTTTCCATCAAATAGTATTCATATATATTCCTACAAAAAATATGAATTATATTTATTCAGAATTAAAATAGTAGATTAGCTGTTGAAAAAAAATCATGAAAACACACCTCAAGTATACATTTAAAACTGAGACTCCTATCTAGTCATACTTGAGGATTTTATTTACATTCTCAAGAGAAATATAGTCTGTGATGGACTCTATGTACATTTTTTCTTCAAAATCAACTGTGACATTACTACCACTTTGTATCCTTGAATCCACATGAACCTTCAATGTTAGTAAATACAAATATTGAACGGGCAGGGTAAAGGTTCATTATGAAGATATTTTTGATTGGTTGGTTTATCCTTTAGATAATTTTGATTTAACCTTTCATTTCACCCCTTCCCTTCGTCTGTCAATAATAAAATTCATTGATTTATACTTTTTCCATTAATTGTTAATGATTTTTCATGAAAAATAAATTGGGAATTAATACCACTTTTTTAACATGTTTTTTACAAGATCTAATGACCATGCTATGAATGTTCCAATATCTTGATAAACCGTATAAATATCTGCATCATCAAGTGGAACAGGTAGCTTGATGCTTGACTCATGATCTATACTAATCCCCACTCTCACATTACCTATTAAAAGTTGTATGTTGTGCATAATATCTTCATGGATATTGAACATGGTATCCCTCACAACAAAGAGATGAGTGGTTGACGATAGATATAAATCACAATCATTTTCACCCTATAGAATATCAATATAGAAAAGGTATTGGTGTGTGTCTAAATCACATTTCAAAAAAAATATATATGAGAATATTAATTACCTCATCTAAGACAACTCTTTGAGGGGAGTGACTCACCTCAAAGTTGGGGGGGGGGGTCTTCACGCAATGGTTTTTATTGATTTTTTTCCTATATTTTTTTCCTTACCATAAAATCTTCTAGAAACTCCATATTCTAATTAAATTTTTCTTTTTGAAAATATAATCATGCCTACACATATTCCATTTTTTTATCTTTATCCCTCTGTTCATTTATTTTATCAAAATATGTTCGGGGTTTCACTCCAAAACTCAAACCTCTAAAGTGACCATATTGTTCTCGATGATTTAAGGACACTGATAGTAGCTATTAATTTGGTATATCTGATGATGATTACTATGTCCAAGTCACATAAAAAATATAGGAAAATAAGTAATCATTTTTATGTAATACTGATTTAAAGAATTTTTTTATTATGTTATACTTACATATGATTCCCATAATTTTTGTGTGTTTTCATCTATTAGTATCCCATATTTATTTACACATACCTCCTTCCATAGCACATGATGTAGGATGGAAGTGGATTTGGATTTAGATTCATCAATCTTCATATAAACATAGGAACATAATTATGTTGTTGTTTCATGTCACATAAAATTATTATGGTGGATTTAAAAAATTTAACAATTTTTTTTCAAGTGAAGTGTACCCTATCTATGCTTTATGGTAGGGGTACATTGGTTTTACCGCCTGTTTCTTATTTTAAGCACTCAGTTTTTGTTTCATAAATTAATAATTCTTAATCAAAGTGTTTAATAAATGTATTGTCAAAAAATGTATTATCAACCACAATGTACCTGAAAAGATGTCTTCTCATGACGATCAGTAAATGAATCCCATGCTTCTTAGATTATCAGGCGTGCATACATCTATGATGGGTGTGATTTTATTTTCCCTTTAGCATATTTGAGATGAAACTTCATAAGAATTATGTGAAAGTCTCAGTGAGCCTTTCAAGTAAGCACTACTATAAATTTCATTCTGGATTCATCTACTATAAATGCATTCTTCAAGGGATAATGAAGAGCAAGTCAATTTTTTATAGTAAAATAAAGTAATTATTTCATAATGTTACAATAATGCTTTCCAAAATCAGTTTCTTAAGTGATGAAACAACATTGTTCCATGAATCTATATCAATTTTCACACACTTCTGAGTAGTGAGCCAAATGAAACTACTAAACATGGCCTTGTTAGGGTTAATATTCTGGCCATGTTCATTCCATACAAACTCAAATTTGATTTTTTTTCTTCTCATGTTAATACTTTTTTCTAACACTGTCATGCTATAACACTTCTATTTTTTATGGGACATCAGTTGTCTACCGTATACCATTTCCTTGGGTTTAACATCATCAATATATTGTTCCTCTCGATTAGTAGCATCCACATGTGTAAAAGGTTGTTGTTCCTATGCATTGGGATAACCAACAGGCTGAGAAACTTATTGTTCCTCAAGATTGGGAGCATCGATACGTACAAAATCCATTATATATAGAATTGGTTGAACATTTAATTTAGATTACGTAAATGCATTATTGAACATATAATAATATGAGATAACACAATGTATAATACAAAAACAATATAACATGATTATTGAAATCCCTCTTTTTAAAGGTTGAAGGGATTTGACCCCTATATAGAGTATCCAAATACCTTTTGTAAGAACCTGGATCTTCTTTTCAGGTACATTTTTCCTTTTCTGGAGTTTTTGAGAAAAATTAATTTTCTGGAAATTTCAGAAGTACACGCCGTGTACTCTTCCCCAGCCCGAAGCCGTGTGCTGGCCTTGTTCGGGCCACACACACGGTGTGTAAGGCTGAGGTGGAGGCCGGTTAATTCGGAGTACGAAAAAATTGAAGTACACACCATATACTCAAGAAGTACACGCCATGTACTTTTTTTCCCATTAAACGGACTGGGGTTGCGCCTAACCCCCAAAACCATCTTCTTCTTCAGTTTTCATCCGTCCGAGAGTGACCATACGGCCAGATCTTCGACAAACTCCCGCCTCGCCATCCGTTCTCCGATTCGAGCATGGTCGATTGAGTTAGAATCGCAGCGGTGATTTCTTCCTTCTGCTTGAGCCTTGTTTCTTTATTCCTCCTCGTTTCCAAGTTATCGTGGGATAAATGTTTTGTGCGTTTTCTCAGATCTATGTTGTTCTAAGGGGAATTTGTCGTCGAGGTTCACGTATATCGATCTCCTAGGATCGAGGTAGGTGGTTTGTTCCTTTCCGTAGAAAGTTGATGAATATTTTGTGCAAATTCCACCAATAACCTTGAACGGGGTATTGCGTGTTTCTTGTTTTTCCCTTGTTACTTGCCTGCTTTGTTTGATTGCTTTAGTAGAGGTTATTTCTTGTGATTAGAGTAATTTTTTTGTGCTCAGATTGCTTTGCCATGCTTGTTCTTCCTGTTTGGCGTTTTGCCAGTTTCCATTCCTAGTTGTAGGATAGTGGATCTGTTGTTTTACTATTGCTGTTGAGCCTTAGTTGTTAGCCAAGTAGTTCTTGAGGTTTACTTGGATGATACACACACGTTGAGCATGTTTAGTTATACTCATGACTGTGAGAAGCTAGAGTAGTAGACCAAAGGGAGAATTGATGGAAGGGCTTCTCTAGAGTGTCTTTTAATCCTGATGTGAGACCACATGAGGAATTGACATTGAGTGCTTCCCCAGAGAGTCTATAGATCCACGACATGGGCCACAGGGGGAATTGACGTTGAGTGCTTCCCCAGAGAGTCTGCTTAATTACTTAGCTGAACCAGAGGGGTGAGACTGTGTGTGCTTCCCAGAGGGTTTCTAGTACTTAGAGGTTGAACCATAGGGGTTAGATTTTGAGAGCTACCCAGAGGGTTACCTGTTTTCTTCCTGTTGCTGACTGTTTACTTGTATACCTTGTTTTCTAGAACTGTGGATTGTAGCTGCTTGTGCTTTTCTGTTTACTACTTCTTTTTTTATTACTGCCATGTATTCATTGACTGTTAGGCACAAATATTTGGGTTATTTCCTACTGGGATTGTGTAACGACCCAAAATTTCATTAATGGAAAATCCCTCTTGATCCAGTTAAATGTTTCTTTATGAAAAATGTTTTTATAAGATATCAACTTTTTTAGTTTTACTTTAAGATTTGTGACCGTTACTTTTATAGCCTTTGAACAGTGATCATCTGGGTAGTTTAAATATAAGGCTTTAACGAACCAATTTTCTACTCAGACAAAGGAAGCGATGACCTCATCCAGTAGAATTGCCCCTTACGAAGCCCATTTGTCAGAGCTCGGAAAAGAGGTGGCGTCTTTGGGCTTTGCCCTTGACCAATCCCAATATGAGCTTCATCAAGTCAAGCTCAAACGTGATCGTCTACGGAAAAAATGGAAGTTGATAGACATTACCACTCGAGCGATGTTATCCGAGCAACCCCAAGAGTCTGTCACCATCGCACACCTTACCCTTAGGTCTTATGCGGCTATTTTAAGGGGTTATGTAACAAATAAGTATCACCATGTTCATGTACATTATTTTTTTTGTATATAATAATGAATATAATTTCTAGTCATTTTTGATACATTGTAATTAGTTTTTAAAGTACAAATGGTGTTTTTAGTTATTATTTAATTAAGAATTATATTTTATTAAATTAAAGGATTTTTGAATTAAATAATATTTTAATAAAATATTATTATTAATATTAAATTAATTTTTATTAAATATAAATGATCTTATAATTTTATGAATGCAATTAAAATTTTTATTAAGGTTTGAAAGCCATTTCTGTCAAAACCCGTGAATTTTTTATAAATGTCGGTTTTTATTTTAAAAGTGAAAATTCACATATTTAGAAAATTATTTAGATAAAATAAATATTATTTTTGGAATCAGGACGTCGAAATTATCCAACGGTGAATTTTTCATAATTTTCTGAGACAGTCAAATTTTTGGGTACAAATTAAATACCATTTAAATATATAATGTGTTTTATGACATCATAATGACCCAATGGTGATGTAATAAAATACCATAATCCTTATGTTCGGCCAATATATGTTTTATCATTAAAATAATTAGGTTTTGGGTTTGTTTGACTCACTTTTCAAAGCATTAATGGAGCCCTCAAGACTTATTCAACACTTTGCCTTTTTAAATTAATTTCCATGGTAGTGTGACTCACCTCCACATAAGCAACCATAATTTTTTAATAAGTTCGGACCTTGGACTTGTAAAATATTTTTTTCCTCTTTCCTTTTCCAGAAACCATGGGCAAATACCATGGGATGGTTTTTGGTTTGGATTATTTTAATATAAGGGGTCCCAAACCTAAATAATAAAGAATTCTCTCACCTTTCCTATATAAACCCACCCAAGCTCCCACTTCCTCCTCACTCAAAGCCCTTGAAGTTCGTCCAACCTCTGCCCTACTCTCTCTATAATCCTCTCAAGGTGCCCCAAGCTCCCAAGAAGCCTCTCACAATCCTCTCTCTAGCCTTTGGAAGCACACTTCCAAGTAAGGGGTTTTCTTCCTTTCTCATTTTTTTGTCAATTTTCTTTAAGTTGTATTTCACTTTTTATTTCAATTATGAATGTTGGGGTATGGTTTCTAACCTCCCCCATACTGCCCTCTTATTGTTTGAATGATGGGAGAACCCTTTCTCTCTCATTAAATGCCTCCCATGTACACCCGTTACTATGCCAAAATTCCGAAAGGAACTTCTCTCTCTTCTTTTACATTCAAGCAATACATTTGTATCATGAATCTAAATTCCATTTCTATTGTTGGGACATGTATATATATGATCTACTTACTGTCCATTACATTTAAATATGATGAGTAACCCCTTTCTCTCTCATCAACCTTTTTTATGAATTCTTATGTCACGTCGTTACGCTGCCGAAATCGCACCGATTTTCTAAGCCAATGTCTTTGTATAGTGAATACCATGCCCATTTCTCCATCAAGGGTATTCACCTTTATGCACATTTACATATTGATTATAAAGTTTCATGTATGAATTCCACTTTCCTTTATCGTGGAAGAAATGATTATGTTTTATGAATCCATGTTTTATGATCCATGTGGCACACTTATGCATGAAATGAAATGTTTAAGAAGGGTGCGCCCTTTATAGCGCTCCAATGCATTGGGTAAACTATAGTATCATGATACGTCATGTGCAATGAGTGTTGACTCATGCTAATTCAAGTGCAATGAGGGTTTACTCGTGCTTCAAGTGCAATGAGGGTTTACTCATGCTCCATGTGCAATGAGCCTTGGCTCATGCTAATTCAATGTTAAGTGTTGTTGCCACATTTCCATGTTATGATTATCATGCTTTATCATGCCTTTATGTTCATGTTTCTATTATGATCTATTGATATTACTATTGCCTAACATGTATTTCACTCCTCATGTTATTCATTGTTTACTCCCTTACCGGGCTTTATAGCTCACCCTTTTCTTATGCATGTCCTCAGGTTATCCCATGCAATGCTAAGTACGAAGGAATGTAGTGGTCATGTAAAGGAAGTTTTCAATAAAGATGTTGTATTTCAAGTTTAAAGTTTTTATGTAATGATCCTAAGCCCCAAAGACACTAAACCTCTCGATCTTCTTTGTTGTATCAAGTGAAGTTTTATGTAATAAAGCATGCTTAAGTTGTAATAAAAAGCAGGGTTGCCATAGTTGGTATCAGAGGATAGGTTTAGTTATTTTTGGGATTAGGAAACCCTAGTAAATCCTTAGATACAAGACTAAGCATAATAAAAACATCCCTATGTTTTGGTAAATACTAAGTAAGTGGTTTATCAAACAAATACATCCCTGTCTGGATACGAGCAGGTAGAGGCGGCTCTGGCACAGATGTATCCTAGGGGTAAAACCCGAAAACACCGCTTTGAGCTAGACTCGAACGGGAACTGGTGCACGAAAACGGGCCTTGCTGCACTCTTGGTTACGAAACTCCCGGGGGATATGTTTTAATGAATTCACAATCTTAATATGAACCCTTATTAAAGGAAAAATGCCCCTAAGAATATATTTTAGAAGGAAGATCATGAAAAGCCGGGATTGAATCCTATAGACTCATGAGTTAAAGAGATTAAAGTTTATTTATAAGTCATCAACTTTTGTCTTTGGATTAACCTTTATGCGTTACCCCTAACTTTCTTTTATTCCAGCCAATGGCCGGTAATAGGAGAACTCGGGCTAACAACCGTTGTGAAGATCAGTGTGATGATTGTACTTATGAGATGCCCAATCCAATGGGAGCGGGAATCGCGAACTTTGTCACGCTTCTCTCTCAGCTAACTCAAGTTTTGAATAGAAAAACTGGTCAAGAGGAACGTTCAACCCCCCCTAAGAAAGAACAAGTCGCTATTGAAAGATTCATGAGACAAAGGCCTCCTACTTTTAGTGGATCATCTGATCCCACGATCGCTGAACAATGGATCAACTCCATTGAGAAGATATTCTCCATCCTCTAATGCTCTGAAAAAGAGAAGGTTCTCCTGGCGGCTTATCGTATGGAGGGTGAAGCTGATCAATGGTGGACGTTGATCAAAAATACGAAGCCTGAGGAGGAGATCGAGGCTTTGGAATGGAAGGTATTCCGGAAGATGTTTTTCGATAAATATTTTCCACGCACCCTCCGTCTTAAGATGGAAAGGGACTTCCTTTCCCTCAAGAAGAAAGATGAGGAATCTGTGGGAGCGTATGAGGAAAACTTCACAAGGCTTGCACGATACGCTTCCGGCTTTGTCGTTACCCCCGAATGCAAGGTTGACCGCTTCTTTGGTGGGATGAAGCCTAGCTTGCAGAAAGTATTAGCGATCCGTGACTTCGACAGCTATGAGGAAATTGTCCGATGTGCCCTCAAGGTTGAAATGGAGATCGGAGAATCAGAGGGGTATCATGGGGACAAGAAGCGGAAGGTGGGCTTCAATGCTGGTGGTCCGATGGATAAATCCAACGGCGCTAAGAAATTCCAGCACCCCACTTGCCAAAAGTGTGGAAAGAAGCACCCTGGAAATTGCCTTAGGGGGACAAGAAAATGCTTCAAGTGTGGAAGAGAAGGGCACCTAGCTGTTAACTGTCAGCAAGAAGGACCCGCGACTGCGACAGAGGAGAGGAATGCTCCGTTCGAACCTCAACACGTTGTTCAATTCTTCAAATGCAAAGAACCGGGTCATTTTGCGAATCAGTGCCCTAATCCAAGGGTTATCGGAGGTAATCAACAACCTCCAAGACAACAAGGAAGAGCTTTTGCCATCACTTCTGCCGAAGTGAACCCCGACAACGAAGTGGTGACAGGTACGCTAGTTATTCATTCAAGAATAGCGAACGTACTTTTTGATTCAGGTTCTACGCATTCTTTTATATCTAAAAAGTTTAGTAGAATAATCTCTGCACCACCACAAATCATGGAAGTAAAGATGTCGGTGAGTACGGAAAATGGGGCAATCATTGCATCCCATGAGTATAAGTCCTCCCCTGTTATAATCTGTGGATTGAATTTCCTGGCGAACCTCATCATACTCCCTTTGGTGGAATTTGATGCAATTCTTGGCATGGATTGGCTTTCCTTATATAGAGCCAACATAAATTATCGGGAGAGGGAAATCACACTCCATATGGAGAATCGACCCCCGATTCTTTACAAGTGTCAGGAGGAAGATGAATCTCCTTTAGCTCCATCATCTCAAGAATGGATATTACTGCCTTATGAGCACGCATATCTGGCTCAGATGATTAAGTCCAAGGAAGAAACCACCCTTGAAGAAATGCCTATTGTGAGGGAATTCGCTGAAGTATTTCCCGAGGAACTTCCTGGTCTTCCTCCAAGAAGAGATGTTGAGTTCTCAATTGAACTTATACCTGGGGCGCTACCAATATCCAAGACTCCATATAGAATGGCTGTGGTTGATCTTGAAGAACTGAAGAAACAACTACAGGAGAATCTGGATAAAGGGTTTATACGCCCAAGTGCATCACCATGGGGTGCACCAGTCCTCTTCGTCAAGAAGAAGGATGGGTCAATGCAGATTTGCATCGATTATCGTGAACTTAACAAAATCACGATAAAGAACAAGTATCCTCTCCTAAGAATCGATGAATTGTTTGATCAGCTGCGTGGAGCACAATACTTCTCCAAGGTCGACTTGCGGTCGGGATATTATCAAGTAAGGGTGAAGAAGGAAGATATCCCCAAGACTGCTTTTCGTACAAGGTACGGGCACTATGAATTCATAGTAATGCATTTCGGACTCACCAATGCTCCAGCAATATTCATGGACTTGATGAATAGAGTCTTTAGAGATTACCTAGACAAATTTGTGGTAGTCTTTATAGATGATATTCTAATATACTCCAAAACCAAGGAGGACCATGAGGAGCATTTAAAAACTGTACTAGAGACTTTGCGCAAGGAGAAGCTCTATGCAAAGTACAGAAAGTGTGAGTTTTGGTTGAAGGAAGTCTCATTCTTGGGTCATATCATTACAAGCAATGGGATATCTGTGGACCCCTCCAAAACAGATGCAATTGAGGGATGACCGAGGCCAATATCGGTAACTGATATCCGTAGCTTCTTGGGGTTAGCTGGATATTATCGACGATTTGTGAGAAATTTCTCACAATTGTCCAACCCTCTTACCAAGCTAACTCGAAAGGGAGTAAAGTTTGCTTGGAGTGATGAATGCGAAGAAATCTTCAAGGAGTTGAAAAGAAGGCTTATCACTGCACCTGTGCTCACTTTACCCACAAGTGGGGAGATTTTTGTGGTATTCAGTGATGCTTAGAAGAAGGGATTAGGATGTGTGCTGATGCAGAATGATAAAGTGATATCCTATGCCTTAAGGCAGTTGAAAATCCATGAGCGAAACTATCCAACGCATGATCTGGAGTTGGCGGCGGTGATCTTTGCCTTGAAAATCTGGCGGCATTATCTCTATGGAGAGAAATGTGAGATATATACTGACCACAAGAGTCTTAAATATATATTCACACAGAAAGAGCTTAATATGCACCAGAGAAGATGGATAGAGCTCATCAAGGATTATGACTGTTCAATACATTACCACCCTAGGAAGGCGAACAAGGTGGCAGATGCCCTAAGTAGAAAGGATCCAGCAATTCTATCAATGATGAGAATTGAGAAGGATCCAATCTTCTTAGACTTGATGAAGATGGACGTGGGAATCATAAAGAAGGGAAAATCATCAATCCTTTCACAAATGATTGCTCAACCATCTCTTTTGGAAAGGTTAAAGGATGCTCAAAAGTATGATGCAGGAATCCAAGAA
Organism: Viscum album; assembly: GCA_963277665.1. Classification (NCBI taxonomy): domain Eukaryota; kingdom Viridiplantae; phylum Streptophyta; class Magnoliopsida; order Santalales; family Viscaceae; genus Viscum; species Viscum album. Next base: position 1,058,486,117 of record OY728163.1, on the reverse strand, counting down.
AAAGTGGAAGCTATCAAAAAGGGAAAATCCTCAGAGTTTAATGTTAATGAAGAAGGAATTGTGCGGTTTGGGAAAAGACTATGTGTTCCATCAAGTTTGGAGCTGAAGAAGGAACTTTTGGATGATGCACATAGTTCAAATTTCTCTATTCACCCAGGGAGCACAAAGATGTATCGAGATCCCCGAGAAAACTTTTGGTGGGATAATATGAAGAAGGAGATCGCTGAATATACATCAAAGTGCCTGGTGTGTCAGCAAGTGAAGGCAGAGAGGCAGAAGTCTAAGGGGATGATGCAACCATTGCCCATACAAGAATGGAAATGGGAGAACATCACCATGGACTTCATCACTGGACTTCCAAGGACATCCAAAGGCAACAATTCAATCTGGGTTGTTGTGGATCGTCTTACAAAGACTGCACACTTCATTGCTATTCGAGAGGATTTCTCTTTGGATCAACTGGCACGGATATATATCAGGGAAGTGGTACGGTTGCATGGAGTACCACTATCTATTGTGTCTGACCGAGATCCAAGATTTACCTCTAAGTTTTGGAAGAGTCTTCAACATGCTCTGAATACTGAACTGAACTTCAGTACGACCTATCATCCTCAAACTGATGGCCAATCCAAGCAGACTATCCAAACACTTGAGGATATGTTGAGAGCGTGCTCAATGGACTTTAAAGGAGGATGGGATCAACATCTTCCTCTAGTTGAGTTATCTTATAATAATAGTTTACACTCGAGCATCCAAATGGCACCATATGAAGCCCTGTATGGGAAAAGGTGTAGAACACCGGCATGTTGGGATGAGGTCGGTGAACGTAAGCTGCTTGGACCAGAAATGGTCGAAGAAATGGTGGAGAAGGTGAAAACCATTCAGCAGCATATCAAGGCAGCCCAGAGTCGACAGAAGAGTTATCAGATAATCGTCGACGAGACCTTGAGTTTAAAGTCGGAGACATGGTGTTTTTACACATATCTCCGTGGAAGAAGGTCATGAGGTTTGGAAGGAAAGGGAAGTTAAGTCCAAGGTACATCAGCCCCTTCGAGATTCTTGATCGTGTTGGGGTTGTGGCCTATCGACTAGCACTTCCACCTACTATGGCCAAGGTGCATGATGTCTTCCATGTATCCCTCTTAAGGAAGTACATACCAGACCCTTCACATGTACTCTCTTCCGAGGTAGTACAATTAGAAGACGATCTTTCTTATGAGGAGCAACCAGTGAAGATCTTAGATCGTAGAGAAAAAGATCTACGAAATAAGACAATGCCCCTCGTCAAGGTGTTGTGGAGAAACCACAAGTTTGAAGAAGCAACTTGGGAGTCGGAGGATATGATGAAGCTAAGTTACCCACATTTGTTTTAGTGTGGGAAAAGGAAAATTTCGAGGGTGAAATTTCTTAAGGGGGAATGTTGTAACGACCCAAAATTTCATTAATGGAAAATACCTCTTGATACAGTTAAATGTTTCTTTATGAAAAATGTTTTTATAAGATATCAACTTTTTTAGTTTTACTTTAAGATTTGTGACCGTTACTTTTATAGCCGTTGAACATTGATCATCTGGGTAGTTTAAATATAAGGCTTTAACGAACCAATTTTCTACTCAGACAAAGGAAGCGATGGCCTCATCCAGTAGAATTTCCCCTTATGAAGCCCATTTTTCGGAGCTCGGAAAAGAGGTGGCGTCTTTGGGCTTTGCCCTTGACCAAGCCCAAGCTGAGCTTCATCAAGTCAAGCTCGAACGTGATCGTCTACGGGAAAAATGGAAGTTGATAGAGATTACCACTCGAGCGATGTTATCCGAGCAACCCCAAGAGTCTGTCACCATCGCACACCTTACCCTTAGGTCTTATGCGGCTATTTTAAGGGGTTATGTAACAAATAAGTAGCACCATGTTCATGTACATTATTATTTTTTGTATATAATAATGAATATAATTTCTAGTCATTTTTGATACATTGTAATTAGTTTTTAAAGTACAAATGGTGTTTTTAGTTATTATTTAATTAAGAATTATATTTTATTAAATTAAAGGATTTTTGAATTAAATAATATTTTAATAAAATATTATTATTAATATTAAATTAATTTTTATTAAATATAAATGATCTTATAATTTTATGAATGCAATTAAAATTTTTATTAAGGTTTGAAAGCCATTTCTGTCAAAACCCGTGAATTTTTTATAAATGTCGGTTTTTATTTTAAAAGTGAAAATTCACATATTTAGAAAATTATTTAGATAAAATAAATATTATTTTTAGAATCAGGACGTCGAAATTATCCAACGGTGAATTTTTCATAATTTTCTGAGACAGTCAAATTTTTGGGTAAAAATTAAATACCATTTAAATATATAATGTGTTTTATGACATCATAATGACCCAATGGTGATGTAATAAAATACCATAATCCTTATTTTAGGCCAATATATGTTTTATCATTAAAATAATGAGGTTTTAGGTTTGTTTGACTCACTTTTCAAAGCATTAATGGGCCCTCAAGACTTATTCAACACTTTGCCTTTTTAAATTAATTTCCATGGGAGTGTGACTCACCTCCACATAAGCAACCCTAATTTTTTAATAAGTTCGGACCTTGGACTTGTAAAATATTTTTTCCTCTTTCCTTTTCCAGAAACCATGGGCAAATACCATGGGATGGTTTTTGGTTTGGATTATTTTAATATAAGGGGTCCCAAACCTAAATAATAAAAAATTCTCTCACCTTTCCTATATAAAACCACCCAAGCTCCCACTTCCTCCTCACTCAAAGCCCTTGAAGTTCGTCCAACCTCTGCCCTACTCTCTCTAGAATCCTCTCAAGGTGCCCCAAGCTCCCAAGAATCCTCTCACAATCCTCTCTCTAGCCTTTGGAAGCACACTTCCAAGTAAGGGGTTTTCTTCCTTTCTCATTTTTTTGTCAATATTCTTTAAGTTGTATTTACCTTTTTATTTCAATTATGAATGTTGGGGTATGGTTTCTCACCTCCCCCATACTTCCCTCTTATTGTTTGAATTATGGTAGAACCCTTTCTCTCTCATTAAATGCCTCCCATGTACACCCGTTACTATGCCGAAATTCCGAAAGGAACTTCTCTCTCTTCTTTTACATTCAAGCAATACTTTTGTATCATGAATCTAAATTCCATTTCTATTGTTGGGACATGTATATATATGATCTCTTTACTGTCCATTACATGTAAATATGATGAGGAACCCCTTTCTCTCTCATCAACCTTTTTTATGAATTCTTATGTCACGCCGTTACGCTGCCGAAATCGCACCGATTTTCTAAGCCAATGTCTTTGTGTAGTGAATACCATGCCCATTTCTCCATCAAGGGTATTCACCTTTATGCACATTTACATATTGATTATAAAGTTTCATGTATGAATTCCACTTTCGTTTATCGTGGAATAAATGATTATGTTTTATGAATCCATGTTTTATGATCCATGTGGCACACTTATGCATGAAATGAAATGTTTAAGAAGGGTGCGCCCTTTATAGCGCTCCAATGCATTGGGTAAATTATAGTATCATGATACGTCATGTGCAATGAGTGTTTACTCATGCTAATTCAAGTGCAACTAGGGTTTACTCGTGCTTCAAGTGCAATGAGGGTTTACTCATGCTTCATGTGCAATGAGCCTTGGCTCATGCTAATTCAATGTTAAGTGTTGTTGCCACATTTCCATGTTATGATTATCATGCTTTATCATGCCTTTATGTTCATGTTTCTATTATGCTCTATTGATATGCCTATTGCCTAACATGTATTTCACTCCTCATGTTATTCATTGTTTACTCCCTTACTGGGCTTTATAGCTCACCCTTTTCTTATGCATGTCCTCAGGTTATCCCATGCAATGCTAAGTACGAAGGAATGTAGTGGTCATGTAAAGGAAGTTTTTAATAAAGATGTTGTATTTCAAGTTTAAAGTTTTTATGTAATGATCCTAAGCCCCAAAGACACTAAACCTCTCGATCTTTTTTGTTGTATCAAGTGAAGTTTTATGTAATAAAGCATGCTTAAGTTGTAATAAAAAGCAGGGTTGTCATAGATTGTATCTCACACCCTGTTTGGGCCATGCTTTTGGGCCCAATAAGACTATGTTGCTGCAGGTATAGATAAGGGAAAGCGCCCTTATACTTCAGGATCTTGACTGCATTAGGAGCTGGGGAACATGGGACTGAGCTGTGGCTCACGATGCTGAGGAGCTTACTTTGTTTCTTTTGCACTTGGTTTCAGTTGTATTTCAGCACGTTGTTTTTTTTTGTTTCCTTAGATACTTGTACCTGCTGCATCATTGTCATCATAGTTATATATCTACATTGCTTCCGCTGTTTGGTTTCTGTTTCTATGCATGTTGTTTACTGCTCCCGCTGTTTATTGTTGTTTTCTTACCTTGTATACCTTACCGAATGAGGGCATAGTTTCCCCACCGACTCACCAAGGCACTTGCTGCTAGTTGGCAGCCTATGGCTTTCGGGGAAACGCGCTTGAGATCATGTGGTGAACCGGGTATGGGGCACCAGTGGAGGGGCTCCGGACTCAGGTCGTTACAAAGTGGTATCAGAGGGGTTCTTTTCTCTTGCTTTACTGTTTGGAGACTTTATCCAGGGATAGGATGGATTCGGTACTTGGTGTTAAGCTGTGCCCAGGAGTAGATAACCCATGTACAGGGAAAAGCCATACTACCTCGTTAATTGCAGTTTTCTGGTTTTGAGATTTTATGGTTGGTATGTTTTCACCTAGAGTGATTCGTATGACTTGTGCGGTTATTATTTTGATATTTTGGTTTTATTTATGTCGCAACCTGGCGAGATGAGAGTATTCCATCTCATGCATCATATAGGCACTTGTAGAAATCACATGTCATGCATTCTTACCATGCCATCCAGGGTGCATTAGCGATTTCATGCTGTTGTGATAGACTTTGTGTAGATTATGCAAGCTGTTGTGATAGTTATTTGATAGATTCTCTGTTATTGTGTTAGAAAACTGTTGCTTTGTTCCTTTCTTAAAATGAACTCCAAATTTTGGTTCTTAAGGTGTTATGGGCCCTCTCGAATCATAATTTGGCATCTTTTTCCTTATTTTAGTGTTTCTGGAATTCTGCGCAATTTCTGAGCTACTGCCCAGAAAAACCCAGAATACACGGCGTGTACTTTTTGGTCACACGCCGTGTAGTTTTCAGGCCGTGTCACTGACCGTGTGAGCAGAACACGGTGTCGTGGGAGTAACTTTGGGAACACGCCATGTACCATTGGTACACGCCGTGTGAGTTCGGAGCCGTGTACCCAACCGTGTCACTAACAACACGGGCTGGGGCAGCTCGGGTAGAACACACCGTGTCTATAGGGAACACTCCGTGTAGTCCTGTCTAGGTACCTGGCCGTGTCACGAACAACACGGGACGATGTGACCTTCTTTTCCGCACGCCGTGTTTTTTCGGAACACGCCATGTAGTCCTGTCCAGGTACCCGGCCGTGTCACGAACAACACGGGCCGGTGTTACCTTCCTTTTCACACGCCGTGTTTGTTCGGGACACACAGTGTAGTCTTTCCTAGGTACCCGGCCGTGTCACGAACAACACGGGACGGTGTCGCCTTCGCCTATACACACCGTGTTTGTTCGGAGCACGATGTGTAAGGTCCAGCCGTGTAGACGACCATGTACTCAACAACACGGACCGCCGAAGCCTTGTCTAGTGCATGCCGTGTTTATTTCTAACACACTGTGTAGTCTCGGGTTAAGTCAGACTGTGTGGGTTAGCTGTGTAAGGAAAATCAGGTAGGGGAATAGTTTTCAAGTACACGCCGTTTGTGGGGGTCAACACGCTGTGTAGTTTGAAGTGTACACGACTTGTAGGGTGAGAGTACACGCCCATGTTAGTGGTTTAAGAAGACACGCCGTGTAGTTTTATACATGCCATGTAGTAGTGTTTTGAAATCTTGTGTGTTTTTCTTACCCTATTCCCATTTTTTACTCTCGTGTTCTCTGTCCTTGTTTTCCTGATCTAAGGTGTGCTTTTGATCTTTCAGATCTATGCCTCCAAGACGTCCTCCGGTCGTACGTCTGTCGTCAGGCAGTGATCAGACACTAGACAGGGCTGATCAAGGACTTCCTATCGATCCCCCAGCCGAGCCAGGCTTGGCACCGGTTGTTGTTCCAGTTGTGGGCGCTGATGCACAGTTCAGGGAGGGTTTCATGAGGATGATTCATGCCTTCCAGGGAGCACTGGCTCCTGCCTCTTCTATGGAAGACTTGACGCAGGTCTTTCAGCAGTAGCATCCTCCCACGTTCTCGGGGGAGGGAGGACCTCAGGCTGCAGAGTCATGGTTGGAATCCATGCTAACTATATTCGAGCATCTGGAGATGCCTCCAGAGAGACGGGTCAAGCTCTCCACCTAAATACTCCGAGACTCCACCAAGAGGTGGTGGGACGTGATCTCACAGGCGGGTCAGCAGCAGGCTATGACTTGGGAGGAGTTCCAGCGCGTGTTCTATGACTACTTATACCCAGAGACCCTGAGGGACGATCAAGCCCGGGAGTTCATGAGATTAGAGTAGGGTACTCTATCCGTCATGGATTATTCCTCTCGTTTCACTGATCTGCAGTGTTTTAAACCCCTTCGGGATGGGAGTGGGGTGTTCTTGGTGAGGAATTTTGAGGATGGACTCAGGCGGGAGATCCGCTCACAAGTGAACATCTTCTAGCTGACTTCCATTACTTCCATCGTCAACTAGGCACTTATTGCGGAGCGTAATCTGAGAGACTCTGGAGCTGCAAGTCAGGGCGGTTCTGCTTTCAGAGTTAGCTTTACTCCAGATGACAGCAAGAAGCGCTGTAGGGAGCCTACGCGCAGTGATTTGAGGAAGCGAGATGCATATTCAGGCATCCAAGTGACATGCTATCAGTATGGCCGGACAGGTCACACGAGGCCGTAGTGCCAGCGGGACCCCATGGAGTGCCGATATTGTGGCAAGATGGGTCACCTTCAGCATTTCTGCCAGGTTTTCTCACCAGAAGCAGGTGACCGAGGTTCTTCCATGACTCCTCGTTCAGGAGCAGCCCCACCGGTTTCTCACCAGTCAGGAAACTGAAGTTCTTCCGGCTGTTCGGGCCGAGGTGGAGGTCGAGGCCATGGCGGTCAGCCACCAATCCCTCAGCACCAGTAGGGAGGTTCAGCTCAGAGTGGTCAGTCAGGGGCGCAGGGCCGCGGTGCAGGCCAATCTTTCTCCATGGAGCAGACTTATCATGATCAGGATCCCGACCCTTCTACTGTTCGAGGTACGATTTTAGTAGCCTCAGTTTTATCTTCAGCCCTTTTCGATACTGGTTCTACGCATAGTTTTATCTCTATTTCCATTGTGGAGATCCTTGGACTCTGCATCTTTTCTTCTGCCGACTCGTTGGCACTAGACATACCTTTGGGAATGATGACATCTAGTGTACGCCAGTGTAGAGAGTGCCCTCTCGAGGTTGCAGGGTATCACTTCTTTTGGGATCTCTATGTCCTAGAGATGACATGCTGTGATGTCATCCTCGGTATGGACTGGTTGATTCCCTTCCAGGCAGTCGTTGACTGTTATCACCGTAGAGTCAGTTTCATTTCACCAGAAGGTGAATATTTCCTTTATAGAGGCGAATGGGATGTTCGGACGAGTCAGGTGGGACTCGAGCATCTTGGTCTAGGAGGGGTGACAACCTAGATTGCTATCCTCTACCTGGATGATCAGGGGACTCCATAGTTGTGCTTTCCTCTAGTGGTGGATCACTTCAGGGATGTCTTTCCAGAGGACTTTTCAGGTTTTCCTTCGGAGCGTGAGGTAGACTTTTTTATTGAGCTCGTGCCAGGAGCGGCACCGGTGTCCATTTATCCCTATAGGATGGCCACACCTGAGTTGCAGGAGCTCAAGAAGCAGTTGGAGGATCTACAGGCTAAGGGTTTCATCCGACCTAGTACTTCTCCTTGGGGTTCGCCTGTCCTGTTTGCAAAGAAGGCAGACGGTACCCTTTGGCTTTGTATGGATTATCGGAAGCCGAACCAGTTGACGGTCAATAACCGATATCCATTGTCATGGATTGATGACCTTTTCAATCAGCTTCGAGGATCCCAGGTGTTCTCGAAGATCGACTTGAGGTCCGATTATCATTAGTTGCGCGTTAGACCATTAGATATACCTCTGACAGCCTTCAGGAGCAGGTACGGTCTTTACGAGTATACATTCATGCCTTTCAGACTCACGAACTCACCTGTAGTTTTCATGGAACTAATGAACCGAGTGTTCCATCCTTACTTGGATTCCTTCTTCATGGTCTTCGTGGATGATATCTTGGTGTACAATCACACTGGACACGACCATGACACACATTTTGAGATCGTTCTGAGTACACTGAGAAAGCATCAGTTTTATGCTAAACTCTCGAAGTTCCATTTCTAGATGGATCAGATTCACTTCTTGGGTCACGTCATCTTAGAGGCAGGAGTATCTGTGGACCCAGATAAAGTGAGAGCTGTAGTTTCCTGGGAGCATCTGAAGAACGTTTTTGAGGTACAGAGCTTCCTAGGGCTGGTTGGATACTAAAGATGATTCATTCAGGACTTTTCTCGTCTAGCAGCACCTTTGACAGTTCTGACCAAGAAGGGGGCAAAGTTCTTAAGATCAGATTCTTGTGAGTCAGCCTTTCAGGAGCTGAAAGGGAGGTTGATGTCAGCACCGATACTAGTCTTTCCAGAGCCAGTCAAGAGCTACACTGTTTACTGTGATGATTCGGGTATCGGGATGGGAGATGTGCTTATGAAGGGAGATGGAGTCATTGCATATGGGTATCGGCAGTTGAGGCCACATGAGAGGAACTACCCTACGCACGATCTAGAGTTGGCAGCTGTTATTCATGCCTTGCGCTGTTGGAGACACTATCTTCTGGGAGAGAACTTTGTGGTTTTCACTGACCACAAGAGTCTCAAGTATATCTTCACTCAGCATGATCTGAATCTGAGGCAGTGCAGGAGGATCGAGTATCTACAGTCTTTTGACTTCGATCTTGACTATACGCCAGGAAAGGGCAACGTCGTGGCAGACGCGTTGAGATGGAGGACTCAGATTCAGGAAGTTCATGAGGCTAGTAGTGAGTGGCAGCTGATGGCTCTGTTCTCTGAGATGCATCTGGAGGTGCACGATAGATGGGGACAAACCTTTCTATCTTCTGTAGCTGCTACCTCTATGCTACTTGACCGGGTACGGATGAGGAATCTATCAGACTTGGAAGGCTTAGTCCTGCGGGAGAGTGTGTCAGGAGGGGACCCTCTTCCTAGATGGACAATGGGCGAGGATGAGATCTTGAATTTCCAAGAATGTGTATGGGTGCCAACAGACATACGCGAGGAGCTGATGCAGGTTTTCCATTCCTCTGTTTGGGCAGTTCATCCTGACATCACCAAGATGTATCGGTATCTTCATCCCAAGTACTGGTGGCCATGTATGAAGAAGGATGTTGCTGGTTTTGTCATGAGATGTTCTACTTGTCAGCAGGTGAAAGCAGAGCATCAGCAGCCAGCGGGGCTCTTACAGCAGTTACCCATTCCGGAGTGGAAGTGGAATGATGTTGCGATGGACTTCGTGACCGGGTTTCCAAGATCACCTCAAGGGAACGATGTTGTTTAGGTTGTCATCGACAGACTTACGAAGGTTGCTCACTTCTTTCTGATCAAGGATACCTTCAGTGTCGATGATCTGGGACGACTTTACATCAGGGAGATCGTTCGTCTTCATGGAGTTCCGTGCTCTATTATTTTTGATAGAGATGTGCGCTTTACCTCTCGGTTTTGGCAGGGACTTCAGAAGACCTTGGGTACACAGGTAATTTTGAGTACAGCTTACTATCCCCAGACTGATGGCCAGTCCGAGCGCACGATCTAGGTGCTTGAGTATATGCTCCGAGCTTGCATCCTAGACTTTGGCGGTTCTTGGGAGAAGCATATCCCTCTGGTGGAGTTCGCCTACAACAACAGTTTCCAGGCGACCATTCAGATGGCGCCATACTAGGCTTTGTACGGTAGGCCATGCCGATCTCCCTTATGCTGGCTGGAGGCAGGAGAGACAACTTTGCTGGGACCTCGTCTTGTTCAGGAGACTTTAGAGCAGATAGAGCTGATTCGGAAGATGATGGATACAGCGCAGTCTCGACAGAAGTCTTATGCTGATCAGTGGAGACGACCTCTGGAGTTTGAGGTCGGTGATCAGGTTTTCCTGCGTATCGCACCGAGGTTGGGACACAAAAGGATTCGGAGATAGGGTAAGCTTTCACCGCGGTACGTCGGACCGTTTGAGGTCTTGGAGAGAGTTGGGACGGTCTCCTATCGGTTGCAGCTACCTCATAGGCATCAGGCCATGCACAACGTCTTCCATGTCTCTCAACTCTGACGTTACTTTTTAGACCCTTCTCATGTCTTTCAACCCGAGGAAGTAGAGCTTGAAGCGGATGCGTCATTCGAGGAGCATCCTATCCAGATTTTCGATCGTAGTACGAAGGTTCTCTACGGGCGGTCTGTTCCTCTGGTACGAGTGCTATGGCATCACGGGCGAGTATAGGACGAGACTTGGGAGAGGGAGGCCGATGTATGATCGCAATGGCCAAAGATGTTCGGGGTTTCTTCTTCTCCGACTCATTAGGGAAATTCAGGGATGAATTTATTTAAGGGGGGAAGTTTGTAAGAACCCAGATCTTCTTTTCAGGTATGTTTTTCCTTTTCTCGAGTTTTTGAGAAAAACGAATTTTCTTGAAATTTTAGAAGTACACGCCGTGCACTTTCTGAGTACATGCCATGTACTCTTCACCAGCCCGAAGCCCTGTGCTGGCCGTGTCCGGGCCACACACACGGTGTGTAAGGCTGAGGTGGAGGTCGATTAATTCAGAGTACGGAAAAATTTAAGTACACGCCGTGTACTCAAGAAGTACATGCCGTATACTTTTTTTTTCATTAAATGGACCGGGGTCGCGTCTAACCCCCAAAACCATCTTCTTCTTCAGTTTTCGTCTGTCCGAGAGCGACCGTACGACCAGATCTTCAATGAACTCCTGCCTCACTGTCCATTCTCTGATTAGAGCATGGTCAATTGCATTGGAATCGCAGCGGTGAGTTATTCCTTCTACTTGAGCCTTGTTTCTTGATTCCTCATTGTTTCCAAGTTATCGTAGGATAAACGTTTTGTGCATTTTCTCAGATCTACGTTTTTATAAGGGGAATCTTTCCTCGAGGTTCATGTACATCAATCTCCTAGGATCGAGGTAGGTGGTTTGTACATTTCTGTAGAAAGTTGATGAATATTTTGTGCAAATTCCACCAATACCCTTGAATAGGGTATTGCATGTTTCCTGTTTTTCCCTTGTTACTTGTCTTCTTTCCTTTATTTCTTTAGTAGAGGTTATTTCTTGTGATTAGAGTAATTTTTTTGTGCTCAGATTTCTTTTCCATGCTTGTTCTACTTGTTTGGTGTTTTTCTAGTTGCCATGCCTAGTTGTAGGATAGTGGATATGTTGTTTTACTATTGCTGTTGAGCCTTAGTTGTTATCCAAGTAGTTCTTGAGGTTTACTTGGAAGATACACGCGTGCTGAGAATGTTTAGTTATACTCAGGACTGTGAGAACCTAGACTAGTAGACCAAAGGGAGAATTGACAGAAGGGATTCTCCAGAGTGTCTTTTAATCACGATGTAAGACCACATGGGGAATTGATGTTGAGTGCTTCCCCAGAGAGTCTATAGATCCATGACATGGGCCACAGGGGGAATTGATGTTGAGTGCTTCCCCAGAGATCCTTTAGTATGATACGAGACTATAGGGGGAATTGACGATGAGTGCTTCCACAGAGAGTCTGCTTAATTTCATAGCTGAACCGAAGGGGTGAGACTGTGTGTGCTTCCCAGAGGGTTGCTAGTACTTAGAGGTTGAACTATAGGGGTTAGACTGTGAGAGATACCCCAAGGGTTACCTGTTTTCTTCCTATTGCTGACTGTTTACTTGTGTACTTTGTTTTCCAGAACTGTGGATTGTAGCTGCTTGTGCTTTTCTATTTAGTGCTTCTTGTTTTATTACTTCCATGTATTCATTGACTGTTAGGCACAAATCTTTGGGTGATTGCCTACTTGGATTGTATCTCACACCCTGTTTGGGCTATGCTTTTGGGCCCAATCAGACTATGTTACCGCAGGTATAGATAAGGGAAAGCGCCCTTCTACTTCAGGATCTTGACTGCATCAGAAGCTGGGGAGCATGAGACCGAGCCATGGCTCGCGATGCTGAGGAGCTTAATTTGTTTCTTTTGCACTTGGTTTTTGTTGTATTTCAGCACATTGTTGTGTTTGTTGTTTCCTTAGATACTTGTACCTACTACATCACTGTCATCATAGTTATATATCTACATTGCTCCCGCTGTTTGGTTTCTATTTCTATGCATGTTGTTTACTGATTACGCTGTTTATTGTTGTTTTCTTACCTTGTATACCTTACCTAATGAGGGCATAGTTTCCCCACCGACTCACCAAGGCCCTCGCTGCTAGTCAGCAGCATCTGGAGTTTGGGGAAACGCTCTTGAGGTCATGTGGAGAACCGGGTACGGGGCACCAGTGGAGGGGCTCCGGACTTGGGTAGTTACACCTTTATTGTGGTCTCCATTGACATACAAGAACCCATCTGTATTGGAACCACTATGAAATTATTGTGACATCCCAATGAAAGGGTCACCCTTAGTTGAATTTTTATCTGAACCTTCTGTGATTTTGGTCGATAATAGAACAATTGACCACTTTAGGTTTGTAGTATATGGAACATAAAATAATTATACTAATTTTGATGATATTATAAATGATTTTTTCTTGGTACACTTCCTTATTAAAACCTACTTTCATGAATCTCAATTCATCTATTTTAATAGCACTCTTATTATGAACCCACTTTAATTGAAAAATTTTCACTTCAAAAGTTATAGAATACAACTCCCATATTTATTTGATGATTATAAAGTATAATATATTCTCATAAATTGGATTTCTTTCTTTGGTACCAGATACATGTATCACTTCATCCATAAGTGTAAATCCACTATTTTTACGGCACCACATTCATCATGTTCATTTGTATAGATTATATAACCATTAATCACATAACCATTATAAGATAATACATTAAAATTAGTCATCATGCTAGCCATCAAAGTCATTCTAAAATTGAATCTATATTTTCAGAAGACTCTTTAAAAATATGGTCTCAAAACCATCCTATAAACTACTGATTATGTATATTTGATATCCATCTTTCAGAACTTGATGAATACAATTACCTAATAATTTATTTATGGGTTTAAACATATAGGGTAACCTTTAAAATATTTTGAAAAACATAAAGGTGGGCCTGCTCCCAATATATAATAGTGATTGTGACAACATATATTCCAAAAATTCTTTTACCCACAAGCCACCCAGTGTGACGGTATTTTGGTAGACCAATGCTTTTGAAACCAGATAGGAAGTCGGTATAGAATTTAATAGATTCCTCAACAATATATCACTACATAGTAAAACCTTCTATCTAACTTCAATTTTTAAAATACCCTTTCAAAGTATTCACATACCATTTAACGGGGTACATCCATATATAATGTAAAGGATCACATAGTAAAATCTCTCTTACTAAGTGAACTAGTAAGTGAACCATCATATCAAATAATGTTAGTGGGAATAACATTTCCAATTCACATAATATGATAAAAATTTCCTTTTACATTGCTGAATTTTTTTTGGGTCTATAACTTCTTTTAAAATAGTTTTGAAAAAGATTTATACCTTAGTTAATGTATGACAAACATTCTTGGGAAAAACACAATGTATAACTACAAGCATTAGATGTTTCATTAAAACATGACAGTCATGTGATTTCAAGCCCTTTAACTTTAAATAATAATTAAAATGATATTCTTGATATTTGATGAACACCCCTATAGAACCTTTACATCATTCAGAAATTTGAAAAACTGATATCTCTACTTCCTGAAAAGAGTGTAAGAAACTGGAGGAATAAAATTCTATTTTTCACCCATTACTGGAACTAACTCTTCCTGTATTCCAATATCAATCATGTCTAACTTATCCTTAAATCCATATTTTTTAGGTTCATTTAGTAACATTCCAATGACACTGTCAGATACATTTTTTCAACATTCATAACATCAAGAAAATTTCTAACATACAAACAATTATAGTATGTTAATTTAAAAAAAAACTGATCCCTTTTTCCAAACAGTTTTTGTAAGGGTTTTCAAAAAAGGTTTACCAAAATAAGCACCCATATCCTTTAATTTTTCAAAAAGTTGATCACCTATTAGTGAAGACAGTGTTTTACATTCTTATGAACTCCCATCGAATGATGTACTCCAACATTAGTACTTATGTCATCATGGTAGAGATCTGTGATGTCCTAGAAACAGAGTCCTCAATGAATGTTTCAACCAAATTGAATGTGTACCTTGATCATAAACGGGACACCCTTGAGTTACTTTAATGCTATATCCTGAAAAATTTCCATAAGTTGGAAATTCATTTATCATCCCGTACAATATGGATCTCAAAATAAAATCTTCATTTTTGTAAGCATCATACAACATAACACCTAAATCCCACAATAATTTCAAATCTTCAATCAGTGGAGCTAAATAAGCATCAATATCATTACCCGATTGTTTTAGTCCTAATATAAGTAGAGATAACATAATTAATTTTCATTTCATGCATAACCATAGTGTAAAGTTATAATTTACCAACATAATTGGCCATTACTATGCCTGTGGCTTTGAAAACCAAAAGGATTCACTCCATCTATAGATAGAACAAGATGAAGTTTTATCATCTCATTTCAAAATTTAGGATACTCATGATCAATTCTCTTCCCCTAAGGAGAGTCTACTGAGTGATGAATTTTCCCATATTTATTTCTTTTATCTTCATGCCACATCAATTGCCTTGGAGTCTCCTCACTTCCATATAGGCACCTAAACCTTGGAATGATTGTAAAGTACCACACAAATTTCATAGGACCCGATTCATCTTTATTGTATCAAGAAGAACCACAATTTGGGAATTCTTTAAGTGATTTTTATTCCTTAAAAAATAGAATATAGTCATTTGGATGGGCATGTATTATTTTATAGATCATAACCATTGAATGTAACATTCGTTTAATGTCATATGTTTTACTTGGAAGCACATTATATTTTGAGAGCATATAATTCAAGATAGAAAGTAGTTCAGTAAAACTAGTGTTAATCCATATATTTCCATATTTTAAATTATATAGCTTTAGTATGGATTAAAGTGATGTATATTTAGTACAACCAGCATACAATATCATCTTTTCATAACTCTTTAACTTCTCAAATTTTTTTGGACAATCAAAATGTTCATCTTCAACTATCATTGTGATTTCCTCAATACAATCTTCATCATCATTCACAATCGTAATCACATACTCGATATAGTCTTCTTTATTATCCATACTTGTAATCATATCAGATGATCCATAAAACATAATGTTACGCCATTCACTAGATATATTCACTTTTCCCTATATTTAGTCCAACATTTAAACTTAGATCTATTCTGTGATAGATCAAGTGTTCTTCAAACTCATATGGACTAATTAGTCTTCAATAACAACAACATAAACATAGATAAAGGATTTGAGAAGGGTCATATGCATAATCTTTTGAAAACTTGATGAACTATTTCACCCCATCTTCATACTCTTTTGTTATATGATTAGCATCCATCCATTTTATATTCATATCCATCCTATTTGATTTAGTAATATTAATATTTAATAAATAAATAAATTCAAAAGGGGAACTTTTAAATAAGGGGAATCCAACATTTGAATGTTTCAAATAATTTCAATATGATTTGAAGGAAATGGGTAATTGAATTTAAGAAAAGAATTACTCCACTGATGGTAGGTGTTATCCTCCGAATTCATCAACAATGATCACTGGTACCTGGTATGGGATGACTACTACTCAGGTTAGTTCAAGAAACATAGGTTCATGTCAAGAAGATATGGAGTATGAGTCTCATTAAAAAAAATGAAATAATAACTGTTTAGGAGATGAAGCCGATGAGGATGATAATTGTCTCCTTAAATCTAAATTTTTTAAGTCTTGGGTGTTAGTGAAGCACCAGAAAACATTTCTTAGTTTACTATCTAAAGTTGAAAAAAGCAGAAATAACTGTTAGATCCTTACAAGGGGCTCCTTGATTGGTGTGACCATGATAAGTCTCAACTGGATGTTCTTACACATTCTCACGCCGAGACACCCGTTATAGTTTCAATATTCAAAGCAAGCCTTGTAACGCCCCAAGATTTTATGAAAAATATTCTTTTTAATTTCATTAATGTCTTGTGTTGTACGCTACAACAAAAGAAGCTTTCACAATACGCATCCTTGACTTTCCTTCCGTTACACGCAATCGCGACCTTCCTCGATAGCGTGTGTAGTACGCAATACTGAGTTTCACGAAACAACGATATGCTATTAAAATATTATTAAAACTAGCCGTTATGAATAGTAATAACCACTTTTTGGAAATTTTGTAAATTTTATTTTTCAAAATGGAATTCATTTTTGGATTCGGAGTATCGAATTTAGCCTAAGGTGAAATTTTGGTACTTTTCGGATAACTTTCATATTCTAATGAATAGTGAAAATTAATAATTATAATTAAAAACAACTTTTTTTAATCGAAATAATTAATAGTGATAAATTATTAATTTGAGTGGTTTTAAAGTATATTTAGAATATATTTTTACAATTTAATACAATGTTGGTCATTGTTTGTAATTTCACATTTAAACCAGACATAATCAAGTGTCAATCTTTTGATAGATTTTGTTTCTTAAAAAACACGCTATTTGTTTTAACAGCGGGATTTAATTATAAAATTAATTAATGCAACTTCTATGTTATGAATTTGGTAAAATAGACTTCATTTTTGAATTCGGAATATGAAATATAGCTTAGGATGAAATTTTGGCATTTTTCTGAAAACTTTCAATTTTTGATGAATAGTGAAACCACTAAGTGGTAGGTTAAAAACGGAATTTTGCATAAAACTTAATTTTACCGCTTCTGTGAATGGAATTTCGAAAATCCGAGAGACACGGTTAATATCAAGGACTAAAATGTGGTTCAATGAGATGAAAATAATTTTTTGGTGAATAGTAACTTTTTACTTTTTTTACCACGGTTAATAGTAAATAGGGTAACTAAGGGTAAATATGATATTAATATTACCCTAACACATGTCCTAATTCTATTGGACAAGTGTAATTCGACCAAAAACAAACTTAGGAATAAAATATGACCATTTAGGCCCACTTGGATTAGATTAGGACATTTATTATTAATTTATTTAAAGAAGGGTTAAAATAGTTAAAATCAAAGTTTAATAAGTAAATAATTTTTAATATGGGGTTATACATAAGATAAATTCGACTATAAATATTCATTAGAAAGCTAAAAAGATTTACTACATGATGGTATTTTATTTGTAATTTTTAGACAGCATATAATATAATTTATTTATGACACAAAGATGATGCAGTAATTATCTTATTAATGAAATATTGACATAATTGATAATATAAATACCAAAATAAATGTAATTTAAGACTTTTTATGAATTCCACTAATTTTCTAGGTTACTCTGATATATTAGTGTTGATTTAATCAACTTGGTTCGAATATATAATTCTTTTATGACTTTCAAAAAAATCATATATCAAATAGTGTCAAAATTGACACAAAATAGTTTTTAAATCAAATATTATATTATTAATTGTTATTTTATTCCTAAAAATCTAAGGTTCGGCCAAATGACTTAGATAAGGATATATGTATTAATAATATACAATTTGGGGTTCGTTTGGCATGTTATAGTAAGTGTATTAACCATATAGTGAAAGAAAACAAAAAGACACGGTAAAAGTTAAATTATTTAACTTAGAGTTAAATCTAATTGATAAGGTTTAAAATAAGATCCAAACATGTATAAATTTGATTGGTTGATGAGATTACAAACCTATCTCATCTAAGCTTCGAATATGAGTCATTTTTGGAGGTTTTTAAGTGGGGTTATATTTATTATAAATTAATATTTTTAAGAATTCCTAAGGTGCCCCTCTCCTCCCTTATAAAAGGACACCTCCTCCCCCTCCTCCTCACACCAATTTGAGCACTCAAGCTCGGCCAACCCCTGCCAAAATCCCTTCTCCACTTCCCTAGAAACATCCTAGAGGTTCTGGTCTTCCTCAAAGACCAATTCTAGTGCCCTAAGAGGAGGTCTCAAAGAGGCACTTCAAAGAAGAGGTAATTACCGTTACCAATTCTTTCATCTTTATTTCTTCTTCCACTTCTTCTTCTTAGGTTGTTTCATTATGAAGTAATAACATCAGTATCACTAATATACTGATATGTTATTATAAGTATGAAACAACCCTATTTCACCATCTATCCATCCTACGGAAAAAGAAATCACCGCGCGTGCGTACGTACGGAATACCGTCTCCACGCCGTGGTGTAATCTATTTTCCACCACCACCTTACATGGATGGGTATAATGGTGTAAAGAATAACTATACATAGTTATTACAACATCATAATGATTCTGATATATTTTATAATCCACTCCAATTCAATTCAATATTTATAGAAATGATATCATCGCTCGTGCGTACGTACGGAATACCGTCTCCACGACGCGATGAGATTCATTCTCCATGTTAACCATTTAAGAATGATTATAATGTATATATAAGAAATAATAATGAAATACATGACATTATAAAGCTACTGGATTTATGTATATATATATACATATGTATGTCATCTACTTACTTCCATTTCAAGACAATAAGGAAAGAAAAACAGCGTTCATGCGTACGTACGGACTACCGTCTCCATGAACGGTGTTTTTCATTTTATTTATCTATCTATTATATATATATATATACTGAATATATATGATATATAAATCATATTTTATATTCTGGAAGTAAGTAAATCATGATATAAGTAATAATGATGTCAAGAACAACAAGTCAAAACACCTACGATAAATGAAACGATTTTACCCAAAACGCTTCTTTAACATGGAATTTACAAAAGAACGGGTAATATAATGTCATAAGTGAACCATATATGATATCATGATTCTGTAATAAGTCAATGACATTATTTAAATCATTATACAGGAGGTTCGGACACATACGAAGCAAATTGGACCTAAGGTAAGGGAAATATCACAATCTCATTTTTATCCGAGATTGTTTATACTTTGGTATTTACTGGGGTGTATTTTATCATCCACATCCATGTTTCATCAAAATGTAATATTATTTCCATCCACATACAATTGTTTAAATCCATTTTTACCCTTCGGTGAGTTTTTAGTAATATGTATGAAAGGAATCTTTTTTCGTACGAGGTACTTTTTGACTTTTCCGACAAAAGTACGAAGAATGTTTTTTTTAACTTATACGGCACGAACGGATTTCTACTGTTTTATAAAGCCTTATTTTCATGAAGCTTCCTCTAAAATATTTCATGAATATTTTCAATAAAATCTCTTTCTTTTAAAGTTGCATGATGTTTTGTGAAAAGAAATTGATTTTGAAGAAGAAAGGATATTTTCCTCAAGAATTCAATTCAAGTGTTTTATCAAAATTATTTTCCATCTAAGATAATAAAGAGTTCTGTTTCTATCCATATTTTTACATTGATTTGACTATGTTGTGATGGAATTATGTTTATGAATTCCTTTATCTTATATGAATGGTTTTATGATGTCATGTTGTTTAAGAATCCCATTTTTATTACATGGGTTATGAAATGATGTATGATTTATGATTTTGTGGCACACATAAGAAAGGATTCATTAAGAGATGGGTGGGACCTATATCTCCCTCCAATGCATTGGGTAAAGATTTTATATCTCATGAGATAGACATGGCTGGAATGGTAGGTTATACCGGTTCAGTGAAACAGGACTGAAACGAGGATTACTCGATTCAGAAAGGGACTTTGTCCACTAAGATAGTCTTGGCAATGAGTCTTGACTAACAAGAAATGATTCTCTATGATTATGTGTGTATGCCACAATGAGTAATGTTTTAAGTTATGATTTCATTTCACTACTATGATTTATCCCATGTTATGAAATTATGCTCTCTTTTGCAGGTTAAGATTTCCAAAAATGTTATGTTCTTATGAAAATTATGTGATTGATATTTCCTTTGTTTACCCTTACTGAGCATTTGAGCTCACCCTTTTATGTTTTCTTTTCCCCAGGATATAAAGAAAGGTTTTAGGTAGAAAAAAGGGATGACCTTTATGGGAGATATTGAAGAACTTTCACCACGATTAGAAGATTACGTTCCGAGTTTCCAAAGACACTAAACTATTACGATCCTTTAGTGTGTGTTTTTTTTATGTACTAAGTATTCCGCAAATGTAATGTAATGTCCATGTACGTCAAGATACGGGTCTCTACAGTTGGTATCAGAGGAAAGGTTTAGTCAACCTTTGGAAACTAGGATGCGAGAACTTTAGTGAGATCCCTAGAGATATTTCTAAGGTATGTCTAGGGATGTCTCTAAGGTTAAGTATACGTATAGGTTATAGTCCTAGAATTACGCTAACGATCTTCGAATTTAACCTAAGATGTTAGATATTGAGGGTACTAACCCTTTATTATGTTGTTTTCCCTAGCATGATTTTTGCCTCTCACACAATTCTTTTGGGGTTTTAGACGATGGCTGGAACCCGAAGGAACCGTGTTAATGCGGAATGTGATGGGCAATGCAATGATTGTACCCCTGAGCAACCAAACGATATAGGAGCTGGAATGCAAAATCTTGTAGCCATGATCACACAACTTTCTCAAGCTATGAATCATGCAGGACTTCCAAACGAGCAAAGGAAGGAGCAACATTCTGTTGAATCCTTCATGAGGCAGCGTCCACCTTCTTTCAGTGGGTCTACTGATCCATTAGTTGCTGAACAATGGATTAGTACTACTGAAAAGATATTTTCAGTTCTTCAATGTTCTGAACATGATAAAGTCATCCTAGTAGTGTATCGTTTGGAAGGAGATGCTGATCAATGGTGGAATCTTATTAAGAATACAAGGCAAAGGGATGAAATTGAGTCTATGGAATGGGACGAGTTCAAGAACTTATTTTTCAATAAGTACTTCCCTCGTATTCTTCGAACAAAGATGGAGAAAGAGTTTCTTGAACTGAAGCAAAGGGACGATGAATCTGTTGGTACCTATGAAGCAAATTTTACAAGACTTGCAAGGTATGCTTCTGGAATTATCATCCAACCTGAAAGTAAAGTTGATCGATTTTTCAGTGGCTTAAAACCAAGTCTTCGAAGGGCATTAGCTATAAGAGACTTCAGTAGCTATGAAGAAATTGTGCGTTGTGCTATCAAGGTAGAAATGGAAGTTGGTGTTACATATCCATCTCATGGTTTTGACAAGAAACGAAAGATGGAGTTCAAGGAGAAATCTCAGAATAATGGTGAAAAGAAGATGAATGTTTCCTTATGCACAAAGTGTGGAAAGAAGCATGGTGGAGATTGTCTAAAAGGGACTAGAAAATGTTTTAAGTGTGGAAAAGAAGGTCATCGAGCAGCTGAGTGTCGAAGTAATGGAAAAAGGGTTTCTAATGATAAAGCAAACACTGCAGAGAACGCACTGCCAACACTTCAATGCTTCAAGTGCAAGGAAATGGGGCATTATGCTAATAATTGCCCTAATCCAAGGGTTAGTGATGATCAACATGAGCAACCACTGAAGGCAAAGGACAAAGGGAAATCACATGCGATCACTATTGGCAATGTTGAATATGACAACGATGTGGTGGAATGATTAAGTGTTTATGTAATGGGATTCCAAAATAATGTTGTATCATTGAGTATTGCAATATTTATTGATGTGGTATTCAAAGTGATTGAGATATTTTTTTTGGAAATAAGATGATATGCGCATAATGAAGACGAGAAAATGAAATGTTTAATAGTATTCATGAGCTCATGATTGATATAAGGACTAAGTGATATCATGGTTTGAGTATAAATAATTTTGAGGATTTTGGTATGTGTAAAGTGTTAACTTTTAACTGCATTCAAGTTTTCACTAAGGTTCAATGGGTATTCAAGAGAGTACGAGATTAAGGCCTTTGAATGTTTGGAATGTGACCAACAAGATATATCTTATGATATATGGGGATCAACGATGGTATTAAATCTCTGGTAATCGTTTTCACTATGTTATGAGAATGGACTACAGTATTATGGATAAGCCTAAAGATTGGAATGGATTATGTTGGACATAAGTTAGTATTGTTTAAGGATAGAAGTTTTTTCGATATTATTGATGGGATTTTATAGTAATATAGTTTTATAAAAAGGACAACCTGCAGGACGGGCGACAGCCCATCGCTTCGGAAAAGGCTGTGGGAATCGAACCCACAACCGAAGTGCGACTGGCCTTTATCGCCTACCACTGACCTACAGGAAGTCCCTGTTTAGTAGAAACTAGTTTTATTATATTAAGTAGTATGATATATGAAGTATAAGTCCATTTTAGGAACCATATATGATTAATCTCACTATAGATCGACTTATGTATATAAGTTTTGCTAACCTTTTGTTTGAGACAGATGGAATGACCTGTCATTCTATCACATGATCTGCTAACACATCACGAATAACAAATTCAACTTCATTTATTTAAGAGATGAAGTAGAAATTGTTCAAGGCACGAACAAAAGTGATATTTTACCAAAATAAAGTAAGTATTTATTCTAAGCAAATTTTCAACTTTAGGGAAATGATCTTGAAAACCAAAAATGTTGTCCTAGTGATCTTATACCTGATGAATCAGATGGTACCTTATATCATCAAAAATCTATGGATTTGTGATTACTGGCTTTTCCATAGCCATGTTCTCTACCACTCTCCATCAGAACATGATGGTTAGATTTTTCTTCCATATCCATATTTTCACCTATGTGGAAACCCAGTGATTAGTATATTTGGGTAATCGTTACATTTCATACTTTAGTTTTTAAAGCCATGTTTTGGTATTCCTTTTTACGATGTGGGTTTCTATCAAAGAAAATTTTGAATAGTAAACCATTTATAACCCCGACGAATTTCGAGGGCGAAATTCATTTTAAGGGGGGTAGAATGTAACGCCCCAAGATTTTATGAAAAATATTCTTTTTAATTTCATTAATGTCTTGTGTTGTACGCTACAACAAAAGAAGCTTTCACAATACGCATCCTTGACTTTCCTTCCGTTACACGCAATCGCGACCTTCCTCGATAGCGTGTGTAGTACGCAATACTGAGTTTCACGAAACAACGATATGCTATTAAAATATTATTAAAACTAGCCGTTATGAATAGTAATAACCACTTTTTGGAAATTTTTTAAATTTTATTTTTCAAAATGGAATTCATTTTTGGATTCGGAGTATCGAATTTAGCCTAAGGTGAAATTTTGGTACTTTTCGGATAACTTTCATATTCTAATGAATAGTGAAAATTACTAAATTATAATTAAAAACAACTTTTTTTAATCGAAATAATTAATAGTGATAAATTATTAATTTGAGTGGTTTTAAAGTATATTTAGAATATATTTTTACAATTTAATACAATGTTGGTCATTGTTTGTAATTTCACATTTAAACCAGACATAATCAAGTGTCAATCTTTTGATAGATTTTGTTTCTTAAAAAACACGCTATTTGTTTTAACAGCGGGATTTAATTATAAAATTAATTAATGCAACTTCTATGTTATGAATTTGGTAAAATAGACTTCATTTTTGAATTCGGAATATGAAATATAGCTTAGGATGAAATTTTGGCATTTTTCTGAAAACTTTCAATTTTTGATGAATAGTGAAACCACTAAGTGGTAGGTTAAAAACGGAATTTTGCATAAAACTTAATTTTACCGCTTCTGTGAATGGAATTTCGAAAATCCGAGAGACACGGTTAATATCAAGGACTAAAATGTGGTTCAATGAGATGAAAATAATTTTTTGGTGAATAGTAACTTTTTACTTTTTTTACCACGGTTAATAGTAAATAGGGTAACTAAGGGTAAATATGATATTAATATTACCCTAACACATGTCCTAATTCTATTGGACAAGTGTAATTCGACCAAAAACAAACTTAGGAATAAAATATGACCATTTAGGCCCACTTGGATTAGATTAGGACATTTATTATTAATTTATTTAAAGAAGGGTTAAAATAGTTAAAATCAAAGTTTAATAAGTAAATCATTTTTAATATGGGGTTATACATAAGATAAATTCGACTATAAATATTCATTAGAAAGCTAAAAAGATTTACTACATGATGGTATTTTATTTGTAATTTTTAGACAGCATATAATATAATTTATTTATGACACAAAGATGATGCAGTAATTATCTTATTAATGAAATATTGACATAATTGATAATATAAATACCAAAATAAATGTAATTTAAGACTTTTTATGAATTCCACTAATTTTCTAGGTTACTCTGATATATTAGTGTTGATTTAATCAACTTGGTTCGAATATATAATTCTTTTATGACTTTCAAAAAAATCATATATCAAATAGTGTCAAAATTGACACAAAATAGTTTTTAAATCAAATATTATATTATTAATTGTTATTTTATTCCTCAAAATCTAAGGTTCGGCCAAATGACTTAGATAAGGATATATGTATTAATAATATACAATTTGGGGTTCGTTTGGCATGTTATAGTAAGTGTATTAACCATATAGTGAAAGAAAACAAAAAGACACGGTAAAAGTTAAATTATTTAACTTAGAGTTAAATCTAATTGATAAGGTTTAAAATAAGATCCAAACATGTATAAATTTGATTGGTTGATGAGATTACAAACCTATCTCATATAAGCTTCGAATATGAGTCATTTTTGGAGGTTTTTAAGTGGGGTTATATTTATTATAAATTAATATTTTTAAGAATTCCTAAGGTGCCCCTCTCCTCCCTTATAAAAGGACACCTCCTCCCCCTCCTCCTCACACCAATTTGAGCACTCAAGCTCGGCCAACCCCTGCCAAAATCCCTTCTCCACTTCCCTAGAAACATCCTAGAGGTTCTGGTCTTCCTCAAAGACCAATTCTAGTGCCCTAAGAGGAGGTCTCAAAGAGGCACTTCAAAGAAGAGGTAATTACCGTTACCAATTCTTTCATCTTTATTTCTTCTTCCACTTCTTCTTCTTAGGTTGTTTCATTATGAAGTAATAACATCAGTATCACTAATATACTGATATGTTATTATAAGTATGAAACAACCCTATTTCACCATCTATCCATCCTACGGAAAAAGAAATCACCGCGCGTGCGTACGTACGGAATACCGTCTCCACGCCGTGGTGTAATCTATTTTCCACCACCACCTTACATGGATGGGTATAATGGTGTAAAGAATAACTATACATAGTTATTACAACATCATAATGATTCTGATATATTTTATAATCCACTCCAATTCAATTCAATATTTATAGAAATGATATCATCGCTCGTGCGTACGTACGGAATACCGTCTCCACGACGCGATGAGATTCATTCTCCATGTTAACCATTTAAGAATGATTATAATGTATATATAAGAAATAATAATGAAATACATGACATTATAAAGCTACTGGATTTATGTATATATATATACATATGTATGTCATCTACTTACTTCCATTTCAAGACAATAAGGAAAGAAAAACAGCGTTCATGCGTACGTACGGACTACCGTCTCCATGAACGGTGTTTTTCATTTTATTTATCTATCTATTATATATATATATATACTGAATATATATGATATATAAATCATATTTTATATTCTGGAAGTAAGTAAATCATGATATAAGTAATAATGATGTCAAGAACAACAAGTCAAAACACCTACGATAAATGAAACGATTTTACCCAAAACGCTTCTTTAACATGGAATTTACAAAAGAACGGGTAATATAATGTCATAAGTGAACCATATATGATATCATGATTCTGTAATAAGTCAATGACATTATTTAAATCATTATACAGGAGGTTCGGACACATACGAAGCAAATTGGACCTAAGGTAAGGGAAATATCACAATCTCATTTTTATCCGAGATTGTTTATACTTTGGTATTTACTGGGGTGTATTTTATCATCCACATCCATGTTTCATCAAAATGTAATATTATTTACATCCACCTACAATTTTTTAAATCCATTTTTACCCTTCGGTGAGTTTTTAGTAATATGTATGAAAGGAATCTTTTGTCGTACGAGGTACTTTTTGACTTTTCCGACAAAAGTACGAAGAATGTTTTTTTTAACTTATACGACACGAACGGATTTCTACTGTTTTATAAAGCCTTATTTTCATGAAGCTTCCTCTAAAATATTTCATGACTATTTTCAATAAAATCTCTTTCTTTTAAAGTTGCATGATGTTTTGTGAAAAGAAATTGATTTTGAAGAAGAAAGGATATTTTCCTCAAGAATTCAATTCAAGTGTTTTATCAAAATTATTTTCCATCTAAGATAATAAAGAGTTCTGTTTCTATCCATATTTTTACATTGATTTGACTATGTTGTGATGGAATTATGTTTATGAATTCCTTTATCTTATATGAATGGTTTTATGATGTCATGTTGTTTAAGAATCCCATTTTTATTACATGGGTTATGAAATGATGTATGATTTATGATTTTGTGGCACACATAAGAAAGGATTCATTAAGAGATGGGTGGGACCTATATCTCCCTCCAATGCATTGGGTAAAGATTTTATATCTCATGAGATAGACATGGCTGGAATGGTAGGTTATACCGGTTCAGTGAAACAGGACTGAAACGAGGATTACTCGATTCAGAAAGGGACTTTGTCCACTAAGATAGTCTTGGCAATGAGTCTTGACTAACAAGAAATGATTCTCTATGATTATGTGTGTATGCCACAATGAGTAATGTTTTAAGTTATGATTTCATTTCACTACTATGATTTATCCCATGTTATGAAATTATGCTCTCTTTTGCAGGTTAAGATTTCCAAAAATGTTATGTTCTTATGAAAATTATGTGATTGATATTTCCTTTGTTTACCCTTACTGAGCATTTGAGCTCACCCTTTTATGTTTTCTTTTCCCCAGGATATAAAGAAAGGTTTTAGGTAGAAAAAAGGGATGACCTTTATGGGAGATATTGAAGAACTTTCACCACGATTAGAAGATTACGTTCCGAGTTTCCAAAGACACTAAACTATTACGATCCTTTAGTGTGTGTTTTTGTTATGTACTAAGTATTCCGCAAATGTAATGTAATGTCCATGTACGTCAAGATACGGGTCTCTACAGTTGGTATCAGAGGAAAGGTTTAGTCAACCTTTGGAAACTAGGATGCGAGAACTTTAGTGAGATCCCTAGAGATATTTCTAAGGTATGTCTAGGGATGTCTCTAAGGTTAAGTATACGTATAGGTTATAGTCCTAGAATTACGCTAACGATCTTCGAATTTAACCTAAGATGTTAGATATTGAGGGTACTAACCCTTTATTATGTTGTTTTCCCTAGCATGATTTTTGCCTCTCACACAATTCTTTTGGGGTTTTAGACGATGGCTGGAACCCGAAGGAACCGTGTTAATGCGGAATGTGATGGGCAATGCAATGATTGTACCCCTGAGCAACCAAACGATATAGGAGCTGGAATGCAAAATCTTGTAGCCATGATCACACAACTTTCTCAAGCTATGAATCATGCAGGACTTCCAAACGAGCAAAGGAAGGAGCAACATTCTGTTGAATCCTTCATGAGGCAGCGTCCACCTTCTTTCAGTGGGTCTACTGATCCATTAGTTGCTGAACAATAGATTAGTACTACTGAAAAGATATTTTCAGTTCTTCAATGTTCTGAACATGATAAAGTCATCCTAGTAGTGTATCGTTTGGAAGGAGATGCTGATCAATGGTGGAATCTTATTAAGAATACAAGGCAAAGGGATGAAATTGAGTCTATGGAATGGGACGAGTTCAAGAACTTATTTTTCAATAAGTACTTCCCTCGTATTCTTCGAACAAAGATGGAGAAAGAGTTTCTTGAACTGAAGCAAAGGGACGATGAATCTGTTGGTACCTATGAAGCAAATTTTACAAGACTTGCAAGGTATGCTTCTGGAATTATCATCCAACCTGAAAGTAAAGTTGATCGATTTTTCAGTGGCTTAAAACCAAGTCTTCGAAGGGCATTAGCTATAAGAGACTTCAGTAGCTATGAAGAAATTGTGCGTTGTGCTATCAAGGTAGAAATGGAAGTTGGTGTTACATATCCATCTCATGGTTTTGACAAGAAACGAAAGATGGAGTTCAAGGAGAAATCTCAGAATAATGGTGAAAAGAAGATGAATGTTTCCTTATGCACAAAGTGTGGAAAGAAGCATGGTGGAGATTGTCTAAAAGGGACTAGAAAATGTTTTAAGTGTGGAAAAGAAGGTCATCGAGCAGCTGAGTGTCGAAGTAATGGAAAAAGGGTTTCTAATGATAAAGCAAACACTGCAGAGAACGCACTGCCAACACTTCAATGCTTCAAGTGCAAGGAAATGGGGCATTATGCTAATAATTGCCCTAATCCAAGGGTTAGTGATGATCAACATGAGCAACCACTGAAGGCAAAGGACAAAGGGAAATCACATGCGATCACTATTGGCAATGTTGAATATGACAACGATGTGGTGGAATGATTAAGTGTTTATGTAATGGGATTCCAAAATAATGTTGTATCATTGAGTATTGCAATATTTATTGATGTGGTATTCAAAGTGATTGAGATATTTTTTTTGGAAATAAGATGATATGCGCATAATGAAGAAGAGAAAATGAAATGTTTAATAGTATTCATGAGCTCATGATTGATATAAGGACTAAGTGATATCATGGTTTGAGTATAAATAATTTTGAGGATTTTGGTATGTGTAAAGTGTTAACTTTTAACTGCATTCAAGTTTTCACTAAGGTTCAATGGGTATTCAAGAGAGTACGAGATTAAGGCCTTTGAATGTTTGGAATGTGACCAACAAGATATATCTTATGATATATGGGGATCAACGATGGTATTAAATCTCTGGTAATCGTTTTCACTATGTTATGAGAATGGACTACAGTATTATGGATAAGCCTAAAGATTGGAATGGATTATGTTGGACATAAGTTAGTATTGTTTAAGGATAGAAGTTTTTTCGATATTATTTATGGGATTTTATAGTAATATAGTTTTATAAAAAGGACAACCTGCAGGACGGGCGACAGCCCATCGCTTCGGACAAGGCTGTGGGAATCAAACCCACAACCGAAGTGCGACTGGCCTTTATCGCCTACCACTGACCTACAGGAAGTCCCTGTTTAGTAGAAACTAGTTTTATTATATTAAGCAGTATGATATATGAAGTATAAGTCCATTTTAGGAACCATATATGATTAATCTCACTATAGATCGACTTATGTATATAAGTTTTGCTAACCTTTTGTTTGAGACAGATGGAATGACCTGTCATTCTATCACATGATCTGCTAACACATCACGAATAACAAATTCAACTTCATTTATTTAAGAGATGAAGTAGAAATTGTTCAAGGCACGAACAAAAGTGATATTTTACCAAAATAAAGTAAGTATTTATTCTAAGCAAATTTTCAACTTTAGGGAAATGATCTTGAAAACCAAAAATGTTGTCCTAGTGATCTTATACCTGATGAATCAGATGGTACCTTATATCATCAAAAATCTATGGATTTGTGATTACTGGCTTTTCCATAGCCATGTTCTCTACCACTCTCCATCAGAACATGATGGTTAGATTTTTCTTCCATATCCATATTTTCACCTATGTGGAAACCCAGTGATTAGTATATTTGGGTAATCGTTACATTTCATACTTTAGTTTTTAAAGCCATGTTTTGGTATTCCTTTTTACGATGTGGGTTTCTATCAAAGAAAATTTTGAATAGTAAACCATTTATAACCCCGACGAATTTCGAGGGCGAAATTCATTTTAAGGGGGGTAGAATGTAACGCCCCAAGATTTTATGAAAAATATTCTTTTTAATTTCATTAATGTCTTGTGTTGTACGCTACAACAAAAGAAGCTTTCACAATACGCATCCTTGACTTTCCTTCCGTTACACGCAATCGCGACCTTCCTCGATAGCGTGTGTAGTACGCAATACTGAGTTTCACGAAACAACGATATGCTATTAAAATATTATTAAAACTAGCCGTTATGAATAGTAATAACCACTTTTTGGAAATTTTGTAAATTTTATTTTTCAAAATGGAATTCATTTTTGGATTCGGAGTATCGAATTTAGCCTAAGGTGAAATTTTGGTACTTTTCGGATAACTTTCATATTCTAATGAATAGTGAAAATTACTAAATTATAATTAAAAACAACTTTTTTTAATCGAAATAATTAATAGTGATAAATTATTAATTTGAGTGGTTTTAAAGTATATTTAGAATATATTTTTACAATTTAATACAATGTTGGTCATTGTTTGTAATTTCACATTTAAACCAGACACAATCAAGTGTCAATCTTTTGATAGATTTTGTTTCTTAAAAAACACGCTATTTGTTTTAACAGCGGGATTTAATTATAAAATTAATTAATGCAACTTCTATGTTATGAATTTGGTAAAATAGACTTCATTTTTGAATTCGGAATATGAAATATAGCTTAGGATGAAATTTTGGCATTTTTCTGAAAACTTTCAATTTTTGATGAATAGTGAAACCACTAAGTGGTAGGTTAAAAACGGAATTTTGCATAAAACTTAATTTTACCGCTTCTGTGAATGGAATTTCGAAAATCCGAGAGACACGGTTAATATCAAGGACTAAAATGTGGTTTAATGAGATGAAAATAATTTTTTGGTGAATAGTAACTTTTTACTTTTTTTACCACGGTTAATAGTAAATAGGGTAACTAAGGGTAAATATGATATTAATATTACCCTAACACATGTCCTAATTCTATTGGACAAGTGTAATTCGACCAAAAACAAACTTAGGAATAAAATATGACCATTTAGGCCCACTTGGATTAGATTAGGACATTTATTATTAATTTATTTAAAGAAGGGTTAAAATAGTTAAAATCAAAGTTTAATAAGTAAATCATTTTTAATATGGGGTTATACATAAGATAAATTCGACTATAAATATTCATTAGAAAGCTAAAAAGATTTCCTACATGATGGTATTTTATTTGTAATTTTTAGACAGCATATAATATAATTTATTTATGACACAAAGATGATGCAGTAATTATCTTATTAATGAAATATTGACATAATTGATAATATAAATACCAAAATAAATGTAATTTAAGACTTTTTATGAATTACACTAATTTTCTAGGTTACTATGATATATTAGTGTTGATTTAATCAACTTGGTTCGAATATATAATTCTTTTATGACTTTCAAAAAAATCATATATCAAATAGTGTCAAAATTGACACAAAATAGTTTTTAAATCAAATATTATATTATTAATTGTTATTTTATTCCTAAAAATCTAAGGTTCGGCCAAATGACTTAGATAAGGATATATGTATTAATAATATACAATTTGGGGTTCGTTTGGCATGTTATAGTAAGTGTATTAACCATATAGTGAAAGAAAACAAAAAGACACGGTAAAAGTTAAATTATTTAACTTAGAGTTAAATCTAATTGATAAGGTTTAAAATAAGATCCAAACATGTATAAATTTGATTGGTTGATGAGATTACAACCCTATCTCATCTAAGCTTCAAATATGAGTCATTTTTGGAGGTTTTTAAGTGGGGTTATATTTATTATAAATTAATATTTTTAAGAATTCCTAAGGTGCCCCTCTCCTCCCTTATAAAAGGACACCTCCTCCCCCTCCTCCTCACACCAATTTGAGCACTCAAGCTCGGACAAACCCTGCCAAAATCCCTTCTCCACTTCCCTAGAAACATCCTAGAGGTTCTGGTCTTCCTCAAAGACCAATTCTAGTGCCCTAAGAGGAGGTCTCAAAGAGGCACTTCAAAGAAGAGGTAATTACCGTTACCAATTCTTTCATCTTTATTTCTTCTTCCACTTCTTCTTCTTAGGTTGTTTCATTATGAAGTAATAACATCAGTATCACTCATATACTGATATGTTATTATAAGTATGAAACAACCCTATTTCACCATCTATCCATCCTACGGAAAAAGAAATCACCGCGCGTGCGTACGTACGGAATACCGTCTCCACGCCGTGGTGTAATCTATTTTCCACCACCACCTTACATGGATGGGTATAATGGTGTAAAGAATAACTATACATAGTTATTACAACATCATAATGATTCTGATATATTTTATAATCCACTCCAATTCAATTCAATATTTATAGAAATGATATCATCGCTCGTGCGTACGTACGGAATACCGTCTCCACGACGCGATGAGATTCATTCTCCATGTTAACCATTTAAGAATGATTATAATGTATATATAAGAAATAATAATGAAATACATGACATTATAAAGCTACTGGATTTATGTATATATATATACATATGTATGTCATCTACTTACTTCCATTTCAAGACAATAAGGAAAGAAAAACAGCGTTCATGCGTACGTACGGACTACCGTCTCCATGAACGGTGTTTTTCATTTTATTTATCTATCTATTATATATATATATATACTGAATATATATGATATATAAATCATATTTTATATTCTGGAAGTAAGTAAATCATGATATAAGTAATAATGATGTCAAGAACAACAAGTCAAAACACCTACGATAAATGAAACGATTTTACCCAAAACGCTTCTTTAACATGGAATTTACAAAAGAACGGGTAATATAATGTCATAAGTGAACCATATATGATATCATGATTCTGTAATAAGTCAATGACATTATTTAAATCATTATACAGGAGGTTCGGACACATACGAAGCAAATTGGACCTAAGGTAAGGGAAATATCACAATCTCATTTTTATCCGAGATTGTTTATACTTTGGTATTTACTGGGGTGTATTTTATCATCCACATCCATGTTTCATCAAAATGTAATATTATTTCCATCCACCTACAATTGTTTAAATCCATTTTTACCCTTCGGTGAGTTTTTAGTAATATGTATGAAAGGAATCTTTTGTCGTACGAGGTACTTTTTGACTTTTCCGACAAAAGTACGAAGAATGTTTTTTTTAACTTATACGGCACGAACGGATTTCTACTGTTTTATAAAGCCTTATTTTCATGAAGCTTCCTCTAAAATATTTCATGACTATTTTCAATAAAATCTCTTTCTTTTAAAGTTGCATGATGTTTTGTGAAAAGAAATTGATTTTGAAGAAGAAAGGATATTTTCCTCAAGAATTCAATTCAAGTGTTTTATCAAAATTATTTTCCATCTAAGATAATAAAGAGTTCTGTTTCTATCCATATTTTTACATTGATTTGACTATGTTGTGATGGAATTATGTTTATGAATTCCTTTATCTTATATGAATGGTTTTATGATGTCATGTTGTTTAAGAATCCCATTTTTATTACATGGGTTATGAAATGATGTATGATTTATGATTTTGTGGCACACATAAGAAAGGATTCATTAAGAGATGGGTGGGACCTTATCTCCCTCCAATGCATTGGGTAAAGATTTTATATCTCATGAGATAGACATGGCTGGAATGGTAGGTTATACCGGTTCAGTGAAACAGGACTGAAACGAGGATTACTCGATTCAGAAAGGGACTTTGTCCACTAAGATAGTCTTGGCAATGAGTCTTGACTAACAAGAAATGATTCTCTATGATTATGTGTGTATGCCACAATGAGTAATGTTTTAAGTTATGATTTCATTTCACTACTATGATTTATCCCATGTTATGAAATTATGCTCTCTTTTGCAGGTTAAGATTTCCAAAAATGTTATGTTCTTATGAAAATTATGTGATTGATATTTCCTTTGTTTACCCTTACTGAGCATTTGAGCTCACCCTTTTATGTTTTCTTTTCCCCAGGATATAAAGAAAGGTTTTAGGTAGAAAAAAGGGATGACCTTTATGGGAGATATTGAAGAACTTTCACCACGATTAGAAGATTACGTTCCGAGTTTCCAAAGACACTAAACTATTACGATCCTTTAGTGTGTGTTTTTGTTATGTACTAAGTATTCCGCAAATGTAATGTAATGTCCATGTACGTCAAGATACGGGTCTCTACAAGCCTTCAATTACTCTATAAAAAGGAAAAGGATTTTGGTTTGAGGAATTAATTTCATAATCACTTAGCTTAATATAAGGATAAGGTTGTAGGAGTGGGGTTATGATGGATATCCTATGGGTTGGATGGAGTTAGTTACATGCCCTTTCCATTGAATCTTTTTCTATCTTTCAAAATTCCTCAGGTTTGGTTTCAATGGATAATTTTATTGGATGATACCAATATAAAACATTGTTTCCCTTTTCTAGTTTCATACTTCATATAAAAAACAAACTAATCCCAAATTTTATGTTATTTATAGGTTGGTTCTTAGCTTAAATTAGTGGTTGAATTCTCTTCCTTTGAATTCAAAGTGCTTATGTGTAATACTTTTGGTAGGAACACACCACTTCCCTCTCATATTCTCTTAGAGATAGGCCAAAATCTGTATAGATTTGAGTGGATTTATGTAAAATTGAACAATTTTTTTAGGAATGACGTATTAATTTTTTATGTATAGAGTTTAAAGGTTACTCAGAATCCTTTTTGTCTTTATGATTAGTTATAAGCACACCTTTGGTATTTTCATGTTTCTTTTCAATGATGGTAACATTGTACATGTTTATTCCTTGGAATGACTTATTAGTACATGTGTTATATAACTAAAATTTAGGGAGTTATTTATGTATAACTATTTAATTAATAAAATTTTGTTTTAATAATTATAAAATTTATTGTATTGGAAGTCATTATTTTTATTAAATTAATATTTTTAATTGAAAATAAAATTTATTATAATTAAATGGTTAATTTTAAAAAATGAAATTATATATGTTTATATATGTATATAAGAAAATAATTGGTAATCCAGAAATAATAAAGGGTGTTTGAGAATTTAAAATAAAATATTTTATAATAAAGAATTATTTTTTACAAAAAAATTTAATTTTAAAATACATTATATGTTTTAAATTAATAATTCATATATATATATATATATATATATTTATAGTTTGATTTAAAAAAATTCATTCCATATTTTGAATCAAGATATCAAAATTGATTAAGAGAGTAAACATCATTTATTGGTAAAAAATCTATTGCATGTGAGAATAGTTAAATATGTCAATGAATAGTAAATACTATAAAACATGGTAAATGGTAAAAATGATGTATATATTTTTTAAAAAATATATATCATTATAATTTAATAATTTAATACCCAATTTCCATCCTTTCAAAATAAATATTAATTCAAAAATATTAATTCAAAATAATCATTAATTCAAAATTATTTATAATTATTTATATAAATTATTTATTAATGATAATCAAAATTATATATAATCAAAATTATCTATAACAAAAATTATTTATAATTATTTAATTACACATAATCTATAGGCAGAACATCTTAATCTCCCCAAAATAAAAATATAAGAGGATCATATAGTTTTAACTCTACCAAACAGATGCAATCATGATGTCTCCATCTCTATCAAATGGTTGAACTCAAGAAATAATTGTTAGATATCAAACAAGAATAAAGAAGAAAAGACCAAACACTAGGTTTGTAGGAACCTCAACCATTGGAGAACCAAAAACTAGATGAAGATGGGACCTAGAATTCTATTTTGAATGAACAAGAACACCCTTAAGATTCAATGTAACATTTTAAAAATCAAACTAAAAACCAAAAAACATATTAAAATATGAAAACCCATAAATAGTAGACATTCTGACAATTTTTCAACTACATGGTGGGAGGGGTTATTTTAAAATAGATTTTTACCTTGTTTTTAATTTAAAAAATCCCTTTCATTTAAATTAAAATCAATTATAATTTTATTTTCCTTTCAAATACTCCTTATACTTATTCAATATTATTATTAGGTATCCAAAACATTAATTTAAAATGAATTCAATTAGGGTTATTGAATTTAATGATAATTGTGATGGGAAACCAACCTCAATCAAGAAAGATGATGAAGAAACCCTCAATTATGGAAGAAATAAGTCTTGAAGAACAAATCACATACAAAAAAAACTATGATATCAAATAAATTTAGAACCCTAATCTCACTTAGGGTTCAGATAGTGCATAGAAAATAAGTGGGTGGGGATGAGGGAACAATATGAGATGAGGTAAAAAGAATAAATACAAGAGAAATCAACCCTAACCTTGATGAACCAGACTATAATCACAAAGAAACCACAAAAAGCACCATTTTTGTGGAGAATAAAGGAAAGGAGGTCATCTAAAATGGTTCTTAGTGGAGGCCATGTGTGAGGTTGGATGGTGTCCTTCCAACACCGACATGAGAATAAAGATCATGATTAAAGAGAGAAGAAATAAATCACATACCTTAGATCTAGAGGATCAATTCATCAAGAAGGCTTGATGAAGATCGACAGAGGTGAGGGATCAGTTCTGTGAAATATTGAAGGCATGAGGGAGAAGGACTCTGTTAAGGTTCTATTTAAATCACCAGGTAAGGTTTTTATCATCAATTTCAAAAAATAATTTATAAAGACACATTTTATCAGTGATAAAATAGTAATCACCCATAAAATGCATATTTATCAGTGATAAAAATCTAGCACAGATAAAGACCCAATTTTCATAATATAATAAATACAATTAAAAAATTTAAATTTATATAATTATAAATAAATATTTAATTAATTTCAAATATGTATTTATAAAAATAATTATATATAATTATATAATTATATATATATATATATATATATATATATATTGTAAAGGGTGAGGCACAATGGCCCTTTTTATTAAATAGAAAACAAAGTACCAAGGACGAACATACAAAACATAAAATGTCAAAAATCAAGCAATTTAGTAACTCAAGATCAAGTACTCATGTTGTGATGAGAGGAGTGTCCTCCTTGAACATGAGGATGTTGTCCTCTTGTCCACATTTTTATCTGAAACCATGGACCATCTCTATCATCTGGAAGTCCGACATCAACAACTTCCGTCATTTATTCTACTCCAATAATCTGAACATTGTTTTGGCTACCGTCCTCACTATATCCTGATGCAAGAAATTAAAATGAATTATTATTACTAACCTTCACATTTAGTCTATCCTTCATATGATCAACACAATCATGGTTCTTTCAAGATGAAGTTATATCTCTCCCAACCTCTTTTGCATAGTCTAAATAAAAAGGTAAGACTTTAACAACTTTATTCTGTTTATCCATATTAGGAAGGGACAAACCAGGTTTCTAAAAAGAAATGAAAGAATCTATTTGAGTAGTAGGGAAGAATCCACCAGTAGGAGTCATGAAAATACCAGCCCCTTAAGATTGAAAATATTTAATAGAAAAAAGTGATTAACCTCTCCCTACCATAACCAGGTCCATGTTTTAGATGAGTTGAATCACTATAGAGAGGAACAACGGGTTGTCCACTATACATAGTATTTGAAAAATCAAGATAAGATGAATTTAAAACATCAATATTTATAGGATTAATACCTTGAATAGGTTCTAAGTCCAAAAAAGGATTTACTTGAGCCCTTTTTTCACTAAAAAAAATATCCATATAGGTTTGTGTATCACAACCTGCATTTTTTAAATGATCCAGTATATTCTAGGATGGAATTCCACCCACTGCTACATCCATTTTGTGACTAGATTTAGGTAAAAAGTATGTCAAAGAATCATTGGAGGCCAAAATTTTATCTAAATAAACCTTCCCCATTATAGGGGTAGAGAAAATTTCACTACAAAAAAACGCTAGTTAGTAATGTTTTTTTGCATTAGCAACATTTATAAACATCACTAATTCATTTATTGATGTTTCTAAAAAACATTTCTAAATGAGGTGTGGCTAAATTAACGATGCTTATAAATGTCTCTAATCGGAGATGCTTATAAATGTCACTAAATCCGTGATATTTATAAATATCTCTATTTAACAACTCCTCATTTAACGATGTTTTTGAGAAATGTCGGTAAGTAAACGTCGCTAATTTAGTGATGTTATCAAACATCACTATTTAGTGGCACCTCACTTGCCGATGTTTATTTTAAATGATAGTAAGTAAAAATCATTAAAGTATTTTCATTTACTGAAATTTCTAAGAAACGTCGTTAATTTTTATTGAAATTTATAATTTTTATTTATATAGAAATTTTTTATTTGGAGTTTCTATTTTTTTGAAAATTTTAATTGAATTTATATGTGTATGTGTTTATATATATATATATGTTTATATTCTATATTATATATATATGTTTATATTTTAAACTATTTATAAAATTAATATATTATATATATATATATATAATTTTATATATTAATATACATAATATATATATATATTTACATTTTATATTTTATGTGTATATGTATAAGTTAATATCATATATATATATGTTTATATTTTACATATGGGTTTATATTTTATATTATATATATATGATTATATTATATATATATTTTATATATCTATATGTTTATATTTTATATAACAACCCAGTCTTAACATACATATACATTACATTACTTTTTCGAAATACTTAAAACATTAAAGAAACAGACGCCCAAAGATCGTATTAGTCCAGTTCCTTTGGAAACATAGAAATATAAACACTAGTATATAAGTGATCTACATTATATCCCACCAGGTTCTTCATGACTAACACCCTTCTTAGACACATCATACTTAATATATATCTTCATAACTTGGGAAAAGAAACATAAAAAGGGGTGAGCTCAAATGCTCAGTAAGGGTAAACATGAGAGACATGTAATCATAAATATGAGCATATGGGTATGAGAATGTGATCATAACATTAGAATATCATACCCTATATATCATAAGATCAGAAACATGAATCATGAAATAAATCTTGGACGTTCATAATACATGAATAATAAAGAAATAAAGAACATAAACCATGAAAGCATATCATAGGAATAAAACATAAAATTTTGGCATACATAAACATGTGATATCATTCCCTATAAATCAAGACACATTGCTAGAACATAAAAAATCACTTAATGGGAACCACCCCTATTATGTAGGAAAGATCACCATATCCATTCATAGTTATTTCCTTATAAGGGATCAGGTTTCCTCATCTTCCCATAGTAGATTAGGTTTCTCCATATTCTAACTTCATGGTGACTACACCTACTAGGCAGGACACACCACCATCCCCAGTCGCAATGCTTTCTTTTTAGGGGATTGATTTTCCCCATATTACTATAGTGGATCAATCCTGTAGACTTGATTCACATAACTATCTAATGATATATAAATCATTATCCAATTCATTGGAGGGAGATATAGATCCCACCCATATCATAATAAAACTATTCATACGTGTTCCATAAGATAATAAAACTTTCATTATATCATGAACCATAAAAAGAGATGGGTTTTATAAACATAAAATCATAACCCATGAAATGAAATGGGTATAATTAACATTATATCACATCATAACCTATATAAAAGAGATAATTTTCATAATAATTTCATCAAAGCATAACCTGTGAAAAGAAGCAGGATTTAAAAGCATATAACCTGTGGAATAGAAACTGGTGTCATAAGAATAACTACATCAAAACATAAATAATTCAATAAAGAATATGAATGGAACCTTTTGGTAATTTCCATATAAATGCATGAGTAACATCAAAGGATGTCATCTTAGATCGAAAATAATTTTAAAATATCCTTTAAAACCATTTCTTTAGGAAAATATTCTTTATTATTTGAAAAAGGTTCTTTAAAACACAAAACCCTTTGAAAACCATTTTCTTGAAAATAAACTTGAAAACTTATAAAGAAATATTTGAAATTTTTTTGGAAACCTCTTTATTTGAAAAAATATAAAGAGATATTGAAAATGTTTTAAAAACCATTTTTCTTGAAAACTTATAAAAGAATCTTGAAAATGTATTGAAAAAAATTTCTTTGAAAACACTTTGATAACTAATAAATAAAGCATGAAAATATTTTGAAAACCATTTTACTTGAAAAATTATAAAAGAATGTTGAAAATGTTTTGAAAATAATTTTCATTTAAAAATTATAAAAGAATCTTGAAAATTTTCTTAAAACTCTTTTTCCTTTGAAAACTTAAAATAATATTGAAAATGTTTTGAAAACCATTTTTCCTTAAAACTTATAAAATAAGATTGAAAAAATTTTGAAAACCTTTTTCTTGAAAACCACTTAAAGAAATACCTAATATTAGGAAAATATTTTATTTTCAAAAATAAACTTGTAATCTTTTAAAGTAAGCTTCAATTTAATGATTCTCATGATGGCGGGTAAATCCATACATTCCGAACATTCCTTTTGAACTGTAAAAAGTTTTGAAAAGTGACTCGATTGGAAAATGACAAGAATATTCCTTTAAAAATAAAGTATTTTTTAAAAGTTAAAACATGGGTAAAAATTTCTTTTAAATACCATAGGATAATAGTTGAATATTTTTTGAAACCTTTTAGAAAACATGGTTTTCAAGGAACACAGATTTCCGACTGAAGAGATAGGTAAAGTCAGACTTTCATAAAAACATTTTCTTAGTTATATTAAATAAAAAAGAGTGAAAAAATAGAATTAATACACTAATAT
Source organism: Viscum album (assembly GCA_963277665.1). Classification (NCBI taxonomy): domain Eukaryota; kingdom Viridiplantae; phylum Streptophyta; class Magnoliopsida; order Santalales; family Viscaceae; genus Viscum; species Viscum album. Next base: position 1,058,445,076 of record OY728163.1, on the reverse strand, counting down.
ATATTTAATAAAAAATAGACTAAATATCATTAATTTTATTAAGATATGGATCATAATATTTCATAAATGGAATCATAATCATAAAATAATCCTGATGAACGATGGGATTGTTTTAATAAACTCTTACCACATGGTAACTTGGGATCATATTATCCACGTAAGAAAATTAAATTAAATGAATATTAAAATATCATGAAAATAAGTAGATTCATTACATTATATTTCAAACACACCTCAAAAAAATAATGTAGGTTCATAACAAAACATATGTCTCAAAGAAGGAAAATTGAGACAAAACTATCTTACCGATTTAGTAACTTTTGAGACTTAAAACCCATGAGATAAATATCATAAAATGGATATGTAAATACCAAAAAATTTAATTATAATAGGAATATAATTCATTAATGGTTAGTATATACACCACACAAAATAAGTGAGTGGTGAATAAGGCATGTATCTCACAGAAATAAAAAGTGAGATGAAATCCCCTTACCTTTTGTCTTGACTCTCATCATACTCATTAAAAAATACTATATAATAAATAAAATTTTATTATAAATCCATCACCAAACCATATTATTATATATAATACCATATATGGTTTTATTATGACTTTATATTATCCTCTTATTAACATTTCTATGTTAAGGTTTCACTTCGTGTAATATTTTCTTTGTTTTTCGTATGTGTCTTAATTTGTTATATCTTTGGTCCTTATACTTATATCATGATTTATAGAATATAAAACATGATATAAATATAATTTATATTAATTATATGTGTATTATAACAATATATATAATATATAAGTATGAAAATGGAATACACTGTTTATGGAGACGGTAGGCCATACATACGCATGAACGTTGTTTCTGTTTTATTTTCGTATTAAAAGAAAGAATTAAAATAAGATATATATATAATAAAATTATATTAGAATTATTATGTCATATATATCATATAATTTAAATAAATAAATCCTTAATACATTTTATGTAGTGTTTGAACGAAGCACATCGCTTTGAGGGGGTTGTATTCCACACTTCCTCAAATGAAATTATCATATTCACACAAGATGGAAATCATAAAGGTATGTCATAAATAGAAATTAAAGAATAATAAATAAATTATAAATATAATATATATAATATATAAATATAGTTTCCATCATAATTTCCACCATGAGAGGTGATAAAGGAAATACGAACAATCATTGTTTCATGAGGCAGTAGTTCACCGTACACATAAACAATATCTTTGTTAACCATTAGATGGAAGTGTGTGTAAGTGTAAGTTGAATCCTTAGAATAAAAAAATACTAGTAAATTTATGATACTATTTTTATAGAATCATGGAATAATAATATTATATGGAGTGGAGAATGGAAAATAAAAGAAAGGAGCTTAAGGAGGGATGTTATATCTTATTTGGGTAACTCCTTTTGGTTTTCACGAAAGGGATTCCTTGTATTGATTTATTAAAAAAGGAAGGATTAAAGGAGTAAGTGAGGGATGTTTTTACGTTTATTGGGTATATATTATCCAAAACTAAGAGGTTTTATATGTGTGATGAATAGGGATATGTGGTGGACTTTTATATGGAAGGGAGGGGACACACTTGGTATTTTTGAAAACAAGTTAGGTGTACCCATGTTTTTACCTAAAAAAGTCATAAAAAACAATAAAAATAAATAATGGAATATTTATGGAAAAACTATGGCCATAAAATGGGCGTTGGACAAGTTTATAGGTCATTTAGGCCCTTAAGTTTAAGGTTTATTCCCTTGTTAAGCTTAATTTTTCCTTAATCGATGTAATTAATTTTAATTACTTTCACTAATATTTTTGGTCAAAAAATAATTTTAACTTATTAAATATTATAAATTATTCTGATTCCAAATATGGAATCCATTTTTCTAAATTTCAATAACAAAAGTGGCAGAAATTAATTTAAATTTAATCCCATAGACAGGATACAAAGTGGGGTTTTAAATTAAAAACCTCTAAAAGGTTGCTATGCTTTTATAGTCAGTTTCAAAGTGAAATTGAGTCCATTTAACTAAATTGAATTTATTTATAAAAATATTATCTAATTAAACTTTAAAACCAATTTAAAATATAATTTAACCTTATAAATAAATTAGATGAAAAAATAGTTTTGAATTAAATTTTAGTATTTTCACTATTCATTAAAAAAATGAAACTTTACAGAAAAATACCAAAACTTCACCCTAACCTAATTTTTATGTTTATATTTCAAATATTAATTTTATTTAGACATATACAATCCATAAAATTTCCAAGAATTTGATTTAAAATATGTTCTCCTTTAAAAGGCGATAAAAATGCTTTAATAAAAATATAGATTTTATGCATAAAATTGGGTTTGTTTTTATCTTAAGCCTATAAAATATATTTAATGAATATAAAAAATATTTGATTGAATATATAATATATATATCACCTTAATATCAATCACTAATTGTAATTAATTTAATTTATTACGGGAAAATAACTTTGTGGGCATAATATAATAATATTTTCCTTTATATTCAATCATTTTTCATATTATTTTCTAATTCATTTGTAACCAAGGAATTCATTTTATATTTCTATAAACCATATATTTTCATAAATTATTTAACCATTTTCATAAATACTAATTTAACGGCTAGTTTATATTTAATAATATTTTAATAATATATCATTATCATTATCTGGTCATGCGTGTTACACAAGCCATTGAGGAATGTCATTGTTGCATGTAACACAAGATATACTTGGTATTCCATATAGAGAAAGATAAAATTTATCTTGTGTTTAGTAAATGATTAAATTGGTTTTTTGTATAATGAAATCCTAATATATAAAATAAACTATTTTCAATGTTGTGTGAAATGAAAAATATCAAAAAGATTAAATTAATTTGGGAAAAAATAATTCAAAAAATATGTAGATGTTGTATTATAACCCCCTTAAAATGAAGTTTCTCTTGAAATTAATTTGTGTTATCAAAAGTTTACTGCTTAAAAGTTTCATTCATAGAATCCCGCATCATAAAAAATGAATACTAAAACTTAACTTAAAAAGGAAAAGTTAGAACCATAATGGTTACCCAAAGTAACATATAACCAGGTTTCCCCATAAGAGAACAAATTTTGGGAGTAAATATTAGATATGAAGGAAAAATGTAAATATTTATAGGGATTGATTGATATCATCAATCACAAACAAGCGAATGATGAAAGAAAATTTTAGGGCCTCAAGGTCATAAATCTATGATGATTTAAAAGGACATTGGTTCAAAAAAAATCAAGGTATTAAGATAACACATTTTTTTATCATTATCCTATCTTTGAGTAATTATTTTATTGACCAAGAATATAAGGAAATATACTTACTTGATATATTTTTATAAACAAAAATTCATTCTTTGGTTATGATTTTATCTATTTCTAATTCATCTATTAATTCAAGAAATGGATGTCTAGAAATTAACATTGATGCCTGAAGCACTAAAATACACTTTTAGCAGATCTTAAGGTGTATAAAATAATGAAAATTACAACTATTTATCTCTATATATCCTTCAAAATTAATATGGTTAATATATTATTATCCAAAAATAAAAAGTAACACTATTATTTGATTATAAATATTTATTCATAATTTTTTATACATTAACCAAGACATTGTGCATGCCAGTGGTAGGAGTGAAACCCTTATCATCCTTCAGTAATGAGTTTAAGACCCACGACCTTGATAGACTTGACTGATTATCACTCGACATACATGATTTCTTTTTCTAAAACCACACTAATAAAATATCCAAAATAAATATGATGGACATCCTTGAAATAAGTTTAATCACTAAATAGCCTTTTAACCAAGGTTTTCAATACAATCTCAATACATAAATACTTCCTCCAAAGTCTAACTTAAAAGTTTCTTGAATATTTAACCTTATCAACCTTGTGAAGGATGAAAATCCAAAAAATTATAAATAAATTCAGGAAATCATCTTAACATTGATTTCGAAAATATAATAAATCACCAATTGGTTGTCACATTCCAAACATGTGAATAACCTCATCAAATATTCCCTTGAAACATGGTAATAACCTGAATTAACATAAATACTTTTGTAAAACATTCATTCTTCTTTATTCCAACTATTATTAGATATATTATTTAAATCCAAGAAGTTTTAAACTTAATCCTTGGTGACATAGACCACTTTTTTAATAATCAGTTCTGGGGTAATCCATACCTTCCAATTTACTTATTCATATCCAATATATCTTTATCCAAACATTGTTATCTCAACGTTAGGCATTAATTAAGGGTTACCTTATCCTAATAAAAATATCACATTTATATGTATTCATCACCATAAAACATTTACTTTTAAATCCTTAATGAAAACTTAAACCGAAAATAATTATATATTTCATGATTCATATAACATAATCTTTTAATTCCAAAACATAAATACTCTATTTATCCAACTTTATTCTTAAACCATTACTGAGTATTCATAAACTTATTACCTAATACCTATTTCCTAGAATATGAAATATGAATCATGTTTTAAGGTTCCCCAACCTTAATATATTCATGTTTCTTATACTTAATGTAAAGAATACTAGAAGAACATCACATACCTTTCACATGCTATTTTTGGTCTCTTAATCTTAAAAAGTATAACGAATACTCATACCACCTTCCTAATTATCTTTTTGATATTTCCCTTTGGGAAATTTAATTTAATAATAACCATACTTTACATATCTAAAACATTTAATGTTAACCATGTTTCTTTTAGTTCTCTCCATTGACTAAAACCATGTGCACAGAAAGGCTCGTTGTCGTATACCAGGTAACGCCAAGTTAGGCCCAAAACACCTTAATGAAGTTGTTACCCCTAGGTACATATCTGCTAGAGCCACATCCACTTGTAGTATCGAGATCGGGATGTATTTCTAGGAAACTGTATACTCCATCCTTTACCAAAATTTCAGGACATTTTCTTAAATATTAACTCATACTTATACTTATCCTGAGATACATCCCTAGACATATACTTAGAAATATACCTAGGGATCTCACTAAAGTTTTCTCATCCTAGTTCCCAAAGGTTAACTAAAATTTTTCTATGATACCAACTATAACAACCCAGTCTTAATATACATAGACATTACATTACTTTTTCAGAATACTTAAAACATTAAACAAACATATTCCCAATGACTGTATTTGTAATGTGTCTTTGGAAACATAGACACATAAACATTGGTAAATAATAGATATAAATTATCTCCCACTAGGTTTTTCATTAATATCACCCTTCTTAGACACATCTTACTTAATACATATCTTCATAACCTGGGGATGAAAATATAAAAAAGGGGTGAGATCAGATGCTCAGTAAGGGTAAACAAGGGAGACATGTAAGCATAAAAATGAGAATAAGGGTATGAAAAAATGATCATAACATTAGAAGATCATACCCTACGTATGATAAGATTAGAAACATAAATCATGGAATAAATCTTGGTAGTTCATAAGACATGAATTATAAAGAAATAAAGAACATAATCCATGAAATCATATCATAGGAATAAACCATGGAATTTTAGAATACATAAACATGTTATATCATTACCTATAAGTAAAGAAACATTGCTAAAACTTATCAAGACACTTCATGGGAACCACACCTACTAGGAGAGACACACCACCATCCATAGTTTCAGTTATTTCTTTATAAGGGATTGATTTTCCCCATCTTCCCATAGTGGATAGGGTTTCCCTATCTTCCAACTTCATGGTGACTACACCTATTGGGTGAAACACACCACCATCCCCAGTATTTGTCATTTCCTTGTAATGGATTGGGTTTCCCCATATTCTCATAGTAGATCAAGCCTGTAGACTCGATTCACATTATTATCTCATGAGATATAAATCATTACCCAATGACTTAGATGGAGATATAGGTCCCAACCATCTCATAATAAAATCATTTATACATGTTCCATAATACAATAAAACATTCATCATATCATGACCCATAAAAAAAATTGGTTTATAAACATCAAATCATAACCCATGAAATGAAATGGGTATCATTAATATTTCATCACATCATAACCTATGAAAAATAGATAGGTTTCATAATCATTTCATCAAAGCATAACCTGTGAAAAGAAGAGGGATTAAAAAGAATATAACTCATGGAATAGAAATGGGTGCCATAAGAATCACTCCATTAAAACATAAAACATTCAAGAAAGAATATAAATGAAAGATTTGGATCATTTCCCAAGAAATTCATGAGTAACATCAATGTATTTCATCTTATATGTAAAATAATATTAAAATATCTTTTAAAACCATTTCTTCAGGAAAATACTATTTCTTATTTGAAAAAGGTACTTTAAAATATAAAACCCTTTGAAAACTGTTTTACTTGAAAAATTATGAAAGAATATTGAAATTTTTTTGAAATCCATTTTTCTTAAAAACTTATGAAATAAGCTTGAAAATGTTTGAAAAATCTATTTTCCCTTGAAAAATTAAAATAACATTGAAAAAATTTTGAAAAACTTTTTCCCTTAAAAACCTACAAAATAAGCTTGAAAACATTTTGAATTTTTTTTCTTGAAAACCAATTTAAAACAAAGAATTTCCAAAATATTAGGAAAAAAATTTATTTAAAAAAATAACTTTATAATATTTAAAAGGAAGATTCAACAGAATGAATGTCGTTATGGAAGGTAAATCCGTACATTCCAAACATTCCTTTTGCACCGTAAAAAGTTTAGAAAAGTGCATCAACCAGAAAACAATAAGGAAATTCTATTTTAAAAAACATTTTTTAAGGTAAAACATGGGTAAAAATTTCATTTAAATATCTTAGGATAATAATAGAATATTTTTTGGAAACCTTTTAGAAAAGATAGTTTTGAAGGAACACATATTTTCGACCAAAGAGTGAGGTAAAGTCGGAATTTATTAAAAATATTTTATGAGTTATCTTAAATACCAAAGAGTGTAAAAATTGTACTAATACATGAATATATCTAGAATAAATATAAGATAATAAATATCATGAATTTTCTTTAGATATGGATCATAATATTTCATCAATGGAATCATAATCATAAACAATCCTGATAAACGATGGGATTGTTTCAATAAACTCTTACCACATGGTAACTTGGGATCATACTCAACATATAAGAAAATAAAATTACATGAAGCTTAAAATATCATGAAAATAATAAGATTCGTGATATTACATGTCAAATACACCTCAAAAAAATAATGTAGGTGCATAAAAAACATATGTCTAAAAGAAGGAAAATTGAGACAAAACTATCTTACTGATTCGATAACCTTTGAAATTTAAACCCCTTGAGAGAAAGATCAAAAAATGGATATGTAAATAACTATAAATTTAAGTATCATAGAAATATAATACATTCATGTGTATTATATACACCACAAAAAATAATCAAATGGTGAATAAGGTATGTATCTCACAGAAATAAAAAGTGAGATGAAATACCCTTACCTGGTGTCATGACTCTCATTGTACTCGTTAAAACATCCTATATAATAAATATAAGTTTATTATAAATCTATAATAGAACCATATTATTATATATAATAAAATATATGGTTTTATTATGAATTTTTATTACCCACTTATTAACATTTCTATGTTAAGGTTCACTACAAAATAATTATCCTTTTCCAAAAAGGGTTTATCTCTTGGTAAAAGTGCATTTTCTGTTGGTAAAACATTTTACCAACAAAAATTGTTTTGTCACTAAACTGCTGGTAAAAAATATATCCCTAAATATTATTGTAATATATAAAATAGTTCTATTTCAATTATAATAATACCAAAAAATAGTATATATGTTGGTTAAAATTATTTAATAACAGATTTTTGTGAAAAATTTATCTGTTGGTAATAGTATTATCAAAATTTTTAAAAATTGCATTACTTAATATTTTTTTGTACTTTATATTTTATATAATATATTATGTTTGGTTATTTCAATACTTATTGCTAAAATTTTATATTATATTAATTTATCATATATAATACACTTGTTTTAATTGTCAAACCAAAGATGATTTTCACACATGGTCAAACTTAGAAAATGATTAATCATATTAATAATGAAATTTAATAAAAAATCAATCAATACATAGTTTAATTTGATTGATACATAAAAAACCAAAAAAAAACACAAAAACCCAAGATCCATTGATGTAGTTTTCACCGCCGCAACCCCACCACTCATGTCATCTCTTGACTCAATCCTCTAACACTTTCGTCTCTTGATTGAAATCCTTCAACACTCATTATGGTAAAAGGATAATTACTTCTAGCAAATATATTTTATCACCCCCTAATTAGGAAAATAGAAGAAACAAATCAATTCAACTCTAGTACTATTTAGGAACCTCAAGTTTCTCACACCCTTGAGCCCCAAGATCTAAACCACACAATCAGAAATCATACCCACAAATTAGTGCAAGATATCTATATGAATTGAAAAAAAAACTAAAGTATAAAAAAATGATCTGCATATAATTAAATCTCAAAAAATAAAGTTACCTCCAATTCCAATTGGGAATCTCTTATACCACACCCTCCAGCTTCAAGATCTACACCACACAACCAAAGATCACACCAAAAAATAAATGAAAATAAAAAAATTAATTGAAACCAAAATAGAAATAAATGAAAATAAAAAAAAATAATCTGCATAGAATGATCATTTTTGATTCATCATACCAAGGTTCTAGATGTAAAATCTATCCTAACAGAACCAAAAAAATGAATAAATATTAATAAAACCTCAACACCCAAAAAAAACTTTAAATAAAGAAAAAAATCAAGACATACAAATCCAAAATCACTATTTAGATACCGATTTTGTATGAGTTAGAGGATATCCATTTCCTATTATATCTTTATAAGGATTAACCCATGTTTCTCACCACATTATAACCTATAAGAAAAAAATATAAAAAGAAGTGGACAATCATATAAATCCTAAAAACTTAAAGTAAACTAGGTTTACTTAGAATTTCTGACTGGGAATATTCTTTCAATCTGCATACATATAAGAATACAATGGCATGAGTCTGGGTTAAACTCCATGGTCTTAATTGGTTCTTTTGGCACCTAAAAATTCTGAATGATATTGTCTCCTACATAGGGTATCCTATAAAAATTGACTACAAAACCTTAAATGATTAACTAGGACTCTTTGCTAGAGTTATGGTGGAAATTAACTTAGATTGAAAGCTCCCTAATACAATCAATTTAACTGAAAATGACTAAAAAACTAAAATTCAAATTGAATATGAGAGGAAAACTCCCTTATGTGACCTTTGTAAGATCATTGGTTATATAATCTCTAATTTTAGGGTGATTAGAAGACAAGTAATCCAGACAATTGAAAATTATTTGAAGGACACAAGGAAAAATAGAAAAGATAAAGCTCCCATGATAGAGATATCTAAACCTCCCAAAAAGAAAGCTGAAATATGGGTCAAAAAACATATTTCGACTCACATAGGGGAAAACTTGGGTATAAAATAGGTATATGTTGCTTAAGAGGAAGACAAATCCATTAAAGACAAAAGCCTCTTGGAAGAATTAGAAAATCTAGTTTTAGACACTGTAAGGCTATCCAATGATAAAGAATAATCCAATACTTGTCAATCTGGTTAGGCCTCAAGATCTATCCTCATCCAAGATGAGGATCATAACCTGGGTAAGGGGGATAATACACCTAAACAAGTGAATTGCAATGCATGCAGCACATGCACTAAAACTCTTCATAATAGTGATTGCCCTGAGACAATTTCAGTTCAAACTATGAAGGAACACACCCTTGATTTGGGTACTGGATAGATTCATAACCCCTACCTTTTAAATTCCATTAATATTTCAAAGTTAAAGAATAAATCCCAAAACAAAACAGATAACTTAGAATCTCTCCACCATGCTCAAGGCTCAACTTTTATTTTCTCAAAAATTCAAAATTCCACTAGACACACTGCAAAATCTGAAAAACTTATGACTAACCAGAAGGACACTCAGGACAAAACATAGTCCACTAATACTAAAGTGACTGAAACTATTACCAAATAATTGGATCCTGTTAATCCATTGAATGTAATTACACCCTCGATACAAGTTTCTACACAAATCTAAAAAATCACTTGTTTTACTAAGCAGATAAACATAGAGAAACCTAGGGTGGAGAAGGAAAATGACCCAGGAAAAATCATCTCCACTGCTACAAATTCCTATTTTTATGGGTCTCAACCTGTTTATAGTAGTGATAATATTGTTTCAATGATGTTTTGTAATATAAAACCTAAAGTCCCAATCCTTAAGGATTCAATAATACAACCTTCTAACAAAGACACTTCTCTAGGGACAAGGAATGAAATAAAAATGAAAGATGATGAACTAGTTTCCACTATCTCTACTAACACTAATCCTATTAGAAGTCCTATTAATTATGGAAACTTTATTCTTAAGTAAACCCATGCCAATATATTGTTTTAGTCCTGTAATACCATTGTAATGGAATCCAAACATGTTGAACATAGTCCCACATTATCTATATAGAACTCTAATCTCATGCAGATTATGAATGAATCTATGGATCAGATGCAGTGCTATCCATTTGAATTGGACAATGTCAAAAAATAGCACACAGAAAGTTCAAAGGCACCAGGTACAACTATTTCTCTACCTATAGATAATGAGTACTGCTCTATAAAGTCTGGAAATTCTATTTTGAACCATAATTCCAATGCTTTGCTGCTGTGTTCTAACAAATCTATAGACTGTTCTATGAGTGATCTAATATCTAAACCTACAATGAATAACACCACCAAATCTAGTAAAAAAAACAACATACCTCTAATAATACACAAGAGGTTATAAGGACTTCTAGAAATGAAGTCTTTGTAAAAAAGAAAAAGGGGAGTTCTAACTCCAAACCTAGGTTTTAATAAATATCCTTTTTTGGAATTGTCAGGGTATTTCTAACTTTGAAACTTTCATTGTGTTAAATAGAATGATTGACAACCATCATCCTTTATTATTTTATATTGCGGAGCCTAAAATTATCTATTCCTCTAAATACTCTTATTTATGTTAAAAAAATTATGTTTTTACTGGTGAAATCACTAATAACCTCAATGCTGATTCTTTATGGATTTTTTCACACTTTTATTTACAGAATATTAGTGTTTTCAATATCTCTAACCAGATTTTTACTTGAAATTTTAATATAGAAGACACACATTTTTTTCTCATTTGTTTACGCTAAGAATAGATACCAATAAAGGAGGATGCTTTGGAATGTTCTCTCATATCTTGGAACTAACATTAATGCACCCTAGTTTATTATGGGTGACTTTAATTCCATTCTCAACTAAAGTGAGAAAATTGGACCTTCCCGTGATTCTATTTCCACGAGAGAATTTAAAACCTCAATAAATGACAACAATCTCATTGAAATCAATATCACTGGTGCAAAATACACTTGGTATAGAAGACACTACAATAAAGTATTTCCTCCAAGATAGATAGAGCCTTCACAAATGCCCTTGCGTTAGATAAATGGGACACTATATCGAGTACCGCTCTTCATAGACTAAACTCTGATCATCACCCCATCCTGGTCAGTGTCTCCACTAAAGACATGAAACCCCATTTACCTTTTAGATTTAATAATGTGTGGTTATATGATGATTAGTTCTCTCATATCATCCAAAACTATTGGTCCTCAATGTCTTGTAACAATGATGTCCTTTACTATAATCTCAAATTAAAACATCTAAAATAGACTCTAAAAACTTGGGGCAGCCCTAAATCCAAACAAATTAATAATAAAATCATGATTCTTGAGAAATATATCAATGATATAAAAAACACAAACACCAACTCTAACCTCAACACTGACCGTACTCAAGAACTAAACATTGCAGTTAAACTCAACTCCTTGATCATGTTCAAAGAAATTATGAGAAAACAAGCATTTAAAGTTAAATGGTTAACAGATGGTGATAGAAATACTAAATTCTACAACTATCTTCAAAGAATCAAAAAGGCCTACAGGCTGTTAACCTTTTTAGTGGATGGGGACAAGCTCCTTGACAAAGAAGATGACATCACTCATCATATCATCTTCTACTATGAATCCATTTTCAATGGTCTTGATATAAAAAAAGACCTCCTACCTGAGGTCATTCCTCTAGTGATCACTGATGAGGACAAATCCTTCCTTCTCAACACTCTATTGGATCATGAAATCGAGGACACTGTCTTTAGTCTAAATACCAATAGTGATCCAAGTCCTGATGGATTCAACAATGGTTTCTTCCAACATTATTGGGATGTGATTTAGATTGATGTTTGTAAACTTGTAAAATCCTTCTTCACCAATGGGGGTCTCCCTCACGCTCTGAATACCCAATTTATCACCTTGATCCTGAAAGTGGATAATTTCTCTAAGATTCATCTGTTTAGACCCATTTCTCTTATCAACACCCTTATTAAAATCATCACCAAAATCATTGCCAACAGGCTTTCCACTTTCACGGACAAAATTGTCTCATGGAACCAATTTGGTTTTATAAAGGGTAGATCCATTCAAGACTGTATTTGGCTTTCCTCTGAGTGTGCCAATAATTTGAATAAAACCAATAGAGGAGGAAACATATCTATTAAAATTGACATCAAAAAATCCTTCAACACCATGGACTGGAGTTTTATCTTCAAAGTCCTTCAAGGTTTTGGTTTTAACACCTCTTTTATCATTATAATCAAAACTCTGTTCAACCCGGTGTCTATATCTATTTTGATCAATGGATATCCAAGGGATATTTTAAATTCACTAAAGGTGTTAGGAAAGGTGACCCCCTATCTTATATTCTCTTCTCGATAGTAGAAGACTACCTCAGTCTCCTGATCAACCGTTTGGTGGACCAGAACAAACTAAGGCCCATAAATGTCTCTAGGAACGTGAATGATCCTACTCATCTTTTTTATGCTGATGACATCATCCTTTTCCTTCAAGGGGATAAAAGAAACATTCTTAATCTTAAAAAATTAATTCTCACACTATGAAGTGGTTTCTATTCAAACCATTAGTTGGAACAAATCTTGCATCTTCTTTGGGAATAACTTCCCTCTCAGTAGAAAATGTAACATTATCAGTGAAATAGGTTTGAAAGAAGGTATGATCCCTTTTACTTATCTTGGTGTGCCAATTTTTTGGGGCATACCCAGATCTTGTCACTTTGCGACTATTGTTGACCAAGTTCTAAATCATCTATCTTCTTGGAAAGGTAAATCTCTCTCTATGGTAGGTAGGACCTTCCTTGTTAAATCTACAACTGTCTTCAAGATGGTTTACTCCATGATTTTATACAAATGGCCTGCTAGTCTCATTAAGAAAATTAACACTTCCATAAAGAACTTAATCTAGACTGGTAGTATTCTGGAAGGAAAACCTGTGACTGTTCCTTGGTTAACTTGTTTCAAGCCCATTGAAAATAGTGGTATTGGTATAAAAAATATCAAATAATTTAATGAATACCTTCAAGCAAGACTCACTTGGAACCTTTATCACAATAATTATAAAGCTATTACCTTTCTAAAAAATAAGTATCTTGGAAAACTAAAAACTGGAAATTCAAAATTCATTAATTCATCAATCTGGCCTTCCATCAAATACTCCTTTACCAATATTATGAATAACTCCAGATGGATGGTCTCTAGAGACTCCTCCATGAAATTTTGGTTGGATAACTGAAATGTCATGCCTTTAATTTCCATGATATCTCCCGATCAAACCCCTGATAACACCAACAATTCTATCAGAGACATTTTAAACTCTCAACATGATCATCTCCCTGATACTATTCTGAACGTCATTGAAAAATAATCTTTTACTCACACTAATGATTTATTAACTTGGGAACCTACTCACAATGGTATGATTAACTCAAAAATATTTCTATAATAATTATTTCTGTAACTCTGAGAGTGATTACAGCTGGTTAAAACATTTCAAAAAACCTTGGATAAAACCTTCGAGATTCAATCTCATCTGGCATCTTGCTCACAATAGAGTTCCCACTGAAATTTGCCTCCAAAATTTTGGCATCCATCTCTACTCTACGTGAAAAATATGTAATCAACATAGAGAAGATGATAAGTATCTCTTTCTATCTTGTGCTACCACTTTTTCTCTTTGGAACTATATTCTTGACATTTCTGACTGTATATGGTTGATTATTGATTTCGTCAAAGCTCAACTTAAAAAATGTACAGAAATGGAAGGCCCTCAGAAAATCAGGAACATATTACTTGCTACGGTTTTAGACCTCCATCATGTGATCTAGTATGATCGAAATGATATTATTCATAAAAAATATTCATTTAATCAAAATACAGGTCGGATAAAGATTCTTATTGCTATACATGAAGCTGCCTTGATTCAAAAGGTACATTTCCACAACACCGTACATGACTTTGGGATTCTAAAGTGTCTAAGGAATAAAGAAAATTTCTGTTTGCCGCATCATAATATGGTGGTGTTCTGGAGATCCCCTCTACCTAGATGGATCAAAATCAATATTGATGGTGCCTCCAAGGGAAATTCGAGACCTACAGGGTGTGGTGCTATTTTTAGGAATCACCTCGGTCAGATACTTTGATGCTTCATGGGTAAATGTGGCATTTCCACCTCCCTTGAAGTTGAGATGTTGGGTTTGATACATACTATTTCCTTTTCCAAGATTTTTGGTTGGAGCAACCTATGGATTGAAAGTGACTCGATGACTATTGTTCAAGCGATTTGTAATGGAAAAACACATCTTGCTTGGCCAATTACTACCCATTGGATGGAATGCACCCATTCTCTTATCGATATTAACTCCATTCTCTTATCGATATTAACTATATCATCACATATGTTTATCGAGAAGAAAACACAGTTTCAGATGGTCTGGCCAACATGGGAGTAAATCAAGACATTAACTGGTTCAAAGGCCTTCCCGCTGCTCTTATTTCCTTCCATGAAAAAGATTTTAATATGATCACATATTTTAGACTCTTGTAATCTTTCTTTTAATAATATTTTTTCTTTGGTCATTGGGACAAGGAATCACCATTTAAAAAAAACTAAACCAACACATCAACTTAGCATCCAAAGTATTCAAAATAATATCTACAGTGACTTCCTCAATATAGATGAAGAGAAAAAACTTCATTAGTCAAAAATCTGCACAAGTTTAATCTATTAACATACATTGATAACAATACTATCCTAAAATTGTTTAATAAGGTTGTCCTAAAATAGAAGTGAACATACCTAGATAACATACCTAGATAGCAAGGTCATCCTTATATTTCAAAAAATTGTTCATCAAGACTGTCCTAAAATAGCATTATAAGATTACAGATCAGTTAATTGAGAAGATAAAAGAATAAGAATTCAACTCTAACAAAAAACAATTGAAAATTCAAAATTAAAAAGTGGAAGAGAGAATAAACATTGTGGGTTAACTTTAAAAAATCAATGGCACTAGAACACTCATGAAGAGTGTGTGAATTAAGGGAAATCAGTTTCAGTAAGGGAAATTACACCTAATTAAGGAGAGTGTTTGCAGTGTTGTAATGATAATGAGTGTTCCAGTGCACATGGAGTGTGTGCGGAAATAAATAGTGTGTGCACAAGAACATTCCATGAGTGTTGTTCATGAAGAACACACAATCCCTTTCTACACATGCACACTCCACGTGTGTACTAGCACACACACTCATGAAAACACAACATTTTCATGGATGAAAAAGAACATTTTCATGGACGAAACATCAAAAACATAGTAAGGTACAATGGAACTAGATCTATCTTCATGGATGAAACTGATTTATCTTACTGAAACACAACATGAGTGTTACAGTTCATACACTCTCCCTTACTGCACACTCTCTCTATGGATGAAACTAATTTACCTTACTAAAACACAACATGAGTATTCTGGTGCACACTCTCATTAGAGTTCCATTTCTTGTCATAAAATAAGTGTTCTAGTTCACATAATGTTTCATAAAGAACTCACATGGAGATTTTTATTTTTCTTCTACACTCTCCATGGATGAAACTGCTTTACCTTACAAAAACACTACATGAGTTTTCTATTGAACACAATTAACCTTATTGAACATGCGCTCACTTACTGAACACATTGAACCTACTTTTTTGCAACATAATTAAGTGGATTTCTCCTGGAATTTAAGTTTTTTTTTCAAAATAGAAGTAACACCACTTATTTTTTAGCATGCTCATTACAAGTGATAACTATTGTAAGTAGCCCAAGTTATGAAGCATGTTAGAAGTTGAGGGAAATATGATCAATGATAGAAAAATTAGACACATAAAACTTGGTCTGGGTTCAAGGGACTAGGTTCAAGTAAACAATATACAAGCCAGATTTTACAAAAATAGATATTATACAAACATGCTTCTCATTAAGAGAGAAATCAATGTCCTTTCACAACATTGCATCTTGAGTTCCAAGTAACAGTTTCTTGAATCATTACATATTTGAGCTTATTAAGGATTAAAAAGTGAATAGAATAACATGTAGACATTATATTTAATAAATATTTTTACTCATAAATGACATAAAACCTCTCAAATTTAACAATTTACCACAAAGAATTAGGTTCTTTGGTAAGGAATAATCCCCATCTAACCAAAGGTTCCATGATCAAATTTTTGGGGATAAAATTTTATTAAATAGTTAGTAGAATATCTTTTCTATAAGATCTTTCCTAGCTTGATTTGAATTAGTCCAAACCTAAATAAATGTCCAAGGTGAAATGGGATGGGTCCAGGATATTGAGTTGATCATTGACATCCAAAAAATAAAAAAAGAAGAAAATTTTACACTCCTATAACAATAAAGGAATCCCATTAACCTCTTAATCATAATTTTTACTTGATTTAAAATTTGAATAAAAATTTCCTAGTTTCTACAAAGTAAACTAAGACTCCATGAACAAATGAACACAGATGATTCCCATGCTTGGTTCAAGTCTCGGTATTAGAATTCAAGGTGTGGGGCATTAAAATATACATAAATCCAATGTTGTCAAGTTGTTATTCATATAGTTTAATGCATTTAAGAACCAAAAATACACAAAATCAATACCAAAACACCGAAAATTATCATTCATTAGGGAGAAGTGACATACATTACCAAGTAATAAAATCACAAATAACTCACAAAATCGATAAATACTAAATAACCACACCCAGAGAGGCTAGTTACAAGAAGGATGCAAGCAACAAAGGACAAATAAATAGAACCCAGACCTTTTGTAAGATAATGAAATGAGTTCTATTTGAAATAAAACTTTAGTAGTGTGCACAATTGATTAAAAAAATAATATTTAATCATGTGGTATCTGAAATACATTTATTTAGGATACCTTTGGTTGATAAAATCAGTTGTCATATCTTTGTGAAATTATTTGATGAACCACACTCTACCATAAATGAGGCTAGGGTAAAAGGATCTCCTATAAAACTTAAATCTACAACTTCATTGTTAAACCCTAGTCCATGATTGAAAGTGATTGATTTGTATTTGCTTTAAAATTAAATGCATAACTTTTTAGAGATGGTTGAAGATGCTTTTGTTTCCGTATCATAGATTAAGACATACTTGTGTCATAGAGGATAGTCTTATGTATGTAAAATATGAGTCCACACTACCATAAAAGGAAACAAACTAAAATTGACTATTAATTTTTTAATTATTTCATCATTTTTTAGGGAAATATAAGAAATTTATATCTTAGATAAAAATTAACTATAGTGCATAAGAAGATAGGGAGAGAGAGGAAATGATGAGATGGATAGGGGTGGTATGTCTCATTCGGCAGGATGTGGGCCGCTTCAGGTGGTAGGAAAGGGGGTGAAAGGGATGAAACATCTCAATTGGGGTCGGTGAGCCAGTGGATCTGGTGTAGTGGTGGTCAAGATCTGGTGTAGGGATTGGGGACATGCCATAGGGTGGTAGAAGGTGACTTTCACAGATATGCCGCAAGGTGGTGGGATCGAAGACAGGCTAGTGAGACTAATGGATCAAGTGCAACAGAGGTTGGGATCTAGTGTAGTGATAGGGGACATGCCACAGGGTGGTGGTGGTGGCAGGATGGCTAGTGAGGAATCTGTGGTCTATGGAGTAGGGTGTGAAACAGAGAGAGGACCTCAGTGAGGTGATGAAAAACCATGATATGTAGTGGCAACAGATTTTGTCGATGAAGGGAATGGTCAGGGTGAGGCTATGATAGGCGTATGACGACATGAGGGTCCCTGGTGTTCTTGGAGCTTCATGTTAAGTGGGTGGAAGTGGATCAACGGGCCATGGAATGGACTGCTCTGGGCCTTTGGTCAATTAATATATAAATAATATCCTAAGATTGGTTCTCATCCCTGGAGGGGTTAATGAGTCACTCATCATAAGGGTTGGTTTGTGTGTGTTGTTTGGTTGTAATTGTATCCCACAATACATAAAATTATAATAGTAGGATATAATATGAACCAAATATAAAAATCTTTGAGCCAATGAAGAATATCGTAATAGGAAGTGGAAAGATATTAACATCATATAGAGCATTTAGAGTTTCACGATACCTTGTAGGGAACCAAAATATATCAGATTTTATGTCGTAGGAACGTCCTTTATGAAGATTTTGGATCATGAGGAGATTTTGTGGGCATGAGAATAGATTGGTGGCAGAGTTTTGAATCCTAGAGAGCATGGGACGAACTAATCGGGTTCAGGGACATGTTTGGGTCTCCGGTCGAATGGTTGGGGATACATTTTTTAAAATTAAAATCAAATAAATAAAACATCAAATAAAAAATATCATTTAATATTTTAAATTATAAATATAGTAAGTATTTATATGAATAATTTCAATATATAAAATAAAACTATTAATATAATAATATTACTTAATCGAATGTTATGTTTTTATTTATTAAATTTAAATAATTTATTTTTCAAATTTATTTTGATTTTAATTATGTTTACTAAATTTAATTATAAAAATTAAATTATCATGTGTATATAGGGTATTGAGGATATATATAAATATATCTAATATCATAATGATTTTTTTATAAAGTACATTTAGATGATTATTAATTAAAAAACATTGAAAATATAAACACTATTAACATTTGGATAAAATTTAATATTGAAATCAATTAATGAGATATTTTTAATATAACCTCAGTAAATAGATGTTAACTTTGGTTATAAAACTAATAATTTTTATAATAAATTTGGCTTCCCTTAATTGGTTAGGAATAATTTTTTTTGTTATTTAATGGGCTGTTGTAACTATTTTTATTGATATAAATATATTTTTTGGTAATATTATTATTAATAATAGAATAATGTGTTGGTAAAAAAATGTTGGTACTAGTATTATAAAGCAATAAATATAACTTTTGGTAAAATATTCGTTAGTATTGAACCATCAATATCACCAGATATATCTGTTGGTAGAAAAAGTGTTGGTAGTAAAAATTAATACCAATAAAACTTAATATCTATTGGAATTACTCACTTTTACCAAAAAATATATAATCTGTCATTAAATTTCTATTGTAAAAAGTCAAATATTTTGTATTGGATCACTTTAGGTAATATTCAATTGGTTTTTCACATGTGTCTTAATTTTTTGTATCTTTAGTACTTATACTTTTATAATGATTTAAAGAATGTAAAACATGATATAAATTTCTTTTATATTAATTATATGTGTATTATAATAATCTATAGAATATAGAAGTATCAAAATGGAATACACCATTCAAGGAGATGGTAGGCCGTATGTACACATGAACGATATTTCTGTTTTACCATTATTTTAAAATAAATAAAGAAAATGAAATATTTGTATATATGTATATAATAAAATTATAGTAGAATTATTATATCAAATATATCATTTAATTTCCCTAAAATCATCCTTAATACATTCCATGTAGCATGTGAACGAATCACATCGCTTTGAGGGGGAAATAGTCCACACTTCCTCAAACGAAATTATCATAATTACGCAATATGGAAAGCATAAAGGTATGTTCTAAATAAAAATTATATAATAATAAATACATTATAAATATCATATATATCATATATAAATAGAGTGTCTATTATAATGTCCACCATGAGAGGCGGTAAAGGAAAAATGAACAATCATCATTTCCCGAGGTGTTAGTTTGTCGTACATGTAAACAATATGTTTATTACCCATTAGATGAAAGTGTGTGTAAGTTTAGGTCTAAACCTTAGAATAAAAACAACCTAATTATAAAATATGGAATAATAATATTTGATAAAGTGGATAATGGAAAATAAAATAAAGGAGCTTGAGGAGGGATGTTACATCTTCTTTGGGTATCTCCTTTTGGTTTTCACCAAAGGGATTCCTTGGATTTCTTTCTTCCCAAAGGAAGGATTTAAGGAGGAAGGGAGAGATTTTCGAAAGTTTATTAGGAATATATTTTCCAAACCTAAGAGATTTTATAGGTGTTTGGAAGATGGATAGGTATTGTCTTTTTATAGGGAAGGGAGGGGACACACTTGTCATTTTTTAAAACAAGTTTTAGTTGTACCCATGTTTTTACCTAAAACAATTCATCCCAAACCAACCAAAATCAATAATTTAAAGTTTATGTTTTAAATTTTGTCATAAAATGGTATTTTTACAAGTGTATAGGTCATTTAGGCCCTTAAGTTTAAGGTTTAGTCCCTTTTTAAGCTTAATTTTTCCTTAATCGATGTAATTAATTTTAATTACTTTCACTAATATTTTTGGTAAAAAACTAATTTGAACTCATTATAAAATATAAATTATGATGATTCAAAATATAGATTCCATTTTTTCAAATTAAAATCACATAATTTGTATAAATTAATTTAAATTTAATCCCGTAGATGGGATGACAAAGCGGGTTTTTAAAGTAAAAACCTTTAAAAGTTTGCTATGTATTTATAGTCAATTTCAAAGTTAAATTGAGTCCAATGAAATAAATTGGATTAATTGATAAAAATATGATCTAATTAAAATTTAAAACAAATTTAAAGTATAATTTAAATTTATAAATAAATTAGATTAAAGATAAGTTTTGAATTAAATTTCAGTATTTTTCACTATTAATTAAAAAGTGAAACTTCATAGAAAAATACCAAAAATTTAACATAACCTAATTTTTATGTTTTGGTTTCAAATATGAAGTTTATTTCTACATAAATAATCCATAAAAGTTCCAAAATTTTTATTTAAAATAGGTTCACCATTAAAAAGTGATAAAAACACCTTAATAATAATATAATATTTTGTGCATAAAATTGAGCTTGTTTTTATATTAAGCCTATAAAATCTATTCGATGAATATCAAAAATATTTTATTAAATATATAATATATATATCACATTAACATCGCTCAATAATTGTAATTAATCTAATTTATTGGGGTCAAAAGTCTTTATCGGCATAAAAATAATAATAATTTCCTTTATATTCAATCAGTTTTCATATTCATTTCTAATTAATTTGTAACCAATGAATTCATTTTATATTTTTGAAAACTATATATTTTCATAATTTATTTAACCATTTTCATAACTACTAATTTAATGAATAGGTTATATTGAATAATTTTTTTAATAATATATCATCATCTTCATTCGGTCTTGCATGTTACACAAGCCATTGAGGAAAGTTATTATTGCATGTAATACAAGATATCATCTGTGTTCCATGTAGAGAAAGATAAAATTTATGTTGTGTGTATTTCACAATTAACTTGTTTTTTCATATATCACAATCCAAATATATAAAATAAACTATTTTCAGTGTTGCGTGAAATACAAAATATCAAAAAGATTAAATTAATTAAAAAAATAATAATTCACAAAATCTCAGGGTATTAAATTTTATGTATATTATATTTTTATATTTCATATATATCACATGTTTATAATAATATATATATGTTTATTATATATATATATGTTCATATATATATTTATATTTTTATATATTTATATATTTATATATATGGGTGTGTGTGTGTATAAATATATATGTGTATGTATATATATATAATTATAAAAAAATATCTATATATTATTATCCATGTTTTAAAACACTGGTAAAAATTCCACTAAAATAGCCATGATTTGTTAAAAATGTGACTAAATATAAAATATATATGTGTATATATATATATATATTTATATATATGTGTGAGTTTTTATTTTTATATATATGTGTATTTTTATATATATATATATGTCTAACTATATATTTACATCAATTTGGGAAGATGAGCTATATAAATATATATATTTTTTATGATGTTTCTTGAAAAGCATCGCTAAATTAGCGACATTTTCTAAAAATGTTGTTAAATTAGTGATGTTTATATAAGAACATCACTAAATTAGCGGATTTTCCTTATAAATGTTACTAAATTAGAGACATTTAATTAAAAACATCCCTAAATTAGAAAAGTTTCATAAAAACATCATTAAATTATCAATGTTTCTATAAAAACATTGCTACATTAGTGATGTTTTCATAAAAATGTCACTAAATTATTTTTTTAGTGTTTGAAACTAGGAACTAGAGAATCCATGTTCCTTTTATTAAAAGTGAAAACAATTAGTGTTCAAGGACCCCCTAGAGGATTTAAAGGTAGTAGAATATACCAGCTTCTATTTATCTTTGATAGGCCCATACTTGAATTTTCTATCTTGAGACTGCATAATTGAAGAAGGAATCTATGTAAGTGTGGTTTTTTATGAAGCAATGACAACAATTTTTTATTTTCCTTTACTTCATTTTTCATCAATCATCTTAGGTTCCCACCATGTATTAAAATCAACATGAGCCAATGCCGAGTTTTCCTGGGCATCCTGATTGTCATCATAACCCTCCTCAGTATTTTCCTCATCATTTTCATCCACTAAACCTTTTTACAAGGCATCTTTAAAAGAAACCAAAATGATAGGAATGTTCTCCTCATCAACCAAATCATCCCAATTAACTTTGGGATTTTGAGGTTCCTCCAACCTTTCATTAGCCTGAGGTGGGGAGGCCAACACAGGATTAGATTTTCCAGTACAAGATATCTTCTGAATTAAACCAGCAGAATTAGTCCTTTGTGCTCCCTATAGAGGAGCTTCAACACTAATACGAGTCTACACCAGTGCAGGAGTATTAGCAGAAGAAAGAAGATCCTCAAGACATTAGGTAGTTTCAATATGTTTCCTTCTTCGACAGTGAGATAGATGATGACATTTAATATGTTAATTGGAGAAAACAATATTACCCCTATAAATTGGTTTCAAATTTCCAATAATGCCGCAAGAATCACAAAAGTGTGGGACCTTTTCATACTAAATTTTAAGACATACCTCATCCTATGGTGTAGATAGCACCACTCTATCTATGAGAGTATAACTTAAATCAATATTTACCAAAACTTGAGAAAAATGACCGAAACTCACCATTTTAGTGGTGTTTTCCATCTGAATAGGGATTCTAATTTCTAAGGCTATATCAAACTGAATTTATGGATGATAAAGAACCCAATTCAAGCCATAAATTTTGATACAATCTTGGGAATAAGTTTCCTTGAAGTCATTCAGACTAAAATTCAAGCTCTAATTATATATCTTGAGTGTACCAAACCTAAAATTGATCGATCCTAAACTCCATCCTCTTACCTTCAGTTTTGAAGAAGGAAAAAATATATGAAAGAAACCTCAACTAAGTGAAAAACATTTAAAATTGGAAAAACCCCTAACTGAGGCTAATTAAGAAACAAGTTTAGAAACTACCCACAGTTTCACACCTTTTGAAAATGAGAAGTGGGAGATGAAAGAATATATACATAACTCCATACTCTTAGAAATAGCTCCATCTGAAGCCGATACATGTGCGACATTACCTTTCCTGATTATACATTGTGAAACCCTATATATTGACCTGCAAATCCAGAGAAAGATGAAAGCCTAATCAATGGATCCCCGACTTGATCTTTAGAGATCTTACACCCTTGAATCTCAATGTGATGATTAGAGATGTAAGAGAATAGATTGAGGATCCTTGGATGGTTAGGGACTACATGATCTCCATGGATCACTAGCGCTCTCCTCTCCTTTTCCTCCATGATATATATATATATATAAATATTTATAATTATAAATATAACATTTATATTTATTATAATTTTATATTTATTTAAATATATATAATTATAATTATAATTATAAATAAATATATTTAAAAAATATTTCTATATAATTATATACATTTATATACATTTATATGTATTTATATAATTATACATACATACATACATACATACATACATACATACATACATATATACATACATACATACCTACCTCATATGTATGTATGTATGTATGTATGTATGTATGTATGTATGTATGTATGTATGTATGTATGTATGTATGTATGTATGTATGTATGTACGTATGTACGTATGTATGTATGTATGTATCTATTTTAGGTAGGTGGTGATGAATTCTCGCAATCCCCTTGAGGATTTTTGAGGCAGGTGGTGACACAGACATGATGCGGGCAGACGATGACGCATGTCTGGTGATGCAAACAAGATGATTCAGACATGACGTTGTACTAGGCCTTTGGGCCATGTTCACAGGTCGCTTATCCTTAGGCCTATGAGCAACGTAATGTGCCTCTCTCTACCCATATTGAAAGAGGTGTTTGATTTCATAATAAAAAGAGACTTTGCCCTTGAATTTTAAAATATATATAATTATAAATATAATAAATATATTTATTATAATTTTATAACTATTTAAATATATTTATATAATTATATATATATATTTATTAATATATAAGTTTATATAATTATAAATATAATATATATATTTATTATTTATATATATTTACTATAATTTTATAATTATTTAAATATATGTTAATTTATTTATAATTATAAATAAATATATGTATAATAACATGGGGATGGGGTGCTCGTAGGACATTAATTTCTCTCTCTATGAATATAGAGTTTATGTTAGATTTTTTTATTTGAATTTGATCTTGTATGCTTACTTTGATCCAGCAGAGATTTTCGTTTGCCCTTTAAAGAAGGTTGAAGGTGGATCTGGTTTGTGGAATGTAAATTTTCCATATGAAGAATTTGTTTGGGGTCCGATGAAAGGAATTTGAATTTTTCCCTCTATTAAGAACTTTGATCTAGGATGTAAAGACCCATAAATTCCATGTAATTTTTTTAATTTTATGGTAATTTTACGAGTCTGTGAAAATTGACAGTGCATGATTCCGAGGCCCGGTGTGCCCGGAATGAATTTCTGAACTTTTTTTCAGGTATGTTCAGTAAACGTGTGAGTGAGTTTTTGTAACTTTTGAACTGGTGCTCGAAATTGAAATCTAAGGACATGGTTGAACTCACAGTGCCGATATTATCTTAAGGAGACTTTCACCTCGATGATAGTTGGTCAGGGGTGAAAGTTAGTTTTTGTGTTTTTCGTGGAAATGAAAAAAATAAAATAAAATAAACTTTTATTTTATTTATAATAAAACCTCACACATGAATGTTAAAGATATGGGGACCACCTGAACTAAAGCTCCCATTTTGAAATTAAAGGCGGGGACCACCCGAACCCTCTTTAATGGAAGAAACCCCTTTCAGCTCCCCATTTATTTGTTGAAGCCAACTTAAATTAATTAAATGTGTCAAACATTTAATTATGCCAACATAAATTAATCTACTTAATTTAATTTATATGGGAACCTATTTTCTTTTGTGGATTGGTTTGAAAAGTGTGGAGATTTGGGAGAAAGATGTGGATAAATCCTACCTCTTTAACAAAGAACTTTTCCTCCAAATGAATAACGCCATCGAAGAATGGTATTCGGAATCAAGAAAGAGGACGTCACATGAGCCGACTTCGGAAGCATGATTGTGGAAGAAATGATCGTTGGAACCCTCTTCGCCTTCGCCATTCTTCATCGTGAAACACATAAATGAACCTTTAAGGTAGGTTTTATGTTTTTATTTGTGGTTTGAGTTGAATTAATCTTCTTGATCCGCCTGCTACTGAACTAATGCGGAGGGTATGAGCCAAACAAACATGGACCGATCCCTCTGCTATTCTTCATGGTTGTTGTATTCTTTGCGGCAGAGAAAGGAGGTGGCTGCCTCCCGGGATAGTCGCACGGAACCGGGGAGGCACGCGCCTGCGCCGCCGGTAGAGGAAGAGAGAACGTGGAGACCGGAGGGCGGCTGAGTATTTCCAGCCGCGACGGTGGTCAGAGGGTGGCCAATGTTCGGCCAGCCGCAGAGGGGCGGCCCATGACGCGCCGCCATCAGAACAACAGGCTGTGACCCTACTGGCCTCGGCGGATGGCGAAAGGTGGCCAACGTTCGACCGGCTGTGGAGGGGAGGCGCATGACGCACCGCCAGGAGGACAAGGGCCGGCCGTTTTGGCCGGCTGAGCTGGACCGAGCGGGTCCTGCGTGCTGCCTGGTGACCGAACGGCTTCGGCCATTCAGTGAGTAGGAGCGAGGGGCGCGCGACTCCCCCCAGCACGCTGCCAGGTCGGGCCACTAGGCCTGGTTGCCCAGCGTGGGCTGGACCCACTAGGCTGGGCCGGACCTAGCAGGCCGGGTCGGTCCGGACTCAGACCAGTATGACCCTATACGTTCTTTCAGCCATAACTTTGGCATCGAGCGTCCATTTGATAAACCATCTGCTACGCTAGAAAACTTGGATAAAGATGTTCCTTTTGGTATACTCCGATTGGTATTTGGATAAAGTTGGTGTATGGTCGGGTTGGATCGAGCACGGATCCAACCGGGCCCTCGGGACTAAAAGGCTAATAACTTACAGACCGGGCGTCCGATTGACACACCGTCTGTTGCGTTCAGATCCCTTTTACATGGCGGTCCATTGTGATACTTCTTCATGGGACTTAGTGGTAGTTGGAGTATCAACTAGTAGCTTGAGGAGCGGACTCTCCTGAAGTCAAGAAAGCTTAGTGCGGGTACCCTGTAGCTGTCTATGACGTTGTACTAGGATCCTGTGTGGGTCTGACGATGTACTGACGATGTACTTGGATCCTGTGTGGGTCTAATGATGTACTGACGTTGTAATAGGATCCTGTGTGGGTCTAACTATGTAGTGACGATGTAATAGGATCCTGTGTGGGTCTGACGATGTATTGACATTCTACTAAGATCTTGTGTGGGTCTGATAATGTACTGACGATGTACTAGGATCCTGTGTTGGTGTGATGATGTACTGATGATGTACTAGGATCCTGTGTGGGTCTGACGATGTACTGATGATGTACTAGGATCTTGTGTGGGTATGATGATGTACTGAAATTTTACTAGGATCCTGTGTGGGTCTGACGATGTACTGATGATGTACTAGGATCCTATGTGGGTCTGACGATGTACTAACGATCTACTAGGATCTTGTGTGGGTTTGATGATGTATTGAAATTGTAATAGGATTATGTGTGGGTCTGATGATGTACTAGGATCCTGTGTGGGTCTGACGATGCACTGACGATGTACCGGGATTCTGTGTGTGTCTGACAATGTAATGATGTTGTACTAGGATCCTGTGTGGGTCTGATGATGTACTAACATTGAACTAGGATCCTGTGTGGGTCTGATGATGTACTAGGATCCTGTGTGGGTCTGAAATTTGGGATCTTTCATGGGTCTGCCTCTTAATAGAGTAAGATGATTTAGTAGTTACAACTAATCATCTCTACTACTATACCTATGTTATACCTGGTGTGAGCTGAGGCTGTACCTTTGTGGTCATACCTTGGTGGTATTATTCTGTGTGGAATATCTGTGTGGTACTTTTCCCTCATAGTAATACCTTGGTGGTATTATTCTGTGTGGCGTAACTGTGTGGTACTTACCATCGTGGTAATCCTTCCTTTCTGGAACAGATGAGCTTTGGGCTTTTGAGTTGGACCTTGTGTTTCCTCATGATTGAGATGGGCTTACTTGATAACTTAGGTATATGTATGGGAATATACCTAAGTAGGGTTGTCAGTTGAATTCTTTCTATGTGGTTTATCCTTTGTGTATTTTGTGAGACCTTGATGGTCTCAGGGTCCCTACTGAGTATCGTTATACTCACTCCTTCACGGGCTATGCCTGCACCCTATTGTGTTTGGTGCAGACGATGGATAACGCTGACTAAGGACGAGAGTACAAGGACTAGAGGTAGCTCGGAGGTGGAAATTAGACGATGTGTACTGCAGAGGCGGCCATTCGAGAGCTGTACCTACCCTTAAAGTAGGATCCTTGTTGGGTGTTCATTGGATCTATTTCAGTTTTCTTGTACTTTTTTTTTCAGTTTTCGTGTACTTTCCAGTTGAGCTTGTATTCTGGACACTTTTTCTTACTGTACACACTCTTTTTACTATATAGTTTACTTGTGTTCATATCTCGATGTGTGTTTGGTTGCGTGTGTTTACAGGTTATAAAGGAAATGCCTTCCCGGTTTTAGGGAATACACCTTTCGGTGCTAGTCACCATCCCCTGGCCTATGGAAGGAGGGCTTGGGGTAGTCACGACACGGGCCCCAGGGGACGGGTCGTGACATAGGAAGTCATGATTCTCTGAAGGTGGTTAACAAGTTGCAGGTAGGGAATTTTTCTTTTGAGAGATTCTTTCTTGGCCCTCAGAGTGACTTAGTTATTTCACACAATCAAATCTCAAGGAATGGTGCACTTTGCTTAATTGAAGAAAACCCTAATATTTTTGAAGAGAAAATCAAGGCTTGAAAGCATTCGATTATCGTGCAGCTCACTCCAAAAATAAGAAATTCCTAAAATCTTAAAGGCCTAAGGAAACAATTATTTTGGGTTTGGTGATTTGATGATTGGAACATCGCATCAATTGGTATGTGATTCTACCATATTTCCTTCCTTTCAAAAAACTCAAATTAAAGACATAGAGCTGTAGATTCATTAATTTCATGCTAGGGGTTCTAAGATTTCAAGATTGGGACCCCTAGTTTGATCCTTTTCAAGGAAATAAATCTGTTACACAATATTGGATTTGGTTCACAGGGTTAAATTGGTTTTTTTAGAACCCAAGTATCCAAGGGATGCTTCCTTGGCTGCAGGCACTCCAATTAAATTTAACAAAGAGACTAAAATGGCCTGGTATGGGCATTATGCCAGAATCTTGGTTGAGTTTCATCTTTCTTCACCACTTGTTGAAATCATGTATTTGATTGCTGGTGGTTTTAAATTTGATATTTCTATTGATTATGAACATATACATGAATTTTATTTCAAATTCTTATACATCGGAAATGTTAGATAAAAATTTCCTATAAATTTGAGAAGCTCTAACTATAAAAAGCATGGGCATCGGGTTGAGAGTTGTAAGTTTAAAATTCCATTTTCTGATGGGAATATTCCATCAGCTGATCTGAATTCTATTACTATGGATAGGAATAATATTTCCTTTTATGTGAAAGGAGTGAAGGATGGTATGATGAGGAATGGTGGCATGGATGGTGCTCTTCTTCCAATCCATACGGGGAACCCAATGGGTAATAAGTTATATAATCTAGTTAGTGGGTGTTCTGTAATTTCCTTTACTGATATGATTACTGGTGCTACAAAGCCTGGTCATAGATCATCTAATTTTAATGTTGGAATTAATTTGGATGATGGTGGCAGAGAGGGTGTGATATCTGATCTTCTATATGGACGCCCAATTTACACTCAAGGGGTGCTGAGTCACGATTTGTCTAATATTGACACATTGATCCTAGGGGGGCTTCTCTTTCAAAATGGGGTGCTATGCTGGAATTTTGTTAATAGTCATGATAGTGACTATGAAGAGGATGCTTCTATATTAATGGAAGACTACTTTCTCTAGAAAGGTAATATGGATGTTAGTACACTGCAACCAAAAGGATCTTTCTATTCCATGAACAAGAGATAGAAAGTGTAGGGAATTTGAAGCAGAATGAAAGTGGAGGTAGGTTTGAACCAAATCAATGTGAAGAGGCTGGTGCTGTTGATATTTTGAAGTGTGGGAATGACCTAGCACTGGATGTTTCTATGATTGCTTTAGTTATGGAGGGTATAGTGGCAGTACATACCTCTGCCACAAATGATGTTGAATCTGGAAAAAGTGTGCAGGTTGTTGAGGCTGGTAGTAGGGGTGTTGCTTCATATATTTTTTTTTTCACAATGCCAGAATCTATCAATTATCCAAAATTTGATGTTCTTTATAGGTAGATTCATGATAGAAAAGGTACCAAGGGATTGATATGTTCAGATTTTAATGTATCTTCCCCTCCATTAATGATTACACAAGCTTCCAAATAGGATCATTATATGGTTGGTCCCCACTATGGGAGGTCCTTAAATGTCACCCAAGGTCAGTTGGGAGATAGGTCTCCACCTAATAAGGCCAAGGAGGATTCAATGTCTTAGGATGAATCCACCATGACTTCAAAAAATGTTTTCACTAGAGGTCATAACACTAAGACTCATGATGATGAAGATGATCCCTCAGGCACAGATGACTATGATGGTACTTGGTAGACTAAGAAGCAGTGGATGAGAGGTAGCAACTGAAGAGATTAAGTTGGATACCGAGGTAGGGGTGGTAGACAAAAAAATGATATTTTTTGATTGTTGTTCGGTTTTGGTGGTATTGGTTTGCCACTTTTATCCCTACATCATATCATGCCCCTTGTTTGTGTACTCTCTTTTTATTAATAAATTTTCCGGGTCCATTGATTTTAATCCATGGTTCACGCCGTTCCTAAAAAAATATATTTATAATTATTTTTATATAATTATATATATCTACATTTTTATATAATGAAAATATTTATTATTTAAATATATTTACTATAATTTTATAATTATTTAAACATATATAAATATTTATTTATATTTCTAATTATAAATAAATATATTTATAAATATTTGTATATATTTATATAATTCTATATATTTATTAATATATAATTATATAAAATTATAAATAAAATAAATATATTTATTATTTAAATATATTTATTATAATTTTATAATTATTTAAATATATCTATTTATTTATAATTTTGTAATTAACTAAGTATATGTCATACATATACACATATACACATGTTATATATATATATATATGTACATCCCACGTACAAGTGAACATATATATAGATACATATACATACATTTGTAAACGTACAAAATCTATATATAAACATACATAAAACACACACACACACAACATAATGCATACACACATAGACATTGATATAAATATATAAATTCAAATATCACATATTAAAAATACTTCATTTATATTTATTTAATTGTTTGAATTATTAAAATATATTTATCAATATACCCTATTTATATTAACTATATGAATGCATTTTGTAATTAATATATATAAATAAGCTATTAAAAATTTTGAGTAATATAAATTTGATAACTTGGAGGAAGCATGAGTAATTCTCTCTCAAGAGGAGAGCCTCCCTCTCTAGTCTATGATAGATATCAATTGAAATAAATTTTTTATGGGTATGATTGAATGAAATTTGATGTTTTGGGGAACAAAGAGCTCTTTTCCCTTTGTTTTCTATGCAAGAAGACAGATTTGGTTAAAGTTGACTTAAAAACCAGTGGAATCAGCCACTTAAAATACATAATCTCTATGGATGATCAAAATCATTTTGATGTGGATGGGAACGAAGATCTATTTGGTCTCTATTATTCATCCAAGGAAGACATGTCTCCAAATTCAAGGAAGATGACTTGCAGATATGGTATGGAAGGTGACGACTATATGAAAGATGGGGGCTAAGACCACAATCTAGTTCAAATCACGCACATCAAGATTCAGACACTCTTTTGCCGGGATGACACAATCTCACTTGTAGGACTATGGGTAAAGATGTGAGCAAAGATGAAGGAGATACCAGAATCGGGTGATGGTGATCAAAGATTCATGAGATTTAGGAGTGGATCTATAGAAAATTTAAAGGATCATCGGGACTTTGGTGGTGGAGTGGTCTTGGGACTTGGTCAGAGGGTGTGGGATCCTGACCCACACCTCAGTGGGGATGGGGTTCTGGTTTCCTTATTGGTGATGAGACCTTGCAAGACATTGAGATGCATGATGCAACCCAAATGACATTTTTTCTTTTTGGTAGGGAGGTCGGGAGTTTGGTACTCACCAATGTTGATGTTACTGATAGAGGCTCTCAGAGTGAGACCGATTGTCGGCGACAATGTGGAGCGGGCTGAGGTTGACCTCAAGAGCAGAAGAAATGACCTCAGGCTATGGATTTTGACTAACCTCTTGGATTATGGGATGAATTTTGGCATCCTATAGGTGGATGCAGTGCTGATCGCTACTTGAACGAGGCTTTTGTTGGTAGGGTCGATTTATGGCAATTTTGGGCCTATTTTTTTGTGGTCCATTTTATGGCCATTCATTAGGTGTTTCTTTTTCTATTGGTGGGTTATTCCCTATATGTGGATGGGAAGGAAGCAGTAGGAGGACCTATAGTGGTATGGGACACTGTTGAGGCAATTATCTCAGGCACCACAAGCTATTGATGGTATGTGAAACCAATAATGAGCATCTCCCACTAAAGGCGTTCAGACACTAACACCTTTGATTAATGGAATCAGAGATGACCTCGACCATGTGAGTGATGATGTTGATGGGAACAAAAAAATCCTCAGTGCGAACATTTTAGCATCTATGATGATGACCTTAGGTGGAGTGATATTGGTGAGCCTCTTTGATGCGGTCGGGTGTGCGATATCTTTGGGGTTGAGAACTGTCTGTCGAATCATGATTGCTTCTCACAGTGATGGTGTTTCTGGGTCTTTGAGTCATTGGATGTTGGCCTTTATGGCTTTTATATGGGTCTTGTGACTTTATTCTTTGTTTGGAGTGGTGAGTTGGCCACTTTCATGTGTTGGTAACATTTCATATGTCACATTCTGTGTTCTTGCTGCAATTTTATTTTATTTAATAAATTTTTAGGGATGGGCACGCTCGGTACCTGAAAATTCCTTGTAAATTTGATAATTTTTTATATATAAAAGTATCAAAATAAGATTAATTTTTTATTAAAAGTTATATAAATCATATTTGTACATTATATTTATATATATACTTATTGTAATATAAATCTTATTTAAAAATAAATAAATAAGTAAATATTTATTTATAATTATAATTATAAATAGTTTTTTATAAATATTTGTATATAATTATATATATTTATATAATTATATATATTTATTAATATATAAGTATATATAATTATAAATATAACAAATCAATTTATTATATTTTTATAATTATTTAAATATATACATATTTATTTATAATTCTAATTATAAAATAAATATATTTATAAATATTTGTATATAATTACAAATATTTGTATATAATTATATATAATTATATAATTATATATAATTATTACTATAATAAATATATTTATTATAATTTTATAATTATTTGCACACACACACACACATATATATTAATAATTAAAATTATAAATAAATTATTTTTATATATTTTTATATATTTATAAATATATTTGCATAATTATATATATTAATATAATTATATATATATATTTATTAATATATAAATATATATAATTATAAATATGATAAATATATTTATTATTTAAATATATTTATTATAATTTTATAATTATTTAAATATATATGTGTATATATATTTATAACTATATAAATATATTTTTAGAAAAATTATATATACATTTGAATTATTAAAAAGTATATATTAATATACCATATTTATATTAATTATTTACATGCATTTTTTAATTAATGTATATAAATAAACATTATTTTTTGAATATAAATATGATAATTTTTTATATATTAATAATACTTTTTATTAAAAGTTTTTATCAGCACTAAGAATAATGCTGATAAAGATCCATGTTTATTAGCGATAAAAAAATACTAATAAAAGGTACACCTTTATAAGCATTTTTTAGCACTGATAAAAGTTTCATTTATCAATGTTTTTTGCTAGCATTGATAAAGATATATCGTTTATCAGCACTTTCTGTTTAGAAATGATAAAAGCCCGCAATTGTTAAGATACGTTCTATGGTAGTGTTTCTTCATCGCTTTTGTTCATCATCACCATCACCATTACACATATTTGACTTAGTATTTCATCTTTCCTATAATCAATCACACATTTCCAATTTTGAAATTTTTTGTGGTTTCAATCAGCGTGCAATCAGTTTCTCAATATGTTATTACCAAATCTCGATTTTCTCTCTCTTAAAGTTTCTAAAAAAGCTATTTATTCTAGATTTAGGTGTCAAGATTCATCTAAACATAAACAGTCTTAGTGATACAATAAAAATTCAAAAAATCAATCTTCTAGCTAAGATCATGCTCAGGCCTTGATACTCCTTCTTTATCACTTCTATGATTATTTGAAGAATAGGTACTTGATAGTGAATGATCCTTTGTTGTTATGGAAAAACCTCAAATAACAGTATGATGACCTATGTCTGGTAATAATTACAAAATCATGGTATGAATGGAGTCACTTAAGATTCCAAAACTTTAAATCAGTAAATGTATAACTTCATAATGATTAAAATTACATCATAATTAAATTTTACAGATATAATATTGTTGACGCCGATATGTTAAAAAACATTTTATATCTTTCATGCCTCTAATGTTTTTTTGAAAAAATCATATCGAGATAAAGGATTTACAAAATATTATGAATTACCCTTTTCCCTTCTTATTTCGGAACAAAACAACGAAATCCTAATGAGGAATCATAAATCTTAACCCATTGGTGTAGCTCTATTCCTTAAATAGAATGTGATTACTTATAACTAGGGTCATGGAAATATTTGACACAGTTGAGGTACGGGAAAATCATTTTTTCAAGGTGGTTATACACCCCATGATAAGAGGAAAGATCACCACCAGGAGTGGTCACACATTGAACAACCACAACCAAAGAAAATGAAGAATGAAAAAAGATAATGCTTTTGGTGTGGTATGAAGTGGCATTGTTCACATACCTATCGTACACCAAATCATTTGGTTGATATTTATTAATAATTAATCAAAGGGAATGAAAAGAGTTTTGAATATAACTTTTTAACCGGGCCTTGAAGTATAAAAATTTTATTATGAATTTTGACATATTCGATTATTTTGTAAACCCTAAAGGTATCAATCATATAGATCATGTGTTAATACTCATGATGGAGATGTGTTTTTTGGATTTGCAAGGCTTTTCAATAAATATTTCAGGTTTTGTATTATTTTTTTGTTTTGTTTCTTATATGAATGTATTATTTTATTTTAATAGAAATGGATGTTATGAATCACTCCATTGAGATTAATTTCCATGATAAATATATTTTTTTCTAAAAAATTTCTTGATGCACACAATTCTTAAATATGAGAAATATTTTATCAACCTAAAAATATGAAGCACTCAAATAAGTACATTATTCGATAGTGTGAAATTAATTGAGAACTTCAGAAGAGAAAAAATATTCCAACATGGTGGTACACATATTTTAATAAATAATGAATTGTTTTCTACTTAGTATCAATAAAATTTATTAATATTTAAATATATTCACGAAAAAAATATCACATTGAGACTATGGATGAAGGAGGTGTTTTTATACCTATATAAAACAAGCATTAATAATGAGTGTAAGTTGATTTGAGAAAAAATTTCAAGATTTATCAATAGATTATACTATGTAAATATATGTGTAGATACCCAAATTTTGACGTACATAGATATTACATTACTTTTGCGTAATATCTAATACATAACAAAAACAGATACCAAAGGACCGTAATAGTTTGGTGTCTTTGGAAACTCGAAATATAATCTTCTAATCTTGGTGAAAGATCTTCAACATCTCCCATAAAGATCTTCCATTTTTTTCTTACCTAAAACCTTTCTTTATATCCTGGAGAAAATAAAACATATAAAGGGTGATCTCAAATGCTCAGTAAGGGTAAGCATGGAGAAAATAAAACAAACCATATACATTTGAACTTCAAAACATGAACATAATATTTAAACATCAAAATCTTGAGAAAAGACATAAAACATGGAATATATCATAATGGAACATAAATCATGATAAAATGGCATGGGAATAAAACATGTAATTGTGGCAACCATTAAACACATGTTATGATTTCCATAGTAGCCAAGACATTGCTTCCAAGACCATCTTAGCGGATAAAGTCCCTAACTGAATTGAGTTCACTCCTCGTTCCAGTCCTGTATCACTGAACCAGATTAACTTGCCATTCTAGCCATGTCTATCTCATGAGATATAAATCTTTACCTAATACATTGGAGGGAGATATAGGTCCCACCCATCTCATAATGAAATCATTCTTTCGTGTGCCACAAAATAAACATTCATCATTCATAATAACCCAATGAATAAAATGGGTTTCATAAACATCATCCCATCATAACATAATCCATATAAAAGAAATGGATATAATTTAATCATAAGAAAAATCAAACCATGTAAATAATAGATACATTATACTTGAAACATAAACATACTTAATAATGTCTTCTTGGATGGAAAATGGTTTTGATAAAACCCTTGAAATGAATTCTTGAGGAAAATATCCTTTCTTATTTAAAATCATTTTCTTTTCACAAAATGCCATGAAATTTTAAAATAAAAAGATTTTTTTGAAAATAGTCATGAAATATTGTAGATGAATATTCATGAAAATTATGTTTTATGAAACCGTAAAAATCTGTTCATGCTGTATAAGTTAAAAAAAACATTTTTCTCGTACTTTTGCCGGAAAAGTCAAAAAGTACCTCGTAAGGTAAAAAAAAGAAAGATTCCTTACATACCATGAAGTAAAATTAAAAAATGGGTAAAAATCACTTTAAACATACATGAAACCATTTTTATAAAATAGGTACATGGATGATAAATATAACCCTAGTAAATACTTACGAATAAACAATCTCGGATAAAAATGATATTGGAAAAGTTATCCCTCACCTTAGGTCCGATATGATTTGTACGTATCCAAAACTCCTGTATAATGATTTAAATAATGTCATTTACTTATTAAGTAATCATATTAATTGTTATGATATCATATATGGTTCACTTATGACTTTATATTACCCGTTCTTTTGTAAATTTCATGTTAAAGCAGCGTTTTGGGTAAAATCGTTTTATTTATCGTACGTGTTTGGACTTGTTGTTATTGATATTATTATTACTTATGTCATGATTTAATTACTTACAGAATTTCAATAATGATTTATATATCATATATATTAAGTATATATATAATAGATAGATAAATGAAATGAAATACACCGTTCATGGAGACGGTAGGCCGTACATACGCATGAACGCTGTTTTCCTTTCCTTATTGACTTGAATGAAACTAAGTAGATGAAATAAATATATATATATACATAAATACAGTATCATTATTATGTCATATATTTCATTATTATTCATTATATAAACTTTATAAACATTCATGAATGGTTAACATGGATAATGAATCCCATCGCGTCGTGGAGACGGTAATCCGTACGTACGCACGAGCGATGATATCGTTCCCATAATTATTGAATAGAATTAGAGAGGATGGTATAATATATCATAATAATTATGATTTTATAATAACCATATATAGTTATTATTTACACCATTATACCCATCCAAGTAAGGTGGTGTTGGAAAAACAGATTACACCACAGCGTGGAGACGGTATTTCGTACGTACGCACGCGCGGTGATTTTGTTTTCCGTAGGATGGATAGAAGGTGAAATGGGGTTGTTTAATATTTATAATAACATATCAGTATATTATGGATACTGATGTTATTACTTTATAATGAAACAACCAAATAATAGGGAGTTGAAGAAGAAAGAAACTTGAAAGAATCGGTAGAAGAGATTACCTCTTCTTCGACACACCTCCTTTAAGATTCCTCTTAAGGGACTAGAGTTGGTGTTTTGAGAAGACCAGAACCTCCAGAATATTTCTAGGGAAGCGGAGAAGATAAATGGTCAGGGGTTGGACTATATTCAAGGCTCAAAAGGGTGTTAAGAGAATAGGGAAGGGGTGCCCTTTTTATAAGGGAGGAGAGGGGCACCTTAGGAAAAATTTAAAATATTATTTTATAATAAAGTAATATTCGGTTTTTAATAGCTCCAAATTAATTTATTTAGAATATAAGGTGGGTATGGGTCTAAATCATCTCAAACAATAGGTTTTATACAAATTTAGGTTACTATTTTAACCTTATCATTTAGGTTTAACTCTAAGTTAAATAATTTAACTTTTACCATGTCTTTTTGTTTTCTTACACTATATGGTTAATAAACTTACTATAAAAATACAAACAAACCCCAAGTGGTTAATTATTAATATATATAACCTTATCTAAGTCATTTGGCTGAACCTTATATTTTTAGGAATAGAATAACAATTAATAATATAATATTTGTTTAAAAAGTATTTTATGTCAATTTTGACACTATTTGGTACTTAATTTTTGTGAAAATCATAACATCATTATTAGTTAGAAAAAATCTAATTAAATCAATACTAACATGTCATATTAACCTTGAAAATTAGTGTAATTCATAAAAAGTCTCAAATTACATTTATTTGGGCATTTATAATATCAATTATGTTAATATTTCATTAATAAGGTAATTACTGCATCATCATTGTGTCATAAATAAATTAAATTATTTAATGTCTAAAAATTATAAATAAAATACCATTATGTATGAAATATTTTTATATTTATAATTAATATTTATAGTCGAATTTATCTTATTTATAATCTTCTATTAAAAATTTTTTAGTTATTAAACTTTGATTTTAACTATTTTAACTCTTCTTTAAATAAAATAATAATAAATGGCCTAATCTAATCCAAGTGGATCTAAAGGATAATATTTTATTCCTAAGGTTGTTATTGGTCGAATTACACTTATCCAATAGAATTAGGACATGTGTTAGGGTAATAATAATATCATTTTTTACCCTTAATTACCCTATTTACTTTTTAACGTGGTAAATAAAAGTAAAAATTTACTATTCACCAAAAATTATTTTTATCTTAATGAACCACATTTTACTCCTTGATATTAACTGTGTCTCTCAAATTTTCTAAATTCCACTCACAGAAGCGGTAAAATTTAGTTTTATGTAAATTTTCAAATTCTCATAGGAGGTGGATAAAAGTCGGTGAAAAGTTCAATAAAATTTTTATATATCTAAAATTATTATAAAATGAATCCAATGAATTACATTGGATGTATATAGCTATTATGTATCAATTTTGACCTAAAATAAATTTAAATAAAATAAATAATTATTTAAATAAAAAGTCGGTTTTTAAATAGTAACCCAGTGTTTTCACTATTCATCAAAAATTGAAAGTTTTCAGAAAAATACCAAAAATTTACCCTAGGCTAATTTCAATATTCCAAATCCAAAAATGAAGTCCATTTTGAAAGATAAAAATTATAAAATTTCAAAAAGTGGGTATTACTATTCATAACGGCTAGTTCATAATAATATTATAATAATATCTCATTCAGTGAAACTCGGCATTGCGTACTACACACTCTATCAAAGAAGGTCTTGATTGCATGTAATTAAAGCCAAGTAAGGGCTACGTGTAGTGAAAGATTTGTTTGGTGTTGCGTATAACATAATCAAAACTTATTGCATTTATACATTAAAAAAAGTCTATACTTAATGTTGCATAAAATAATTTCCACAAAACAAACTTGAAATTGTGTGTAACACGAGCCAAGAATAGTGTTCCGTATACTAAAAGCTAATACGGTGTTGCGTATAGTACAAACTAATCTTGGTGAAGCGTACAAAAAAATATATCAAAGAAATTAAAAAGAATAATTCTCATAAAATCTCGGGGTGTTACATTCTACCCCCCTTAAAATGAATTTCGCCCTCAAAATTCGTCGGGGTTATAAATGATTCACTACTTGAAAGTTTCTTTCATAGAAACCCACATCGTAAAAAGTAATACTAAAAATTAATTTTTAAAAGTGAAGTATGAAACATAATGATTACCCAAATTAACTCATCCCTGGGTTTCCACGTAAGAGAGCATAGTTGAAAATAGAGATATGGAAGAGAAATCTAACCATCAAGTTCTGATGGAGAGTGGTAGAGAACATGGCTATGAAAAAGTCAACAATCACAAAGCCATAAATTTTTGATGATCTAAGGTACTATCTGAT
The DNA here is from genome assembly GCA_963277665.1 of Viscum album. NCBI lineage: Eukaryota > Viridiplantae > Streptophyta > Magnoliopsida > Santalales > Viscaceae > Viscum > Viscum album. The sequence goes on along the minus strand of OY728163.1, from coordinate 1,058,404,518 downwards.
TCATCAGATATAAGAGCACCAGGTCAACATTTTTGGTTTTCAATATCATTTCCCTAAAGTTGAAAAATTTGAAACAGAAGAAATACTTACTTGATTTTAGTACAATCTCACCGTTGATTGTGCCTTGGACAATTTCCACTTCATCTCTTAAAGAAATGAATTTGAATTTGTCTTCCGTGAAGTATTAATAGATCATGCGATAGAATGATAGGTCATTCCATCTGTCTCAAACATAAGGTTAGAAAAAGTTATATACATAAGTCCATCTATGGTGAGATTAATCGTATATTGTTCCTAAAATGGACTTATACTTCATCTATCATACCGCTTAATAGAATAAAACTAGTTTATACTAACTAGGGACTTCTTTTAGGCCAGTGGTATGTGATGAAGGCATGTCGTACTTCGGTTGTGGGTTTGATTCCTGCAACCTTGTCTGACGTGACGGGTTGTCTCCCGTCCTGCAGGTTTTCCTTTTTTCTAAAACTATACTATCATAACATTTCAGAAATAAAAAAGTTATAGCCTTAAGCAATACTATATGATGTCCATTCCAACCTTTAGGCTTATCGAAAACACTTCTATCTGATTACTAGAAATTTCATCTACCGGGCATGTGAATTCCTTCATTTGTCCCCCATATATCATAAGATATATCTTGTTGTTGGTCACATTCCAAACATGTGAATACCTTAATCTTGTATTCTCTTGAAACATAAATTACCATAGAACCTTAGTGAAAACATGAATGCTATCAAAATTTAACTCTTTCTACATAACAAAGTACCAAAAACTCTATATACTCAAACCATGATATCACATTTTCCTTACATCGTTCATGAGATCAATAATACTATCAAACATATCATTATCTCCTTATCCCTTCATTATGCGCATATCATCTACTTTCCAAAAATATATGAATAACCTTTCATGGTTACCGGTACCATTCAACATATACTTTCAAATACATTAGAAAAAACAATAGTGTAACAATCCTTAGATGTGTCTTTATTCCATAGTACCATTACCTATACAACATAACTCTTGATAAACATTAATCATTCCACTAACTTCTTAAACCATTGACCGAGCTTGAACAATTCTTTCATCTCACATATCATTTGTAGTCTCCTCCTCATCATCAACATAAATACTACCCATATGACCGTGGTGATTCTCTTCATGAGACTTTCCCTTAGGGAATTAGTTTGGATAATGCCCATACATTCCAGATTTAAAACATTTAATCGTTGTTGATGTCGTAGCAATACCATTATCCTTGTCCATGGTGTTAACTGAACATTTTCCTTTACACTTACTAGCTTTGTGTCCTTCTTTTCCACACCCAAAGCATATTTCAGTTCCTTTGAAAAATTATCCTTGATACCTATTCCCACATGATTTACATGAGGGAAATTGAACTTTCTTTCCTCTAAGATCATCATGATACTCTATCTTTCTCTTATTAGTCGAGTCAGGAAACTTACCAAAGTTAATATTATTGATCATATTATGAGATTACTGATTAGGCATAATAATGATGTTTGGACTTCCAAATCCCGTTTCATTTGGTTGCTCATGAAGAATATCATTCCATTGTCTATAATATCCTCCATTATTGTGAATCTTCCTGTTTCCAGCCATTTTCTAAAACCCAAAAAGAATAGCGTGAGAGGAAAAAATCATGCTAGGGAAAAAAATAAAGGGGGAGTACCTTCAATATATAACATCTTAGGTTTAATTCTAATATCGTTACCATAATTCTAGGACTATAACCTATACGTATAGTTAACCTTAGAGGCATCCCTCGACATACCTTATAAATATTTATAGGGATCTCACTAATGTTTTCACATCCTAGTTTCCAAAGTTTAACTAAACCTTTCCTCTGATACCAACTGTAGAGACCCAAAGATTGACGTACATAGATATCACATTACTTTTGAGGAATATCTAATACATAACAAAAACAAACACCAAACGACCGTAATTGTTTAGTGTCTTTGGAAACTTGAAATATAATCTTCTAATCTTGGTGAAAGATCTTCAACATCTCCCATAAAGATCTTCCATTTTTTTTCTTACATAAAACCTTTCCTTATATCCTGGGGAAAAGAAAACATATAAAGGGTGAGATCAAATGCTCAGTAAGGGTAAGCATGGAGAAAATAAAACAAACCATATACATTTGAACTTCAAAACATGAACATAATATTTAAACATCAAAATCTTGAGCAATGACATAAAACATGGCATAGATCATAATGGAACATCAATCATGATAAAATGGAATGGGAATAAAACATGTAATTGTGGCAACCATTAAGCACATGTTATGATTTCCAAAGTATCCAAGGCATTGCTTCTAAGACCATCTTAGTGGAAAAAGTCCCTTATTGAATTGAGTTCACTCTTCATTCCAGTCCTGTATCACTGAACCGGATTAAATTTCCGTTCCAGCCATGTCTATCTCATGAGATATAAATATTTACCCAATGAATTGGAGGGAGATATAGGTCCCACCCATCTCATAATGAAATCATTCTTCCGTGTGCCACAAAATAAACATTCATCATTCATAATAACCCAACGAATAAAATGGGTTTCATAAACCTCATCCCATCATAACATAATGCATATAAAAGAAATGGATATAATTTAATCATAATAAAAATCAAACCATTTAAATAATAAATACATTATAATTGAAACATAAACATACTTAATAATGTCATCTTGGATGGAAAATTGTTTTGATAAAACCCTTGAAATGAATTCTTGAGGAAAATATCCTGTCTTCTTTAAAATCATTTTCTTTTCACAAAATGCCACGAAATTTTAAAAGAAAATGATTTTTTTGAAAATAGTCCTGAAATATTGTAGAGGAATCTTCATGAAAATTAGGTGTTATGAAACCGTAAAAATCTGTTCATGTCGTATAAGTTAAAAAAAAAACTTTCTCGTACTTTTTCCAGAAAAGTCAAAAAGTACCTCGTAAGGTAAACAAAATAAAGATTCCTTACATACCATGAAGTAAAAGTCAAAAAATGGGTAAAAAGGACTTTAAACATATATGAAACCATTTTTATAAAACAGGGACATGGATGATAAATATAACCCCAGTAAATACTTAGGAATAAACAATCTCGGATAAAAACGAGATTGGAAAAGTTATCACTTACCTTAGGTCCAATATGCTTCGTACGTATCCGAACCTCCTGTATAATAATTTAAATAATGTCATTGAATTATTACTTAATCATATTCATTGTTATGATATCATATATGGTTCACTTATGAGTTTATATTACCCGTTCTTTTGTAAATTCCATGTTTAAGCTGCGTTTTGGGTAAAATTGTTTTATTTATCATATGTGTTTGGACTTGTTGTTCTTGATATTATTATTACTTATATCATGATTTAATTACTTCTAGAATGTTAATAGTTATTTATATATCATATATATTAATTATATATATATATAATAGATAGATAAATGAAATGAAATACGCCGTTCATGGAGACGGTAGGCCGTACATACACCGTTCAGTATGATGTTATAATAACCATATATATTTATTCTTTACACCATTATACCCATCCAAGTAAGGTGGTGTTGGAAAAACAGATTACACCATAGCGTGGAGACGGTATTCCATACGTACGCACGCGCGGTGATTTCGTTTTCTATAGGATGGATAGAAGGTGAAATGAGGTTGTTTCATATTTATAATAACATATCAGTATATGAGGGATACTTATGTTATCACTTTATAACGAAACAACCAAATAAGAGGGATTTGAATAAGAAAGAAACTTGAAAGAATCGGTATAAGAGATTACCTCTTCTTCGACGCACCTCCTTTATAATTCATCTTAAGGGACTAGAGTTGGTCTTTTGAGAAGAACAGAACCTCCATAATGTTTCTAGGGAAGTGGAGAAGATAAATGGTCAGGGGTTTTCCGAGCTTCAAGGCTCAAAATGGTGTGAAGAGAAGAGAGAAGGGTTTCCCTTTTTATAAGGGAGGAGAGGGACACTTTAGGAAAAACTTAAAATATTATTTTATAATAAAGTAATATTCTATTTTTAATAGCTACAAATTGATTTATTTAGAAGATAAGGTGGGTATGGGTCTAAATACTCTCAACCAATTGGTTTTAGACAAGTTTAGGTTACTATTTTAACATTATCATTTAGATTTAACTCTAAGTTAAATAATTTAACTTTTACCGTGTCTTTTTGTTTTCTTACACTATATGGTTAATATACTTACTATAAAAATACAAAAGAACCACAAGTGGTTAATTATTAATATATATAACCTTATCTAAGTAATTTGGAAGAACCTTATATTTTTAGAAATAGAATAACAATTAATAATATAATATTTGTTTTAAAAACTATTTTATGTCAATTTTGACACTATTTGGTACTTGATTTTTGTGAAAATCATAACAGAATGATTAGTTTGAAAAAAGTTAATTAAATAAATACTAACATGTCATATTAACCTTTAAAATTAGTGGAATTTATAAAAAGTCTCAAATTACATTTATTTGGGTATTTATAATATCAATTATGTTAATATTTCATTAATAAGGTAATTACTGCATCATCATTGTGTCATAAATAAATTGAATTATTTAATGTCTAAAAATTATTAATAAAATACCATTATGTAGGAAATATTTTTATCTTTCTAATTAACATTTATAGTCGAATTTATCTTATGTATAATCCTATATTAAAAATGTTTTAGTTATTAAACTTTGATTTTAACTATTTTAACTCTTCTTTAAATAAAATAATAATAAATGTCATAATCTAATCAAAGTGGACCTAAAAGATAATATTTTATTTATAAGGTTGTTTTTGGTCGAATTAAACTTATCCAATAGAATTAGGACATGTTTTAGGGTAATACTAATATCATTTTTTACCCTTAATTACCCTATTTACTTTTTACCGTGGTAAATAAAAGTAAAAAGTTACTATTCAACAAAATTTTTTTATCTTACTGAACCACATTTTACTCCTTGATATTAACCGTGTCTCTCGGATTTTCGAAATTCCACTCACAGAAGTGGTAAAATTTAGTTTTATGTAAACTTTCAAATTCTCCTAGGAGGTGGGTAAAAGTCGGTGAAAAGTTCAATAAAATTTTTATATATCTAAAATTATTATAAAATGACTCCAATGAATTAAATTGAACTTATATAGGTATTATGTATCAATTTTTACCTAAAATAAATTTAAATAAAATAAATAATTATTTAAATAAAAAGTCGGTTTTTAAATAGTAACCCATTATTTTCACTATTCATAAAAAATTTAAAGTTTTCAGAAAAATACCAAAAATTCACCCTAGGCTAATTTCGATATTCCGAATCCAAAAATGAAGTCCATTTTGAAAGATAAAATATATAAAATTTTAAAAAGTGGGTATTACTATTCATAACGGCTAGTTCATAATAATATTATAATGATATCTCATTTAGTGAAACTCGGTATTGTGTACTACACACGCTATCGAAGAAGGTCTTGATTGCGTGTAATGCAAGCCAAGTCAGGGCTGCGTGTAGTGAAAGATTTTTTTAGTGTTGCGTATAACATAATCAAAACTTATTTCATTTATACATTAAACAAAGTATATACTTAATGTTGCGTAGAATAATTTCCACAAAACAAACTTGAAATTGTGTGTAACACGAGCCAAGAATAGTGTTCTGTATACTGCAAGCTAATACGGTGTTGCGTATAGTACAAGCTAATCTTGGTGAAACTTACAACAAAATACATCAAAGAAATTAAAAATAATAATTCTCATAAAATCTCGGGGTGTTACAATATGTACAATTAAATAAAATATAGTAAACTATAATTTTACTGACCATGATACATTTATTGTATGGCATGATAGTTTGGTTTATCCAAGATTAATAACGATGGGAAAATAGTTAAATGTACACATGTGTTAGGTTCATCAGTGTGAAAACCATTTTCTAGATAAGTGATTAGAACTAATGGAAGGAGGAATTTTGAAGTCTAAGTTCTAAAATTATATGGAGAGGGTGGAGCGGTAGTGACCAACAAGGACTTGTGTAAAAGTCATTCTAAAGTTACATAAGAGTCCCCCAATATTCATGAAGGTTATGTAAGGGGTCTTTATATGAAAGAGTAAATTCAAAGAGTTTTCAGATGCAAACACTATTCATTGGAAATGGGAGTTATGGTGGTGGATATATTTAAACAAGTGAAGGGATATTTGTGATGATTGGATGCAAGTGGACATACTCTCTGTGAAGATCAGAAGGTGATGAAACTGGTTACACTAGTTAGGTTCTACTATATTTTGTGTATATTGGTGACACTTGTGGTAATAAATATTTGATTATAATCATCTTATGTTTCTTGAATAAATGTATTGTAGCCTCCCCATAGAGTGGGACTAAGTATGAACCATGAAAACTTGTGTTGTTCTATACCTTTGGTTTCCTTTTGTTTGTATTTCATAAGTTCTTTTCTAGATTTTTCGTATGCATTATAGTGTAGAAAATTAGGTGTGATTTTTCTTCTATGTTCTAATATATTATATACATGTGTTCATTTTGATTTTATGGTTCTAGTTCTTGGTTTTTTTGTGCAATTTATAGGTGTTAAGTTCGATTCTCAAGGTTCATCGCTCCCAAAAAATGGTATCACAACATTGGTTGTAGAGTTTCAGATGACCAAACCCCAACCAAAGTGTTTTAGAGCATAGTTTTGTGACATCATTCTACCCTCAACCTCATAGGAAAATTCCATTAAGCAGTTCTTGATCATTCTTATGTGTTTTATAATTTAGTGGGAGTTCATTAATTTTGAACTAATGGCATTGGATGAAGGTGAGGTCTTGGTAGATAAGTTTAAAGGGAAGGATTTTGGATTTTGGAATATTTTGATAGAAAATTGTTTATTACATAAGTATCTTGATCTTCCATTAACTAGTACTAAACTTGAAGTGATAAAGAAGAAAAAATGATAAAGGATTGATAAGAAAGCATTGGGGTTGTTCTAGATGTCATTAGACTAGAACATAGCTTATAACATATGTGAGGTGAAGACAACTTCAAAAATTATGAAGAAACTTTCCAATATATATGGTGATCCAAAAAAAATGAACAAGGTGTTTATTTTTTGGAGGTTATTAGACATGAGAATATAGAAAAGAAATCTAGTGGATAAGCATGTCAATTGCTTCAAAATGATTCAAAGTTAGTTGGAATTAGTAATGGTGAACTTTTGGGATATGAAATGAGAATTCTTGTTACTTTCATCACTCTCGGAAACATGGGATGCAATTGTTACCATAATGAGTAACTCAAGTGGTAAGAGATATTTGGTGTTTATGAATGTTATATATCTAGTTATTAATTATGAGATTCAGTGGAAATATATCCAAGAATATACCATAAAAACCTATAGTGCAGAAGGTAGGGGACGTTTCACTATATAAAAGGGTCGTAAGGAAGGAAAAGGAAGAATTTAGGACCATATTAGCTCCACAAAATGTGGTCTCATGTGTTGGAATTATGGAAATAAAGTCCATATAATAAAATATTGAAATTAGTGAAGAGTAAATTCTAGGATATAATTATAGAATTGCATCTACAAATTCTATTTCGAAAGATATGATATTTCTATTGTTGAGTGCTTCTATTTCACTTGAGTACAAGATCAAGACTATGGAGATTATTTTTTACTCTATAACTAAGAGATGAAGTATTATAAATTATGATTTTGAAAGATTCATAAAGGTGTATCTTTTGGGTGATAAATATCTCTAGATTATGGGAAAGGGTGATCTTTTTTTTCAGATAAATAATAGAAGTTTTTTTGGAGCTATAAGGTGTTAATAACATATTAGAGTTAAGGAATAAATTAATTTTATAAGTATATATAGATGATGTAAAATTATATATGATTTTTTTGGATGGAACATGTAATGTCACACATGGTTCCATGATGTTGGAGAAGGAGTGAAATATGAAACATTGTACCCTATGAGAGTTTCAAAAGGTGCAATACATGTTGGACAAGTAACTTCAGTAAAGTTATGGAATGAAAATCTTGGTTACTTAAGTGAGAAATGTATGAAATTTATTTATTTCTAAAGTAATTTTGAAGATATAATGTGAGAAGTATAAAACATGTAAAGAATGAATCTTTAGGAATTAATGGAATGTGTCATTATAAACAAAAGGTAAAACTCCCAAGGATTAGAAGTTGGTGCTGGTTCATATAAACATATGGGTCCCAACTCTATCTTGTTATAGTAAAGGGCCACTATTCTACATTAATTTTATTTATGATGAAACACATAATGTGTAGGTATTCTTTCTCAAGAACAAGTCCAAATTATTTGAAACATTTGTTGGTGGAAAAGGATATTGAGAGTAAACTGAGATATTTGACATCAAACAATGGTAGGGAATATAGAATCACTACTGGAATCCTGACCTTTCCCAATGCTTCTATACTAATGGTTGTAAAAACCGTTGGTATAGTCCCCCTTTCCCAACGGTTTGGCCAAACCGTTGGGAAAGCCCACTAATGGTATGGCTTTCCCAATGGTTTGGCCAAACCGTTGGGAAAATTCCTTTTGTGGCCACTTTTCCCAATGGTTTGGTAAAACCATTGGGAAAAGTCCTTTGGGTATGGCTTTCCCAATGGTTTGGGTAAACCGTTGGGAAAAGTCCACCACTTTTCCCAACAGTTTGGCCAAACCATTGGGAAAGGGTGGGCACCTATCTTTCCCAAGGGTTTTGAGAACCGTTGGGATAGGTTTTATGAGTACATTGTCCGAATATCCTCGAATACATCAATATCTAAATTATATATAAATATATATTTATATATTTATCCTAATATATTCACAAAGGATACTCTAGGATAGTGGTAAATTCATTGATTTATAACGTGGAGGTTGTGGGTTCAAACCTCAACAGGAACTCATTTTTATATATTTACCTTTCCCAAAGGTTTACTCAAACCGTTGGGAAAGACCTAGGGAATTTTTTGCCAATGGTTCAAGGAGAACCGTTGGTAAAACTTATGCCAACGGTTGGCCAAACCGTTTGCATAGGTTAATTTTACTAACCTATACCAACGGTTCTTTGTAAACCATTGGGATAACTTTTCCCAACGGTTTACTTCCCTACGGTTTGAAAAATCGTTGGTATAACATATACCAATGGTTCTGTAGGATTTCCCAACGGTTCAGAACCATTGGGAAAGACTTCATTTCCAGTAGTGAATAGGGAGTTATGGAGGTTCTATTGGAAGAAAGGAATGCATTTTTAGAATACCACACTAGGTACTCTAAAAAAATAGAATTTCAAATTGTTTTAATTAGATGTTATTAGATAAGGAAATAATCACAAGTGTTCACAATGGTTTTCCCAAGGTGTTTTAGGTGGAATTCATGAATTTTGTGGCCCTCTTGGTGAATAAAAGTCCAATAACTTAGTCGGGGTAGGAAATTCTAAAAGAATATTGGTTTGAAATAAAGGTTAGGACCACCCATATAAAAATATTTGGTTCACTAACCTACATCCACATTAATTCCAAGGAAAAGGAATTATGGATGGTAAGTCTTGAGAATGTTACTTTATAGGGTATAATGTTGAAGAAATTGGATTTAGGGTCTGGAATAATAAAACTCATAATGTTTTGAAAATAAAAAATGTTATATTCAATGAATAGATCTTATGAAAATATGATAACCAAGAAGAAGTTGATAATGAGATTAAAGTATCATCACAATATGAGGTTTGACCAAATAGAAGTCCAAAAGTCCCAAAAATCTCAAGGAGTAAGTCAAAAACATTAGTCTATCTAAAAGTAGTTTTGAAAGGAGGTTGAGTTTTGATGATATTTCTAAGTCCATAAGTATAAAAAAACTCAGGGACTATAAAAGATAAAAAGAGAGCTCCAGAAAGTTATGTTCTGAAACCTATGGTTCAAAAAGATGAAAATCCATAGGGTCAATTCCAATGGTCTATAAGGATTCAGAATCAGGTGAAGATATATGAATATGACTTGCACTATTTTTTTTATCAATAATGATGGAGAGACAAAAAATCTAGGAGTGGCTGCAATTTAGAAATGATCGAATCAGTTGGAATTAGTTGTGAGAGATAAGATGGATTCCTGACATGTTTTTGATACATGGTATCTAAAAAAATTCCATATTTTGAAAAGATTAATTTAGAATAAATAGGTTTATTTATTTAAGGAGGTAGTGGATGGTAGATGGAGTTGAAAGGTAAGAGTGGTCGTGAAAGGTTTTTAATAAATAAAAGGTATAGATTTTTCTAAGTTATTTCCCCTGGTTGTTAAACACATGACTATTCAAATGGTTCTTATCATGGTTTCCATGGAAGCTTTACATCTAGAGAAATTAGATGTAAAGAACACATTTCTTCATGATGATTTAGAGGAAGATATTTACATGGAACAACCAAAAGGTTTCATAGAGAAACATAACTAAGATCTTGTGTGTATGCTGAAACAAAGAATTTATAGTTTGAACAAAGAACCAAGGAAATAAAATTATAAGTTAAATTCCTTTATAGTGAAATGAAAGTTCATCCAAATTAATTTTGATCATTGATATTACCAGAATGTATTTGATGATGGGAGTTTCATAACTAGAAATATAGCTTAAAACTATGGAACAATATATATGAGATGAATATTTTTGGCCGTATATTTCCCTATAGCTACAGGCATGTGATGCCCATGGTGGTAGATTGCCTATAACTATAGTAATGGTGGATCATGAATATAGTTTTTTTGGTAAAAGATACGTGAACATGGTGGGGAGAACCTACTTCCATGGGCCACTAAGCATGTAGTCATAGTTTGATATGGGAACAAAGTGGTGGGTGCAAGAACTATTGGAGTTGGTGCCCTAAAACCAACTAATTTGAACATTATATTGATAAAATATTCATTTTCTTGAATAATAATTAATTAATTATCACACGATGATAATTATTCATCATGAAATCTATGTGATAATGTTCTTAGGGTACTTGTCACACTAAATGGACATAGTAGTTCCCCACTATGATGAGAACCTAAAAGTTTCATGAGATTATTCTTAAAATATGTTATATGGTTAAATGGTATCATTTAACTTGACACAAATGATATAGTCTAACAAGGGTGGGTACTCATAGGACTTTGATACACTTTCTCATGGTGTACACCTTTTGTAATCTTCAAATATGGATATTATGAGAACATGACCCATCAGTATGAAATCCACATTTATATGTGTCATTGGATGTTCCTATCTATGAATGTGTGTAATGATCATTATAATTTAATATTATTATTAGTACATGTCATGAGTCACATAATTTGATGTATTGATGAAAACTGTGATGACATATGCTCATGGAGAGGTAGGATATGTTGGGTGCATCATGACTGAAATTGTATTAATAAATAATGAAAGAAAGTATTTTTCCTTCCATTCTTTAATGGGAGTTGATATCTCAGGCCCTTTTATGGTAATGAAATTGGTTGATTAAGTCCATGTCCATGGTTTTCAATCAATAAATTCATTTGTGGAAAGTCAAAGAAAGATACATAGAGTACATAGGTAGATGAAACTATCATACAACCTACTTTATTAGAGGTATTGTGATAAAGAGATTATATTACAAAATACACATATGAATGTGGTTATCTTAATCACAACATTTAGCCGCTTTATTTATGGGTTTCTTGGGGTGTTTCTAGATGTTAAACTTAGACTTTAGGTGTACTTATATAATTCCACTGAGAAAGGAGCTTAAAAGGTTACACATTAAGTGTATTCAGAACCTTAGCTAAATTTTATTTAAATTTAATATGGTAAAAAAATATTATTCTCATATGTGGTTTAATAATTATTCACGCTTAGTTGATAACATATATATTAAATTACTATTTATTAGATAAAATATAATATGATTTGATTATTATGTAAATATTCATTTCACAAGGTATTTAATATTATGAAAATATAAAATATTCATATATTATGGTTTATTTAGAAGGTTGAAAATAATTATTTATTTAATTATAAAAATATTTAATAAATATTTATTCACTAGTTTTTGTGAATGTAGTATTTATTTATTTATTAGAGAATAATATATTAATATATGTTTAATTAAATAAATAGTCAATATTCAAGTCTCAAAAAATATTGAGGAGGATTGACAGAATGAGTTTAATGGTCTGGTGAGAAATAATATATTAAATATTAGATGAATAAATATTTATTTATTTATTTGAGATAATAATAGTTTTTTATTTGTGAAAATAGTTCATGTTAGGTAAATAATAATAATAATCTTTATATATGGTGTTCACTAAGGATTAAGAAAATAATAAGGGTTCATTCAAAATTATTATTTTCTAACCTGAGCTCTATTTAAATCCAGTTATATTATTTTTAACCCTCATGGTCATTGTGCACAATGAAAAAACTAGAGAAAATTCTTTCAATCCCTAGAGATATTTTCTCCTAGAATTCTCTCAATTTTGGAGAGAAAACCTCCTCCACTAATCTATCAACACTAGAGATATCAAGAAGAATCCTTCATCTTAAAAAAATAATTAATAACACAAGCATCAGAAACTTTCGTGCTAGCACCCATGGATTTCTACGGTGACATTCAGAGGGTCACAGTGTATATATGGGTCATTAATAGAGATATTTTACACTTGAATCCTCTAAAAAGAGAAATAATTACTAGAATCAGTCTACTGATTCATCAATAAAAAAATACTTTCAATGTAGGGTATTTATTTATCAAGATAAATTAATTATAAATTATATTCGATGATTCTGCCTTCCTAGTTTCGACATAATAATCTATAAATCTTAAATTTAATTTCATTGGTCATGAAATTATTCATCATATACATCTCAAATTATTCATTGATTATGACAAAAATATGTGTTGGCAACTACCCAATAATTGATTTCATTGTGCTCGAAATTATCAAGTGGTATTAGAGTGGTCACACTACGAGAAAACCGCCGTTTAGCGGCAGTTTTTTCGCGGCGGTTTTTAAAACCGCCGCGAAATGCGTTTCGGGCTGGCATTTCGCGGCAGTTTTTAAAACCGCCGCGAAAAAACCGCCGCTAAACGCCAAAAAAAAATTATTTTTTTAAAATTATTTTTTTTATTTTTTTTAATTTTATTCAAGGATTAGCGGCGGTTTTTTAAAAAACCGCCACGAAATAGCGGCGGTTTCGGTAAAACCGCCGGGAAATAAAATGAAAAAAATAAAAAAACGTGAGAAACCCCGAAAACACTAAAACGATCATAACTTTTGATCCGGGCGTCCGTTGAAGCGCCACGACCAGTCAAATCAAAGCTCATGAAGAGATATAGAGGCACATATAATCAAAACCGTGAGACGTTCTAAGGTGTGGATGATATTAGAGTTATAAAAAAGTTGAAAAAAGTTCTCCAACTTCAAATGGCCATAACTTTTGCTCCGGGTATCCGTTTGGGCTCTACCACATATCAAATCGAAGCCAGCGAAGAGAGCTACGCACCAGTGTGACACAAGCTAGCTTTTGTCGGGTTTTTCGACCCCAAAACCCCTCCGAAGGCCTCCAAAACCCCGTTTCTGTCACCAGTGTCCCGTCGAACTTGTCTTCAAACGGACCTAACTTTCGATCCGCGTGTCAATTCGGCCTCCTCCACCTGCCAGATCATAGATCGTTCCATGAGCTTCAGTTTGACTGGTTGCGGCACCCACATGCACTCATAGATCATATGTTATGACCTTTTTAGTGGGTATCGGGTTTGTTATGTTTTTCAATGCCTCGTTTCTAGCACCCATTCCCCGTCAGCTTTTTTTTAAATGGTCGTAACTTCCGATCCGCCTGTCCATTCGGACTCTTTCACCTTTCAGGTTGAAGATCGTTTCGGGATCTTTGATTTGACAGGTCGCGGATCTAAAATGGACTCTCGGATCTTAAGTTATCTCCGTTAATGTGAGTCCAATGTTTTTGTCTCTTTATGACCGTTTTGACGAGTTTTAACGGTAGCTCCATTTATTACTGTTTATTTGGGTTTCCATGACTTGTTATCTTTATCAATGGTTTTTTGTGGGTTATTATGATGATTATGTTGAATTATTAAGGAGTTTTCCAGAGTTGTCACGAGTTTTCATGCGTTCTCATTCTTTCTAATACCTCATTCTTCAAATGCTTCTCCATCCTTTTTCATGCATTTTCATGATTATTCATCCCTTATCACGTCTTTTCATACTTTTTCATGTGTTTCCTTTATTATTTATTATTTATTATTTATAATATACTTTAATTTATTTATTATATATTATTTGTAACTGGTTATTTATTATTTATTATTTATTATTTATATTTATTTATCATTTATATTTATTTATTTATTTATTTATGTATTTATTATTTATTATTTATATTTATTTATCATTTATATTTATTTATTAATTATTATTTATTATTTATTATTTATATTTATTTATTATTTGTTATTTATATTTATTTATTATTTCTTATTTATTTATTCCTATTTATTATTTATTATTTATTATTTATTATTTATTATTTATATTTATTTATCATTTATATTTATTTATTATTTATTATTTATTATTTATTATTTATATTTATTTATTATTTATTATTTATATTTATTTATTATTTATTATTTATATTTATCT